>JALIRH010000020.1:12148968-13641242 GCA_023055505.1 Callipepla californica brunnescens | reverse complement strand
GGAATAGAATACAGATGTAATAGAATAATTAGTGTCTTTTTAGTGGAATAGAATACGGATATAATGGAATTATTTGTGTTTATGAGCTGGAATAGAATACAGATGGAATAGAACAAACAGTGTCTATGAGCTGGAATAGAATGCAGATGGAATAGAACAAACAGTGTCTATGAGCTGGTATAGAATACAGATGGAATAGAACAAACAGTGTCTATGAACTGTAATAGAATACAGATGGATTGGAATTTTTGTGCCTATGAACTGGAATAGAACACAGATGAAGTAGAAATCATAGTCTGAGATTTTATAGAAAAAAAAGTAATAGATGAAATACTGTGTATGAGCAGGAATGGAATACAGATGGAATAGAAGAAATGGAGTCTATGAGATGGAATAGAATGCAGATAGAATAGAACAAATAGTGTCTATTATGTGGAAGAGAATACAGATAGAATGGAATTGTTTGTGTCTATGAGCTGGAATAGAACACAGATGGAGTAGAACAAATAGTGTCTATGAGCTGGAATAGAATAGAAATGGAATAGAAAAAATAGTGTCTATGAGCTGGAATAGAATAGAGATGGATTGGAATTTTTTGTGTCTACAAGCTGGAATAAAATACAGATGGAATAGAAGAAATACTGTCTATGAGGTGGAATGGAATACAGATGGAATACAAGAAATAGTGTCTATGAACTGGAATAGAAAAAATATGGAATGGAATTTTTTGTGTCTATGTGCTGGAACAGAATACAGGTAAAAATCATAATCTTTGAAATCATAGTCTTTGAGATTTTATAGAAAAAATAGTTATAGATGAAATAGTGTCTATGAGCTGGAATAGAATGCAGATAGAAAGTAATTTTTTTTGTCTATGAGCTGGAATAAAATACAGATGGAATAGAAAAATAATTTCTGTGAACTGGAATAGAATACAGACGGAATAGAAAAAAAATTGTCTATGAGATGGAGTAGAATACAGATGGAATAGAACAAATAGTGACTATGAGGTGGATTAGAATACAGATGGAATAAAACAAATAGTGTCTATGAGCTGGAATAGAATACAGATGGAGAAGAAATCATAGTCTTTGAAATTTAATATAAAAACAGTTATAGAATAAATAGTGTCTATGCGCTGGAAAAGAATACAGATGGAATAGAAGAAATAGAGTCTGTGAGCTGGAATATAATACAGATGGAATAGAACAAACAGTGTCTGTGAGCTGGAATAGAATACAGATGGAATAGAACAAACAGTGTCTATGAAATGGAATAGAATACAGATGGATTGGAAATTTTGTGCCTATGAACTGGAATAGAACACAGATGAAGTAGGAATCATAGTCTGAGATTTTATAGAAAAAAAAGTTATAGATGAAATAGTGTGTATGAGCAGGAATGGAGTACAGATGGAATAGAAGAAATAGAGTCTATAAGATGGAATAGAATGCAGATAGAATAGAACAAATAGTGTCTATTAAGAGGAATAGAATACAGACAGAATGGAAGTGTTTGTGTCTATGAGCTGGACTAGAACACAGATGGAGTAGAACAAATAGTGTCTATGAGCTGGAATAGAATAGAAATGGAATAGAAAAAATAGTGTCTATGAGCAGGAATAGAATAGAGATGGATTGGAATTTTTTGTGTCTATGAGCTGGAATAGAATACAGATGTAATAGAATAATTAGTGTATTTTTAGTGGAATAGAATACGGATATAATGGAATTATTTGTGTTTATGAGCTGGAATAGAATACAGATGGAATAGAACAAACAGTGTCTATGAGCTGGAATAGAATGCAGATGGAATAGAACAAACAGTGTCTATGAGCTGGTATAGAATACAGATGGAATAGAACAAACAGTGTCTATGAACTGTAATAGAATACAGATGGATTGGAATTTTTGTGCCTATGAACTGGAATAGAACACAGATGAAGTAGAAATCATAGTCTGAGATTTTATAGAAAAAAAAGTAATAGATGAAATACTGTGTATGAGCAGGAATGGAATACAGATGGAATAGAAGAAATGGAGTCTATGAGATGGAATAGAATGCAGATAGAATAGAACAAATAGTGTCTATTATGTGGAAGAGAATACAGATAGAATGGAATTGTTTGTGTCTATGAGCTGGAATAGAACACAGATGGAGTAGAACAAATAGTGTCTATGAGCTGGAATAGAATAGAAATGGAATAGAAAAAATAGTGTCTATGAGCTGGAATAGAATAGAGATGGATTGGAATTTTTTGTGTCTACAAGCTGGAATAAAATACAGATGGAATAGAAGAAATACTGTCTATGAGGTGGAATGGAATACAGATGGAATACAAGAAATAGTGTCTATGAACTGGAATAGAAAAAATATGGAATGGAATTTTTTGTGTCTATGTGCTGGAACAGAATACAGGTAAAAATCATAATCTTTGAAATCATAGTCCTTGAGATTTTATAGAAAAAATAGTTATAGATGAAATAGTGTCTATGAGCTGGAATAGAATGCAGATAGAAAGTAATTTTTTTTGTCTATGAGCTGGAATAAAATACAGATGGAATAGAAAAATAATTTCTGTGAACTGGAATAGAATACAGACGGAATAGAAAAAAAATTGTCTATGAGATGGAGTAGAATACAGATGGAATAGAACAAATAGTGACTATGAGGTGGATTAGAATACAGATGGAATAAAACAAATAGTGTCTATGAGCTGGAATAGAATACAGATGGAGAAGAAATCATAGTCTTTGAAATTTAATATAAAAACAGTTATAGAATAAATAGTGTCTATGCGCTGGAAAAGAATACAGATGGAATAGAAGAAATAGAGTCTGTGAGCTGGAATATAATACAGATGGAATAGAACAAACAGTGTCTGTGAGCTGGAATAGAATACAGATGGAATAGAACAAACAGTGTCTATGAAATGGAATAGAATACAGATGGATTGGAAATTTTGTGCCTATGAACTGGAATAGAACACAGATGAAGTAGGAATCATAGTCTGAGATTTTATAGAAAAAAAAGTTATAGATGAAATAGTGTGTATGAGCAGGAATGGAGTACAGATGGAATAGAAGAAATAGAGTCTATAAGATGGAATAGAATGCAGATAGAATAGAACAAATAGTGTCTATTAAGAGGAATAGAATACAGACAGAATGGAAGTGTTTGTGTCTATGAGCTGGACTAGAACACAGATGGAGTAGAACAAATAGTGTCTATGAGCTGGAATAGAATAGAAATGGAATAGAAAAAATAGTGTCTATGAGCAGGAATAGAATAGAGATGGATTGGAATTTTTTGTGTCTATGAGCTGGAATAGAATACAGATGTAATAGAATAATTAGTGTATTTTTAGTGGAATAGAATACAGATAGAATGGAATTATTTGTGTCGATGAGCTGGAATAGAATACAGATGGAATAGAACAAACAGTGTCTATGAGCTGGAATAGAATACAGACGGAATAGAACAAATATTTTCAATAAGCTGGAATAGAATACAGATGGAATAGAAAAATCGTGTCTATGAGCTGGAATAGAATACAAATGGAATAGAACAAACAGTGTCTATGAAATGGAATAGAATACAGATGGAGTGGAATTTTTGTGCCTATGAACTGGAATAGAATACAGATGAAGTAGAAATCATAGTCTGAGATTTTATAGAAAAAAACGTTACAGATGAAATAGTGTGTATGAGCAGGAATGGAATGCAGATGGAATAGAAGAAATAGTGTCTTTGAGCTGGAATAGAATACAGATAGATTGGAATTGTTTGTGTCTATGAGCTGGAATAGAATGCAGATGGAATAGAACAAACAGTGTCTATGAGCTGGTATAGAATACAGATGGAATAGAACAAACAGTGTCTATGAACTGTAATAGAATACAGATGGAATAGAACAAATAGTGTCTGTGAGCTGGAATAGAATACAGATGGAATAGAACAAACAGTGTCTACGAAATGGAATAGAATACAGATGGATTGGAATTTTTGTGCCTATGAACTGGAATAGAACACAGATGAAGTAGAAATCATAGTCTGAGATTTTATAGAAAAAAAAGTAATAGATGAAATACTGTGTATGAGCAGGAATGGAATACAGATGGAATAGAAGAAATGGAGTCTATGAGATGGAATAGAATGCAGATAGAATAGAACAAATAGTGTCTATTATGTGGAAGAGAATACAGATAGAATGGAATTGTTTGTGTCTATGAGCTGGAATAGAACACAGATGGAGTAGAACAAATAGTGTCTATGAGCTGGAATAGAATAGAAATGGAATAGAAAAAATAGTGTCTATGAGCTGGAATAGAATAGAGATGGATTGGAATTTTTTGTGTCTACAAGCTGGAATAAAATACAGATGGAATAGAAGAAATACTGTCTATGAGGTGGAATGGAATACAGATGGAATACAAGAAATAGTGTCTATGAACTGGAATAGAAAAAATATGGAATGGAATTTTTTGTGTCTATGTGCTGGAACAGAATACAGGTAAAAATCATAATCTTTGAAATCATAGTCTTTGAGATTTTATAGAAAAAATAGTTATAGATGAAATAGTGTCTATGAGCTGGAATAGAATGCAGATAGAAAGTAATTTTTTTTGTCTATGAGCTGGAATAAAATACAGATGGAATAGAAAAATAATTTCTGTGAACTGGAATAGAATACAGACGGAATAGAAAAAAAATTGTCTATGAGATGGAGTAGAATACAGATGGAATAGAACAAATAGTGACTATGAGGTGGATTAGAATACAGATGGAATAAAACAAATAGTGTCTATGAGCTGGAATAGAATACAGATGGAGAAGAAATCATAGTCTTTGAAATTTAATATAAAAACAGTTATAGAATAAATAGTGTCTATGCGCTGGAAAAGAATACAGATGGAATAGAAGAAATAGAGTCTGTGAGCTGGAATATAATACAGATGGAATAGAACAAACAGTGTCTGTGAGCTGGAATAGAATACAGATGGAATAGAACAAACAGTGTCTATGAAATGGAATAGAATACAGATGGATTGGAAATTTTGTGCCTATGAACTGGAATAGAACACAGATGAAGTAGGAATCATAGTCTGAGATTTTATAGAAAAAAAAGTTATAGATGAAATAGTGTGTATGAGCAGGAATGGAGTACAGATGGAATAGAAGAAATAGAGTCTATAAGATGGAATAGAATGCAGATAGAATAGAACAAATAGTGTCTATTAAGAGGAATAGAATACAGACAGAATGGAAGTGTTTGTGTCTATGAGCTGGACTAGAACACAGATGGAGTAGAACAAATAGTGTCTATGAGCTGGAATAGAATAGAAATGGAATAGAAAAAATAGTGTCTATGAGCAGGAATAGAATAGAGATGGATTGGAATTTTTTGTGTCTATGAGCTGGAATAGAATACAGATGTAATAGAATAATTAGTGTCTTTTTAGTGGAATAGAATACAGATAGAATGGAATTATTTGTGTCGATGAGCTGGAATAGAATACAGATGGAATAGAACAAACAGTGTCTATGAGCTGGAATAGAATACAGACGGAATAGAACAAATATTTTCAATAAGCTGGAATAGAATACAGATGGAATAGAAAAAATCGTGTCTATGAGCTGGAATAGAATACAAATGGAATAGAACAAACAGTGTCTATGAAATGGAATAGAATACAGATGGAGTGGAATTTTTGTGCCTATGAACTGGAATAGAATACAGATGAAGTAGAAATCATAGTCTGAGATTTTATAGAAAAAAACGTTACAGATGAAATAGTGTGTATGAGCAGGAATGGAATGCAGATGGAATAGAAGAAATAGTGTCTTTGAGCTGGAATAGAATACAGATAGATTGGAATTGTTTGTGTCTATGAGCTGGAATAGAATGCAGATGGAATAGAACAAACAGTGTCTATGAGCTGGTATAGAATACAGATGGAATAGAACAAACAGTGTCTATGAACTGTAATAGAATACAGATGGAATAGAACAAATAGTGTCTGTGAGCTGGAATAGAATACAGATGGAATAGAACAAACAGTGTCTACGAAATGGAATAGAATACAGATGGATTGGAATTTTTGTGCCTATGAACTGGAATAGAACACAGATGAAGTAGAAATCATAGTCTGAGATTTTATAGAAAAAAAAGTAATAGATGAAATACTGTGTATGAGCAGGAATGGAATACAGATGGAATAGAAGAAATGGAGTCTATGAGATGGAATAGAATGCAGATAGAATAGAACAAATAGTGTCTATTATGTGGAAGAGAATACAGATAGAATGGAATTGTTTGTGTCTATGAGCTGGAATAGAACACAGATGGAGTAGAACAAATAGTGTCTATGAGCTGGAATAGAATAGAAATGGAATAGAAAAAATACTGTCTATGAGCTGGAATAGAATAGAGATGGATTGGAATTTTTTGTGTCTATGAGCTGGAATAGAATACAGATGTAATAGAATAATTAGTGTCTTTTTAGTGGAATAGAATACAGATAGAATGGAATTATTTGTGTCGATGAGCTGGAATAGAATACAGATGGAATAGAACAAACAGTGTCTATGAGCTGGAATAGAATGCAGATGGAATAGAACAAACAGTGTCTATGAAATGGAATAGAATACAGATGGAATGGAATTTTTGTGCCTATTAACTGGAATAGAATACAGGTGAAGTAGAAATCATAGTCAGAGATTTTATAGAAAAAAAAGTAATAGATGAAATAGTGTGTATGAGCAGGAATGGAATACAGATGGAATAGAGGAAATGGAGTCTATGAGCTGGAATAGAATAGAGATGGAATAGGACAATTAGTGTCTATTAAGTGGAATAGAATACAGACAGAATGGATTTTTTTGTGTCTATGTGCTGGAATAGAATGCAGATGGAATAGAACAAGTAGTGTTTGTGAGCTGGAATAGAATACAGATACAATGGAATATTTTGTGTCTATGAGCTGGAATAGAATGCAGATAGAATGTAATTTTTTGTGTCTATGAGCTGGAATAGAATACAGATGGAATAGAACAAATAGTGTCTTTGAGCTGGAATAGAATACAGATAGAGTGGAATTTTTTGTGTTTATAAGCTGGAATAAAATACAGATGGAATAGAAAAATAATTTCTATGAACTGGAATAGAATACAGATGGAATAGAACAAAAATTGTCTATGAGATGGAATAGAATACAGATGGAATAGAACAAACAGTGTCTATTAAGAGGAATAGAATACAGACAGAATGGAAGTGTTTGTGTCTATGAGCTGGACTAGAACACAGATGGAGTAGAACAAATAGTGTCTATGAGCTGGAATAGAATAGAAATGGAATAGAAAAAATAGTGTCTATGAGCAGGAATAGAATAGAGATGGATTGGAATTTTTTGTGTCTATGAGCTGGAATAGAATACAGATGTAATAGAATAATTAGTGTATTTTTAGTGGAATAGAATACAGATAGAATGGAATTATTTGTGTCGATGAGCTGGAATAGAATACAGATGGAATAGAACAAACAGTGTCTATGAGCTGGAATAGAATACAGACGGAATAGAACAAATATTTTCAATAAGCTGGAATAGAATACAGATGGAATAGAAAAATCGTGTCTATGAGCTGGAATAGAATACAAATGGAATAGAACAAACAGTGTCTATGAAATGGAATAGAATACAGATGGAGTGGAATTTTTGTGCCTATGAACTGGAATAGAATACAGATGAAGTAGAAATCATAGTCTGAGATTTTATAGAAAAAAAGTAATAGATGAAATAGTGTGTATGAGCAGGAATGGAATGCAGATGGAATAGAAGAAATAGTGTCTTTGAGCTGGAATAGAATACAGATAGATTGGAATTGTTTGTGTCTATGAGCTGGAATAGAATGCAGATGGAATAGAACAAACAGTGTCTATGAGCTGGTATAGAATACAGATGGAATAGAACAAACAGTGTCTATGAACTGTAATAGAATACAGATGGAATAGAACAAATAGTGTCTGTGAGCTGGAATAGAATACAGATGGAATAGAACAAACAGTGTCTACGAAATGGAATAGAATACAGATGGATTGGAATTTTTGTGCCTATGAACTGGAATAGAACACAGATGAAGTAGAAATCATAGTCTGAGATTTTATAGAAAAAAAAGTAATAGATGAAATACTGTGTATGAGCAGGAATGGAATACAGATGGAATAGAAGAAATGGAGTCTATGAGATGGAATAGAATGCAGATAGAATAGAACAAATAGTGTCTATTATGTGGAAGAGAATACAGATAGAATGGAATTGTTTGTGTCTATGAGCTGGAATAGAACACAGATGGAGTAGAACAAATAGTGTCTATGAGCTGGAATAGAATAGAAATGGAATAGAAAAAATAGTGTCTATGAGCTGGAATAGAATAGAGATGGATTGGAATTTTTTGTGTCTACAAGCTGGAATAAAATACAGATGGAATAGAAGAAATACTGTCTATGAGGTGGAATGGAATACAGATGGAATACAAGAAATAGTGTCTATGAACTGGAATAGAAAAAATATGGAATGGAATTTTTTGTGTCTATGTGCTGGAACAGAATACAGGTAAAAATCATAATCTTTGAAATCATAGTCTTTGAGATTTTATAGAAAAAATAGTTATAGATGAAATAGTGTCTATGAGCTGGAATAGAATGCAGATAGAAAGTAATTTTTTTTGTCTATGAGCTGGAATAAAATACAGATGGAATAGAAAAATAATTTCTGTGAACTGGAATAGAATACAGACGGAATAGAAAAAAAATTGTCTATGAGATGGAGTAGAATACAGATGGAATAGAACAAATAGTGACTATGAGGTGGATTAGAATACAGATGGAATAAAACAAATAGTGTCTATGAGCTGGAATAGAATACAGATGGAGAAGAAATCATAGTCTTTGAAATTTAATATAAAAACAGTTATAGAATAAATAGTGTCTATGCGCTGGAAAAGAATACAGATGGAATAGAAGAAATAGAGTCTGTGAGCTGGAATATAATACAGATGGAATAGAACAAACAGTGTCTGTGAGCTGGAATAGAATACAGATGGAATAGAACAAACAGTGTCTATGAAATGGAATAGAATACAGATGGATTGGAAATTTTGTGCCTATGAACTGGAATAGAACACAGATGAAGTAGGAATCATAGTCTGAGATTTTATAGAAAAAAAAGTTATAGATGAAATAGTGTGTATGAGCAGGAATGGAGTACAGATGGAATAGAAGAAATAGAGTCTATAAGATGGAATAGAATGCAGATAGAATAGAACAAATAGTGTCTATTAAGAGGAATAGAATACAGACAGAATGGAAGTGTTTGTGTCTATGAGCTGGACTAGAACACAGATGGAGTAGAACAAATAGTGTCTATGAGCTGGAATAGAATAGAAATGGAATAGAAAAAATAGTGTCTATGAGCAGGAATAGAATAGAGATGGATTGGAATTTTTTGTGTCTATGAGCTGGAATAGAATACAGATGTAATAGAATAATTAGTGTATTTTTAGTGGAATAGAATACAGATAGAATGGAATTATTTGTGTCGATGAGCTGGAATAGAATACAGATGGAATAGAACAAACAGTGTCTATGAGCTGGAATAGAATACAGACGGAATAGAACAAATATTTTCAATAAGCTGGAATAGAATACAGATGGAATAGAAAAAATCGTGTCTATGAGCTGGAATAGAATACAAATGGAATAGAACAAACAGTGTCTATGAAATGGAATAGAATACAGATGGAGTGGAATTTTTGTGCCTATGAACTGGAATAGAATACAGATGAAGTAGAAATCATAGTCTGAGATTTTATAGAAAAAAACGTTACAGATGAAATAGTGTGTATGAGCAGGAATGGAATGCAGATGGAATAGAAGAAATAGTGTCTTTGAGCTGGAATAGAATACAGATAGATTGGAATTGTTTGTGTCTATGAGCTGGAATAGAATGCAGATGGAATAGAACAAACAGTGTCTATGAGCTGGTATAGAATACAGATGGAATAGAACAAACAGTGTCTATGAACTGTAATAGAATACAGATGGAATAGAACAAATAGTGTCTGTGAGCTGGAATAGAATACAGATGGAATAGAACAAACAGTGTCTACGAAATGGAATAGAATACAGATGGATTGGAATTTTTGTGCCTATGAACTGGAATAGAACACAGATGAAGTAGAAATCATAGTCTGAGATTTTATAGAAAAAAAAGTAATAGATGAAATACTGTGTATGAGCAGGAATGGAATACAGATGGAATAGAAGAAATGGAGTCTATGAGATGGAATAGAATGCAGATAGAATAGAACAAATAGTGTCTATTATGTGGAAGAGAATACAGATAGAATGGAATTGTTTGTGTCTATGAGCTGGAATAGAACACAGATGGAGTAGAACAAATAGTGTCTATGAGCTGGAATAGAATAGAAATGGAATAGAAAAAATACTGTCTATGAGCTGGAATAGAATAGAGATGGATTGGAATTTTTTGTGTCTATGAGCTGGAATAGAATACAGATGTAATAGAATAATTAGTGTCTTTTTAGTGGAATAGAATACAGATAGAATGGAATTATTTGTGTCGATGAGCTGGAATAGAATACAGATGGAATAGAACAAACAGTGTCTATGAGCTGGAATAGAATGCAGATGGAATAGAACAAACAGTGTCTATGAAATGGAATAGAATACAGATGGAATGGAATTTTTGTGCCTATTAACTGGAATAGAATACAGGTGAAGTAGAAATCATAGTCAGAGATTTTATAGAAAAAAAAGTAATAGATGAAATAGTGTGTATGAGCAGGAATGGAATACAGATGGAATAGAGGAAATGGAGTCTATGAGCTGGAATAGAATAGAGATGGAATAGGACAATTAGTGTCTATTAAGTGGAATAGAATACAGACAGAATGGATTTTTTTGTGTCTATGTGCTGGAATAGAATGCAGATGGAATAGAACAAGTAGTGTTTGTGAGCTGGAATAGAATACAGATACAATGGAATATTTTGTGTCTATGAGCTGGAATAGAATGCAGATAGAATGTAATTTTTTGTGTCTATGAGCTGGAATAGAATACAGATGGAATAGAACAAATAGTGTCTTTGAGCTGGAATAGAATACAGATAGAGTGGAATTTTTTGTGTTTATAAGCTGGAATAAAATACAGATGGAATAGAAAAATAATTTCTATGAACTGGAATAGAATACAGATGGAATAGAACAAAAATTGTCTATGAGATGGAATAGAATACAGATGGAATAGAACAAACAGTGTCTATGAAATGGAATAGAATACAGATGGATTGGAAATTTTGTGCCTATGAACTGGAATAGAACACAGATGAAGTAGGAATCATAGTCTGAGATTTTATAGAAAAAAAAGTTATAGATGAAATAGTGTGTATTAGCAGGAATGGAGTACAGATGGAATAGAAGAAATAGAGTCTATAAGATGGAATAGAATGCAGATAGAATAGAACAAATAGTGTCTATTAAGAGGAATAGAATACAGACAGAATGGAAGTGTTTGTGTCTATGAGCTGGACTAGAACACAGATGGAGTAGAACAAATAGTGTCTATGAGCTGGAATAGAATAGAAATGGAATAGAAAAAATAGTGTCTATGAGCAGGAATAGAATAGAGGTGGATTGGAATTTTTTGTGTCTATGAGCTGGAATAGAATACAGATGTAATAGAATAATTAGTGTCTTTTTAGTGGAATAGAATACAGATAGAATGGAATTATTTGTGTCGATGAGCTGGAATAGAATACAGATGGAATAGAACAAACAGTGTCTATGAGCTGGAATAGAATACAGACGGAATAGAACAAATATTTTCAATAAGCTGGAATAGAATACAGATGGAATAGAAAAAATCGTGTCTATGAGCTGGAATAGAATACAAATGGAATAGAACAAACAGTGTCTATGAAATGGAATAGAATACAGATGGAGTGGAATTTTTGTGCCTATGAACTGGAATAGAATACAGATGAAGTAGAAATCATAGTCTGAGATTTTATAGAAAAAAACGTTACAGATGAAATAGTGTGTATGAGCAGGAATGGAATGCAGATGGAATAGAAGAAATAGTGTCTTTGAGCTGGAATAGAATACAGATAGATTGGAATTGTTTGTGTCTATGAGCTGGAATAGAATGCAGATGGAATAGAACAAACAGTGTCTATGAGCTGGTATAGAATACAGATGGAATAGAACAAACAGTGTCTATGAACTGTAATAGAATACAGATGGAATAGAACAAATAGTGTCTGTGAGCTGGAATAGAATACAGATGGAATAGAACAAACAGTGTCTACGAAATGGAATAGAATACAGATGGATTGGAATTTTTGTGCCTATGAACTGGAATAGAACACAGATGAAGTAGAAATCATAGTCTGAGATTTTATAGAAAAAAAAGTAATAGATGAAATACTGTGTATGAGCAGGAATGGAATACAGATGGAATAGAAGAAATGGAGTCTATGAGATGGAATAGAATGCAGATAGAATAGAACAAATAGTGTCTATTATGTGGAAGAGAATACAGATAGAATGGAATTGTTTGTGTCTATGAGCTGGAATAGAACACAGATGGAGTAGAACAAATAGTGTCTATGAGCTGGAATAGAATAGAAATGGAATAGAAAAAATAGTGTCTATGAGCTGGAATAGAATAGAGATGGATTGGAATTTTTTGTGTCTACAAGCTGGAATAAAATACAGATGGAATAGAAGAAATACTGTCTATGAGGTGGAATGGAATACAGATGGAATACAAGAAATAGTGTCTATGAACTGGAATAGAAAAAATATGGAATGGAATTTTTTGTGTCTATGTGCTGGAACAGAATACAGGTAAAAATCATAATCTTTGAAATCATAGTCTTTGAGATTTTATAGAAAAAATAGTTATAGATGAAATAGTGTCTATGAGCTGGAATAGAATGCAGATAGAAAGTAATTTTTTTTGTCTATGAGCTGGAATAAAATACAGATGGAATAGAAAAATAATTTCTGTGAACTGGAATAGAATACAGACGGAATAGAAAAAAAATTGTCTATGAGATGGAGTAGAATACAGATGGAATAGAACAAATAGTGACTATGAGGTGGATTAGAATACAGATGGAATAAAACAAATAGTGTCTATGAGCTGGAATAGAATACAGATGGAGAAGAAATCATAGTCTTTGAAATTTAATATAAAAACAGTTATAGAATAAATAGTGTCTATGCGCTGGAAAAGAATACAGATGGAATAGAAGAAATAGAGTCTGTGAGCTGGAATATAATACAGATGGAATAGAACAAACAGTGTCTGTGAGCTGGAATAGAATACAGATGGAATAGAACAAACAGTGTCTATGAAATGGAATAGAATACAGATGGATTGGAAATTTTGTGCCTATGAACTGGAATAGAACACAGATGAAGTAGGAATCATAGTCTGAGATTTTATAGAAAAAAAAGTTATAGATGAAATAGTGTGTATGAGCAGGAATGGAGTACAGATGGAATAGAAGAAATAGAGTCTATAAGATGGAATAGAATGCAGATAGAATAGAACAAATAGTGTCTATTAAGAGGAATAGAATACAGACAGAATGGAAGTGTTTGTGTCTATGAGCTGGACTAGAACACAGATGGAGTAGAACAAATAGTGTCTATGAGCTGGAATAGAATAGAAATGGAATAGAAAAAATAGTGTCTATGAGCAGGAATAGAATAGAGATGGATTGGAATTTTTTGTGTCTATGAGCTGGAATAGAATACAGATGTAATAGAATAATTAGTGTCTTTTTAGTGGAATAGAATACAGATAGAATGGAATTATTTGTGTCGATGAGCTGGAATAGAATACAGATGGAATAGAACAAACAGTGTCTATGAGCTGGAATAGAATACAGACGGAATAGAACAAATATTTTCAATAAGCTGGAATAGAATACAGATGGAATAGAAAAAATCGTGTCTATGAGCTGGAATAGAATACAAATGGAATAGAACAAACAGTGTCTATGAAATGGAATAGAATACAGATGGAGTGGAATTTTTGTGCCTATGAACTGGAATAGAATACAGATGAAGTAGAAATCATAGTCTGAGATTTTATAGAAAAAAACGTTACAGATGAAATAGTGTGTATGAGCAGGAATGGAATGCAGATGGAATAGAAGAAATAGTGTCTTTGAGCTGGAATAGAATACAGATAGATTGGAATTGTTTGTGTCTATGAGCTGGAATAGAATGCAGATGGAATAGAACAAACAGTGTCTATGAGCTGGTATAGAATACAGATGGAATAGAACAAACAGTGTCTATGAACTGTAATAGAATACAGATGGAATAGAACAAATAGTGTCTGTGAGCTGGAATAGAATACAGATGGAATAGAACAAACAGTGTCTACGAAATGGAATAGAATACAGATGGATTGGAATTTTTGTGCCTATGAACTGGAATAGAACACAGATGAAGTAGAAATCATAGTCTGAGATTTTATAGAAAAAAAAGTAATAGATGAAATACTGTGTATGAGCAGGAATGGAATACAGATGGAATAGAAGAAATGGAGTCTATGAGATGGAATAGAATGCAGATAGAATAGAACAAATAGTGTCTATTATGTGGAAGAGAATACAGATAGAATGGAATTGTTTGTGTCTATGAGCTGGAATAGAACACAGATGGAGTAGAACAAATAGTGTCTATGAGCTGGAATAGAATAGAAATGGAATAGAAAAAATAGTGTCTATGAGCAGGAATAGAATAGAGATGGATTGGAATTTTTTGTGTCTATGAGCTGGAATAGAATACAGATGTAATAGAATAATTAGTGTCTTTTTAGTGGAATAGAATACAGATAGAATGGAATTATTTGTATCGATGAGCTGGAATAGAATACAGATGGAATAGAACAAACAGTGTCTATGAGCTGGAATAGAATGCAGATGGAATAGAACAAACAGTGTCTATGAAATGGAATAGAATACAGATGGAATGGAATTTTTGTGCCTATTAACTGGAATAGAATACAGGTGAAGTAGAAATCATAGTCAGAGATTTTATAGAAAAAAAAGTAATAGATGAAATAGTGTGTATGAGCAGGAATGGAATACAGATGGAATAGAGGAAATGGAGTCTATGAGCTGGAATAGAATAGAGATGGAATAGGACAATTAGTGTCTATTAAGTGGAATAGAATACAGACAGAATGGATTTTTTTGTGTCTATGTGCTGGAATAGAATGCAGATGGAATAGAACAAGTAGTGTTTGTGAGCTGGAATAGAATACAGATACAATGGAATATTTTGTGTCTATGAGCTGGAATAGAATGCAGATAGAATGTAATTTTTTGTGTCTATGAGCTGGAATAGAATACAGATGGAATAGAACAAATAGTGTCTTTGAGCTGGAATAGAATACAGATAGAGTGGAATTTTTTGTGTTTATAAGCTGGAATAAAATACAGATGGAATAGAAAAATAATTTCTATGAACTGGAATAGAATACAGATGGAATAGAACAAAAATTGTCTATGAGATGGAATAGAATACAGATGGAATAGAACAAATAGTGTCTATGAGCTGGATTAGAATACAGATGGAATAAAACAAATAGCATTATTGAGCTGGAATAGAATACAGATAAAATGGAATTTTTTGTGTCTATGAGCTGGAATAGAATACAGATGGAGAAGATATCATAGTCTTTGAAATTTAATATAAAAACAGCTATAGAAGAAATAGTGTCTATGCGCTGGAAACGAATACAGATGGAATAGAAGAAATATAGTCTGTGAGCTGGAATAAAATACAGATGGAATAGAACAAACAGTGTCTATGAAATGGAATAGAATACAGATGGAATAGAATTTTTTGTGTCTATGACCTGGAATATAATACAGATGGAATAGAACAAACAGTGTCTGTGAGCTGGAATAGAATACAGATGGAATAGAACAAACAGTGTCTATGAAATGGAATAGAATACAGATGGATTGGAATTTTTGTGCCTATGAACTGGAATAGAACACAGATGAAGTAGGAATCATAGTCTGAGATTTTATAGAAAAAAAAGTTATAGATGAAATAGTGTGTATGAGCAGGAATGGAATACAGATGGAATAGAGGAAATGGAGTCTATGAGATGGAATAGAATGCAGATGGAATAGAACAAATAGTGTCTATTAAGTGGAATAGAATACAGACAGAATGGAAGTGTTTGTGTCTATGAGCTGGAATAGAACACAGATGGAGTAGAACAAATAGTGTCTATGAGCTGGAATAGAATAGAAATGGAATAGAAAAAATACTGTCTATGAGCTGGAATAGAATAGAGATGGATTGGAATTTTTTGTGTCTATGAGCTGGAATAGAATACAGATGTAATAGAATAATTAGTGTCTTTTTAGTGGAATAGAATACAGATAGAATGGAATTATTTGTGTCGATGAGCTGGAATAGAATACAGATGGAATAGAACAAACAGTGTCTATGAGCTGGAATAGAATGCAGATGGAATAGAACAAACAGTGTCTATGAAATGGAATAGAATACAGATGGAATGGAATTTTTGTGCCTATTAACTGGAATAGAATACAGGTGAAGTAGAAATCATAGTCAGAGATTTTATAGAAAAAAAAGTAATAGATGAAATAGTGTGTATGAGCAGGAATGGAATACAGATGGAATAGAGGAAATGGAGTCTATGAGCTGGAATAGAATAGAGATGGAATAGGACAATTAGTGTCTATTAAGTGGAATAGAATACAGACAGAATGGATTTTTTTGTGTCTATGTGCTGGAATAGAATGCAGATGGAATAGAACAAGTAGTGTTTGTGAGCTGGAATAGAATACAGATACAATGGAATATTTTGTGTCTATGAGCTGGAATAGAATGCAGATAGAATGTAATTTTTTGTGTCTATGAGCTGGAATAGAATACAGATGGAATAGAACAAATAGTGTCTTTGAGCTGGAATAGAATACAGATAGAGTGGAATTTTTTGTGTTTATAAGCTGGAATAAAATACAGATGGAATAGAAAAATAATTTCTATGAACTGGAATAGAATACAGATGGAATAGAACAAAAATTGTCTATGAGATGGAATAGAATACAGATGGAATAGAACAAATAGTGTCTATGAGCTGGATTAGAATACAGATGGAATAAAACAAATAGCATTATTGAGCTGGAATAGAATACAGATAAAATGGAATTTTTTGTGTCTATGAGCTGGAATAGAATACAGATGGAGAAGATATCATAGTCTTTGAAATTTAATATAAAAACAGCTATAGAAGAAATAGTGTCTATGCGCTGGAAACGAATACAGATGGAATAGAAGAAATATAGTCTGTGAGCTGGAATAAAATACAGATGGAATAGAACAAACAGTGTCTATGAAATGGAATAGAATACAGATGGAATAGAATTTTTTGTGTCTATGACCTGGAATATAATACAGATGGAATAGAACAAACAGTGTCTGTGAGATGGAATAGAATACAGATGGAATAGAACAAACAGTGTCTATGAAATGGAATAGAATACAGATGGATTGGAATTTTTGTGCCTATGAACTGGAATAGAACACAGATGAAGTAGGAATCATAGTCTGAGATTTTATAGAAAAAAAAGTTATAGATGAAATAGTGTGTATTAGCAGGAATGGAGTACAGATGGAATAGAAGAAATAGAGTCTATGAGATGGAATAGAATGCAGATGGAATAGAACAAATAGTGTCTCTTAAGAGGAATAGAAACAGACAGAATGGAAGTGTTTGTGTCTATGAGCTGGATTAGAACACAGATGGAGTAGAACAAATAGTGTCTATGAGCTGGAATAGAATAGAGATGGATTGGAATTTTTTGTGTCTATGAGCTGGAATAGAATACAGATGTAATAGAATAATTAGTGTATTTTTAGTGGAATAGAATACAGACAGAATGGAATTATTTGTGTCTATGTGATGGAATAGAATGTAGATAGAATAGAACAAGTAGTGTCTTTGAGCTGGAATAGAATACAGATAGAATGGAATTTTTTGTGTCTATGAGCTGGAATAGAATGCAGATAGAAAGTAATTTTTTGTGTCTATGAGCTGGAATAGAATACAGATGGAATAGAACAAATAGTGTCTTTGAGCTGGAATAGAATACAGATAGAGTGGAATTTTTTGTGTTTATATGCTGGAATAAAATACAGATGGAATAGAAAAATGATTTCTATGAACTGGAATAGAATACAGATGGAATAGAACAAAAATTGTCTATGAGATGGAATAGAATACAGATGGAATAGAACAAATAGTGTCTATGTGCTGCATTAGAATACAGATGGAATAAAACAAATAGCATCTATGAGCTGGAATAGAATACAGATAAAATGGAATTTTTTGTGTCTATGAGCTGGAATAGAATACAGATGGAGAAGAAATCATAGTCTTTGAAATTTAATATAAAAACAGCTATAGAAGAAATAGTGTCTATGAGCTGGAAAAGAAAAAAGATAGAAAGGAATTTTTTGTTTTTATGGGTTGGAATAGAATACAGATGAAATAGAACAAATAGTGTCTTTGAGCTGGAATAGAATACAGATAGAGTGGAATTTTTTGTGTTTATAAGCTGGAATAAAATACAGATGGAATAGAAAAATAATTTCTATGAACTGGAATAGAATACAGATGGAATAGAACAAAAATTGTCTATGAGATGGAATAGAATACAGATGGAATAGAACAAATAGTGTCTATGAGCTGGATTAGAATACAGATGGAATAAAACAAATAGCATTATTGAGCTGGAATAGAATACAGATAAAATGGAATTTTTTGTGTCTATGAGCTGGAATAGAATACAGATGGAGAAGATATCATAGTCTTTGAAATTTAATATAAAAACAGCTATAGAAGAAATAGTGTCTATGCGCTGGAAAAGAATACAGATGGAATAGAAGAAATAGAGTCTGTGAGCTGGAATAAAATACAGATGGAATAGAACAAACAGTGTCTATGAAATGGAATAGAATACAGATGGAATAGAATTTTTTGTGTCTATGACCTGGAATATAATACAGATGGAATAGAACAAACAGTGCCTGTGAGCTGGAATAGAATACAGATGGAATAGAACAAACAGTGTCTATGAAATGGAATAGAATACAGATGGATTGGAATTTTTGTGCCTATGAACTGCAATAGAACACAGATGAAGTAGAAATCATAGTCTGAGATTTTATAGAAAAAAAAGTAATAGATGAAATACTGTGTATGAGCAGGAATGGAATACAGATGGAATAGAAGAAATGGAGTCTATGAGATGGAATAGAATGCAGATAGAATAGAACAAATAGTGTCTATTATGTGGAAGAGAATACAGATAGAATGGAATTGTTTGTGTCTATGAGCTGGATTAGAACACAGATGGAGTAGAACAAATAGTGTCTATGAGCTGGAATAGAATAGAAATGGAATAGAAAAAATAGTGTCTATGAGCTGGAATAGAATAGAGATGGATTGGAATTTTTTGTGTCTATGAGCTGGAATAGAATACAGATGTAATAGAATAATTAGTGTATTTTTAGTGGAATAGAATACGGATATAATGGAATTATTTGTGTTTATGAGCTGGAATAGAATACAGATGGAATAGAACAAACAGTGTCTATGAGCTGGAATAGAATGCAGATGGAATAGAACAAACAGTGTCTATGAGCTGGTATAGAATAGAGATGGAATAGAACAAACAGTGTCTATGAACTGTAATAGAATACAGATGGATTGGAATTTTTGTGCCTATGAACTGGAATAGAACACAGATGAAGTAGAAATCATAGTCTGAGATTTTATAGAAAAAAAAGTAATAGATGAAATACTGTGTATGAGCAGGAATGGAATACAGATGGAATAGAAGAAATGGAGTCTATGAGATGGAATAGAATGCAGATAGAATAGAACAAATAGTGTCTATTATGTGGAAGAGAATACAGATAGAATGGAATTGTTTGTGTCTATGAGCTGGAATAGAACACAGATGGAGTAGAACAAATAGTGTCTATGAGCTGGAATAGAATAGAAATGGAATAGAAAAAATAGTGTCTATGAGCTGGAATAGAATAGAGATGGATTGGAATTTTTTGTGTCTACAAGCTGGAATAAAATACAGATGGAATAGAAGAAATACTGTCTATGAGGTGGAATGGAATACAGATGGAATACAAGAAATAGTGTCTATGAACTGGAATAGAAAAAATATGGAATGGAATTTTTTGTGTCTATGTGCTGGAACAGAATACAGGTAAAAATCATAATCTTTGAAATCATAGTCTTTGAGATTTTATAGAAAAAATAGTTATAGATGAAATAGTGTCTATGAGCTGGAATAGAATGCAGATAGAAAGTAATTTTTTTTGTCTATGAGCTGGAATAAAATACAGATGGAATAGAAAAATAATTTCTGTGAACTGGAATAGAATACAGACGGAATAGAAAAAAAATTGTCTATGAGATGGAGTAGAATACAGATGGAATAGAACAAATAGTGACTATGAGGTGGATTAGAATACAGATGGAATAAAACAAATAGTGTCTATGAGCTGGAATAGAATACAGATGGAGAAGAAATCATAGTCTTTGAAATTTAATATAAAAACAGTTATAGAATAAATAGTGTCTATGCGCTGGAAAAGAATACAGATGGAATAGAAGAAATAGAGTCTGTGAGCTGGAATATAATACAGATGGAATAGAACAAACAGTGTCTGTGAGCTGGAATAGAATACAGATGGAATAGAACAAACAGTGTCTATGAAATGGAATAGAATACAGATGGATTGGAAATTTTGTGCCTATGAACTGGAATAGAACACAGATGAAGTAGGAATCATAGTCTGAGATTTTATAGAAAAAAAAGTTATAGATGAAATAGTGTGTATGAGCAGGAATGGAGTACAGATGGAATAGAAGAAATAGAGTCTATAAGATGGAATAGAATGCAGATAGAATAGAACAAATAGTGTCTATTAAGAGGAATAGAATACAGACAGAATGGAAGTGTTTGTGTCTATGAGCTGGACTAGAACACAGATGGAGTAGAACAAATAGTGTCTATGAGCTGGAATAGAATAGAAATGGAATAGAAAAAATAGTGTCTATGAGCAGGAATAGAATAGAGATGGATTGGAATTTTTTGTGTCTATGAGCTGGAATAGAATACAGATGTAATAGAATAATTAGTGTATTTTTAGTGGAATAGAATACGGATATAATGGAATTATTTGTGTTTATGAGCTGGAATAGAATACAGATGGAATAGAACAAACAGTGTCTATGAGCTGGAATAGAATGCAGATGGAATAGAACAAACAGTGTCTATGAGCTGGTATAGAATACAGATGGAATAGAACAAACAGTGTCTATGAACTGTAATAGAATACAGATGGATTGGAATTTTTGTGCCTATGAACTGGAATAGAACACAGATGAAGTAGAAATCATAGTCTGAGATTTTATAGAAAAAAAAGTAATAGATGAAATACTGTGTATGAGCAGGAATGGAATACAGATGGAATAGAAGAAATGGAATCTATGAGATGGAATAGAATGCAGATAGAATAGAACAAATAGTGTCTATTATGTGGAAGAGAATACAGATAGAATGGAATTGTTTGTGTCTATGAGCTGGAATAGAACACAGATGGAGTAGAACAAATAGTGTCTATGAGCTGGAATAGAATAGAAATGGAATAGAAAAAATAGTGTCTATGAGCTGGAATAGAATAGAGATGGATTGGAATTTTTTGTGTCTACAAGCTGGAATAAAATACAGATGGAATAGAAGAAATACTGTCTATGAGGTGGAATGGAATACAGATGGAATACAAGAAATAGTGTCTATGAACTGGAATAGAAAAAATATGGAATGGAATTTTTTGTGTCTATGTGCTGGAACAGAATACAGGTAAAAATCATAATCTTTGAAATCATAGTCTTTGAGATTTTATAGAAAAAATAGTTATAGATGAAATAGTGTCTATGAGCTGGAATAGAATGCAGATAGAAAGTAATTTTTTTTGTCTATGAGCTGGAATAAAATACAGATGGAATAGAAAAATAATTTCTGTGAACTGGAATAGAATACAGACGGAATAGAAAAAAAATTGTCTATGAGATGGAGTAGAATACAGATGGAATAGAACAAATAGTGACTATGAGGTGGATTAGAATACAGATGGAATAAAACAAATAGTGTCTATGAGCTGGAATAGAATACAGATGGAGAAGAAATCATAGTCTTTGAAATTTAATATAAAAACAGTTATAGAATAAATAGTGTCTATGCGCTGGAAAAGAATACAGATGGAATAGAAGAAATAGAGTCTGTGAGCTGGAATATAATACAGATGGAATAGAACAAACAGTGTCTGTGAGCTGGAATAGAATACAGATGGAATAGAACAAACAGTGTCTATGAAATGGAATAGAATACAGATGGATTGGAAATTTTGTGCCTATGAACTGGAATAGAACACAGATGAAGTAGGAATCATAGTCTGAGATATTATAGAAAAAAAAGTTATAGATGAAATAGTGTGTATGAGCAGGAATGGAGTACAGATGGAATAGAAGAAATAGAGTCTATAAGATGGAATAGAATGCAGATAGAATAGAACAAATAGTGTCTATTAAGAGGAATAGAATACAGACAGAATGGAAGTGTTTGTGTCTATGAGCTGGACTAGAACACAGATGGAGTAGAACAAATAGTGTCTATGAGCTGGAATAGAATAGAAATGGAATAGAAAAAATAGTGTCTATGAGCAGGAATAGAATAGAGATGGATTGGAATTTTTTGTGTCTATGAGCTGGAATAGAATACAGATGTAATAGAATAATTAGTGTCTTTTTAGTGGAATAGAATACAGATAGAATGGAATTATTTGTGTCGATGAGCTGGAATAGAATACAGATGGAATAGAACAAACAGTGTCTATGAGCTGGAATAGAATACAGACGGAATAGAACAAATATTTTCAATAAGCTGGAATAGAATACAGATGGAATAGAAAAAATCGTGTCTATGAGCTGGAATAGAATACAAATGGAATAGAACAAACAGTGTCTATGAAATGGAATAGAATACAGATGGAGTGGAATTTTTGTGCCTATGAACTGGAATAGAATACAGATGAAGTAGAAATCATAGTCTGAGATTTTATAGAAAAAAACGTTACAGATGAAATAGTGTGTATGAGCAGGAATGGAATGCAGATGGAATAGAAGAAATAGTGTCTTTGAGCTGGAATAGAATACAGATAGATTGGAATTGTTTGTGTCTATGAGCTGGAATAGAATGCAGATGGAATAGAACAAACAGTGTCTATGAGCTGGTATAGAATACAGATGGAATAGAACAAACAGTGTCTATGAACTGTAATAGAATACAGATGGAATAGAACAAATAGTGTCTGTGAGCTGGAATAGAATACAGATGGAATAGAACAAACAGTGTCTACGAAATGGAATAGAATACAGATGGATTGGAATTTTTGTGCCTATGAACTGGAATAGAACACAGATGAAGTAGAAATCATAGTCTGAGATTTTATAGAAAAAAAAGTAATAGATGAAATACTGTGTATGAGCAGGAATGGAATACAGATGGAATAGAAGAAATGGAGTCTATGAGATGGAATAGAATGCAGATAGAATAGAACAAATAGTGTCTATTATGTGGAAGAGAATACAGATAGAATGGAATTGTTTGTGTCTATGAGCTGGAATAGAACACAGATGGAGTAGAACAAATAGTGTCTATGAGCTGGAATAGAATAGAAATGGAATAGAAAAAATAGTGTCTATGAGCTGGAATAGAATAGAGATGGATTGGAATTTTTTGTGTCTACAAGCTGGAATAAAATACAGATGGAATAGAAGAAATACTGTCTATGAGGTGGAATGGAATACAGATGGAATACAAGAAATAGTGTCTATGAACTGGAATAGAAAAAATATGGAATGGAATTTTTTGTGTCTATGTGCTGGAACAGAATACAGGTAAAAATCATAATCTTTGAAATCATAGTCTTTGAGATTTTATAGAAAAAATAGTTATAGATGAAATAGTGTCTATGAGCTGGAATAGAAAAGAGATAGAATGGAATTTCTTGTGTCTATGAGATGGAATAGAATACAGACGGAATAGAAGAAATAGTGTCTATGAGCTGGAATAGAATACAGATGGAATAGAACAAATAGTGTCTATTGGTTGTTAAAGAATTCAGAAGGAATACAACAAATAGTGTGTATGAAATGGAATAGAATACAGATAGAATGGAATTTTTTGTGTCTATGAGCTGGAATAGAATACAGATGGAATAGAATTTTTTGTGTCTATGAGCTGGAATAGAATACAGATGGAATAGAACAAATAGTGTCTATGAGCTGGTATAGAATACAGATGGAATAGAACAAACAGTGTATATGAACTGTAATAGAATACAGATGGATTGCAATTTTTTGTGTCTGTGAGCTAGAATACAATGCAGATGGAATAGAACAAATATTGTCAATAAGCTGGAATAGAATACAGATGGAATAGAAAAAATCGTGTCTATGAGCTGGAATAGAATACAGATGGAATAGAACAAACAGTGTCTATGAAATGGAATAGAATACAGATGTAATGGAATTTTTGTGCCTATGAACTGGAATGGAACACAGATGAAGTAGAAATCATAGTCCGAGATTTTATAGAAAAAAAAGTAATAGACGAAATACTGTGTATGAGCAGGAATGGAGTACAGATGGAATAGAAGAAATAGAGTCTATGAGCTGGAATAGAATACAGATGGAATAGAACAAATAGTGTCTTTGAGCTGGAATAGAATACAGATAGAGTGGAATTTTTTGTGTCTATAAGCTGGAATAAAATACAGATGGAATAGAGAAATACTGTCTATGAGGTGGAATGGAATACAGATGGAATACAAGAAATAGTGTCTATGAACAGGAATAGAAAAAATATGGAATGGAATTTTTTGTGTCTATGTGCCCGAACAGAATACAGGTGGAGTAGAAATCATAGTCTTTGAGATTTTATAGAAAAAATAGTTATAGATGAAATAGTGTCTATGAGCTAGAATAGAAAACAGATAGAATGGAATTTCTTGTGTCTATGAGATGGAATAGAATACAGATGGAATAGAACAAATAGTGTCTATTGGTTGTTAAAGAATTCAGAAGGAATACAACAAATAGTGTGTATGAAATGGAATAGAATACAGGTAGAATGGAATTTTTTGTGTCAATGAGCTGGAATATAATACAGATGGAATAGAATTTTTTGTGTCTATGAGCTGGAATAGAATACAGATGGAATAGAACAAATAGTGTCTATTGGTTGTTAAAGAATTCAGAAGGAATACAACAAATAGTGTGTATGAAATGGAATAGAATACAGATAGAATGGAATTTTTTGTGTCAATGAGCTGGAATATAATACAGATGGAATAGAATTTTTTGTGTCTATGAGCTGGAATAGAATACAGATGGACTAGAACAAATAGTGTCTATTGGTTGTTAAAGAATTCAGAAGGAATACAACAAATAGTGTGTATGAAATGGAATAGAATACAGATAGAATGGAATTTTTTGTGTCTATGAGCTGGAATAGAATACAGATGGAATAGAATTTTTTGTGTCTATGAGCTGAAATAGAATACAGATGGAATAGAACAAATAGTGTCTATGAGCTGGTATAGAATACAGATGGAATAGAACTAACAGTGTATATGAACTGTAATAGAATACAGATGTAATAGAACAAACAGTGTCTATGAAATGGAATAGAATACAGATGGATTGCAATTTTTTGTGTCTGTGAGCTAGAATAAAATGCAGATGGAATAGAACAAATATTGTCAATAAGCTGGAATAGAATACAGATGGAATAGAACAAACAGTGTCTATGAGCTGGAATAGAATACAGATGGAATAGAACAAACAGTGTCTATGAGCTGGAATAGAATACAGATGGAATAGAACAAACAGTGTCTGTGAGCTGGAATAGAATACAGATGGAATAGAACAAACAGTGTCTATGAAATGGAATAGAATACAGATGGATTGGAATTCTTGTGCCTATGAACTGGAATGGAACACAGATGAAGTAGAAAGCATAGTCTTAGATTTTATAGAAAAAAAAGTAATAAATGAAATACTGTGTATGAGCAGGAATGGAATAGAGATGGAATAGAAGAAATAGAGTCTATGAGCTGGAAAAGAATAGAGATGGAATAGAACAAATAGTGTCTTTGAGCTGGAATAGAATACAGATAGAGTGGAATTTTTTGTGTTTTTAAGCTGGAATAAAATACAGATGGAATAGAGAAATAATTTCTGTGAACTGGAATAGAATACAGACGGAATAGAACAAAAATTGTCTATGAGATGGAATAGAATACAGATGGAATAGAACAAATAGTGTCTATGAGGTGGATTAGAATACAGATGGAATAAAACAAATAGCGTCTATGAGCTGGAATAGAATACAGATGGAGAAGAAATCATAGTCTTTGAAATTTAATATAAAAACAGTTATAGAAGAAATAGTGTCTATGCGCTGGGAAAGAATACAGATGGAATAGAACAAACAGTGTCTATGAGCTGGAATAGAATACAGATGGAATAGAACAAACAGTGTCTATGAGCTGGAATAGAATACAGATGGAATAGAACAAACAGTGTCTGTGAGCTGGAATAGAATACAGATGGAATAGAACAAACAGTGTCTATGAAATGGAATAGAATACAGATGGAATAGAATTTTTTGTGTCTATGACCTGGAATAGAATACAGATGGAATAGAACAAACAGTGTCTGTGAGCTGGAATAGAATGCAGATGGAATAGAACAAACAGTGTCTATGAAATGGAATAGAATACAGATGGATTGGAATTTTTGTGCCTATGAACTGGAATAGAACACAGATGAAGTAGAAATCATAGTCTGAGATTTTATAGAAAAAAAAGTTATAGATGAAATAGTGTGTATTAGCAGGAATGGAGTAAAGATGGAATAGAAGAAATAGAGTCTATGAGATGGAATAGAATGCAGATGGAATAGAACAAATAGTGTCTATTAAGTGGAATAGAATACAGACAGAATGGAAGTCTTTGTGTCTATGAGGTGGAATAGAATACAGATGTAATAGAATAATTAGTGTCTTTTTAGTGGAATAGAATACAGATAGAATGGAATTATTTGTGTCGATGAGCTGGAATAGAATACAGATGGAATAGAACAAACAGTGTCTATGAGCTGGAATAGAATGCAGATGGAATAGAACAAACAGTGTCTATGAAATGGAATAGAATACAGATGGAATGGAATTTTTGTGCCTATTAACTGGAATAGAATACAGGTGAAGTAGAAATCATAGTCAGAGATTTTATAGAAAAAAAAGTAATAGATGAAATAGTGTGTATGAGCAGGAATGGAATACAGATGGAATAGAGGAAATGGAGTCTATGAGCTGGAATAGAATAGAGATGTAATAGGACAATTAGTGTCTATTAAGTGGAATAGAATACAGACAGAATGGATTTTTTTGTGTCTATGTGCTGGAATAGAATGCAGATGGAATAGAACAAGTAGTGTCTCTGAGCTGGAATAGAATACAGATACAATGGAATTTTTTGTGTCTATGAGCTGGAATAGAATGCAGATAGAATGTAATTTTTTGTGTCTATGAGCTGGAATAGAATACAGATGGAATAGAACAAATAGTGTCTTTGAGCTGGAATAGAATACAGATAGAGTGGAATTTTTTGTGTTTATAAGCTGGAATAAAATACAGATGGAATAGAAAAATAATTTCTATGAACTGGAATAGAATACAGATGGAATAGAACAAAAATTGTATATGAGATGGAATAGAATACAGATGGAATAGAACAAATAGTGTCTATGAGCTGGATTAGAATACAGATGGAATAAAACAAATAGCATCTATGAGCTGGAATAGAATACAGATAAAATGGAATTTTTTGTGTCTATGAGCTGGAATAGAATACAGATGGAGAAGAAATCATAGTCTTTGAAATTTAATATAAAAACAGCTATAGAAGAAATAGTGTCTATGAGCTGGAAAGGAAAAAAGATAGAAAGGAATTTTTTGTTTTTATGGGTTGGAATAGAATACAGATGGAATAGAACAAATAGTGTCTCTGAGCTGGAATAGAATACAGATAGATTGGAATTTTTTGTGTCTATGAGCTGCAATAGAATACAGATGGAGAAGAAATCATAGTCTTTGAAATTTAATATAAAAACAGTTATAGAAGAAATAGTGTCTATGAGCAGGAAAAGAAAAAAATAGAATGGTATTTTTTGTGTTTATGAGCTGGAATAAAATACAGATGGAATAGAAAAATAATTTCTGTGAACTGGAATAGAATACAGACGGAATAGAACAAAAATTGTCTATGACATGGAATAGAATACAGATGGAATAGAACAAACAGTGTCTATGAGGTGGATTAGAATACAGATGGAATAAAACAAATAGCGTCTATGAGCTGGAATGGAATACAGATGGAGAAGAAATCATAGTCTTTGAAATTTAATATAAAAACAGCTATAGAAGAAATAGTGTCTATGCGCTGGAAAAGAATACAGATGGAATAGAAGAAATAGAGTCTGTGAGCTGGAATAGAATACAGATGGAATAGAACAAACAGTGTCTATGAAATGGAATAGATTACAGATGGAATAGAATTTTTTGTGTCTATGACCTGGAATATAATACAGATGGAATCGAACAAACAGTGTCTGTGAGCTGGAATAGAATACAGATGGAATAGAACAAACAGTGTCTATGAAATGGAATAGAATACAGATGGATTGGAATTTTTGTGCCTATGAACTGCAATAGAACACAGATGAAGTAGAAATCACAGTCTGAGATGTTATAGAAAAAAAAAGTTATAGATGAAATAGTGTATATTAGCAGGAATGGAGTACAGATGGAATAGAAGAAATAGAGTCTATGAGATGGAATAGAATGCAGATGGAATAGAACAAATAGTGTCTATTAAGTGGAATAGAATACATACAGAATGGAAGTGTTTGTGTCTGTGAGCTGGACTAGAACACAGATGGAGTAGAACAAATAGTGTCTATGAGCTGGAATAGAATAGAAATGGAATAGAAAAAAATAGTGTCTATGAGCTGGAATAGAATAGAGATGGATTGGAATTTTTTGTGTCTATAAGCTGGAATAAAATACAGATGGAATAGAAGAAATACTGTCTATGAGGAGGAATGGAATACAGATGGAATACAAGAAATAGTGTCTATGAACTGGAATAGAAAAAATATGGAATGGAATTTTTTGTGTCTATGTGCTGGAACAGAATACAGGTGGAGTAGAAATCATAGTCTTTGAGATTTTATAGAAAAAATAGTTATAGCTGAAATAGTGTCTATGAGCTAGAATAGAAAACAGATAGAATGGAATTTCTTGTGTCTATGAGATGGAATATAATACAGATGGAATAGAAGAAATAGTGTCTATTGGTTGTTAAAGAATTCAGAAGGAATACAAGAAATAGTGTCTATGAACTGGAATAGAAAAAATACGGAATGGAATTTTTTGTGTCTATTAGCTGGAATAGAATACAGATGGAATAGAACAAACAGTGTCTATGAAATGGAATAGAATACAGATGGATTGCAATTTTTTGTGTCTGTGAGCTAGAATACAATGCAGATGGAATAGAACAAATATTGTCAGTAAGCTGGAATAGAATACAGATGGAATAGAAAAAATCGTGTCTATGAGCTGGAATAGAATACAGATGGAATAGAACAAACAGTGTTTATGAAATGGAATAGAATACAGATGTAATGGAATTTTTGTGCCTATGAACTGGAATAGAACAGAGATGAAGTAGAAATCATAGTCTGAGATTTTATAGAAAAAAAAGTTATAGATGAAATAGTGTGTATGAGCAGGAATGGAATACAGATGGACTAGAAGAAATGGAGTCTATGAGCTGGAATAGAATGCAGATGGAATAGGACAATTAGTGTCTATTAAGTGGAATAGAATCAGATAGATTGGAATTGTTTGTGTCTACGAGCTGGAATAGAATGCAGATGGAATAGAACAAACAGTGTCTATGAGCTGGAATAGAATGCAGATGGAATAGAACAAACAGTGTCTATGAAATGGAATAGAATGCAGATGGAATAGAACAAACAGTGTCTATGAGCTGGAATAGAATACAGATGGAATAGAACAAATAGTGTCTGTGAGCTGGAATAGAATACAGATGGAATAGAATTTTTTGTGTCTATGAGCTGGTAGAGAATACAGATGGAATAGAACAAACAGTGTCTATGAACTGTAATAGAATACAGATGGAATAGAACAAATAGTGTCTGTGAGCTGAATAGAATACAGATGGAATAGAACAAACAGTGTCTATGAAATGGAATAGAATACAGATGGATTGCAATTTTTTGTGTCTGTGAGCTAGAATACAATGCAGATGGAATAGAACAAATATTGTCAATAAGCTGGAATAGAATACAGATGGAATAGAAAAAATCGTGTCTATGAGCTGGAATAGAATACAGATGGAATAGAACAAACAGTGTCTATGAAATGGAATAGAATACAGATGTAATGGAATTTTTGTGCCTATGAACTGGAATGGAATACAGATGAAGTAGAAATCATAGTCAGAGATTTTATAGAAAAAAAAGTAATAGATGAAATAGTGTGTATGAGCAGGAATGGAATACAGATGGACTAGAAGAAATAGAGTCTATGAGCTGGAATAGAATGCAGATGGAATAGGACAATTAGTGTCTATTAAGTCGAATAGAATCAGATAGATTGGAATTGTTTGTGTCTATGAGCTGGAATAGAATGCAGATGGAATAGAACGAACAGTGTCTATGAGCTGGAATAGAATGCAGATGGAATAGAACAAACAGTGTCTATGAGCTGGAATAGAATACAGATGGAATAGAAAAAATCGTGTCTATGAGCTGGAATAGAATAGAGATGGATTGGAATTTTTTGTGTCTATGAGCTGGAATAGAATACAGATGTAATAGAATAATTAGTGGATTTTAGTGGAATAGAATACAGATAGAATGGAATTATTTGTGTCGATGAGCTGAAATAGAATACAGATGGAATAGAACAAACAGTGTCTATTAGCTGGAATAGAATGCAGATGGAATAGAACAAACAGTGTCTATGAAATGGAATACAATACAGATGGAATGGAATTTTTGTGCCTATTAACTGGAATAGAATACAGATGAAGTAGAAATCATAGTCAGAGATTTTATACAAAAAAAAGTAATAGATGAAATAGTGTGTATGAGCAGGAATGGAATACAGATGGAATAGAGGAAATAGAGTCTATGAGCTGGAATAGAATAGAGATGGAATAGGACAATTAGTGTCTATTAAGTGGAATAGAATACAGACAGAATGGATTTTTTTGTGTCTATGTGCTGGAGTAGAATGCAGATGGAATAGAACAAGTAGTGTCTGTGAGCTGGAATAGAATACAGATAGAATGGAATTTTTTGTGTCTATGAGCTGGAATAGAATGCAGATAGAAAGTAATTTTTTGTGTCTATGAGCTGGAATAGAATACAGATGGAATAGAACAAATAGTGTCTTTGAGCTGGAATAGAATACAGATAGAGTGGAATTTTTTGTGTTTATAAGCTGGAATAAAATACAGATGGAATAGAAAAATAATTTCTATGAACTGGAATAGAATACAGATGGAATAGAACAAAAATTGTCTATGAGATGGAATAGAATACAGATGGAATAGAACAAATAGTGTCTATGTGCTGGATTAGAATACAGATGGAATAAAACAAATAGCATCTATGAGCTGGAATAGAATACAGATAAAATGGAATTTTTTGTGTCTATGAGCTGCAATAGAATACAGATGGAGAAGAAATCATAGTCTTTGAAATGTAATATAAAAACAGCTATAGAAGAAATAGTGTCTATGAGCTGGAAAAGAAAAAAGATAGAAAGGAATTTTTTGTTTTTATGGGTTGGAATAGAATACAGATGGAATAGAACAAATAGTGTCTCTGAGCTGGAATAGAATACAGATAGAGTGGAATTTTTTGTGTCTATAAGCTGGAATTGAATTCAGATGGAATAGAAGAAATACTGTCTATGAGGCGGAATGGAATACAGATGGAATACAAGAAATACTGTCTATGAACTGGAATAGAAAAAATATGGAATGGAATTTTTTGTGTCTATGTGCTGGAACAGAATACAGGTGGAGTAGAAATCATAGTCTTTGAGATTTTATAGAAAAAATAGTTATAGCTGAAATAGTGTCTATGAGCTAGAAAAGAAAACAGATAGAATGGAATTTCTTGTGTCTATGAGATGGAATAGAATACAAATGGAATAGAAGAAATAGTGTCTATGAGCTGGAATAGAGTAGAGATGGATTGGAATTTTTTGTGTCTATGTACTGGAATAGAATACAGATGTAATAGAATAATTAGTGGCTTTTTAGTGGAATAGAATACAGATAGAATGGAATCATATGTGTCGATGAGCTGGAATAGAATACAGATGGAATAGAAGAAATAGTGTATATGAGCTGGTATAGAATACAGATGGAATAGAACAAACAGTGTATATGAACTGTAATAGAATACAGATGGATTGCAATTTTTTATGTCTGTGAGCTAGAATACAATGCAGATGGAATAGAAGAAATATTGTCAATAAGCTGGAATAGAATACAGATGGAATAGAAAAAATCGTGTCTATGAGCTGGAATAGAATACAGATGGAATAGGACAAACAGTGTCTATGAAATGGAATAGAATACAGATGGAATAGAACAAACAGTGTCTATGAGCTGGAATAGAATACAGATGGAATAGAACAAACAGTGTCTATTAGCTGGAATAGAATACAGATGGAATAGAACAAACAGTGTCTGTGAGATGGAATAAAATACAGATGGAATAGAACAAACAGTGTCTATGAGCTGGTATAGAATACAGATGGAATAGAACAAACAGTGTCTATGAGCTGGAATAGAATACAGATGGAATAGAACAAATATTTTCAATAAGCTGGAATAGAATACAGATGGAATAGAAAAAATCGTGTCTATGAGCTGGAATAGAATACAGATGGAATAGAACAAACAGTGTCTATGAAATGGAATAGAATACAGATGGAATTGAATTTTTGTGCCTATGAACTGGAATAGAATACAGATGAAGTAGAAATCATAGTCTGAGATTTTATAGAAAAAAACGTTATACATGAAATAGTGTGTATGAGCAGGAATGGAATGCAAATGGAACAGAAGAAATAGTGTCTTTGAGCTGGAATAGAATACAGATAGATTGGAATTGTTTGTGTCTATGAGCTGGAATAGAATGCAGATGGAATAGAACAAACAGTGTCTATGAGCTGGTATAGAATACAGATGGAATAGAACAAACAGTGTCTATGAACTGTAATAGAATACAGATGGAATAGAACAAATAGTGTCTGTGAGCTGGAATAGAATACAGATGGAATAGAACAAACAGTGTCTACGAAATGGAATAGAATACAGATGGATTGGAATTTTTGTGCCTATGAACTGGAATAGAACACAGATGAAGTAGAAATCATAGTCTGAGATTTTATAGAAAAAAAGTAATAGATGAAATACTGTGTATGAGCAGGAATGGAATACAGATGGAATAGAAGAAATGGAGTCTATGAGATGGAATAGAATGCAGATAGAATAGAACAAATAGTGTCTATTAAGTGGAATAGAATACAGACAGAATGGAAGTGTTTGTGTCTATGAGCTGGAATAGAACACAGATGGAGTAGAACAAATAGTGTCTATGAGCTGGAATAGAATAGAAATGGAATAGAAAAAATAGTGTCTATGAGCTGGAATAGAATAGAGATGGATTGGAATTTTTTGTGTCAACAAGCTGGAATAAAATACAGATGGAATAGAAGAAATACTGTCTATGAGGTGGAATGGAATACAGATGGAATACAAGAAATAGTGTCTATGAACTGGAATAGAAAAAATATGGAATGGAATTTTTTGTGTCTATGTGCTGGAACAGAATACAGGTAAAAATCATAATCATTGAAATCATAGTCTTTGAGATTTTATAGAAAAAATAGTTATAGATGAAATAGTGTCTATGTGCTAGAATAGAAAACAGATAGAATGGAATTTCTTGTGTCTATGAGATGGAATAGAATACAGATGGAATAGAAGAAATAGTGTCTATGAGCTGGAATAGAATACAGATGGAATAGAACAAATAGTGTCTATTGGTTGTTAAAGAATTCAGAAGGAATACAACAAATAGTGTGTATGAAATGGAATAGAATACAGATAGAATGGAATTTTTTGTGTCTATGAGCAGGAATAGAATACAGATGGAATAGAATTTTTTGTGTCTATGAGCTGGAATAGAATACAGATGGAATAGAACAAATAGTGTCTATGAGCTGGTATAGAATACAGATGGAATAGAACAAACAGTGTATATGAACTGTAATAGAATACAGATGGATTGCAATTTTTTGTGTCTGTGAGCTAGAATACAATGCAGATGGAATAGAACAAATATTGTCAATAAGCTGGAATAGAATACAGATGGAATAGAAAAAATCGTGTCTATGAGCTGGAATAGAATACAGATGGAATAGAACAAACAGTGTCTATGAAATGGAATAGAATGCAGATGTAATGGAATTTTTGTGCCTATGAACTGGAATAGAATACAGATGAAGTAGAAATCACAGTCTGAGATTTTATAGAAAAAAACGTTACAGATGAAATAGTGTGTATGAGCAGGAATGGAATACAGATGGACTAGAAGAAATGGAGTCTATGAGCTGGAATAGAATGCAGATGGAATAGGACAATTAGTGTCTATTAAGTGGAATAGAATCAGATAGATTGGAATTGTTTGTGTCTATGTGCTGGAATAGAATGCAGATGGAATAGAACAAGTAGTGTCTGTGAGCTGGAATAGAATACAGATAGAATGGAATTGTTTGTGTCTATGAGCTGGAATATAATACAGATGGAATAGAACAAACAGTGTCTGTGAGCTGGAATAGAATACAGATGGAATAGAAGAAACAGTGTCTATGAAATGGAATAGAATACAGATGGATTGGAATTTTTGTGCCTATGAACTGGAATAGAACACAGATGAAGTAGGAATCATAGTCTGAGATTTTATAGAAAAAAAAGTTATAGATGAAATAGTGTGTATGAGCAGGAATGGAGTACAGATGGAATAGAAGAAATAGAGTCTATAAGATGGAATAGAATGCAGATGGAATAGAACAAATAGTGTCTATTAAGAGGAATAGAATACAGACAGAATGGAAGTGTTTGTGTCTATGAGCTGGACTAGAACACAGATGGAGTAGAACAAATAGTGTCTATGAGCTGGAATAGAATAGAAATGGAATAGAAAAAATAGTGTCTATGAGCTGGAATAGAATAGAGATGGATTGGAATATTTGTGTCTATGAGCTGGAATAGAATACAGATGTAATAGAATAATTAGTGTATTTTTAGTGGAATATAATACAGATATAATGGAATTATTTGTGTCGATGAGCTGGAATAGAATACAGATGGAATAGAAGAAACAGTGTCTATGAAATGGAATAGAATACAGATGGATTGGAATTTTTGTGCCTATGAACTGGAATAGAACACAGATGAAGTAGAAATCATAGTCTGAGATTTTATAGAAAAAAAAGTAATAGATGAAATACTGTGTATGAGCAGGAATGGAATAGAGATGGAATAGAAGAAATAGAGTCTATGAGCTGGAAAAGAATAGAGATGGAATAGAACAAATAGTGTCTTTGAGCTGGAATAGAATACAGATAGAGTGGAATTTTTTGTGTTTTTAAGCTGGAATAAAATACAGATGGAATAGAAAAATAATTTCTGTGAACTGGAATAGAATACAGACGGAATAGAACAAAAATTGTCTATGAGATGGAGTAGAATACAGATGGAATAGAACAAATAGTGACTATGAGGTGGATTAGAATACAGATGGAATAAAACAAATAGTGTCTATGAGCTGGAATAGAATACAGATGGAGAAGAAATCATAGTCCTTGAAATTTAATATAAAAACAGTTATAGAAGAAATAGTGTCTATGCGCTGGAAAAGAATACAGATGGAATAGAAGAAATAGAGTCTGTGAGCTGGAATAGAATACAGATGGAATAGAACAAACAGTGTCTATGAAATGGAATAGAATACAGATGGAATAGAATTTTTTGTGTCTATGACCTGGAATATAATACAGATGGAATAGAACAAACAGTGTCTGTGAGCTGGAATAGAATACAGATGGAATAGAACAAACAGTGTCTATGAAATGGAATAGAATACAGATGGATTGGAATTTTTGTGCCTATGAACTGGAATAGAACACAGATGAAGTAGGAATCATAGTCTGAGATTTTATAGAAAAAAAAGTTATAGATGAAATAGTGTGTATGAGCAGGAATGGAGTACAGATGGAATAGAAGAAATAGAGTCTATAAGATGGAATAGAATGCAGATGGAATAGAACAAATAGTGTCTATTAAGAGGAATAGAATACAGACAGAATGGAAGTGTTTGTGTCTATGAGCTGGACTAGAACACAGATGGAGTAGAACAAATAGTGTCTATGAGCTGGAATAGAATAGAAATGGAATAGAAAAAATAGTGTCTATGAGCTGGAATAGAATAGAGATGGATTGGAATTTTTTGTGTCTACAAGCTGGAATAAAATACAGATGGAATAGAAGAAATACTGTCTATGAGGTGGAATGGAATACAGATGGAATACAAGAAATAGTGTCTATGAACTGGAATAGAAAAAATATGGAATGGAATTTTTTGTGTCTATGTGCTGGAACAGAATACAGGTAAAAATCATAATCTTTGAAATCATAGTCTTTGAGATTTTATAGAAAAAATAGTTATAGATGAAATAGTGTCTATGAGCTAGAATAGAAAACAGATAGAATGGAATTTCTTGTGTCTATGAGATGGAATAGAATACAGATGGAATAGAAGAAATAGTGTCTATGAGCTGGAATAGAATACAGATGGAATAGAACAAATAGTGTCTATTGGTTGTTAAAGAATTCAGAAGAAATACAACAAATAGTGTGTATGAAATGGAATAGAATACAGATAGAATGGAATTTTTTGTGTCTATGAGCTGGAATAGAATACAGATGGAATAGAATTTTTTGTGTCTATGAGCTGGAATAGAATACAGATGGAATAGAACAAATAGTGTCTATGAGCTGGTATAGAATACAGATGGAATAGAACAAACAGTGTATATGAACTGTAATAGAATACAGATGGATTGCAATTTTTTGTGTCTGTGAGCTAGAATACAATGCAGATGGAATAGAACAAATATTGTCAATAAGCTGGAATAGAATACAGATGGAATAGAAAAAATCGTGTCTATGAGCTGGAATAGAATACAGATGGAATAGAACAAACAGTGTCTATGAAATGGAATAGAATACAGATGTAATGGAATTTTTGTGCCTATGAACTGGAATAGAATACAGATGAAGTAGAAATCACAGTCTGAGATTTTATAGAAAAAAACGTTACAGATGAAATAGTGTGTATGAGCAGGAATGGAATACAGATGGACTAGAAGAAATGGAGTCTATGAGCTGGAATAGAATGCAGATGGAATAGGACAATTAGTGTCTATTAAGTGGAATAGAATCAGATAAATTGGAATTGTTTGTGTCTATGAGCTGGAATAGAATGCAGATGGAATAGAACAAACAGTGTCTATGAGCTGGAATAGAATGCAGATGGAATAGAACAAACAGTGTCTATGAGCTGGAATAGAATACAGATGGAATAGAACAAATAGTGTCTGTGAGCTGGAATAGAATACAGATGGAATAGAAGAAACAGTGTCTATGAAATGGAATAGAATACAGATGGATTGGAATTTTTGTGCCTATGAACTGGAATAGAACACAGATGAAGTAGAAATCATAGTCTGAGATTTTATAGAAAAAAAAGTAATAGATGAAATACTGTGTATGAGCAGGAATGGAATAGAGATGGAATAGAAGAAATAGAGTCTATGAGCTGGAAAAGAATAGAGATGGAATAGAACAAATAGTGTCTTTGAGCTGGAATAGAATACAGATAGAGTGGAATTTTTTGTGTTTTTAAGCTGGAATAAAATACAGATGGAATAGAGAAATAATTACTGTGAACTGGAATAGATTACAGACGGAATAGAACAAAAATTGTCTATGAGATGGAATAGAATACAGATGGAATAAAAGAAATAGCGTCTATGAGCTGGAATAGAATACAGATGGAGAAGAAATCATAGTCTTTGAAATTTAATATAAAAACAGTTTTAGAAGAAATAGTGTCTATGCGCTGGAAAAGAATACAGATGGAATAGAAGAAATAGAGTCTGTGAGCTGGAATAGAATACAGATGGAATAGAACAAACAGTGTCTATGAAATGGAATAGAATACAGATGGATTGGAATTTTTGTGCCTATGAACTGGAATAGAACACAGATGCAGTAGGAATCATAGTCTGAGATTTTATAGAAAAAAATGTTATAGATGAAATAGTGTGTATTAGCAGGAATGGAGTACAGATGGAATAGAAGAAATAGAGTCTATGAGATGGAATAGAATGCAGATGGAGTAGAACAAATAGTGTCTATTAAGAGGAATAGAATACAGACAGAATGGAAGTGTTTGTGTCTATGAGCTAGATTAGAACACAGATGGAGTAGAACAAATAGTGTCTATGAGCTGGAATAGAATAGAAATGGAATAGAAAAAATAGTGTCTATGAGCTGGAATAGAATACAGATATAATGGAATTATTTGTGTCGATGAGCTGGAATAGAATACAGATGGAATAGAACAAACAGTGTCTATGAGCTGGAATAGAATACAGATGGAATAGAACAAATATTTTCAATAAGCTGGAATAGAATACAGATGGAATAGAAAAAATCGTGTCTATGAGCTGGAATAGAATACAAATGGAATAGAACAAACAGTGTCTATGAAATGGAATAGAATACAGATGGAGTGGAATTTTTGTGCCTATGAACTGGAATAGAATACAGATGAAGTAGAAATCATAGTCTGAGATTTTATAGAAAAAAACGTTACAGATGAAATAGTGTGTATGAGCAGGAATGGAATACAGATGGACTAGAAGAAATGGAGTCTATGAGCTGGAATAGAATGCAGATGGAATAGGACAATTAGTGTCTATTAAGTGGAATAGAATCAGATAAATTGGAATTGTTTGTGTCTATGAGCTGGAATAGAATGCAGATGGAATAGAACAAACAGTGTCTATGAGCTGGAATAGAATGCAGATGGAATAGAACAAACAGTGTCTATGAGCTGGAATAGAATACAGATGGAATAGAACAAATAGTGTCTGTGAGCTGGAATAGAATACAGATGGAATAGAAGAAACAGTGTCTATGAAATGGAATAGAATACAGATGGATTGGAATTTTTGTGCCTATGAACTGGAATAGAACACAGATGAAGTAGAAATCATAGTCTGAGATTTTATAGAAAAAAAAGTAATAGATGAAATACTGTGTATGAGCAGGAATGGAATAGAGATGGAATAGAAGAAATAGAGTCTATGAGCTGGAAAAGAATAGAGATGGAATAGAACAAATAGTGTCTTTGAGCTGGAATAGAATACAGATAGAGTGGAATTTTTTGTGTTTTTAAGCTGGAATAAAATACAGATGGAATAGAGAAATAATTACTGTGAACTGGAATAGATTACAGACGGAATAGAACAAAAATTGTCTATGAGATGGAATAGAATACAGATGGAATAAAAGAAATAGCGTCTATGAGCTGGAATAGAATACAGATGGAGAAGAAATCATAGTCTTTGAAATTTAATATAAAAACAGTTTTAGAAGAAATAGTGTCTATGCGCTGGAAAAGAATACAGATGGAATAGAAGAAATAGAGTCTGTGAGCTGGAATAGAATACAGATGGAATAGAACAAACAGTGTCTATGAAATGGAATAGAATACAGATGGATTGGAATTTTTGTGCCTATGAACTGGAATAGAACACAGATGCAGTAGGAATCATAGTCTGAGATTTTATAGAAAAAAATGTTATAGATGAAATAGTGTGTATTAGCAGGAATGGAGTACAGATGGAATAGAAGAAATAGAGTCTATGAGATGGAATAGAATGCAGATGGAGTAGAACAAATAGTGTCTATTAAGAGGAATAGAATACAGACAGAATGGAAGTGTTTGTGTCTATGAGCTAGATTAGAACACAGATGGAGTAGAACAAATAGTGTCTATGAGCTGGAATAGAATAGAAATGGAATAGAAAAAATAGTGTCTATGAGCTGGAATAGAATACAGATATAATGGAATTATTTGTGTCGATGAGCTGGAATAGAATACAGATGGAATAGAACAAACAGTGTCTATGAGCTGGAATAGAATACAGATGGAATAGAACAAATATTTTCAATAAGCTGGAATAGAATACAGATGGAATAGAAAAAATCGTGTCTATGAGCTGGAATAGAATACAAATGGAATAGAACAAACAGTGTCTATGAAATGGAATAGAATACAGATGGAGTGGAATTTTTGTGCCTATGAACTGGAATAGAATACAGATGAAGTAGAAATCATAGTCTGAGATTTTATAGAAAAAAACGTTATAGATGAAATAGTGTGTATGAGCAGGAATGGAATGCAGATGGAATAGAAGAAATGGAGTCTATGAGATGGAATAGAATGCAGATAGAATAGAACAAATAGTGTCTATTATGTGGAAGAGAATACAGATAGAATGGAATTGTTTGTGTATATGAGCTGGAATAGAACACAGATGGAGTAGAACAAATAGTGTCTATGAGCTGGAATAGAATAGAAATGGAATAGAAAAAATAGTGTCTATGAGCTGGAATAGAATAGAGATGGATTGGAATGTTTTGTGTCTACAAGCTGGAATAAAATACAGATGGAATAGAAGAAATACTGTCTATGAGGTGGAATGGAATACAGATGGATTACAAGAAATAGTGTCTATGAACTGGAATAGAAAAAATATGGAATGGAATTTTTTGTGTCTATGTGCTGGAACAGAATACAGGTAAAAATCATAATCTTTGAAATCATAGTCTTTGAGATTTTATAGAAAAAATAGTTATAGGTGAAATAGTGTCTGTGAGCTAGAATAGAAAACAGATAGAATGGAATTTCTTGTGTCTATGAGATGGAATAGAATACAGATGGAATAGAAGAAATAGTGTCTATGAGCTGGAATATAATACAGATGGAATAGAACAAATAGTGTCTATTGGTTGTTAAAGAATTCAGAAGGAATACAACAAATAGTGTCTATGAGCTAGAATAGAAAACAGATAGAATGGAATTTCTTGTGTCTATGAGCTGGAATAGAATACAGATGGAATAGAATTTTTTGTGTCTATGAGCTGGAATAGAATACAGATGGAATAGAACAAATAGTGTCTATGAGCTGGTATAGAATACAGATGGAATAGAACAAACAGTGTATATGAACAGTAATAGAATACAGATGGATTGCAATTTTTTGTGTCTGTGAGCTAGAATACAATGCAGATGGAATAGAACAAATATTGTCAATAAGCTGGAATAGAATACAGATGGAATAGAAAAAATCGTGTCTATGAGCTGGAATAGAATACAGATGGAATAGAACAAACAGTGTCTATGAAATGGAATAGAATACAGATGTAATGGAATTTTTGTGCCTATGAACTGGAATAGAATACAGATGAAGTAGAAATCACAGTCTGAGATTTTATAGAAAAACGTTATAGATGAAATAGTGTGTATGAGCAGGAATGGAATGCAGATGGAATAGAAGAAATAGTGTCTTTGAGCTGGAATACAATACAGATCGATTGGAATTGTTTGTGTCTATGAGCTGGAATAGAATGCAGATGGAATAGAACAAACAGTGTCTATGAGCTGGTATAGAATACAGAGGGAATAGAACAAACAGTGTCTATGAACTGTAATAGAATACAGATGGAATAGAACAAATAGTGTCTGTGAGCTGGAATAGAATACAGATGGAATAGAACAAACAGTGTCTACGAAATGGAATAGAATACAGATGGATTGGAATTTTTGTGCCTATGAACTGGAATAGAACACAGATGAAGTAGAAATCATAGTCTGAGATTTTATAGAAAGAAAAGTAATAGATGAAATACTGTGTATGAGCAGGAATGGAATACAGATGGAATAGAAGGAATGGAGTCTATGAGATGGAATAGAATGCAGATAGAATAGAACAAATAGTGTCTATTAGGTGGAAGAGAATACAGATAGAATGGAATTGTTTGTGTCTATGAGCTGGAATAGAACACAGATGGAGTAGAACAAATAGTGTCTATGATCTGGAATAGAATAGAAATGGAATAGAAAAAATAGTGTCTATGAGCTGGAATAGAATAGAGATGGATTGGAATTTTTTGTGTCTACAAGCTAGAATAAAATACAGATGGAATAGAAGAAATACTGTCTATGAGGTGGAATGGAATACAGATGGAATACAAGAAATAGTGTCTATGAACTGGAATAGAAAAAATATGGAATGGAATTTTTTGTGTCTATGTGCTGGAACAGAATACAGGTAAAAATCATAATCTTTGAAATCATAGTCTTTGAGATTTTATACAAAAAATAGTTATAGATGAAATAGTGTCTATGAGCTAGAATAGAAAACAGATAGAATGGAATTTCTTGTGTCTATGAGATGGAATAGAATACAGATGGAATAGAATTTTTTGTGTCTATGGGCTGGTATAGAATACAGATGGAATAGAACAAATAGTGTCTATGAGCTGGTATAGAATACAGATGGAATAGAACAAACAGTGTATATGAACTGTAATAGAATACAGATGGAATGCAATTTTTTGTGTCTGTGAGCTAGAATACAATGCAGATGGAATAGAACAAATATTGTCAATAAGCTGGAATAGAATACAGATGGAATAGAAAAAATCGTGTCTATGAGCTGGAATAGAATACAGATGGAATAGAACAAACAGTGTCTATGAAATGGAATAGAATACAGATGTAATGGAATTTTTGTGCCTATGAACTGGAATAGAATACAGATGAAGTAGAAATCATAGTCTGAGATTTTATAGAAAAAAACGTTACAGATGAAATAGTGTGTATGAGCAGGAATGGAATACAGATGGACTAGAAGAAATGGAGTCTATGAGCTGGAATAGAATGCAGATGGAATAGGACAATTAGTGTCTATTAAGTGGAATAGAATCAGATAGATTGGAATTGTTTGTGTCTATGAGCTGGAATAGAATGCAGATGGAATAGAACAAACAGTGTCTATGAGCTGGAATAGAATGCAGATGGAATAGAACAAACAGTGTCTATGAAATGGAATAGAATACAGATGGAATAGAATTTTTTGTGTCTATGAGCTGGAATAGAATACAGATGGAATAGAACAAACAGTGTCTATGAGCTGGTATAGAATACAGATGGAATAGAACAAACAGTGTCTATGAGCTGGAATAGAATACAGATGGAATAGAACAAACAGTGTCTATGAGCTGGAATAGAATGCAGATGGAATAGAACAAACAGTGTCTATGAAATGGAATAGAATACAGATGGATTGGAATTTTTGTGCCTATGAACTGGAATAGAACACAGATGAAGTAGAAATCATAGTCTGAGATTTTATAGAAAAAAAAGTAATAGATGAAATACTGTGTATGAGCAGGAATGGAATAGAGATGGAATAGAAGAAATAGAGTCTATGAGCTGGAAAAGAATAGAGATGGAATAGAACAAATAGTGTCTTTGAGCTGGAATAGAATACAGATAGAGTGGAATTTTTTGTGTTTTTAAGCTGGAATAAAATACAGATGGAATAGAGAAATAATTTCTGTGAACTGGAATAGATTACAGACGGAATAGAACAAAAATTGTCTATGAGATGGAATAGAATACAGATGGAATAAAAGAAATAGCGTCTATGAGCTGGAATAGAATACAGATGGAGAAGAAATCATAGTCTTTGAAATTTAATATAAAAACAGTTATAGAAGAAATAGTGTCTATGCGCTGGAAAAGAATACAGATGGAATAGAAGAAATAGAATCTGTGAGCTGGAATAGAATACAGATGGAATAGAACAAACAGTGTCTATGAAATGGAATAGAATACAGATGGATTGCAATTTTTTGTGTCTGTGAGCTAGAATACAATGCAGATGGAATAGAACAAATATTGTCAATAAGCTGGAATAGAATACAGATGGAATAGAAAAAATCGTGTCTATGAGCTGGAATAGAATACAGATGGAATAGAACAAACAGTGTCTATGAAATGGAATAGAATACAGATGGAATAGTATTTTTTGTGTCTATGACCTGGAATAGAATACAGATGGAATAGAACAAACAGTGTCTGTGAGCTGGAATAGAATACAGATGGAATAGAACAAACAGTGTCTATGAGCTGGAATAGAATACAGATGGAATAGAACAAACAGTGTCTATGAGCTGGAATAGAATGCAGATGGAATAGAACAAACAGTGTCTATGAAATGGAATAGAATACAGATGGAATGGAATTTTTGTGCCTATTAACTGGAATAGAATACAGGTGAAGTAGAAATCATAGTCTGAGATTTTATAGAAAAATTTATAGATGAAATAGTGTGTATGAGCAGGAATGGAGTACAGATGAAATAGAAGAAATAGAGTCTATGAGATGGAATAGAATGCAGATGAAATAGAACAAATAGTGTCTATTAAGGGGAATAGAATACAGACAGAATGGAAGTGTTTGTGTCTATGAGCTGGAATAGAACACAGATGGAGTAGAACAAATAGTGTCTATGAGCTGGAATAGAATAGAAATGGAATAGAAAAAATAGTGTCTATGAGCTGGAATAGAATACAGATGTAGTAGAATAATTAGTGTCTTTTTAGTGGAATAGAATACAGATAGAATGGAATTATTTGTGTCGATGAGCTGGAATAGAATACAGATGGAATAGAACAAACAGTGTCTATGAGCTGGAATAGAATGCAGATGGAATAGAACAAACAGTGTCTATGAAATGGAATAGAATACAGATGGAATGGAATTTTTGTGCCTATTAACTGGAATAGAATACAGGTGAAGTAGAAATCATAGTCAGAGATTTTGTAGAAAAAAAAAGTAATAGATGAAATAGTGTGTATGAGCAGGAATTGAATACAGATGGAATAGAGGAAATAGAGTCTATGAGCTGGAATAGAATAGAGATGGAATAGGACAATTAGTGTCTATTAAGTGGAATAGAATACAGACAGAATGGATTTTTTTGTGTCTATGTGCTGGAATAGAATGCAGATGGAATAGAACAAGTAGTGTCTGTGAGCTAGAATAGAATACAGATAGAATGGAATTTTTTGTGTCTATGAGCTGGAGTAGAATGCAGATAGAATGTAATTTTTTGTGTCTATGAGCTGGAATAGAATACAGATGGAATAGAACAAATAGTGTCTTTGAGCTGGAATAGAATACAGATAGAGTGGAATTTTTTGTGTTTATAAGCTGGAATAAAATACAGATGGAATAGAAAAATATTTCTATGAACTGGAATAGAATACAGATGGAATAGAACAAAAATTGTCTATGAGATGGAATAGAATACAGATGGAATAGAACAAATAGTGTCTATGTGCTGGATTAGAATACAGATGGAATAAAACAAATAGCATCTATGAGCTGGAATAGAATACAGATAAAATGGAATTTTTTGTGTCTATGAGCTGGAATAGAATACAGATGGAGAAGAAATCATAGTCTTTGAAATTTAATATAAAAACAGCTATAGAAGAAATAGTGTCTATGAGCTGGAAAAGAAAAAAGATAGAAAGGAATTTTTTGTTTTTATGGTTTGGAATAGAATACAGATGGAATAGAACAAATAGTGTCTCTGAGCTGGAATAGAATACAGATAGAGTGGAATTTTTTGTGTCTATAAGCTGGAATTGAATTCAGATGGAATAGAAGAAATACTGTCTATGAGGCGGAATGGAATACAGATGGAATACAAGAAATACTGTCTATGAACTGGAATAGAAAAAATATGGAATGGAATTTTTTGTGTCTATGTGCTGGAACAGAATACAGGTGAAGTAGAAATCATAGTCTTTGAGATTTTATAGAAAAAATAGTTATAGCTGAAATAGTGTCTATGAGCTAGAATAGAAAACAGATAGAATGGAATTTCTTGTGTCTATGAGATGGAATAGAATACAAATGGAATAGAAGAAATAGTGTCTATGAGCTGGAATAGAGTAGAGATGGATTGGAATTTTTTGTGTCTATGAGCTGGAATAGAATACAGATGTAATAGAATAATTAGTGTCTTTTTAGTGGAATAGAATACAGATAGAATGGAATCATATGTGTCGATGTGCTGGAATAGAATACAGATGGAATAGAAGAAATAGTGTCTATGAGCTGGAATTGAATACAGATGGAATAGAACAAATAGTGTCTATTGGTTGTTAAAGAATTCAGAAGGAATACAACAAATAGTGTGTATGAAATGGAATAGAATACAGATAGAATGGAATTTTTTGTGTCTATGAGCTGGAATAGAATACAGATGGAATAGAATTTTTTGTGTCTATGAGCTGGAATAAAATACAGATGGAATAGAACAAATAGTGTCTATGAGCTGGTATAGATAACAGATGGAATAGAACAAACAGTGTATATGAACTGTAATAGAATACAGATGGATTGCAATTTTTTATGTCTGTGAGCTAGAATACAATGCAGATGGAATAGAACAAATATTGTCAATAAGCTGGAATAGAATACAGATGGAATAGAAAAAATCGTGTCTATGAGCTGGAATAGAATACAGATGGAATAGAACAAACAGTGTCTATGAGCTGGAATAGAATACAGATGGAATAGGACAAACAGTGTCTATGAGCTGGAATAGAATACAGATGGAATAGAACAAACAGTGTCTATGAGCTGGAATAGAATACAGATGGAATAGAACAAATAGTGTCTGTGAGATGGAATAGAATATAGATGGAATAGAATTTTTTGTGTCTATGAGCTGGTATAGAATACAGATGGAATAGAACAAACAGTGTCTATGAAATGGAATAGAATACAGATGGATTGCAATTTTTTGTGTCTGTGAGCTAGAATACAATGCAGATGGAATAGAACAAATATTGTCAATAAGCTGGAATAGAATACAGATGGAATAGAAAAAATCGTGTCTATGAGCTGGAATAGAATACAGATGGAATAGAACAAACAGTGTCTATGAAATGGAATAGAATACAGATGTAATGGAATTTTTGTGCCTATGAACTGGAATAGAATACAGATTAAGTAGAAATCATAGTCTGAGATTTTATAGAAAAAAACGTTACAGATGAAATAGTGTGTATGAGCAGGAATGGAATACAGAAGGACTAGAAGAAATGGAGTCTATGAGCTGGAATAGAATGCAGATGGAATAGGACAATTAGTGTCTATTAAGTGGAATAGAATCAGATAGATTGGAATTGTTTGTGTCTACGAGCTGGAATATAATGCAGATGGAATAGAACAAACAGTGTCTATGAGCTGGAATAGAATGCAGATGGAATAGAACAAACAGTGTCTATGAGCTGGAATAGAATGCAGATGGAATAGAACAAACAGTGTCTATGAGCTGGTATAGAATACAGATGGAATAGAACAAACAGTGTCTATGAGCTGGTATAGAATACAGATGGAATAGAACAAACAGTGTCTATGAGCTGTAATAGAATACAGATGGAATAAAAGAAATAGTGTCTGTGAGCTGGAATAGAATACAGATGGAGAAGAAATCATAGTCTTTGAAATTTAATATAAAAACAGTTATTGAAGAAATAGTGTCTATGCGCTGGAAAAGAATACAGATGGAATAGAAGAAATAGAGTCTGTGAGCTGGAATAGAATACAGATGGAATAGAACAAACAGTGTCTATGAAATGGAATAGAATACAGATGGAATAGATTTTTTTGTGTCTATGACCTGGTATATAATACAGATGGAATAGAACAAACAGTGTCTGTGAGCTGGAATAGAATACAGATGGAATAGAACAAACAGTGTCTATGAGCTGGAATAGAATACAGATGGAATAGAACAAATATTTTCAATAAGCTGGAATAGAATACAGATGGAATAGAAAAAATCGTGTCTATGAGCTGGAATAGAATACAAATGGAATAGAACAAACAGTGTCTATGAAATGGAATAGAATACAGATGGAGTGGAATTTTTGTGCCTATGAACTGGAATAGAACACAGATGAAGTAGGAATCATAGTCTGAGATTTTATAGAAAAAAAAGTTACAGATGAAATAGTGTGTATGAGCAGGAATGGAGTACAGATGGAATAGAAGAAATAGAGTCTATAAGATGGAATAGAATGCAGATGGAATAGAACATATAGTGTCTATTAAGAGGAATAGAATACAGACAGAATGGAAGTGTTTGTGTCTATGAGCTGGACTAGAACACAGATGGAGTAGAACAAATAGTGTCTATGAGCTGGAATAGAATAGAAATGGAATAGAAAAAATAGTGTCTATGAGCTGGAATAGAATAGAGATGGATTGGAATATTTGTGTCTATGAGCTGGAATAGAATACAGATGTAATAGAATAATTAGTGTATTTTTAGTGGAATATAATACAGATATAATGGAATTATTTGTGTCGATGAGCTGGAATAGAATACAGATGGAATAGAACAAACAGTGTCTATGAGCTGGAATAGAATACAGATGGAATAGAACAAATATTTTCAATAAGCTGGAATAGAATACAGATGGAATAGAAAAAATCGTGTCTATGAGCTGGAATAGAATACAAATGGAATAGAACAAACAGTGTCTATGAAATGGAATAGAATACAGATGGAGTGGAATTTTTGTGCCTATGAACTGGAATAGAATACAGATGAAGTAGAAATCATAGTCTGAGATTTTATAGAAAAAAACGTTATAGATGAAATAGTGTGTATGAGCAGGAATGGAATGCATATGGAATAGAAGAAATAGTGTCTTTGAGCTGGAATACAATACAGATCGATTGGAATTGTTTGTGTCTATGAGCTGGAATAGAATGCAGATGGAATAAAACAAACAGTGTCTATGAGCTGGTATAGAATACAGATGGAATAGAACAAACAGTGTCTATGAACTGTAATAGAATACAGATGGAATAGAACAAATAGTGTCTGTGAGCTGGAATAGAATACAGATGGAATAGAACAAACAGTGTCTACGAAATGGAATAGAATACAGATGGATTGGAATTTTCGTGCCTATGAACTGGAATAGAACACAGATGAAGTAGAAATCATAGCCTGAGATTTTATAGAAAAAAAAGTAATAGATGAAATACTGTGTATGAGCAGGAATGGAATACAGATGGAATAGAAGAAATGGAGTCTATGTGCTGGAATAGAATACAGATAGAATAGAACAAATAGTGTCTATTAGGTGGAAGAGAATACAGATAGAATGGAATTGTTTGTGTCTACGAGCTGGAATAGAATGCAGATGGAATAGAACAAACAGTGTCTATGAGCTGGAATAGAATGCAGATGGAATAGAACAAACAGTGTCTATGAAATGGAATAGAATGCAGATGGAATAGAACAAACAGTGTCTATGAGCTGGAATAGAATACAGATGGAATAGAACAAATAGTGTCTGTGAGCTGGAATAGAATACAGATGGAATAGAACAAACAGTGTCTGTGAGATGGAATAAAATACAGATGGAATAGAACAAACAGTGTCTATGAGCTGGTATAGAATACAGATGGAATAGAACAAACAGTGTCTATGAGCTGGAATAGAATACAGATGGAATAGAACAAATATTTTCAATAAGCTGGAATAGAATACAGATGGAATAGAACAAACAGTGTCTATGAAATGGAATAGAATACAGATGGAATAGAATTTTTTGTGCCTATGAACTGGAATAGAATACAGATGGAATAGAACAAACAGTGTCTATGAAATGGAATAGAATACAGATGTAATGGAATTTTTGTGCCTATGAACTGGAATAGAATACAGATGAAGTAGAAATCACAGTCTGAGATTTTATAGAAAAAAACGTTACAGATGAAATTGTGTGTATGAGCAGGAATGGAATACATATGGACTAGAAGAAATGGAGTCTATGAGCTGGAATAGAATGCAGATGGAATAGGACAATTAGTGTCTATTAAGTGGAATAGAATCAGATAGATTGGAATTGCTTGTGTCTATGAGCTGGAATAGAATGCAGATGGAATAGAACAAACAGTGTCTATGAGCTGGAATAGAATGCAGATGGAATAGAACAAACAGTGTCTATGAAATGGAATAGAATACAGATGGAATAGAATTTTTTGTGTCTATGAGCTGGAATAGAATACAGATGGAATAGAACAAACAGTGTCTATGAGCTGGTATAGAATACAGATGGAATAGAACAAACAGTGTCTATGAGCTGGAATAGAATACAGATGGAATAGAACAAATAGTGTCTGTGAGCTGGAATAGAATACAGATGGAATAGAAGAAACAGTGTCTATGAAATGGAATAGAATACAGATGGATTGGAATTTTTGTGCCTATGAACGGGAATAGAACACAGATGAAGTAGAAATCATAGTCTGAGATTTTATTGAAAAAAAAGTAATAGATGAAATACTGTGTATGAGCAGGAATGGAATAGAGATGGAATAGAAGAAATAGAGTCTATGAGCTGGAAAAGAAAAAAGATAGAAAGGAATTTTTTGTTTTTATGGGTTGGAATAGAATACAGATGGAATAGAACAAATAGTGTCTTTGAGCTGGAATAGAATACAGATAGAGTGGAATTTTATGCGTTTTTAAGCTGGAATTAAATACAGATGGAATAGAGAAATAATTTCTGTGAACTGGAATAGAATACAGACGGAATAGAACAAAAATTGTCTATGAGATGGAATAGAATACAGATGGAATAGAACAAAGAGTGTCTATGCGCTGGAAAAGAATACAGATGGAATAGAAGAAATTGAGTCTGTGAGCTGGAATAGAATACAGATGGAATAGAACAAACAGTGTCTATGAAATGGAATAGAATACAGATGGAATAGAATTTTTTGTGTCTATGACCTGGAATAGAATACAGATGGAATAGAACAAACAGTGTCTGTGAGCTGGAATAGAATACAGATGGAATAGAACAAACAGTGTCTATGAAATGGAATAGAATACAGATGGATTGGAATTTTTGTGCCTATGAACTGGAATAGAACACAGATGAAGTAGAAATCATAGTCTGAGATTTTATAGAAAAAAAGTTATAGATGAAATAGTGTGTATGAGCAGGAATGGAATACAGATGGAATAGAGGAAATAGAGTCTATGAGATGGAATAGAATGCAGATGGAATAGAACAAATAGTGTCTATTAAGTGGAATAGAATACAGACAGAATGGAAGTGTTTGTGTCTATGAGCTGGAATAGAACACAGATGGAGTTGAACAAATAGTGTCTATGAGCTGGAATAGAATAGAAATGGAATAGAAAAAATAGTGTCTATAAGCTGGAATAGAATAGAGATGGATTGGAATTTTTTGTGTCTATAAGCTGGAATAAAATACAGATGGAATAGAAGAAATACTGTCTATGAGGTGGAATGGAATACAGATGGAATACAAGAAATAGTGTCTATGAACTGGAATAGAAATATATGGAATGGAATTTTTTGTGTCTATGTGCTGGAACAGAATACAGGTAAAAATCATAATCTTTGAAATCATAGTCTTTGAGATTTTATAGAAAAAATAGTTATAAATGAAATAGTGTCTATGAGCTAGAATAGAAAACAGATAGAATGGAATTTCTTGTGTCTATGAGATGGAATAGAATACAGATGGAGTAGAACAAATAGTGTCGATGAGCTGGAATAGAATACAGATGGAATAGAACAAACAGTGTCTATGAAATGGAATAGAATACAGATGGAATGGAATTTTTGTGCCAATGAACTGGAATAGAACACAGATAAAGTAGAAATCATAGTCTGAGATTTTTGAGAAAAAAAAGTAATAGATGAAATACTGTGTATGAGCAGGAATGGAATAGAGATGGACTAGAAGAAATAGAGTCTATGAGCTGGAATAGAATAGAGATGGAATAGAACAAATAGTGTCTTTGAGCTGGAATAGAATACAGATAGAGTGGAATTTTTTGTGTCTATAAGCTGGAATAAAATACAGATGGAATAGAAAAATAATTTCTATGAACTGCAATAGAATACAGATAGAATGGAATTTTTTGTGTCAATGAGCTGGAATATAATACAGATGGAATAGAATTTTTTGTGTCTATGAGCTGGAATAGAATACAGATGGAATAGAACAAATAGTGTCTATTGGTTGTTAAAGAATTCAGATGGAATACACCAAATAGTGTGTATGAAATGGAATAGAATACAGATAGAATGGAATTTTTTGTGTCTATGAGTTGGAATAGAATACAGATGGAATAGAATTTTTTGTGTCTATGAGCTGGAATAGAATACAGATGGAATAGAACAAACAGTGTCTATGAGCTGGAATAGAATACAGATGGAATAGAACAAACAGTGTCTGTGAGCTGGAATAGAATACAGATGGAATAGAACAAACAGTGTCTATGAAATGGAATAGAATACAGATGGATTGGAATTTTTGTGCCTATGAACTGGAATAGAACACAGATGAAGTAGAAATCATAGTCTGAGATTTTATAGAAAAAATTATAGATGAAATACTGTGTATGAGCAGGAATGGAGTACAGATGGAATAGAAGAAATAGAGTCTATGAGATGGAATAGAATGCAGATGGAATAGAACAAATAGTGTCTATTAAGTGGAATAGAATACAGTCAGAATAGAAGTGTTTGTGTCTATGAGCTGGAATAGAACACAGATGGAGTAGAACAAATAGTGTCTATGAGCTGGAATAGAATAGAAATGGAATAGAAAAAATAGTGTCTATGAGCTGGAATAGAATAGAGATGGATTGGAATTTTTTGTGTCTATGAGCTGGAATAGAATACAGATGTAATAGAATAATTAGTGTCTTTTTAGTGGAATAGAATACAGATAGAATGGAATTATTTGTGTCGATGAGCTGGAATAGAATGCAGATGGAATAGAACAAACAGTGTCTATGAGCTGGTATAGAATGCAGATGGAATAGAACAAACAGTGTCTATGAAATGGAATAGAATACAGATGGAATAGAATTTTTTGTGTCTATGAGCTGGAATAGAATACAGATGGAATAAAACAAATAGTGTCTATTGGTTGTTAAAGAATTCAGAAGGAATACAACAAATAGTGTGTATGAAATGGAATAGAATACAGATAGAATGGAATTTTTTGTGTCTATGAGTTGGAATAGAATACAGATGGAATAGAATTTTTTGTGTCTATGAGCTGGAATAGAATGCAGATGGAATAGAAAAAATAGTGTCTATTAAGTGGAATAGAATACAGACAGAATAGAAGTGTTTGTGTCTATGAGCTGGAATAGAACACAGATGGAGTAGAACAAATAGTGTCTATGAGCTGGAATAGAATAGAAATGGAATAGAAAAAATAGTGTCTATGAGCTGGAATAGAATAGAGATGGATTGGAATTTTTTGTGTCTATGAGCTGGAATAGAATACAGATGTAATAGAATAATTAGTGTCTTTTTAGTGGAATAGAATACAGATATAATGGAATTATTTGTGTTGATGAGCTGGAATAGAATACAGATGGAATAGAACAAACAGTGTCTATGAGCTGGAATAGAATGCAGATGGAATAGAATTTTTTGTGTCTATTAGCTGGAATAGAGTACAGATGGAATAGAACGAACAGTATCTATGATGTGGTATAGAATACAGATGGAATAGAACAAACAGTGTCTATGAGCTGGAATAGAATACAGATGGAATAGAAAAAATCGTGTCTATGAGCTGGAGTAGAATAGAGATGGATTGGAATTTTTTGTGTCTATGAGCTGGAATAGAATACATATCTAATAGAATAATTAGTGTATTTCAGTGGAATAGAATACAGATAGAATGGAAATATTTGTGTCGATGAGCTGAAATAGAATACAGATGGAATAGAACAAACAGTGTCTATGAGCTGGAATAGAATGCAGATGGAATAGAACAAACAGTGTCTATGAAATGGAATAGAATACAGATGGAATAGAATTTTTTGTGTCTATGAGCTGCAATAGAATACAGATGGAATAGAACAAACAGTGTCAATGAGCTGGAATAGAATACAGATGTAATGGAATTTTTGTGCCTATGAACTGGAATAGAATACAGATGAAGTAGAAATCATAGTCTGAGATTTTATAGACAAAAACGTTACAGATGAAATAGTGTGTATGAGCAGGAATGGAATACAGATGGACTAGAAGAAATGGAGTCTATGAGCTGGAATAGCATGCAGATGGAATAGGACAATTAGTGTCTATTAAGTGGAATAGAATCAGATAGATTGGAATTGTTTGTGTCTATGAGCTGGAATAGAATGCAGATGGAATAGAACAAACAGTGTCTATGAAATGGAATAGAATACAGATGGAATAGAATTTTTTGTGTCTATGAGCTGGAATAGAATACAGATGGAATAGAACAAACAGTGTCTATGAGCTGGTATAGAATACAGATGGAATAGAACAAACAGTGTCTATGAGCTGGAATAGAATACAGATGGAATAGAACAAACAGTGTCTGTGAGCTGGAATAGAATACAGATGGAATAGAACAAACAGTGTCTATGAAATGGAATAGAATACAGATGGATTGGAATTTTTGTGCCTATGAACTGGAATAGAACACAGATAAAGTAGAAATCATAGTCTGAGATTTTATAGAATAAAAAGTTATAGATGAAATTGTGCGTATGAGCAGGAATGGAGTACAGATGGAATAGAAGAAATAGAGTCTATGAGATGGAATAGAATGCAGATGGAATAGAACAAATAGTGTCTATTAAGTGGAATAGAATACAGACAGAATGGAAGTGTTTGTGTCTATGAGCTGGAATAGAACGCAGATCGAGTAGAACAAATAGTGTCTATGAGCTGGAATAGAATAGAAACGGAATAGAAAAAATAGTGTCTATGAGCTGGAATAGAATAGAGATGGATTGGAATTTTTTGTGTCTATGAGCTGGAATAGAATACAGATGTAATAGAATAATTAGTGTCTTTTTAGTGGAATAGAATACAGATATAATGGAATTATTTGTGTTGATGAGCTGGAATAGAATACAGATGGAATAGAACAAACAGTGTCTATGAGCTGGAATAGAATACAGATGGAATAGAACAAACAGTGTCTATGAGCTGGAATAGAATACAGATGGAATAGAAAAAATCGTGTCTATGAGCTGGAATAGAATACAAATGGAATAGAACAAACAGTGTCTATGAAATGGAATAGAATACAGATGGAATGGAATTTTTGTGCCTATGAACTGGAATAGAATACAGATGAAGTAGAAATCATAGTCTGAGATTTTATAGAAAAAAACGTTATAGATGTAATAGTGTGTATGAGCAGGAATGGAATGCAGATGGAATAGAAGAAATAGTGTCTTTGAGCTGGAATAGAATACAGATAGATTGGAATTGTTTGTGTCTATGAGCTGGAATAGAATGCAGATGGAATAGAACAAACAGTGTCTATGAGCTGGAATAGAATGCAGATGGAATAGAACAAACAGTGTCTATGAAATGGAATAGAATGCAGATGGAATAGAATAAACAGTGTCTATGAGCTGGAATAGAATACAGATGGAATAGAACAAACAGTGTCTATGAGCTGGTATAGAATACAGATGGAATAGAACAAACAGTGTCTATGAGCTGGAATAGAATACAGATGGAATAGAACAAATAGTGTCTGTGAGCTGGAATAGAATACAGATAGAATAGAATTTTTTGTGTCTATGAGCTGGTATAGAATACAGATGGAATAGAACAAACAGTGTATATGAACTGTAATAGAATACAGATGGAATAGAACAAATAGTGTCTGTGAGCTGAATAGAATACAGATGGAATAGAACAAACAGTGTCTATGAAATGGAATAGAATACAGATGGATTGCAATTTTTTGTGTCTGTGAGCTAGAATACAATGCAGATGGAATAGAAAAAATATTGTCAATAAGCTGGAAGAGAATACAGATGGAATAGAAAAAATCGTGTCTATGAGCTGGAATAGAATACAGATGGAATAGAACAAACAGTGTCAATGAGCTGTAATAGAATACAGATGTAATGGAATTTTTGTGCCTATGAACTGGAATAGAATACAGATGAAGTAGAAATCATAGTCTGAGATTTTATAGAAAAAAACGTTACAGATGAAATAGTGTGTATGAGCAGGAATGGAATACAGATGGACTAGAAGAAATGGAGTCTATGAGCTGGAATAGCATGCAGATGGAATAGGACAATTAGTGTCTATTAAGTGGAATAGAATCAGATAGATTGGAATTGTTTGTGTCTATGAGCTGGAATAGAATGCAGATGGAATAGAATTTTTTGTGTCTATGAGCTGGAATAGAGTACAGATGGAATAGAACGAACAGTGTCTATGATGTGGTATAGAATACAGATGGAATAGAACAAACAGTGTCTATGAGCTGGAATAGAATACAGATGGAATAGAAAAAATCGTGTCTATGAGCTGGAGTAGAATAGAGATGGATTGGAATTTTTTGTGTCTATGAGCTGGAATAGAATACATATCTAATAGAATAATTAGTGTATTTTAGTGGAATAGAATACAGATAGAATGGAATTATTTGTGTCGATGAGCTGAAATAGAATACAGATGGAATAGAACAAACAGTGTCTATGAGCTGGAATAGAATGCAGATGGAATAGAACAAACAGTGTCTATGAAATGGAATACAATACAGATGGAATGGAATTTTTGTGCCTATTAACTGGAATAGAATACAGATGAAGCAGAAATCATAGTCAGAGATTTTATAGAAAAAAACGTAATAGATGAAATAGTGTGTATGAGCAGGAATTGAATACAGATGGAATAGAGGAAATAGAGTCTATGAGCTGGAATAGAATAGAGATGGAATAGGAAAATTAGTGTCTATTAAGTGGAATAGAATACAGACAGAATGGATTTTTTTGTGTCTATGTGCTGGAATAGAATGCAGATGGAATAGAACAAGTAGTGTCTGTAAGCTGGAATAGAATACAGATGGAATAGAACAAACAGTGTCTATGAAATGGAATAGAATACAGATGGATTGGAATTTTTGTGCCTATGAACTGGAATAGAACACAGATGAAGTAGAAATCATAGTCTGAGATTTTAGAGAAAAAAAAGTAATAGATGAAATACTGTGTATGATCAGGAATGGAATAGAGATGGAATAGAAGAAATAGAGTGTATGAGCTGGAATAGAATACAGATGGAATAGAACAAATAGTGTCTTTGAGCTGGAATAGAATACAGATAGAGTGGAATTTTTTGTGTCTATAAGCTGGAATAAAATACAGATGGAATAGAAAAATAATTTCTATGAACTGGAATAGAATACAGATAGAATGGAATTTTTTGTGTCAATGAGCTGGAATATAATACAGATGGAATAGAATTTTTTGTGTCTATGAGCTGGAATAGAATACAGATGGAATAAAACAAATAGTGTCTATTGGTTGTTAAAGAATTCAGAAGGAATACAACAAATAGTGTTTATGAAAAGGAATAGAATACAGATAGAATGGAATTTTTTGTGTCTATGAGTTGGAATAGAATACAGATGGAATAGAATTTTTTGTGTCTATGAGCTGGAATAGAATGCAGATGGAATAGAAAAAATAGTGTCTATTAAGTGGAATAGAATACAGACAGAATAGAAGTGTTTGTGTCTATGAGCTGGAATAGAATAGAAATGGAATAGAAAAAATAGTGTCTATGAGCTGGAATAGAATAGAGATGGATTGGAATTTTTTGTGTCTATGAGCTGGAATAGAATACAGATGTAATAGAATAATTAGTGTCTTTTTAGTGGAATAGAATACAGATAGAATGGAATTATTTGTGTCGATGAGCTGGAATAGAATACAGATGGAATAGAACAAACAGTGTCTATGAGCTGGAATAGAATACAAATGGAATAGAACAAACAGTGGCTATGAAATGGAATAGAATACAGATGGAATGGAATTTTTGTGCCTATGAACTGGAATAGAATACAGATGAAGTAGAAATCATAGTCAGAGATTTTATAGAAAAAAAAGTAATAGATGAAATAGTGTGTATGAGCAGGAATGGAATACAGATGGAATAGAGGAAATAGAGTCTATGAGCTGGAATAGAATAGAGATGGAATAGGATAATTAGTGTCTATTAAGTGGAATAGAATACAGACAGAATGGATTTTTTTGTGTCTGTGTGCTGGAATAGAATGCAGATGGAATAGAACAAATAGTGTCTGTGAGCTGGAATAGAATACAGATGGAATAGAACAAACAGTGTCTATGAAATGGAATAGAATACAGATGGATTGGAATTTTTGTGCCTATGAACTGGAATAGACCACAGATGAAGTAGAAATCATAGTCTGAGATTTTATAGAAAAAAAAGTAATAGATGAAATACTGTGTATGAGCAGGAATGGAGTACAGATGGAATAGAAGAAATAGAGTCTATGAGATGGAATAGAATGCAAATAGAATAGAACAAATAGTGTCTATTATGTGGAAGAGAATGCAGATAGAATGGAATTGTTTGTGTCTATGAGCTGGAATAGAACACAGATGGAGTAGAACAAATAGTGTCTATGAGCTGGAATAGAACAGAAATGGAATAGAAAAAATAGTGTCTCTGAGCTGGAATAGAATACAGATAGAGTGGACTTTTTTGTGTCTATAAGCTGGAATTGAATTCAGATGGAATAGAAGAAATACTGTCTATGAGGCGGAATGGAATACAGATGGAATACAAGAAATACTGTCTATGAACTGGAATAGAAAAAATATGGAATGGAATTTTTTGTGTCTATGTGCTGGAACAGAATACAGGTGGAGTAGAAATCATAGTCTTTGAGATTTTATAGAAAAAATAGTTATAGCTGAAATAGTGTCTATGAGCTAGAATAGAAAACAGATAGAATGGAATTTCTTGTGTCTATGAGATGGAATAGAATACAGATGCAATAGAAGAAATAGTGTCTATGAGCTGGTATAGAATTCAGATGGAATAGAACAAATACTGTCTATTGGTTGTTAAAGAATTCAGAAGGAATACAACAAATAGTGTGTATGAAATGGAATAGAATACAGATAGAATGGAATTTTTTGTGTCTATGAGCTGGAATAGAATACAGATGGAATAGAATTTTTTGTGTCTATGAGCTGGAATAGAATACAGATGGAATAGAACAAATAGTGTCTATGAGCTGGTATAGAATACAGATGGAATAGAACAAACAGTGTCTATGAACTGTAATAGAATACAGATGAAATAGAACGAATAGTGTCTGTGAGCTGGAATAGAATACAGATGGAATAGAACAAACAGTGTCTATGAAATGGAATAGAATACAGATGGATTGGAATTTTTGTGCCTATGAACTGGAATAGAACACAGATGAAGTAGAAATCATAGTCTGAGATTTTATAGAAAAAAAAGTAATAGATGAAATACTGTGTATGAGCAGGAATGGAGTACAGATGGAATAGAAGAAATAGAGTCTATGAGATGGAATAGAATGCAGATAGAATAGAACAAATAGTGTCTATTATGTGGAAGAGAATAGAGATAGAATGGAATTGTTTGTGTCTATGAGCTGGAATAGAACACAGATGGAGTAGAACAAATAGTGTCTATGAGCTGGAATAGAATAGAAATGGAATAGAAAAAATAGTGTCTATGAGCTGGAATAGAATAGAGATGGATTGGAATTTTTTGTGTCTATAAGCTGGAATAAAATACAGATGGAATAGAAGAAATACTGTCTATGAGGTGGAATGGAATACAGATGGAATACAAGAAATAGTGTCTATGAACTGGAATAGAAAAAATATGGAATGGAATTTTTTGTGTCTATGTGCTGGAACAGAATACAAATGGAGTAGAAATCATAGTCTTTGAGATTTTATAGAAAAAATAGTTATAGATGAAATAGTGTCTATGAGCTAGAATAGAAAACAGATAGAATGGAATTTCTTGTGTCTATGAGATGGAATAGAATACAGATGGAATAGAAGAAATAGTGTCTATGAGCTGGAATAGAATACAGATGGAATGGAATTGTGTCTGTGAGCTGGAACAGAATACAGATGAGATAGAACAATTAGTGTCTATGAGCTGGAATAGAATACAGATGGAATAGAACAAATAGTGTCTGTGAGCTGGAATAGAATACAGATAGAATAGAATTTTTTGTGTCTATGAGCTGGTATAGAATACAGATGGAATAGAACAAACAGTGTATATGAACTGTAATAGAATACAGATGGAATAGAACAAATAGTGTCTGTGAGCTGAACAGAATACAGATGGAATAGAACAAACAGTGTCTATGAAATGGAATAGAATACAGATGGATTGCAATTTTTTGTGTCTGTGAGCTAGAATACAATGCAGATGGAATAGAACAAATATTGTCAATAAGCTGGAAGAGAATACAGATGGAATAGAAAAAATCGTGTCTATGAGCTGGAATAGAATACAGATGGAATAGAACAAACAGTGTCTATGAAATGGAATAGAATACAGATGTAATGGAATTTTTGTGCCTATGAACTGGAATAGAATACAGATGAAGTAGAAATCATAGTCTGAGATTTTATAGAAAAAAACGTTACAGATGAAATAGTGTGTGTGAGCAGGAATGGAATACAGATGGACTAGAAGAAATGGAGTCTATGAGCTGGAATAGCTGCAGATGGAATAGGACAATTAGTGTCTATTAAGTGGAATAGAATCAGATAGATTGGAATTGTTTGTGTCTATGAGCTGGAATAGAATGCAGATGGAATAGAACAAACAGTGTCTATGAAAAGGAATAGAATGCAGATGGAATAGAATTTTTTGTGTCTATGAGCTGGAATAGAGTACAGATGGAATAGAACGAACAGTGTCTATGATGTGGTATAGAATACAGATGGAATAGAACAAACAGTGTCTATGAGCTGGAATAGAATACAGATGGAATAGAAAAAGTCGTGTCTATGAGCTGGAGTAGAATAGAGATGGATTGGAATTTTTTGTGTCTATGAGCTGGAATAGAATACATATCTAATAGAATAATTAGTGTATTTTAGTGGAATAGAATACAGATAGAATGGAATTATTTGTGTCGATGAGCTGAAATAGAATACAGATGGAATAGAACAAACAGTGTCTATGAGCTGGAATAGAATGCAGATGGAATAGAACAAACAGTGTCTATGAAATGGAATAGAATACAGATGGAATGGAATTTTTGTGCCTATTAACTGGAATAGAATACAGATGAAGTAGAAATCATAGTCAGAGATTTTATAGAAAACAAAGTAATAGATGAAATAGTGTGTATGAGCAGGAATGGAATACAGATGGAATAGAGGAAATAGAGTCTATGAGCTGGAATAGAATAGAGATGGAATAGGAAAATTAGTGTCTATTAAGTGGAATAGAATACAGACAGAATGGATTTTTTTGTGTCTATGTGCTGGAATAGAATGCAGATGGAATAGAACAAGTAGTGTCTGTAAGCTGGAATAGAATACAGATGGAATAGAACAAACAGTGTCTATGAAATGGAATAGAATACAGATGGATTGGAATTTTTGTGCCTATGAACTGGAATAGAACACAGATGAAGTAGAAATCATAGTCTGAGATTTTAGAGAAAAAAAAGTAATAGATGAAATACTGTGTATGATCAGGAATGGAATAGAGATGGAATAGAAGAAATAGAGTCTATGAGCTGGAATAGAATACAGATGGAATAGAACAAATAGTGTCTTTGAGCTGGAATAGAATACAGATAGAGTGGAATTTTTTGTGTCTATAAGCTGGAATAAAATACAGATGGAATAGAAAAATAATTTCTATGAACTGGAATAGAATACAGATAGAATGGAATTTTTTGTGTCAATGAGCTGGAATATAATACAGATGGAATAGAATTTTTTGTGTCTATGAGCTGGAATAGAAAACAGATGGAATAAAACAAATAGTGTCTATTGGTTGTTAAAGAATTCAGAAGGAATACAACAAATAGTGTGTATGAAATGGAATAGAATACAGATAAAATGGAATTTTTTGTGTCTATGAGCTGGAATAGAATGCAGATGGAATAGAACAAATAGTGTCTATTAAGTGGAATAGAATACAGACAGAATAGAAGTGTTTGTGTCTATGAGCTGGAATAGAACACAGATGGAGTAGAACAAATAGTGTCTATGAGCTGGAATAGAATAGAAATGGAATAGAAAAAATAGTGTCTATGAGCTGGAATAGAATAGAGATGGATTGGAATTTTTTGTGTCTATGAGCTGGAATAGAATACAGATGTAATAGAATAATTAGTGTCTTTTTAGTGGAATAGAATACAGATAGAATGGAATTATTTGTGTCGATGAGCTGGAATAGAATACAGATGGAATAGAACAAACAGTGTCTATGAGCTGGAATAGAATACAAATGGAATAGAACAAACAGTGTCTATGAAATGGAATAGAATACAGATGGAATGGAATTTTTGTGCCTATGAACTGGAATAGAATACAGATGAAGTAGAAATCATAGTCAGAGATTTTATAGAAAAAAAGTAATAGATGAAATAGTGTGTATGAGCAGGAATGGAATACAGATGGAATAGAGGAAATAGAGTCTATGAGCTGGAATAGAATAGAGATGGAATAGGACAATTAGTGTCTATTAAGTGGAATAGAATACAGACAGAATGGATTTTTTTGTGTCTGTGTGCTGGAATAGAATGCAGATGGAATAGAACAAATAGTGTCTGTGAGCTGGAATAGAATACAGATGGAATAGAAAAAACAGTGTCTATGAGCTGGAATAGAATACAGATGGAATAGAACAAACAGTGTCTATGAAATGGAATAGAATACAGATGTAAAGGAATTTTTGTGCCTATGAACTGGAATAGAACACAGATGAAGTAGAAATCATAGTCTGAGATTTTATAGAAAAAAAAGTAATAGATGAAATACTGTGTATGAGAAGGAATGGAGTACAGATGGAATGGAAGAAATAGAGTCTATGAGATGGAATAGAATGCAGATAGAATAGAACAAATAGTGTCTATTATGTGGAAGAGAATACAGATAGAATGGAATTGTTTGTGTCTATGAGCTGGAATAGAACACAGATGGAGTAGAACAAATAGTGTCTATGAGCTGGAATAGAATAGAAATGGAATAGAAAAAATAGTGTCTATGAGCTGGAATAGAATAGAGATGGATTGGAATTTTTTGTGTCTACAAGCTGGAATAAAATACAGATGGAATAGAAGAAATACTGTCTATGAGGTGGAATGGAATACAGATGGAATACAAGAAATAGTGTCTATGAACTGGAATAGAAAAAATATGGAATGCAATTTTTTGTGTCTATGTGCTGGAACAGAATACAGATGGAGTAGAAATCATAGTCTTTGAGATTTTATAGAAAAAATAGTTATAGATGAAATAGTGTCTATGAGCTAGAATAGAAAACAGATAGAATGGAATTTCTTGTGTCTATGAGATGGAATAGAATACAGATGGAATAGAACAAATAGTGTCTATTGGTTGTTAAAGAATTCAGAAGGAATACAACAAATAGTGTGTATGAAATGGAATAGAATACAGATAGAATGGAATTTTTTGTGTCTATGAGCTGGAATAGAATACAGATGGAATAGAATTTTTTGTGTCTATGAGCTGGAATAGAATACAGATGGAATAGAACAAATAGTGTCTATGAGCTGGTATAGAATACAGATGGAATAGAACAAACAGTGTATATGAACTGTAATAGAATACAGATGGATTGCAATTTTTTGTGTCTGTGAGCTAGAATACAGTGCAGATGGAATAGAACAAATATTGTCAATAAGCTGGAATAGAATACAGATGGAATAGAAAAAATCGTGTCTATGAGCTGGAATAGAATACAGATGGAATAGACCAAACAGTGTCTATGAAATGGAATAGAATACAGATGTAATGGAATTTTTGTGCCTATGAACTGGAATAGAATACAGATGAAGTAGAAATCATAGTCTGAGATTTTATAGAAAAAAACGTTACAGATGAAATAGTGTGTATGAGCAGGAATGGAATACAGATGGACTAGAAGAAATGGAGTCTATGAGCTGGAATAGAATGCAGATGGAATAGGACAAGTAGTGTCTATTAAGTGGAATAGAATCAGATAGATTGGAATTGTTTGTGTCTATGAGCTGGAATAGAATGCAGATGGAATAGAACAAACAGTGTCTATGAAATGGAATAGAATACAGATGGAATAGAATTTTTTGTGTCTATGAGCTGGAATAGAATACAGATGGAATAGAACAAACAGTGTCTATGAGCTGGAATAGAATACAGATGGAATAGAACAAACAGTGTCTGTGAGCTGGAATAGAATACAGATGGAATAGAACAAACAGTGTCTATGAAATGGAATAGAATACAGATGGATTGGAATTTTTGTGCCTATGAACTGGAATAGAACACAGATGAAGTAGAAATCATAGTCTGAGATTTTATAGAAAAAAAAGTACTAGATGAAATACTGTGTATGGGCAGGAATGGAGTACAGATGGAATAGATGAAATGGAGTCTATGAGATGGAATAGAATGCAGATGGAATAGAACAAATAGTGTCTATTAAGTGGAATAGAATACAGACAGAATGGAAGTGTTTGTGTCTATGAGCTGGACTAGAACACAGATGGAGTAGAACAAATAGTGTCTATGAGCTGGAATAGAATAGAAACGGAATAGAAAAAATAGTGTCTATGAGCTGGAATAGAATAGAGATGGATTGGAATTTTTTGTGTCTATGAGCTGGAATAGAATACTGATGTAATAGAATAATTAGTGTCTTTTTAGTGGAATAGAATACAGATATAATGGAATTATTTGTGTCGATGAGCTGGAATAGAATACAGATGGAATAGAACAAACAGTGTCTATGAGCTGGAATAGAATGCAGATGGAATAGAACAAACAGTGTCTATGAGCTGGAATAGAATACAGATGGAATAGAAAAAATCGTGTCTATGAGCTGGAATAGAATACAAATGTAATAGAAGAAACAGTGTCTATGAAATGGAATACAATACAGATGGAATGGAATTTTTGTGCCTATTAACTGGAATAGAATACAGATGAAGTAGAAATCATAGTCAGAGATTTTATAGAAAAAAAAGTAATAGATGAAATAGTGTGTATGAGCAGGAATGGAATACAGATGGAATAGAGGAAATAGAGTCTATGAGCTGGAATAGAATAGAGATGGAATAGGACAATTAGTGTCTATTAAGTGGAATAGAATACAGACAGAATGGATTTTTTTGTGTCTATGTGCTGGAATAGAATGCAGATTGAATAGAACAAGTAGTGTCTGTGAGCTGGAATAGAATACAGATAGAATGGAATTTTTTGTGTCTATGAGCTGGAATAGAATGCAGATAGAAAGTAATTTTTTGTGTCTATGAGCTGGAATAGAATACAGATGGAATAGAACAAATAGTGTCTTTGAGCTGGAATAGAATACAGATAGAGTGGAATTTTTTGTGTTTATAAGCTGGAATAAAATACAGATGGAATAGAAAAATAATTTCTATGAACTGGAATAGAATACAGATGGAATAGAACAAATAGTGTCTATGTGCTGGATTAGAATACAGATGGAATAAAACAAATAGCATCTATGAGCTGGAATAGAATACAGATAAAATGGAATTTTTTGTGTCTATGAGCTGGAATAGAATACAGATGGAGAAGAAATCATAGTCTTTGAAATTTAATATAAAAACAGCTATAGAAGAAATAGTGTCTATGAGCTGGAAAAGAAAAAAGATAGAAAGGAATTTTTTGTTTTTATGGGTTGGAATAGAATACAGATGGAATAGAACAAATAGTGTCTCTGAGCTGGAATAGAATACAGATAGAGTGGAATTTTTTGTGTCTATAAGCTGGAATTGAATTCAGATGGAATAGAAGAAATACTGTCTATGAGGCGGAATGGAATACAGATGGAATACCAGAAATACTGTCTATGAACTGGAATAGAAAAAATATGGAATGGAATTTTTTGTGTCTATGTGCTGGAACAGAATACAGGTGGAGTAGAAATCATAGTCTTTGAGATTTTATAGAAAAAATAGTTATAGCTGAAATAGTGTCTATGAGCTAGAATAGAAAACAGATAGAATGGAATTTCTTGTGTCTATGAGATGGAATAGAATACAAATGGAATAGAAGAAATAGTGTCTATGAGCTGGAATAGAGTAGAGATGGATTGGAATTTTTTGTGTCTATGAGCTGGAATAGAATACAGATGTAATAGAATAATTAGTGTCTTTTTAGAGGAATAGAATACAGATAGAATGGAATCATATGTGTCGATGAGCTGGAATAGAATACAGATGGAATAGAAGAAATAGTGTCTATGAGCTGGAATAGAATACAGATGGAATAGAACAAATAGTGTCTTTGAGCTGGAATAGAATACAGATAGAGTGGAATTTTTTGTGTTTATAAGCTGGAATAAAATACAGATGGAATAGAACAATAATTTCTATGAACTGGAATAGAATACAGATGGAATAGAACAAAAATTGTCTATGAGATGGAATAGAATACAGATGGAATAGAACAAATAGTGTCTATGTGCTGGATTAGAATACAGATGGAATAAAACAAATAGCATCTATGAGCTGGAATAGAATACAGATAAAATGGAATTTTTTGTGTCTATGAGCTGGAATAGAATACAGATGGAGAAGAAATCATAGTCTTTGAAATTTAATATAAAAACAGCTATAGAAGAAATAGTGTCTATGAGCTGGAAAAGAAAAAAGATAGAAAGGAATTTTTTGTTTTTATGGGTTGGAATAGAATACAGTTGGAATAGAACAAATAGTGTCTCTGAGCTGGAATAGAATACAGATAGAGTGGAATTTTTTGTGTCTATAAGCTGGAATTGAATTCAGATGGAATAGAAGAAATACTGTCTATGAGGCGGAATGGAATACAGATGGAATACAAGAAATACTGTCTATGAACTGGAATAGAAAAAATATGGAATGCAATTTTTTGTGTCTATGTGCTGGAACAGAATACAGGTGGAGTAGAAATCATAGTCTTTGAGATTTTATAGAAAAAATAGTTATAGCTGAAATAGTGTCTATGAGCTAGAATAGAAAACAGATAGAATGGAATTTCTTGTGTCTATGAGATGGAATAGAATACAAATGGAATAGAAGAAATAGTGTCTATGAGCTGGAATAGAGTAGAGATGGATTGGAATTTTTTGTGTCTATGAGCTGGAATAGAATACAGATGTAATAAAATAATTAGTGTCTTTTTAGTGGAATAGAATACAGATAGAATGGAATCATATGTGTCGATGAGCTGGAATAGAATACAGATGGAATAGAAGAAATAGTGTCTATGAGCTGGAATTGAATACAGATGGAATAGAACAAATAGTGTCTATTGGTTGTTAAAGAATTCAGAAGGAATACAACAAATAGTGTGTATGAAATGGAATAGAATACAGATAGAATGGAATTTTTTGTGTCTATGAGCTGGAATAGAATACAGATGGAATAGAACAAACAGTGTCTATGAGCTGGAATAGAATACAGATGGAATAGAAAAAATCGTGTCTATGAGCTGGTATAGAATATAGATGGAATAGAACAAACAGTGTATATGAACTGTAATAGAATACAGATGGATTGCAATTTTTTATGTCTGTGAGCTAGAATACAATACAGATGGAATAGAACAAATATTGTCAATAAGCTGGAATAGAACAAATAGTGTCTGTGAGCTGGAATAGAATACAGATGGAATAGAACAAACAGTGTCTATGAAATGGAATAGAATACAGATGTAATGGAATTATTGTGCCTATGAACTTGAATAGAATACAGATGAAGTAGAAATCATAGTCTGAGATTTTATAGAAAAAAACGTTACAGATGAAATAGTGTGTATGAGCAGGAATGGAATACAGAAGGACTAGAAGAAATGGAGTCTATGAGCTGGAATAGAATGCAGATGGAATAGAACAAACAGTGTCTATGAGCTGGAATAGAATGCAGATGGAATAGAACAAACAGTGTTTATGAGCTGGAATAGAATACAGATGGAATAGAACAAACAGTGTCTATGAGCTGGTATAGAATACAGATGGAATAGAACAAACAGTGTCTATGAGCTGTAATAGAATACAGATGGAATAGAACAAATAGTGTCTTTGAGCTGGAATAGAATACAGATGGAGAAGAAATCATAGTCTTTGAAATTTAATATAAAAACAGTTATAGAAGAAATAGTGTCTATGAGCAGGAAAAGAAAAAAGATAGAATGGAATTTTTTGTGTTTATGAGCTGGAATAAAATACAGATGGAATAGAACAAACAGTGTCTATGAAATGGAATAGAATACAGATGGAATAGAATTTTTTGTGTCTATGACCTGGAATAGAATACAGATGGAATAGAACAGTGTCTATGAAATGGAATAGAATACAGATGTAATGGAATTTTTGTGCCTATGAACTGGAATGGAACACAGATGAAGTAGAAATCATAGTCTGAGATTTTATAGAAAAAAAAGTTATAGATGAAATAGTGTGTATGAGCAGGAATGGAGTACAGATGGAATAGAAGAAATAGAGTCTATGAGATGGAATAGAATGCAGATGGAATAGAACAAATAGTGTCTATTAAGTGGAATAGAATACAGACAGAATGGAAGTGTTTGTGTCTATGAGCTGGAATAGAACACAGATGGAGTAGAACAAATAGTGTCTATGAGCTGGAATAGAAAACAGATAGAATGGAATTTCTTGTGTCTATGAGATGGAATAGAATACAGATGGAATAGAAGAAATAGTGTCTATGAGCTGGAATAGAATACAGATGGAATAGAACAAATAGTGTCTATTGGTTGTTAAAGAATTCAGAAGGAATACAACAAATAGTGTGTATGAAATGGAATAGAATACAGATAGAATGGAATTTTTTGTGTCTATGAGCTGGAATAGAATACAGATGGAATAGAATTTTTTGTGTCTATGAGCTGGAATAGAATACAGATGGAATAGAACAAATAGTGTCTATGAGCTGGTATAGAATACAGATGGAATAGAACAAACAGTGTATATGAACTGTAATAGAATACAGATGGATTGCAATTTTTTGTGTCTGTGAGCTAGAATACAATGCAGATGGAATAGAACAAATATTGTCAATAAGCTGGAATAGAATACAGATGGAATAGAAAAAATCGTGTCTATGAGCTGGAATAGAATACAGATGGAATAGAACAAACAGTGTCTATGAAATGGAATAGAATACAGATGTAATGGAATTTTTGTGCCTATGAACTGGAAAGGAACACAGATGAAGTAGAAATCATAGTCCGAGATTTTATAGAAAAAAAAGTAATAGATGAAATACTGTGTATGAGCAGGAATGGAGTACAGATGGAATAGAAGAAATAGAGTCTATGAGCTGGAATAGAATACAGATGGAATAGAACAAATAGTGTCTTTGAGCTGGAATAGAATACAGATAGAGTGGAATTTTTTGTGTCTATAAGCTGGAATAAAATACAGATGGAATAGGGAAATACTGTCTATGAGGTGGAATGGAATACAGATGGAATACAAGAAATAGTGTCTATGAACAGGAATAGAAAAAATATGGAATGGAATTTTTTGTGTCTATGTGCCCGAACAGAATACAGGTGGAGTAGAAATCATAGTCTTTGAGATTTTATAGAAAAAATAGTTATAGATGAAATAGTGTCTATGAGCTAGAATAGAAAACAGATGGAATGGAATTTCTTGTGTCTATGAGGTGGAATAGAATACAGATGGAATAGAACAAATAGTGTCTATTGGTTGTTAAAGAATTCAGAAGGAATACAACAAATAGTGTGTATGAAATGGAATAGAATACAGGTAGAATGGAATTTTTTGTGTCAATGAGCTGGAATATAATACAGATGGAATGGAATTTCTTGTGTCTATGAGGTGGAATAGAATACAGATGGAATAGAACAAATAGTGTCTATTGGTTGTTAAAGAATTCAGAAGGAATACAACAAATAGTGTGTATGAAATGGAATAGAATACAGGTAGAATGGAATTTTTTGTGTCAATGAGCTGGAATATAATACAGATGGAATAGAATTTTTTGTGTCTATGAGCTGGAATAGAATACAGATGGAATAGAACAAATAGTGTCTATTGGTTGTTAAAGAATTCAGAAGGAATACAACAAATAGTGTGTATGAAATGGAATAGAATACAGATAGAATGGAATTTTTTGTGTCTATGAGCTGGAATAGAATACAGATGGAATAGAATTTTTTGTGTCTATGAGCTGAAACAGAATACAGATGGAATAGAACAAATAGTGTCTATGAGCTGGTATAGAATACAGATGGAATAGAACTAACAGTGTATATGAACTGTAATAGAATACAGAAGGAATAGAACAAACAGTGTCTATGAAATGGAATAGAATACAGATGGATTGCAATTTTTTGTGTCTGTGAGCTAGAATAAAATGCAGATGGAATAGAACAAATATTGTCAATAAGCTGGAATAGAATACAGATGGAATAGAACAAACAGTGTCTATGAGCTGGAATAGAATACAGATGGAATAGAACAAACAGTGTCTATGAGCTGGAATAGAATACAGATGGAATAGAACAAACAGTGTCTGTGAGCTGGAATAGAATACAGATGGAATTGAACAAACAGTGTCTATGAAATGGAATAGAATACAGATGGATTGGAATTTTTGTGCCTATGAACTGGAATGGAACACAGATGAAGTAGAAATCATAGTCTTAGATTTTATAGAAAAAAAAGTAATAAATGAAATACTGTGTATGAGCAGGAATGGAATAGAGATGGAATAGAAGAAATAGAGTCTATGAGCTGGAAAAGAATAGAGATGGAAAAGAACAAATAGTGTCTTTGAGCTGGAATAGAATACAGATAGAGTGGAATTTTTTGTGTTTTTAAGCTGGAATAAAATACAGATGGAATAGAGAAATAATTTCTGTGAACTGGAATAGAATACAGACGGAATAGAACAAAAATTGTCTATGAGATGGAATAGAATACAGATGGAATAGAACAAATAGTGTCTATGAGCTGGATTAGAATACAGATGGAATAAAACAAATAGCGTCTATGAGCTGGAATAGAATACAGATGGAGAAGAAATCATAGTCTTTGAAATTTAATATAAAAACAGTTATAGAAGAAATAGTGTCTATGAGCTGGAAAAGAAAAAATATAGAATGGAATTTTTTGTGTTTATGAGCTGGAATAGAATGCAAATGCAATAGAACAATTAGTGTCTATTAAGTGGAATAGAATACAGATAGATTGGAATTGTTTGTGTCTATGAGCTGGAATAGAACGCAGATGGAATTGAAAAACAGTGTCTATGAGCTGGTATAGAATACAGATGGAATAGAACAAAGAGTGTCTATGCGCTGGAAAAGAATACAGATGGAATAGAAGAAATAGAGTCTGTGAGCTGGAATAGAATACAGATGGAATAGGACAATTAGTGTCTATGAAATGGAAGAGAATACAGATGGAATAGAATTATTTGTGTCTATGACCTTGAATAGAATACAGATGGAATAGAACAAACAGTGTCTGTGAGCTGCAATAGAATACAGATGGAATAGAAAAAACAGTGTATATGAACTGTAATAGAATACAGATGGATTGCAATTTTTTATCTCTGTGAGCTAGAATACAATGCAGATGGAATAGAACAAATACTGTCAATAAGCTGGAATAGAATACAGATGGAATAGAAAAAATCGTGTCTATGAGCTGGAATAGAATACAGATGGAATAGAACAAACAGTGTCTATGAAATGGAATAGAATACAGATGTAATGGAATTTTTGTGCCTATGAACTGGAATAGAATACAGATGAAGTAGAAATCATAGTCTGAGATTTTATAGAAAAAAACGTTACAGATGAAATAGTGTGTATGAGCAGGATTGGAATACAGATGGACTAGAAGAAATGGAGTCTATGAGCTGGAATAGAATGCAGATGGAATAGGACAATTAGTGTCTATTAAGTGGAATAGAATCAGATAGATTGGAATTGTTTGTGTCTATGAGCTGGAATAGAATACAGATGGAATAGAACAAACAGTGTCTGTGAGCTGGAATAGAATGCAGATGGAATAGAACAAACAGTGTCTATGAGCTGGAATAGAATACAGATGGAATAGAACAAACAGTGTCTATGAGCTGGTATAGAATACAGATGGAATAGAACAAACAGTGTCTATGAGCTGGAATAGAATACAGATGGAATAGAACAAATAGTGTCTGTGAGCTGGAATAGAGTACAGATGGAATAGAACAAACAGTGTCTATGAAATGGAATAGAATACAGATGGATTGGAATTTTTGTGCCTATGAACTGGAATAGAATACAGATGAAGTAGAAATCATAGTCTGAGATTTTATAGAAAAAAAAGTAATAGAAGAAATACTGTGTATGAGCAGGAATGGAATAGAGATGGAATAGAAGAAATAGAGTCTATGAGCGGGAAAAGAATAGAGATGGAATAGAACAAATAGTGTCTTTGAGCTGGAATAGAATACAGATGGAGAAGAAATCATAGTCTTTGAAATTTAATATAAAAACAGTTATAGAAGAAATAGTGTCTATGAGCAGGAAAAGAAAAAAGATAGAATGGAATTTTTTGTGTTTATGAGCTGGAATAAAATACAGATGGAATAGAAAAATAATTTCTGTGAACTGGAATAGAATACAGACGGAATAGAACAAAAATTGTCTATGAGATGGAATAGAATACAGATGGAATAGAACAAATAGTGTCTATGAGGTGGATTAGAATACAGATGGAATAAAACAAATAGCGTCTATGAGCTGGAATAGAATACAGATGGAGAAGAAATCATAGTCTTTGAAATTTAATATAAAAACAGTTATAGAAGAAATAGTGTCTATGCGCTGGGAAAGAATACAGATGGAATAGAAGAAATAGAGTCTGTGAGCTGGAATAGAATACAGATGGAATAGAACAAACAGTGTCTATGAAATGGAATAGAATACAGATGGAATAGAATTTTTTGTGCCTATGAACTGGAATAGAACACAGATGAAGTAGGAATCATAGTCTGAGATTTTATAGAAAAAAAAGTTATAGATGAAATAGTGTGTATTAGCAGGAATGGAGTACAGATGGAATAGAAGAAATAGAGTCTATGAGATGGAATAGAATGCAGATGGAATAGAACAAATAGTGTCTATTAAGCGGAATAGAATACAGACAGAATAGAAGTGTTTGTGTCTATGAGCTGGAATAGAACACAGATGGAGTAGAACAAATAGTGTCTATGAGCTGGAATAGAATAGAAATGGAATAGAAAAAATAGTGTCTATGAGCTGGAATAGAATAGAGATGGATTGGAATTTTTTGTGTCTATGAGCTGGAATAGAATACAGATGTAATAGAATAATTAGTGTCTTTTTAGTGGAATAGAATACAGATAGAATGGAATTATTTGTGTCGATGAGCTGGAATAGAATACAGATGGAATAGAACAAACAGTGTCTATGAAATGGAATAGAATACAGATGGAATGGAATTTTTGTGCCTATTAACTGGAATAGAATACAGGTGAAGTAGAAATCATAGTCAGAGATTTTATAGAAAAAAAAGTAATAGATGAAATAGTGTGTATGAGCAGGAATGGAATACAGATGGAATAGAGGAAATGGAGTCTATGAGCTGGAATAGAATAGAGATGGAATAGGACAATTAGTGTCTATTAAGTGGAATAGAATACAGACAGAATGGAAGTGTTTGTGTCTATGTGCTGGAATAGAATGCAGATGGAATAGAACAAGTAGTGTCTGTGAGCTGGAATAGAATACAGATAGAATGGAATTTTTTGTGTCTATGAGCTGGAATAGAATGCAGATAGAATGTAATTTTTTGTGTCTATGAGCTGGAATAGAATACAGATGGAATAGAACAAATAGTGTCTTTGAGCTGGAATAGAATACAGATAGAGTGGAATTTTTTGTGTTTATAAGCTGGAATAAAATACAGATGGAATAGAAAAATAATTTCTATGAACTGGAATAGAATACAGATGGAATAGAACAAAAATTGTCTATGAGATGGAATAGAATACAGATGGAATAGAACAAATAGTGTCTATGAGCTGGATTAGAATACAGATGGAATAAAACAAATAGCATCTATGAGCTGGAATAGAATACAGATAAAATGGAATTTTTTGTGTCTATGAGCTGGAATAGAATACAGATGGAGAAGAAATCATAGTCTTTGAAATTTAATATAAAAACAGCTATAGAAGAAATAGTGTCTATGCGCTGGAAAAGAATACAGATGGAATAGAAGAAATAGAGTCTGTGAGCTGGAATATAATACAGATGGAATAGAACAAACAGTGTCTATGAAATGGAATAGAATACAGATGGAATAGAATTTTTTGTGTCTATGACCTGGAATATAATACAGATGGAATTAAACAAACAGTGTCTGTGAGCTGGAATAGAATACAGATGGAATAGAACAAACAGTGTATATGAAATGGAATAGAATACAGATGGATTGGAATTTTTGTGCCTATGAACTGGAATAGAACACAGATGAAGTAGGAATCATAGTCTGAGATTTTATAGAAAAAAAAGTTATAGATGAAATAGTGTGTATTAGCAGGAATGGAGTACAGATGGAATAGAAGAAATAGAGTCTATGAGATGGAATAGAATGCAGATGGAATAGAACAAGTAGTGTCTATGAGCTGGTATAGAATACAGATGGAATAGAACAAACAGTGTATATGAACTGTAATAGAATACAGGTGGATTGCAATTTTTTGTGTCTGTGAGCTAGAATACAATGCAGATGGAATAGAACAAATATTGTCAATAAGCAGGAATAGAATACAGATGGAATAGAAAAAATCGTGTCTATGAGCTGGAATAGAATACAGATGGAATAGAACAAACAGTGTCTATGAAATGGAATAGAATACAGATGGAATAGAATTTTTTGTGTCAATGACCTGGAATAGAATACAGATGGAATAGAACAAACAGTGTCTATGAAATGGAATAGAATACAGATGTAATGGAATTTTTGTGCCTATGAACTGGAATAGAACACAGATGAAGTAGAAATCATAGTCTGAGATTTTATAGAAAAAAAAGTAATAGATGAAATACTGTGTATGAGCAGGAATGGAGTACAGATGGAATAGAAGAAATAGAGTCTATGAGATGGAATAGAATGCAAATGGAATAGAACAAATAGTGTCTATTAAGTGGAATAGAATACAGACAGAATGGAAGTGTTTGTGTCTATGAGCTGGAATAGAACACAGATGGAGTAGAACAAATAGTGTCTATGAGCTGGAATAGAATAGAAATGGAATAGAAAAAATAGTGTCTATGAGCTGGAATAGAATAGAGATGGATTGGAATTTTTTTTTTGTCTATGAGCTGGAATAGAATACAGATGTAATAGAATAATTAGTGTCTTTTTAGTGGAATAGAATACAGATAGAATGGAATTATTTGTGTCGATGAGCTGGAATAGAATACAGATGGAATAGAACAAACAGTGTCTATGAGCTGGAATAGAATGGAGATGGAATAGAACAAACAGTGTCTATGAAATGGAATAGAATGCAGATGGAATGGAACTTTTGTGCCTATTAACTGGAATAGAATACAGGTGAAGTAGAAATCATAGTGAGAGATTTTATAGAAAAAAAAGTAATAGATGAAATAGTGTGTATGAGCAGGAATGGAATACAGATGGAATAGAAGAAACAGTGTCTATGAAATGGAATAGAATACAGATGGAATAGAACAAATAGTGTCTATGAGCTGGATTAGAATACAGATGGAATAAAACAAATAGCATCTATGAGCTGGAATAGAATACAGATAAAATGGAATTTTTTGTGTCTATGAGCTGGAATAGAATACAGATGGAGAAGAAATCATAGTCTTTGAAATTTAATATAAAAACAGCTATAGAAGAAATAGTTTTTATGCGCTGGAAAAGAATACAGATGGAATAGAAGAAATAGAGTCTGTGAGCTGGAATAGAATACAGATGGAATAGAACAAACAGTGTCTATGAAATGGAATGGAATACAGATGGAATAGAATTTTTTCTGTCTATGACCTGGAATATAATACAGATGGAATAGAACAAACAGTGTCTGTGAGCTGGAATAGAATACAGATGGAATAGAACAAACAGTGTCTATGAAATGGAATAGAATACAGATGGATTGGAATTTTTGTGCCTATGAACTGGAATAGAACACAGATGAAGTAGGAATCATAGTCTGAGATGTTATAGAAAAAAAAGTTATAGATGAAATAGTGTGTATTAGCAGGAATGGAGTACAGATGGAATAGAAGAAATAGAGTCTATGAGATGGAATAGAATACAGATGGAATAGAACAAACAGTGTCTATGAGCTGGAATAGAATACAGTTGGAATAGAACAAATATTTTCAATAAGCTGGAATAGAATACAGATGGAATAGAAAAAATCGTGTCTATGAGCTGGAATAGAATACAAATGGAATAGAACAAACAGTGTCTATGAAATGGAATAGAATACAGATGGAATGGAATTTTTGTGCCTATGAACTGGAATAGAATACAGATGAAGTAGAAATCATAGTCTGAGATTTTATAGAAAAAAACGTTATAGATGAAATAGTGTGTATGAGCAGGAATGGAATGCAGATGGAATAGAAGAAATAGTGTCTTTGAGCTGGAATAGAATAGAGATGGATTGGAATTGTTTGTGTCTATGAGCTGGAATAGAATGCAGATGGAATAGAAGAAACAGTGTCTATGAGCTGGAATAGAATACAGATGGAATAGAACAAACAGTGTCTATGAACTGTAATAGAATACAGATGGAATAGAACAAATAGTGTCTGTGAGCTGGAATAGAATACAGATGGAATAGAACAAACAGTGTCTACGAAATGGAATAGAATACAGATGGATTGGAATTTTTGTGCCTATGAACTGGAATAGAACACAGATGAAGTAGAAATCATATTCTGAGATTTTATAGAAAAAAAAAGTAATAGATGAAATACTGTGTATGAGCAGGAATGGAATACAGATGGAATACAAGAAATGGAGTCTATGAGATGGAATAGAATGCAGATAGAATAGAACAAATAGTGTCTATGAGCTGGTATAGAATACAGATGGAATAGAACAAACAGTGTCTATGAAATGGAATAGAATACAGATGGATTGCAATTTTTTGTGTCTGTGAGCTAGAATACAATGCAGATGGAATAAAACAAATATTGTCAATAAGCTGGAATAGAATACAGATGGAATAGAAAAAATCGTGTCAATGAGCTGGAATAGAATACAGATGGAATAGAACAAACTGTGTCTATGAAATGGAATAGAATACAGATGGATTGCAATTTTTTGTGTCTGTGAGCTAGAATACAATGCAGATGGAATAGAACAAATATTGTCAATAAGCTGGAATAGAATACAGATGGAATAGAAAAAATCGTGTCTATGAGCTGGAATAGAATACAGATGGAATAGAACAAACAGTGTCTATGAAATGGAATAGAATACAGATGTAATGGAATTTTTGTGCCTATGAACTGGAATAGAATACAGATGTAGTAGAAATCATAGTCTGAGATTTTATAGAAAAAAGCATTAGAGATGAAATAGTGTGTATGAGCAGGAATGGAATACAGATGGACTAGAAGAAATGGAGTCTATGAGCTGGAATAGAATACAGATGGAATAGGACAATTAGTGTCTATTAAGTGGAATAGAATCAGATAGATTGGAATTGTTTGTGTCTACGAGCTGGAATAGAATGCAGATGGAATAGAACAAACAGTGTCTATGAGCTGGAATAGAATGCAGATGGAATAGAACAAACAGTGTCTATGAAATGGAATAGAATGCAGATGGAATAGAACAAACAGTGTCTATGAGCTGGAATAGAATACAGATGGAATAGAACAAACAGTGTCTATGAGCTGGTATAGAATACAGATGGAATAGAACAAACAGTGTCTATGAGCTGGAATAGAATACAGATGGAATAGAACAAATAGTGTCTGTGAGCTGAATAGAATATAGATGGAATAGAACAAACAGTGTCTATGAAATGGAATAGAATACAGATGGATTGCAATTTTTTGTGTCTGTGAGCTAGAATACAATGCAGATGGAATAGAACAAATATTGTCAATAAGCTGGAATAGAATACAGATGGAATAGAAAAAATCGTGTCTATGAGCTGGAATAGAATACAGATGGAATAGAACAAACAGTGTCTATGAAATGGAATAGAATACAGACGTAATGGAATTTTTGTGCCTATGAACTGGAATAGAATACAGATGAAGTAGAAATCATAGTCTGAGATTTTATAGAAAAAAACGTTACAGATGAAATAGTGTGTGTGAGCAGGAATGGAATACAGATGGACTAGAAGAAATGGAGTCTATGAGCTGGAATAGAATGCAGATGGAATAGGACAATTAGTGTCTATTAAGTGGAATAGAATCAGATAGATTGGACTTGTTTGTGTCTATGAGCTGGAATAGAATGCAGATGGAAAAGAACAAACAGTGTCTATGAGCTGGAATAGAATGCAGATGGAATAGAACAAACAGTGTCTATGAAATGGAATAGAATACAGATGGAATAGAACAAACAGTGTCTATGAGCTGGAATAGAATACAGATGGAATAGAACAAACAGTGTCTATGAAATGGAATAGAATACAGATGGAATAGAACAAATAGTGTCTGTGAGCTGGAATAGAATACAGATGGAATAGAACAAACAGTGTCTATGAAATGGAATAGAATACAGATGGATTGGAATTTTTGTGCCTATGAACTGGAATAGAATACAGATGAAGTAGAAATCATAGTCTGAGATTTTATAGAAAAAAAAGTAATAGATGAAATACTGTGTATGAGCAGGAATGGAATAGAGATGGAATAGAACAAATAGTGTCTTTGAGCTTGAATAGAATACAGATAGATTGGAATTGTTTGTGTCTATGAGCTGGAATAGAATGCAGATGAAATAGAACAAACAGTGTCTATGAGCTGGTATAGAATACAGATGGAATAGAACAAACAGTGTCTATGAACTGTAATAGAATACAGATGGAATAGAACAAATAGTGTCTGTGAGCTGGAATAGAATACAGATGGAATAGAACAAACAGTGTCTACGAAATGGAATAGAATACAGATGGATTGGAATTTTTGTGCCTATGAACTGGAATAGAACACAGATGAAGTAGAAATCATAGTCTGAGATTTTATAGAAAAAAAAGTAATAGATGAAATACTGTGTATGAGCAGGAATGGAGTACAGATGGAATAGAAGAAATGGAGTCTATGAGATGGAATAGAATGCAGATAGAATAGAACAAATAGTGTCTATTATGTGGAAGAGAATACAGATAGAATGGAATTGTTTGTGTCTATGAGCTGGAATAGAACACAGATGGAGTAGAACAAATAGTGTTTTTGAGCTGGAATAGAATAGAAATGGAATAGAAAAAATAGTGTCTACAAGCTGGAATAAAATACAGATGGAATAGAAGAAATACTGTCTATGAGGTGGAATGGAATACAGATGGAATACAAGAAATAGTGTCTATGAACTGGAATAGAAAAAATATGGAATGGAGTTTTTTGTGTCTATGTGCTGGAACAGAATACAGGTAAAAATCATAATCTTTGAAATCATAGTCTTTGAGATTTTATAGAAAAAATAGTTATAGATGAAATAGTGTCTATGAGCTAGAATAGAAAACAGATAGAATGGAATTTCTTGTGTCTATGAGATGGAATAGAATACAGATGGAATAGAAGAAATAGTGTCTATGAGCTGGAATAGAATACAGATGGAATAGAACAAATAGTGTCTATTGGTTGTTAAAGAATTCAGAAGGAATACAACAAATAGTGTGTATGAAATGGAATAGAATACAGATAGAATGGAATTTTTTGTGTCTATGAGCTGGAATAGAATACAGATGGAATAGAATTTTTTGTGTCTATGAGCTGGAATAGAATACAGATGGAATAGAACAAACAGTGTATATGAACTGTAATAGAATACAGATGGATTGCAATTTTTTGTGTCTGTGAGCTAGAATACAATGCAGATGGAATAGAACAAATATTGTCAATAAGCTGGAATAGAATACAGATGGAATAGAAAAAATCGTGTCTATGAGCTGGAATAGAATACAGATGGAATAGAACAAACAGTGTCTATGAAATGGAATAGAATACAGATGGAATGGAATTTTTGTGCCTATGAACTGGAATAGAATACAGATGAAGTAGAAATCATAGTCTGAGATTTTATAGAAGAAAACGTTACAGATGAAATAGTGTGTATGAGCAGGAATGGAATACAGATGGACTAGAAGAAATGGAGTCTATGGGCTGGAATAGAATGCAGATGGAATAGAACAAATAGTGTCTATTGGTTGTTAAAGAATTCAGAAGGAATACAACAAATAGTGTGTATGAAATGGAATAGAATACAGATGGAATAGAACAAATAATAGACAATTAGTGTCTATTAAGTGGAATAGAATCAGATAGATTGGAATTGTTTGTGTCTACGAGCTCGAATAGAACACAGATGGAGTAGAACAAATAGTGTCTATGAGCTGGAATAGAATAGAAATGGAATAGAAAAAATAGTGTCTGTGAGCTGGAATAGAATACAGATGGAATAGAACAAATAGTGTCTGTGAGCTGGAATAGAATGCAGATGGAATAGAATTTTTTGTGTCTATGAGCTGGTATAGAATACAGATGGAATAGAAAAATAATTTCTGTGAACTGGAATAGGATACAGACAGAATAGAACAAAAATTGTCTATGAGATGGAATAGAATACAGATGGAATAGAACAAATAGTGACTATGAGGTGGATTAGAATACAGATGGAATAAAACAAATAGCGTCTATGAGCTGGAATAGAATACAGATGGAGAAGAAATCATAGTCTTTGAAATTTAATATAAAAACAGTTATAGAAGAAATAGTGTCTATGCGCTGGAAAAGAATACAGATGGAATAGAATTTTTTGTGTCTATGAGCTGGAATAAAATACAGATGGAATAGAAAAATAATTTCTGTGAACTGGAATAGGATACAGACGGAATAGAACAAAAATTGTCTATGAAATGGTATAGAATACAGATGGAATAGAACAAATAGTGACTATGAGGTGGATTAGAATACAGATGGAATAAAACAAATAGCATCTATGAGCTGGAATAGAATACAGATGGAGAAGAAATCATAGTCTTTGAAATTTAATATAAAAACAGTTATAGAAGAAATAGTGTCTATGCGCTGGAAAAGAATACAGATGGAATAGAAGAAATAGAGTCTCTGAGCTGGAATAGAATACAGATGGAATAGAACAAACAGTGTCTATGAAATGGAATAGAATACAGATGGAATAGAATTGTTTGTGTCTATGACCTGGAATATAATACAGATGGAATAGAACAAACAGTGTCTGTGAGCTGGAATAGAATACAGATGGAATAGAACAAACAGTGTCTATGAAATGGAATAGAATACAGATGGATTGGAATTTTTGTGCCTATGAACTGGAATAGAACACAGATGAAGTAGGAATCAAAGTCTGAGATTTTATAGAAAAAAAAGTTATAGATGAAATAGTGTGTATTAGCAGGAATGGAGTACAGATGGAATAGAAGAAATAGAGTCTGTGAGATGGAATAGAATGCAGATGGAATAGAACAAATAGTGTCTATTAAGAGGAATAGAATAGAGACAGAATGGAAGTGTTTGTGTCTATGAGCTGGACTAGAACACAGATGGAGTAGAACAAATAGAGTCTATGAGCTGGAATAGAATAGAAATGGAATAGAAAAAATAGTGTCTATGAGCTGGAATAGAATAGAGATGGATTGGAATTTTTTGTGTCTATGAGCTGGAATAGAATACAGATGTAATAGAATAATTAGTGTATTTTTAGTGGAATAGAATACAGATATAATGGAATTATTTGTGTCGATGAGCTGGAATAGAATACAGATGGAATAGAACAAACATTTTCAATAAGCTGGAATAGAATACAGATGGAATAGAAAAAATCGTGTCTATGAGCTGGAATAGAATACAAATGGAATAGAACAAACAGTGTCTATGAAATGGAATAGAATACAGATGGAATGGAATTTTTGTGCCTATGAACTGGAATAGAATACAGATGAAGTAGAAATCATAGTCTGAGATTTTATAGAAAAAAACGTTATAGATGAAATAGTGTGTATGAGCAGGAATGGAATGCAGATGGAATAGAAGAAATAGTGTCTTTGAGCTGGAATAGAATACAGATAGATTGGAATTGTTTGTGTCTATGAGCTGGAATAGAATGCAGATGGAATAGAAAAAATAGTGTCTATTATGTGGAAGAGAATACAGATAGAATGGAATTGTTTGTGTCTATGAGCTCGAATAGAACACAGATGGAGTAGAACAAATAGTGTCTATGAGCTGGAATAGAATAGAAATGGAATAGAAAAAATAGTGTCTATGAGCTGGAATAGAATAGAGATGGATTGGAATTTTTTGTGTCTACAAGCTGGAATAAAATACAGATGGAATAGAAGAAATACTGTCTATGAGGTGGAATGGAATACAGATGGAATACAAGAAATAGTGTCTATGAACTGGAATAGAAAAAATATGGAATGGAATTTTTTGTGTCTATGTGCTGGAACAGAATACAGGTAAAAATCATAATCTTTGAATCATAGTCTTTGAGATTTTATAGAAAAAATAGTTATAGATGAAATAGTGTCTATGAGCTAGAATAGAAAACTGATAGAATGGAATTTCTTGTGTCTATGAGATGGAATAGAATACAGATGGAATAGAAGAAATAGTGTCTATGAGCTGGAATAGAATACAGGTGGAATAGAACAAATAGTGTCTATTGGTTGTTAAAGAATTCAGAAGGAATACAACAAATAGTGTGTATGAAATGGAATAGAATACAGATAGAATGGAATTTTTTGTGTCTATGAGCTGGAATAGAATACAGATGGAATAGAATTTTTTGTGTCTATGAGCTGGAATAGAATACAGATGGAATAGAACAAATAGTGTCTATGAGCTGGTATAGAATACAGATGGAATAGAACAAACAGTGTATATGAACTGTAATAGAATACAGATGGATTGCAATTTTTTGTGTCTGTGAGCTAGAATACAGTGCAGATGGAATAGAACAAATATTGTCAATAAGCTGGAATAGAATACAGATGGAATAGAAAAAATCGTGTCTATGAGCTGGAATAGAATACAGATGGAATAGAACAAACAGTGTCTATGAAATGGAATAGAATACAGATGGAATGGAATTTTTGTGCCTATGAACTGGAATAGAATACAGATGAAGTAGAAATCATAGTCTGAGATTTTATAGAAAAAAAAGGTTACAGATGAAATAGTGTGTATGAGCAGGAATGGAATACAGATGGACTAGAAGAAATGGAGTCTATGAGCTGGAATAGAATGCAGATGGAATAGGACAATTAGTGTCTATTAAGTGGAATAGAATCAGATTGGAATTGTTTGTGTCTATGAGCTGGAATAGAATGCAGATGGAATAGAACAAACAGTGTCTATGAAATGGAATAGAATGCAGATGGAATAGAACAAACAGTGTCTACGAAATGGAATAGAATACAGATGGAATAGAATTTTTTGTGTCTATGAGCTGGAATAGAATACAGATGGAATAGAACAAACAGTGTCTATGAGCTGGTATAGAATACAGATGGAATACAACAAACAGTGTCTATGAGCTGGAATAGAATACAGATGGAATAGAACAAATAGTGTCTGTGAGCTGAATAGAATACAGATGGAATAGAACAAACAGTGTCTATGAAATGGAATAGAATACAGATGGATTGGAATTTTTGTGCCTATGAACTGGAATGGAACACAGATGAAGTAGAAATCATAGTCTGAGATTTTATAGAAAAAAAAGTAATAGATGAAATACTGTGTATGAGCAGGAATGGAATAGAGATGGAATAGAAGAAATAGAGTCTATGAGCTGGAAAAGAATAGAGATGGAATAGAACAAATAGTGTCTTTGAGCTGGAATAGAATACAGATGGAAGAGAACAAATAGTGTCTATGAGCTGGATTAGAATACAGATGGAATAAAACAAATAGCGTCTATGAGCTGGAATAGAATACAGATGGATTGGAATTTTTGTGCCTATGAACTGGTATAGAATACAGATGGATTGCAATTTTTTGTGTCTGTGAGCTAGAATACAATACAGATGGAATAGAACAAATATTGTCAATAAGCTGGAATAGAATACAGATCGAATAGAAAAAATCGTGTCTATGAGCTGGAATAGAATACAGATGGAATAGAACAAACATTTTCAGTAAGCTGGAATAGAATACAGATGGAATAGAAAAAATCGTGTCTATGAGCTGGAATAGAATACAAATGGAATAGAACAAACAGTGTCTATGAAATGGAATAGAATACAGATGGAATGGAATTTTTGTGCCTATGAACTGGAATAGAATACAGATGAAGTAGAAATCATAGTCTGAGATTTTATAGAAAAAAACGTTATAGATGAAATAGTGTGTATGAGCAGGAATGGAATGCAGATGGAATAGAAGAAATAGTGTCTTTGAGCTGGAATAGAATACAGATAGATTGGAATTGTTTGTGTCTATGAGCTGGAATAGAATGCAGATGGAATAGAAAAAATAGTGTCTATTATGTGGAAGAGAATACAGATAGAATGGAATTGTTTGTGTCTATGAGCTCGAATAGAACACAGATGGAGTAGAACAAATAGTGTCTATGAGCTGGAATAGAATAGAAATGGAATAGAAAAAATAGTGTCTATGAGCTGGAATAGAATAGAGATGGATTGGAATTTTTTGTGTCTACAAGCTGGAATAAAATACAGATGGAATAGAAGAAATACTGTCTATGAGGTGGAATGGAATACAGATGGAATACAAGAAATAGTGTCTATGAACTGGAATAGAAAAAATATGGAATGGAATTTTTTGTGTCTATGTGCTGGAACAGAATACAGGTAAAAATCATAATCTTTGAATCATAGTCTTTGAGATTTTATAGAAAAAATAGTTATAGATGAAATAGTGTCTATGAGCTAGAATAGAAAACTGATAGAATGGAATTTCTTGTGTCTATGAGATGGAATAGAATACAGATGGAATAGAAGAAATAGTGTCTATGAGCTGGAATAGAATACAGGTGGAATAGAACAAATAGTGTCTATTGGTTGTTAAAGAATTCAGAAGGAATACAACAAATAGTGTGTATGAAATGGAATAGAATACAGATAGAATGGAATTTTTTGTGTCTATGAGCTGGAATAGAATACAGATGGAATAGAATTTTTTGTGTCTATGAGCTGGAATAGAATACAGATGGAATAGAACAAATAGTGTCTATGAGCTGGTATAGAATACAGATGGAATAGAACAAACAGTGTATATGAACTGTAATAGAATACAGATGGATTGCAATTTTTTGTGTCTGTGAGCTAGAATACAATGCAGATGGAATAGAACAAATATTGTCAATAAGCTGGAATAGAATACAGATGGAATAGAAAAAATCGTGTCTATGAGCTGGAATAGAATACAGATGGAATAGAACAAACAGTGTCTATGAAATGGAATAGAATACAGATGGAATGGAATTTTTGTGCCTATTAACTGGAATAGAATACAGATGAAGTAGAAATCATAGTCTGAGATTTTATAGAAAAAAAAGGTTACAGATGAAATAGTGTGTATGAGCAGGAATGGAATACAGATGGACTAGAAGAAATGGAGTCTATGAGCTGGAATAGAATGCAGATGGAATAGGACAATTAGTGTCTATTAAGTGGAATAGAATCAGATTGGAATTGTTTGTGTCTATGAGCTGGAATAGAATGCAGATGGAATAGAACAAACAGTGTCTATGAAATGGAATAGAATGCAGATGGAATAGAACAAACAGTGTCTACGAAATGGAATAGAATACAGATGGAATAGAATTTTTTGTGTCTATGAGCTGGAATAGAATACAGATGGAATAGAACAAACAGTGTCTATGAGCTGGTATAGAATACAGATGGAATACAACAAACAGTGTCTATGAGCTGGAATAGAATACAGATGGAATAGAACAAATAGTGTCTGTGAGCTGGAATAGAATACAGATGGAATAGAACAAACAGTGTCTATGAAATGGAATAGAATACAGATGGATTGGAATTTTTGTGCCTATGAACTGGAATGGAACACAGATGAAGTAGAAATCATAGTCTGAGATTTAATAGAAAAAAAAGTAATAGATGAAATACTGTGTATGAGCAGGAATGGAATAGAGATGGAATAGAAGAAATAGAGTCTATGAGCTGGAAAAGAATAGAGATGGAATAGAACAAATAGTGTCTTTGAGCTGGAATAGAATACAGATGGAAGAGAACAAATAGTGTCTATGAGCTGGATTAGAATACAGATGGAATAAAACAAATAGCGTCTTTGAGCTGGAATAGAATACAGATGGATTGGAATTTTTGTGCCTATGAACTGGTATAGAATACAGATGGATTGCAATTTTTTGTGTCTGTGAGCTAGAATACAATACAGATGGAATAGAACAAATATTGTCAATAAGCTGGAATAGAATACAGATCGAATAGAAAAAATCGTGTCTATGAGCTGGAATAGAATACAGATGGAATAGAACAAACATTTTCAGTAAGCTGGAATAGAATACAGATGGAATAGAAAAAATCGTGTCTATGAGCTGGAATAGAATACAAATGGAATAGAACAAACAGTGTCTATGAAATGGAATAGAATACAGATGGAATGGAATTTTTGTGCCTATGAACTGGAATAGAATACAGATGAAGTAGAAATCATAGTCTGAGATTTTATAGAAAAAAACGTTATAGATGAAATAGTGTGTATGAGCAGGAATGGAATGCAGATGGAATAGAAGAAATAGTGTCTTTGAGCTGGAATAGAATACAGATAGATTGGAATTGTTTGTGTCTATGAGCTGGAATAGAATGCAGATGGAATAGAAAAAATAGTGTCTATTATGTGGAAGAGAATACAGATAGAATGGAATTGTTTGTGTCTATGAGCTCGAATAGAACACAGATGGAGTAGAACAAATAGTGTCTATGAGCTGGAATAGAATAGAAATGGAATAGAAAAAATAGTGTCTATGAGCTGGAATAGAATACAGATGGAATAGAACAAATAGTGTCTGTGAGCTGGAATAGAATACAGATGGAATAGAATTTTTTGTGTCTATGAGCTGGTATAGAATACAGATGGAATAGAAAAATAATTTCTGTGAACTGGAATAGGATACAGACGGAATAGAACAAAAATTGTCTATGAGATGGAATAGAATACAGATGGAATAGAACAAATAGTGACTATGAGGTGGATTAGAATACAGATGGAATAAAACAAATAGCGTCTATGAGCTGGAATAGAATACAGATGGAGAAGAAATCATAGTCTTTGAAATTTAATATAAAAACAGTTATAGAAGAAATAGTGTCTATGCGCTGGAAAAGAATACAGATGGAATAGAATTTTTTGTGTCTATGAGCTGGAATAAAATACAGATGGAATAGAAAAATAATTTCTGTGAACTGGAATAGGATACAGACGGAATAGAACAAAAATTGTCTATGAGATGGAATAGAATACAGATGGAATAGAACAAATAGTGACTATGAGGTGGATTAGAATACAGATGGAATAAAACAAATAGCGTCTATGAGCTGGAATAGAATACAGATGGAGAAGAAATCATAGTCTTTGAAATTTAATATAAAAACAGTTATAGAATAAATAGTGTCTATGCGCTGGAAAAGAATACAGATGGAATAGAAGAAATAGAGTCTCTGAGCTGGAATAGAATACAGATGGAATAGAACAAACAGTGTCTATGAAATGGAATAGAATACAGATGGAATAGAATTGTTTGTGTCTATGACCTGGAATATAATACAGATGGAATAGAACAAACAGTGTCTGTGAGCTGGAATAGAATACAGATGGAATAGAACAAACAGTGTCTATGAAATGGAATAGAATACAGATGGATTGGAATTTTTGTGCCTATGAACTGGAATAGAACACAGATGAAGTAGGAATCAAAGTCTGAGATTTTATAGAAAAAAAAGTTATAGATGAAATAGTGTGTATTAGCAGGAATGGAGTACAGATGGAATAGAAGAAATAGAGTCTGTGAGATGGAATAGAATGCAGATGGAATAGAACAAATAGTGTCTATTAAGAGGAATAGAATACAGACAGAATGGAAGTGTTTGTGTCTATGAGCTGGACTAGAACACAGATGGAGTAGAACAAATAGAGTCTATGAGCTGGAATAGAATAGAAATGGAATAGAAAAAATAGTGTCTATGAGCTGGAATAGAATAGAGATGGATTGGAATTTTTTGTGTCTATGAGCTGGAATAGAATACAGATGTAATAGAATAATTAGTGTATTTTTAGTGGAATAGAATACAGATATAATGGAATTATTTGTGTCGATGAGCTGGAATAGAATACAGATGGAATAGAACAAACATTTTCAATAAGCTGGAATAGAATACAGATGGAATAGAAAAAATCGTGTCTATGAGCTGGAATAGAATACAAATGGAATAGAACAAACAGTGTCTATGAAATGGAATAGAATACAGATGGAATGGAATTTTTGTGCCTATGAACTGGAATAGAATACAGATGAAGTAGAAATCATAGTCTGAGATTTTATAGAAAAAAACGTTATAGATGAAATAGTGTGTATGAGCAGGAATGGAATGCAGATGGAATAGAAGAAATAGTGTTTTGAGCTGGAATAGAATACAGATGGAATAGAACAAACAGTGTCTACGAAATGGAATAGAATACAGATGGATTGGAATTTTTGTGCCTATGAACTGGAATAGAACACAGATGAATTAGAAATCATAGTCTGAGATTTTATAGAAAAAAAAGTAATAGATGAAATAGTGTGTATGAGCAGGAATGGAGTACAGATGGAATAGAAGAAATGGAGTCTATGAGCTGGAATAGAATGCAGATAGAATAGAACAAATAGTGTCTATTATGTGGAAGAGAATACAGATAGAATGGAATTGTTTGTGTCTATGAGCTCGAATAGAACACAGATGGAGTAGAACAAATAGTGTCTATGAGCTGGAATAGAATAGAAATGGAATAGAAAAAATAGTGTCTATGAGCTGGAATAGAATAGAGATGGATTGGAATTTTTTGTGTCTACAAGCTGGAATAAAATACAGATGGAATATAAGAAATACTGTCTATGAGGTGGAATGGAATACAGATGGAATACAAGAAATAGTGTCTATGAACTGGAATAGAAAAAATATGGAATGGAATTTTTTGTGTCTATGTGCTGGAACAGAATACAGGTAAAAATCATAATCTTTGAATCATAGTCTTTGAGATTTTATAGAAAAAATAGTTATAGATGAAATAGTGTCTATGAGCTAGAATAGAAAACTGATAGAATGGAATTTCTTGTGTCTATGAGATGGAATAGAATACAGATGGAATAGAAGAAATAGTGTCTATGAGCTGGAATAGAATACAGGTGGAATAGAACAAATAGTGTCTATTGGTTGTTAAAGAATTCAGAAGGAATACAACAAAGAGTGTGTATGAAATGGAATAGAATACAGATAGAATGGAATTTTTTGTGTCTATGAGCTGGAATAGAATACAGATGGAATAGAATTTTTTGTGTCTATGAGCTGGAATAGAATGCAGATGGAATAGAACAAACAGTGTCTTTGAGCTGGTATAGAATACAGATGGAATAGAACAAACAGTGTATATGAACTGTAATAGAATACAGATGGATTGCAATTTTTTGTGTCTGTGAGCTAGAATACAATGCAGATGGAATAGAACAAATATTGTCAATAAGCTGGAATAGAATACAGATGGAATAGAAAAAATCGTGTCTATGAGCTGGAATAGAATACAGATGGAATAGAACAAACAGTGTCTATGAAATGGAATAGAATACAGATGGAATGGAATTTTTGTGCCTATGAACTGGAATAGAATACAGATGAAGTAGAAATCATAGTCTGAGATTTTATAGAAAAAAACGTTACAGATGAAATAGTGTGTATGAGCAGGAATGGAATACAGATGGACTAGAAGAAATGGAGTCTATGAGCTGGAATACAATGCAGATGGAATAGGACAATTAGTGTCTATTAAGTGGAATAGAATCAGATTGGAATTGTTTGTGTCTATGAGCTGGAATAGAATGCAGATGGAATAGAACAAACAGTGTCTATGAGCTGGAATAGAATGCAGATGGAATAGAACAAACAGTGTCTACGAAATGGAATAGAATACAGATGGAATAGAATTTTTTGTGTCTATGAGCTGGAATAGAATACAGATGGAATAGAACAAACAGTGTCTATGAGCTGGTATAGAATACAGATGGAATACAACAAACAGTGTCTATGAGCTGGAATAGAATACAGATGGAATAGAACAAACAGTGTCTATGAAATGGAATAGAATACAGATGGAATAGAATTTTTTGTGTCTATGAGCTGGAATAGAATACAGATGGAATAGAACAAACAGTGTCTATGAGCTGGTATAGAATACAGATGGAATAGAACAAACAGTGTCTATGAGCTGGAATAGAATACAGATGGAATAGAACAAATAGTGTCTGTGAGCTGGAATAGAATACAGATGGAATAGAACAAACAGTGTCTATGAAATGGAATAGAATACAGATGGATTGGAATTGTTGTGCCTATGAACTGGAATGGAACACAGATGAAGTAGAAATCATAGTCTGAGATTTTATAGAAAAAAAAGTAATAGATGAAATACTGTGTATGAGCAGGAATGGAATAGAGATGGAATAGAAGAAATAGAGTCTATGAGCTGGAAAAGAATAGAGATGGAATAGAACAAACAGTGTCTATGAGCTGGAATAGAATACAGATGGAATAGAACAAATAGTGTCTTTGAGTTGGAATAGAATACAGATGGATTGCAATTTTTTGTGTCTGTGAGGTAGAATACAATGCAGATGGAATAGAACAAATATTGTCAATAAGCTGGCATAGAATACAGATGGAATAGAAAAATAATTTCTGTGAACTGGAATAGGATACAGACGGAATAGAACAAAAATTGTCTATGAGATGGAATAGAATACAGATGGAATAGAACAAATAGTGACTATGAGGTGGATTAGAATACAGATGGAATAAAACAAATAGCGTCTATGAGCTGGAATAGAATACAGATGGAGAAGAAATCATAGTCTTTGAAATTTAATATAAAAACAGCTATAGAAGAAATAGTGTCTATGCGCTGGAAAAGAATACAGATGGAATAGAATTTTTTGTGTCTATGAGCTGGAATAAAATACAGATGGAATAGAAAAATAATTTCTGTGAACTGGAATAGGATACAGACGGAATAGAACAAAAATTGTCTATGAAATGGTATAGAATACAGATGGAATAGAACAAATAGTGACTATGAGGTGGATTAGAATACAGATGGAATAAAACAAATAGCGTCTATGAGCTGGAATAGAATACAGATGGAGAAGAAATCATAGTCTTTGAAATTTAATATAAAAACAGTTATAGAATAAATAGTGTCTATGCGCTGGAAAAGAATACAGATGGAATAGAAGAAATAGAGTCTCTGAGCTGGAATAGAATACAGATGGAATAGAACAAACAGTGTCTATGAAATGGAATAGAATACAGATGGAATAGAATTGTTTGTGTCTATGACCTGGAATATAATACAGATGGAATAGAACAAACAGTGTCTGTGAGCTGGAATAGAATACAGATGGAATAGAACAAACAGTGTCTATGAAATGGAATAGAATACAGATGGATTGGAATTTTTGTGCCTATGAACTGGAATAGAACACAGATGAAGTAGGAATCAAAGTCTGAGATTTTATAGAAAAAAAAGTTATAGATGAGATAGTGTGTATTAGCAGGAATGGAGTACAGATGGAATAGAAGAAATAGAGTCTATGAGATGGAATAGAATGCAGATGGAATAGAACAAATAGTGTCTATTAAGAGGAATAGAATACAGACAGAATGGAAGTGTTTGTGTCTATGAGCTGGACTAGAACACAGATGGAGTAGAACAAATAGAGTCTATGAGCTGGAATAGAATAGAAATGGAATAGAAAAAATAGTGTCTATGAGCTGGAATAGAATAGAGATGGATTGGAATTTTTTGTGTCTATGAGCTGGAATAGAATACAGATGGATTGGAATTTTTGTGCCTATGAACTGGTATAGAATACAGATGGATTGCAATTTTTTGTGTCTGTGAGCTAGAATACAATACAGATGGAATAGAACAAATATTGTCAATAAGCTGGAATAGAATACAGATCGAATAGAAAAAATCGTGTCTATGAGCTGGAATAGAATACAGATGGAATAGAACAAACATTTTCAGTAAGCTGGAATAGAATACAGATGGAATAGAAAAAATCGTGTCTATGAGCTGGAATAGAATACAAATGGAATAGAACAAACAGTGTCTATGAAATGGAATAGAATACAGATGGAATGGAATTTTTGTGCCTATGAACTGGAATAGAATACAGATGAAGTAGAAATCATAGTCTGAGATTTTATAGAAAAAAACGTTATAGATGAAATAGTGTGTATGAGCAGGAATGGAATGCAGATGGAATAGAAGAAATAGTGTCTTTGAGCTGGAATAGAATAGAGATGGATTGGAATTTTTTGTGTCTATGAGCTGGAATAGAATACAGATGTAATAGAATAATTAGTTTATTTTTAGTGGAATAGAATACAGATATAATGGAATTATTTGTGTCGATGAGCTGGAATAGAATACAGATGGAATAGAACAAACATTTTCAATAAGCTGGAATAGAATACAGATGGAATAGAAAAAATCGTGTCTATGAGCTGGAATAGAATACAAATGGAATAGAACAAACAGTGTCTATGAAATGGAATAGAATACAGATGGAATGGAATTTTTGTGCCTATGAACTGGAATAGAATACAGATGAAGTAGAAATCATAGTCTGAGATTTTATAGAAAAAAACGTTATAGATGAAATAGTGTGTATGAGCAGGAATGGAATGCAGATGGAATAGAAGAAATAGTGTCTTTGAGCTGGAATAGAATACAGATAGATTGGAATTGTTTGTGTCTATGAGCTGGAATAGAATGCAGATGGAATAGAAAAAATAGTGTCTATTATGTGGAAGAGAATACAGATAGAATGGAATTGTTTGTGTCTATGAGCTCGAATAGAACACAGATGGAGTAGAACAAATAGTGTCTATGAGCTGGAATAGAATAGAAATGGAACAGAAAAAATAGTGTCTATGAGCTGGAATAGAATAGAGATGGATTGGAATTTTTTGTGTCTACAAGCTGGAATAAAATACAGATGGAATAGAAGAAATACTGTCTATGAGGTGGAATGGAATACAGATGGAATACAAGAAATAGTGTCTATGAACTGGAATAGAAAAAATATGGAATGGAATTTTTTGTGTCTATGTGCTGGAACAGAATACAGGTAAAAATCATAATCTTTGAATCATAGTCTTTGAGATTTTATAGAAAAAATAGTTATAGATGAAATAGTGTCTATGAGCTAGAATAGAAAACTGATAGAATGGAATTTCTTGTGTCTATGAGATGGAATAGAATACAGATGGAATAGAAGAAATAGTGTCTATGAGCTGGAATAGAATACAGGTGGAATAGAACAAATAGTGTCTATTGGTTGTTAAAGAATTCAGAAGGAATACAACAAATAGTGTGTATGAAATGGAATAGAATACAGATAGAATGGAATTTTTTGTGTCTATGAGCTGGAATAGAATACAGATGGAATAGAATTTTTTGTGTCTATGAGCTGGAATAGAATACAGATGGAATAGAACAAATAGTGTCTATGAGCTGGTATAGAATACAGATGGAATAGAACAAACAGTGTATATGAACTGTAATAGAATACAGATGGATTGCAATTTTTTGTGTCTGTGAGCTAGAATACAGTGCAGATGGAATAGAACAAATATTGTCAATAAGCTGGAATAGAATACAGATGGAATAGAAAAAATCGTGTCTATGAGCTGGAATAGAATACAGATGGAATAGAACAAACAGTGTCTATGAAATGGAATAGAATACAGATGGAATGGAATTTTTGTGCCTATGAACTGGAATAGAATACAGATGAAGTAGAAATCATAGTCTGAGATTTTATAGAAAAAAAAGGTTACAGATGAAATAGTGTGTATGAGCAGGAATGGAATACAGATGGACTAGAAGAAATGGAGTCTATGAGCTGGAATAGAATGCAGATGGAATAGGACAATTAGTGTCTATTAAGTGGAATAGAATCAGATTGGAATTGTTTGTGTCTATGAGCTGGAATAGAATGCAGATGGAATAGAACAAACAGTGTCTATGAAATGGAATAGAATGCAGATGGAATAGAACAAACAGTGTCTACGAAATGGAATAGAATACAGATGGAATAGAATTTTTTGTGTCTATGAGCTGGAATAGAATACAGATGGAATAGAACAAACAGTGTCTATGAGCTGGTATAGAATACAGATGGAATACAACAAACAGTGTCTATGAGCTGGAATAGAATACAGATGGAATAGAACAAATAGTGTCTGTGAGCTGAATAGAATACAGATGGAATAGAACAAACAGTGTCTATGAAATGGAATAGAATACAGATGGATTGGAATTTTTGTGCCTATGAACTGGAATGGAACACAGATGAAGTAGAAATCATAGTCTGAGATTTTATAGAAAAAAAAGTAATAGATGAAATACTGTGTATGAGCAGGAATGGAATAGAGATGGAATAGAAGAAATAGAGTCTATGAGCTGGAAAAGAATAGAGATGGAATAGAACAAATAGTGTCTTTGAGCTGGAATAGAATACAGATGGAAGAGAACAAATAGTGTCTATGAGCTGGATTAGAATACAGATGGAATAAAACAAATAGCGTCTATGAGCTGGAATAGAATACAGATGGATTGGAATTTTTGTGCCTATGAACTGGTATAGAATACAGATGGATTGCAATTTTTTGTGTCTGTGAGCTAGAATACAATACAGATGGAATAGAACAAATATTGTCAATAAGCTGGAATAGAATACAGATCGAATAGAAAAAATCGTGTCTATGAGCTGGAATAGAATACAGATGGAATAGAACAAACATTTTCAGTAAGCTGGAATAGAATACAGATGGAATAGAAAAAATCGTGTCTATGAGCTGGAATAGAATACAAATGGAATAGAACAAACAGTGTCTATGAAATGGAATAGAATACAGATGGAATGGAATTTTTGTGCCTATGAACTGGAATAGAATACAGATGAAGTAGAAATCATAGTCTGAGATTTTATAGAAAAAAACGTTATAGATGAAATAGTGTGTATGAGCAGGAATGGAATGCAGATGGAATAGAAGAAATAGTGTCTTTGAGCTGGAATAGAATACAGATAGATTGGAATTGTTTGTGTCTATGAGCTGGAATAGAATGCAGATGGAATAGAAAAAATAGTGTCTATTATGTGGAAGAGAATACAGATAGAATGGAATTGTTTGTGTCTATGAGCTCGAATAGAACACAGATGGAGTAGAACAAGTAGTGTCTATGAGCTGGAATAGAATAGAAATGGAATAGAAAAAATAGTGTCTATGAGCTGGAATAGAATAGAGATGGATTGGAATTTTTTGTGTCTACAAGCTGGAATAAAATACAGATGGAATAGAAGAAATACTGTCTATGAGGTGGAATGGAATACAGATGGAATACAAGAAATAGTGTCTATGAACTGGAATAGAAAAAATATGGAATGGAATTTTTTGTGTCTATGTGCTGGAACAGAATACAGGTAAAAATCATAATCTTTGAATCATAGTCTTTGAGATTTTATAGAAAAAATAGTTATAGATGAAATAGTGTCTATGAGCTAGAATAGAAAACTGATAGAATGGAATTTCTTGTGTCTATGAGATGGAATAGAATACAGATGGAATAGAAGAAATAGTGTCTATGAGCTGGAATAGAATACAGGTGGAATAGAACAAATAGTGTCTATTGGTTGTTAAAGAATTCAGAAGGAATACAACAAATAGTGTGTATGAAATGGAATAGAATACAGATAGAATGGAATTTTTTGTGTCTATGAGCTGGAATAGAATACAGATGGAATAGAATTTTTTGTGTCTATGAGCTGGAATAGAATACAGATGGAATAGAACAAATAGTGTCTATGAGCTGGTATAGAATACAGATGGAATAGAACAAACAGTGTATATGAACTGTAATAGAATACAGATGGATTGCAATTTTTTGTGTCTGTGAGCTAGAATACAATGCAGATGGAATAGAACAAATATTGTCAATAAGCTGGAATAGAATACAGATGGAATAGAAAAAATCGTGTCTATGAGCTGGAATAGAATACAGATGGAATAGAACAAACAGTGTCTATGAAATGGAATAGAATACAGATGGAATGGAATTTTTGTGCCTATGAACTGGAATAGAATACAGATGAAGTAGAAATCATAGTCTGAGATTTTATAGAAAAAAAAGGTTACAGATGAAATAGTGTGTATGAGCAGGAATGGAATACAGATGGACTAGAAGAAATGGAGTCTATGAGCTGGAATAGAATGCAGATGGAATAGGACAATTAGTGTCTATTAAGTGGAATAGAATCAGATTGGAATTGTTTGTGTCTATGAGCTGGAATAGAATGCAGATGGAATAGAACAAACAGTGTCTATGAAATGGAATAGAATGCAGATGGAATAGAACAAACAGTGTCTACGAAATGGAATAGAATACAGATGGAATAGAATTTTTTGTGTCTATGAGCTGGAATAGAATACAGATGGAATAGAACAAACAGTGTCTATGAGCTGGTATAGAATACAGATGGAATACAACAAACAGTGTCTATGAGCTGGAATAGAATACAGATGGAATAGAACAAATAGTGTCTGTGAGCTGGAATAGAATACAGATGGAATAGAACAAACAGTGTCTATGAAATGGAATAGAATACAGATGGATTGGAATTTTTGTGCCTATGAACTGGAATGGAACACAGATGAAGTAGAAATCATAGTCTGAGATTTTATAGAAAAAAAAGTAATAGATGAAATACTGTGTATGAGCAGGAATGGAATAGAGATGGAATAGAAGAAATAGAGTCTATGAGCTGGAAAAGAATAGAGATGGAATAGAACAAATAGTGTCTTTGAGCTGGAATAGAATACAGATGGAAGAGAACAAATAGTGTCTATGAGCTGGATTAGAATACAGATGGAATAAAACAAATAGCGTCTATGAGCTGGAATAGAATACAGATGGATTGGAATTTTTGTGCCTATGAACTGGTATAGAATACAGATGGATTGCAATTTTTTGTGTCTGTGAGCTAGAATACAATACAGATGGAATAGAACAAATATTGTCAATAAGCTGGAATAGAATACAGATCGAATAGAAAAAATCGTGTCTATGAGCTGGAATAGAATACAGATGGAATAGAACAAACATTTTCAGTAAGCTGGAATAGAATACAGATGGAATAGAAAAAATCGTGTCTATGAGCTGGAATAGAATACAAATGGAATAGAACAAACAGTGTCTATGAAATGGAATAGAATACAGATGGAATGGAATTTTTGTGCCTATGAACTGGAATAGAATACAGATGAAGTAGAAATCATAGTCTGAGATTTTATAGAAAAAAACGTTATAGATGAAATAGTGTGTATGAGCAGGAATGGAATGCAGATGGAATAGAAGAAATAGTGTCTTTGAGCTGGAATAGAATACAGATAGATTGGAATTGTTTGTGTCTATGAGCTGGAATAGAATGCAGATGGAATAGAAAAAATAGTGTCTATTATGTGGAAGAGAATACAGATAGAATGGAATTGTTTGTGTCTATGAGCTCGAATAGAACACAGATGGAGTAGAACAAATAGTGTCTATGAGCTGGAATAGAATAGAAATGGAATAGAAAAAATAGTGTCTATGAGCTGGAATAGAATACAGATGGAATAGAACAAATAGTGTCTGTGAGCTGGAATAGAATACAGATGGAATAGAATTTTTTGTGTCTATGAGCTGGTATAGAATACAGATGGAATAGAAAAATAATTTCTGTGAACTGGAATAGGATACAGACGGAATAGAACAAAAATTGTCTATGAGATGGAATAGAATACAGATGGAATAGAACAAATAGTGACTATGAGGTGGATTAGAATACAGATGGAATAAAACAAATAGCGTCTATGAGCTGGAATAGAATACAGATGGAGAAGAAATCATAGTCTTTGAAATTTAATATAAAAACAGTTATAGAAGAAATAGTGTCTATGCGCTGGAAAAGAATACAGATGGAATAGAATTTTTTGTGTCTATGAGCTGGAATAAAATACAGATGGAATAGAAAAATAATTTCTGTGAACTGGAATAGGATACAGACGGAATAGAACAAAAATTGTCTATGAGATGGAATAGAATACAGATGGAATAGAACAAATAGTGACTATGAGGTGGATTAGAATACAGATGGAATAAAACAAATAGCGTCTATGAGCTGGAATAGAATACAGATGGAGAAGAAATCATAGTCTTTGAAATTTAATATAAAAACAGTTATAGAAGAAATAGTGTCTATGCGCTGGAAAAGAATACAGATGGAATAGAAGAAATAGAGTCTGTGAGCTGGAATAGAATACAGATGGAATAGAACAAACAGTGTCTATGAAATGGAATAGAATACAGATGGAATAGAATTGTTTGTGTCTATGACCTGGAATATAATACAGATGGAATAGAACAAACAGTGTCTGTGAGCTGGAATAGAATACAGATGGAATAGAACAAACAGTGTCTATGAAATGGAATAGAATACAGATGGATTGGAATTTTTGTGCCTATGAACTGGAATAGAACACAGATGAAGTAGGAATCAAAGTCTGAGATTTTATAGAAAAAAAAGTTATAGATGAAATAGTGTGTATTAGCAGGAATGGAGTACAGATGGAATAGAAGAAATAGAGTCTGTGAGATGGAATAGAATGCAGATGGAATAGAACAAATAGTGTCTATTAAGAGGAATAGAATACAGACAGAATGGAAGTGTTTGTGTCTATGAGCTGGACTAGAACACAGATGGAGTAGAACAAATAGAGTCTATGAGCTGGAATAGAATAGAAATGGAATAGAAAAAATAGTGTCTATGAGCTGGAATAGAATAGAGATGGATTGGAATTTTTTGTGTCTATGAGCTGGAATAGAATACAGATGTAATAGAATAATTAGTGTATTTTTAGTGGAATAGAATACAGATATAATGGAATTATTTGTGTCGATGAGCTGGAATAGAATACAGATGGAATAGAACAAACATTTTCAATAAGCTGGAATAGAATACAGATGGAATAGAAAAAATCGTGTCTATGAGCTGGAATAGAATACAAATGGAATAGAACAAACAGTGTCTATGAAATGGAATAGAATACAGATGGAATGGAATTTTTGTGCCTATGAACTGGAATAGAATACAGATGAAGTAGAAATCATAGTCTGAGATTTTATAGAAAAAAACGTTATAGATGAAATAGTGTGTATGAGCAGGAATGGAATGCAGATGGAATAGAAGAAATAGTGTTTTGAGCTGGAATAGAATACAGATGGAATAGAACAAACAGTGTCTACGAAATGGAATAGAATACAGATGGATTGGAATTTTTGTGCCTATGAACTGGAATAGAACACAGATGAAGTAGAAATCATAGTCTGAGATTTTATAGAAAAAAAAGTAATAGATGAAATAGTGTGTATGAGCAGGAATGGAGTACAGATGGAATAGAAGAAATGGAGTCTATGAGCTGGAATAGAATGCAGATAGAATAGAACAAATAGTGTCTATTATGTGGAAGAGAATACAGATAGAATGGAATTGTTTGTGTCTATGAGCTCGAATAGAACACAGATGGAGTAGAACAAATAGTGTCTATGAGCTGGAATAGAATAGAAATGGAATAGAAAAAATAGTGTCTATGAGCTGGAATAGAATAGAGATGGATTGGAATTTTTTGTGTCTACAAGCTGGAATAAAATACAGATGGAATAGAAGAAATACTGTCTATGAGGTGGAATGGAATACAGATGGAATACAAGAAATAGTGTCTATGAACTGGAATAGAAAAAATATGGAATGGAATTTTTTGTGTCTATGTGCTGGAACAGAATACAGGTAAAAATCATAATCTTTGAATCATAGTCTTTGAGATTTTATAGAAAAAATAGTTATAGATGAAATAGTGTCTATGAGCTAGAATAGAAAACTGATAGAATGGAATTTCTTGTGTCTATGAGATGGAATAGAATACAGATGGAATAGAAGAAATAGTGTCTATGAGCTGGAATAGAATACAGGTGGAATAGAACAAATAGTGTCTATTGGTTGTTAAAGAATTCAGAAGGAATACAACAAAGAGTGTGTATGAAATGGAATAGAATACAGATAGAATGGAATTTTTTGTGTCTATGAGCTGGAATAGAATACAGATGGAATAGAATTTTTTGTGTCTATGAGCTGGAATAGAATGCAGATGGAATAGAACAAACAGTGTCTTTGAGCTGGTATAGAATACAGATGGAATAGAACAAACAGTGTATATGAACTGTAATAGAATACAGATGGATTGCAATTTTTTGTGTCTGTGAGCTAGAATACAATGCAGATGGAATAGAACAAATATTGTCAATAAGCTGGAATAGAATACAGATGGAATAGAAAAAATCGTGTCTATGAGCTGGAATAGAATACAGATGGAATAGAACAAACAGTGTCTATGAAATGGAATAGAATACAGATGGAATGGAATTTTTGTGCCTATGAACTGGAATAGAATACAGATGAAGTAGAAATCATAGTCTGAGATTTTATAGAAAAAAACGTTACAGATGAAATAGTGTGTATGAGCAGGAATGGAATACAGATGGACTAGAAGAAATGGAGTCTATGAGCTGGAATAGAATGCAGATGGAATAGGACAATTAGTGTCTATTAAGTGGAATAGAATCAGATTGGAATTGTTTGTGTCTATGAGCTGGAATAGAATGCAGATGGAATAGAACAAACAGTGTCTATGAGCTGGAATAGAATGCAGATGGAATAGAACAAACAGTGTCTACGAAATGGAATAGAATACAGATGGAATAGAATTTTTTGTGTCTATGAGCTGGAATAGAATACAGATGGAATAGAACAAACAGTGTCTATGAGCTGGTATAGAATACAGATGGAATACAACAAACAGTGTCTATGAGCTGGAATAGAATACAGATGGAATAGAACAAACAGTGTCTATGAAATGGAATAGAATACAGATGGAATAGAATTTTTTGTGTCTATGAGCTGGAATAGAATACAGATGGAATAGAACAAACAGTGTCTATGAGCTGGTATAGAATACAGATGGAATAGAACAAACAGTGTCTATGAGCTGGAATAGAATACAGATGGAATAGAACAAATAGTGTCTGTGAGCTGGAATAGAATACAGATGGAATAGAACAAACAGTGTCTATGAAATGGAATAGAATACAGATGGATTGGAATTGTTGTGCCTATGAACTGGAATGGAACACAGATGAAGTAGAAATCATAGTCTGAGATTTTATAGAAAAAAAAGTAATAGATGAAATACTGTGTATGAGCAGGAATGGAATAGAGATGGAATAGAAGAAATAGAGTCTATGAGCTGGAAAAGAATAGAGATGGAATAGAACAAACAGTGTCTATGAGCTGGAATAGAATACAGATGGAATAGAACAAATAGTGTCTTTGAGTTGGAATAGAATACAGATGGATTGCAATTTTTTGTGTCTGTGAGGTAGAATACAATGCAGATGGAATAGAACAAATATTGTCAATAAGCTGGCATAGAATACAGATGGAATAGAAAAATAATTTCTGTGAACTGGAATAGGATACAGACGGAATAGAACAAAAATTGTCTATGAGATGGAATAGAATACAGATGGAATAGAACAAATAGTGACTATGAGGTGGATTAGAATACAGATGGAATAAAACAAATAGCGTCTATGAGCTGGAATAGAATACAGATGGAGAAGAAATCATAGTCTTTGAAATTTAATATAAAAACAGCTATAGAAGAAATAGTGTCTATGCGCTGGAAAAGAATACAGATGGAATAGAATTTTTTGTGTCTATGAGCTGGAATAAAATACAGATGGAATAGAAAAATAATTTCTGTGAACTGGAATAGGATACAGACGGAATAGAACAAAAATTGTCTATGAAATGGTATAGAATACAGATGGAATAGAACAAATAGTGACTATGAGGTGGATTAGAATACAGATGGAATAAAACAAATAGCGTCTATGAGCTGGAATAGAATACAGATGGAGAAGAAATCATAGTCTTTGAAATTTAATATAAAAACAGTTATAGAATAAATAGTGTCTATGCGCTGGAAAAGAATACAGATGGAATAGAACAAACAGTGTCTATGAAATGGAATAGAATACAGATGGAATAGAATTGTTTGTTTCTATGACCTGGAATATAATACAGATGGAATAGAACAAACAGTGTCTGTGAGCTGGAATAGAATACAGATGGAATAGAACAAACAGTGTCTATGAAATGGAATAGAATACAGATGGATTGGAATTTTTGTGCCTATGAACTGGAATAGAACACAGATGAAGTAGGAATCAAAGTCTGAGATTTTATAGAAAAAAAAGTTATAGATGAGATAGTGTGTATTAGCAGGAATGGAGTACAGATGGAATAGAAGAAATAGAGTCTATGAGATGGAATAGAATGCAGATGGAATAGAACAAATAGTGTCTATTAAGAGGAATAGAATACAGACAGAATGGAAGTGTTTGTGTCTATGAGCTGGACTAGAACACAGATGGAGTAGAACAAATAGAGTCTATGAGCTGGAATAGAATAGAAATGCAATAGAAAAAATAGTGTCTATGAGCTGGAATAGAATAGAGATGGATTGGAATTTTTTGTGTCTATGAGCTGGAATAGAATACAGATGGATTGGAATTTTTGTGCCTATGAACTGGTATAGAATACAGATGGATTGCAATTTTTTGTGTCTGTGAGCTAGAATACAATACAGATGGAATAGAACAAATATTGTCAATAAGCTGGAATAGAATACAGATCGAAAAGAAAAAATCGTGTCTATGAGCTGGAATAGAATACAGATGGAATAGAACAAACATTTTCAGTAAGCTGGAATAGAATACAGATGGAATAGAAAAAATCGTGTCTATGAGCTGGAATAGAATACAAATGGAATAGAACAAACAGTGTCTATGAAATGGAATAGAATACAGATGGAATGGAATTTTTGTGCCTATGAACTGGAATAGAATACAGATGAAGTAGAAATCATAGTCTGAGATTTTATAGAAAAAAACGTTATAGATGAAATAGTGTGTATGAGCAGGAATGGAATGCAGATGGAATAGAAGAAATAGTGTCTTTGAGCTGGAATAGAATAGAGATGGATTGGAATTTTTTGTGTCTATGAGCTGGAATAGAATACAGATGTAATAGAATAATTAGTGTATTTTTAGTGGAATAGAATACAGATATAATGGAATTATTTGTGTCGATGAGCTGGAATAGAATACAGATGGAATAGAACAAACATTTTCAATAAGCTGGAATAGAATACAGATGGAATAGAAAAAATCGTGTCTATGAGCTGGAATAGAATACAAATGGAATAGAACAAACAGTGTCTATGAAATGGAATAGAATACAGATGGAATGGAATTTTTGTGCCTATGAACTGGAATAGAATACAGATGAAGTAGAAATCATAGTCTGAGATTTTATAGAAAAAAACGTTATAGATGAAATAGTGTGTATGAGCAGGAATGGAATGCAGATGGAATAGAAGAAATAGTGTCTTTGAGCTGGAATAGAATACAGATAGATTGGAATTGTTTGTGTCTATGAGCTGGAATAGAATGCAGATGGAATAGAAAAAATAGTGTCTATTATGTGGAAGAGAATACAGATAGAATGGAATTGTTTGTGTCTATGAGCTCGAATAGAACACAGATGGAGTAGAACAAATAGTGTCTATGAGGTGGATTAGAATACAGATGGAATAAAACAAATAGCGTCTATGAGCTGGAATAGAATACAGATGGAGAAGAAATCATAGTCTTTGAAATTTAATATAAAAACAGTTATAGAATAAATAGTGTCTATGCGCTGGAAAAGAATACAGATGGAATAGAACAAACAGTGTCTATGAAATGGAATAGAATACAGATGGAATAGAATTGTTTGTGTCTATGACCTGGAATATAATACAGATGGAATAGAACAAACAGTGTCTGTGAGCTGGAATAGAATACAGATGGAATAGAACAAACAGTGTCTATGAAATGGAATAGAATACAGATGGATTGGAATTTTTGTGCCTATGAACTGGAATAGAACACAGATGAAGTAGGAATCAAAGTCTGAGATTTTATAGAAAAAAAAGTTATAGATGAGATAGTGTGTATTAGCAGGAATGGAGTACAGATGGAATAGAAGAAATAGAGTCTATGAGATGGAATAGAATGCAGATGGAATAGAACAAATAGTGTCTATTAAGAGGAATAGAATACAGACAGAATGGAAGTGTTTGTGTCTATGAGCTGGACTAGAACACAGATGGAGTAGAACAAATAGAGTCTATGAGCTGGAATAGAATAGAAATGCAATAGAAAAAATAGTGTCTATGAGCTGGAATAGAATAGAGATGGATTGGAATTTTTTGTGTCTATGAGCTGGAATAGAATACAGATGGATTGGAATTTTTGTGCCTATGAACTGGTATAGAATACAGATGGATTGCAATTTTTTGTGTCTGTGAGCTAGAATACAATACAGATGGAATAGAACAAATATTGTCAATAAGCTGGAATAGAATACAGATCGAAAAGAAAAAATCGTGTCTATGAGCTGGAATAGAATACAGATGGAATAGAACAAACATTTTCAGTAAGCTGGAATAGAATACAGATGGAATAGAAAAAATCGTGTCTATGAGCTGGAATAGAATACAAATGGAATAGAACAAACAGTGTCTATGAAATGGAATAGAATACAGATGGAATGGAATTTTTGTGCCTATGAACTGGAATAGAATACAGATGAAGTAGAAATCATAGTCTGAGATTTTATAGAAAAAAACGTTATAGATGAAATAGTGTGTATGAGCAGGAATGGAATGCAGATGGAATAGAAGAAATAGTGTCTTTGAGCTGGAATAGAATAGAGATGGATTGGAATTTTTTGTGTCTATGAGCTGGAATAGAATACAGATGTAATAGAATAATTAGTGTATTTTTAGTGGAATAGAATACAGATATAATGGAATTATTTGTGTCGATGAGCTGGAATAGAATACAGATGGAATAGAACAAACATTTTCAATAAGCTGGAATAGAATACAGATGGAATAGAAAAAATCGTGTCTATGAGCTGGAATAGAATACAAATGGAATAGAACAAACAGTGTCTATGAAATGGAATAGAATACAGATGGAATGGAATTTTTGTGCCTATGAACTGGAATAGAATACAGATGAAGTAGAAATCATAGTCTGAGATTTTATAGAAAAAAACGTTATAGATGAAATAGTGTGTATGAGCAGGAATGGAATGCAGATGGAATAGAAGAAATAGTGTCTTTGAGCTGGAATAGAATACAGATAGATTGGAATTGTTTGTGTCTATGAGCTGGAATAGAATGCAGATGGAATAGAAAAAATAGTGTCTATTATGTGGAAGAGAATACAGATAGAATGGAATTGTTTGTGTCTATGAGCTCGAATAGAACACAGATGGAGTAGAACAAATAGTGTCTATGAGCTGGAATAGAATAGAAATGGAACAGAAAAAATAGTGTCTATGAGCTGGAATAGAATAGAGATGGATTGGAATTTTTTGTGTCTACAAGCTGGAATAAAATACAGATGGAATAGAAGAAATACTGTCTATGAGGTGGAATGGAATACAGATGGAATACAAGAAATAGTGTCTATGAACTGGAATAGAAAAAATATGGAATGGAATTTTTTGTGTCTATGTGCTGGAACAGAATACAGGTAAAAATCATAATCTTTGAATCATAGTCTTTGAGATTTTATAGAAAAAATAGTTATAGATGAAATAGTGTCTATGAGCTAGAATAGAAAACTGATAGAATGGAATTTCTTGTGTCTATGAGATGGAATAGAATACAGATGGAATAGAAGAAATAGTGTCTATGAGCTGGAATAGAATACAGGTGGAATAGAACAAATAGTGTCTATTGGTTGTTAAAGAATTCAGAAGGAATACAACAAATAGTGTGTATGAAATGGAATAGAATACAGATAGAATGGAATTTTTTGTGTCTATGAGCTGGAATAGAATACAGATGGAATAGAATTTTTTGTGTCTATGAGCTGGAATAGAATACAGATGGAATAGAACAAATAGTGTCTATGAGCTGGTATAGAATACAGATGGAATAGAACAAACAGTGTATATGAACTGTAATAGAATACAGATGGATTGCAATTTTTTGTGTCTGTGAGCTAGAATACAGTGCAGATGGAATAGAACAAATATTGTCAATAAGCTGGAATAGAATACAGATGGAATAGAAAAAATCGTGTCTATGAGCTGGAATAGAATACAGATGGAATAGAACAAACAGTGTCTATGAAATGGAATAGAATACAGATGGAATGGAATTTTTGTGCCTATGAACTGGAATAGAATACAGATGAAGTAGAAATCATAGTCTGAGATTTTATAGAAAAAAAAGGTTACAGATGAAATAGTGTGTATGAGCAGGAATGGAATACAGATGGACTAGAAGAAATGGAGTCTATGAGCTGGAATAGAATGCAGATGGAATAGGACAATTAGTGTCTATTAAGTGGAATAGAATCAGATTGGAATTGTTTGTGTCTATGAGCTGGAATAGAATGCAGATGGAATAGAACAAACAGTGTCTATGAGCTGGAATAGAATGCAGATGGAATAGAACAAACAGTGTCTACGAAATGGAATAGAATACAGATGGAATAGAATTTTTTGTGTCTATGAGCTGGAATAGAATACAGATGGAATAGAACAAACAGTGTCTATGAGCTGGTATAGAATACAGATGGAATACAACAAACAGTGTCTATGAGCTGGAATAGAATACAGATGGAATAGAACAAATAGTGTCTGTGAGCTGAATAGAATACAGATGGAATAGAACAAACAGTGTCTATGAAATGGAATAGAATACAGATGGATTGGAATTTTTGTGCCTATGAACTGGAATGGAACACAGATGAAGTAGAAATCATAGTCTGAGATTTTATAGAAAAAAAAGTAATAGATGAAATACTGTGTATGAGCAGGAATGGAATAGAGATGGAATAGAAGAAATAGAGTCTATGAGCTGGAAAAGAATAGAGATGGAATAGAACAAATAGTGTCTTTGAGCTGGAATAGAATACAGATGGAAGAGAACAAATAGTGTCTATGAGCTGGATTAGAATACAGATGGAATAAAACAAATAGCGTCTATGAGCTGGAATAGAATACAGATGGAGAAGAAATCATAGTCTTTGAAATTTAATATAAAAACAGTTATAGAAGAAATAGTGTCTATGAGCTGGAAAAGAAAAAAGATAGAATGGAATTTTTTGTGTTTATGATCTGGAATAGAATGCAAATGGAATAGAACAATTAGTGTCTATTAAGTGCAATAGAATACAGATAGATTGGAATTGTTTGTGTCTATGAGCTGGAATAGAACGCAGATGGAATAGAACAAACAGTGTCTATGAGCTGGTATAGAATACAGATGGAATAGAAGAAATAGAGTCTGTGAGCTGGAATAGAATACAGATGGAATAGAACAAACAGTGTCTATGAAATGGAATAGAATACAGATGGATTGGAATTTTTGTGCCTATTAACTGGAATAGAATACAGATGAAGTAGAAATCATAGTCAGAGATTTTATAGAAAAAAAAGTAATAGATGAAATACTGTGTATGAGCAGGAATGGAATACAGATGGAATAGAGGAAATAGAGTCTATGAGCTGGAATAGAATAGAGATGGAATAGGACAATTAGTGTCTATTAAGTGGAATAGAATACAGACAGAATGGATTTTTTTGTGTCTATGTGCTGGAATAGAATGCAGATGGAATAGAACAAGTAGTGTCTGTGAGCTGGAATAGAATACAGATGGATTGGAATTTTTGTGCCTATGAACTGGTATAGAATACAGATGGATTGCAATTTTTTGTGTCTGTGAGCTAGAATACAATGCAGATGGAATAGAACAAATATTGTCAATAAGCTGGAATAGAATACAGATGGAATAGAAAAAATCGTGTCTATGAGCTGGAATAGAATACAGATGGAATAGAACAAACAGTGTCTATGAAATGGAATAGAATACAGATGGAATGGAATTTTTGTGCCTATGAACTGGAATAGAATACAGATGAAGTAGAAATCATAGTCTGAGATTTTATAGAAAAAAACGTTACAGATGAAATAGTGTGTATGAGCAGGAATGGAATACAGATGGACAAGAAGAAATGGAGTCTATGAGCTGGAATAGAATGCAGATGGAATAGGACAATTAGTGTCTATTAAGTGGAATAGAATCAGATAGATTGGAATTGTTTGTGTCTATGAGCTGGAATAGAATGCAGATGGAGTAGAACAAACAGTGTCTATGAGCTGGAATAGAATACAGATGGAATAGAATTTTTTGTGTCTATGAGCTGGAATAGAATACAGATGGAATAGAACAAACAGTGTCTAAGAGCTGGTATATAATACAGATGGAATAGAACAAACAGTGTCTATGAGCTGGAATAGAATACAGATGGAATAGAACAAATAGTGTCTGTGAGCTGGAATAGAATACAGATGGAATAGAATTTTTTGTGTCTATGAGCTGGTATAGAATACAGATGGAATAGAACAAACAGTGTCTATGTAATGGAATAGAATACAGATGGAATAGAATTTTTTGTGTCTATGACCTGGAATATAATACAGAAGGAATAGAACAAACAGTGTCTGTGAGCTGGAATAGAATACAGATGGAATAGAACAAACAGTGTCTATGAAATGGAATAGAATACAGATGGATTGGAATTTTTGTGCCTATGAACTGGAATAGAACACAGATGAAGTAGAAATCATAGTCTGAGATTTTATAGAAAAAAAAGTTATAGATGAAATAGTGTGTATTAGCAGGAATGGAGTACAGATGGAATAGAAGAAATAGAGTCTATGAGATGGAATAGAATGCAGATGGAATAGAACAAATAGTGTCTACTAAGTGGAATAGAATACATACAGAATGGAAGTGTTTGTGTCTGTGAGCTGGAATAGAACACAGATGGAGTAGAACAAATAGTGTCTATGAGCTGGAATAGAATAGAAATGGAATAGAAAAAATAGTGTCTATGAGCTGGAATAGAATACAGATGGATTGGAATTTTTTGTGTCTATGAGCTGGAATAGAATACAGATGTAATAGAATAATTAGTGTCTTTTTAGTGGAATAGAATACAGATATAATGGAATTATTTGTGTCGATGAGCTGGAATAGAATACAGATGGAATAGAACAAACAGTGTCTATGAAATGGAATAGAATACATATGGAATAGAACAAATATTTTCAATAAGCTTGAATAGAATACAGATGGAATAGAACAAACAGTGTCTATGAGCTGGAATAGAATACAGATGGAATAGAACAAACAGTGTCTATGAGCTGGTATAGAATACAGATGGAACAGAACAAACAGTGTCTATGAGCTGGAATAGAATACAGATGGAATAGAACAAATAGTGTCTGTGAGCTGGAATAGAATACAGATGGAATAGAATTTTTTGTGTCTATGAGCTGGTATAGAATACAGATGGAATAGAACAAACAGTGTCTATGAACTGTAATAGAATACAGATGGAATAGAAAAAATCGTGTCTATGAGCTGGAATAGAATACAAATGGAATAGAATAAACAGTGTCTATGAAATGGAATAGAATACAGATGGAATGGAATTTTTGTGCCTATGAACTGGAATAGAATACAGATGAAGTAGAAATCATAGTCTGAGATTTTATAGAAAAAAACGTTACAGATGAAATAGTGTGTATGAGCTGGAATAGAATACAGATAGATTGGAATTGTTTGTGTCTATGAGCTGGAATAGAATGCAGATGGAATAGAAGAAACAGTGTCTATGAGCTGGTATAGAATACAGATGGAATAGAACAAACAGTGTCTATGAACTGTAATAGAATACAGATGGAATAGAACAAATAGTGTCTGTGAGCTGGAATAGAATACAGATGGAATAGAACAAACAGTGTCTATGAAATGGAATAGAATACAGATGGATTGGAATTTTTGTGCCTATGAACTGGAATAGAACACAGATGAAGTAGAAATCATAGTCTGAGATTTTATAGAAAAAAAAGTACTAGATGAAATACTGTGTATGAGCAGGAATGGAGTACAGATGGAATAGAAGAAATAGAGTCTATGAGATGGAATAGAATGCAGATAGAATAGAACAAATAGTGTCTATTATGTGGAAGAGAATACAGATAGAATGGAATTGTTTGTGTCTATGAGCTGGAATAGAACACAGATTGAGTAGAACAAATAGTGTCTATGAGCTGGAATAGAATAGAAATGGAATAGAAAAAATAGAGTCTATGAGCTGGAATAGAATAGAGATGGATTGGAATTTTTTGTGTCTACAAGCTGGAATAAAATACAGATGGAATAGAAGAAATACTGTCTATGAGGTGCAATGGAATACAGATGGAATACAAGAAATAGTGTCTATGAACTGGAATAGAAAAATATGGAATGGAAATTTTTGTGTCTATGTGCTGGAACAGAATACAGGTAAAAATCATAATCTTTGAAATCATAGTCTTTGAGATTTTATAGAAAAAATAGTTATAGATGAAATAGTGTCTATCAGCTAGAATAGAAAACAGATAGAATGGAATTTCTTGTGTCTATGAGATGGAATAGAATACAGATGGAATAGAACAAACAGTGTCTATGAGCTGGAATAGAATGCAGATGGAATAGAACAAACAGTGTCTATGAAATGGAATAGAATACAGATGGAACGGAATTTTTGTGCCTATTAACTGGAATAGAATACAGATGAAGTAGAAATCATAGTCAGAGATTTTATAGAATAAAAAGTAGTAGATGAAATAGTGTGTATGAGCAGGAATGGAATACAGATGGAATAGAGGAAATAGAGTCTATGAGCTGGAATAGAATAGAGATGGAATAGGACAATTAGTGTCTATTAAGTGGAATAGAATACAGACAGAATGGATTTTTTTGTGTCTATGTGCTGGAATAGAATGCAGATGGAATAGAACAAGTAGTGTCTGTGAGCTGGAATAGAATACAGATAGAATGGAATTTTTTGTGTCTATGAGCTGGAATAGAATGCAGATAGAATGTAATTTTTTGTGTCTATGAGCTGGAATAGAATACAGATGGAATAGAACAAATAGTGTCTTTGAGCTGGAATAGAATACAGATAGAGTGGAATTTTTTGTGTTTATAAGCTGGAATAAAATACAGATGGAATAGAAAAATAATTTCTATGAACTGGAATAGAATACAGGTGGAATAGAACAAAAATTGTCTATGAGATGGAATAGAATACAGATGGAATAGAACAAATAGTGTCTATGAGCTGGATTAGAATTCAGATGGAATAAAACAAATAGCGTCTATGAGCTGGAATAGAATACAGATAAAATGGAATTTTTTGTGTCTATGAGCTGGAATAGAATACAGATGGAAAAGAAATCATAGTATTTGAAATTTAATATAAAAACAGCTATAGAAGAAATAGTGTCTATGAGCTGGAAAAGAAAAAAGATAGAAAGGAATTTTTTGTTTTTATGGGTTGGAATAGAATACAGATGGAATAGAACAAATAGTGTCTTTGAGCTGGAATAGAATACAGATAGAGTGGAATTTTTTGTGTCTATAAGCTGGAATAAAATACAGATGGAATAGAAGAAATACTGTCTATGAGGCGGAATGGAATACAGATGGAATACAAGAAATAGTGTCTATGAACTGGAATAGAACAAATATGGAATGGAATTTTTTGTGTCTATGTGCTGGAACAGAATACAGGTGGAGTAGAAATCATAGTCTTTGAGATTTTATAGAAAAAATAGTTATAGATGAAATAGTGTCTATGAGCTAGAATAGAAAACAGATAGAATGGAATTTCTTGTGTCTATGAGATGGAATAGAATACAGATGGAATAGAAGAAATAGAGTCTATGAGCTGGAATAGAATACAGATGGAATAGAACAAATAGTGTCTATTGGTTGTTAAAGAATTCAGAAGGAATACAACAAATAGTGTGTATGAAATGGAATAGAATACAGATAGAATGGAATTTTTTGTGTCTATGAAATGGAATAGAATACAGATGGAATAGAATTTTTTCTGTCTATGAGCTGGAATAGAATGCAGATGGAATAGAACAAACAGTGTCTATGAGCTGGTATAGAATACAGATGGAATAGAACAAACAGTGTCTATGAGCTGGAATAGAATACAGATGGAATAGAAAAAATCGTGTCTATGAGCTGGAATAGAATACAGATGGAATAGAACAAACAGTGTCTATGAAATGGAATAGAATACAGATGTAATGGAATTTTTGTGCCTATGAACTGGAATAGAATACAGATGAAGTAGAAATCATAGTCTGAGATTTTATAGAAAAAAACGTTACAGATGAAATAGTGTGTATGAGCAGGAATTGAATACAGATGGACTAGAAGAAATGGAGTCTATGAGCTGGAATAGAATGCAGATGGAATAGGACAATAAGTGTCTATTAAGTCGAATAGAATCAGATAGATTGGAATTGTTTGTGTCTATGAGCTGGAATAGAATGCAGATGGAATAGAACAAACAGTGTCTATGAGCTGGAATAGAATACAGATGGAATAGAATTTTTTGTGTCTATGAGCTGGAATAGAATACAGATGGAATAGAACAAACAGTGTCTATGAGCTGGTATAGAATACAGATGGAATAGAACAAACAGTATCTATGAGCTGGAATAGAATACAGATGGAATAGAACAAATAGTGTCTGTGAGCTGGAATAGAATACAGATGGAATAGAACAAACAGTGTCTATGAAATGGAATAGAATACAGATGGATTGGAATTTTTGTGCCTATGAACTGGAATGGAACACAGATGAAGTAGAAATCATAGTCTGAGATTTTATAGAAAAAAAAGTAATAGATGAAATACTGTGTATGAGCAGGAATGGAATAGAGATGGAATAGAAGAAATAGAGTCTATGAGCTGGAAAAGAATAGAGATGGAATAGAACAAATAGTGTCTTTGAGCTGGAATAGAATACAGATGGAAGAGAACAAATAGTGTCTATGAGCTGGATTAGAATACAGAAGGAATAAAACAAATAGCGTCTATGAGCTGGAATAGAATACAGATGGAGAAGAAATCATAGTCTTTGAAATTTAATATAAAAACAGTTATAGAAGAAATAGTGTCTATGAGCTGGAAAAGAAAAAAGATAGAATGGAATTTTTTGTGTTTATGATCTGGAATAGAATGCAAATGGAATAGAACAATTAGTGTCTATTAAGTGCAATAGAATACAGATAGATTGGAATTGTTTGTGTCTATGAGCTGGAATAGAACGCAGATGGAATAGAACAAACAGTGTCTATGAGCTGGAAAAGAATACAGATGGAATAGAAGAAATAGAGTCTGTGAGCTGGAATAGAATACAGATGGAATAGAACAAACAGTGTCTATGAAATGGAATAGAATACAGATGGAATAGAATTTTTTGTGTCTATGACCTGGAATAGAATACAGATGGAATAGAACAAACAGTGTCTATGAAATGGAATACAATACAGATGGAATGGAATTTTTGTGCCTATTAACTGGAATAGAATACAGATGAAGTAGAAATCATAGTCAGAGATTTTATAGAAAAAAAAGTAATAGATGAAATAGTGTGTATGAGCAGGAATGGAATACAGATGGAATAGAGGAAATAGAGTCTATGAGCTGGAATAGAATAGAGATGGAATAGGACAATTAGTGTCTATTAAGTGGAATAGAATACAGACAGAATGGATTTTTTTGTGTCTATGTGCTGGAATAGAATGCAGATGGAATAGAACAAGTAGTGTCTGTGAGCTGGAATAGAATACAGATGGATTGGAATTTTTGTGCCTATGAACTGGTATAGAATACAGATGGATTGCAATTTTTTGTGTCTGTGAGCTAGAATACAATGCAGATGGAATAGAACAAATATTGTCAATAAGCTGGAATAGAATACAGATGGAATAGAAAAAATCGTGTCTATGAGCTGGAATAGAATACAGATGGAATAGAACAAACAGTGTCTATGAAATGGAATAGAATACAGATGTAATGGAATTTTTCTGCCTATGAACTGGAATAGAATACAGATGAAGTAGAAATCATAGTCTGAGATTTTATAGAAAAAAGCGTTACAGATGAAATAGTGTGTATGAGCAGGAATGGAATACAGATGGACAAGAAGAAATGGAGTCTATGAGCTGGAATAGAATGCAGATGGAGTAGGACAATTAGTGTCTATTAAGTGGAATAGAATCAGATAGATTGGAATTGTTTGTGTCTATGAGCTGGAATAGAATGCAGATGGAATAGAACAAACAGTGTCTATGAGCTGGAATAGAATACAGATGGAATAGAATTTTTTGTGTCTATGAGCTGGAATAGAATACAGATGGAATAGAACAAACAGTGTCTATGAGCTGGTATATAATACAGATGGAATAGAACAAACAGTGTCTATGAGCTGGAATAGAATACAGATGGAATAGAACAAATAGTGTCTGTGAGCTGGAATAGAATACAGATGGAATAGAATTTTTTGTGTCTATGAGCTGGTATAGAATACAGATGGAATAGAAGAAACAGTGTCTATGAACTGTAATAGAATACAGATGGAATAGAACAAATAGTGTCTGTGAGCTGAATAGAATATAGATGGAATAGAACAAACAGTGTCTATGAAATGGAATAGAATACAGATGGATTGCAATTTTTTGTGTCTGTGAGCTAGAATACAACGCAGATGGAATAGAACAAATATTGTAAATAAGCTGGAATAGAATACAGATGGAATAGAAAAAATCGTGTCAATGAGCTGGAATAGAATACAGATGGAATAGAACAAACAGTGTCTATGAAATGGAATAGAATACAGATGTAATGGAATTTTTGTGCCTATGAACTGGAATAGAACACAGATGAAGTAGAAATCATAGTCTGAGATTTTATAGAAAAAAGCGTTACAGATGAAATAGTGCGTATGAGCAGGAATGGAATACAGATGGACTAGAAGAAATGGAGTCTATGAGCTGGAATAGAATGCAGATGGAATAGGACAATTAGTGTCTATTAAGTGGAATAGAATCAGATAGATTGGAATTGTTTGTGTCTATGAGCTGGAATAGAATGCAGATGGAGTAGAACAAACAGTGTCTATGAGCTGGAATAGAATGCAGATGGAATAGAACAAACAGTGTCTATGAGCTGGAATAGAATACAGATGGAATAGAACAAACAGTGTCTATGAGCTGGAATAGAATACAGATGGAATAGAACAAACAGTGTCTATGAGCTGGTATAGAATACAGATGGAACAGAACAAACAGTGTCTATGAGCTGGAATAGAATACAGATGGAATAGAACAAATAGTGTCTGTGAGCTGGAATAGAATACAGATGGAATAGAACAAACAGTGTCTATGAAATGGAATAGAATACAGATGGATTGGAATTTTTGTGCCTATGAACTGGAATGGAACACAGCTGAAGTAGAAATCATAGTCTGAGATTTTAGAGAAAAAAAAGTAATAGATGAAATACTGTGTATGAGCAGGAATGGAATAGAGATGGAATAGAAGAAATAGAGTCTATGAGCTGGAAAAGAAAAAAGATAGAAAGGAATTTTTTGTTTTTATGGGTTGGAATAGAATACAGATGGAATAGAACAAATAGTGTCTGTGAGCTGGAATAGAATACAGATAGAGTGGAATTTTTTGTGTTTTTAAGCTGGAATAAAATACAGATGGAATAGAAAAATAATTTCTGTGAACTGGAATAGAATACAGACGGAATAGAACAAAAATTGTCTATGAGATGTAATAGAATACAGATGGAATAGAACAAATAGTGTCTATGAGCTGGATTAGAATTCAGATGGAATAAAACAAATAGCGTCTATGAGCTGGAATAGAATACAGATGGAGAAGAAATCATAGTCTTTGAAATTTAATATAAAAACAGTTATAGAAGAAATAGTGTCTGTGAGCTGGAAAAGAAAAAAGATAGAATGGAATTTTTTGTTTTTATGAGCTGGAATAAAATACAGATGGAAAAGAAAAATAATTTCTGTGAACTGGAATAGAATACAGACGGAATAGAACAAAAGTTGTCTATGAGATGGAATAGAATACAAATGGAATAGAACAAATAGTGTCTATGAGCTGGATTGGAATACAGATGGAATAAAACAAATAGCGTCTATGAGCTGGAATAGAATACAGATGGAGAAGAAATCATAGTCTTTGAAATTTAATATAAAAACAGTTATAGAAGAAATAGTGTCTATGCGCTGGAAAAGAATACAGATGGAATAGAAGAAATAGAGTCTGTGAGCTGGAATAGAATACAGATGGAATAGAACAAACAGTGTCTATGTAATGGAATAGAATACAGATGGAATAGAATTTTTTGTGTCTATGACCTGGAATAGAACACAGATGAAGTAGAAATCATAGTCTGAGATTTTATAGAAAAAAAAGTACTAGATGAAATACTGTGTATGAGCAGGAATGGAGTACAGATGGAATAGAAGAAATAGAGTCTATGAGATGGAATAGAATGCAGATAGAATAGAACAAATAGAGTCTATTATGTGGAATAGAATACATACAGAATGGAAGTGTTTGTGTCTGTGAGCTGGAATAGAACACAGATGGAGTAGAACAAATAGTGTCTATGAGCTGGAATAGAATAGAAATGGAATAGAAAAAATAGTGTCTATGAGCTGGAATAGAATAGAGATGGATTGGAATTTTTTGTGTCTATAAGCTGGAATAAAATACAGATGGAATAGAAGAAATACTGTCTATGAGGAGGAATGGAATACAGATGGAATACAAGAAATAGTGTCTATGAACTGGAATAGAAAAAATATGGAATGGAATTTTTTGTGTCTATGTGCTGGAACAGAATACAGGTGGAGTAGAAATCATAGTCTTTGAGATTTTATAGAAAAAATAGTTATAGATGAAATAGTGTCTATGAGCTAGAATAGAAAACAGATAGAATGGAATTTCTTGTGTCTATGAGATGGAATAGAATACAGATGGAATAGAAGAAATAGTGTCTATGAGCTGGAATAGAATACAGATGGAATAGAACAAATAGTGTCTATTGGTTGTTAAAGAATTAAGAAGGAATACAACAAATAGTGTGTATGAAATGGAATAGAATACAGATAGAATGGAATTTTTTGTGTCTATGAGCTGGAATAGAATACAGATGGAATAGAATTTTTTCTGTCTATGAGCTGGAATAGAATACAGATGGAATAGAACAAATAGTGTCTATGAGCTGGTATAGAATACAGATGGAATAGAACAAACAGTGTCTATGAGCTGGAATAGAATACAGATGGAATAGAACAAATAGTGTCTGTGAGCTGAATAGAATAAAGATGGAATAGAACAAACAGTGTCTATGAAATGGAATAGAATACAGATGGATTGCAATTTTTTGTGTCTGCGAGCTAGAATACAATGCAGATGGAATAGAACAAATATTGTCAATAAGCTGGAATAGAATACAGATGGAATAGAAAAAATCGTGTCTATGAGCTGGAATAGAATACAGATGGAATAGAACAAACAGTGTCTATGAAATGGAATAGAATAGAGATGTAATGGAATTTTTGTGCCTATGAACTGGAATAGAATACAGATGAAGTAGAAATCATAGTCTGAGATTTTATAGAAAAAAACGTTACAGATGAAATAGTGTGTATGAGCAGGAATGGAATACAGATGGACTAGAAGAAATAGAGTCTATGAGCTGGAATAGAATGCAGATGGAATAGGACAATTAGTGTCTATTAAGTGGAATAGAATCAGATGGATTGGAATTGTTTGTGTCTATGAGCTGGAATAGAATGCAGATGGAATAGAACAAACAGTGTCTATGAGCTGGAATAGAATGATGATGGAATAGAACAAACAGTGTCTATGAAATGGAATAGAATGCAGATGGAATAGAATTTTTTGTGTCTATGAGCTGGAATAGAATACAGATTGAATAGAACGAACAGTGTCTATGAGGTGGTATAGAATACAGATGGAATAGAACAAACAGTGTCTATGAGCTGGAATAGAATACAGATGGAATAGAAAAAATCGTGTCTATGAGCTGGAGTAGAATAGAGATGGATTGGAATTTTTTGTGTCTATGAGCTGGAATAGAATACGGAACTAATAGAATAATTAGTGTATTTTAGTGGAATAGAAAACAGATAGAATGGAATTATTTGTGTCGATGAGCTGAAATAGAATACAGATGAAGTAGAAATCATAGTCAGAGATTTTATAGAAAAAAAAGTAATAGATGAAATAGTGTGTATGAGCAGGAATGGAATACAGATGGAATAGAGGAAATAGAGTCTATGAGCTGGAATAGAATAGAGATGGAATAGGACAATTAGTGTCTATTAAGTGGAATAGAATACAGACAGAATGGATTTTTTTGTGTCTATGTGCTGGAATAGAATGCAGATGGAATAGAACAAGTAGTGTCTGTGAGCTGGAATAGAATACAGATAGAGTGGAATTTTTTGTGTCTATGAGCTGGAATAAAATGCAGATGGAATAGAAAAATAATTTCTATGAACTGGAATAGAATACAGATGGAATAGAACAAATAGTGTCTATGAGCTGGATTAGAATACAGATGGAATAAAACAAATTGCATCTAAGAGCAGGAATAGAATACAGATAAAATGGAATTTTTTGTGTCTATGAGCTGGAATAGAATACAGATGGAGAAGAAATCATAGTCTTTGAAAATTAATATAAAAACAGCTATAGAAGAAATAGTGTCTATTAGCTGGAAAAGAAAAAAGATAGAAAGGAATTTTTTGTTTTTATGGGTTGGAATAGAATACAGATGGAATTGAACAAATAGTGTCTTTGAGCTGGAATAGAATACAGATAGAGTGGAATTTTTTGTGTCTATAAGCTGGAATAAAATACAGATGGAATAGAAGAAATACTGTCTATGAGGCGGAATGGAATACAGATGGAATACAAGAAATAGTGTCTATGAACTGGAATAGAAAAAATATGGAATGGAATTTTTTGTGTCTATGTGCTGGAACAGAATACAGGTGGAGTAGAAATCATAGTCTTTGAGATTTTATAGAAAAAATAGTTATAGATGAAATAGTGTCTATGAGCTAGAATAGAAAACAGATAGAATGGAATTTCTTGTGTCTATGAGATGGAATAGAATACAGATGGAATAGAAGAAATAGAGTCTATGAGCTGGAATAGAATAAAGATGGAATAGAACAAATAGTGTCTATTGGTTGTTAAAGAATTCAGAAGGAATACAACAAATATTGTGTATGAAATGGAATAGAATACAGATAGAATGGAATATTTTGTGTCTATGAGCTGGAATAGAATACAGATTGAATAGAACAAATAGTGTCTATGAGCTGGTATAGAATACAGATGGAATAGAACAAACAGTGTCTATGAAATGGAATAGAATACAGATGGATTGCAATTTTTTGTGTCTGTGAGCTAGAATACAATGCAGATGGAATAGAACAAATATTGTCAATAAGCTGGAAGAGAATACAGATGGAATAGAACAAACAGTGTCTATGAAATGGAATAGAATACAGATGGAATAGAACAAAGAGTGTCTATGAGCTGGAATAGAATGCAGATGGAATAGAACAAACAGTGTCTATGAAATGGAATAGAATACAGATGTATTGGAATTTTTGTGCCTATGAACTGGAATAGAATACAGATGAAGTAGAAATCAGTCTGAGATTTTATAGAAAAAAACGTTACAGATGAAATAGTGTGTATGAGCAGGAATGGAATACAGATGGACTAGAAGAAATGGAGTCTATGAGCTGGAATAGAATGCAGATGGAATAGGACAATTAGTGTCTATTAAGTGGAATAGAATCAGATAGATTGGAATTGTTTGTGTCTATGAGCTGGTATAGAATGCAGATGGAATAGAACAAACAGTGTCTATGAGCTGGAATAGAATGCAGATGGAATAGAACAAACAGTGTCTATGAGCTGGAATAGAATACAGATGGAATAGAACAAACAGTGTCTATGAGCTGGAATAGAATACAGATGGAATAGAACAAACAATGTCTATGAGCTGGTATAGAATACAGACGGAATAGAACAAACAGTGTCTATGAGCTGTAATAGAATACAGATGGAATAGAACATATAGTGTCTATGAAATGGAATAGAATACAGATGGAATAGAAAAATAATTTCTGTGAACTGGAATAGAATACAGACGGAATAGAACAAAAATTGTCTATGAGCTGGAATAGAATACAGATGGAATAGAACAAATAGTGTCTATGAGCTGGATTGGAATACAGATGGAATAAAACAAATAGCGTCTATGAGCTGGAATAGAATACAGATGGAGAAGAAATCATAGTCTTTGAAATTTAATATAAAAACAGTTATAGAAGAAATAGTGTCTATGCGCTGGAAAAGAATACAGATGGAATAGAAGAAATAGAATCTGTGAGCTGGAATAGAATACAGATGGAATAGAACAGACAGTGTCTATGTAATGGAATAGAATACAGATGGAATAGAATTTTTTGTGTCTATGACCTGGAATTTAATACAGATGGAATAGAACAAACAGTGTCTGTGAGCTGGAATAGAATACAGATGGAATAGAACAAACAGTGTCTATGAAATGGAATAGAATACACATGGATTGGAATTTTTGTGCCTATGAACTGGAATAGAACACAGATGAAGTAGAAATCATAGTCTGAGATGCTATAGAAAAAAAAGTTATAGATGAAATAGTGTGTATTAGCAGGAATGGAGTACAGATGGAATAGAAGAAATAGAGTCTATGAGATGGAATAGAATGCAGATGGAATAGAACAAATAGTGTCTATTAAGTGGAATAGAATACATACAGAATGGAAGTGTTTGTGTCTGTGAGCTGGACTAGAACACAGATGGAGTAGAACAAATAGTGTCTATGAGCTGGAATAGAATAGAGATGGATTGTAGTTTTTTGTGTCTATGAGCTGGAATAGAATACAGATGTAATAGAATAATTAGTGTCTTTTTAGTGGAATAGAATACAGATATAATGGAATTATTTGTGTCGATGAGCTGGAATAGAATACAGATGGAATAGAACAAACAGTGTCTATGAAATGGAATACAATACATATGGAATAGAACAAATATTTTCAATAAGCTGGAATAGAATACAGATGGAATAGAAAAAATCGTGTCTATGAGCTGGAATAGAATACAAATGGAATAGAACAAACAGTGTCTATGAAATGGAATAGAATACAGATGGAATGGAATTTTTGTGCCTATGAACTGGAATAGAATACAGATGAAGTAGAAATCATAGTCTGAGATTTTATAGAAAAAAACGTTATAGATGAAATAGTGTGTATGAGCAGGAATGGAATGCAGATGGAATAGAAGAAATAGTGTCTTTGAGCTGGAATAGAATCAGATTGGAATTGTTTGTGTCTATGAGCTGGAATAGAATGCAGATGGAATAGAACAAACAGTGTCTATGAGCTGGAATAGAATGCAGATGGAATAGAACAAACAGTGTCTATGAGCTGGAATAGAATACAGATGGAATAGAACAAACAGTGTCTATGAGCTGGAATAGAATACAGATGGAATAGAACAAACAGTGTCTATGAGCTGGTATAGAATACAGATGGAACAGAACAAACAGTGTCTATGAGCTGGAATAGAATACAGATGGAATAGAACAAATAGTGTCTGTGAGCTGGAATAGAATACAGATGGAATAGAACAAACAGTGTCTATGAAATGGAATAGAATACAGATGGATTGGAATTTTTGTGCCTATGAACTGGAATGGAACACAGCTGAAGTAGAAATCATAGTCTGAGATTTTAGAGAAAAAAAAGTAATAGATGAAATACTGTGTATGAGCAGGAATGGAATAGAGATGCAATAGAAGAAATAGAGTCTATGAGCTGGAAAAGAAAAAAGATAGAAAGGAATTTTTTGTTTTTATGGGTTGGAATAGAATACAGATGGAATAGAAAAAATCGTGTCTATGAGCTGGAATAGAATACAAATGGAATAGAACAAACAGTGTCTATGAAATGGAATAGAATACAGATGGAATGGAATTTTTGTGCCTATGAACTGGAATAGAATACAGATGAAGTAGAAATCATAGTCTGAGATTTTATAGAAAAAAACGTTATAGATGAAATAGTGTGTATGAGCAGGAATGGAATGCAGATGGAATAGAAGAAATAGTGTCTTTGAGCTGGAATAGAATCAGATAGATTGGAATTGTTTGTGTCTATGAGCTGGAATAGAATGCAGATGGAATAGAACAAACAGTGTCTATGAGCTGGAATAGAATGCAGATGGAATAGAACAAACAGTGTCTATGAGCTGGAATAGAATACAGATGGAATAGAACAAACAGTGTCTATGAGCTGGAATAGAATACAGATGGAATAGAACAAACAGTGTCTATGAGCTGGTATAGAATACAGATGGAACAGAACAAACAGTGTCTATGAGCTGGAATAGAATACAGATGGAATAGAACAAATAGTGTCTGTGAGCTGGAATAGAATACAGATGGAATAGAACAAACAGTGTCTATGAAATGGAATAGAATACAGATGGATTGGAATTTTTGTGCCTATGAACTGGAATGGAACACAGCTGAAGTAGAAATCATAGTCTGAGATTTTAGAGAAAAAAAAGTAATAGATGAAATACTGTGTATGAGCAGGAATGGAATAGAGATGCAATAGAAGAAATAGAGTCTATGAGCTGGAAAAGAAAAAAGATAGAAAGGAATTTTTTGTTTTTATGGGTTGGAATAGAATACAGATGGAATAGAACAAATAGTGTCTGTGAGCTGGAATAGAATACAGATAGAGTGGAAATTTTTGTGTTTTTAAGCTGGAATAAAATACAGATGGAATAGAAAAATAATTTCTGTGAACTGGAATAGAATACAGACGGAATAGAACAAAAATTGTCTATGAGATGGAATAGAATACAGATGGAATAGAACAAATAGTGTCTATGAGCTGGATTAGAATTCAGATGGAATAAAACAAATAGCGTCTATGAGCTGGAATAGAATACAGATGGAGAAGAAATCATAGTCTTTGAAATTTAATATAAAAACAGTTATAGAAGAAATAGTGTCTGTGAGCTGGAAAAAAAAAAAGATAGAATGGAATTTTCTGTTTTTATTAGCTGGAATAAAATACAGTTGGAAAAGAAAAATAATTTCTGATAACTGGAATAGAATACAGACGGAATAGAACAAAAGTTGTCTATGAGATGGAATAGAATACAAATGGAATAGAACAAATAGTGTCTATGAGCTGGATTGGAATACAGATGGAATAATACAAATAGCGTCTATGAGCATGAATAGAATACAGATGGAGAAGAAATCATAGTCTTTGAAATTTAATATAAAAACAGTTATAGAAGAAATAGTGTCTATGCGCTGGAAAAGAATACAGATGGAATAGAAGAAATAGAGTCTGTGAGCTGGAATAGAATACAGATGGAATAGAACAAACAGTGTCTATGTAATGGAATAGAATACAGATGGAATAGAATTTTTTGTGTCTATGACCTGGAATATAATACAGAAGGAATAGAACAAACAGTGTCTGTGAGCTGGAATAGAATACAGATGGAATAGAACAAACAGTGTCTATGAAATGGAATAGAATACAGTTGGATTGGAATTTTTGTGCCTATGAACTGGAATAGAACACAGATGAAGTAGAAATCATAGTCTGAGATTTTATAGAAAAAAAAGTTATAGATGAAATAGTGTGTATTAGCAGGAATGGAGTACAGATGGAATAGAAGAAATAGAGTCTATGAGATGGAATAGAATGCAGATGGAATAGAACAAATAGTGTCTATTAAGTGGAATAGAATACATACAGAATGGAAGTGTTTGTGTCTGTGAGCTGGAATAGAACACAGATGGAGTAGAACAAATAGTGTCTATGAGCTGGAATAGAATAGAAATGGAATAGAAAAAATAGTGTCTATGAGCTGGAATAGAATAGAGATGGATTGGAATTTTTTGTGTCTATGAGCTGGAATAGAATACAGATGTAATAGAATAATTAGTGTCTTTTTAGTGGAATAGAATACAGATATAATGGAATTATTTGTGTCGATGAGCTGGAATAGAATACAGATGGAATAGAACAAACAGTGTCTATGAAATGGAATAGAATACATATGGAATAGAACAAATATTTTCAATAAGCTTGAATAGAATACAGATGGAATAGAACAAACAGTGTCTATGAGCTGGAATAGAATACAGATGGAATAGAACAAACAGTGTCTATGAGCTGGTATAGAATACAGATGGAACAGAACAAACAGTGTCTATGAGCTGGAATAGAATACAGATGGAATAGAACAAATAGTGTCTGTGAGCTGGAATAGAATACAGATGGAATAGAATTTTTTGTGTCTATGAGCTGGTATAGAATACAGATGGAATAGAACAAACAGTGTCTATGAACTGTAATAGAATACAGATGGAATAGAATTTTTTCTGTCTATGAGCTGGAATAGAATACAAATGGAATAGAACAAACAGTGTCTATGAAATGGAATAGAATACAGATGGAATGGAATTTTTGTGCCTATGAACTGGAATAGAATACAGATGAAGTAGAAATCATAGTCTGAGATTTTATAGAAAAAAACGTTACAGATGAAATAGTGTGTATGAGCAGGAATGGAATGCAGATGGAATAGAAGAAATAGTGTCTATGAGCTGGTATAGGATGCAGATGGAATAGAACAAAGAGTGTCTATGAACTGTAATAGAATACAGATGGAATAGAACAAATAGTGTCTGTGAGCTGGAATAGAATACAGATGGAATAGAACAAACAGTGTCTATGAAATGGAATAGAATACAGATGGATTGGAATTTTTGTGCCTATGAACTGGAATAGAACACAGATGAAGTAGAAATCATAGTCTGAGATTTTATAGAAAAAAAAGTACTAGATGAAATACTGTGTATGAGCAGGAATGGAGTACAGATGGAATAGAAGAAATAGAGTCTATGAGATGGAATAGAATGCAGATAGAATAGAACAAATAGTGTCTATTATGTGGAAGAGAATACAGATAGAATGGAATTGTTTGTGTCTATGAGCTGGAATAGAACACAGATTGAGTAGAACAAATAGTGTCTATGAGCTGGAATAGAATAGAAATGGAATAGAAAAAATAGAGTCTATGAGCTGGAATAGAATAGAGATGGATTGGAATTTTTTGTGTCTACAAGCTGGAATAAAATACAGATGGAATAGAAGAAATACTGTCTATGAGGTGCAATGGAATACAGATGGAATACAAGAAATAGTGTCTATGAACTGGAATAGAAAAATATGGAATGGAAATTTTTGTGTCTATGTGCTGGAACAGAATACAGGTAAAAATCATAATCTTTGAAATCATAGTCTTTGAGATTTTATAGAAAAAATAGTTATAGATGAAATAGTGTCTATCAGCTAGAATAGAAAACAGATAGAATGGAATTTCTTGTGTCTATGAGCTGGAATAGAATGCAGATGGAATAGAACAAACAGTGTCTATGAAATGGAATAGAATACAGATGGAACGGAATTTTTGTGCCTATTAACTGGAATAGAATACAGATGAAGTAGAAATCATAGTCAGAGATTTTATAGAATAAAAATTAGTAGATGAAATAGTGTGTATGAGCAGGAATGGAATACAGATGGAATAGAGGAAATAGAGTCTATGAGCTGGAATAGAATAGAGATGGAATAGGACAATTAGTGTCTATTAAGTGGAATAGAATACAGACAGAATGGATTATTTTGTGTCTATGTGCTGGAATAGAATGCAGATGGAATAGAACAAGTAGTGTCTGTGAGCTGGAATAGAATACAGATAGAATGGAATTTTTTGTGTCTATGAGCTGGAATAGAATGCAGATAGAATGTAATTTTTTGTGTCTATGAGCTGGAATAGAATACAGATGGAATAGAACAAATAGTGTCTTTGAGCTGGAATAGAATACAGATAGAGTGGAATTTTTTGTGTTTATAAGCTGGAATAAAATACAGATGGAATAGAAGAAATACTGTCTATGAGGCGGAATGGAATACAGATGGAATACAAGAAATAGTGTCTATGAACTGGAATAGAAAAAATATGGAATGGAATTTTTTGTGTCTATGTGCTGGAACAGAATACAGGTGGAGTAGAAATCATAGTCTTTGAGATTTTATAGAAAAAATAGTTATAGATGAAATAGTGTCTATGAGCTAGAATAGAAAACAGATAGAATGGAATTTCTTGTGTCTATGAGATGGAATAGAATACAGATGGAATAGAACAAATAGTGTCTATTGGTTGTTAAAGAATTCAGAAGGAATACAACTAATAGTGTGTATGAAATGGCATAGAATACAGATAGAATGGAATTTTTTGTGTCTATGAGCTGGAATAGAATACAGATGGAATAGAACAAATAGTGTCTATGAGCTGGTATAAAATACAGATGGAATAGAACAAACAGTGTCTATGAAATGGAATAGAATACAGATGGATTGCAATTTTTTGTGTCTGTGAGCTAGAATACAATGCAGATGGAATAGAACAAATATTGTCAATAAGCTGGCGTAGAATACAGATGGAATAGAAAAAATCGTGTCTATGAGCTGGAATAGAATACAGATGGAATAGAACAAACAGTGTCTATGAAATGGAATAGAATACAGATGTAATGGAATTTTTGTGCCTATGAACTGGAATAGAATACAGATGAAGTAGAAATCATAGTCTGAGATTTTATAGAAAAAAACGTTACAGATGAAATAGTGTGTATGAGCAGGAATGGAATACAGATGGACTAGAAGAAATGGAGTCTATGAGCTGGAATAGAATGCAGATGGAATAGGACAATAAGTGTCTATTAAGTCGAATAGAATCAGATAGATTGGAATTGTTTGTGTCTATGAGCTGGAATAGAATGCAGATGGAATAGAACAAACAGTGTCTATGAGCTGGAATAGAATACAGATGGAATAGAATTTTTTGTGTCTATGAGCTGGAATAGAATACAGATGGAATAGAACAAACAGTGTCTATGAGCTGATATAGAATACAGATGGAATAGAACAAACAGTATCTATGAGCTGGAATAGAATACAGATGGAATAGAACAAATAGTGTCTGTGAGCTGGAATAGAATACAGATGGAATAGAACAAACAGTGTCTATGAAATGGAATAGAATACAGATGGATTGGAATTTTTGTGCCTATGTACTGGAATGGAACACAGATGAAGTAGAAATCATAGTCTGAGATTTTATAGAAAAAAAAGTAATAGATGAAATACTGTGTATGAGCAGGAATGGAATAGAGATGGAATAGAAGAAATAGAGTCTATGAGCTGGAAAAGAATAGAGATGGAATAGAACAAATAGTGTCTTTGAGCTGGAATAGAATACAGATGGAAGAGAACAAATAGTGTCTATGAGCTGGATTAGAATACAGATGGAATAAAACAAATAGCGTCTATGAGCTGGAATAGAATACAGATGGAGAAGAAATCATAGTCTTTGAAATTTAATATAAAAACAGTTATAGAAGAAATAGTGTCTATGAGCTGGAAAAGAATGCAGATGGAATAGAACAAACAGTGTCTATGAGCTGGAATAGAATACAGATGGAATAGAATTTTTTGTGTCTATGAGCTGGAATAGAATACAGATGGAATAGAACAAACAGTGTCTATGAGCTGGTATATAATACAGATGGAATAGAACAAACAGTGTCTATGAGCTGGAATAGAATACAGATGGAATAGAACAAATAGTGTCTGTGAGCTGGAATAGAATACAGATGGAATAGAATTTTTTGTGTCTATGAGCTGGTATAGAATACAGATGGAATAGAACAAACAGTGTCTATGAACTGTAATAGAATACAGATGGAATAGAACAAATAGTGTCTGTGAGCTGAATAGAATATAGATGCAATAGAACAAACAGTGTCTATGAAATGGAATAGAATACAGATGGATTGCAATTTTTTGTGTCTGTGAGCTAGAATACAACGCAGATGGAATAGAACAAATATTGTCAATAAGCTGGAATAGAATACAGATGGAATAGAAAAAATCGTGTCTATGAGCTGGAATAGAATACAGATGGAATAGAACAAACAGTGTCTATGAAATGGAATAGAATACAGATGTAATGGAATTTTTGTGCCTATGAACTGGAATAGAATACAGATGAAGTAGAAATCATAGTCTGAGATTTTATAGAAAAAAGCGTTACAGATGAAATAGTGCGTATGAGCAGGAATGGAATACAGATGGACTAGAAGAAATGGAGTCTATGAGCTGGAATAGAATGCAGATGGAATAGGACAATTAGTGTCTATTAAGTGGAATAGAATCAGATAGATTGGAATTGTTTGTGTCTATGAGCTGGAATAGAATGCAGATGGAATAGAACAAACAGTGTCTATGAGCTGGAATAGAATGCAGATGGAATAGAACAAACAGTGTCTATGAGCTGGAATAGAATACAGATGGAATAGAACAAACAGTGTCTATGAAATGGAATAGAATACAGATGGAATAGAACAAACAGTGTCTATGAGCTGGAATAGAATACAGATGGAATAGAACAAATAGTGTCTGTGAGCTGGAATAGAATACAGATGGAATAGAACAAACAGTGTCTATGAAATGGAATAGAATACAGATGGATTGGAATTTTTGTGCCTATGAACTGGAATGGAACACAGCTGAAGTAGAAATCATAGTCTGAGATTTTAGAGAAAAAAAAGTAATAGATGAAATATTGTGTATGAGCAGGAATGGAATAGAGATGCAATAGAAGAAATAGAGTCTATGAGCTGGAAAAGAAAAAAGATAGAAAGGAATTTTTTGTTTTTATGGGTTGGAATAGAATACAGATGGAATAGAACAAATAGTGTCTGTGAGCTGGAATAGAATACAGATAGAGTGGAATTTTTTGTGTTTTTAAGCTGGAATAAAATACAGATGGAATAGATAATAATTTCTGTGAACTGGAATAGAATACAGACGGAATAGAACAAAAATTGTCTATGAGATGGAATAGAATACAGATGGAATAGAACAAATAGTGTCTATGAGCTGGATTAGAATTCAGATGGAATAAAACAAATAGCGTCTATGAGCTGGAATAGAATACAGATGGAGAAGAAATCATAGTCTTTGAAATTTAATATAAAAACAGTTATAGAAGAAATAGTGTCTATGCGCTGGAAAAGAATACAGATGGAATAGAAGAAATAGAGTCTGTGAGCTGGAATAGAATACAGATGGAATAGAACAAACTGTGTCTATGTAATGGAATAGAATACAGATGGAATAGAATTTTTTGTGTCTATGACCTGGAATATAATACAGAAGGAATAGAACAAACAGTGTCTGTGAGCTGGAATAGAATACAGATGGAATAGAACAAACAGTGTCTATGAAATTGAATAGAATACAGATGGATTGGAATTTTTGTGCCTATGAACTGGAATAGAACACAGATGAAGTAGAAATCATAGTCTGAGATTTTATAGAAAAAAAAGTTATAGATGAAATAGTGTGTATTAGCAGGAATGGAGTACAGATGGAATAGAAGAAATAGAGTCTATGAGATGGAATAGAATGCAGATGGAATAGAACAAATAGTGTCTATTAAGTGGAATAGAATACATACAGAATGGAAGTGTTTGTGTCTGTGAGCTGGAATAGAACACAGATGGAGTAGAACAAATAGTGTCTATGAGCTGGAATAGAATAGAAATGGAATAGAAAAAATAGTGTCTATGAGCTGGAATAGAATAGAGATGGATTGGAATTTTTTGTGTCTATGAGCTGGAATAGAATACAGATGTAATAGAATAATTAGTGTCTTTTTAGTGGAATAGAATACAGATATAATGGAATTATTTGTGTCGATGAGCTGGAATAGAATACAGATGGAATAGAACAAACAGTGTCTATGAAATGGAATAGAATACATATGGAATAGAACAAATATTTTCAATAAGCTTGAATAGAATACAGATGGAATAGAAAAAATCGTGTCTATGAGCTGGAATAGAATACAAATGGAATAGAACAAACAGTGTCTATGAAATGGAATAGAATACAGATGAAATGGAATTTTTGTGCCTATGAACTGGAATAGAATACAGATGAAGTAGAAATCATAGTCTGAGATTTTATAGAAAAAAACGTTACAGATGAAATAGTGTGTATGAGCAGGAATGGAATGCAGATGGAATAGAAGAAATAGTGTCTTTGAGCTGGAATAGAATACAGATAGATTGGAATTGTTTGTGTCTATGAGCTGGAATAGAATGCAGATGGAATAGAAGAAACAGTGTCTATGAGCTGGTATAGAATACAGATGGAATAGAACAAACAGTGTCTATGAACTGTAATAGAATACAGATGGAATAGAACAAATAGTGTCTGTGAGCTGGAATAGAATACAGATGGAATAGAACAAACAGTGTCTATGAAATGGAATAGAATACAGATGGATTGGAATTTTTGTGCCTATGAACTGGAATAGAACACAGATGAAGTAGAAATCATAGTCTGAGATTTTATAGAAAAAAAAGTACTAGATGAAATACTGTGTATGAGCAGGAATGGAGTACAGATGGAATAGAAGAAATAGAGTCTATGAGATGGAATAGAATGCAGATAGAATAGAACAAATAGTGTCTATTATGTGGAAGAGAATACAGATAGAATGGAATTGTTTGTGTCTATGAGCTGGAATAGAACACAGATTGAGTAGAACAAATAGTGTCTATGAGCTGGAATAGAATAGAAATGGAATAGAAAAAATAGAGTCTATGAGCTGGAATAGAATAGAGATGGATTGGAATTTTTTGTGTCTACAAGCTGGAATAAAATACAGATGGAATAGAAGAAATACTGTCTATGAGGTGCAATGGAATACAGATGGAATACAAGAAATAGTGTCTATGAACTGGAATAGAAAAATATGGAATGGAAATTTTTGTGTCTATGTGCTGGAACAGAATACAGGTAAAAATCATAATCTTTGAAATCATAGTCTTTGAGATTTTATAGAAAAAATAGTTATAGATGAAATAGTGTCTATGAGCTAGAATAGAAAACAGATAGAATGGAATTTCTTGTGTCTATGAGATGGAATAGAATACAGATGGAATAGAACAAACAGTGTCTATGAGCTGGAATAGAATGCAGATGGAATAGAACAAACAGTGTCTATGAAATGGAATAGAATACAGATGGAACGGAATTTTTGTGCCTATTAACTGGAATAGAATACAGATGAAGTAGAAATCATAGTCAGAGATTTTATAGAATAAAAAGTAGTAGATGAAATAGTGTGTATGAGCAGGAATGGAATACAGATGGAATAGAGGAAATAGAGTCTATGAGCTGGAATAGAATAGAGATGGAATAGGACAATTAGTGTTTATTAAGTGGAATAGAATACAGACAGAATGCATTATTTTGTGTCTATGTGCTGGAATAGAATGCAGATGGAATAGAACAAGTAGTGTCTGTGAGCTGGAATAGAATACAGATAGAATGGAATTTTTTGTGTCTATGAGCTGGAATAGAATGCAGATAGAATGTAATTTTTTGTGTCTATGAGCTGGAATAGAATACAGATGGAATAGAACAAATAGTGTCTTTGAGCTGGAATAGAATACAGATAGAGTGGAATTTTTTGTGTTTATAAGCTGGAATAAAATACAGATGGAATAGAAAAATAATTTCTATGAACTGGAATAGAATACAGATGGAATAGAACAAAAATTGTCTATGAGATGGAATAGAATACAGATGGAATAGAACAAATAGTGTCTATGAGCTGGATTAGAATACAGATGGAATAAAACAAATAGCATCTAAGAGCTGGAATAGAATACAGATGGAAAAGAAATCATAGTATTTGAAATTTAATATAAAAACAGCTATAGAAGAAATAGTGTCTATGAGCTGGAAAAGAAAAAAGATAGAAAGGAATTTTTTGTTTTTATGGGTTGGAATAGAATACAGATGGAATAGAACAAATAGTGTCTTTTAGCTGGAATAGAATACAGATAGAGTGGAATTTTTTGTGTCTATAAGCTGGAATAAAATACAGATGGAAAAGAAGAAATACTGTCTATGAGGCGGAATGGAATACAGATGGAATACAAGAAATAGTGTCTATGAACTGGAATAGAAAAAATATGGAATGGAATTTATTGTGTCTATGTGCTGGAACAGAATACAGGTGGAGTAGAAATCATAGCCTTTGAGATTTTATAGAAAAAATAGTTATAGATGAAATAGTGTCTATGAGCTAGAATAGAAAACAGATAGAATGGAATTTCTTGTGTCTATGAGATGGAATAGAATACAGATGGAATAGAAGAAATAGAGTCTATGAGCTGGAATAGAATACAGATGGAATAGAACAAATAGTGTCTATTGGTTGTTAAAGAATTCAGAAGGAATACAACAAATAGTGTGTATGAAATGGAATAGAATACAGATAGAATGGAATTTTTTGTGTCTATGAGCTGGAATAGAATACAGATGGAATAGAACAAACAGTGTCTATGAAATGGAATAGAATACAGATGGATTGCAATTTTTTGTGTCTGTGAGCTAGAATACAATGCAGATGGAATAGAACAAATATTGTCAATAAGCTGGCATAGAATACAGATGGAATAGAAAAAATCGTGTCTATGAGCTGGAATAGAATACAGATGGAATAGAACAAACAGTGTCTATGAAATGGAATAGAATACAGATGTAATGGAATTTTTGTGCCTATGAACTGGAATAGAATACAGATGAAGTAGAAATCATAGTCTGAGATTTTATAGAAAAAAAAGTATTAGATGAAATACTGTGTATGAGCAGGAATGGAATGCAGATGGAATAGAAGAAATAGTGTCTTTGAGCTGGAATAGAATACAGATAGATTGGAATTGTTTGTGTCTATGAGCTGGAATAGAATGCAGATGGAATAGAAGAAACAGTGTCTATGAGCTGGTATAGAATACAGATGGAATAGAACAAACAGTGTCTATGAACTGTAATAGAATACAGATGGAATAGAACAAATAGTGTCTGTGAGCTGGAATAGAATACAGATGGAATAGAACAAACAGTGTCTATGAAATGGAATAGAATACAGATGGATTGGAATTTTTGTGCCTATGAACTGGAATAGAACACAGATGAAGTAGAAATCATAGTCTGAGATTTTATAGAAAAAAAAGTACTAGATGAAATACTGTGTATGAGCAGGAATGGAGTACAGATGGAATAGAAGAAATAGAGTCTATGAGATGGAATAGAATGCAGATAGAATAGAACAAATAGTGTCTATTATGTGGAAGAGAATACAGATAGAATGGAATTGTTTGTGTCTATGAGCTGGAATAGAACACAGATGGAGTAGAACAAATAGTGTCTATGAGCTGGAATAGAATAGAAATGGAATAGAAAAAATAGAGTCTATGAGCTGGAATAGAATAGAGATGGATTGGAATTTTTTGTGTCTACAAGCTGGAATAAAATACAGATGGAATAGAAGAAATACTGTCTATGAGGTGCAATGGAATACAGATGGAATACAAGAAATAGTGTCTATGAACTGGAATAGAAAAATATGGAATGGAAATTTTTGTGTCTATGTGCTGGAACAGAATACAGGTAAAAATCATAATCTTTGAAATCATAGTCTTTGAGATTTTATAGAAAAAATAGTTATAGATGAAATAGTGTCTATGAGCTAGAATAGAAAACAGATAGAATGGAATTTCTTGTGTCTATGAGATGGAATAGAATACAGATGGAATAGAACAACCAGTGTCTATGAGCTGGAATAGAATGCAGATGGAATAGAACAAACAGTGTCTATGAAATGGAATAGAATACAGATGGAACGGAATTTTTGTGCCTATTAACTGGAATAGAATACAGATGAAGTAGAAATCATAGTCAGAGATTTTATAGAATAAAAAGTAGTAGATGAAATAGTGTGTATGAGCAGGAATGGAATACAGATGGAATAGAGGAAATAGAGTCTATGAGCTGGAATAGAATAGAGATGGAATAGGACAATTAGTGTTTATTAAGTGGAATAGAATACAGACAGAATGGATTATTTTGTGTCTATGTGCTGGAATAGAATGCAGATGGAATAGAACAAGTAGTGTCTGTGAGCTGGAATAGAATACAGATAGAATGGAATTTTTTGTGTCTATGAGCTGGAATAGAATGCAGATAGAATGTAATTTTTTGTGTCTATGAGCTGGAATAGAATACAGATGGAATAGAACAAATAGTGTCTTTGAGCTGGAATAGAATACAGATAGAGTGGAATTTTTTGTGTTTATAAGCTGGAATAAAATACAGATGGAATAGAAAAATAATTTCTATGAACTGGAATAGAATACAGATGGAATAGAACAAATAGTGTCTATGAGCTGGATTAGAATACAGATGGAATAAAACAAATAGCATCTAAGAGCAGGAATAGAATACCGATAAAATGGAATTTTTTGTGTCTATGAGCTGGAATAGAATACAGATGGAAAAGAAATCATAGTCTTTGAAATTTAATATAAAAACAGCTATAGAAGAAATAGTGTCTATGAGCTGGAAAAGAAAAAAGATAGAAAGGAATTTTTTGTTTTTATGGGTTGGAATAGAATACAGATGGAATAGAACAAATAGTGTCTTTGAGCTGGAATAGAATACAGATAGAGTGGAATTTTTTGTGTCTATAAGCTGGAATAAAATACAGATGGAAAAGAAGAAATACTGTCTATGAGGCGGAATGGAATACAGATGGAATACAAGAAATAGTGTCTATGAACTGGAATAGAAAAAATATGGAATGGAATTTTTTGTGTCTATGTGCTGGAACAGAATACAGGTGGAGTAGAAATCATAGTCTTTGAGATTTTATAGAAAAAATAGTTATAGATGAAATAGTGTCTATGAGCTAGAATAGAAAACAGATAGAATGGAATTTCTTGTGTCTATGAGATGGAATAGAATACAGATGGAATAGAAGAAATAGAGTCTATGAGCTGGAATAGAATACAGATGGAATAGAACAAATAGTGTCTATTGGTTGTTAAAGAATTCAGAAGGAATACAACAAATAGTGTGTATGAAATGGAATAGAATACAGATAGAATGGAATTTTTTGTGTCTATGAGCTGGAATAGAATACAGATGGAATAGAATTTTTTCTGTCTATGAGCTGGAATAGAATACAGATGGAATAGAACAAATAGTGTCTGTGAGCTGGAATAGAATACAGATGGAATAGAACAAACAGTGTCTATGAAATGGAATAGAATACAGATGGATTGGAATTTTTGTGCCTATGAACTGGAATGGAACACAGATGAAGTAGAAATCATAGTCTGAGATTTTATAGAAAAAAAAGTAATAGATGAAATACTGTGTATGAGCAGGAATGGAATAGAGATGGAATAGAAGAAATAGAGTCTATGAGCTGGAAAAGAATAGAGATGGAATAGAACAAATAGTGTCTTTGAGCTGGAATAGAATACAGATGGAAGAGAACAAATAGTGTCTATGAGCTGGATTATAATACAGATGGAATAAAACAAATAGCGTCTATGAGCTGGAATAGAATACAGATGGAGAAGAAATCATAGTCTTTGAAATTTAATATAAAAACAGTTATAGAAGAAATAGTGTCTATGAGCTGGAAAAGAAAAAAGATAGAATGGAATTTTTTGTGTTTATGATCTGGAATAGAATGCAAATGGAATAGAACAATTAGTGTCTATTAAGTGCAATAGAATACAGATAGATTGGAATTGTTTGTGTCTATGAGCTGGAATAGAACGCAGATGGAATAGAACAAACAGTGTCTATGAGCTGGTATAGAATACAGATGGAATAGAAGAAATAGAGTCTGTGAGCTGGAATAGAATACAGATGGAATAGAACAAACAGTGTCTATGAAATGGAATAGAATACAGATGGAATAGAATTTTTTGTGTCTATGACCTGGAATAGAATACAGATGGAATAGAACAAACAGTGTCTGTGAGCTGGAATAGAATACAGATGTAATGGAATTATTGTGCCTATGAACTGGAATAGAACACAGATGAAGTAGAAATCATAGTCTGAGATTTTATAGAAAAAAAAGTAAGAGATGAAATAGTGTGTATGAGCAGGAATGGAATACAGATGGAAAAGAGGAAATAGAGTCTATGAGCTGGAATAGAATAGAGATGGAATAGGACAATTAGTGTCTATTAAGTGGAATAGAATACAGACAGAATGGATTTTTTTGTGTCTATGTGCTGGAATACAATGCAGATGGAATAGAACAAATAGTGTCTGTGAGCTGGAATAGAATGCAGATGGAATAGAACAAACAGTGTCTATGAGCTGGAATAGAATGCAGATGGAATAGAACAAACAGTGTCTATGAGCTGGTATAGAATACAGATGGAATAGAACAAACAGTGTCTATGAGCTGGAATAGAATACAGATGGAATAGAACAAACAGTGTCTATGAAATGGAATAGAATATAGATGGATTGCAATTTTTTGTGTCTATGAGCTGGAATAGAATACAGATGGAATAGAACGAACAGTGTCTATGAGGTGGTATAGAATACAGATGGAATAGAACAAACAGTGTCTATGAGCTGGAATAGAATACAGATGGAATAGAAAAAATCGTGTCTATGAGCTGGAGTAGAATAGAGATGGATTGGAACTTTTTGTGTCTATGAGCTGGAATAGAATACGGAACTAATAGAATAATTAGTGTATTTTAGTGGAATAGAAAACAGATAGAATGGAATTATTTGTGTCGATGAGCTGAAATAGAATACAGATGAAGTAGAAATCATAGTCAGAGATTTTATAGAAAAAAAAGAGATAGATGAAATAGTGTGTATGAGCAGGAATGGAATACAGATGGAATAGAGGAAATAGAGTCTATGAGATGGAATAGAATGCAGATGGAATAGAACAAATAGTGTCTATTAAGTGGAATAGAATACAGACAGAATGGATTTTTTTGTGTCTATGTGCTGGAATAGAATGCAGATGGAATAGAACAAGTAGTGTCTGTGAGCTGGAATAGAATACAGATAGAGTGGAATTTTTTGTGTCTATGAGCTGGAATAAAATGCAGATGGAATAGAAAAATAATTTCTATGAACTGGAATAGAATACAGATGGAATAGAACAAATAGTGTCTATGAGCTGGATTAGAATACAGATGGAATAAAACAAATAGCATCTAAGAGCAGGAATAGAATACAGATAAAATGGAATTTTTTGTGTCTATGAGCTGGAATAGAATACAGATGGAGAAGAAATCATAGTCTTTGAAAACTAATATAAAAACAGCTATAGAAGAAATAGTGTCTATTAGCTGGAAAAGAAAAAAGATAGAAAGGAATTTTTTGTTTTTATGGGTTGGAATAGAATAGAGATGGAATTAAACAAATAGTGTCTTTGAGCTGGAATAGAATACAGATAGAGTGGAATTTTTTGTGTCTATAAGCTGGAATAAAATACAGATGGAATAGAAAAATAATTTCTGTGAACTGGAATAGAATACAGACGGAATAGAACAAAAATTGTCTATGAGATGGAATAGAATACAGATGGAATAGAACAAATAGTGTCTATGAGCTGGATTAGAATTCAGATGGAATAAAACAAATAGCGTCTATGAGCTGGAATAGAATACAGATGGAGAAGAAATCATAGTCTTTGAAATTTAATATAAAAACAGCTATAGAAGAAATAGTGTCTGTGAGCTGGAAAAGAAAAAAGATAGAATGGAATTTTTTGTTTTTATGAGCTGGAATAAAATACAGATGGAAAAGAAAAATAATTTCTGTGAACTGGAATAGAATACAGACGGAATAGAACAAAAGTTGTCTATGAGATGGAATAGAATACAAATGGAATAGAACAAATAGTGTCTATGAGCTGGATTGGAATACAGATGGAATAAAACAAATAGCGTCTATGAGCTGGAATAGAATACAGATGGAGAAGAAATCATAGTCTTTGAAATTTAATATAAAAACAGTTATAGAAGAAATAGTGTTTATGCGCTGGAAAAGAATACAGATGGAATAGAAGAAATAGAGTCTGTGAGCTGGAATAGAATACAGATGGAATAGAACAAACAGTGTCTATGTAATGGAATAGAATACAGATGGAATAGAATTTTTTGTGTCTATGACCTGGAATATAATACAGAAGGAATAGAACAAACAGTGTCTGTGAGCTGGAATAGAATACAGATGGAATAGAACAAACAGTGTCTATGAAATGGAATAGAATACAGATGGATTGGAATTTTTGTGCCTATGAACTGGAATAGAACACAGATGAAGTAGAAATCATAGTCTGAGATTTTATAGAAAAAAAAGTACTAGATGAAATACTGTGTATGAGCAGGAATGGAGTACAGATGGAATAGAAGAAATAGAGTCTATGAGATGGAATAGAATGCAGATAGAATAGAACAAATAGTGTCTATTATGTGGAAGAGAATACAGGTAGAATGGAATTGTTTGTGTCTATGAGCTGGAATAGAACACAGATGGAGTAGAACAAATAGTGTCTATGAGCTGGAATAGAATAGAAATGGAATAGAAAAAATAGAGTCTATGAGCTGGAATAGAATAGAGATGGATTGGAATTTTTTGTGTCTACAAGCTGGAATAAAATACAGATGGAATAGAAGAAATACTGTCTATGAGGTGCAATGGAATACAAGAAATAGTGTCTATGAACTGGAATAGAAAAATATGGAATGGAAATTTTTGTGTCTATGTGCTGGAACAGAATACAGGTAAAAATCATAATCTTTGAAATCATAGTCTTTGAGATTTTATAGAAAAAATAGTTATAGATGAAATAGTGTCTACGAGCTAGAATAGAAAACAGATAGAATGGAATTTCTTGTGTCTATGAGATGGAATAGAATACAGATGGAATAGAACAAACAGTGTCTATGAGCTGGTATAGAATACAGATGGAATAGAACAAACAGTGTCTATGAGCTGGAATAGAATACAGATGGAATAGAACAAACAGTGTCTATGAAATGGAATAGAATACAGATGGAACGGAATTTTTGTGCCTATTAACTGGAATAGAATACAGATGAAGTAGAAATCATAGTCAGAGATTTTATAGAATAAAAAGTAGTAGATGAAATAGTGTGTATGAGCAGGAATGGAATACAGATGGAATAGAGGAAATAGAGTCTATGAGCTGGAATAGAATAGAGATGGAATAGGACAATTAGTGTCTATTAAGTGGAATAGAATACAGACAGAATGGATTATTTTGTGTCTATGTGCTGGAATAGAATGCAGATGGAATAGAACAAACAGTGTCTGTGAGCTGGAATAGAATACAGATGGAATAGAACAAACAGTGTCTATGAAATGGAATAGAATACAGATGTAATGGAATTTTTGTGCCTATGAACTGGAATAGAATACAGATGAAGTAGAAATTATAGTCTGAGATTTTATAGAATAAAACGTTACAGATGAAATAGTGTGTATGAGCAGGAATGGAATACAGATGGACTAGAAGAAATGGAGTCTATGAGCTGGAATAGAATGCAGATGGAGTAGGACAATTAGTGTCTATTAAGTGGAATAGAATCAGATACATTGGAATTGTTTGTGTCTACGAGCTGGAATAGAATGCAGATGGAATAGAACAAACAGTGTCTATGAAATGGAATAGAATGCAGATGGAATAGAACAAACAGTGTCTATGAGCTGGAATAGAATACAGATGGAATAGAACAAACAGTGTCTATGAGCTGGAATAGAATACAGATGGAATAGAACAAATAGTGTCTGTGAGCTGGAATAGAATACAGATGGAATAGAATTTTTTGTGTCTATGAGCTGGTATAGAATACAGATGGAATAGAACAAACAGTGTATATGTACTGCATAAGAATACAGATGGAATAGAACAAATAGTGTCTGTGAGCTGAATAGAATACAGATGGAATAGAACAAACAGTGTCTATGAAATGGAATAGAATACAGATGGATTGCAATTTTTTGTGTCTGTGAGCTAGAATACAATGCCGATGGAATAGAACAAATATTGTCAATTAGCTGGAATAGAATACAGATGGAATAGAAAAAATCGTGTCTATGAGCTGGAATAGAATACAGATGGAATAGAACAAACAGTGTCTATGAAATGGAATAGAATACAGATGTAATGGAATTTTTGTGCCTATGAACTGGAATAGAATACAGATGAAGTAGAAATTATAGTCAGAGATTTTATAGAAAAAAACGTTACAGATGAAATAGTGTGTATGAGCAGGAATGGAATACAGATGGACTAGAAGTAATGGAGTCTATGAGCTGGAATAGAATGCAGATGGAATAGGACAATTAGTGTCTATTAAGTGGAATAGAATCAGATAGATTGGAATTGTTTGTGTCTATGAGCTGGAATAGAATGCAGATGGAATAGAACAAACAGTGTCTATGAGCTGGAATAGAATACAGATGGAATAGAACAAATAGTGTCTGTGAGCTGGAATAGAATACAGATGGAATAGAATTTTTTGTGTCTATGAGCTGGTATAGAATACAGATGGAATAGAACAAAGAGTGTCTATGAGCTGGAATAGAATACAGATGGAATAGAACAAACAGTGTCTATGAGCTGGTATAGAATACAGATGGAATAGAACAAAGAGTGTCTATGAGCTGGAATAGAATACAGATGGAATAGAACAAATAGTGTCTGTGAGCTGGAATAGAATACAGATGGAATAGAACAAACAGTGTCTATGAAATGGAATAGAATACAGATGGATTGGAATTTTTGTGCCTATGAACTGGAATAGAATACAGATGAAGTAGAAATCATAGTCTGAGATTTAATATAAAAAAAAGTAATAGATGAAATACTGTGTATGAGCAGGAATGGAATAGAGATGGAATAGGAGAAATAGAGTCTATGAGCTGGAAAAGAATAGAGATGGAATAGAACAAATAGTGTCTTTGAGCTGGAATAGAATACAGATGGAGAAGACATCATAGTCTTTGAAATTTAATATAAAAACAGTTATAGAAGAAATAGTGTCTATGAGCAGGAAAAGAAAAAAATAGAATGGTATTTTTTGTGTTTATGAGCTGGAATAAAATACAGATGGAATAGAAAAATAATTTCTGTGAACTGGAATAGAATACAGACGGAATAGAACAAAAATTGTCTATGAAATGGAATAGAATACAGATGGAATAGAACAAACAGTGTCTATGAGGTGGATTAGAATACAGATGGAATAAAACAAATAGCGTCTATGAGCTGGAATGGAATACAGATGGAGAAGAAATCATAGTCTTTGAAATTTAATATAAAAACAGCTATAGAAGAAATAGTGTCTATGCGCTGGAAAAGAATACAGATGGAATAGAAGAAATAGAGTCTGTGAGCTGGAATAGAATACAGATGGAATAGAACAAACAGTGTCTATGAAATGGAATAGATTACAGATGGAATAGAATTTTTTGTGTCTATGACCTGGAATATAATACAGATGGAATAGAACAAACAGTGTCTGTGAGCTGGAATAGAATACAGATGGAATAGAACAAACAGTGTCTATGAAATGGAATAGAATACAGATGGATTGGAATTTTTGTGCCTATGAACTGGAATAGAACACAGATGAAGTAGAAATCATAGTCTGAGATGTTATAGAAAAAAAAAGTTATAGATGAAATAGTGTATATTAGCAGGAATGGAGTACAGATGGAATAGAAGAAATAGAGTCTATGAGATGGAATAGAATGCAGATGGAATAGAACAAATAGTGTCTATTGAGTGGAATAGAATACATACAGAATGGAAGTGTTTGTGTCTGTGAGCTGGACTAGAACACAGATGGAGTAGAACAAATAGTGTCTATGAGCTGGAATAGAATAGAAATGGAATAGAAAAAATAGTGTCTATGAGCTGGAATAGAATAGAGATGGATTGGAATTTTTTGTGTCTATAAGCTGGAATAAAATACAGATGGAATAGAAGAAATACTGTCTATGAGGAGGAATGGAATACAGATGGAATACAAGAAATAGTGTCTATGAACTGGAATAGAAAAAATATGGAATGGAATTTTTTGTGTCTATGTGCTGGAACAGAATACAGGTGGAGTAGAAATCATAGTCTTTGAGATTTTATAGAAAAAATAGTTATAGATGAAATAGTGTCTATGAGCTAGAATAGAAAACAGATAGAATGGAATTTCTTGTGTCTATGAGATGGAATAGAATACAGATGGAATAGAAGAAATAGTGTCTATGAGCTGGAATAGAATACAGATGGAATAGAACAAACAGTGTCTATGAGCTGGAATAGAATACAGATGGAATAGAACAAATAGTGTCTGTGAGCTGGAATAGAATACAGATGGAATAGAACAAACAGTGTCTATGAAATGGAATAGAATACAGATGGATTGGAATTTTTGTGCCTATGAACTGGAATAGAACACAGATGAAGTAGAAATCATAGTCTGAGATTTTATAGAAAAAAAAGTACTAGATGAAATACTGTGTATGAGCAGGAATGGAGTACAGATGGAATAGAAGAAATAGAGTCTATGAGATGGAATAGAATGCAGATAGAATAGAACAAATAGTGTCTATTATGTGGAAGAGAATACAGATAGAATGGAATTGTTTGTGTCTATGAGCTGGAATAGAACACAGATTGAGTAGAACAAATAGTGTCTATGAGCTGGAATAAAATAGAAATGGAATAGAAAAAATAGAGTCTATGAGCTGGAATAGAATAGAGATGGATTGGAATTTTTTGTGTCTACAAGCTGGAATAAAATACAGATGGAATAGAAGAAATACTGTCTATGAGGTGCAATGGAATACAGATGGAATACAAGAAATAGTGTCTATGAACTGGAATAGAAAAATATGGAATGGAAATTTTTGTGTCTATGTGCTGGAACAGAATACAGGTAAAAATCATAATCTTTGAAATCATAGTCTTTGAGATTTTATAGAAAAAATAGTTATAGATGAAATAGTGTCTATGAGCTAGAATAGAAAACAGATAGAATGGAATTTCTTGTGTCTATGAGATGGAATAGAATACAGATGGAATAGAACAAACAGTGTCTATGAGCTGGAATAGAATGCAGATGGAATAGAACAAACAGTGTCTATGAAATGGAATAGAATACAGATGGAACGGAATTTTTGTGCCTATTAACTGGAATAGAATACAGATGAAGTAGAAATCATAGTCAGAGATTTTATAGAATAAAAAGTAGTAGATGAAATAGTGTGTATGAGCAGGAATGGAATACAGATGGTATAGAGGAAATAGAGTCTATGAGCTGGAATAGAATAGAGATGGAATAGGACAATTAGTGTCTATTAAGTGGAATAGAATACAGACAGAATGGATTATTTTGTGTCTATGTGCTGGAATAGAATGCAGATGGAATAGAACAAGTAGTGTCTGTGAGCTGGAATAGAATACAGATAGAATGGAATTTTTTGTGTCTATGAGCTGGAATAGAATGCAGATAGAATGTAATTTTTTGTGTCTATGAGCTGGAATAGAATACAGATGGAATAGAACAAATAGTGTCTTTGAGCTGGAATAGAATACAGATAGAGTGGAATTTTTTGTGTTTATAAGCTGGAATAAAATACAGATGGAATAGAAAAATAATTTCTATGAACTGGAATAGAATAAAGGTGGAATAGAACAAAAATTGTCTATGAGATGGAATAGAATACAGATGGAATAGAACAAATAGTGTCTATGAGCTGGATTAGAATACAGATGGAATAAAACAAATAGCATCTAAGAGCTGGAATAGAATACAGATAAAATGGAATTTTTTGTGTCTATGAGCTGGAATAGAATACAGATGGAAAAGAAATCATAGTATTTGAAATTTAATATAAAAACAGCTATAGAAGAAATAGTGTCTATGAGCTGGAAAAGAAAAAAGATAGAAAGGAATTTTTTGTTTTTATGGGTTGGAATAGAATAGAGATGGAATAGAACAAATAGTGTCTTTGAGCTGGAATAGAATACAGATAGAGTGGAATTTTTTGTGTCTATAAGCTGGAATAAAATACAGATGGAATAGAAGAAATACTGTCTATGAGGCGGAATGGAATACAGATGGAATACAAGAAATAGTGTCTATGAACTGGAATAGAAAAAATATGGAATGGAATTTTTTGTGTCTATGTGCTGGAACAGAATACAGGTGGAGTAGAAATCATAGTCTTTGAGATTTTATAGAAAAAATAGTTATAGATGAAATAGTGTCTATGAGCTAGAATAGAAAACAGATAGAATGGAATTTCTTGTGTCTATGAGATGGAATAGAATACAGATGGAATAGAAGAAATAGAGTCTATGAGCTGGAATAGAATACAGATGGAATAGAACAAATAGTGTCTATTGGTTGTTAAAGAATTCAGAAGGAATACAACAAATAGTGTGTATGAAATGGAATAGAATACAGATAGAATGGAATTTTTTGTGTCTATGAGCTGGAATAGAATACAGATGGAATAGAATTTTTTCTGTCTATGAGCTGGAATAGAATACAGATGGAATAGAACAAATAGTGTCTATGAGCTGGTATAGAATACAGATGGAATAGAACAAACAGTGTCTATGAAATGGAATAGAATACAGATGGATTGCAATTTTTTGTGTCTGTGAGCTAGAATACAATGCAGATGGAATAGAAGAAATATTGTCAATAAGCTGGCATAGAATACAGATGGAATAGAAAAAATCGTGTCTATGAGCTGGAATAGAATACAGATGGAATAGAACAAACAGTGTCTATGAAATGGAATAGAATACAGATGGAATGGAATTTTTGTGCCTATGAACTGGAATAGAATACAGATGAAGTAGAAATCATAGTCTGAGATTTTATAGAAAAAAACGTTACAGATGAAATAGTGTGTATGAGCAGGAATGGAATACAGATGGACTAGAAGAAATGGAGTCTATGAGCTGGAATAGAATGCAGATGGAATAGGACAATAAGTGTCTATTAAGTCGAATAGAATCAGATAGATTGGAATTGTTTGTGTCTATGAGCTGGAATAGAATGCAGATGGAATAGAACAAACAGTGTCTATGAGCTGGAATAGAATACAGATGGAATAGAATTTTTTGTGTCTATGAGCTGGAATAGAATACAGATGGAATAGAACAAACAGTGTCTATGAGCTGGAATAGAATACAGATGGAATAGAACAAATAGTGTCTGTGAGCTGGAATAGAATACAGATGGAATAGAATTTTTTGTGTCTATGAGCTGGTATAGAATACAGATGGAATAGAACAAACAGTGTATATGTACTGCATAAGAATACAGATGGAATAGAACAAATAGTGTCTTTGAGCTGAATAGAATACAGATGGAATAGAACAAACAGTGTCTATGAAATGGAATAGAATACAGATGGATTGCAATTTTTTGTGTCTGTGAGCTAGAATACAATGCCGATGGAATAGAACAAATATTGTCAATTAGCTGGAATAGAATACAGATGGAATAGAAAAAATCGTGTCTATGAGCTGGAATAGAATACAGATGGAATAGAACAAACAGTGTCTATGAAATGGAATAGAATACAGATGTAATGGAATTTTTGTGCCTATGAACTGGAATAGAATACAGATGAAGTAGAAATTATAGTCAGAGATTTTATAGAAAAAAACGTTACAGATGAAATAGTGTGTATGAGCAGGAATGGAATACAGATGGACTAGAAGAAATGGAGTCTATGAGCTGGAATAGAATGCAGATGGAATAGGACAATTAGTGTCTATTAAGTGGAATAGAATCAGATAGATTGGAATTGTTTGTGTCTATGAGCTGGAATAGAATGCAGATGGAATAGAACAAACAGTGTCTATGAGCTGGAATAGAATACAGATGGAATAGAACAAATAGTGTCTGTGAGCTGGAATAGAATACAGATGGAATAGAATTTTTTGTGTCTATGAGCTGGTATAGAATACAGATGGAATAGAACAAAGAGTGTCTATGAGCTGGAATAGAATACAGATGGAATAGAACAAACAGTGTCTATGAGCTGGTATAGAATACAGATGGAATAGAACAAAGAGTGTCTGTGAGCTGGAATAGAATACAGATGGAATAGAACAAATAGTGTCTGTGAGCTGGAATAGAATACAGATGGAATAGAACAAACAGTGTCTATGAAATGGAATAGAATACAGATGGATTGGAATTTTTGTGCCTATGAACTGGAATAGAATACAGATGAAGTAGAAATCATAGTCTGAGATTTAATATAAAAAAAAGTAATAGATGAAATACTGTGTATGAGCAGGAATGGAATAGAGATGGAATAGGAGAAATAGAGTCTATGAGCTGGAAAAGAATAGAGATGGAATAGAACAAATAGTGTCTTTGAGCTGGAATAGAATACAGATGGAGAAGACATCATAGTCTTTGAAATTTAATATAAAAACAGTTATAGAAGAAATAGTGTCTATGAGCAGGAAAAGAAAAAAATAGAATGGTATTTTTTGTGTTTATGAGCTGGAATAAAATACAGATGGAATAGAAAAATAATTTCTGTGAACTGGAATAGAATACAGACGGAATAGAACAAAAATTGTCTATGACATGGAATAGAATACAGATGGAATAGAACAAACAGTGTCTATGAGGTGGATTAGAATACAGATGGAATAAAACAAATAGCGTCTATGAGCTGGAATGGAATACAGATGGAGAAGAAATCATAGTCTTTGAAATTTAATATAAAAACAGCTATAGAAGAAATAGTGTCTATGCGCTGGAAAAGAATACAGATGGAATAGAAGAAATAGAGTCTGTGAGCTGGAATAGAATACAGATGGAATAGAACAAACAGTGTCTATGAAATGGAATAGATTACAGATGGAATAGAATTTTTTGTGTCTATGACCTGGAATATAATACAGATGGAATAGAACAAACAGTGTCTGTGAGCTGGAATAGAATACAGATGGAATAGAACAAACAGTGTCTATGAAATGGAATAGAATACAGATGGATTGGAATTTTTGTGCCTATGAACTGGAATAGAACACAGATGAAGTAGAAATCATAGTCTGAGATGTTATAGAAAAAAAAAGTTATAGATGAAATAGTGTATATTAGCAGGAATGGAGTACAGATGGAATAGAAGAAATAGAGTCTATGAGATGGAATAGAATGCAGATGGAATAGAACAAATAGTGTCTATTGAGTGGAATAGAATACATACAGAATGGAAGTGTTTGTGTCTGTGAGCTGGACTAGAACACAGATGGAGTAGAACAAATAGTGTCTATGAGCTGGAATAGAATAGAAATGGAATAGAAAAAATAGTGTCTATGAGCTGGAATAGAATAGAGATGGATTGGAATTTTTTGTGTCTATAAGCTGGAATAAAATACAGATGGAATAGAAGAAATACTGTCTATGAGGAGGAATGGAATACAGATGGAATACAAGAAATAGTGTCTATGAACTGGAATAGAAAAAATATGGAATGGAATTTTTTGTGTCTATGTGCTGGAACAGAATACAGGTGGAGTAGAAATCATAGTCTTTGAGATTTTATAGAAAAAATAGTTATAGATGAAATAGTGTCTATGAGCTAGAATAGAAAACAGATAGAATGGAATTTCTTGTGTCTATGAGATGGAATAGAATACAGATGGAATAGAAGAAATAGTGTCTATGAGCTGGAATAGAATACAGATGGAATAGAACAAACAGTGTCTATGAGCTGGAATAGAATACAGATGGAATAGAACAAATAGTGTCTGTGAGCTGGAATAGAATACAGATGGAATAGAACAAACAGTGTCTATGAAATGGAATAGAATACAGATGGATTGGAATTTTTGTGCCTATGAACTGGAATAGAACACAGATGAAGTAGAAATCATAGTCTGAGATTTTATAGAAAAAAAAGTACTAGATGAAATACTGTGTATGAGCAGGAATGGAGTACAGATGGAATAGAAGAAATAGAGTCTATGAGATGGAATAGAATGCAGATAGAATAGAACAAATAGTGTCTATTATGTGGAAGAGAATACAGATAGAATGGAATTGTTTGTGTCTATGAGCTGGAATAGAACACAGATTGAGTAGAACAAATAGTGTCTATGAGCTGGAATAAAATAGAAATGGAATAGAAAAAATAGAGTCTATGAGCTGGAATAGAATAGAGATGGATTGGAATTTTTTGTGTCTACAAGCTGGAATAAAATACAGATGGAATAGAAGAAATACTGTCTATGAGGTGCAATGGAATACAGATGGAATACAAGAAATAGTGTCTATGAACTGGAATAGAAAAATATGGAATGGAAATTTTTGTGTCTATGTGCTGGAACAGAATACAGGTAAAAATCATAATCTTTGAAATCATAGTCTTTGAGATTTTATAGAAAAAATAGTTATAGATGAAATAGTGTCTATGAGCTAGAATAGAAAACAGATAGAATGGAATTTCTTGTGTCTATGAGATGGAATAGAATACAGATGGAATAGAACAAACAGTGTCTATGAGCTGGAATAGAATGCAGATGGAATAGAACAAACAGTGTCTATGAAATGGAATAGAATACAGATGGAACAAAATTTTTGTGCCTATTAACTGGAATAGAATACAGATGAAGTAGAAATCATAGTCAGAGATTTTATAGAAAAAAAAGTAGTAGATGAAATAGTGTGTATGAGCAGGAATGGAATACAGATGGTATAGAGGAAATAGAGTCTATGAGCTGGAATAGAATAGAGATGGAATAGGACAATTAGTGTCTATTAAGTGGAATAGAATACAGACAGAATGGATTATTTTGTGTCTATGTGCTGGAATAGAATGCAGATGGAATAGAACAAGTAGTGTCTGTGAGCTGGAATAGAATACAGATAGAATGGAATTTTTTGTGTCTATGAGCTGGAATAGAATGCAGATAGAATGTAATTTTTTGTGTCTATGAGCTGGAATAGAATACAGATGGAATAGAACAAATAGTGTCTTTGAGCTGGAATAGAATACAGATAGAGTGGAATTTTTTGTGTTTATAAGCTGGAATAAAATACAGATGGAATAGAAAAATAATTTCTATGAACTGGAATAGAATAAAGGTGGAATACAACAAAAATTGTCTATGAGATGGAATAGAATACAGATGGAATAGAACAAATAGTGTCTATGAGCTGGATTAGAATACAGATGGAATAAAACAAATAGCATCTAAGAGCTGGAATAGAATACAGATAAAATGGAATTTTTTGTGTCTATGAGCTGGAATAGAATACAGATGGAAAAGAAATCATAGTATTTGAAATTTAATATAAAAACAGCTATAGAAGAAATAGTGTCTATGAGCTGGAAAAGAAAAAAGATAGAAAGGAATTTTTTGTTTTTATGGGTTGGAATAGAATAGAGATGGAATAGAACAAATAGTGTCTTTGAGCTGGAATAGAATACAGATAGAGTGGAATTTTTTGTGTCTATAAGCTGGAATAAAATACAGATGGAATAGAAGAAATACTGTCTATGAGGCGGAATGGAATACAGATGGAATACAAGAAATAGTGTCTATGAACTGGAATAGAAAAAATATGGAATGGAATTTTTTGTGTCTATGTGCTGGAACAGAATACAGGTGGAGTAGAAATCATAGTCTTTGAGATTTTATAGAAAAAATAGTTATAGATGAAATAGTGTCTATGAGCTAGAATAGAAAACAGATAGAATGGAATTTCTTGTGTCTATGAGATGGAATAGAATACAGATGGAATAGAAGAAATAGAGTCTATGAGCTGGAATAGAATACAGATGGAATAGAACAAATAGTGTCTATTGGTTGTTAAAGAATTCAGAAGGAATACAACAAATAGTGTGTATGAAATGGAATAGAATACAGATAGAATGGAATTTTTTGTGTCTATGAGCTGGAATAGAATACAGATGGAATAGAATTTTTTCTGTCTATGAGCTGGAATAGAATACAGATGGAATAGAACAAATAGTGTCTATGAGCTGGTATAGAATACAGATGGAATAGAACAAACAGTGTCTATGAAATGGAATAGAATACAGATGGATTGCAATTTTTTGTGTCTGTGAGCTAGAATACAATGCAGATGGAATAGAACAAATATTGTCAATAAGCTGGAATAGAATACAGATGGAATAGAAAAAATCGTGTCTATGAGCTGGAATAGAATACAGATGGAATAGAACAAACAGTGTCTATGAAATGGAATAGAATACAGATGTAATGGAATTTTTCTGCCTATGAACTGGAATAGAATACAGATGAAGTAGAAATCATAGTCTGAGATTTTATAGAAAAAAGCGTTACAGATGAAATAGTGTGTATGAGCAGGAATGGAATACAGATGGACAAGAAGAAATGGAGTCTATGAGCTGGAATAGAATGCAGATGGAATAGGACAATTAGTGTCTATTAAGTGGAATAGAATCAGATAGATTGGAATTGTTTGTGTCTATGAGCTGGAATAGAATGCAGATGGAATAGAACAAACAGTGTCTATGAGCTGGAATAGAATACAGATGGAATAGAATTTTTTGTGTCTATGAGCTGGAATAGAATACAGATGGAATAGAACAAACAGTGTCTATGAGCTGGTATATAATACAGATGGAATAGAACAAACAGTGTCTATGAGCTGGAATAGAATACAGATGGAATAGAACAAATAGTGTCTGTGAGCTGGTATAGAATACAGATGGAATAGAATTTTTTGTGTCTATGAGCTGGTATAGAATACAGATGGAATAGAACAAACAGTGTCTATGAACTGTAATAGAATACAGATGGAATAGAACAAATAGTTTCTGTGAGCTGAATAGAATATAGATGGAATAGAACAAACAGTGTCTATGAAATGGAATAGAATACAGATGGATTGCAATTTTTTGTGTCTGTGAGCTAGAATACAACGCAGATGGAATAGAACAAATATTGTCAATAAGCTGGAATAGAATACAGATGGATTAGAAAAAATCGTGTCTATGAGCTGGAATAGAATACAGATGGAATAGAACAAACAGTGTCTATGAAATGGAATAGAATACAGATGTAATGGAATTTTTGTGCCTATGAACTGGAATAGAATACAGATGAAGTAGAAATCATAGTCTGAGATTTTATAGAAAAAAGCGTTACAGATGAAATAGTGCGTATGAGCAGGAATGGAATACAGATGGACTAGAAGAAATGGAGTCTATGAGCTGGAATAGAATGCAGATGGAATAGGACAATTAGTGTCTATTAAGTGGAATAGAATCAGATAGATTGGAATTGTTTGTGTCTATGAGCTGGAATAGAATGCAGATGGAATAGAACAAACAGTGTCTATGAGCTGGAATAGAATGCAGATGGAATAGAACAAACAGTGTCTATGAGCTGGAATAGAATACAGATGGAATAGAACAAACAGTGTCTATGAGCTGGAATAGAATACAGATGGAATAGAACAAACAGTGTCTATGAGCTGGTATAGAATACAGATGGAACAGAACAAACAGTGTCTATGAGCTGGAATAGAATACAGATGGAATAGAACAAACAGTGTCTATGAGCTGGAATAGAATACAGATGGAATAGAACAAACAGTGTCTATGAAATGGAATAGAATACAGATGGATTGGAATTTTTGTGCCTATGAACTGGAATGGAACACAGCTGAAGTAGAAATCATAGTCTGAGATTTTAGAGAAAAAAAAGTAATAGATGAAATACTGTGTATGAGCAGGAATGGAATAGAGATGCAATAGAAGAAATAGAGTCTATGAGCTGGAAAAGAAAAAAGATAGAAAGGAATTTTTTGTTTTTATGGGTTGGAATAGAATACAGATGGAATAGAACAAATAGTGTCTGTGAGCTGGAATAGAATACAGATAGAGTGGAATTTTTTGTGTTTTTAAGCTGGAATAAAATACAGATGGAATAGAAAAATAATTTCTGTGAACTGGAATAGAATACAGACGGAATAGAACAAAAATTGTCTATGAGATGTAATAGAATACAGATGGAATAGAACAAATAGTGTCTATGAGCTGGATTGGAATACAGATGGAATAAAACAAATAGCGTCTATGAGCTGGAATAGAATACAGATGGAGAAGAAATCATAGTCTTTGAAATTTAATATAAAAACAGTTATAGAAGAAATAGTGTTTATGCGCTGGAAAAGAATACAGATGGAATAGAAGAAATAGAGTCTGTGAGCTGGAATAGAATACAGATGGAATAGAACAAACAGTGTCTATGTAATGGAATAGAATACAGATGGAATAGAATTTTTTGTGTCTATGACCTGGAATATAATACAGAAGGAATAGAACAAACAGTGTCTGTGAGCTGGAATAGAATACAGATGGAATAGAACAAACAGTGTCTATGAAATGGAATAGAATACAGATGGATTGGAATTTTTGTGCCTATGAACTGGAATAGAACACAGATGAAGTAGAAATCATAGTCTGAGATTTTATAGAAAAAAAAGTACTAGATGAAATACTGTGTATGAGCAGGAATGGAGTACAGATGGAATAGAAGAAATAGAGTCTATGAGATGGAATAGAATGCAGATAGAATAGAACAAATAGTGTCTATTATGTGGAAGAGAATACAGGTAGAATGGAATTGTTTGTGTCTATGAGCTGGAATAGAACACAGATGGAGTAGAACAAATAGTGTCTATGAGCTGGAATAGAATAGAAATGGAATAGAAAAAATAGAGTCTATGAGCTGGAATAGAATAGAGATGGATTGGAATTTTTTGTGTCTACAAGCTGGAATAAAATACAGATGGAATAGAAGAAATACTGTCTATGAGGTGCAATGGAATACAGATGGAATACAAGAAATAGTGTCTATGAACTGGAATAGAAAAATATGGAATGGAAATTTTTGTGTCTATGTGCTGGAACAGAATACAGGTAAAAATCATAATCTTTGAAATCATAGTCTTTGAGATTTTATAGAAAAAATAGTTATAGATGAAATAGTGTCTATGAGCTAGAATAGAAAACAGATAGAATGGAATTTCTTGTGTCTATGAGATGGAATAGAATACAGATGGAATAGAACAAACAGTGTCTATGAGCTGGAATAGAATGCAGATGGAATAGAACAAACAGTGTCTATGAAATGGAATAGAATACAGATGGAACGGAATTTTTGTGCCTATTAACTGGAATAGAATACAGATGAAGTAGAAATCATAGTCAGAGATTTTATAGAATAAAAAGTAGTAGATGAAATAGTGTGTATGAGCAGGAATGGAATACAGATGGAATAGAGGAAATAGAGTCTATGAGCTGGAATAGAATAGAGATGGAATAGGACAATTAGTGTCTATTAAGTGGAATAGAATACAGACAGAATGGATTATTTTGTGTCTATGTGCTGGAATAGAATGCAGATGGAATAGAACAAGTAGTGTCTGTGAGCTGGAATAGAATACAGATAGAATGGAATTTTTTGTGTCTATGAGCTGGAATAGAATGCAGATAGAATGTAATTTTTTGTGTCTATGAGCTGGAATAGAATACAGATGGAATAGAACAAATAGTGTCTTTGAGCTGGAATAGAATACAGATAGAGTGGAATTTTTTGTGTTTATAAGCTGGAATAAAATACAGATGGAATAGAAAAATAATTTCTATGAACTGGAATAGAATACAGATGGAATAGAACAAAAATTATCTATGAGCTGGAATAGAATACAGATGGAATAGAACAAATAGTGTCTATGAGCTGGATTAGAATACAGATGGAATAAAACAAATAGCATCTAAGAGCTGGAATAGAATACAGATAAAATGGAATTTTTTGTGTCTATGAGCTGGAATAGAATACAGATGGAAAAGAAATCATAGTATTTGAAATTTAATATAAAAACAGCTATAGAAGTAATAGTGTCTATGAGCTGGAAAAGAAAAAAGATAGAAAGGAATTTTTTGTTTTTATGGGTTGGAATAGAATAGAGATGGAATAGAACAAATAGTGTCTTTGAGCTGGAATAGAATACAGATAGAGTGGAATTTTTTGTGTCTATAAGCTGGAATAAAATACAGATGGAATAGAAGAAATACTGTCTATGAGGCGGAATGGAATACAGATGGAATACAAGAAATAGTGTCTATGAACTGGAATAGAAAAAATATGGAATGGAATTTTTTGTGTCTATGTGCTGGAACAGAATACAGGTGGAGTAGAAATCATAGTCTTTGAGATTTTATAGAAAAAATAGTTATAGATGAAATAGTGTCTATGAGCTAGAATAGAAAACAGATAGAATGGAATTTCTTGTGTCTATGAGATGGAATAGAATACAGATGGAATAGAAGAAATAGAGTCTATGAGCTGGAATAGAATACAGATGGAATAGAACAAATAGTGTCTATTGGTTGTTAAAGAATTCAGAAGGAATACAACAAATAGCGTGTATGAAATGGAATAGAATACAGATAGAATGGAATTTTTTGTGTCTATGAGCTGGAATAGAATACAGATGGAATAGAATTTTTTCTGTCTATGAGCTGGAATAGAATACAGATGGAATAGAACAAATAGTGTCTATGAGCTGGTATAGAATACAGATGGAATAGAACAAACAGTGTCTATGAAATGGAATAGAATACAGATGGATTGCAATTTTTTGTGTCTGTGAGCTAGAATACAATGCAGATGGAATAGAACAAATATTGTCAATAAGCTGGCATAGAATACAGATGGAATAGAAAAAATCGTGTCTATGAGCTGGAATAGAATACAGATGGAATAGAACAAACAGTGTCTATGAAATGGAATAGAATACAGATGGAATGGAATTTTTGTGCCTATGAACTGGAATAGAATACAGATGAAGTAGAAATCATAGTCTGAGATTTTATAGAAAAAAACGTTACAGATGAAATAGTGTGTATGAGCAGGAATGGAATACAGATGGACTAGAAGAAATGGAGTCTATGACCTGGAATAGAATGCAGATGGAATAGGACAATAAGTGTCTATTAAGTCGAATAGAATCAGATAGATTGGAATTGTTTGTGTCTATGAGCTGGAATAGAATGCAGATGGAATAGAACAAACAGTGTCTATGAGCTGGAATAGAATACAGATGGAATAGAATTTTTTGTGTCTATGAGCTGGAATAGAATACAGATGGAATAGAACAAACAGTGTCTATGAGCTGGTATAGAATACAGATGGAATAGAACAAACAGTATCTATGAGCTGGAATAGAATACAGATGGAATAGAACAAATAGTGTCTGTGAGCTGGAATAGAATACAGATGGAATAGAACAAATAGTGTCTGTGAGCTGGAATAGAATACAGATGGAATAGAATTTTTTGTGTCTATGAGCTGGTATAGAATACAGATGGAATAGAACAAACAGTGTATATGAACTGTATTAGAATACAGATGGAATAGAACAAATAGTGTCTGTGAGCTGAATAGAATACAGATGGAATAGAACAAACAGTGTCTATGAAATGGAATAGAATACAGATGGATTGCAATTTTTTGTGTCTGTGAGCTAGAATACAATGCAGATGGAATAGAACAAATATTGTCAATTAGCTGGAATAGAATACAGATGGAATAGAAAAAATCGTTTCTATGAGCTGGAATAGAATACAGATGGAATAGAACAAACAGTGTCTATGAAATGGAATAGAATACAGATGTAATGGAATTTTTGTGCCTATGAACTGGAATAGAATACAGATGAAGTAGAAATTATAGTCTGAGATTTTATAGAATAAAACGTTACAGATGAAATAGTGTGTATGAGCAGGAATGGAATACAGATGGACTAGAAGAAATGGAGTCTATGAGCTGGAATAGAATGCAGATGGAGTAGGACAATTAGTGTCTATTAAGTGGAATAGAATCAGATACATTGGAATTGTTTGTGTCTACGAGCTGGAATAGAATGCAGATGGAATAGAACAAACAGTGTCTATGAACTGGAATAGAATGCAGATGGAATAGAACAAACAGTGTCTATGAAATGGAATAGAATGCAGATGGAATAGAACAGTGTCTATGAGCTGGAATAGAATACAGATGGAATAGAACAAACAGTGTCTATGAGCTGGTATAGAATACAGATGGAATAGAACAAACAGTGTCTATGAGCTGGAATAGAATACAGATGGAATAGAACAAATAGTGTCTGTGAGCTGGAATAGAATACAGATGGAATAGAATTTTTTGTGTCTATGAGCTGGTATAGAATACAGATGGAATAGAACAAACAGTGTATATGTACTGTATAAGAATACAGATGGAATAGAACAAATAGTGTCTGTGAGCTGAATAGAATACAGATGGAATAGAACAAACAGTGTCTATGAAATGGAATAGAATACAGATGGATTGCAATTTTTTGTGTCTGTGAGCTAGAATACAATGCCGATGGAATAGAACAAATATTGTCAATTAGCTGGAATAGAATACAGATGGAATAGAAAAAATCGTGTCTATGAGCTGGAATAGAATACAGATGGAATAGAACAAACAGTGTCTATGAAATGGAATAGAATACAGATGTAATGGAATTTTTGTGCCTATGAACTGGAATAGAATACAGATGAAGTAGAAATTATAGTCAGAGATTTTATAGAAAAAAACGTTACAGATGAAATAGTGTGTATGAGCAGGAATGGAATACAGATGGACTAGAAGAAATGGAGTCTATGAGCTGGAATAGAATGCAGATGGAATAGGACAATTAGTGTCTATTAAGTGGAATAGAATCAGATAGATTGGAATTGTTTGTGTCTATGAGCTGGAATAGAATGCAGATGGAATAGAACAAACAGTGTCTATGAGCTGGAATAGAATACAGATGGAATAGAACAAATAGTGTCTGTGAGCTGGAATAGAATACAGATGGAATAGAATTTTTTGTGTCTATGAGCTGGTATAGAATACAGATGGAATAGAACAAAGAGTGTCTATGAGCTGGAATAGAATACAGATGGAATAGAACAAATAGTGTCTGTGAGCTGGAATAGAATACAGATGGAATAGAACAAACAGTGTCTATGAAATGGAATAGAATACAGATGGATTGGAATTTTTGTGCCTATGAACTGGAATAGAATACAGATGAAGTAGAAATCATAGTCTGAGATTTTATAGAAAAAAAAGTAATAGATGAAATACTGTGTATGAGCAGGAATGGAATAGAGATGGAATAGGAGAAATAGAGTCTATGAGCTGGAAAAGAATAGAGATGGAATAGAACAAATAGTGTCTTTGAGCTGGAATAGAATACAGATGGAGAAGACATCATAGTCTTTGAAATTTAATATAAAAACAGTTATAGAAGAAAGAGTGTCTATGAGCAGGAAAAGAAAAAAATAGAATGGTATTTTTTGTGTTTATGAGCTGGAATAAAATACAGATGGAATAGAAAAATAATTTCTGTGAACTGGAATAGAATACAGACGGAATAGAACAAAAATTGTCTATGACATGGAATAGAATACAGATGGAATAGAACAAACAGTGTCTATGAGGTGGATTAGAATACAGATGGAATAAAACAAATAGCGTCTATGAGCTGGAATGGAATACAGATGGAGAAGAAATCATAGTCTTTGAAATTTAATATAAAAACAGCTATAGAAGAAATAGTGTCTATGCGCTGGAAAAGAATACAGATGGAATAGAAGAAATAGAGTCTGTGAGCTGGAATACAATACAGATGGAATAGAACAAACAGTGTCTATGAAATGGAATAGATTACAGATGGAATAGAATTTTTTGTGTCTATGACCTGGAATATAATACAGATGGAATAGAACAAACAGTGTCTGTGAGCTGGAATAGAATACAGATGGAATAGAACAAACAGTGTCTATGAAATGGAATAGAATACAGATGGATTGGAATTTTTGTGCCTATGAACTGGAATAGAACACAGATGAAGTAGAAATCATAGTCTGAGATGTTATAGAAAAAAAAAGTTATAGATGAAATAGTGTATATTAGCAGGAATGGAGTACAGATGGAATAGAAGAAATAGAGTCTATGAGATGGAATAGAATGCAGATGGAATAGAACAAATAGTGTCTATTGAGTGGAATAGAATACATACAGAATGGAAGTGTTTGTGTCTGTGAGCTGGACTAGAACACAGATGGAGTAGAACAAATAGTGTCTATGAGCTGGAATAGAATAGAAATGGAATAGAAAAAATAGTGTCTATGAGCTAGAATAGAATAGAGATGGATTGGAATTTTTTGTGTCTATAAGCTGGAATAAAATACAGATGGAATAGAAGAAATACTGTCTATGAGGAGGAATGGAATACAGATGGAATACAAGAAATAGTGTCTATGAACTGGAATAGAAAAAATATGGAATGGAATTTTTTGTGTCTATGTGCTGGAACAGAATACAGGTGGAGTAGAAATCATAGTCTTTGAGTTTTTATAGAAAAAATAGTTATAGATGAAATAGTGTCTATGAGCTAGAATAGAAAACAGATAGAATGGAATTTCTTGTGTCTATGAGATGGAATAGAATACAGATGGAATAGAAGAAATAGTGTCTATGAGCTGGAATAGAATACAGATGGAATAGAACAAATAGTGTCTATTGGTTGTTAAAGAATTAAGAAGGAATACAACAAATAGTGTGTATGAAATGGAATAGAATACAGATAGAATGGAATTTTTTGTGTCTATGAGCTGGAATAGAATACAGATGGAATAGAATTTTTTCTGTCTATGAGCTGGAATAGAATACAGATGGAATAGAACAAATAGTGTCTATGAGCTGGTATAGAATACAGATGGAATAGAACAAACAGTGTCTATGAAATGGAATAGAATACAGATGGATTGCAATTTTTTGTGTCTGTGAGCTAGAATACAATGCAGATGGAATAGAACAAATATTGTCAATAAGCTGGAATAGAATACAGATGGAATAGAAAAAATCGTGTCTATGAGCTGGAATAGAATACAGATGGAATAGAACAAACAGTGTCTATGAAATGGAATACAATACAGATGGAATGGAATTTTTGTGCCTATGAACTGGAATAGAATACAGATGAAGTAGAAATCATAGTCTGAGATTTTATAGAAAAAAGCGTTACAGATGAAATAGTGTGTATGAGCAGGAATGGAATACAGATGGACAAGAAGAAATGGAGTCTATGAGCTGGAATAGAATGCAGATGGAATAGGACAATTAGTGTCTATTAAGTGGAATAGAATCAGATAGATTGGAATTGTTTTTGTCTATGAGCTGGAATAGAATGCAGATGGAATAGAACAAACAGTGTCTATGAGCTGGAATAGAATACAGATGGAATAGAATTTTTTGTGTCTATGAGCTGGAATAGAATACAGATGGAATAGAACAAACAGTGTCTAAGAGCTGGTATATAATACAGATGGAATAGAACAAACAGTGTCTATGAGCTGGAATAGAATACAGATGGAATAGAACAAATAGTGTCTGTGAGCTGGAATAGAATACAGATGGAATAGAATTTTTTGTGTCTATGAGCTGGTATAGAATACAGATGGAATAGAACAAACAGTGTCTATGTAATGGAATAGAATACAGATGGAATAGAATTTTTTGTGTCTATGACCTGGAATATAATACAGAAGGAATAGAACAAACAGTGTCTGTGAGCTGGAATAGAATACAGATGGAATAGAACAAACAGTGTCTATGAAATGGAATAGAATACAGATGGATTGGAATTTTTGTGCCTATGAACTGGAATAGAACACAGATGATGTAGAAATCATAGTCTGAGATTTTATAGAAAAAAAAGTTATAGATGAAATAGTGTGTATTAGCAGGAATGGAGTACAGATGGAATAGAAGAAATAGAGTCTATGAGATGGAATAGAATGCAGATGGAATAGAACAAATAGTGTCTATTAAGTGGAATAGAATACATACAGAATGGAAGTGTTTGTGTCTGTGAGCTGGAATAGAACACAGATGGAGTAGAACAAATAGTGTCTATGAGCTGGAATAGAATAGAAATGGAATAGAAAAAATAGTGTCTATGAGCTGGAATAGAATAGAGATGGATTGGAATTTTTTGTGTCTATGAGCTGGAATAGAATACAGATGTAATAGAATAATTAGTGTCTTTTTAGTGGAATAGAATACAGATATAATGGAATTATTTGTGTCGATGAGCTGGAATAGAATACAGATGGAATAGAACAAACAGTGTCTATGAAATGGAATAGAATACATATGGAATAGAACAAATATTTTCAATAAGCTTGAATAGAATACAGATGGAATAGAACAAACAGTGTCTATGAGCTGGAATAGAATACAGATGGAATAGAACAAACAGTGTCTATGAGCTGGTATAGAATACAGATGGAACAGAACAAACAGTGTCTATGAGCTGGAATAGAATACAGATGGAATAGAACAAATAGTGTCTGTGAGCTGGAATAGAATACAGATGGAATAGAATTTTTTGTGTCTATGAGCTGGTATAGAATACAGATGGAATAGAACAAACAGTGTCTATGAAATGGAATAGAATACAGATGGAATGGAATTTTTGTGCCTATGAACTGGAATAGAATACAGATGAAGTAGAAATCATAGTCTGAGATTTTATAGAAAAAAACGTTACAGATGAAATAGTGCGTATGAGCAGGAATGGAATGCAGATGGACTAGAAGAAATGGAGTCTATGAGCTGGAATAGAATGCAGATGGAATAGGACAATTAGTGTCTATTAAGTGGAATAGAATCAGATAGATTGGAATTGTTTGTGTCTATGAGCTGGAATAGAATGCAGATGGAATAGAACAAACAGTGTCTATGAGCTGGAATAGAATGCAGATGGAATAGAACAAACAGTGTCTATGAGCTGGAATAGAATACAGATGGAATAGAACAAACAGTGTCTATGAGCTGGAATAGAATACAGATGGAATAGAACAAACAGTGTCTATGAGCTGGTATAGAATACAGATGGAACAGAACAAACAGTGTCTATGAGCTGGAATAGAATACAGATGGAATAGAACAAACAGTGTCTATGAGCTGGAATAGAATACAGATGGAATAGAACAAACAGTGTCTATGAAATGGAATAGAATACAGATGGATTGGAATTTTTGTGCCTATGAACTGGAATGGAACACAGCTGAAGTAGAAATCATAGTCTGAGATTTTAGAGAAAAAAAAGTAATAGATGAAATACTGTGTATGAGCAGGAATGGAATAGAGATGCAATAGAAGAAATAGAGTCTATGAGCTGGAAAAGAAAAAAGATAGAAAGGAATTTTTTGTTTTTATGGGTTGGAATAGAATACAGATGGAATAGAACAAATAGTGTCTGTGAGCTGGAATAGAATACAGATAGAGTGGAATTTTTTGTGTTTTTAAGCTGGAATAAAATACAGATGGAATAGAAAAATAATTTCTGTGAACTGGAATAGAATACAGACGGAATAGAACAAAAATTGTCTATGAGATGTAATAGAATACAGATGGAATAGAACAAATAGTGTCTATGAGCTGGATTAGAATTCAGATGGAATAAAACAAATAGCGTCTATGAGCTGGAATAGAATACAGATGGAGAAGAAATCATAGTCTTTGAAATTTAATATAAAAACAGTTATAGAAGAAATAGTGTCTGTGAGCTGGAAAAGAAAAAAGATAGAATGGAATTTTTTGTTTTTATGAGCTGGAATAAAATACAGATGGAAAAGAAAAATAATTTCTGTGAACTGGAATAGAATACAGACGGAATAGAACAAAAGTTGTCTATGAGATGGAATAGAATACAAATGGAATAGAACAAATAGTGTCTATGAGCTGGATTGGAATACAGATGGAATAAAACAAATAGCGTCTATGAGCTGGAATAGAATACAGATGGAGAAGAAATCATAGTCTTTGAAATTTAATATAAAAACAGTTATAGAAGAAATAGTGTTTATGCGCTGGAAAAGAATACAGATGGAATAGAAGAAATAGAGTCTGTGAGCTGGAATAGAATACAGATGGAATAGAACAAACAGTGTCTATGTAATGGAATAGAATACAGATGGAATAGAATTTTTTGTGTCTATGACCTGGAATATAATACAGAAGGAATAGAACAAACAGTGTCTGTGAGCTGGAATAGAATACAGATGGAATAGAACAAACAGTGTCTATGAAATGGAATAGAATACAGATGGATTGGAATTTTTGTGCCTATGAACTGGAATAGAACACAGATGAAGTAGAAATCATAGTCTGAGATTTTATAGAAAAAAAAGTACTAGATGAAATACTGTGTATGAGCAGGAATGGAGTACAGATGGAATAGAAGAAATAGAGTCTATGAGATGGAATAGAATGCAGATAGAATAGAACAAATAGTGTCTATTATGTGGAAGAGAATACAGGTAGAATGGAATTGTTTGTGTCTATGAGCTGGAATAGAACACAGATGGAGTAGAACAAATAGTGTCTATGAGCTGGAATAGAATAGAAATGGAATAGAAAAAATAGAGTCTATGAGCTGGAATAGAATAGAGATGGATTGGAATTTTTTGTGTCTACAAGCTGGAATAAAATACAGATGGAATAGAAGAAATACTGTCTATGAGGTGCAATGGAATACAGATGGAATACAAGAAATAGTGTCTATGAACTGGAATAGAAAAATATGGAATGGAAATTTTTGTGTCTATGTGCTGGAACAGAATACAGGTAAAAATCATAATCTTTGAAATCATAGTCTTTGAGATTTTATAGAAAAAATAGTTATAGATGAAATAGTGTCTATGAGCTAGAATAGAAAACAGATAGAATGGAATTTCTTGTGTCTATGAGATGGAATAGAATACAGATGGAATAGAACAAACAGTGTCTATGAGCTGGAATAGAATGCAGATGGAATAGAACAAACAGTGTCTATGAAATGGAATAGAATACAGATGGAACGGAATTTTTGTGCCTATTAACTGGAATAGAATACAGATGAAGTAGAAATCATAGTCAGAGATTTTATAGAATAAAAAGTAGTAGATGAAATAGTGTGTATGAGCAGGAATGGAATACAGATGGAATAGAGGAAATAGAGTCTATGAGCTGGAATAGAATAGAGATGGAATAGGACAATTAGTGTCTATTAAGTGGAATAGAATACAGACAGAATGGATTATTTTGTGTCTATGTGCTGGAATAGAATGCAGATGGAATAGAACAAGTAGTGTCTGTGAGCTGGAATAGAATACAGATAGAATGGAATTTTTTGTGTCTATGAGCTGGAATAGAATGCAGATAGAATGTAATTTTTTGTGTCTATGAGCTGGAATAGAATACAGATGGAATAGAACAAATAGTGTCTTTGAGCTGGAATAGAATACAGATAGAGTGGAATTTTTTGTGTTTATAAGCTGGAATAAAATACAGATGGAATAGAAAAATAATTTCTATGAACTGGAATAGAATACAGATGGAATAGAACAAAAATTATCTATGAGCTGGAATAGAATACAGATGGAATAGAACAAATAGTGTCTATGAGCTGGATTAGAATACAGATGGAATAAAACAAATAGCATCTAAGAGCTGGAATAGAATACAGATAAAATGGAATTTTTTGTGTCTATGAGCTGGAATAGAATACAGATGGAAAAGAAATCATAGTATTTGAAATTTAATATAAAAACAGCTATAGAAGTAATAGTGTCTATGAGCTGGAAAAGAAAAAAGATAGAAAGGAATTTTTTGTTTTTATGGGTTGGAATAGAATAGAGATGGAATAGAACAAATAGTGTCTTTGAGCTGGAATAGAATACAGATAGAGTGGAATTTTTTGTGTCTATAAGCTGGAATAAAATACAGATGGAATAGAAGAAATACTGTCTATGAGGCGGAATGGAATACAGATGGAATACAAGAAATAGTGTCTATGAACTGGAATAGAAAAAATATGGAATGGAATTTTTTGTGTCTATGTGCTGGAACAGAATACAGGTGGAGTAGAAATCATAGTCTTTGAGATTTTATAGAAAAAATAGTTATAGATGAAATAGTGTCTATGAGCTAGAATAGAAAACAGATAGAATGGAAGTTCTTGTGTCTATGAGATGGAATAGAATACAGATGGAATAGAAGAAATAGAGTCTATGAGCTGGAATAGAATACAGATGGAATAGAACAAATAGTGTCTATTGGTTGTTAAAGAATTCAGAAGGAATACAACAAATAGCGTGTATGAAATGGAATAGAATACAGATAGAATGGAATTTTTTGTGTCTATGAGCTGGAATAGAATACAGATGGAATAGAATTTTTTCTGTCTATGAGCTGGAATAGAATACAGATGGAATAGAACAAATAGTGTCTATGAGCTGGTATAGAATACAGATGGAATAGAACAAACAGTGTCTATGAAATGGAATAGAATACAGATGGATTGCAATTTTTTGTGTCTGTGAGCTAGAATACAATGCAGATGGAATAGAACAAATATTGTCAATAAGCTGGCATAGAATACAGATGGAATAGAAAAAATCGTGTCTATGAGCTGGAATAGAATACAGATGGAATAGAACAGTGTCTATGAAATGGAATAGAATACAGATGGAATGGAATTTTTGTGCCTATGAACTGGAATAGAATACAGATGAAGTAGAAATCATAGTCTGAGATTTTATAGAAAAAAACGTTACAGATGAAATAGTGTGTATGAGCAGGAATGGAATACAGATGGACTAGAAGAAATGGAGTCTATGACCTGGAATAGAATGCAGATGGAATAGGACAATAAGTGTCTATTAAGTCGAATAGAATCAGATAGATTGGAATTGTTTGTGTCTATGAGCTGGAATAGAATGCAGATGGAATAGAACAAACAGTGTCTATGAGCTGGAATAGAATACAGATGGAATAGAATTTTTTGTGTCTATGAGCTGGAATAGAATACAGATGGAATAGAACAAACAGTGTCTATGAGCTGGTATAGAATACAGATGGAATAGAACAAACAGTATCTATGAGCTGGAATAGAATACAGATGGAATAGAACAAATAGTGTCTGTGAGCTGGAATAGAATACAGATGGAATAGAACAAATAGTGTCTGTGAGCTGGAATAGAATACAGATGGAATAGAATTTTTTGTGTCTATGAGCTGGTATAGAATACAGATGGAATAGAACAAACAGTGTATATGAACTGTATTAGAATACAGATGGAATAGAACAAATAGTGTCTGTGAGCTGAATAGAATACAGATGGAATAGAACAAACAGTGTCTATGAAATGGAATAGAATACAGATGGATTGCAATTTTTTGTGTCTGTGAGCTAGAATACAATGCAGATGGAATAGAACAAATATTGTCAATTAGCTGGAATAGAATACAGATGGAATAGAAAAAATCGTGTCTATGAGCTGGAATAGAATACAGATGGAATAGAACAAACAGTGTCTATGAAATGGAATAGAATACAGATGTAATGGAATTTTTGTGCCTATGAACTGGAATAGAATACAGATGAAGTAGAAATTATAGTCTGAGATTTTATAGAATAAAACGTTACAGATGAAATAGTGTGTATGAGCAGGAATGGAATACAGATGGACTAGAAGAAATGGAGTCTATGAGCTGGAATAGAATGCAGATGGAGTAGGACAATTAGTGTCTATTAAGTGGAATAGAATCAGATACATTGGAATTGTTTGTGTCTACGAGCTGGAATAGAATGCAGATGGAATAGAACAAACAGTGTCTATGAACTGGAATAGAATGCAGATGGAATAGAACAAACAGTGTCTATGAAATGGAATAGAATGCAGATGGAATAGAACAGTGTCTATGAGCTGGAATAGAATACAGATGGAATAGAACAAACAGTGTCTATGAGCTGGTATAGAATACAGATGGAATAGAACAAACAGTGTCTATGAGCTGGAATAGAATACAGATGGAATAGAACAAATAGTGTCTGTGAGCTGGAATAGAATACAGATGGAATAGAATTTTTTGTGTCTATGAGCTGGTATAGAATACAGATGGAATAGAACAAACAGTGTATATGTACTGTATAAGAATACAGATGGAATAGAACAAATAGTGTCTGTGAGCTGAATAGAATACAGATGGAATAGAACAAACAGTGTCTATGAAATGGAATAGAATACAGATGGATTGCAATTTTTTGTGTCTGTGAGCTAGAATACAATGCCGATGGAATAGAACAAATATTGTCAATTAGCTGGAATAGAATACAGATGGAATAGAAAAAATCGTGTCTATGAGCTGGAATAGAATACAGATGGAATAGAACAAACAGTGTCTATGAAATGGAATAGAATACAGATGTAATGGAATTTTTGTGCCTATGAACTGGAATAGAATACAGATGAAGTAGAAATTATAGTCAGAGATTTTATAGAAAAAAACGTTACAGATGAAATAGTGTGTATGAGCAGGAATGGAATACAGATGGACTAGAAGAAATGGAGTCTATGAGCTGGAATAGAATGCAGATGGAATAGGACAATTAGTGTCTATTAAGTGGAATAGAATCAGATAGATTGGAATTGTTTGTGTCTATGAGCTGGAATAGAATGCAGATGGAATAGAACAAACAGTGTCTATGAGCTGGAATAGAATACAGATGGAATAGAACAAATAGTGTCTGTGAGCTGGAATAGAATACAGATGGAATAGAATTTTTTGTGTCTATGAGCTGGTATAGAATACAGATGGAATAGAACAAAGAGTGTCTATGAGCTGGAATAGAATACAGATGGAATAGAACAAATAGTGTCTGTGAGCTGGAATAGAATACAGATGGAATAGAACAAACAGTGTCTATGAAATGGAATAGAATACAGATGGATTGGAATTTTTGTGCCTATGAACTGGAATAGAATACAGATGAAGTAGAAATCATAGTCTGAGATTTTATAGAAAAAAAAGTAATAGATGAAATACTGTGTATGAGCAGGAATGGAATAGAGATGGAATAGGAGAAATAGAGTCTATGAGCTGGAAAAGAATAGAGATGGAATAGAACAAATAGTGTCTTTGAGCTGGAATAGAATACAGATGGAGAAGACATCATAGTCTTTGAAATTTAATATAAAAACAGTTATAGAAGAAATAGTGTCTATGAGCAGGAAAAGAAAAAAATAGAATGGTATTTTTTGTGTTTATGAGCTGGAATAAAATACAGATGGAATAGAAAAATAATTTCTGTGAACTGGAATAGAATACAGACGGAATAGAACAAAAATTGTCTATGACATGGAATAGAATACAGATGGAATAGAACAAACAGTGTCTATGAGGTGGATTAGAATACAGATGGAATAAAACAAATAGCGTCTATGAGCTGGAATGGAATACAGATGGAGAAGAAATCATAGTCTTTGAAATTTAATATAAAAACAGCTATAGAAGAAATAGTGTCTATGCGCTGGAAAAGAATACAGATGGAATAGAAGAAATAGAGTCTGTGAGCTGGAATAGAATACAGATGGAATAGAACAAACAGTGTCTATGAAATGGAATAGATTACAGATGGAATAGAATTTTTTGTGTCTATGACCTGGAATATAATACAGATGGAATAGAACAAACAGTGTCTGTGAGCTGGAATAGAATACAGATGGAATAGAACAAACAGTGTCTATGAAATGGAATAGAATACAGATGGATTGGAATTTTTGTGCCTATGAACTGGAATAGAACACAGATGAAGTAGAAATCATAGTCTGAGATGTTATAGAAAAAAAAAGTTATAGATGAAATAGTGTATATTAGCAGGAATGGAGTACAGATGGAATAGAAGAAATAGAGTCTATGAGATGGAATAGAATGCAGATGGAATAGAACAAATAGTGTCTATTGAGTGGAATAGAATACATACAGAATGGAAGTGTTTGTGTCTGTGAGCTGGACTAGAACACAGATGGAGTAGAACAAATAGTGTCTATGAGCTGGAATAGAATAGAAATGGAATAGAAAAAATAGTGTCTATGAGCTGGAATAGAATAGAGATGGATTGGAATTTTTTGTGTCTATAAGCTGGAATAAAATACAGATGGAATAGAAGAAATACTGTCTATGAGGAGGAATGGAATACAGATGGAATACAAGAAATAGTGTCTATGAACTGGAATAGAAAAAATATGGAATGGAATTTTTTGTGTCTATGTGCTGGAACAGAATACAGGTGGAGTAGAAATCATAGTCTTTGAGTTTTTATAGAAAAAATAGTTATAGATGAAATAGTGTCTATGAGCTAGAATAGAAAACAGATAGAATGGAATTTCTTGTGTCTATGAGATGGAATAGAATACAGATGGAATAGAAGAAATAGTGTCTATGAGCTGGAATAGAATACAGATGGAATAGAACAAATAGTGTCTATTGGTTGTTAAAGAATTAAGAAGGAATACAACAAATAGTGTGTATGAAATGGAATAGAATACAGATAGAATGGAATTTTTTGTGTCTATGAGCTGGAATAGAATACAGATGGAATAGAATTTTTTCTGTCTATGAGCTGGAATAGAATACAGATGGAATAGAACAAATAGTGTCTATGAGCTGGTATAGAATACAGATGGAATAGAACAAACAGTGTCTATGAAATGGAATAGAATACAGATGGATTGCAATTTTTTGTGTCTGTGAGCTAGAATACAATGCAGATGGAATAGAACAAATATTGTCAATAAGCTGGAATAGAATACAGATGGAATAGAAAAAATCGTGTCTATGAGCTGGAATAGAATACAGATGGAATAGAACAAACAGTGTCTATGAAATGGAATACAATACAGATGGAATGGAATTTTTGTGCCTATGAACTGGAATAGAATACAGATGAAGTAGAAATCATAGTCTGAGATTTTATAGAAAAAAGCGTTACAGATGAAATAGTGTGTATGAGCAGGAATGGAATACAGATGGACAAGAAGAAATGGAGTCTATGAGCTGGAATAGAATGCAGATGGAATAGGACAATTAGTGTCTATTAAGTGGAATAGAATCAGATAGATTGGAATTGTTTTTGTCTATGAGCTGGAATAGAATGCAGATGGAATAGAACAAACAGTGTCTATTAGCTGGAATAGAATACAGATGGAATAGAATTTTTTGTGTCTATGAGCTGGAATAGAATACAGATGGAATAGAACAAACAGTGTCTAAGAGCTGGTATATAATACAGATGGAATAGAACAAACAGTGTCTATGAGCTGGAATAGAATACAGATGGAATAGAACAAATAGTGTCTGTGAGCTGGAATAGAATACAGATGGAATAGAATTTTTTGTGTCTATGAGCTGGTATAGAATACAGATGGAATAGAACAAACAGTGTCTATGTAATGGAATAGAATACAGATGGAATAGAATTTTTTGTGTCTATGACCTGGAATATAATACAGAAGGAATAGAACAAACAGTGTCTGTGAGCTGGAATAGAATACAGATGGAATAGAACAAACAGTGTCTATGAAATGGAATAGAATACAGATGGATTGGAATTTTTGTGCCTATGAACTGGAATAGAACACAGATGAAGTAGAAATCATAGTCTGAGATTTTATAGAAAAAAAAGTTATAGATGAAATAGTGTGTATTAGCAGGAATGGAGTACAGATGGAATAGAAGAAATAGAGTCTATGAGATGGAATAGAATGCAGATGGAATAGAACAAATAGTGTCTATTAAGTGGAATAGAATACATACAGAATGGAAGTGTTTGTGTCTGTGAGCTGGAATAGAACACAGATGGAGTAGAACAAATAGTGTCTATGAGCTGGAATAGAATAGAAATGGAATAGAAAAAATAGTGTCTATGAGCTGGAATAGAATAGAGATGGATTGGAATTTTTTGTGTCTATGAGCTGGAATAGAATACAGATGTAATAGAATAATTAGTGTCTTTTTAGTGGAATAGAATACAGATATAATGGAATTATTTGTGTCGATGAGCTGGAATAGAATACAGATGGAATAGAACAAACAGTGTCTATGAAATGGAATAGAATACATATGGAATAGAACAAATATTTTCAATAAGCTTGAATAGAATACAGATGGAATAGAACAAACAGTGTCTATGAGCTGGAATAGAATACAGATGGAATAGAACAAACAGTGTCTATGAGCTGGTATAGAATACAGATGGAACAGAACAAACAGTGTCTATGAGCTGGAATAGAATACAGATGGAATAGAACAAATAGTGTCTGTGAGCTGGAATAGAATACAGATGGAATAGAATTTTTTGTGTCTATGAGCTGGTATAGAATACAGATGGAATAGAACAAACAGTGTCTATGAAATGGAATAGAATACAGATGGAATGGAATTTTTGTGCCTATGAACTGGAATAGAATACAGATGAAGTAGAAATCATAGTCTGAGATTTTATAGAAAAAAACGTTACAGATGAAATAGTGTGTATGAGCAGGAATGGAATGCAGATGGAATAGAAGAAATAGTGTCTTTGAGCTGGAATAGAATACAGATAGATTGGAATTGTTTGTGTCTATGAGCTGGAATAGAATGCAGATGGAATAGAAGAAACAGTGTCTATGAGCTGGTATAGAATACAGATGGAATAGAACAAACAGTGTCTATGAACTGTAATAGAATACAGATGGAATAGAACAAATAGTGTCTGTGAGCTGGAATAGAATACAGATGGAATAGAACAAACAGTGTCTATGAAATGGAATAGATTACAGATGGATTGGAATTTTTGTGCCTATGAACTGGAATAGAACACAGATGAAGTAGAAATCATAGTCTGAGATTTTATAGAAAAAAAAGTACTAGATGAAATACTGTGTATGAGCAGGAATGGAGTACAGATGGAATAGAAGAAATAGAGTCTATGAGATGGAATAGAATGCAGATAGAATAGAACAAATAGTGTCTATTATGTGGAAGAGAATACAGATAGAATGGAATTGTTTGTGTCTATGAGCTGGAATAGAACACAGATTGAGTAGAACAAATAGTGTCTATGAGCTGGAATAAAATAGAAATGGAATAGAAAAAATAGAGTCTATGAGCTGGAATAGAATAGAGATGGATTGGAATTTTTTGTGTCTACAAGCTGGAATAAAATACAGATGGAATAGAAGAAATACTGTCTATGAGGTGCAATGGAATACAGATGGAATACAAGAAATAGTGTCTATGAACTGGAATAGAAAAATATGGAATGGAAATTTTTGTGTCTATGTGCTGGAACAGAATACAGGTAAAAATCATAATCTTTGAAATCATAGTCTTTGAGATTTTATAGAAAAAATAGTTATAGATGAAATAGTGTCTATGAGCTAGAATAGAAAACAGATAGAATGGAATTTCTTGTGTCTATGAGATGGAATAGAATACAGATGGAATAGAAGAAACAGTGTCTATGAGCTGGAATAGAATGCAGATGGAATAGAACAAACAGTGTCTATGAAATGGAATAGAATACAAATGGAACGGAATTTTTGTGCCTATTAACTGGAATAGAATACAGATGAAGTAGAAATCATAGTCAGAGATTTTATAGAATAAAAAGTAGTAGATGAAATAGTGTGTATGAGCAGGAATGGAATACAGATGGAATAGAGGAAATAGAGTCTATGAGCTGGAATAGAATAGAGATGGAATAGGACAATTAGTGTCTATTAAGTGGAATAGAATACAGACAGAATGGATTATTTTGTGTCTATGTGCTGGAATAGAATGCAGATGGAATAGAACAAGTAGTGTCTGTGAGCTGGAATAGAATACAGATAGAATGGAATTTTTTGTGTCTATGAGCTGGAATAGAATGCAGATAGAATGTAATTTTTTGTGTCTATGAGCTGGAATAGAATACAGATGGAATAGAACAAATAGTGTCTTTGAGCTGGAATAGAATACAGATAGAGTGGAATTTTTTGTGTTTATAAGCTGGAATAAAATACAGATGGAATAGAAAAATAATTTCTATGAACTGGAATAGAATAAAGGTGGAATAGAACAAAAATTGTCTATGAGATGGAATAGAATACAGATGGAATAGAACAAATAGTGTCTATGAGCTGGATTAGAATACAGATGGAATAAAACAAATAGCATCTAAGAGCTGGAATAGAATACAGATAAAATGGAATTTTTTGTGTCTATGAGCTGGAATAGAATACAGATGGAAAAGAAATCATAGTATTTGAAATTTAATATAAAAACAGCTATAGAAGAAATAGTGTCTATGAGCTGGAAAAGAAAAAAGATAGAAAGGAATTTTTTGTTTTTATGGGTTGGAATAGAATACAGATGGAATAGAACAAATAGTGTCTTTGAGCTGGAATAGAATACAGATAGAGTGGAATTTTTTGTGTCTATAAGCTGGAATAAAATACAGATGGAATAGAAGAAATACTGTCTATGAGGCGGAATGGAATACAGATGGAATACAAGAAATAGTGTCTATGAACTGGAATAGAAAAAATATGGAATGGAATTTTTTGTGTCTATGTGCTGGAACAGAATACAGGTGGAGTAGAAATCATAGTCTTTGAGATTTTATAGAAAAAATAGTTATAGATGAAATAGTGTCTATGAGCTAGAATAGAAAACAGATAGAATGGAATTTCTTGTGTCTATGAGATGGAATAGAATACAGATGGAATAGAAGAAATAGAGTCTATGAGCTGGAATAGAATACAGATGGAATAGAACAAATAGTGTCTATTGGTTGTTAAAGAATTAAGAAGGAATACAACAAATAGTGTGTATGAAATGGAATAGAATACAGATAGAATGGAATTTTTTGTGTCTATGAGCTGGAATAGAATACAGATGGAATAGAATTTTTTCTGTCTATGAGCTGGAATAGAATACAGATGGAATAGAACAAATAGTGTCTATGAGCTGGTATAGAATACAGATGGAATAGAACAAACAGTGTCTATGAAATGGAATAGAATACAGATGGATTGCAATTTTTTGTGTCTGTGAGCTAGAATACAATGCAGATGGAATAGAACAAATATTGTCAATAAGCTGGCATAGAATACAGATGGAATAGAAAAAATCGTGTCTATGAGCTGGAATAGAATACAGATGGAATAGAACAAACAGTGTCTATGAAATGGAATAGAATACAGATGTAATGGAATTTTTGTGCCTATGAACTGGAATAGAATACAGATGAAGTAGAAATCATAGTCTGAGATTTTATAGAAAAAAACGTTACAGATGAAATAGTGTGTATGAGCAGGAATGGAATACAGATGGACTAGAAGAAATGGAGTCTATGACCTGGAATAGAATGCAGATGGAATAGGACAATAAGTGTCTATTAAGTCGAATAGAATCAGATAGATTGGAATTGTTTGTGTCTATGAGCTGGAATAGAATGCAGATGGAATAGAACAAACAGTGTCTATGAGCTGGAATAGAATACAGATGGAATAGAATTTTTTGTGTCTATGAGCTGGAATAGAATACAGATGGAATAGAACAAACAGTGTCTAAGAGCTGGTATATAATACAGATGGAATAGAACAAACAGTGTCTATGAGCTGGAATAGAATACAGATGGAATAGAACAAATAGTGTCTGTGAGCTGGAATAGAATACAGATGGAATAGAATTTTTTGTGTCTATGAGCTGGTATAGAATACAGATGGAATAGAACAAACAGTGTCTATGTAATGGAATAGAATACAGATGGAATAGAATTTTTTGTGTCTATGACCTGGAATATAATACAGAAGGAATAGAACAAACAGTGTCTGTGAGCTGGAATAGAATACAGATGGAATAGAACAAACAGTGTCTATGAAATGGAATAGAATACAGATGGATTGGAATTTTTGTGCCTATGAACTGGAATAGAACACAGATGAAGTAGAAATCATAGTCTGAGATTTTATAGAAAAAAAAGTTATAGATGAAATAGTGTGTATTAGCAGGAATGGAGTACAGATGGAATAGAAGAAATAGAGTCTATGAGATGGAATAGAATGCAGATGGAATAGAACAAATAGTGTCTATTAAGTGGAATAGAATACATACAGAATGGAAGTGTTTGTGTCTGTGAGCTGGAATAGAACACAGATGGAGTAGAACAAATAGTGTCTATGAGCTGGAATAGAATAGAAATGGAATAGAAAAAATAGTGTCTATGAGCTGGAATAGAATAGAGATGGATTGGAATTTTTTGTGTCTATGAGCTGGAATAGAATACAGATGTAATAGAATAATTAGTGTCTTTTTAGTGGAATAGAATACAGATATAATGGAATTATTTGTGTCGATGAGCTGGAATAGAATACAGATGGAATAGAACAAACAGTGTCTATGAAATGGAATAGAATACATATGGAATAGAACAAATATTTTCAATAAGCTTGAATAGAATACAGATGGAATAGAACAAACAGTGTCTATGAGCTGGAATAGAATACAGATGGAATAGAACAAACAGTGTCTATGAGCTGGTATAGAATACAGATGGAACAGAACAAACAGTGTCTATGAGCTGGAATAGAATACAGATGGAATAGAACAAATAGTGTCTGTGAGCTGGAATAGAATACAGATGGAATAGAATTTTTTGTGTCTATGAGCTGGTATAGAATACAGATGGAATAGAACAAACAGTGTCTATGAAATGGAATAGAATACAGATGGAATGGAATTTTTGTGCCTATGAACTGGAATAGAATACAGATGAAGTAGAAATCATAGTCTGAGATTTTATAGAAAAAAACGTTACAGATGAAATAGTGTGTATGAGCAGGAATGGAATGCAGATGGAATAGAAGAAATAGTGTCTTTGAGCTGGAATAGAATACAGATAGATTGGAATTGTTTGTGTCTATGAGCTGGAATAGAATGCAGATGGAATAGAAGAAACAGTGTCTATGAGCTGGTATAGAATACAGATGGAATAGAACAAACAGTGTCTATGAACTGTAATAGAATACAGATGGAATAGAACAAATAGTGTCTGTGAGCTGGAATAGAATACAGATGGAATAGAACAAACAGTGTCTATGAAATGGAATAGATTACAGATGGATTGGAATTTTTGTGCCTATGAACTGGAATAGAACACAGATGAAGTAGAAATCATAGTCTGAGATTTTATAGAAAAAAAAGTACTAGATGAAATACTGTGTATGAGCAGGAATGGAGTACAGATGGAATAGAAGAAATAGAGTCTATGAGATGGAATAGAATGCAGATAGAATAGAACAAATAGTGTCTATTATGTGGAAGAGAATACAGATAGAATGGAATTGTTTGTGTCTATGAGCTGGAATAGAACACAGATTGAGTAGAACAAATAGTGTCTATGAGCTGGAATAAAATAGAAATGGAATAGAAAAAATAGAGTCTATGAGCTGGAATAGAATAGAGATGGATTGGAATTTTTTGTGTCTACAAGCTGGAATAAAATACAGATGGAATAGAAGAAATACTGTCTATGAGGTGCAATGGAATACAGATGGAATACAAGAAATAGTGTCTATGAACTGGAATAGAAAAATATGGAATGGAAATTTTTGTGTCTATGTGCTGGAACAGAATACAGGTAAAAATCATAATCTTTGAAATCATAGTCTTTGAGATTTTATAGAAAAAATAGTTATAGATGAAATAGTGTCTATGAGCTAGAATAGAAAACAGATAGAATGGAATTTCTTGTGTCTATGAGATGGAATAGAATACAGATGGAATAGAAGAAACAGTGTCTATGAGCTGGAATAGAATGCAGATGGAATAGAACAAACAGTGTCTATGAAATGGAATAGAATACAAATGGAACGGAATTTTTGTGCCTATTAACTGGAATAGAATACAGATGAAGTAGAAATCATAGTCAGAGATTTTATAGAATAAAAAGTAGTAGATGAAATAGTGTGTATGAGCAGGAATGGAATACAGATGGAATAGAGGAAATAGAGTCTATGAGCTGGAATAGAATAGAGATGGAATAGGACAATTAGTGTCTATTAAGTGGAATAGAATACAGACAGAATGGATTATTTTGTGTCTATGTGCTGGAATAGAATGCAGATGGAATAGAACAAGTAGTGTCTGTGAGCTGGAATAGAATACAGATAGAATGGAATTTTTTGTGTCTATGAGCTGGAATAGAATGCAGATAGAATGTAATTTTTTGTGTCTATGAGCTGGAATAGAATACAGATGGAATAGAACAAATAGTGTCTTTGAGCTGGAATAGAATACAGATAGAGTGGAATTTTTTGTGTTTATAAGCTGGAATAAAATACAGATGGAATAGAAAAATAATTTCTATGAACTGGAATAGAATAAAGGTGGAATAGAACAAAAATTGTCTATGAGATGGAATAGAATACAGATGGAATAGAACAAATAGTGTCTATGAGCTGGATTAGAATACAGATGGAATAAAACAAATAGCATCTAAGAGCTGGAATAGAATACAGATAAAATGGAATTTTTTGTGTCTATGAGCTGGAATAGAATACAGATGGAAAAGAAATCATAGTATTTGAAATTTAATATAAAAACAGCTATAGAAGAAATAGTGTCTATGAGCTGGAAAAGAAAAAAGATAGAAAGGAATTTTTTGTTTTTATGGGTTGGAATAGAATACAGATGGAATAGAACAAATAGTGTCTTTGAGCTGGAATAGAATACAGATAGAGTGGAATTTTTTGTGTCTATAAGCTGGAATAAAATACAGATGGAATAGAAGAAATACTGTCTATGAGGCGGAATGGAATACAGATGGAATACAAGAAATAGTGTCTATGAACTGGAATAGAAAAAATATGGAATGGAATTTTTTGTGTCTATGTGCTGGAACAGAATACAGGTGGAGTAGAAATCATAGTCTTTGAGATTTTATAGAAAAAATAGTTATAGATGAAATAGTGTCTATGAGCTAGAATAGAAAACAGATAGAATGGAATTTCTTGTGTCTATGAGATGGAATAGAATACAGATGGAATAGAAGAAATAGAGTCTATGAGCTGGAATAGAATACAGATGGAATAGAACAAATAGTGTCTATTGGTTGTTAAAGAATTAAGAAGGAATACAACAAATAGTGTGTATGAAATGGAATAGAATACAGATAGAATGGAATTTTTTGTGTCTATGAGCTGGAATAGAATACAGATGGAATAGAATTTTTTCTGTCTATGAGCTGGAATAGAATACAGATGGAATAGAACAAATAGTGTCTATGAGCTGGTATAGAATACAGATGGAATAGAACAAACAGTGTCTATGAAATGGAATAGAATACAGATGGATTGCAATTTTTTGTGTCTGTGAGCTAGAATACAATGCAGATGGAATAGAACAAATATTGTCAATAAGCTGGCATAGAATACAGATGGAATAGAAAAAATCGTGTCTATGAGCTGGAATAGAATACAGATGGAATAGAACAAACAGTGTCTATGAAATGGAATAGAATACAGATGTAATGGAATTTTTGTGCCTATGAACTGGAATAGAATACAGATGAAGTAGAAATCATAGTCTGAGATTTTATAGAAAAAAACGTTACAGATGAAATAGTGTGTATGAGCAGGAATGGAATACAGATGGACTAGAAGAAATGGAGTCTATGACCTGGAATAGAATGCAGATGGAATAGGACAATAAGTGTCTATTAAGTCGAATAGAATCAGATAGATTGGAATTGTTTGTGTCTATGAGCTGGAATAGAATGCAGATGGAATAGAACAAACAGTGTCTATGAGCTGGAATAGAATACAGATGGAATAGAATTTTTTGTGTCTATGAGCTGGAATAGAATACAGATGGAATAGAACAAACAGTGTCTATGAGCTGGTATAGAATACAGATGGAATAGAACAAACAGTATCTATGAGCTGCAATAGAATACAGATGGAATAGAACAAATAGTGTCTGTGAGCTGGAATAGAATACAGATGGAATAGAACAAACAGTGTCTATGAAATGGAATAGAATACAGATGGATTGGAATTTTTGTGCCTATGAACTGGAATGGAACACAGATGAAGTAGAAATCATAGTCTGAGATTTTATAGAAAAAAAAGTAATAGATGAAATACTGTGTATGAGCAGGAATGGAATAGAGATGGAATAGAAGAAATAGAGTCTATGAGCTGGAAAAGAATAGAGATGGAATAGAACAAATAGTGTATTTGAGCTGGAATAGAATACAGATGGAAGAGAACAAATAGTGTCTATGAGCTGGATTAGAATACAGATGGAATAAAACAAATAGCGTCTATGAGCTGGAATAGAATACAGATGGAGAAGAAATCATAGTCTTTGAAATTTAATATAAAAACAGTTATAGAAGAAATAGTGTCTATGAGCTGGAAAAGAAAAAAGATAGAATGGAATTTTTTGTGTTTATGATCTGGAATAGAATGCAAATGGAATAGAACAATTAGTGTCTATTAAGTGCAATAGAATACAGATAGATTGGAATTGTTTGTGTCTATGAGCTGGAATAGAACGCAGATGGAATAGAACAAACAGTGTCTATGAGCTGGTATAGAATACAGATGGAATAGAAGAAATAGAGTCTGTGAGCTGGAATAGAATACAGATAGAATAGAACAAACAGTGTCTATGAAATGGAATAGAATACAGATGGAATAGAATTTTTTGTGTCTATGACCTGGAATAGAATACAGATGGAATAGAACAAACAGTGTCTATGAAATGGAATACAATACAGATGGAATGGAATTTTTGTGCCTATTAACTGGAATAGAATACAGATGAAGTAGAAATCATAGTCAGAGATTTTATAGAAAAAAAAGTAATAGATGAAATACTGTGTATGAGCAGGAATGGAATACAGATGGAATAGAGGAAATAGAGTCTATGAGCTGGAATAGAATAGAGATGGAATAGGACAATTAGTGTCTATTAAGTGGAATAGAATACAGACAGAATGGATTTTTTTGTGTCTATGTGCTGGAATAGAATGCAGATGGAATAGAACAAGTAGTGTCTGTGAGCTGGAATAGAATACAGATGGATTGGAATTTTTGTGCCTATGAACTGGTATAGAATACAGATGGATTGCAATTTTTTGTGTCTGTGAGCTAGAATACAATGCAGATGGAATAGAACAAATATTGTCAATAAGCTGGAATAGAATACAGATGGAATAGAAAAAATCGTGTCTATGAGCTGGAATAGAATACAGATGGAATAGAACAAACAGTGTCTATGAAATGGAATAGAATACAGATGTAATGGAATTTTTCTGCCTATGAACTGGAATAGAATACAGATGAAGTAGAAATCATAGTCTGAGATTTTATAGAAAAAAGCGTTACAGATGAAATAGTGTGTATGAGCAGGAATGGAATACAGATGGACAAGAAGAAATGGAGTCTATGAGCTGGAATAGAATGCAGATGGAATAGGACAATTAGTGTCTATTAAGTGGAATAGAATCAGATAGATTGGAATTGTTTGTGTCTATGAGCTGGAATAGAATGCAGATGGAATAGAACAAACAGTGTCTATGAGCTGGAATAGAATACAGATGGAATAGAATTTTTTGTGTCTATGAGCTGGAATAGAATACAGATGGAATAGAACAAACAGTGTCTATGAGCTGGTATATAATACAGATGGAATAGAACAAACAGTGTCTATGAGCTGGAATAGAATACAGATGGAATAGAACAAATAGTGTCTGTGAGCTGGAATAGAATACAGATGGAATAGAATTTTTTTGTGTCTATGAGCTGGTATATAATACAGATGGAATAGAATAAACAGTGTCTATGAACTGTAATAGAATACAGATGGAATAGAACAAATAGTGTCTGTGAGCTGAATAGAATATAGATGGAATAGAACAAACAGTGTCTATGAAATGGAATAGAATACAGATGTAATGGAATTTTTGTGCCTATGAACTGGAATAGAATACAGATGAAGTAGAAATCAGAGTCTGAGATTTTATAGAAAAAAGCGTTACAGATGAAATAGTGCGTATGAGCAGGAATGGAATACAGATGGACTAGAAGAAATGGAGTCTATGAGCTGGAATAGAATGCAGATGGAATAGGACAATTAGTGTCTATTAAGTGGAATAGAATCAGATAGATTGGAATTGTTTGTGTCTATGAGCTGGAATAGAATGCAGATGGAATAGAACAAACAGTGTCTATGAGCTGGAATATAATGCAGATGGAATAGAACAAACAGTGTCTATGAGCTGGAATATAATACAGATGGAATAGAACAAACAGTGTCTATGAGCTGGAATAGAATACAGATGGAATAGAACAAACAGTGTCTATGAGCTGGTATAGAATACAGATGGAACAGAACAAACAGTGTCTATGAGCTGGAATAGAATACAGATGGAATAGAACAAATAGTGTCTGTGAGCTGGAATAGAATACAGATGGAATAGAACAAACAGTGTCTATGAAATGGAATAGAATACAGATGGATTGGAATTTTTGTGCCTATGAACTGGAATGGAACACAGCTGAAGTAGAAATCATAGTCTGAGATTTTAGAGAAAAAAAAGTAATAGATGAAATACTGTGTATGAGCAGGAATGGAATAGAGATGCAATAGAAGAAATAGAGTCTATGAGCTGGAAAAGAAAAAAGATAGAAAGGAATTTTTTGTTTTTATGGGTTGGAATAGAATACAGATGGAATAGAACAAATAGTGTCTGTGAGCTGGAATAGAATACAGATAGAGTGGAATTTTTTGTGTTTTTAAGCTGGAATAAAATACAGATGGAATAGAAAAATAATTTCTGTGAACTGGAATAGAATACAGATGGAATAGAACAAAAGTTGTCTATGAGATGTAATAGAATACAGATGGAATAGAACAAATAGTGTCTATGAGCTGGATTAGAATTCAGATGGAATAAAACAAATAGCGTCTATGAGCTGGAATAGAATACAGATGGAGAAGAAATCATAGTCTTTGAAATTTAATATAAAAACAGTTATAGAAGAAATAGTGTCTGTGAGCTGGAAAAGAAAAAAGATAGAATGGAATTTTTTGTTTTTATGAGCTGGAATAAAATACAGATGGAAAAGAAAAATAATTTCTGTGAACTGGAATAGAATACAGACGGAATAGAACAAAAGTTGTCTATGAGATGGAATAGAATACAAATGGAATAGAACAAATAGTGTCTATGAGCTGGATTGGAATACAGATGGAATAAAACAAATAGCGTCTATGAGCTGGAATAGAATACAGATGGAGAAGAAATCATAGTCTTTGAAATTTAATATAAAAACAGTTATAGAAGAAATAGTGTTTATGCGCTGGAAAAGAATACAGATGGAATAGAAGAAATAGAGTCTGTGAGCTGGAATAGAATACAGATGGAATAGAACAAACAGTGTCTATGTAATGGAATAGAATACAGATGGAATAGAATTTTTTGTGTCTATGACCTGGAATATAATACAGAAGGAATAGAACAAACAGTGTCTGTGAGCTGGAATAGAATACAGATGGAATAGAACAAACAGTGTCTATGAAATGGAATAGAATACAGATGGATTGGAATTTTTGTGCCTATGAACTGGAATAGAACACAGATGAAGTAGAAATCATAGTCTGAGATGTTATAGAAAAAAAAAGTTATAGATGAAATAGTGTATATTAGCAGGAATGGAGTACAGATGGAATAGAAGAAATAGAGTCTATGAGATGGAATAGAATGCAGATGGAATAGAACAAATAGTGTCTATTATGTGGAATAGAATACATACAGAATGGAAGTGTTTGTGTCTGTGAGCTGGAATAGAACACAGATGGAGTAGAACAAATAGTGTCTATGAGCTGGAATAGAATAGAAATGGAATAGAAAAAATAGTGTCTATGAGCTGGAATAGAATAGAGATGGATTGGAATTTTTTGTGTCTATAAGCTGGAATAAAATACAGATGGAATAGAAGAAATACTGTCTATGAGGAGGAATGGAATACAGATGGAATACAAGAAATAGTGTCTATGAACTGGAATAGAAAAAATATGGAATGGAATTTTTTGTGTCTATGTGCTGGAACAGAATACAGGTGGAGTAGAAATCATAGTCTTTGAGATTTTATAGAAAAAATAGTTATAGATGAAATAGTGTCTATGAGCTAGAATAGAAAACAGATAGAATGGAATTTCTTGTGTCTATGAGATGGAATAGAATACAGATGGAATAGAAGAAATAGTGTCTATGAGCTGGAATAGAATACAGATGGAATAGAACAAATAGTGTCTATTGGTTGTTAAAGAATTAAGAAGGAATACAACAAATAGTGTGTATGAAATGGAATAGAATACAGATAGAATGGAATTTTTTGTGTCTATGAGCTGGAATAGAATACAGATGGAATAGAATTTTTTCTGTCTATGAGCTGGAATAGAATACAGATGGAATAGAACAAATAGTGTCTATGAGCTGGTATAGAATACAGATGGAGAAGAAATCATAGTCTTTGAAAATTAATATAAAAACAGCTATAGAAGAAATAGTGTCTATTAGCTGGAAAAGAAAAAAGATAGAAAGGAATTTTTTGTTTTTATGGGTTGGAATAGAATAGAGATGGAATTGAACAAATAGTGTCTTTGAGCTGGAATAGAATACAGATAGAGTGGAATTTTTTGTGTCTATAAGCTGGAATAAAATACAGATGGAATAGAAGAAATACTGTCTATGAGGAGGAATGGAATACAGATGGAATACAAGAAATAGTGTCTAAATGGAATTTTTTGTGTCTATGAGCTGGAATAGAATACAGATGGAGAAGAAATCATAGTCTTTGAAAATTAATATAAAAACAGCTATAGAAGAAATAGTGTCTATTAGCTGGAAAAGAAAAAAGATAGAAAGGAATTTTTTGTTTTTATGGGTTGGAATAGAATAGAGATGGAATTGAACAAATAGTGTCTTTGAGCTGGAATAGAATACAGATAGAGTGGAATTTTTTGTGTCTATAAGCTGGAATAAAATACAGATGGAATAGAAGAAATACTGTCTATGAGGAGGAATGGAATACAGATGGAATACAAGAAATAGTGTCTATGAACTGGAATAGAAAAAATATGGAATGGAATTTTTTGTGTCTATGTGCTGGAACAGAATACAGGTGGAGTAGAAATCATAGTCTTTGAGATTTTATAGAAAAAATAGTTATAGATGAAATAGTGTCTATGAGCTAGAATAGAAAACAGATAGAATGGAATTTCTTGTGTCTATGAGATGGAATAGAATACAGATGGAATAGAAGAAATAGTGTCTATGAGCTGGAATAGAATACAGATGGAATAGAACAAATAGTGTCTATTGGTTGTTAAAGAATTAAGAAGGAATACAACAAATAGTGTGTATGAAATGGAATAGAATACAGATAGAATGGAATTTTTTGTGTCTATGAGCTGGAATAGAATACAGATGGAATAGAATTTTTTCTGTCTATGAGCTGGAATAGAATACAGATGGAATAGAACAAATAGTGTCTATGAGCTGGTATAGAATACAGATGGAATAGAACAAACAGTGTCTATGAAATGGAATAGAATACAGATGGAATAGAACAAATAGTGTCTGTGAGCTGAATAGAATACAGATGGAATAGAACAAACAGTGTCTATGAAATGGAATAGAATACAGATGGATTGCAATTTTTTGTGTCTGTGAGCTAGAATACAATGCAGATGGAATAGAACAAATATTGTCAATAAGCTGGAATAGAATACAGATGGAATAGAAAAAATCGTGTCTATGAGCTGGAATAGAATACAGATGGAATAGAACAAACAGTGTCTATGAAATGGAATAGAATAGAGATGTAATGGAATTTTTGTGCCTATGAACTGGAATAGAATACAGATGAAGTAGAAATCATAGACTGAGATTTTATAGAAAAAAACGTTACAGATGAAATAGTGTGTATGAGCAGGAATGGAATACAGATGGACTAGAAGAAATAGAGTCTATGAGCTGGAATAGAATGCAGATGGAATAGGACAATTAGTGTCTATTAAGTGGAATAGAATCAGATAGATTGGAATTGTTTGTGTCTATGAGCTGGAATAGAATGCAGATGGAATAGAACAAACAGTGTCTATGAGCTGGAATAGAATGATGATGGAATAGAACAAACAGTGTCTATGAAATGGAATAGAATGCAGATGGAATAGAATTTTTTGTGTCTATGAGCTGGAGTAGAATACAGATGGAATAGAACGAACAGTGTCTATGAGGTGGTATAGAATACAGATGGAATAGAACAAACAGTGTCTATGAGCTGGAATAGAATACAGATGGTATAGAAAAAATCGTGTCTATGAGCTGGAGTAGAATAGAGATGGATTGGAATTTTTTGTGTCTATGAGCTGGAATAGAATACAGATCTAATAGAATAATTAGTGTATTTTAGTGGAATAGAAAACAGATAGAATGGAATTATTTGTGTCGATGAGCTGAAATAGAATACAGATGAAGTAGAAATCATAGTCAGAGATTTTATAGAAAAAAAAGTAATAGATGAAATAGTGTGTATGAGCAGGAATGGAATACAGATGGGATAGAGGAAATAGAGTCTATCAGCTGGAATAGAATAGAGATGGAATAGGACAATTAGTGTCTATTAAGTGGAATAGAATACAGACAGAATGGATTTTTTTGTGTCTATGTGCTGGAATAGAATGCAGATGGAATAGAACAAGTAGTGTCTGTGAGCTGGAATAGAATACAGATAGAATGGAATTTTTTGTGTCTATGAGCTGGAATAAAATGCAGATAGAAAGTAATTTTTTGTGTCTATGAGCTGGAATAGAATACAGATGCAATAGAACAAATAGTGTCTTTGAGCTGGAATAGAATACAGATAGAGTGGAATTTTTTGTGTTTATTAGCTGGAATAAAATACAGATGGAATAGAAAAATAATTTCTATGAACTGGAATAGAATACAGATGGAATAGAACAAAAATTGTCTATGAGATGGAATAGAATACAGATGGAATAGAACAAATAGTGTCTATGAGCTGGATTAGAATACAGATGGAATAAAACAAATAGCATATAAGAGCAGGAATAGAATACAGATAAAATGGAATTTTTTGTGTCTATGAGCTGGAATAGAATACAGATGGAGAAGAAATCATAGTCTTTGAAAATTAATATAAAAACAGCTATAGAAGAAATAGTGTCTATTAGCTGGAAAAGAAAAAAGATAGAAAGGAATTTTTTGTTTTTATGGGTTGGAATAGAATAGAGATGGAATTGAACAAATAGTGTCTTTGAGCTGGAATAGAATACAGATAGAGTGGAATTTTTTGTGTCTATAAGCTGGAATAAAATACAGATGGAATAGAAGAAATACTGTCTATGAGGCGGAATGGAATACAGATGGAATACAAGAAATAGTGTCTATGAACTGGAATAGAAAAAATATGGAATGGAATTTTTTGTGTCTATGTGCTGGAACAGAATACAGGTGGAGTAGAAATCATAGTCTTTGAGATTTTATAGAAAAAATAGTTATAGATGAAATAGTGTCTATGAGCTCGAATAGAAAACAGATACAATGGAATTTCTTGTGTCTATGAGATGGAATAGAATACAGATGGAATAGAAGAAATAGAGTCTATGAGCTGGAATAGAATACAGATGGAATAGAACAAATAGTGTCTATTGGTTGTTAAAGAATTCAGAAGGAATACAACAAATATTGTGTATGAAATGGAATAGAATACAGATAGAATGGAATATTTTGTGTCTATGAGCTGGAATAGAATACAGATGGAATAGAATTTTTTGTGTCTATGAGCTGGAATTGAATACAGATGGAATAGAACAAATAGTGTCTATGAGCTGGTATAGAATACAGATGGAATAGAACAAACAGTGTCTATGAAATGGAATAGAATACAGATGGATTGCAATTTTTTGTGTCTGTGAGCTAGAATACAATGCAGATGGAATAGAACAAATATTGTCAATAAGCTGGAATAGAATACAGATGGAATAGAACAAACAGTGTCTATGAAATGGAATAGAATACAGATGGAATAGAACAAAGAGTGTCTATGAGCTGGAATAGAATGCAGATGGAATAGAACAAACAGTGTCTATGAAATGGAATAGAATACAGATGTATTGGAATTTTTGTGCCTATGAACTGGAATAGAATACAGATGAAGTAGAAATCATAGTCTGAGATTTTATAGAAAAAAACGTTACAGATGAAATAGTGCATATGAGCAGGAATGGAATACAGATGGACTAGAAGAAATGGAGTCTATGAGCTGGAATAGAATGCAGATGGAATAGGACAATTAGTGTCTATTAAGTGGAATAGAATCAGATAGATTGGAATTGTTTGTGTCTATGAGCTGGAATAGAATGCAGATGGAATAGAACAAACAGTGTCTATGAGCTGGAATAGAATGCAGATGGAATAGAACAAACAGTGTCTATGAGCTGGAATAGAATACAGATGGAATAGAACAAACAGTGTCTATGAGCTGGAATAGAATACAGATGGAATAGAACAAACAGTGTCTATGAGCTGGTATAGAATACAGATGGAATAGAACAAACAGTGTCTATGAGCTGTAATAGAATACAGATGGAATAGAACAAATAGTGTCTATGAGCTGGATTAGAATACAGATGGAATAAAACAAATAGCATCTAAGAGCAGGAATAGAATACAGATAAAATGGAATTTTTTGTGTCTATGAGCTGGAATAGAATACAGATGGAGAAGAAATCATAGTCTTTGAAAATTAATATAAAAACAGCTATAGAAGAAATAGTGTCTATTAGCTGGAAAAGAAAAAAGATAGAAAGGAATTTTTTGTTTTTATGGGTTGGAATAGAATAGAGATGGAATTGAACAAATAGTGTCTTTGAGCTGGAATAGAATACAGATAGAGTGGAATTTTTTGTGTCTATAAGCTGGAATAAAATACAGATGGAATAGAAGAAATACTGTCTATGAGGCGGAATGGAATACAGATGGAATACAAGAAATAGTGTCTATGAACTGGAATAGAAAAAATATGGAATGGAATTTTTTGTGTCTATGTGCTGGAACAGAATACAGGTGGAGTAGAAATCATAGTCTTTGAGATTTTATAGAAAAAATAGTTATAGATGAAATAGTGTCTATGAGCTAGAATAGAAAACAGATAGAATGGAATTTCTTGTGTCTATGAGATGGAATAGAATACAGATGGAATAGAAGAAATAGAGTCTATGAGCTGGAATAGAATACAGATGGAATAGAACAAATAGTGTCTATTGGTTGTTAAAGAATTCAGAAGGAATACAACAAATATTGTGTATGAAATGGAATAGAATACAGATAGAATGGAATATTTTGTGTCTATGAGCTGGAATAGAATACAGATGGAATAGAATTTTTTGTGTCTATGAGCTGGAATTGAATACAGATTGAATAGAACAAATAGTGTCTATGAGCTGGTATAGAATACAGATGGAATAGAACAAACAGTGTCTATGAAATGGAATAGAATACAGATGGATTGCAATTTTTTGTGTCTGTGAGCTCGAATACAATGCAGATGGAATAGAACAAATATTGTCAATAAGCTGGAATAGAATACAGATGGAATAGAACAAACAGTGTCTATGAAATGGAATAGAATACAGATGGAATAGAACAAAGAGTGTCTATGAGCTGGAATAGAATGCAGATGGATTAGAACAAACAGTGTCTATGAAATGGAATAGAATACAGATGTATTGGAATTTTTGTGCCTATGAACTGGAATAGAATACAGATGAAGTAGAAATCATAGTCTGAGATTTTATAGAAAAAAACGTTACAGATGAAATAGTGTGTATGAGCAGGAATGGAATACAGATGGACTAGAAGAAATGGAGTCTATGAGCTGGAATAGAATGCAGATGGAATAGGACAATTAGTGTCTATTAAGTGGAATAGAATCAGATAGATTGGAATTGTTTGTGTCTATGAGCTGGAATAGAATGCAGATGGAATAGAACAAACAGTGTCTATGAGCTGGAATAGAATGCAGATGGAATAGAACAAACAGTGTCTATGAGCTGGAATAGAATACAGATGGAATAGAACAAACAGTGTCTATGAGCTGGAATAGAATACAGATGGAATAGAACAAACAGTGTCTATGAGCTGGTATAGAATACAGATGGAATAGAACAAACAGTGTCTATGAGCTGTAATAGAATACAGATGGAATAGAACAAATAGTGTCTATGAAATGGAATAGAATACAGATGGAATAGAAAAATAATTTCTGTGAACTGGAATAGAATACAGACGGAATAGAACAAAAATTGTCTATGAGCTGGAATAGAATACAGATGGAATAGAACAAATAGTGTCTATGAGCTGGATTGGAATACAGGTGGAATAAAACTAATAGCGTCTATGAGCTGGAATAGAATACAGATGGAGAAGAAATCATAGTCTTTGAAATTTAATATAAAAACAGTTATAGAAGAAATAGTGTCTATGCGCTGGAAAAGAATACAGATGGAATAGAAGAAATAGAGTCTGTGAGCTGGAATAGAATACAGATGGAATAGAACAAACAGTGTCTATGTAATGGAATAGAATACAGATGGAATAGAATTTTTTGTGTCTATGACCTGGAATTTAATACAGATGGAATAGAACAAACAGTGTCTGTGAGCTGGAATAGAATACAGATGGAATAGAACAAACAGTGTCTATGAAATGGAATAGAATACAGATGGATTGGAATTTTTGTGCCTATGAACTGGAATAGAACACAGATGAAGTAGAAATCATAGTCTGAGATGTTATAGAAAAAAAAGTTATAGATGAAATAGTGTGTATTAGCAGGAATGGAGTACAGATGGAATAAAAGAAATAGAGTCTATGAGATGGAATAGAATGCAGATGGAATAGAACAAATAGTGTCTATTAAGTGGAATAGAATACATACAGAATGGAAGTGTTTGTGTCTGTGAGCTGGACTAGAACACAGATGGAGTAGAACAAATAGTGTCTATGAGCTGGAATAGAATAGAGATGGATTGTAATTTTTTGTGTCTATGAGCTGGAATAGAATACAGATGTAATAGAATAATTAGTGTCTTTTTAGTGGAATAGAATACAGATATAATGGAATTATTTGTGTCGATGAGCTGGAATAGAATACAGATGGAATAGAACAAACAGTGTCTATGAAATGGAATACAATACATATGGAATAGAACAAATATTTTCAATAAGCTGGAATAGAATACAGATGGAATAGAAAAAATCGTGTCTATGAGCTGGAATAGAATACAAATGGAATAGAACAAACAGTGTCTATGAAATGGAATAGAATACAGATGGAATGGAATTTTTGTGCCTATGAACTGGAATAGAATACAGATGAAGTAGAAATCATAGTCTGAGATTTTATAGAAAAAAACGTTATAGATGAAATAGTGTGTATGAGCAGGAATGGAATGCAGATGGAATAGAAGAAATAGTGTCTTTGAGCTGGAATGGAATCAGATAGATTGGAATTGTTTGTGTCTATGAGCTGGAATAGAATGCAGGTGGAATAGAACAAACAGTGTCTATGAGCTGGAATAGAATGCAGATGGAATAGAACAAACAGTGTCTATGAGCTGGAATAGAATACAGATGGAATAGAACAAACAGTGTCTATGAGCTGGAATAGAATACAGATGGAATAGAACAAACAGTGTCTATGAGCTGGTATAGAATACAGATGGAACAGAACAAACAGTGTCTATGAGCTGGAATAGAATACAGATGGAATAGAACAAATAGTGTCTGTGAGCTGGAATAGAATACAGATGGAATAGAACAAACAGTGTCTATGAAATGGAATAGAATACAGATAGATTGGAATTTTTGTGCCTATGAACTGGAATGGAACACAGCTGAAGTAGAAATCATAGTCTGAGATTTTAGAGAAAAAAAAGTAATAGATGAAATACTGTGTATGAGCAGGAATGGAATAGAGATGCAATAGAAGAAATAGAGTCTATGAGCTGGAAAAGAAAAAAGATAGAAAGGAATTTTTTGTTTTTATGGGTTGGAATAGAATACAGATGGAATAGAACAAATAGTGTCTGTGAGCTGGAATAGAATACAGATAGAGTGGAATTTTTTGTGTTTTTAAGCTGGAATAAAATACAGATGGAATAGAAAAATAATTTCTGTGAACTGGAATAGAATACAGACGGAATAGAACAAAAATTGTCTATGAGATGGAATAGAATACAGATGGAATAGAACAAATAGTGTCTATGAGCTGGATTAGAATTCAGATGGAATAAAACAAATAGCGTCTATGAGCTGGAATAGAATACAGATGGAGAAGAAATCATAGTCTTTGAAATTTAATATAAAAACAGTTATAGAAGAAATAGTGTCTGTGAGCTTGAAAAGAAAAAAGATAGAATGGAATTTTCTGATTTTATTAGCTGGAATAAAATACAGATGGAAAAGAAAAATAATTTCTGATAACTGGAATAGAATACAGACGGAATAGAACAAAAGTTGTCTATGAGATGGAATAGAATACAAATGGAATAGAACAAATAGTGTCTATGAGCTGGATTGGAATACAGATGGAATAAAACAAATAGCGTCTATGAGCTGGAATAGAATACAGATGGAGAAGAAATCATAGTCTTTGAAATTTAATATAAAAACAGTTATAGAAGAAATAGTGTCTATGCGCTGGAAAAGAATACAGATGGAATAGAAGAAATAGAGTCTGTGAGCTGGAATAGAATACAGATGGAATAGAACAAACAGTGTCTATGTAATGGAATAGAATACAGATGGAATAGAATTTTTTGTGTCTATGACCTGGAATATAATACAGAAGGAATAGAACAAACAGTGTCTGTGAGCTGGAATAGAATACAGATGGAATAGAACAAACAGTGTCTATGAAATGGAATAGAATACAGTTGGATTGGAATTTTTGTGCCTATGAACTGGAATAGAACACAGATGAAGTAGAAATCATAGTCTGAGATTTTATAGAAAAAAAAGTTATAGATGAAATAGTGTGTATTAGCAGGAATGGAGTACAGATGGAATAGAAGAAATAGAGTCTATGAGATGGAATAGAATGCAGATGGAATAGAACAAATAGTGTCTATTAAGTGGAATAGAATACATACAGAATGGAAGTTTTTGTGTCTGTGAGCTGGAATAGAACACAGATGGAGTAGAACAAATAGTGTCTATGAGCTGGAATAGAATAGAAATGGAATAGAAAAAATAGTGTCTATGAGCTGGAATAGAATAGAGATGGATTGGAATTTTTTGTGTCTATGAGCTGGAATAGAATACAGATGTAATAGAATAATTAGTGTCTTTTTAGTGGAATAGAATACAGATATAATGGAATTATTTGTGTCGATGAGCTGGAATAGAATACAGATGGAATAGAACAAACAGTGTCTATGAAATGGAATAGAATACATATGGAATAGAACAAATATTTTCAATAAGCTTGATTAGAATACAGATGGAATACAACAAACAATGTCTATGAGCTGGAATAGAATACAGATGGAATAGAACAAACTGTGTCTATGAGCTGGTATAGAATACAGATGGAACAGAACAAACAGAGTCTATGAACTGTAATAGAATACAGATGGAATAGAAAAAATCGTGTCTATGAGCTGGAATAGAATACAGATGGAATAGAACAAACAGTGTCTATGAAATGGAATAGAATACAGATGGAATGGAATTTTTGTGCCTATGAACTGGAATAGAATACAGATGAAGTAGAAATCATAGTCTGAGATTTTATAGAAAAAAAAGTACTAGATGAAATACTGTGTATGAGCAGGAATGGAATGCAGATGGAATAGAAGAAATAGTGTCTTTGAGCTGGAATAGAATACAGATAGATTGGAATTGTTTGTGTCTATGAGCTGGAATAGAATGCAGATGGAATAGAAGAAACAGTGTCTATGAGCTGGTATAGAATACAGATGGAATAGAACAAACAGTGTCTATGAACTGTAATAGAATACAGATGGAATAGAACAAATAGTGTCTGTGAGCTGGAATAGAATACAGATGGAATAGAACAAACAGTGTCTATGAAATGGAATAGAATACAGATGGATTGGAATTTTTGTGCCTATGTACTGGAATAGAACACAGATGAAGTAGAAATCATAGTCTGAGATTTTATAGAAAAAAAAGTACTAGATGAAATACTGTGTATGAGCAGGAATGGAGTACAGATGGAATAGAAGAAATAGAGTCTATGAGATGGAATAGAATGCAGATAGAATAGAACAAATACTGTCTATTATGTGGAAGAGAATACAGATAGAATGGAATTGTTTGTGTCTATGAGCTGGAATAGAACACAGATTGAGTAGAACAAATAGTGTCTATGAGCTGGAATAGAATAGAAATGGAATAGAAAAAATAGAGTCTATGAGCTGGAATAGAATAGAGATGGATTGGAATTTTTTGTGTCTACAAGCTGGAATAAAATACAGATGGAATAGAAGAAATACTGTCTATGAGGTGCAATGGAATACAGATGGAATAAAAGAAATAGTGTCTATGAACTGGAATAGAAAAATATGGAATGGAAATTTTTGTGTCTATGTGCTGGAACAGAATACAGGTAAAAATCATAATCTTTGAAATCATAGTCTTTGAGATTTTATAGAAAAAATAGTTATAGATGAAATAGTGTCTATCAGCTAGAATAGAAAACAGATAGAATGGAATTTCTTGTGTCTATGAGATGGAATAGAATACAGATGGAATAGAACAAACAGTGTCTATGAGCTGGAATAGAATGCAGATGGAATAGAACAAACAGTGTCTATGAAATGGAATAGAATACAGATGGAACGGAATTTTTGTGCCTATTAACTGGAATAGAATACAGATGAAGTAGAAATCATAGTCAGAGATTTTATAGAATAAAAAGTAGTAGATGAAATAGTGTGTATGAGCAGGAATGGAATACAGATGGAATAGAGGAAATAGAGTCTATGAGCTGGAATAGAATAGAGATGGAATAGGACAATTAGTGTCTATTAAGTGGAATAGAATACAGACAGAATGGATTTTTTTGTGTCTATGTGCTGGAATAGAATGCAGATGGAATAGAACAAGTAGTGTCTGTGAGCTGGAATAGAATACAGATAGAATGGAATTTTTTGTGTCTATGAGCTGGAATAGAATGCAGATAGAATGTAATTTTTTGTGTCTATGAGCTGGAATAGAATACAGATGGAATAGAACAAATAGTGTCTTTGAGCTGGAATAGAATACAGATAGAGTGGAATTTTTTGTGTTTATAAGCTGGAATAAAATACAGATGGAATAGAAAAATAATTTCTATGAACTGGAATAGAATACAGGTGGAATAGAACAAAAATTGTCTATGAGATGGAATAGAATACAGATGGAATAGAACAAATAGTGTCTATGAGCTGGATTAGAATTCAGATGGAATAAAACAAATAGCGTCTATGAGCTGGAATAGAATACAGATAAAATGGAATTTTTTGTGTCTATGAGCTGGAATAGAATACAGATGGAAAAGAAATCATAGTATTTGAAATTTAATATAAAATCAGCTATAGAAGAAATAGTGTCTATGAGCTGGAAAAGAAAAAAGATAGAAAGGAATTTTTTGTTTTTATGGGTTGGAATAGAATACAGATGGAATAGAACAAATAGTGTCTATGAGCTGGAATAGAATACAGATAGAGTGGAATTTTTTGTGTCTATAAGCTGGAATAAAATACAGATGGAATAGAAGAAATACTGTCTATGAGGCGGAATGGAATACAGATGGAATACAAGAAATAGTGTCTATGAACAGGAATAGAAAAAATATGGAATGGAATTTTTTGTGTCTATGTGCTGGAACAGAATACAGGTGGAGTAGAAATCATAGTCTTTGAGATTTTATAGAAAAAATAGTTATAGATGAAATAGTGTCTATGAGCTAGAATAGAAAACAGATAGAATGGAATTTCTTGTGTCTATGAGATGGAATAGAATACAGATGGAATAGAAGAAATAGAGTCTATGAGCTGGAATAGAATACAGATGGAATAGAACAAATAGTGTCTATTGGTTGTTAAAGAATTTAGAAGGAATACAACAAATAGTGTGTATGAAATGGAATAGAATACAGATAGAATGGAATTTTTTGTGTCTATGAAATGGAATAGAATACAGATGGAATAGAATTTTTTCTGTCTATGAGCTGGAATAGAATGCAGATGGAATAGAACAAACAGTGTCTATGAGCTGGTATAGAATACAGATGGAATAGAACAAACAGTGTCTATGAGCTGGAATAGAATACAGATGGAATAGAACAAACAGTGTCTATGAAATGGAATAGAATACAGATGGAATAGAACAAACAGTGTCTATGAGCTGGAATAGAATACAGATTGAATAGAACAAACAGTGTCTATGAAATGCAATAGAATATAGATGGATTGCAATTTTTTGTGTCTATGAGCTGGAATAGAATACAGATCTAATAGAATAATTAGTGTATTTTAGTGGAATAGAAAACAGATAGAATGGAATTATTTGTGTCGATGAGATGAAATAGAATACAGATGGAATAGAACAAACAGTGTCTATGAGCTGGAATAGAATGCAGATGGAATAGAACAAACCGTGTCTATGAAATGGAATACAATACAGATGGAATGGAATTTTTGTGCCTATTAACTGGAATAGAATACAGATGAAGTAGAAATCATAGTCTGAGATTTTATAGAATAAAACGTTACAGATGAAATAGTGTGTATGAGCAGGAATGGAATACAGATGGACTAGAAGAAATGGAGTCTATGAGCTGGAATAGAATGCAGATGGAATAGGACAATTAGTGTCTATTAAATGGAATAGAATCAGATAGATTGGAATTGTTTGTGTCTATGAGCTGGAATAGAATGCAGATGGAATAGAACAAACAGTGTCTATGAGCTGGAATAGAATGCAGATGGAATAGAACAAACAGTGTCTATGAGCTGGTATAGAATACAGATGGAATAGAACAAACAGTGTCTATGAGCTGGAATAGAATACAGATTGAATAGAAGAAACAGTGTCTATGAAATGGAATAGAATACAGATGGAATAGAACAAACAGTGTCTATGAGCTGGAATAGAATACAGATTGAATAGAACAAACAGTGTCTATGAAATGGAATAGAATATAGATGGATTGCAATTTTTTGTGTCTATGAGCTGGAATAGAATACAGATCTAATAGAATAATTAGTGTATTTTAGTGGAATAGAAAACAGATAGAATGGAATTATTTGTGTCGATGAGCTGAAATAGAATACAGATGGAATAGAACAAACAGTGTCTATGAGCTGGAATAGAATGCAGATGGAATAGAACAAACAGTGTCTATGAAATGGAATACAATACAGATGGAATGGAATTTTTGTGCGTATTAACTGGAATAGAATACAGATGAAGTAGAAATCATAGTCAGAGATTTTATAGAAAAAAAAGTAATAGATGAAATAGTGTGTATGAGCAGGAATGGAATACAGATGGAATAGAGGAAATAGAGTCTATGAGCTGGAATAGAATAGAGATGGAATAGGACAATTAGTGTCTATTAAGTGGAATAGAATACAGACAGAATGGATTTTTTTGTGTCTATGTGCTGGAATAGAATGCAGATGGAATAGAACAAGTAGTGTCTGTGAGCTGGAATAGAATACAGATGGATTGGAATTTTTGTGCCTATGAACTGGTATAGAATACAGATGGATTGCAATTTTTTGTGTCTGTGAGCTAGAATACAATGCAGATGGAATAGAACAAATATTGTCAATAAGCTGGAATAGAATACAGATGGAATAGAAAAAATCGTGTCTATGAGCTGGAATAGAATACAGATGGAATAGAACAAACAGTGTCTATGAGCTGGTATATAATACAGATGGAATAGAACAAACAGTGTCTATGAGCTGGAATAGAATACAGATGGAATAGAACAAATAGTGTCTGTGAGCTGGAATAGAATACAGATGGAATAGAATTTTTTGTGTCTATGAGCTGGTATAGAATACAGATGGAATAGAACAAACAGTGTCTATGAACTGTAATAGAATACAGATGGAATAGAACAAATAGTGTCTGTGAGCTGAATAGAATATAGATGGAATAGAACAAACAGTGTCTATGAAATGGAATAGAATACAGATGGATTGCAATTTTTTGTGTCTGTGAGCTAGAATACAACGCAGATGGAATAGAACAAATATTGTCAATAAGCTGGAATAGAATAGAGATGGAATAGAAAAAATCGTGTCTATGAGCTGGAATAGAATACAGATGGAATAGAACAAACAGTGTCTATGAAATGGAATAGAATACAGATGTAATGGAATTTTTGTGCCTATGAACTGGAATAGAATACAGATGAAGTAGAAATCATAGTCTGAGATTTTATAGAAAAAAGCGTTACAGATGAAATAGTGCGTATGAGCAGGAATGGAATACAGATGGACTAGAAGAAATGGAGTCTATGAGCTGGAATAGAATGCAGATGGAATAGGACAATTAGTGTCTATTAAGTGGAATAGAATCAGATAGATTGGAATTGTTTGTGTCTATGAGCTGGAATAGAATGCAGATGGAATAGAACAAACAGTGTCTATGAGCTGGAATAGAATGCAGATGGAATAGAACAAACAGTGTCTATGAGCTGGAATAGAATACAGATGGAATAGAACAAACAGTGTCTATGAGCTGGAATAGAATACAGATGGAATAGAACAAACAGTGTCTATGAGCTGGTATAGAATACAGATGGAACAGAACAAACAGTGTCTATGAGCTGGAATAGAATACAGATGGAATAGAACAAATAGTGTCTGTGAGCTGGAATAGAATACAGATGGAATAGAACAAACAGTGTCTATGAAATGGAATAGAATACAGATGGATTGGAATTTTTGTGCCTATGAACTGGAATGGAACACAGCTGAAGTAGAAATCATAGTCTGAGATTTTAGAGAAAAAAAAGTAATAGATGAAATACTGTGTATGAGCAGGAATGGAATAGAGATGCAATAGAAGAAATAGAGTCTATGAGCTGGAAAAGAAAAAAGATAGAAAGGAATTTTTTGTTTTTATGGGTTGGAATAGAATACAGATGGAATAGAACAAATAGTGTCTGTGAGCTGGAATAGAATACAGATAGAGTGGAATTTTTTGTGTTTTTAAGCTGGAATAAAATACAGATGGAATAGAAAAATAATTTCTGTGAACTGGAATAGAATACAGATGGAATAGAACAAAAGTTGTCTATGAGATGTAATAGAATACAGATGGAATAGAACAAATAGTGTCTATGAGCTGGATTAGAATTCAGATGGAATAAAACAAATAGCGTCTATGAGCTGGAATAGAATACAGATGGAGAAGAAATCATAGTCTTTGAAATTTAATATAAAAACAGTTATAGAAGAAATAGTGTCTGTGAGCTGGAAAAGAAAAAAGATAGAATGGAATTTTTTGTTTTTATGAGCTGGAATAAAATACAGATGGAAAAGAAAAATAATTTCTGTGAACTGGAATAGAATACAGACGGAATAGAACAAAAGTTGTCTATGAGATGGAATAGAATACAAATGGAATAGAACAAATAGTGTCTATGAGCTGGATTGGAATACAGATGGAATAAAACAAATAGCGTCTATGAGCTGGAATAGAATACAGATGGAGAAGAAATCATAGTCTTTGAAATTTAATATAAAAACAGTTATAGAAGAAATAGTGTTTATGCGCTGGAAAAGAATACAGATGGAATAGAAGAAATAGAGTCTGTGAGCTGGAATAGAATACAGATGGAATAGAACAAACAGTGTCTATGTAATGGAATAGAATACAGATGGAATAGAATTTTTTGTGTCTATGACCTGGAATATAATACAGAAGGAATAGAACAAACAGTGTCTGTGAGCTGGAATAGAATACAGATGGAATAGAACAAACAGTGTCTATGAAATGGAATAGAATACAGATGGATTGGAATTTTTGTGCCTATGAACTGGAATAGAACACAGATGAAGTAGAAATCATAGTCTGAGATTTTATAGAAAAAAAAGTACTAGATGAAATACTGTGTATGAGCAGGAATGGAGTACAGATGGAATAGAAGAAATAGAGTCTATGAGATGGAATAGAATGCAGATGGAATAGAACAAATAGTGTCTATTATGTGGAATAGAATACATACAGAATGGAAGTGTTTGTGTCTATGAGCTGGAATAGAACACAGATGGAGTAGAACAAATAGTGTCTATGAGCTGGAATAGAATAGAAATGGAATAGAAAAAATAGAGTCTATGAGCTGGAATAGAATAGAGATGGATTGGAATTTTTTGTGTCTACAAGCTGGAATAAAATACAGATGGAATAGAAGAAATACTGTCTATGAGGAGGAATGGAATACAGATGGAATACAAGAAATAGTGTCTATGAACTGGAATAGAAAAAATATGGAATGGAATTTTTTGTGTCTATGTGCTGGAACAGAATACAGGTGGAGTAGAAATCATAGTCTTTGAGATTTTATAGAAAAAATAGTTATAGATGAAATAGTGTCTATGAGCTAGAATAGAAAACAGATAGAATGGAATTTCTTGTGTCTATGAGATGGAATAGAATACAGATGGAATAGAAGAAATAGTGTCTATGAGCTGGAATAGAATACAGATGGAATAGAACAAATAGTGTCTATTGGTTGTTAAAGAATTAAGAAGGAATACAACAAATAGTGTGTATGAAATGGAATAGAATACAGATAGAATGGAATTTTTTGTGTCTATGAGCTGGAATAGAATACAGATGGAATAGAATTTTTTCTGTCTATGAGCTGGAATAGAATACAGATGGAATAGAACAAATAGTGTCTATGAGCTGGTATAGAATACAGATGGAATAGAACAAACAGTGTCTATGAGCTGGAATAGAATACAGATGGAATAGAACAAATAGTGTCTGTGAGCTGAATAGAATACAGATGGAATAGAACAAACAGTGTCTATGAAATGGAATAGAATACAGATGGATTGCAATTTTTTGTGTCTGTGAGCTAGAATACAATGCAGATGGAATAGAACAAATATTGTCAATAAGCTGGAATAGAATACAGATGGAATAGAAAAAATCGTGTCTATGAGCTGGAATAGAATACAGATGGAATAGAACAAACAGTGTCTATGAAATGGAATAGAATACAGATGTAATGGAATTTTTGTGCCTATGAACTGGAATAGAATACAGATGAAGTAGAAATCATAGTCTGAGATTTTATAGAAAAAAACGTTACAGATGAAATAGTGTGTATGAGCAGGAATGGAATACAGATGGACTAGAAGAAATGGAGTCTATGAGCTGGAATAGAATGCAGATGGAATAGGACAATTAGTGTCTATTAAGTGGAATAGAATCAGATGGATTGGAATTGTTTGTGTCTATGAGCTGGAATAGAATGCAGATGGAATAGAACGAACAGTGTCTATGAGGTGGTATAGAATACAGATGGAATAGAACAAACAGTGTCTATGAGCTGGAATAGAATACAGATGGAATAGAAAAAATCGTGTCTATGAGCTGGAGTAGAATAGAGATGGATTGGAACTTTTTGTGTCTATGAGCTGGAATAGAATACGGAACTAATAGAATAATTAGTGTATTTTAGTGGAATAGAAAACAGATAGAATGGAATTATTTGTGTCGATGAGCTGAAATAGAATACAGATGAAGTAGAAATCATAGTCAGAGATTTTATAGAAAAAAAAGAGATAGATGAAATAGTGTGTATGAGCAGGAATGGAATACAGATGGAATAGAGGAAATAGAGTCTATGAGATGGAATAGAATGCAGATGGAATAGAACAAATAGTGTCTATTAAGTGGAATAGAATACAGACAGAATGGATTTTTTTGTGTCTATGTGCTGGAATAGAATGCAGATGGAATAGAACAAGTAGTGTCTGTGAGCTGGAATAGAATACAGATAGAGTGGAATTTTTTGTGTCTATGAGCTGGAATAAAATGCAGATGGAATAGAAAAATAATTTCTATGAACTGGAATAGAATACAGATGGAATAGAACAAATAGTGTCTATGAGCTGGATTAGAATACAGATGGAATAAAACAAATAGCATCTAAGAGCAGGAATAGAATACAGACAAAATGGAATTTTTTGTGTCTATGAGCTGGAATAGAATACAGATGGAGAAGAAATCATAGTCTTTGAAAATTAATATAAAAACAGCTATAGAAGAAATAGTGTCTATTAGCTGGAAAAGAAAAAAGATAGAAAGGAATTTTTTGTTTTTATGGGTTGGAATAGAATAGAGATGGAATTGAACAAATAGTGTCTTTGAGCTGGAATAGAATACAGATAGAGTGGAATTTTTTGTGTCTATAAGCTGGAATAAAATACAGATGGAATAGAAAAATAATTTCTGTGAACTGGAATAGAATACAGACGGAATAGAACAAAAATTGTCTATGAGATGGAATAGAATACAGATGGAATAGAACAAATAGTGTCTATGAGCTGGATTAGAATTCAGATGGAATAAAACAAATAGCGTCTATGAGCTGGAATAGAATACAGATGGAGAAGAAATCATAGTCTTTGAAATTTAATATAAAAACAGCTATAGAAGAAATAGTGTCTGTGAGCTGGAAAAGAAAAAAGATAGAATGGAATTTTTTGTTTTTATGAGCTGGAATAAAATACAGATGGAAAAGAAAAATAATTTCTGTGAACTGGAATAGAATACAGACGGAATAGAACAAAAGTTGTCTATGAGATGGAATAGAATACAAATGGAATAGAACAAATAGTGTCTATGAGCTGGATTGGAATACAGATGGAATAAAACAAATAGCGTCTATGAGCTGGAATAGAATACAGATGGAGAAGAAATCATAGTCTTTGAAATTTAATATAAAAACAGTTATAGAAGAAATAGTGTTTATGCGCTGGAAAAGAATACAGATGGAATAGAAGAAATAGAGTCTGTGAGCTGGAATAGAATACAGATGGAATAGAACAAATAGTGTCTTTGAGCTGGAATAGAATACAGATAGAGTGGAATTTTTTGTGTTTATAAGCTGGAATAAAATACAGATGGAATAGAAAAATAATTTCTATGAACTGGAATAGAATACAGATGGAATAGAACAAAAATTATCTATGAGCTGGAATAGAATACAGATGGAATAGAACAAATAGTGTCTATGAGCTGGATTAGAATACAGATGGAATAAAACAAATAGCATCTAAGAGCTGGAATAGAATACAGATAAAATGGAATTTTTTGTGTCTATGAGCTGGAATAGAATACAGATGGAAAAGAAATCATAGTATTTGAAATTTAATATAAAAACAGCTATAGAAGAAATAGTGTCTATGAGCTGGAAAAGAAAAAAGATAGAAAGGAATTTTTTGTTTTTATGGGTTGGAATAGAATAGAGATGGAATAGAACAAATAGTGTCTTTGAGCTGGAATAGAATACAGATAGAGTGGAATTTTTTGTGTCTATAAGCTGGAATAAAATACAGATGGAATAGAAGAAATACTGTCTATGAGGCGGAATGGAATACAGATGGAATACAAGAAATAGTGTCTATGAACTGGAATAGAAAAAATATGGAATGGAATTTTTTGTGTCTATGTGCTGGAACAGAATACAGGTGGAGTAGAAATCATAGTCTTTGAGATTTTATAGAAAAAATAGTTATAGATGAAATAGTGTCTATGAGCTAGAATAGAAAACAGATAGAATGGAATTTCTTGTGTCTATGAGATGGAATAGAATACAGATGGAATAGAAGAAATAGAGTCTATGAGCTGGAATAGAATACAGATGGAATAGAACAAATAGTGTCTATTGGTTGTTAAAGAATTCAGAAGGAATACAACAAATAGTGTGTATGAAATGGAATAGAATACAGATAGAATGGAATTTTTTGTGTCTATGAGCTGGAATAGAATACAGATGGAATAGAATTTTTTCTGTCTATGAGCTGGAATAGAATACAGATGGAATAGAACAAATAGTGTCTATGAGCTGGTATAGAATACAGATGGAATAGAACAAACAGTGTCTATGAAATGGAATAGAATACAGATGGATTGCAATTTTTTGTGTCTGTGAGCTAGAATACAATGCAGATGGAATAGAACAAATATTGTCAATAAGCTGGCATAGAATACAGATGGAATAGAAAAAATCGTGTCTATGAGCTGGAATAGAATACAGATGGAATAGAACAAACAGTGTCTATGAAATGGAATAGAATACAGATGTAATGGAATTTTTGTGCCTATGAACTGGAATAGAATACAGATGAAGTAGAAATCATAGTCTGAGATTTTATAGAAAAAAACGTTACAGATGAAATAGTGTGTATGAGCAGGAATGGAATACAGATGGACTAGAAGAAATGGAGTCTATGAGCTGGAATAGAATGCAGATGGAATAGGACAATTAGTGTCTATTAAGTGGAATAGAATCAGATAGATTGGAATTGTTTGTGTCTATGAGCTGGAATAGAATGCAGATGGAATAGAACAAACAGTGTCTATGAGCTGGAATAGAATACAGATGGAATAGAATTTTTTGTGTCTATGAGCTGGAATAGAATACAGATGGAATAGAACAAACAGTGTCTATGAGCTGGTATAGAATACAGATGGAATAGAACAAACAGTATCTATGAGCTGGAATAGAATACAGATGGAATAGAACAAATAGTGTCTGTGAGCTGGAATAGAATACAGATGGAATAGAACAAATAGTGTCTGTGAGCTGGAATAGAATACAGATGGAATAGAATTTTTTGTGTCTATGAGCTGGTATAGAATACAGATGGAATAGAACAAACAGTGTATATGAACTGTATTAGAATACAGATGGAATAGAACAAATAGTGTCTGTGAGCTGAATAGAATACAGATGGAATAGAACAAACAGTGTCTATGAAATGGAATAGAATACAGATGGATTGCAATTTTTTGTGTCTGTGAGCTAGAATACAATGCAGATGGAATAGAACAAATATTGTCAATTAGCTGGAATAGAATACAGATGGAATAGAAAAAATCGTGTCTATGAGCTGGAATAGAATACAGATGGAATAGAACAAACAGTGTCTATGAAATGGAATAGAATACAGATGTAATGGAATTTTTGTGCCTATGAACTGGAGTAGAATACAGATGAAGTAGAAATTATAGTCTGAGATTTTATAGAATAAAACGTTACAGATGAAATAGTGTGTATGAGCAGGAATGGAATACAGATGGACTAGAAGAAATGGAGTCTATGAGCTGGAATAGAATGCAGATGGAGTAGGACAATTAGTGTCTATTAAGTGGAATAGAATCAGATACATTGGAATTGTTTGTGTCTACGAGCTGGAATAGAATGCAGATGGAATAGAACAAACAGTGTCTATGAAATGGAATAGAATCCAGATGGAATAGAACAAACAGTGTCTATGAGCTGGAATAGAATACAGATGGAATAGAACAAACAGTGTCTATGAGCTGGTATAGAATACAGATGGAATAGAACAAACAGTGTCTATGAGCTGGTATAGAATACAGATGGAATAGAACAAATAGTGTCTGTGAGCTGGAATAGAATACAGATGGAATAGAATTTTTTGTGTCTATGAGCTGGTATAGAATACAGATGGAATAGAACAAACAGTGTATATGTACTGCATAAGAATACAGATGGAATAGAACAAATAGTGTCTGTGAGCTGAATAGAATACAGATGGAATAGAACAAACAGTGTCTATGAAATGGAATAGAATACAGATGGATTGCAATTTTTTGTGTCTGTGAGCTAGAATACAATGCCGATGGAATAGAACAAATATTGTCAATTAGCTGGAATAGAATACAGATGGAATAGAAAAAATCGTGTCTATGAGCTGGAATAGAATACAGATGGAATAGAACAAACAGTGTCTATGAAATGGAATAGAATACAGATGTAATGGAATTTTTGTGCCTATGAACTGGAATAGAATACAGATGAAGTAGAAATTATAGTCAGAGATTTTATAGAAAAAAACGTTACAGATGAAATAGTGTGTATGAGCAGGAATGGAATACAGATGGACTAGAAGAAATGGAGTCTATGAGCTGGAATAGAATGCAGATGGAATAGGACAATTAGTGTCTATTAAGTGGAATAGAATCAGATAGATTGGAATTGTTTGTGTCTATGAGCTGGAATAGAATGCAGATGGAATAGAACAAACAGTGTCTATGAGCTGGAATAGAATACAGATGGAATAGAACAAATAGTGTCTGTGAGCTGGAATAGAATACAGATGGAATAGAATTTTTTGTGTCTATGAGCTGGTATAGAATACAGATGGAATAGAACAAAGAGTGTCTATGAGCTGGAATAGAATACAGATGGAATAGAACAAACAGTGTCTATGAGCTGGTATAGAATACAGATGGAATAGAACAAAGAGTGTCTATGAGCTGGAATAGAATACAGATGGAATAGAACAAATAGTGTCTGTGAGCTGGAATAGAATACAGATGGAATAGAACAAACAGTGTCTATGAAATGGAACAGAATACAGATGGATTGGAATTTTTGTGCCTATGAACTGGAATAGAATACAGATGAAGTAGAAATCATAGTCTGAGATTTTATAGAAAAAAAAGTAATAGATGAAATACTGTGTATGAGCAGGAATGGAATAGAGATGGAATAGGAGAAATAGAGTCTATGAGCTGGAAAAGAATAGAGATGGAATAGAACAAATAGTGTCTTTGAGCTGGAATAGAATACAGATGGAGAAGACATCATAGTCTTTGAAATTTAATATAAAAACAGTTATAGAAGAAATAGTGTCTATGAGCAGGAAAAGAAAAAAATAGAATGGTATTTTTTGTGTTTATGAGCTGGAATAAAATACAGATGGAATAGAAAAATATTTTCTGTGAACTGGAATAGAATACAGACGGAATAGAACAAAAATTGTCTATGACATGGAATAGAATACAGATGGAATAGAACAAACAGTGTCTATGAGGTGGATTAGAATACAGATGGAATAAAACAAATAGCGTCTATGAGCTGGAATGGAATACAGATGGAGAAGAAATCATAGTCTTTGAAATTTAATATAAAAACAGCTATAGAAGAAATAGTGTCTATGCGCTGGAAAAGAATACAGATGGAATAGAAGAAATAGAGTCTGTGAGCTGGAATAGAATACAGATGGAATAGAACAAACAGTGTCTATGAAATGGAATAGATTACAGATGGAATAGAATTTTTTGTGTCTATGACCTGGAATATAATACAGATGGAATAGAACAAACAGTGTCTGTGAGCTGGAATAGAATACAGATGGAATAGAACAAACAGTGTCTATGAAATGGAATAGAATACAGATGGATTGGAATTTTTGTGCCTATGAACTGGAATAGAACACAGATGAAGTAGAAATCATAGTCTGAGATGTTATAGAAAAAAAAAGTTATAGATGAAATAGTGTATATTAGCAGGAATGGAGTACAGATGGAATAGAAGAAATAGAGTCTATGAGATGGAATAGAATGCAGATGGAATAGAACAAATAGTGTCTATTGAGTGGAATAGAATACATACAGAATGGAAGTGTTTGTGTCTGTGAGCTGGACTAGAACACAGATGGAGTAGAACAAATAGTGTCTATGAGCTGGAATAGAATAGAAATGGAATAGAAAAAATAGTGTCTATGAGCTGGAATAGAATAGAGATGGATTGGAATTTTTTGTGTCTATAAGCTGGAATAAAATACAGATGGAATAGAAGAAATACTGTCTATGAGGAGGAATGGAATACAGATGGAATACAAGAAATAGTGTCTATGAACTGGAATAGAAAAAATATGGAATGGAATTTTTTGTGTCTATGTGCTGGAACAGAATACAGGTGGAGTAGAAATCATAGTCTTTGAGTTTTTATAGAAAAAATAGTTATAGATGAAATAGTGTCTATAAGCTAGAATAGAAAACAGATAGAATGGAATTTCTTGTGTCTATGAGATGGAATAGAATACAGATGGAATAGAAGAAATAGTGTCTATGAGCTGGAATAGAATACAGATGGAATAGAACAAATAGTGTCTATTGGTTGTTAAAGATTTAAGAAGGAATACAACAAATAGTGTGTATGAAATGGAATAGAATACAGATAGAATGGAATTTTTTGTGTCTATGAGCTGGAATAGAATACAGATGGAATAGAATTTTTTCTGTCTATGAGCTGGAATAGAATACAGATGGAATAGAACAAATAGTGTCTATGAGCTGGTATAGAATACAGATGGAATAGAACAAACAGTGTCTATGAAATGGAATAGAATACAGATGGATTTCAATTTTTTGTGTCTGTGAGCTAGAATACAATGCAGATGGAATAGAACAAATATTGTCAATAAGCTGGAATAGAATACAGATGGAATAGAAAAAATCGTGTCTATGAGCTGGAATAGAATACAGATGGAATAGAACAAACAGTGTCTATGAAATGGAATAGAATACAGATGGAATGGAATTTTTGTGCCTATGAACTGGAATAGAATACAGATGAAGTAGAAATCATAGTCTGAGATTTTATAGAAAAAAGCGTTACAGATGAAATAGTGTGTATGAGCAGGAATGGAATACAGATGGACAAGAAGAAATGGAGTCTATGAGCTGGAATAGAATGCAGATGGAATAGGACAATTAGTGTCTATTAAGTGGAATAGAATCAGATAGATTGGAATTGTTTTTGTCTATGAGCTGGAATAGAATGCAGATGGAATAGAACAAACAGTGTCTATGAGCTAGAATAGAATACAGATGGAATAGAATTTTTTGTGTCTATGAGCTGGAATAGAATACAGATGGAATAGAACAAACAGTGTCTAAGAGCTGGTATATAATACAGATGGAATAGAACAAACAGTGTCTATGAGCTGGAATAGAATACAGATGGAATAGAACAAATAGTGTCTGTGAGCTGGAATAGAATACAGATGGAATAGAATTTTTTGTGTCTATGAGCTGGTATAGAATACAGATGGAATAGAACAAACAGTGTATATGTACTGTATAAGAATACAGATGGAATAGAACAAATAGTGTCTGTGAGCTGAATAGAATACAGATGGAATAGAACAAACAGTGTCTATGAAATGGAATAGAATACAGATGGATTGCAATTTTTTGTGTCTGTGAGCTAGAATACAATGCCGATGGAATAGAACAAATATTGTCAATTAGCTGGAATAGAATACAGATGGAATAGAAAAAATCGTGTCTATGTGCTGGAATAGAATACAGATGGAATAGAACAAACAGTGTCTATGAAATGGAATAGAATACAGATGTAATGGAATTTTTGTGCCTATGAACTCGAATAGAATACAGATGAAGTAGAAATTATAGTCAGAGATTTTATAGAAAAAAACGTTACAGATGAAATAGTGTGTATGAGCAGGAATGGAATACAGATGGACTAGAAGAAATGGAGTCTATGAGCTGGAATAGAATGCAGATGGAATAGGACAATTAGTGTCTATTAAGTGGAATAGAATCAGATAGATTGGAATTGTTTGTGTCTATGAGCTGGAATAGAATGCAGATGGAATAGAACAAACAGTGTCTATGAGCTGGAATAGAATACAGATGGAATAGAACAAATAGTGTCTGTGAGCTGGAATAGAATACAGATGGAATAGAATTTTTTGTGTCTATGAGCTGGTATAGAATACAGATGGAATAGAACAAAGAGTGTCTATGAGCTGGAATAGAATACAGATGGAATAGAACAAATAGTGTCTGTGAGCTGGAATAGAATACAGATGGAATAGAACAAACAGTGTCTATGAAATGGAATAGAATACAGATGGATTGGAATTTTTGTGCCTATGAACTGGAATAGAATACAGATGAAGTAGAAATCATAGTCTGAGATTTTATAGAAAAAAAAGTAATAGATGAAATACTGTGTATGAGCAGGAATGGAATAGAGATGGAATAGGAGAAATAGAGTCTATGAGCTGGAAAAGAATAGAGATGGAATAGAACAAATAGTGTCTTTGAGCTGGAATAGAATACAGATGGAGAAGACATCATAGTCTTTGAAATTTAATATAAAAACAGTTATAGAAGAAATAGTGTCTATGAGCAGGAAAAGAAAAAAATAGAATGGTATTTTTTGTGTTTATGAGCTGGAATAAAATACAGATGGAATAGAAAAATAATTTCTGTGAACTGGAATAGAATACAGACGGAATAGAACAAAAATTGTCTATGACATGGAATAGAATACAGATGGAATAGAACAAACAGTGTCTATGAGGTGGATTAGAATACAGATGGAATAAAACAAATAGCGTCTATGAGCTGGAATGGAATACAGATGGAGAAGAAATCATAGTCTTTGAAATTTAATATAAAAACAGCTATACAAGAAATAGTGTCTATGCGCTGGAAAAGAATACAGATGGAATAGAAGAAATAGAGTCTGTGAGCTGGAATAGAATACAGATGGAATAGAACAAACAGTGTCTATGAAATGGAATAGATTACAGATGGAATAGAATTTTTTGTGTCTATGACCTGGAATATAATACAGATGGAATAGAACAAACAGTGTCTGTGAGCTGGAATAGAATACAGATGGAATAGAACAAACAGTGTCTATGAAATGGAATAGAATACAGATGGATTGGAATTTTTGTGCCTATGAACTGGAATAGAACACAGATGAAGTAGAAATCATAGTCTGAGATGTTATAGAAAAAAAAAGTTATAGATGAAATAGTGTATATTAGCAGGAATGGAGTACAGATGGAATAGAAGAAATAGAGTCTATGAGATGGAATAGAATGCAGATGGAATAGAACAAATAGTGTCTATTGAGTGGAATAGAATACATACAGAATGGAAGTGTTTGTGTCTGTGAGCTGGACTAGAACACAGATGGAGTAGAACAAATAGTGTCTATGAGCTGGAATAGAATAGAAATGGAATAGAAAAAATAGTGTCTATGAGCTGGAATAGAATAGAGATGGATTGGAATTTTTTGTGTCTATAAGCTGGAATAAAATACAGATGGAATAGAAGAAATACTGTCTATGAGGAGGAATGGAATACAGATGGAATACAAGAAATAGTGTCTATGAACTGGAATAGAAAAAATATGGAATGGAATTTTTTGTGTCTATGTGCTGGAACAGAATACAGGTGGAGTAGAAATCATAGTCTTTGAGTTTTTATAGAAAAAATAGTTATAGATGAAATAGTGTCTATGAGCTAGAATAGAAAACAGATAGAATGGAATTTCTTGTGTCTATGAGATGGAATAGAATACAGATGGAATAGAAGAAATAGTGTCTATGAGCTGGAATAGAATACAGATGGAATAGAACAAATAGTGTCTATTGGTTGTTAAAGAATTAAGAAGGAATACAACAAATAGTGTGTATGAAATGGAATAGAATACAGATAGAATGGAATTTTTTGTGTCTATGAGCTGGAATAGAATACAGATGGAATAGAATTTTATCTGTCTATGAGCTGGAATAGAATACAGATGGAATAGAACAAATAGTGTCTATGAGCTGGTATAGAATACAGATGGAATAGAACAAACAGTGTCTATGAAATGGAATAGAATACAGATGGATTTCAATTTTTTGTGTCTGTGAGCTAGAATACAATGCAGATGGAATAGAACAAATATTGTCAATAAGCTGGAATAGAATACAGATGGAATAGAAAAAATCGTGTCTATCAGCTGGAATAGAATACAGATGGAATAGAACAAACAGTGTCTATGAAATGGAATACAATACAGATGGAATGGAATTTTTGTGCCTATGAACTGGAATAGAATACAGATGAAGTAGAAATCATAGTCTGAGATTTTATAGAAAAAAGCGTTACAGATGAAATAGTGTGTATGAGCAGGAATGGAATACAGATGGACAAGAAGAAATGGAGTCTATGAGCTGGAATAGAATGCAGATGGAATAGGACAATTAGTGTCTATTAAGTGGAATAGAATCAGATAGATTGGAATTGTTTTTGTCTATGAGCTGGAATAGAATGCAGATGGAATAGAACAAACAGTGTCTATGAGCTGGAATAGAATACAGATGGAATAGAATTTTTTGTGTCTATGAGCTGGAATAGAATACAGATGGAATAGAACAAACAGTGTCTAAGAGCTGGTATATAATACAGATGGAATAGAACAAACAGTGTCTATGAGCTGGAATAGAATACAGATGGAATAGAACAAATAGTGTCTGTGAGCTGGAATAGAATACAGATGGAATAGAATTTTTTGTGTCTATGAGCTGGTATAGAATACAGATGGAATAGAACAAACAGTGTCTATGTAATGGAATAGAATACAGATGGAATAGAATTTTTTGTGTCTATGACCTGGAATATAATACAGAAGGAATAGAACAAACAGTGTCTGTGAGCTGGAATAGAATACAGATGGAATAGAACAAACAGTGTCTATGAAATGGAATAGAATACAGATGGATTGGAATTTTTGTGCCTATGAAATGGAATAGAACACAGATGAAGTAGAAATCATAGTCTGAGATTTTATAGAAAAAAAAGTTATAGATGAAATAGTGTGTATTAGCAGGAATGGAGTACAGATGGAATAGAAGAAATAGAGTCTATGAGATGGAATAGAATGCAGATGGAATAGAACAAATAGTGTCTATTAAGTGGAATAGAATACATACAGAATGGAAGTGTTTGTGTCTGTGAGCTGGAATAGAACACAGATGGAGTAGAACAAATAGTGTCTATGAGCTGGAATAGAATAGAAATGGAATAGAAAAAATAGTGTCTATGAGCTGGAATAGAATAGAGATGGATTGGAATTTTTTGTGTCTATGAGCTGGAATAGAATACAGATGTAATAGAATAATTAGTGTCTTTTTAGTGGAATAGAATACAGATATAATGGAATTATTTGTGTCGATGAGCTGGAATAGAATACAGATGGAATAGAACAAACAGTGTCTATGAAATGGAATAGAATACATATGGAATAGAACAAATATTTTCAATAAGCTTGAATAGAATACAGATGGAATAGAACAAACAGTGTCTATGAGCTGGAATAGAATACAGATGGAATAGAACAAACAGTGTCTATGAGCTGGTATAGAATACAGATGGAACAGAACAAACAGTGTCTATGAGCTGGAATAGAATACAGATGGAATAGAACAAATAGTGTCTGTGAGCTGGAATAGAATACAGATGGAATAGAATTTTTTGTGTCTATGAGCTGGTATAGAATACAGATGGAATAGAACAAACAGTGTCTATGAAATGGAATAGAATACAGATGGAATGGAATTTTTGTGCCTATGAACTGGAATAGAATACAGATGAAGTAGAAATCATAGTCTGAGATTTTATAGAAAAAAACGTTACAGATGAAATAGTGTGTATTAGCAGGAATGGAGTACAGATGGAATAGAAGAAATAGAGTCTATGAGATGGAATAGAATGCAGATGGAATAGAACAAATAGTGTCTATTAAGTGGAATAGAATACATACAGAATGGAAGTGTTTGTGTCTGTGAGCTGGAATAGAACACAGATGGAGTAGAACAAATAGTGTCTATGAGCTGGAATAGAATAGAAATGGAATAGAAAAAATAGTGTCTATGAGCTGGAATAGAATAGAGATGGATTGGAATTTTTTGTGTCTATGAGCTGGAATAGAATACAGATGTAATAGAATAATTAGTGTCTTTTTAATGGAATAGAATACAGATATAATGGAATTATTTGTGTCGATGAGCTGGAATAGAATACAGATGGAATAGAACAAACAGTGTCTATGAAATGGAATAGAATACATATGGAATAGAACAAATATTTTCAATAAGCTTGAATAGAATACAGATGGAATAGAACAAACAGTGTCTATGAGCTGGAATAGAATACAGATGGAATAGAACAAACAGTGTCTATGAGCTGGTATAGAATACAGATGGAACAGAACAAACAGTGTCTATGAGCTGGAATAGAATACAGATGGAATAGAACAAATAGTGTCTGTGAGCTGGAATAGAATACAGATGGAATAGAATTTTTTGTGTCTATGAGCTGGTATAGAATACAGATGGAATAGAACAAACAGTGTCTATGAAATGGAATAGAATACAGATGGAATGGAATTTTTGTGCCTATGAACTGGAATAGAATACAGATGAAGTAGAAATCATAGTCTGAGATTTTATAGAAAAAAACGTTACAGATGAAATAGTGTGTATGAGCAGGAATGGAATGCAGATGGAATAGAAGAAATAGTGTCTTTGAGCTGGAATAGAATACAGATAGATTGGAATTGTTTGTGTCTATGAGCTGGAATAGAATGCAGATGGAATAGAAGAAACAGTGTCTATGAGCTGGTATAGAATACAGATGGAATAGAACAAACAGTGTCTATGAACTGTAATAGAATACAGATGGAATAGAACAAATAGTGTCTGTGAGCTGGAATAGAATACAGATGGAATAGAACAAACAGTGTCTATGAAATGGAATAGATTACAGATGGATTGGAATTTTTGTGCCTATGAACTGGAATAGAACACAGATGAAGTAGAAATCATAGTCTGAGATTTTATAGAAAAAAAAGTACTAGATGAAGTACTGTGTATGAGCAGGAATGGAGTACAGATGGAATAGAAGAAATAGAGTCTATGAGATGGAATAGAATGCAGATAGAATAGAACAAATAGTGTCTATTATGTGGAAGAGAATACAGATAGAATGGAATTGTTTGTGTCTATGAGCTGGAATAGAACACAGATTGAGTAGAACAAATAGTGTCTATGAGCTGGAATAAAATAGAAATGGAATAGAAAAAATAGAGTCTATGAGCTGGAATAGAATAGAGATGGATTGGAATTTTTTGTGTCTACAAGCTGGAATAAAATACAGATGGAATAGAAGAAATACTGTCTATGAGGTGCAATGGAATACAGATGGAATACAAGAAATAGTGTCTATGAACTGGAATAGAAAAATATGGAATGGAAATTTTTGTGTCTATGTGCTGGAACAGAATACAGGTAAAAATCATAATCTTTGAAATCATAGTCTTTGAGATTTTATAGAAAAAATAGTTATAGATGAAATAGTGTCTATCAGCTAGAATAGAAAACAGATAGAATGGAATTTCTTGTGTCTATGAGATGGAATACAATACAGATGGAATAGAACAAACAGTGTCTATGAGCTGGAATAGAATGCAGATGGAATAGAACAAACAGTGTCTATGAAATGGAATAGAATACAAATGGAACGGAATTTTTGTGCCTATTAACTGGAATAGAATACAGATGAAGTAGAAATCATAGTCAGAGATTTTATAGAATAAAAAGTAGTAGATGAAATATTGTGTATGAGCAGGAATGGAATACAGATGGAATAGAGGAAATAGAGTCTATGAGCTGGAATAGAATAGAGATGGAATAGGACAATTAGTGTCTATTAAGTGGAATAGAATACAGACAGAATGGATTATTTTGTGTCTATGTGCTGGAATAGAATGCAGATGGAATAGAACAAGTAGTGTCTGTGAGCTGGAATAGAATACAGATAGAATGGAATTTTTTGTGTCTATGAGCTGGAATAGAATGCAGATAGAATGTAATTTTTTGTGTCTATGAGCTGGAATAGAATACAGATGGAATAGAACAAATAGTGTCTTTGAGCTGGAATAGAATACAGATAGAGTGGAATTTTTTGTGTTTATAAGCTGGAATAAAATACAGATGGAATAGAAAAATAATTTCTATGAACTGGAATAGAATAAAGGTGGAATAGAACAAAAATTGTCTATGAGATGGAATAGAATACAGATGGAATAGAACAAATAGTGTCTATGAGCTGGATTAGAATACAGATGGAATAAAACAAATAGCATCTAAGAGCTGGAATAGAATACAGATAAAATGGAATTTTTTGTGTCTATGAGCTGGAATAGAATACAGATGGAAAAGAAATCATAGTATTTGAAATTTAATATAAAAACAGCTATAGAAGAAATAGTGTCTATGAGCTGGAAAAGAAAAAAGATAGAAAGGAATTTTTTGTTTTTATGGGTTGGAATAGAATACAGATGGAATAGAACAAATAGTGTCTTTGAGCTGGAATAGAATACAGATAGAGTGGAATTTTTTGTGTCTATAAGCTGGAATAAAATACAGATGGAATAGAAGAAATACTGTCTATGAGGCGGAATGGAATACAGATGGAATACAAGAAATAGTGTCTATGAACTGGAATAGAAAAAATATGGAATGGAATTTTTTGTGTCTATGTGCTGGAACAGAATACAGGTGGAGTAGAAATCATAGTCTTTGAGATTTTATAGAAAAAATAGTTATAGATGAAATAGTGTCTATGAGCTAGAATAGAAAACAGATAGAATGGAATTTCTTGTGTCTATGAGATGGAATAGAATACAGATGGAATAGAACAAATAGTGTCTATTGGTTGTTAAAGAATTCAGAAGGAATACAACAAATAGTGTGTATGAAATGGCATAGAATACAGATAGAATGGAATTTTTTGTGTCTATGAGCTGGAATAGAATACAGATGGAATAGAACAAATAGTGTCTATGAGCTGGTATAGAATACAGATGGAATAGAACAAACAGTGTCTATGAAATGGAATAGAATACAGATGGATTGCAATTTTTGGTGTCTGTGAGCTAGAATACAATGCAGATGGAATAGAACAAATATTGTCAATAAGCTGGCATAGAATACAGATGGAATAGAAAAAATCGTGTCTATGAGCTGGAATAGAATACAGATGGAATAGAACAAACAGTGTCTATGAAATGGAATAGAATACAGATGTAATGGAATTTTTGTGCCTATGAACTGGAATAGAATACAGATGAAGTAGAAATCATAGTCTGAGATTTTATAGAAAAAAACGTTACAGATGAAATAGTGTGTATGAGCAGGAATGGAATACAGATGGACTAGAAGAAATGGAGTCTATGAGCTGGAATAGAATGCAGATGGAATAGGACAATAAGTGTCTATTAAGTCGAATAGAATCAGATAGATTGGAATTGTTTGTGTCTATGAGCTGGAATAGAATGCAGATGGAATAGAACAAACAGTGTCTATGAGCTGGAATAGAATACAGATGGAATAGAATTTTTTGTGTCTATGAGCTGGAATAGAATACAGATGGAATAGAACAAACAGTGTCTGTGAGCTGGTATAGAATACAGATGGAATAGAACAAACAGTATCTATGAGCTGGAATAGAATACAGATGGAATAGAACAAATAGTGTCTGTGAGCTGGAATAGAATACAGATGGAATAGAAGAAACAGTGTCTATGAAATGGAATAGAATACAGATGGATTGGAATTTTTGTGCCTATGAACTGGAATGGAACACAGATGAAGTAGAAATCATAGTCTGAGATTTTATAGAAAAAAAAGTAATAGATGAAATACTGTGTATGAGCAGGAATGGAATAGAGATGGAATAGAAGAAATATAGTCTGTGAGCTGGAAAAGAATAGAGATGGAATAGAACAAATAGTGTCTTTGAGCTGGAATAGAATACAGATGGAAGAGAACAAATAGTGTCTATGAGCTGGATTAGAATACAGATGGAATAAAACAAATAGCGTCTATGAGCTGGAATAGAATACAGATGGAGAAGAAATCATAGTCTTTGAAATTTAATATAAAAACAGTTATAGAAGAAATAGTGTCTATGAGCTGGAAAAGAAAAAAGATAGAATGGAATTTTTTGTGTTTATGATCTGGAATAGAATGCAAATGGAATAGAACAATTAGTGTCTATTAAGTGGAATAGAATACAGATAGATTGGAATTGTTTGTGTCTATGAGCTGGAATAGAACGCAGATGGAATAGAACAAACAGTGTCTATGAGCTGGTATAGAATACAGATGGAATAGAAGAAATAGAGTCTGTGAGCTGGAATAGAATACAGATGGAATAGAACAAACAGTGTCTATGAAATGGAATAGAATACAGATGGAATAGAATTTTTTGTGTCTATGACCTGGAATAGAATACAGATGGAATAGAACAAACAGTGTCTGTGAGCTGGAATAGAATACAGATGTAATGGAATTATTGTGCCTATGAACTGGAATAGAACACAGATGAAGTAGAAATCATAGTCTGAGATTTTATAGAAAAAAAAGTTATAGATGAAATAGTGTGTATTAGCAGGAATGGAGTACAGATGGAATAGAAGAAATAGAGTCTATGAGATGGAATAGAATGCAGATGGAATAGAACAAATAGTGTCTATTAAGTGGAATAGAATACATACAGAATGGAAGTGTTTGTGTGTGTGAGCTGGAATAGAACACAGATGGAGTAGAACAAATAGTGTCTATGAGCTGGAATAGAATAGAAATGGAATAGAAAAAATAGTGTCTATGAGCTGGAATAGAATAGAGATGGATTGGAATTTTTTGTGTCTATGAGCTGGAATAGAATACAGATGTAATAGAATAATTAGTGTCTTTTTAGTGGAATAGAATACAGATATAATGGAATTATTTGTGTCGATGAGCTGGAATAGAATACAGATGGAATAGAACAAACAGTGTCTATGAAATGGAATAGAATACATATGGAATAGAACAAATATTTTCAATAAGCTTGAATAGAATACAGATGGAATAGAACAAACAGTGTCTATGAGCTGGAATAGAATACAGATGGAATAGAACAAACAGTGTCTATGAGCTGGTATAGAATACAGATGGAACAGAACAAACAGTGTCTATGAGCTGGAATAGAATACAGATGGAATAGAACAAATAGTGTCTGTGAGCTGGAATAGAATACAGATGGAATAGAATTTTTTGTGTCTATGAGCTGGTATAGAATACAGATGGAATAGAACAAACAGTGTCTATGAACTGTAATAGAATACAGATGGAATAGAAAAAATCGTGTCTATGAGCTGGAATAGAATACAAATGGAATAGAACAAACAGTGTCTATGAAATGGAATAGAATACAGATGGAATGGAATTTTTGTGCCTATGAACTGGAATAGAATACAGATGAAGTAGAAATCATAGTCTGAGATTTTATAGAAAAAAACGTTACAGATGAAATATTGTGTATGAGCAGGAATGGAATGCAGATGGAATAGAAGAAATAGTGTCTTTGAGCTGGAATAGAATACAGATAGATTGGAATTGTTTGTGTCTATGAGCTGGAATAGAATGCAGATGGAATAGAAGAAACAGTGTCTATGAGCTGGTATAGAATGCAGATGGAATAGAACAAACAGTTTCTATGAACTGTAATAGAATACAGATGGAATAGAACAAATAGTGTCTGTGAGCTGGAATAGAATACAGATGGAATAGAACAAACAGTGTCTATGAAATGGAATAGAATACAGATGGATTGGAATTTTTGTGCCTATGAACTGGAATAGAACACAGATGAAGTAGAAATCATAGTCTGAGATTTTATAGAAAAAAAAGTACTAGATGAAATACTGTGTATGAGCAGGAATGGAGTACAGATGGAATAGAAGAAATAGAGTCTATGAGATGGAATAGAATGCAGATAGAATAGAACAAATAGTGTCTATTATGTGGAAGAGAATACAGATAGAATGGAATTGTTTGTGTCTATGAGCTGGAATAGAACACAGATTGAGTAGAACAAATAGTGTCTATGAGCTGGAATAGAATAGAAATGGAATAGAAAAAATAGAGTCTATGAGCTGGAATAGAATAGAGATGGATTGGAATTTTTTGTGTCTACAAGCTGGAATAAAATACAGATGGAATAGAAGAAATACTGTCTATGAGGTGCAATGGAATACAGATGGAATACAAGAAATAGTGTCTATGAACTGGAATAGAAAAATATGGAATGGAAATTTTTGTTTCTATGTGCTGGAACAGAATACAGGTAAAAATCATAATCTTTGAAATCATAGTCTTTGAGATTTTATAGAAAAAATAGTTATAGATGAAATAGTGTCTATCAGCTAGAATAGAAAACAGATAGAATGGAATTTCTTGTGTCTATGAGCTGGAATAGAATGCAGATGGAATAGAACAAACAGTGTCTATGAAATGGAATAGAATACAGATGGAACGGAATTTTTGTGCCTATTAACTGGAATAGAATACAGATGAAGTAGAAATCATAGTCAGAGATTTTATAGAATAAAAAGTAGTAGATGAAATAGTGTGTATGAGCAGGAATGGAATACAGATGGAATAGAGGAAATAGAGTCTATGAGCTGGAATAGAATAGAGATGGAATAGGACAATTAGTGTCTATTAAGTGGAATAGAATACAGACAGAATGGATTATTTTGTGTCTATGTGCTGGAATAGAATGCAGATGGAATAGAACAAGTAGTGTCTGTGAGCTGGAATAGAATACAGATAGAATGGAATTTTTTGTGTCTATGAGCTGGAAAAGAAAAAAGATAGAAAGGAATTTTTTGTTTTTATGAGCTGGAATAGAATACAGATGGAATAGAACAAATAGTGTCTTTGAGCTGGAATAGAATACAGATAGAGTGGAATTTTTTGTGTCTATAAGCTGGAATAAAATACAGATGGAATAGAAGAAATACTGTCTATGAGGCGGAATGGAATACAGATGGAATACAAGAAATAGTGTCTATGAACTGGAATAGAAAAAATATGGAATGGAATTTTTTGTGTCTATGTGCTGGAACAGAATACAGGTGGAGTAGAAATCATAGTCTTTGAGATTTTATAGAAAAAATAGTTATAGATGAAATAGTGTCTATGAGCTAGAATAGAAAACAGATAGAATGGAATTTCTTGTGTCTATGAGATGGAATAGAATACAGATGGAATAGAACAAATAGTGTCTATTGGTTGTTAAAGAATTCAGAAGGAATACAACAAATAGTGTGTATGAAATGGCATAGAATACAGATAGAATGGAATTTTTTGTGTCTATGAGCTGGAATAGAATACAGATGGAATAGAACAAATAGTGTCTATGAGCTGGTATAGAATACAGATGGAATAGAACAAACAGTGTCTATGAAATGGAATAGAATACAGATGGATTGCAATTTTTTGTGTCTGTGAGCTAGAATACAACGCAGATGGAATAGAACAAATATTGTCAATAAGCTGGCATAGAATACAGATGGAATAGAAAAAATCGTGTCTATGAGCTGGAATAGAATACAGATGGAATAGAACAAACAGTGTCTATGAAATGGAATAGAATACAGATGTAATGGAATTTTTGTGCCTATGAACTGGAATAGAATACAGATGAAGTAGAAATCATAGTCTGAGATTTTATAGAAAAAAACGTTACAGATGAAATAGTGTGTATGAGCAGGAATGGAATACAGATGGACTAGAAGAAATGGAGTCTATGAGCTGGAATAGAATGCAGATGGAATAGGACAATAAGTGTCTATTAAGTCGAATAGAATCAGATAGATTGGAATTGTTTGTGTCTATGAGCTGGAATAGAATGCAGATGGAATAGAACAAACAGTGTCTATGAGCTGGAATAGAATACAGATGGAATAGAATTTTTTGTGTCTATGAGCTGGAATAGAATACAGATGGAATAGAACAAACAGTGTCTATGAGCTGGTATAGAATACAGATGGAATAGAACAAACAGTATCTATGAGCTGGAATAGAATACAGATGGAATAGAACAAATAGTGTCTGTGAGCTGGAATAGAATACAGATGGAATAGAAGAAACAGTGTCTATGAAATGGAATAGAATACAGATGGATTGGAATTTTTGTGCCTATGAACTGGAATGGAACACAGATGAAGTAGAAATCATAGTCTGAGATTTTATAGAAAAAAAAGTAATAGATGAAATACTGTGTATGAGCAGGAATGGAATAGAGATGGAATAGAAGAAATAGAGTCTATGAGCTGGAAAAGAATAGAGATGGAATAGAACAAATAGTGTCTTTGAGCTGGAATAGAATACAGATGGAAGAGAACAAATAGTGTCTATGAGCTGGATTACAATACAGATGGAATAAAACAAATAGCGTCTATGAGCTGGAATAGAATACAGATGGAGAAGAAATCATAGTCTTTGAAATTTAATATAAAAACAGTTATAGAAGAAATAGTGTCTATGAGCTGGAAAAGAAAAAAGATAGAATGGAATTTTTTGTGTTTATGATCTGGAATAGAATGCAAATGGAATAGAACAATTAGTGTCTATTAAGTGGAATAGAATACAGATAGATTGGAATTGTTTGTGTCTATGAGCTGGAATAGAACGCAGATGGAATAGAACAAACAGTGTCTATGAGCTGGTATAGAATACAGATGGAATAGAAGAAATAGAGTCTGTGAGCTGGAATAGAATACAGATGGAATAGAACAAACAGTGTCTATGAAATGGAATAGAATACAGATGGAATAGAATTTTTTGTGTCTATGACCTGGAATAGAATACAGATGGAATAGAACAAACAGTGTCTGTGAGCTGGAATAGAATACAGATGTAATGGAATTATTGTGCCTATGAACTGGAATAGAACACAGATGAAGTAGAAATCATAGTCTGAGATTTTATAGAAAAAAAAGTAAGAGATGAAATAGTGTGTATGAGCAGGAATGGAATACAGATGGAAAAGAGGAAATAGAGTCTATGAGCTGGAATAGAATAGAGATGGAATAGGACAATTAGTGTCTATTAAGTGGAATAGAATACAGACAGAATGGATTTTTTTGTGTCTATGTGCTGGAATAGAATGCAGATGGAATAGAACAAGTAGTGTCTGTGAGCTGGAATAGAATACAGATAGAATGGAATTTTTTGTGTCTATGAGCTGGAATAAAATGCAGATAGAAAGTAATTTTTTGTGTCTATGAGCTGGAATAGAATACAGATGCAATAGAACAAATAGTGTCTTTGAGCTGGAATAGAATACAGATAGAGTGGAATTTTTTGTGTTTATAAGCTGGAATAAAATACAGATGGAATAGAAAAATAATTTCTATGAACTGGAATAGAATACAGATGGAATAGAACAAAAATTGTCTATGAGATGGAATAGAATACAGATGGAATAGAACAAATAGTGTCTATGAGCTGGATTAGAATACAGATGGAATAAAACAAATAGCATCTAAGAGCAGGAATAGAATACAGATAAAATGGAATTTTTTGTGTCTATGAGCTGGAATAGAATACAGATGGAGAAGAAATCATAGTCTTTGAAAATTAATATAAAAACAGCTATAGAAGAAATAGTGTCTATGAGCTGGAAAAGAAAAAAGATAGAAAGGAATTTTTTGTTTTTATGGGTTGGAATAGAATAGAGATGGAATTGAACAAATAGTGTCTTTGAGCTGGAATAGAATACAGATAGAGTGGAATTTTTTGTGTCTATAAGCTGGAATAAAATACAGATGGAATAGAAGAAATACTGTCTATGAGGCGGAATGGAATACAGATGGAATACAAGAAATAGTGTCTATGAACTGGAATAGAAAAAATATGGAATGGAATTTTTTGTGTCTATGTGCTGGAACAGAATACAGGTGGAGTAGAAATCATAGTCTTTGAGATTTTATAGAAAAAATAGTTATAGATGAAATAGTGTCTATGAGCTAGAATAGAAAACAGATACAATGGAATTTCTTGTGTCTATGAGATGGAATAGAATACAGATGGAATAGAAGAAATAGAGTCTATGAGCTGGAATAGAATACAGATGGAATAGAACAAATAGTGTCTATTGGTTGTTAAAGAATTCAGAAGGAATACAACAAATATTGTGTATGAAATGGAATAGAATACAGATAGAATGGAATATTTTGTGTCTATGAGCTGGAATAGAATACAGATGGAATAGAATTTTTTGTGTCTATGAGCTGGAATTGAATACAGATTGAATAGAACAAATAGTGTCTATGAGCTGGTATAGAATACAGATGGAATAGAACAAACAGTGTCTATGAAATGGAATAGAATACAGATGGATTGCAATTTTTTGTGTCTGTGAGCTAGAATACAATGCAGATGGAATAGAACAAATATTGTCAATAAGCTGGAATAGAATACAGATGGAATAGAACAAACAGTGTCTATGAAATGGAATAGAATACAGATGGAATAGAACAAAGAGTGTCTATGAGCTGGAATAGAATGCAGATGGATTAGAACAAACAGTGTCTATGAAATGGAATAGAATACAGATGTATTGGAATTTTTGTGCCTATGAACTGGAATAGAATACAGATGAAGTAGAAATCATAGTCTGAGATTTTATAGAAAAAAACGTTACAGATGAAATAGTGTGTATGAGCAGGAATGGAATACAGATGGACTAGAAGAAATGGAGTCTATGAGCTGGAATAGAATGCAGATGGAATAGGACAATTAGTGTCTATTAAGTGGAATAGAATCAGATAGATTGGAATTGTTTGTGTCTATGAGCTGGAATAGAATGCAGATGGAATAGAACAAACAGTGTCTATGAGCTGGAATAGAATGCAGATGGAATAGAACAAACAGTGTCTATGAGCTGGAATAGAATACAGATGGAATAGAACAAACAGTGTCTATGAGCTGGAATAGAATACAGATGGAATAGAACAAACAGTGTCTATGAGCTGGTATAGAATACAGATGGAATAGAACAAACAGTGTCTATGAGCTGGTATAGAATACAGATGGAATAGAACAAATAGTGTCTATGAAATGGAATAGAATACAGATGGAATAGAAAAATAATTTCTGTGAACTGGAATAGAATACAGACGGAATAGAACAAAAATTGTCTATGAGCTGGAATAGAATACAGATGGAATAGAACAAATAGTGTCTATGAGCTGGATTGGAATACAGATGGAATAAAACAAATAGCGTCTATGAGCTGGAATAGAATACAGATGGAGAAGAAATCATAGTCTTTGAAATTTAATATAAAAACAGTTATAGAAGAAATAGTGTCTATGCGCTGGAAAAGAATACAGATGGAATAGAAGAAATAGAGTCTGTGAGCTGGAATAGAATACAGATGGAATAGAACAAACAGTGTCTATGTAATGGAATAGAATACAGATGGAATAGAATTTTTTGTGTCTATGACCTGGAATTTAATACAGATGGAATAGAACAAACAGTGTCTGTGAGCTGGAATAGAATACAGATGGAATAGAACAAACAGTGTCTATGAAATGGAATAGAATACAGATGGATTGGAATTTTTGTGCCTATGAACTGGAATAGAACACAGATGAAGTAGAAATCATAGTCTGAGATGTTATAGAAAAAAAAGTTATAGATGAAATAGTGTGTATTAGCAGGAATGGAGTACAGATGGAATAAAAGAAATAGAGTCTATGAGATGGAATAGAATGCAGATGGAATAGAACAAATAGTGTCTATTAAGTGGAATAGAATACATACAGAATGGAAGTGTTTGTGTCTGTGAGCTGGACTAGAACACAGATGGAGTAGAACAAATAGTGTCTATGAGCTGGAATAGAATAGAGATGGATTGTAATTTTTTGTGTCTATGAGCTGGAATAGAATACAGATGTAATAGAATAATTAGTGTCTATTTAGTGGAATAGAATACAGATATAATGGAATTATTTGTGTCGATGAGCTGGAATAGAATACAGATGGAATAGAACAAACAGTGTCTATGAAATGGAATACAATACATATGGAATAGAACAAATATTTTCAATAAGCTGGAATAGAATACAGATGGAATAGAAAAAATCGTGTCTATGAGCTGGAATAGAATACAAATGGAATAGAACAAACAGTGTCTATGAAATGGAATAGAATACAGATGGAATGGAATTTTTGTGCCTATGAACTGGAATAGAATACAGATGAAGTAGAAATCATAGTCTGAGATTTTATAGAAAAAAACGTTATAGATGAAATAGTGTGTATGAGCAGGAATGGAATGCAGATGGAATAGAAGAAATAGTGTCTTTGAGCTGGAATAGAATCAGATAGATTGGAATTGTTTGTGTCTATGAGCTGGAATAGAATGCAGGTGGAATAGAACAAACAGTGTCTATGAGCTGGAATAGAATGCAGATGGAATAGAACAAACAGTGTCTATGAGCTGGAATAGAATACAGATGGAATAGAACAAACAGTGTCTATGAGCTGGAATAGAATACAGATGGAATAGAACAAACAGTGTCTATGAGCTGGTATAGAATACAGATGGAACAGAACAAACAGTGTCTATGAGCTGGAATAGAATACAGATGGAATAGAAGAAATAGAGTCTATGAGCTGGAATAGAATACAGATGGAATAGAACAAATAGTGTCTATTGGTTGTTAAAGAATTCAGAAGGAATACAACAAATATTGTGTATGAAATGGAATAGAATACAGATAGAATGGAATATTTTGTGTCTATGAGCTGGAATAGAATACAGATGGAATAGAATTTTTTGTGTCTATGAGCTGGAATTGAATACAGATTGAATAGAACAAATAGTGTCTATGAGCTGGTATAGAATACAGATGGAATAGAACAAACAGTGTCTATGAAATGGAATAGAATACAGATGGATTGCAATTTTTTGTGTCTGTGAGCTAGAATACAATGCAGATGGAATAGAACAAATATTGTCAATAAGCTGGAATAGAATACAGATGGAATAGAACAAACAGTGTCTATGAAATGGAATAGAATACAGATGGAATAGAACAAAGAGTGTCTATGAGCTGGAATAGAATGCAGATGGAATAGAACAAACAGTGTCTATGAAATGGAATAGAATACAGATGTATTGGAATTTTTGTGCCTATGAACTGGAATAGAATACAGATGAAGTAGAAATCATAGTCTGAGATTTTATAGAAAAAAACGTTACAGATGAAATAGTGTGTATGAGCAGGAATGGAATACAGATGGACTAGAAGAAATGGAGTCTATGAGCTGGAATAGAATGCAGATGGAATAGGACAATTAGTGTCTATTAAGTGGAATAGAATCAGATAGATTGGAATTGTTTGTGTCTATGAGCTGGAATAGAATGCAGATGGAATAGAACAAACAGTGTCTATGAGCTGGAATAGAATGCAGATGGAATAGAACAAACAGTGTCTATGAGCTGGAATAGAATACAGATGGAATAGAACAAACAGTGTCTATGAGCTGGTATAGAATACAGATGGAATAGAACAAACAGTGTCTATGAGCTGGTATAGAATACAGATGGAATAGAACAAACAGTGTCTATGAGCTGTAATAGAATACAGATGGAATAGAACAAATAGTGTCTATGAAATGGAATAGAATACAGATGGAATAGAAAAATAATTTCTGTGAACTGGAATAGAATACAGATGGAATAGAACAAAAATTGTCTAAGAGCTGGAATAGAATACAGATGGAGAAGAAATCATAGTCTTTGAAATTTAATATAAAAACAGTTATAGAAGAAATAGTGTCTATGCGCTGGAAAAGAATACAGATGGAATAGAAGAAATAGAGTCTGTGAGCTGGAATAGAATACAGATGGAATAGAACAAACAGTGTCTATGTAATGGAATAGAATACAGATGGAATAGAATTTTTTGTGTCTATGACCCGGAATTTAATACAGATGGAATAGAACAAACAGTGTCTGTGAGCTGGAATAGAATACAGATGGAATAGAACAAACAGTGTCTATGAAATGGAATAGAATACAGATGGATTGGAATTTTTGTGCCTATGAACTGGAATAGAACACAGATGAAGTAGAAATCATAGTCTGAGATGTTATAGAAAAAAAAGTTATAGATGAAATAGTGTGTATTAGCAGGAATGGAGTACAGATGGAATAAAAGAAATAGAGTCTATGAGATGGAATAGAATGCAGATGGAATAGAACAAATAGTGTCTATTAAGTGGAATAGAATACATACAGAATGGAAGTGTTTGTGTCTGTGAGCTGGACTAGAACACAGATGGAGTAGAACAAATAGTGTCTATGAGCTGGAATAGAATAGAGATGGATTGTAATTTTTTGTGTCTATGAGCTGGAATAGAATACAGATGTAATAGAATAATTAGTGTCTATTTAGTGGAATAGAATACAGATATAATGGAATTATTTGTGTCGATGAGCTGGAATAGAATACAGATGGAATAGAACAAACAGTGTCTATGAAATGGAATACAATACATATGGAATAGAACAAATATTTTCAATAAGCTGGAATAGAATACAGATGGAATAGAAAAAATCGTGTCTATGAGCTGGAATAGAATACAAATGGAATAGAACAAACAGTGTCTATGAAATGGAATAGAATACAGATGGAATGGAATTTTTGTGCCTATGAACTGGAATAGAATACAGATGAAGTAGAAATCATAGTCTGAGATTTTATAGAAAAAAACGTTACAGATGAAATAGTGTGTATGAGCAGGAATGGAATGCAGATGGAATAGAAGAAATAGTGTCTTTGAGCTGGAATAGAAAACAGATAGAATGGAATTGTTTGTGTCTATGAGCTGGAATAGAATGCAGATGGAATAGAACAAACAGTGTCTATGAGCTGGAATAGAATGCAGATGGAATAGAACAAACAGTGTCTATGAGCTGGTATAGAATACAGATGGAACAGAACAAACAGTGTCTATGAGCTGGAATAGAATACAGATGGAATAGAACAAATAGTGTCTGTGAGCTGGAATAGAATACAGATGGAATAGAACAAACAGTGTCTATGAAATGGAATAGAATACAGATGGATTGGAATTTTTGTGCCTATGAACTGGAATGGAACACAGCTGAAGTAGAAATCATAGTCTGAGATTTTAGAGAAAAAAAAGTAATAGATGAAATACTGTGTATGAGCAGGAATGGAATAGAGATGCAATAGAAGAAATAGAGTCTATGAGCTGGAAAAGAAAAAAGATAGAAAGGAATTTTTTGTTTTTATGGGTTGGAATAGAATACAGATGGAATAGAACAAATAGTGTCTGTGAGCTGGAATAGAATACAGATAGAGTGGAATTTTTTGTGTTTTTAAGCTGGAATAAAATACAGATGGAATAGAAAAATAATTTCTGTGAACTGGAATAGAATACAGACGGAATAGAACAAAAATTGTCTATGAGATGGAATAGAATACAGATGGAATAGAACAAATAGTGTCTATGAGCTGGATTAGAATTCAGATGGAATACAACAAATAGCGTCTATGAGCTGGAATAGAATACAGATGGAGAAGAAATCATAGTCTTTGAAATTTAATATAAAAACAGTTATAGAAGAAATAGTGTCTGTGAGCTGGAAAAGAAAAAAGATAGAATGGAATTTTCTGTTTTTATTAGCTGGAATAAAATACAGATGGAAAAGAAAAATAATTTCTGTGAACTGGAATAGAATACAGACGGAATAGAACAAAAGTTGTCTATGAGATGGAATAGAATACAAATGGAATAGAACAAATAGTGTCTATGAGCTGGATTGGAATACAGATGGAATAAAACAAATAGCGTCTATGAGCTGGAATAGAATACAGATGGAGAAGAAATCATAGTCTTTGAAATTTAATATAAAAACAGTTATAGAAGAAATAGTGTCTATGCGCTGGAAAAGAATACAGATGGAATAGAAGAAATAGAGTCTGTGAGCTGGAATAGAATACAGATGGAATAGAACAAACAGTGTCTATGTAATGGAATAGAATACAGATGGAATAGAATTTTTTGTGTCTATGACCTGGAATATAATACAGAAGGAATAGAACAAACAGTGTCTGTGAGCTGGAATAGAATACAGATGGAATAGAACAAACAGTGTCTATGAAATGGAATAGAATACATATGGAATAGAACAAATATTTTCAATAAGCTTGAATAGAATACAGATGGAATAGAACAAACAGTGTCTATGAGCTGGAATAGAATACAGATGGAATAGAACAAACAGTGTCTATGAGCTGGTATAGAATACAGATGGAACAGAACAAACAGTGTCTATGAGCTGGAATAGAATACAGATGGAATAGAACAAATAGTGTCTGTGAGCTGGAATAGAATACAGATGGAATAGAATTTTTTGTGTCTATGAGCTGGTATAGAATACAGATGGAATAGAACAAACAGTGTCTATGAACTGTAATAGAATACAGATGGAATAGAAAAAATCGTGTCTATGAGCTGGAATAGAATACAAATGGAATAGAACAAACAGTGTCTATGAAATGGAATAGAATACAGATGGAATGGAATTTTTGTGCCTATGAACTGGAATAGAATACAGATGAAGTAGAAATCATAGTCTGAGATTTTATAGAAAAAAAAGTACTAGATGAAATACTGTGTATGAGCAGGAATGGAATGCAGATGGAATAGAAGAAATAGTGTCTTTGAGCTGGAATAGAATACAGATAGATTGGAATTGTTTGTGTCTATGAGCTGGAATAGAATGCAGATGGAATAGAAGAAACAGTGTCTATGAGCTGGTATAGAATACAGATGGAATAGAACAAACAGTGTCTATGAACTGTAATAGAATACAGATGGAATAGAACAAATAGTGTCTGTGAGCTGGAATAGAATACAGATGGAATAGAACAAACAGTGTCTATGAAATGGAATAGAATACAGATGGATTGGAATTTTTGTGCCTATGAACTGGAATAGAACACAGATGAAGTAGAAATCATAGTCTGAGATTTTATAGAAAAAAAAGTACTAGATGAAATACTGTGTATGAGCAGGAATGGAGTACAGATGGAATAGAAGAAATAGAGTCTATGAGATGGAATAGAATGCAGATAGAATAGAACAAATAGTGTCTATTATGTGGAAGAGAATACAGATAGAATGGAATTGTTTGTGTCTATGAGCTGGAATAGAACACAGATGGAGTAGAACAAATAGTGTCTATGAGCTGGAATAGAATAGAAATGGAATAGAAAAAATAGAGTCTATGAGCTGGAATAGAATAGAGATGGATTGGAATTTTTTGTGTCTACAAGCTGGAATAAAATACAGATGGAATAGAAGAAATACTGTCTATGAGGTTGAATGGAATACAGATGGAATACAAGAAATAGTGTCTATGAACTGGAATAGAAAAATATGGAATGGAAATTTTTGTGTCTATGTGCTGGAACAGAATACAGGTAAAAATCATAATCTTTGAAATCATAGTCTTTGAGATTTTATAGAAAAAATAGTTATAGATGAAATAGTGTCTATCAGCTAGAATAGAAAACAGATAGAATGGAATTTCTTGTGTCTATGAGATGGAATAGAATACAGATGGAATAGAACAAACAGTGTCTATGAAATGGAATAGAATACAGATGGAACGGAATTTTTGTGCCTATTAACTGGAATAGAATACAGATGAAGTAGAAATCATAGTCAGAGATTTTATAGAATAAAAAGTAGTAGATGAAATAGTGTGTATGAGCAGGAATGGAATACAGATGGAATAGAGGAAATAGAGTCTATGAGCTGGAATAGAATAGAGATGGAATAGGACAATTAGTGTCTATTAAGTGGAATAGAATACAGACAGAATGGATTATTTTGTGTCTATGTGCTGGAATAGAATGCAGATGGAATAGAACAAGTAGTGTCTGTGAGCTGGAATAGAATACAGATAGAATGAAATTTTTTGTGTCTATGAGCTGGAATAGAATGCAGATAGAATGTAATTTTTTGTGTCTATGAGCTGGAATAGAATACAGATGGAATAGAACAAATAGTGTCTTTGAGCTGGAATAGAATACAGATAGAGTGGAATTTTTTGTGTTTATAAGCTGGAATAAAATACAGATGGAATAGAAAAATAATTTCTATGAACTGGAATAGAATACAGGTGGAATAGAACAAAAATTGTCTATGAGATGGAATAGAATACAGATGGAATAGAACAAATAGTGTCTATGAGCTGGATTAGAATTCAGATGGAATAAAACAAATAGCGTCTATGAGCTGGAATAGAATACAGATAAAATGGAATTTTTTGTGTCTATGAGCTGGAATAGAATACAGATGGAAAAGAAATCATAGTCTTTGAAATTTAATATAAAAACAGCTATAGAAGAAATAGTGTCTATGAGCTGGAAAAGAAAAAAGATAGAAAGGAATTTTTTGTTTTTATGGGTTGGAATAGAATACAGATGGAATAGAACAAATAGTGTCTTTGAGCTGGAATAGAATACAGATAGAGTGGAATTTTTTGTGTCTATAAGCTGGAATAAAATACAGATGGAATAGAAGAAATACTGTCTATGAGGCGGAATGGAATACAGATGGAATACAAGAAATAGTGTCTATGAACTGGAATAGAAAAAATATGGAATGGAATTTTTTGTGTCTATGTGCTGGAACAGAATACAGGTGGAGTAGAAATCATAGTCTTTGAGATTTTATAGAAAAAATAGTTATAGATGAAATAGTGTCTATGAGCTAGAATAGAAAACAGATAGAATGGAATTTCTTGTGTCTATGAGATGGAATAGAATACAGATGGAATAGAACAAATAGTGTCTATTGGTTGTTAAAGAATTCAGAAGGAATACAACAAATAGTGTGTATGAAATGGAATAGAATACAGATAGAATGGAATTTTTTGTGTCTATGAGCTGGAATAGAATACAGATGGAATAGAATTTTTTGTGTCTATGAGCTGGAATAGAATACAGATGGAATAGAACAAATAGTGTCTATGAGCTGGTATAGAATACAGATGGAATAGAACAAACAGTGTCTATGAAATGGAATAGAATACAGATGGATTGCAATTTTTTGTGTCTGTGAGCTAGAATACAATGCAGATGGAATAGAACAAATATTGTCAATAAGCTGGCATAGAATACAGATGGAATAGAAAAAATCGTGTCTATGAGCTGGAATAGAATACAGATGGAATAGAACAAACAGTGTCTATGAAATGGAATAGAATACAGATGTAATGGAATTTTTGTGCCTATGAACTGGAATAGAATACAGATGAAGTAGAAATCATAGTCAGAGATTTTATAGAATAAAACGTTACAGATGAAATAGTGTGTATGAGCAGGAATGGAATACAGATGGAATAGAGGAAATAGAGTCTATGAGCTGGAATAGAATAGAGATGGAATAGGAAAATTAGTGTCTATTAAGTGGAATAGAATACAGACAGAATGGATTTTTTTGTGTCTATGTGCTGGAATAGAATGCAGATGGAATAGAACAAGTAGTGTCTGTGAGCTGGAATAGAATACAGATGGATTGGAATTTTTGTGCCTATGAACTGGTATAGAATACAGATGGATTGCAATTTTTTGTGTCTGTGAGCTAGAATACAATGCAGATGGAATAGAACAAATATTGTCAATAAGCTGGAATAGAATACAGATGGAATAGAAAAAATCGTGTCTATGAGCTGGAATAGAATACAGATGGAATAGAACAAACAGTGTCTATGAAATGGAATAGAATACAGATGTAATGGAATTTTTGTGCCTATGAACTGGAATAGAATACAGATGAAGTAGAAATCATAGTCTGAGATTTTATAGAAAAAAGCGTTACAGATGAAATAGTGTGTATGACCAGGAATGGAATACAGATGGACAAGAAGAAATGGAGTCTATGAGCTGGAATAGAATGCAGATGGAATAGGACAATTAGTGTCTATTAAGTGGAATAGAATCAGATAGATTGGAATTGTTTGTGTCTATGAGCTGGAATACAATGCAGATGGAATAGAACAAACAGTGTCTATGAGCTGGAATAGAATACAGATGGAATAGAATTTTTTGTGTCTATGAGCTGGAATAGAATACAGATGGAATAGAACAAACAGTGTCTATGAGCTGGTATATAATACAGATGGAATAGAACAAACAGTGTCTATGAGCTGGAATAGAATACAGATGGAATAGAACAAATAGTGTCTGTGAGCTGGAATAGAATACAGATGGAATAGAATTTTTTGTGTCTATGAGCTGGTATAGAATACAGATGGAATAGAACAAACAGTGTCTATGAACTGTAATAGAATACAGATGGAATAGAACAAATAGTGTCTGTGAGCTGAATAGAATATAGATGGAATAGAACAAACAGTGTCTATGAAATGGAATAGAATACAGATGGATTGCAATTTTTTGTGTCTGTGAGCTAGAATACAACGCAGATGGAATAGAACAAATATTGTCAATAAGCTGGAATAGAATACAGATGGAATAGAAAAAATCGTGTCTATGAGCTGGAATAGAATACAGATGGAATAGAACAAACAGTGTCTATGAAATGGAATAGAATACAGATGTAATGGAATTTTTGTGCCTATGAACTGGAATAGAATACAGATGAAGTAGAAATCATAGTCTGAGATTTTATAGAAAAAAGCGTTACAGATGAAATAGTGTGTATGAGCAGGAATGGAATACTGATGGACAAGAAGAAATGGAGTCTATGAGCTGGAATAGAATGCAGATGGAATAGAACAAACAGTGTCTATGAGCTGGAATAGAATACAGATGGAATAGAATTTTTTGTGTCTATGAGCTGGAATAGAATACAGATGGAATAGAACAAACAGTGTCTATGAGCTGGTATATAATACAGATGGAATAGAACAAACAGTGTCTATGAGCTGGAATAGAATACAGATGGAATAGAACAAATAGTGTCTGTGAGCTGGAATAGAATACAGATGGAATAGAATTTTTTGTGTCTATGAGCTGGTATAGAATACAGATGGAATAGAACAAACAGTGTCGATGAACTGTAATAGAATACAGATGGAATAGAACAAATAGTGTCTGTGAGCTGAATAGAATATAGATGGAATAGAACAAACAGTGTCTATGAAATGGAATAGAATACAGATGGATTGCAATTTTTTGTGTCTGTGAGCTAGAATACAACGCAGATGGAATAGAACAAATATTGTCAATAAGCTGGAATAGAATACAGATGGAATAGAAAAAATCGTGTCTATGAGCTGGAATAGAATACAGATGGAATAGAACAAACAGTGTCTATGAAATGGAATAGAATACAGATGTAATGGAATTTTTGTGCCTATGAACTGGAATAGAATACAGATGAAGTAGAAATCATAGTCTGAGATTTTATAGAAAAAAGCGTTACAGATGAAATAGTGCGTATGAGCAGGAATGGAATACAGATGGACTAGAAGAAATGGAGTCTATGAGCTGGAATAGAATGCAGATGGAATAGGACAATTAGTGTCTATTAAGTGGAATAGAATCAGATAGATTGGAATTGTTTGTGTCTATGAGCTGGAATAGAATGCAGATGGAATAGAACAAACAGTGTCTATGAGCTGGAATAGAATGCAGATGGAATAGAACAAACAGTGTCTATGAGCTGGAATAGAATACAGATGGAATAGAACAAACAGTGTCTATGAGCTGGAATAGAATACAGATGGAATAGAACAAACAGTGTCTATGAGCTGGTATAGAATACAGATGGAACAGAACAAACAGTGTCTATGAGCTGGAATAGAATACAGATGGAATAGAACAAATAGTGTCTGTGAGCTGGAATAGAATACAGATGGAATAGAACAAACAGTGTCTATGAAATGGAATAGAATACAGATGGATTGGAATTTTTGTGCCTATGAACTGGAATGGAACACAGCTGAAGTAGAAATCATAGTCTGAGATTTTAGAGAAAAAAAAGTAATAGATGAAATACTGTGTATGAGCAGGAATGGAATAGAGATGCAATAGAAGAAATAGAGTCTATGAGCTGGAAAAGAAAAAAGATAGAAAGGAATTTTTTGTTTTTATGGGTTGGAATAGAATACAGATGGAATAGAACAAATAGTGTCTGTGAGCTGGAATAGAATACAGATAGAGTGGAATTTTTTGTGTTTTTAAGCTGGAATAAAATACAGATGGAATAGAAAAATAATTTCTGTGAACTGGAATAGAATACAGACGGAATAGAACAAAAATTGTCTATGAGATGGAATAGAATACAGATGGAATAGAACAAATAGTGTCTATGAGCTGGATTAGAATTCAGATGGAATAAAACAAATAGCGTCTATGAGCTGGAATAGAATACAGATGGAGAAGAAATCATAGTCTTTGAAATTTAATATAAAAACAGTTATAGAAGAAATAGTGTCTGTGAGCTGGAAAAGAAAAAAGATAGAATGGAATTTTTTGTTTTTATGAGCTGGAATAAAATACAGATGGAAAAGAAAAATAATTTCTGTGAACTGGAATAGAATACAGACGGAATAGAACAAAAGTTGTCTATGAGATGGAATAGAATACAAATGGAATAGAACAAATAGTGTCTATGAGCTGGATTGGAATACAGATGGAATAAAACAAATAGCGTCTATGAGCTGGAATAGAATACAGGTGGAGAAGAAATCATAGTCTTTGAAATTTAATATAAAAACAGTTATAGAAGAAATAGTGTCTATGCGCTGGAAAAGAATACAGATGGAATAGAAGAAATAGAGTCTGTGAGCTGGAATAGAATACAGATGGAATAGAACAAACAGTGTCTATGTAATGGAATAGAATACAGATGGAATAGAATTTTTTGTGTCTATGACCTGGAATATAATACAGAAGGAATAGAACAAACAGTGTCTGTGAGCTGGAATAGAATACAGATGGAATAGAACAAACAGTGTCTATGAAATGGAATAGAATACAGATGGATTGGAATTTTTGTGCCTATGAACTGGAATAGAACACAGATGAAGTAGAAATCATAGTCTGAGATTTTATAGAAAAAAAAGTACTAGATGAAATACTGTGTATGAGCAGGAATGGAGTACAGATGGAATAGAAGAAATAGAGTCTATGAGATGGAATAGAATGCAGATAGAATAGAACAAATAGTGTCTATTATGTGGAAGAGAATACAGGTAGAATGGAATTGTTTGTGTCTATGAGCTGGAATAGAACACAGATGGAGTAGAACAAATAGTGTCTATGAGCTGGAATAGAATAGAAATGGAATAGAAAAAATAGAGTCTATGAGCTGGAATAGAATAGAGATGGATTGGAATTTTTTGTGTCTACAAGCTGGAATAAAATACAGATGGAATAGAAGAAATACTGTCTATGAGGTGCAATGGAATACAGATGGAATACAAGAAATAGTGTCTATGAACTGGAATAGAAAAATATGGAATGGAAATTTTTGTGTATGTGCTGGAACAGAATACAGGTAAAAATCATAATCTTTGAAATCATAGTCTTTGAGATTTTATAGAAAAAATAGTTATAGATGAAATAGTGTCTATCAGCTAGAATAGAAAACAGATAGAATGGAATTTCTTGTGTCTATGAGATGGAATAGAATACAGATGGAATAGAACAAACAGTGTCTATGAGCTGGAATAGAATGCAGATGGAATAGAACAAACAGTGTCTATGAAATGGAATAGAATACAGATGGAACGGAATTTTTGTGCCTATTAACTGGAATAGAATACAGATGAAGTAGAAATCATAGTCAGAGATTTTATAGAATAAAAAGTAGTAGATGAAATAGTGTGTATGAGCAGGAATGGAATACAGATGGAATAGAGGAAATAGAGTCTATGAGCTGGAATAGAATAGAGATGGAATAGGACAATTAGTGTCTATTAAGTGGAATAGAATACAGACAGAATGGATTTTTTTGTGTCTATGTGCTGGAATAGAATGCAGATGGAATAGAACAAGTAGTGTCTGTGAGCTGGAATAGAATACAGATAGAATGGAATTTTTTGTGTCTATGAGCTGGAATAGAATGCAGATAGAATGTAATTTTTTGTGTCTATGAGCTGGAATAGAATACAGATGGAATAGAACAAATAGTGTCTTTGAGCTGGAATAGAATACAGATAGAGTGGATTTTTTTGTGTTTATAAGCTGGAATAAAATACACATGGAATAGAAAAATAATTTCTATGAACTGGAATAGAATACAGGTGGAATAGAACAAAAATTGTCTATGAGATGGAATAGAATACAGATGGAATAGAACAAATAGTGTCTATGAGCTGGATTAGAATACAGATGGAATAAAACAAATAGCATCTAAGAGCTGGAATAGAATACAGATAAAATGGAATTTTTTGTGTCTATGAGCTGGAATAGAATACAGATGGAAAAGAAATCATAGTATTTGAAATTTAATATAAAAACAGCTATAGAAGAAATAGTGTCTATGAGCAGGAAAAGAAAAAAGATAGAAAGGAATTTTTTGTTTTTATGGGTTGGAATAGAATACAGATGGAATAGAACAAATAGTGTCTTTGAGCTGGAATAGAATACAGATAGAGTGGAATTTTTTGTGTCTATAAGCTGGAATAAAATACAGATGGAATAGAAGAAATACTGTCTATGAGGCGGAATGGAATACAGATGGAATACAAGAAATAGTGTCTATGAACTGGAATAGAAAAAATATGGAATGGAATTTTTTGTGTCTATGTGCTGGAACAGAATACAGGTGGAGTAGAAATCATAGTCTTTGAGATTTTATAGAAAAAATAGTTATAGATGAAATAGTGTCTATGAGCTAGAATAGAAAACAGATAGAATGGAATTTCTTGTGTCTATGAGATGGAATAGAATACAGATGGAATAGAAGAAATAGAGTCTATGAGCTGGAATAGAATACAGATGGAATAGAACAAATAGTGTCTATTGGTTGTTAAAGAATTCAGAAGGAATACAACAAATAGTGTGTATGAAATGGAATAGAATACAGATAGAATGGAATTTTTTGTGTCTATGAGCTGGAATAGAATACAGATGGAATAGAATTTTTTCTGTCTATGAGCTGGAATAGAATACAGATGGAATAGAACAAATAGTGTCTATGAGCTGGTATAGAATACAGATGGAATAGAACAAACAGTGTCTATGAAATGGAATAGAATACAGATGGATTGCAATTTTTTGTGTCTGTGAGCTAGAATACAATGCAGATGGAATAGAACAAATATTGTCAATAAGCTGGCATAGAATACAGATGGAATAGAAAAAATCGTGTCTATGAGCTGGAATAGAATACAGATGGAATAGAACAAACAGTGTCTATGAAATGGAATAGAATACAGATGTAATGGAATTTTTGTGCCTATGAACTGGAATAGAATACAGATGAAGTAGAAATCATAGTCTGAGATTTTATAGAAAAAAACGTTACAGATGAAATAGTGTGTATGAGCAGGAATGGAATACAGATGGACTAGAAGAAATGGAGTCTATGACCTGGAATAGAATGCAGATGGAATAGGACAATAAGTGTCTATTAAGTCGAATAGAATCAGATAGATTGGAATTGTTTGTGTCTATGAGCTGGAATAGAATGCAGATGGAATAGAACAAACAGTGTCTATGAGCTGGAATAGAATACAGATGGAATAGAATTTTTTGTGTCTATGAGCTGGAATAGAATACAGATGGAATAGAACAAACAGTGTCTATGAGCTGGTATAGAATACAGATGGAATAGAACAAACAGTATCCATGAGCTGGAATAGAATACAGATGGAATAGAACAAATAGTGTCTGTGAGCTGGAATAGAATACAGATGGAATAGAACAAACAGTGTCTATGAAATGGAATAGAATACAGACGGATTGGAATATTTGTGCCTATGTACTGGAATGGAACACAGATGAAGTAGAAATCATAGTCTGAGATTTTATAGAAAAAAAAGTAATAGATGAAATACTGTGTATGAGCAGGAGTGGAATAGAGATGGAATAGAAGAAATAGAGTCTATGAGCTGGAAAAGAATAGAGATGGAATAGAACAAATAGTGTCTTTGAGCTGGAATAGAATACAGATGGAAGAGAACAAATAGTGTCTATGAGCTGGATTAGAATACAGATGGAATAAAACAAATAGCGTCTATGAGCTGGAATAGAATACAGATGGAGAAGAAATCATAGTCTTTGAAATTTAATATAAAAACAGTTATAGAAGAAATAGTGTCTATGAGCTGGAAAAGAATGCAGATGGAATAGAACAAACAGTGTCTATGAGCTGGAATAGAATACAGATGGAATAGAATTTTTTGTGTCTATGAGCTGGAATAGAATACAGATGGAATAGAACAAACAGTGTCTATGAGCTGGTATATAATACAGATGGAATAGAACAAACAGTGTCTATGAGCTGGAATAGAATACAGATGGAATAGAACAAATAGTGTCTGTGAGCTGGAATAGAATACAGATGGAATAGAATTTTTTGTGTCTATGAGCTGGGATAGAATACAGATGGAATAGAACAAACAGTGTCTATGAACTGTAATAGAATACAGATGGAATAGAACAAATAGTGTCTGTGAGCTGAATAGAATATAGATGGAATAGAACAAACAGTGTCTATGAAATGGAATAGAATACAGATGGATTGCAATTTTTTGTGTCTGTGAGCTAGAATACAACGCAGATGGAATAGAACAAATATTGTCAATAAGCTGGAATAGAATACAGATGGAATAGAAAAAATTGTGTCTATGAGCTGGAATAGAATACAGATGGAATAGAACAAACAGTGTCTATGAAATGGAATAGAATACAGATGTAATGGAATTTTTGTGCCTATGAACTGGAATAGAATACAGATGAAGTAGAAATCATAGTCTGAGATTTTATAGAAAAAAGCGTTACAGATGAAATAGTGCGTATGAGCAGGAATGGAATACAGATGGACTAGAAGAAATGGAGTCTATGAGCTGGAATAGAATGCAGATGGAATAGGACAATTAGTGTCTATTAAGTGGAATAGAATCAGATAGATTGGAATTGTTTGTGTCTATGAGCTGGAATAGAATGCAGATGGAATAGAACAAACAGTGTCTATGAGCTGGAATAGAATGCAGATGGAATAGAACAAACAGTGTCTATGAGCTGGAATAGAATACAGATGGAATAGAACAAACAGTGTCTATGAGCTGGAATAGAATACAGATGGAATAGAACAAACAGTGTCTATGAGCTGGTATAGAATACAGATGGAATAGAACAAATAGTGTCTGTGAGCTGGAATAGAATACAGATGGAATAGAACAAACAGTGTCTATGAAATGGAATAGAATACAGATGGATTGGAATTTTTGTGCCTATGAACTGGAATGGAACACAGCTGAAGTAGAAATCATAGTCTGAGATTTTAGAGAAAAAAAAGTAATAGATGAAATACTGTGTATGAGCAGGAATGGAATAGAGATGCAATAGAAGAAATAGAGTCTATGAGCTGGAAAAGAATAAAGATAGAAAGGAATTTTTTGTTTTTATGGGTTGGAATAGAATACAGATGGAATAGAACAAATAGTGTCTGTGAGCTGGAATAGAATACAGATAGAGTGGAATTTTTTGTGTTTTTAAGCTGGAATAAAATACAGATGGAATAGAAAAATAATTTCTGTGAACTGGAATAGAATACAGACGGAATAGAACAAAAATTGTCTATGAGATGGAATAGAATACAGATGGAATAGAACAAATAGTGTCTATGAGCTGGATTAGAATTCAGATGGAATAAAACAAATAGCGTCTATGAGCTGGAATAGAATACAGATGGAGAAGAAATCATAGTCTTTGAAATTTAATATAAAAACAGTTATAGAAGAAATAGTGTCTGTGAGCTGGAAAAGAAAAAAGATAGAATGGAATTTTTTGTTTTTATGAGCTGGAATAAAATACAGATGGAAAAGAAAAATAATTTCTGTGAACTGGAATAGAATACAGACGGAATAGAACAAAAGTTGTCTATGAGATGGAATAGAATACAAATGGAATAGAACAAATAGTGTCTATGAGCTGGATTGGAATACAGATGGAATAAAACAAATAGCGTCTATGAGCTGGAATAGAATACAGATGGAGAAGAAATCATAGTCTTTGAAATTTAATATAAAAACAGTTATAGAAGAAATAGTGTCTATGCGCTGGAAAAGAATACAGATGGAATAGAAGAAATAGAGTCTGTGAGCTGGAATAGAATACAGATGGAATAGAACAAACAGTGTCTATGTAATGGAATAGAATACAGATGGAATAGAATTTTTTGTGTCTATGACCTGGAATATAATACAGAAGGAATAGAACAAACAGTGTCTGTGAGCTGGAATAGAATACAGATGGAATAGAACAAACAGTGTCTATGAAATGGAATAGAATACAGATGGATTGGAATTTTTGTGCCTATGAACTGGAATAGAACACAGATGAAGTAGAAATCATAGTCTGAGATTTTATAGAAAAAAAAGTTATAGATGAAATAGTGTGTATTAGCAGGAATGGAGTACAGATGGAATAGAAGAAATAGAGTCTATGAGATGGAATAGAATGCAGATGGAATAGAACAAATAGTGTCTATTAAGTGGAATAGAATACATACAGAATGGAAGTGTTTGTGTCTGTGAGCTGGAATAGAACACAGATGGAGTAGAACAAATAGTGTCTATGAGCTGGAATAGAATAGAAATGGAATAGAAAAAATAGTGTCTATGAGCTGGAATAGAATAGAGATGGATTGGAATTTTTTGTGTCTATGAGCTGGAATAGAATACAGATGTAATAGAATAATTAGTGTCTTTTTAGTGGAATAGAATACAGATATAATGGAATTATTTGTGTCGATGAGCTGGAATAGAATACAGATGGAATAGAACAAACAGTGTCTATGAAATGGAATAGAATACATATGAAATAGAACAAATATTTTCAATAAGCTTGAATAGAATACAGATGGAATAGAACAAACAGTGTCTATGAGCTGGAATAGAATACAGATGGAATAGAACAAACAGTGTCTATGAGCTGGTATAGAATACAGATGGAACAGAACAAACAGTGTCTATGAGCTGGAATAGAATACAGATGGAATAGAACAAATAGTGTCTGTGAGCTGGAATAGAATACAGATGGAATAGAATTTTTTGTGTCTATGAGCTGGTATAGAATACAGATGGAATAGAACAAACAGTGTCTATGAACTGTAATAGAATACAGATGGAATAGAAAAAATCGTGTCTATGAGCTGGAATAGAATACAAATGGAATAGAACAAACAGTGTCTATGAAATGGAATAGAATACAGATAGAATGGAATTTTTGTGCCTATGAACTGGAATAGAATACAGATGAAGTAGAAATCATAGTCTGAGATTTTATAGAAAAAAACGTTACAGATGAAATAGTGTGTATGAGCAGGAATGGAATGCAGATGGAATAGAAGAAATAGTGTCTTTGAGCTGGAATAGAATACAGATAGATTGGAACTGTTTGTGTCTATGAGCTGGAATAGAATGCAGATGGAATAGAAGAAACAGTGTCTATGAGCTGGTATAGAATACAGATGGAATAGAACAAACAGTGTCTATGAACTGTAATAGAATACAGATGGAATAGAACAAATAGTGTCTGTGAGCTGGAATAGAATACAGATGGAATAGAACAAACAGTGTCTATGAAATGGAATAGAATACAGATGGATTGGAATTTTTGTGCCTATGAACTGGAATAGAACACAGATGAAGTAGAAATCATAGTCTGAGATTTTATAGAAAAAAAAGTACTAGATGAAATACTGTGTATGAGCAGGAATGGAGTACAGATGGAATAGAAGAAATAGAGTCTATGAGATGGAATAGAATGCAGATAGAATAGAACAAATAGTGTCTATTATGTGGAAGAGAATACAGATAGAATGGAATTGTTTGTGTCTATGAGCTGGAATAGAACACAGATTGAGTAGAACAAATAGTGTCTATGAGCTGGAATAGAATAGAAATGGAATAGAAAAAATAGAGTCTATGAGCTGGAATAGAATAGAGATGGATTGGAATTTTTTGTGTCTACAAGCTGGAATAAAATACAGATGGAATAGAAGAAATACTGTCTATGAGGTGCAATGGAATACAGATGGAATACAAGAAATAGTGTCTATGAACTGGAATAGAAAAATATGGAATGGAAATTTTTGTGTCTATGTGCTGGAACAGAATACAGGTAAAAATCATAATCTTTGAAATCATAGTCTTTGAGATTTTATAGAAAAAATAGTTATAGATGAAATAGTGTCTATGAGCTAGAATAGAAAACAGATAGAATGGAATTTCTTGTGTCTATGAGATGGAATAGAATACAGATGGAATAGAACAAACAGTGTCTATGAGCTGGAATAGAATGCAGATGGAATAGAACAAACAGTATCTATGAACTGGAATAGAATACAGATGAAGTAGAAATCATAGTCAGAGATTTTATAGAATAAAAAGTAGTAGATGAAATAGTGTGTATGAGCAGGAATGGAATACAGATGGAATAGAGGAAATAGAGTCTATGAGCTGGAATAGAATAGAGATGGAATAGGACAATTAGTGTCTATTAAGTGGAATAGAATACAGACAGAATGGACTTTTTTGTGTCTATGTGCTGGAATAGAATGCAGATGGAATAGAACAAGTAGTGTCTGTGAGCTGGAATAGAATACAGATAGAATGGAATTTTTTGTGTCTATGAGCTGGAATAGAATGAAGATAGAATGTAATTTTTTGTGTCTATGAGCTGGAATAGAATACAGATGGAATAGAACAAATAGTGTCTTTGAGCTGGAATAGAATACAGATAGAGTGGAATTTTTTGTGTTTATAAGCTGGAATAAAATACAGATGGAATAGAAAAATAATTTCTATGAACTGGAATAGAAGACAGGTGGAATAGAACAAAAATTGTCTATGAGATGGAATAGAATACAGATGGAATAGAACAAATAGTGTCTATGAGCTGGATTAGAATACAGATGGAATAAAACAAATAGCATCTAAGAGCTGGAATAGAATACAGATAAAATGGAATTTTTTGTGTCTATGAGCTGGAATAGAATACAGATGGAGAAGAAATCATAGTATTTGAAATTTAATATAAAAACAGCTATAGAAGAAATAGTGTCTATGAGCTGGAAAAGAAAAATATAGAAAGGAATTTTTTGTTTTTATGGGTTGGAATAGAATACAGATGGAATAGAACAAATAGTGTCTTTGAGCTGGAATAGAATACAGATAGACTGGAATTTTTTGTGTCTATATGCTGGAATAAAATACAGATGGAATAGAAGAAATACTGTCTATGAGGCGGAATGGAATACAGATGGAATACAAGAAATAGTGTCTATGAACTGGAATAGAAAAAATATGGAATGGAATTTTTTTTGTCTATGTGCTGGAACAGAATACAGGTGGAGTAGAAATCATAGTCTTTGAGATTTTATAGAAAAAATAGTTATAGATGAAATAGTGTCTATGAGCTAGAATAGAAAACAGATAGAATGGAATTTCTTGTGTCTATGAGATGGAATAGAATACAGATGGAATAGAAGAAATAGAGTCTATGAGCTGGAATAGAATACAGATGGAATAGAACAAATAGTGTCTATTGGTTGTTAAAGAATTCAGAAGGAATACAACAAATAGTGTGTATGAAATGGAATAGAATACAGATAGAATGGAATTTTTTGTGTCTATGAGCTGGAATAGAATACAGAGGGAATAGAATTTTTTCTGTCTATGAGCTGGAATAGAATACAGATGGAATAGAACAAATAGTGTCTATGAGCTGGTATAGAATACAGATGGAATAGAACAAACAGTGTCTATGAAATGGAATAGAATACAGATGGATTGCAATTTTTTGTGTCTGTGAGCTAGAATACAATGCAGATGGAATAGAACAAATATTGTCAATAAGCTGGCATAGAATACAGATGGAATAGAAAAAATCGTGTCTATGAGCTGGAATAGAATACAGATGGAATAGAACAAACAGTGTCTATGAAATGGAATAGAATACAGATGTAATGGAATTTTTGTGCCTATGAACTAGAATAGAATACAGATGAAGTAGAAATCATAGTCTGAGATTTTATAGAAAAAAACGTTACAGATGAAATAGTGTGTATGAGCAGGAATGGAATACAGATGGACTAGAAGAAATGGAGTCTATGAGTTGGAATAGAATGCAGATGGAATAGGACAATAAGTGTCTATTAAGTCGAATAGAATCAGATAGATTGGAATTGTTTGTGTCTATGAGCTGGAATAGAATGCAGATGGAATAGAACAAACAGTGTCTATGAGCTGGAATAGAATACAGATGGAATAGAATTTTTTGTGTCTATGAGCTGGAATAGAATACAGATGGAATAGAACAAACAGTGTCTATGAGCTGGTATAGAATACAGATGGAATAGAACAAACAGTATCTATGAGCTGGAATAGAATACAGGTGGAATAGAACAAATAGTGTCTGTGAGCTGGAATAGAATACAGATGGAATAGAACAAACAGTGTCTATGAAATGGAATAGAATACAGATGGATTGGAATTTTTGTGCCTATAAACTGGAATAGAACACAGATGAAGTAGAAATCATAGTCTGAGATTTTATAGAAAAAAAAGAAATAGATGAAATACTGTGTATGAGCAGGAATGGAATAGAGATGGAATAGAAGAAATAGAGTCTATGAGCTGGAAAAGAATAGAGATGGAATAGAACAAATAGTGTCTTTGAGCTGGAATAGAATACAGATGGAAGAGAACAAATAGTGTCTATGAGCTGGATTACAATACAGATGGAATAAAACAAATAGCGTCTATGAGCTGGAATAGAATACAGATGGAGAAGAAATCATAGTCTTTGAAATTTAATATAAAAACAGTTATAGAAGAAATAGTGTCTATGAGCTGGAAAAGAAAAAAGATAGAATGGAATTTTTTGTGTTTATGATCTGGAATAGAATGCAAATGGAATAGAACAATTAGTGTCTATTAAGTGCAATAGAATACAGATAGATTGGAATTGTTTGTGTCTATGAGCTGGAATAGAATGCAGATGGAATAGAACAAACAGTGTCTATGAGCTGGAATAGAATACAGATGGAATAGAATTTTTTGTGTCTATGAGCTGGAATAGAATACAGATGGAATAGAACAAACAGTGTCTATGAGCTGGTATAGAATACAGATGGAATAGAACAAACAGTATCTATGAGCTGGAATTGAATACAGATGGAATAGAACAAATAGTGTCTGTGAGCTGGAATAGAATACAGATGGAATAGAACAAACAGTGTCTATGAAATGGAATAGAATACAGATGGATTGGAATTTTTGTGCCTATGAACTGGAATGGAACACAGATGAAGTAGAAATCATAGTCTGAGATTTTATAGAAAAAAAAGTAATAGATGAAATACTGTGTATGAGCAGGAATGGAATAGAGATGGAATAGAAGAAATAGAGTCTATGAGCTGGAAAAGAATAGAGATGGAATAGAACAAATAGTGTCTTTGAGCTGGAATAGAATACAGATGGAAGAGAACAAATAGTGTCTATGAGCTGGATTAGAATACAGATGGAATAAAACAAATAGCGTCTATGAGCTGGAATAGAATACAGATGGAGAAGAAATCATAGTCTTTGAAATTTAATATAAAAACAGTTATAGAAGAAATAGTGTCTATGAGCTGGAAAAGAAAAAAGATAGAATGGAATTTTTTGTGTTTATGATCTGGAATAGAATGCAAATGGAATAGAATAATTAGTGTCTATTAAGTGCAATAGAATACAGATAGATTGGAATTGTTTGTGTCTATGAGCTGGAATAGAACGCAGATGGAATAGAACAAACAGTGTCTATGAGCTGGTATAGAATACAGATGGAATAGAAGAAATAGAGTCTGTGAGCTGGAATAGAATACAGATGGAATAGAACAAACAGTGTCTATGAAATGGAATAGAATACAGATGGAATAGAATTTTTTGTGTCTATGACCTGGAATAGAATACAGATGGAATAGAACAAACAGTGTCTGTGAGCTGGAATAGAATACAGATGTAATGGAATTATTGTGCCTATGAACTGGAATAGAACACAGATGAAGTAGAAATCATAGTCTGAGATTTTATAGAAAAAAAAGTAAGAGATGAAATAGTGTGTATGAGCAGGAATGGAATACAGATGGAAAAGCGGAAATAGAGTCTATGAGCTGGAATAGAATAGAGATGGAATAGGACAATTAGTGTCTATTAAGTGGAATAGAATACAGACAGAATGGATTTTTTTGTGTCTATGTGCTGGAATAGAATGCAGATGGAATAGAACAAATAGTGTCTGTGAGCTGGAATAGAATACAGATGGAATAGAACAAACACTGTCTATGAAATGGAATAGAATACAGATGGATTGGAATTTTTGTGCCTATGAACTGGAATAGAATACAGATGAAGTAGAAATCATAGTCTGAGATTTTATAGAATAAAACGTTACAGATGAAATAGTGTGTATGAGCAGGAATGGAATACAGATGGACTAGAAGAAATGGAGTCTATGAGCTGGAATAGAATGCAGATGGAATAGGACAATTAGTGTCTATTAAGTGGAATAGAATCAGATAGATTGGAATTGTTTGTGTCTATGAGCTGGAATAGAATGCAGATGGAGTAGAACAAACAGTGTCTATGAGCTGGAATAGAATGCAGATGGAATAGAACAAACAGTGACTATGAGCTGGTATAGAATACAGATGGAATAGAACAAACAGTGTCTATGAGCTGGAATAGAATACAGATGGAATAGAACAAACACTGTCTATGAAATGGAATAGAATACAGATGGAATAGAACAAACAGTGTCTATGAGCTGGAATAGAATACAGATTGAATAGAACAAACAGTGTCTATGAAATGGAATAGAATATAGATGGATTGCAATTTTTTCTGTCTATGAGTTGGAATAGAATACAGATCTAATAGAATAATTAGTGTATTTTAGTGGAATAGAAAACAGATAGAATGGAATTATTTGTGTCGATGAGCTGGAATAAAATGCAGATGCAATAGAACAAATAGTGTCTTTGAGCTGGAATAGAATACAGATAGAGTGGAATTTTTTGTGTTTATTAGCTGGAATAAAATACAGATGGAATAGAAAAATAATTTCTATGAACTGGAATAGAATACAGATGGAATAGAACAAAAATTGTCTATGAGATGGAATAGAATACAGATGGAATAGAACAATTAGTGTCTATGAGCTGGATTAGAATACAGATGGAATAAAACAAATAGCATCTAAGAGCAGGAATAGAATACAGATAAAATGGAATTTTTTGTGTCTATGAGCTGGAATAAATACAGACGGAGAAGAAATCATAGTCTTTGAAAATTAATATAAAAACAGCTATAGAAGAAATAGTGTCTATGAGCTGGAAAAGAAAAAAGATAGAAAGGAATTTTTTGTTTTTATGGGTTGGAATAGAATAGAGATGGAATTGAACAAATAGTGTCTTTGAGCTGGAATAGAATACAGATAGAGTGGAATTTTTTGTGTCTATAAGCTGGAATAAAATACAGATGGAATAGAAGAAATACTGTCTATGAGGCGGAATGGAATACAGATGGAATACAAGAAATAGTGTCTATGAACTGGAATAGAAAAAATATGGAATGGAATTTTTTGTGTCTATGTGCTGGAACAGAATACAGGTGGAGTAGAAATCATAGTCTTTGAGATTTTATAGAAAAAATAGTTATAGATGAAATAGTGTCTATGAGCTAGAATAGAAAACAGATACAATGGAATTTCTTGTGTCTATGAGATGGAATAGAATACAGATGGAATAGAAGAAATAGAGTCTATGAGCTGGAATAGAATACAGATGGAATAGAACAAATAGTGTCTATTGGTTGTTAAAGAATTCAGAAGGAATACAACAAATATTGTGTATGAAATGGAATAGAATACAGATAGAATGGAATATTTTGTGTCTATGAGCTGGAATAGAATACAGATGGAATAGAATTTTTTGTGTCTATGAGCTGGAATTGAATACAGATTGAATAGAACAAATAGTGTCTATGAGCTGGTATAGAATACAGATGGAATAGAACAAACAGTGTCTATGAAATGGAATAGAATACAGATGGATTGCAATTTTTTGTGTCTGTGAGCTAGAATACAATGCAGATGGAATAGAACAAATATTGTCAATAAGCTGGAATAGAATACAGATGGAATAGAACAAACAGTGTCTATGAAATGGAATAGAATACAGATGGAATAGAACAAAGAGTGTCTATGAGCTGGAATAGAATGCAGATGGATTAGAACAAACAGTGTCTATGAAATGGAATAGAATACAGATGTATTGGAATTTTTGTGCCTATGAACTGGAATAGAATACAGATGAAGTAGAAATCATAGTCTGAGATTTTATAGAAAAAAACGTTACAGATGAAATAGTGTGTATGAGCAGGAATGGAATACAGATGGACTAGAAGAAATGGAGTCTATGAGCTGGAATAGAATGCAGATGGAATAGGACAATTAGTGTCTATTAAGTGGAATAGAATCAGATAGATTGGAATTGTTTGTGTCTATGAGCTGGAATAGAATGCAGATGGAATAGAACAAACAGTGTCTATGAGCTGGAATAGAATGCAGATGGAATAGAACAAACAGTGTCTGTGAGCTGGAATAGAATACAGATGGAATAGAACAAACAGTGTCTATGAGCTGGAATAGAATACAGATTGAATAGAACAAACAGTGTCTATGAGCTGGTATAGAATACAGATGGAATAGAACAAACAGTGTCTATGAGCTGGTATAGAATACAGATGGAATAGAACAAATAGTGTCTATGAAATGGAATAGAATACAGATGGAATAGAAAAATAATTTCTGTGAACTGGAATAGAATACAGACGGAATAGAACAAAAATTGTCTATGAGCTGGAATAGAATACAGATGGAATAGAACAAATAGTGTCTATGAGCTGGATTGGAATACAGATGGAATAAAACAAATAGCGTCTATGAGCTGGAATAGAATACAGATGGAGAAGAAATCATAGTCTTTGAAATTTAATATAAAAACAGTTATAGAAGAAATAGTGTCTATGCGCTGGAAAAGAATACAGATTGAATAGAAGAAATAGAGTCTGTGAGCTGGAATAGAATACAGATGGAATAGAACAAACAGTGTCTATGTAATGGAATAGAATACAGATGGAATAGAATTTTTTGTGTCTATGACCTGGAATTTAATACAGATGGAATAGAACAAACAGTGTCTGTGAGCTGGAATAGAATACAGATGGAATAGAACAAACAGTGTCTATGAAATGGAATAGAATACAGATGGATTGGAATTTTTGTGCCTATGAACTGGAATAGAACACAGATGAAGTAGAAATCATAGTCTGAGATGTTATAGAAAAAAAAGTTATAGATGAAATAGTGTGTATTAGCAGGAATGGAGTACAGATGGAATAAAAGAAATAGAGTCTATGAGATGGAATAGAATGCAGATGGAATAGAACAAATAGTGTCTATTAAGTGGAATAGAATACATACAGAATGGAAGTGTTTGTGTCTGTGAGCTGGACTAGAACACAGATGGAGTAGAACAAATAGTGTCTATGAGCTGGAATAGAATAGAGATGGATTGTAATTTTTTGTGTCTATGAGCTGGAATAGAATACAGATGTAATAGAATAATTAGTGTCTATTTAGTGGAATAGAATACAGATATAATGGAATTATTTGTGTCGATGAGCTGGAATAGAATACAGATGGAATAGAACAAACAGTGTCTATGAAATGGAATACAATACATATGGAATAGAACAAATATTTTCAATAAGCTGGAATAGAATACAGATGGAATAGAAAAAATCGTGTCTATGAGCTGGAATAGAATACAAATGGAATAGAACAAACAGTGTCTATGAAATGGAATAGAATACAGATGGAATGGAATTTTTGTGCCTATGAACTGGAATAGAATACAGATGAAGTAGAAATCACAGTCTGAGATTTTATAGAAAAAAACGTTATAGATGAAATAGTGTGTATGAGCAGGAATGGAATGCAGATGGAATAGAAGAAATAGTGTCTTTGAGCTGGAATAGAATCAGATAGATTGGAATTGTTTGTGTCTATGAGCTGGAATAGAATGCAGGTGGAATAGAACAAACAGTGTCTATGAGCTGGAATAGAATGCAGATGGAATAGAACAAACAGTGTCTATGAGCTGGAATAGAATACAGATGGAATAGAACAAACAGTGTCTATGAGCTGGAATAGAATACAGATGGAATAGAACAAACAGTGTCTATGAGCTGGTATAGAATACAGATGGAACAGAACAAACAGTGTCTATGAGCTGGAATAGAATACAGATGGAATAGAAGAAATAGAGTCTATGAGCTGGAATAGAATACAGATGGAATAGAACAAATAGTGTCTATTGGTTGTTAAAGAATTCAGAAGGAATACAACAAATATTGTGTATGAAATGGAATAGAATACAGATAGAATGGAATATTTTGTGTCTATGAGCTGGAATAGAATACAGATGGAATAGAATTTTTTGTGTCTATGAGCTGGAATTGAATACAGATTGAATAGAACAAATAGTGTCTATGAGCTGGTATAGAATACAGATGGAATAGAACAAACAGTGTCTATGAAATGGAATAGAATACAGATGGATTGCAATTTTTTGTGTCTGTGAGCTAGAATACAATGCAGATGGAATAGAACAAATATTGTCAATAAGCTGGAATAGAATACAGATGGAATAGAACAAACAGTGTCTATGAAATGGAATAGAATACAGATGGAATAGAACAAAGAGTGTCTATGAGCTGGAATAGAATGCAGATGGAATAGAACAAACAGTGTCTATGAAATGGAATAGAATACAGATGTATTGGAATTTTTGTGCCTATGAACTGGAATAGAATACAGATGAAGTAGAAATCATAGTCTGAGATTTTATAGAAAAAAACGTTACAGATGAAATAGTGTGTATGAGCAGGAATGGAATACAGATGGACTAGAAGAAATGGAGTCTATGAGCTGGAATAGAATGCAGATGGAATAGGACAATTAGTGTCTATTAAGTGGAATAGAATCAGATAGATTGGAATTGTTTGTGTCTATGAGCTGGAATAGAATGCAGATGGAATAGAACAAACAGTGTCTATGAGCTGGAATAGAATGCAGATGGAATAGAACAAACAGTGTCTATGAGCTGGAATAGAATACAGATGGAATAGAACAAACAGTGTCTATGAGCTGGTATAGAATACAGATGGAATAGAACAAACAGTGTCTATGAGCTGGTATAGAATACAGATGGAATAGAACAAACAGTGTCTATGAGCTGTAATAGAATACAGATGGAATAGAACAAATAGTGTCTATGAAATGGAATAGAATACAGATGGAATAGAAAAATAATTTCTGTGAACTGGAATAGAATACAGATGGAATAGAACAAAAATTGTCTAAGAGCTGGAATAGAATACAGATGGAGAAGAAATCATAGTCTTTGAAATTTAATATAAAAACAGTTATAGAAGAAATAGTGTCTATGCGCTGGAAAAGAATACAGATGGAATAGAAGAAATAGAGTCTGTGAGCTGGAATAGAATACAGATGGAATAGAACAAACAGTGTCTATGTAATGGAATAGAATACAGATGGAATAGAATTTTTTGTGTCTATGACCCGGAATTTAATACAGATGGAATAGAACAAACAGTGTCTGTGAGCTGGAATAGAATACAGATGGAATAGAACAAACAGTGTCTATGAAATGGAATAGAATACAGATGGATTGGAATTTTTGTGCCTATGAACTGGAATAGAACACAGATGAAGTAGAAATCATAGTCTGAGATGTTATAGAAAAAAAAGTTATAGATGAAATAGTGTGTATTAGCAGGAATGGAGTACAGATGGAATAAAAGAAATAGAGTCTATGAGATGGAATAGAATGCAGATGGAATAGAACAAATAGTGTCTATTAAGTGGAATAGAATACATACAGAATGGAAGTGTTTGTGTCTGTGAGCTGGACTAGAACACAGATGGAGTAGAACAAATAGTGTCTATGAGCTGGAATAGAATAGAGATGGATTGTAATTTTTTGTGTCTATGAGCTGGAATAGAATACAGATGTAATAGAATAATTAGTGTCTATTTAGTGGAATAGAATACAGATATAATGGAATTATTTGTGTCGATGAGCTGGAATAGAATACAGATGGAATAGAACAAACAGTGTCTATGAAATGGAATACAATACATATGGAATAGAACAAATATTTTCAATAAGCTGGAATAGAATACAGATGGAATAGAAAAAATCGTGTCTATGAGCTGGAATAGAATACAGATGAAGTAGAAATCATAGTCTGAGATTTTATAGAAAAAAACGTTACAGATGAAATAGTGTGTATGAGCAGGAATGGGATACAGATGGACTAGAAGAAATGGAGTCTATGAGCTGGAATAGAATGCAGATGGAATAGGACAATTAGTGTCTATTAAGTGGAATAGAATCAGATAGATTGGAATTGTTTGTGTCTATGAGCTGGAATAGAATGCAGATGGAATAGAACAAACAGTGTCTATGAGCTGGAATAGAATGCAGATGGAATAGAACAAACAGTGTCTATGAGCTGGAATAGAATACAGATGGAATAGAACAAACAGTGTCTATGAGCTGGAATAGAATACAGATGGAATAGAACAAACAGTGTCTATGAGCTGGTATAGAATACAGATGGAATAGAACAAACAGTGTCTATGAGCTGGTATAGAATACAGATGGAATAGAACAAACAGTGTCTATGAGCTGTAATAGAATACAGATGGAATAGAACAAATAGTGTCTATGAAATGGAATAGAATACAGATGGAATAGAAAAATAATTTCTGTGAACTGGAATAGAATACAGATGGAATAGAACAAAAATTGTCTAAGAGCTGTAATAGAATACAGATGGAATAGAACAAATAGTGTCTATGAGCTGGATTGGAATACAGATGGAATAAAACAAATAGCGTCTATGAGCTGGAATAGAATACAGATGGAGAAGAAATCATAGTCTTTGAAATTTAATATAAAAGCAGTTATAGAAGAAATAGTGTCTATGCGCTGGAAAAGAATACAGATGGAATAGAAGAAATAGAGTCTGTGAGCTGGAATAGAATACAGATGGAATAGAACAAACAGTGTCTGTGAGCTGGAATAGAATACAGATGGAATAGAACAAACAGTGTCTATGAAATGGAATAGAATACAGATGGATTGGAATTTTTGTGCCTATGAACTGGAATAGAACACAGATGAAGTAGAAATCATAGTCTGAGATGTTATAGAAAAAAAAGTTATAGATGAAATAGTGTGTATTAGCAGGAATGGAGTACAGATGGAATAAAAGAAATAGAGTCTATGAGATGGAATAGAATGCAGATGGAATAGAACAAATAGTGTCTATTAAGTGGAATAGAATACATACAGAATGGAAGTGTTTGTGTCTGTGAGCTGGACTAGAACACAGATGGAGTAGAACAAATAGTGTCTATGAGCTGGAATAGAATAGAGATGGATTGTAATTTTTTGTGTCTATGAGCTGGAATAGAATACAGATGTAATAGAATAATTAGTGTCTATTTAGTGGAATAGAATACAGATATAATGGAATTATTTGTGTCGATGAGCTGGAATAGAATACAGATGGAATAGAACAAACAGTGTCTATGAAATGGAATACAATACATATGGAATAGAACAAATATTTTCAATAAGCTGGAATAGAATACAGATGGAATAGAAAAAATCGTGTCTATGAGCTGGAATAGAATACAAATGGAATAGAACAAACAGTGTCTATGAAATGGAATAGAATACAGATGGAATGGAATTTTTGTGCCTATGAACTGGAATAGAATACAGATGAAGTAGAAATCATAGTCTGAGATTTTATAGAAAAAAACGTTACAGATGAAATAGTGTGTATGAGCAGGAATGGAATGCAGATGGAATAGAAGAAATAGTGTCTTTGAGCTGGAATAGAAAACAGATAGAATGGAATTGTTTGTGTCTATGAGCTGGAATAGAATGCAGATGGAATAGAACAAACAGTGTCTATGAGCTGGAATAGAATGCAGATGGAATAGAACAAACAGTGTCTATGAGCTGGTATAGAATACAGATGGAACAGAACAAACAGTGTCTATGAGCTGGAATAGAATACAGATGGAATAGAACAAATAGTGTCTGTGAGCTGGAATAGAATACAGATGGAATAGAACAAACAGTGTCTATGAAATGGAATAGAATACAGATGGATTGGAATTTTTGTGCCTATGAACTGGAATGGAACACAGCTGAAGTAGAAATCATAGTCTGAGATTTTAGAGAAAAAAAAGTAATAGATGAAATACTGTGTATGAGCAGGAATGGAATAGAGATGCAATAGAAGAAATAGAGTCTATGAGCTGGAAAAGAAAAAAGATAGAAAGGAATTTTTTGTTTTTATGGGTTGGAATAGAATACAGATGGAATAGAACAAATAGTGTCTGTGAGCTGGAATAGAATACAGATAGAGTGGAATTTTTTGTGTTTTTAAGCTGGAATAAAATACAGATGGAATAGAAAAATAATTTCTGTGAACTGGAATAGAATACAGACGGAATAGAACAAAAATTGTCTATGAGATGGAATAGAATACAGATGGAATAGAACAAATAGTGTCTATGAGCTGGATTAGAATTCAGATGGAATACAACAAATAGCGTCTATGAGCTGGAATAGAATACAGATGGAGAAGAAATCATAGTCTTTGAAATTTAATATAAAAACAGTTATAGAAGAAATAGTGTCTGTGAGCTGGAAAAGAAAAAAGATAGAATGGAATTTTCTGTTTTTATTAGCTGGAATAAAATACAGATGGAAAAGAAAAATAATTTCTGTGAACTGGAATAGAATACAGACGGAATAGAACAAAAGTTGTCTATGAGATGGAATAGAATACAAATGGAATAGAACAAATAGTGTCTATGAGCTGGATTGGAATACAGATGGAATAAAACAAATAGCGTCTATGAGCTGGAATAGAATACAGATGGAGAAGAAATCATAGTCTTTGAAATTTAATATAAAAACAGTTATAGAAGAAATAGTGTCTATGCGCTGGAAAAGAATACAGATGGAATAGAAGAAATAGAGTCTGTGAGCTGGAATAGAATACAGATGGAATAGAACAAACAGTGTCTATGTAATGGAATAGAATACAGATGGAATAGAATTTTTTGTGTCTATGACCTGGAATATAATACAGAAGGAATAGAACAAACACTGTCTGTGAGCTGGAATAGAATACAGATGGAATAGAACAAACAGTGTCTATGAAATGGAATAGAATACATATGGAATAGAACAAATATTTTCAATAAGCTTGAATAGAATACAGATGGAATAGAACAAACAGTGTCTATGAGCTGGAATAGAATACAGATGGAATAGAACAAACAGTGTCTATGAGCTGGTATAGAATACAGATGGAACAGAACAAACAGTGTCTATGAGCTGGAATAGAATACAGATGGAATAGAACAAATAGTGTCTGTGAGCTGGAATAGAATACAGATGGAATAGAATTTTTTGTGTCTATGAGCTGGTATAGAATACAGATGGAATAGAACAAACAGTGTCTATGAACTGTAATAGAATACAGATGGAATAGAAAAAATCGTGTCTATGAGCTGGAATAGAATACAAATGGAATAGAACAAACAGTGTCTATGAAATGGAATAGAATACAGATGGAATGGAATTTTTGTGCCTATGAACTGGAATAGAATACAGATGAAGTAGAAATCATAGTCTGAGATTTTATAGAAAAAAAAGTACTAGATGAAATACTGTGTATGAGCAGGAATGGAATGCAGATGGAATAGAAGAAATAGTGTCTTTGAGCTGGAATAGAATACAGATAGATTGGAATTGTTTGTGTCTATGAGCTGGAATAGAATGCAGATGGAATAGAAGAAACAGTGTCTATGAGCTGGTATAGAATACAGATGGAATAGAACAAACAGTGTCTATGAACTGTAATAGAATACAGATGGAATAGAACAAATAGTGTCTGTGAGCTGGAATAGAATACAGATGGAATAGAACAAACAGTGTCTATGAAATGGAATAGAATACAGATGGATTGGAATTTTTGTGCCTATGAACTGGAATAGAACACAGATGAAGTAGAAATCATAGTCTGAGATTTTATAGAAAAAAAAGTACTAGATGAAATACTGTGTATGAGCAGGAATGGAGTACAGATGGAATAGAAGAAATAGAGTCTATGAGATGGAATAGAATGCAGATAGAAAAGAACAAATAGTGTCTATTATGTGGAAGAGAATACAGATAGAATGGAATTGTTTGTGTCTATGAGCTGGAATAGAACACAGATGGAGTAGAACAAATAGTGTCTATGAGCTGGAATAGAATAGAAATGGAATAGAAAAAATAGAGTCTATGAGCTGGAATAGAATAGAGATGGATTGGAATTTTTTGTGTCTACAAGCTGGAATAAAATACAGATGGAATAGAAGAAATACTGTCTATGAGGTTGAATGGAATACAGATGGAATACAAGAAATAGTGTCTATGAACTGGAATAGAAAAATATGGAATGGAAATTTTTGTGTCTATGTGCTGGAACAGAATACAGGTAAAAATCATAATCTTTGAAATCATAGTCTTTGAGATTTTATAGAAAAAATAGTTATAGATGAAATAGTGTCTATCAGCTAGAATAGAAAACAGATAGAATGGAATTTCTTGTGTCTATGAGATGGAATAGAATACAGATGGAATAGAACAAACAGTGTCTATGAGCTGGAATAGAATGCAGATGGAATAGAACAAACAGTGTCTATGAAATGGAATAGAATACAGATGGAACGGAATTTTTGTGCCTATTAACTGGAATAGAATACAGATGAAGTAGAAATCATAGTCAGAGATTTTATAGAATAAAAAGTAGTAGATGAAATAGTGTGTATGAGCAGGAATGGAATACAGATGGAATAGAGGAAATAGAGTCTATGAGCTGGAATAGAATAGAGATGGAATAGGACAATTAGTGTCTATTAAGTGGAATAGAATACAGACAGAATGGATTATTTTGTGTCTATGTGCTGGAATAGAATGCAGATGGAATAGAACAAGTAGTGTCTGTGAGCTGGAATAGAATACAGATAGAATGAAATTTTTTGTGTCTATGAGCTGGAATAGAATGCAGATAGAATGTAATTTTTTGTGTCTATGAGCTGGAATAGAATACAGATGGAATAGAACAAATAGTGTCTTTGAGCTGGAATAGAATACAGATAGAGTGGAATTTTTTGTGTTTATAAGCTGGAATAAAATACAGATGGAATAGAAAAATAATTTCTATGAACTGGAATAGAATACAGGTGGAATAGAACAAAAATTGTCTATGAGATGGAATAGAATACAGATGGAATAGAACAAATAGTGTCTATGAGCTGGATTAGAATTCAGATGGAATAAAACAAATAGCGTCTATGAGCTGGAATAGAATACAGATAAAATGGAATTTTTTGTGTCTATGAGCTGGAATAGAATACAGATGGAAAAGAAATCATAGTCTTTGAAATTTAATATAAAAACAGCTATAGAAGAAATAGTGTCTATGAGCTGGAAAAGAAAAAAGATAGAAAGGAATTTTTTGTTTTTATGGGTTGGAATAGAATACAGATGGAATAGAACAAATAGTGTCTTTGAGCTGGAATAGAATACAGATAGAGTGGAATTTTTTGTGTCTATAAGCTGGAATAAAATACAGATGGAATAGAAGAAATACTGTCTATGAGGCGGAATGGAATACAGATGGAATACAAGAAATAGTGTCTATGAACTGGAATAGAAAAAATATGGAATGGAATTTTTTGTGTCTATGTGCTGGAACAGAATACAGGTGGAGTAGAAATCATAGTCTTTGAGATTTTATAGAAAAAATAGTTATAGATGAAATAGTGTCTATGAGCTAGAATAGAAAACAGATAGAATGGAATTTCTTGTGTCTATGAGATGGAATAGAATACAGATGGAATAGAACAAATAGTGTCTATTGGTTGTTAAAGAATTCAGAAGGAATACAACAAATAGTGTGTATGAAATGGAATAGAATACAGATAGAATGGAATTTTTTGTGTCTATGAGCTGGAATAGAATACAGATGGAATAGAATTTTTTGTGTCTATGAGCTGGAATAGAATACAGATGGAATAGAACAAATAGTGTCTATGAGCTGGTATAGAATACAGATGGAATAGAACAAACAGTGTCTATGAAATGGAATAGAATACAGATGGATTGCAATTTTTTGTGTCTGTGAGCTAGAATACAATGCAGATGGAATAGAACAAATATTGTCAATAAGCTGGCATAGAATACAGATGGAATAGAAAAAATCGTGTCTATGAGCTGGAATAGAATACAGATGGAATAGAACAAACAGTGTCTATGAAATGGAATAGAATACAGATGTAATGGAATTTTTGTGCCTATGAACTGGAATAGAATACAGATGAAGTAGAAATCATAGTCAGAGATTTTATAGAATAAAACGTTACAGATGAAATAGTGTGTATGAGCAGGAATGGAATACAGATGGAATAGAGGAAATAGAGTCTATGAGCTGGAATAGAATAGAGATGGAATAGGAAAATTAGTGTCTATTAAGTGGAATAGAATACAGACAGAATGGATTTTTTTGTGTCTATGTGCTGGAATAGAATGCAGATGGAATAGAACAAGTAGTGTCTGTGAGCTGGAATAGAATACAGATGGATTGGAATTTTTGTGCCTATGAACTGGTATAGAATACAGATGGATTGCAATTTTTTGTGTCTGTGAGCTAGAATACAATGCAGATGGAATAGAACAAATATTGTCAATAAGCTGGAATAGAATACAGATGGAATAGAAAAAATCGTGTCTATGAGCTGGAATAGAATACAGATGGAATAGAACAAACAGTGTCTATGAAATGGAATAGAATACAGATGTAATGGAATTTTTGTGCCTATGAACTGGAATAGAATACAGATGAAGTAGAAATCATAGTCTGAGATTTTATAGAAAAAAGCGTTACAGATGAAATAGTGTGTATGACCAGGAATGGAATACAGATGGACAAGAAGAAATGGAGTCTATGAGCTGGAATAGAATGCAGATGGAATAGGACAATTAGTGTCTATTAAGTGGAATAGAATCAGATAGATTGGAATTGTTTGTGTCTATGAGCTGGAATACAATGCAGATGGAATAGAACAAACAGTGTCTATGAGCTGGAATAGAATACAGATGGAATAGAATTTTTTGTGTCTATGAGCTGGAATAGAATACAGATGGAATAGAACAAACAGTGTCTATGAGCTGGTATATAATACAGATGGAATAGAACAAACAGTGTCTATGAGCTGGAATAGAATACAGATGGAATAGAACAAATAGTGTCTGTGAGCTGGAATAGAATACAGATGGAATAGAATTTTTTGTGTCTATGAGCTGGTATAGAATACAGATGGAATAGAACAAACAGTGTCTATGAACTGTAATAGAATACAGATGGAATAGAACAAATAGTGTCTGTGAGCTGAATAGAATATAGATGGAATAGAACAAACAGTGTCTATGAAATGGAATAGAATACAGATGGATTGCAATTTTTTGTGTCTGTGAGCTAGAATACAACGCAGATGGAATAGAACAAATATTGTCAATAAGCTGGAATAGAATACAGATGGAATAGAAAAAATCGTGTCTATGAGCTGGAATAGAATACAGATGGAATAGAACAAACAGTGTCTATGAAATGGAATAGAATACAGATGTAATGGAATTTTTGTGCCTATGAACTGGAATAGAATACAGATGAAGTAGAAATCATAGTCTGAGATTTTATAGAAAAAAGCGTTACAGATGAAATAGTGTGTATGAGCAGGAATGGAATACTGATGGACAAGAAGAAATGGAGTCTATGAGCTGGAATAGAATGCAGATGGAATAGAACAAACAGTGTCTATGAGCTGGAATAGAATACAGATGGAATAGAATTTTTTGTGTCTATGAGCTGGAATAGAATACAGATGGAATAGAACAAACAGTGTCTATGAGCTGGTATATAATACAGATGGAATAGAACAAACAGTGTCTATGAGCTGGAATAGAATACAGATGGAATAGAACAAATAGTGTCTGTGAGCTGGAATAGAATACAGATGGAATAGAATTTTTTGTGTCTATGAGCTGGTATAGAATACAGATGGAATAGAACAAACAGTGTCGATGAACTGTAATAGAATACAGATGGAATAGAACAAATAGTGTCTGTGAGCTGAATAGAATATAGATGGAATAGAACAAACAGTGTCTATGAAATGGAATAGAATACAGATGGATTGCAATTTTTTGTGTCTGTGAGCTAGAATACAACGCAGATGGAATAGAACAAATATTGTCAATAAGCTGGAATAGAATACAGATGGAATAGAAAAAATCGTGTCTATGAGCTGGAATAGAATACAGATGGAATAGAACAAACAGTGTCTATGAAATGGAATAGAATACAGATGTAATGGAATTTTTGTGCCTATGAACTGGAATAGAATACAGATGAAGTAGAAATCATAGTCTGAGATTTTATAGAAAAAAGCGTTACAGATGAAATAGTGCGTATGAGCAGGAATGGAATACAGATGGACTAGAAGAAATGGAGTCTATGAGCTGGAATAGAATGCAGATGGAATAGGACAATTAGTGTCTATTAAGTGGAATAGAATCAGATAGATTGGAATTGTTTGTGTCTATGAGCTGGAATAGAATGCAGATGGAATAGAACAAACAGTGTCTATGAGCTGGAATAGAATGCAGATGGAATAGAACAAACAGTGTCTATGAGCTGGAATAGAATACAGATGGAATAGAACAAACAGTGTCTATGAGCTGGAATAGAATACAGATGGAATAGAACAAACAGTGTCTATGAGCTGGTATAGAATACAGATGGAACAGAACAAACAGTGTCTATGAGCTGGAATAGAATACAGATGGAATAGAACAAATAGTGTCTGTGAGCTGGAATAGAATACAGATGGAATAGAACAAACAGTGTCTATGAAATGGAATAGAATACAGATGGATTGGAATTTTTGTGCCTATGAACTGGAATGGAACACAGCTGAAGTAGAAATCATAGTCTGAGATTTTAGAGAAAAAAAAGTAATAGATGAAATACTGTGTATGAGCAGGAATGGAATAGAGATGCAATAGAAGAAATAGAGTCTATGAGCTGGAAAAGAAAAAAGATAGAAAGGAATTTTTTGTTTTTATGGGTTGGAATAGAATACAGATGGAATAGAACAAATAGTGTCTGTGAGCTGGAATAGAATACAGATAGAGTGGAATTTTTTGTGTTTTTAAGCTGGAATAAAATACAGATGGAATAGAAAAATAATTTCTGTGAACTGGAATAGAATACAGACGGAATAGAACAAAAATTGTCTATGAGATGGAATAGAATACAGATGGAATAGAACAAATAGTGTCTATGATCTGGATTAGAATTCAGATGGAATAAAACAAATAGCGTCTATGAGCTGGAATAGAATACAGATGGAGAAGAAATCATAGTCTTTGAAATTTAATATAAAAACAGTTATAGAAGAAATAGTGTCTGTGAGCTGGAAAAGAAAAAAGATAGAATGGAATTTTTTGTTTTTATGAGCTGGAATAAAATACAGATGGAAAAGAAAAATAATTTCTGTGAACTGGAATAGAATACAGACGGAATAGAACAAAAGTTGTCTATGAGATGGAATAGAATACAAATGGAATAGAACAAATAGTGTCTATGAGCTGGATTGGAATACAGATGGAATAAAACAAATAGCGTCTATGAGCTGGAATAGAATACAGGTGGAGAAGAAATCATAGTCTTTGAAATTTAATATAAAAACAGTTATAGAAGAAATAGTGTCTATGCGCTGGAAAAGAATACAGATGGAATAGAAGAAATAGAGTCTGTGAGCTGGAATAGAATACAGATGGAATAGAACAAACAGTGTCTATGTAATGGAATAGAATACAGATGGAATAGAATTTTTTGTGTCTATGACCTGGAATATAATACAGAAGGAATAGAACAAACAGTGTCTGTGAGCTGGAATAGAATACAGATGGAATAGAACAAACAGTGTCTATGAAATGGAATAGAATACAGATGGATTGGAATTTTTGTGCCTATGAACTGGAATAGAACACAGATGAAGTAGAAATCATAGTCTGAGATTTTATAGAAAAAAAAGTACTAGATGAAATACTGTGTATGAGCAGGAATGGAGTACAGATGGAATAGAAGAAATAGAGTCTATGAGATGGAATAGAATGCAGATAGAATAGAACAAATAGTGTCTATTATGTGGAAGAGAATACAGGTAGAATGGAATTGTTTGTGTCTATGAGCTGGAATAGAACACAGATGGAGTAGAACAAATAGTGTCTATGAGCTGGAATAGAATAGAAATGGAATAGAAAAAATAGAGTCTATGAGCTGGAATAGAATAGAGATGGATTGGAATTTTTTGTGTCTACAAGCTGGAATAAAATACAGATGGAATAGAAGAAATACTGTCTATGAGGTGCAATGGAATACAGATGGAATACAAGAAATAGTGTCTATGAACTGGAATAGAAAAATATGGAATGGAAATTTTTGTGTATGTGCTGGAACAGAATACAGGTAAAAATCATAATCTTTGAAATCATAGTCTTTGAGATTTTATAGAAAAAATAGTTATAGATGAAATAGTGTCTATCAGCTAGAATAGAAAACAGATAGAATGGAATTTCTTGTGTCTATGAGATGGAATAGAATACAGATGGAATAGAACAAACAGTGTCTATGAGCTGGAATAGAATGCAGATGGAATAGAACAAACAGTGTCTATGAAATGGAATAGAATACAGATGGAACGGAATTTTTGTGCCTATTAACTGGAATAGAATACAGATGAAGTAGAAATCATAGTCAGAGATTTTATAGAATAAAAAGTAGTAGATGAAATAGTGTGTATGAGCAGGAATGGAATACAGATGGAATAGAGGAAATAGAGTCTATGAGCTGGAATAGAATAGAGATGGAATAGGACAATTAGTGTCTATTAAGTGGAATAGAATACAGACAGAATGGATTTTTTTGTGTCTATGTGCTGGAATAGAATGCAGATGGAATAGAACAAGTAGTGTCTGTGAGCTGGAATAGAATACAGATAGAATGGAATTTTTTGTGTCTATGAGCTGGAATAGAATGCAGATAGAATGTAATTTTTTGTGTCTATGAGCTGGAATAGAATACAGATGGAATAGAACAAATAGTGTCTTTGAGCTGGAATAGAATACAGATAGAGTGGATTTTTTTGTGTTTATAAGCTGGAATAAAATACACATGGAATAGAAAAATAATTTCTATGAACTGGAATAGAATACAGGTGGAATAGAACAAAAATTGTCTATGAGATGGAATAGAATACAGATGGAATAGAACAAATAGTGTCTATGAGCTGGATTAGAATACAGATGGAATAAAACAAATAGCATCTAAGAGCTGGAATAGAATACAGATAAAATGGAATTTTTTGTGTCTATGAGCTGGAATAGAATACAGATGGAAAAGAAATCATAGTATTTGAAATTTAATATAAAAACAGCTATAGAAGAAATAGTGTCTATGAGCTGGAAAAGAAAAAAGATAGAAAGGAATTTTTTGTTTTTATGGGTTGGAATAGAATACAGATGGAATAGAACAAATAGTGTCTTTGAGCTGGAATAGAATACAGATAGAGTGGAATTTTTTGTGTCTATAAGCTGGAATAAAATACAGATGGAATAGAAGAAATACTGTCTATGAGGCGGAATGGAATACAGATGGAATACAAGAAATAGTGTCTATGAACTGGAATAGAAAAAATATGGAATGGAATTTTTTGTGTCTATGTGCTGGAACAGAATACAGGTGGAGTAGAAATCATAGTCTTTGAGATTTTATAGAAAAAATAGTTATAGATGAAATAGTGTCTATGAGCTAGAATAGAAAACAGATAGAATGGAATTTCTTGTGTCTATGAGATGGAATAGAATACAGATGGAATAGAAGAAATAGAGTCTATGAGCTGGAATAGAATACAGATGGAATAGAACAAATAGTGTCTATTGGTTGTTAAAGAATTCAGAAGGAATACAACAAATAGTGTGTATGAAATGGAATAGAATACAGATAGAATGGAATTTTTTGTGTCTATGAGCTGGAATAGAATACAGATGGAATAGAATTTTTTCTGTCTATGAGCTGGAATAGAATACAGATGGAATAGAACAAATAGTGTCTATGAGCTGGTATAGAATACAGATGGAATAGAACAAACAGTGTCTATGAAATGGAATAGAATACAGATGGATTGCAATTTTTTGTGTCTGTGAGCTAGAATACAATGCAGATGGAATAGAACAAATATTGTCAATAAGCTGGCATAGAATACAGATGGAATAGAAAAAATCGTGTCTATGAGCTGGAATAGAATACAGATGGAATAGAACAAACAGTGTCTATGAAATGGAATAGAATACAGATGTAATGGAATTTTTGTGCCTATGAACTGGAATAGAATACAGATGAAGTAGAAATCATAGTCTGAGATTTTATAGAAAAAAACGTTACAGATGAAATAGTGTGTATGAGCAGGAATGGAATACAGATGGACTAGAAGAAATGGAGTCTATGAGCTGGAATAGAATGCAGATGGAATAGGACAATAAGTGTCTATTAAGTCGAATAGAATCAGATAGATTGGAATTGTTTGTGTCTATGAGCTGGAATAGAATGCAGATGGAATAGAACAAACAGTGTCTATGAGCTGGAATAGAATACAGATGGAATAGAATTTTTTGTGTCTATGAGCTGGAATAGAATACAGATGGAATAGAACAAACAGTGTCTATGAGCTGGTATAGAATACAGATGGAATAGAACAAACAGTATCTATGAGCTGGAATAGAATACAGATGGAATAGAACAAATAGTGTCTGTGAGCTGGAATAGAATACAGATGGAATAGAACAAACAGTGTCTATGAAATGGAATAGAATACAGACGGATTGGAATATTTGTGCCTATGTACTGGAATGGAACACAGATGAAGTAGAAATCATAGTCTGAGATTTTATAGAAAAAAAAGTAATAGATGAAATACTGTGTATGAGCAGGAGTGGAATAGAGATGGAATAGAAGAAATAGAGTCTATGAGCTGGAAAAGAATAGAGATGGAATAGAACAAATAGTGTCTTTGAGCTGGAATAGAATACAGATGGAAGAGAACAAATAGTGTCTATGAGCTGGATTAGAATACAGATGGAATAAAACAAATAGCGTCTATGAGCTGGAATAGAATACAGATGGAGAAGAAATCATAGTCTTTGAAATTTAATATAAAAACAGTTATAGAAGAAATAGTGTCTATGAGCTGGAAAAGAATGCAGATGGAATAGAACAAACAGTGTCTATGAGCTGGAATAGAATACAGATGGAATAGAATTTTTTGTGTCTATGAGCTGGAATAGAATACAGATGGAATAGAACAAACAGTGTCTATGAGCTGGTATATAATACAGATGGAATAGAACAAACAGTGTCTATGAGCTGGAATAGAATACAGATGGAATAGAACAAATAGTGTCTGTGAGCTGGAATAGAATACAGATGGAATAGAATTTTTTGTGTCTATGAGCTGGGATAGAATACAGATGGAATAGAACAAACAGTGTCTATGAACTGTAATAGAATACAGATGGAATAGAACAAATAGTGTCTGTGAGCTGAATAGAATATAGATGGAATAGAACAAACAGTGTCTATGAAATGGAATAGAATACAGATGGATTGCAATTTTTTGTGTCTGTGAGCTAGAATACAACGCAGATGGAATAGAACAAATATTGTCAATAAGCTGGAATAGAATACAGATGGAATAGAAAAAATCGTGTCTATGAGCTGGAATAGAATACAGATGGAATAGAACAAACAGTGTCTATGAAATGGAATAGAATACAGATGTAATGGAATTTTTGTGCCTATGAACTGGAATAGAATACAGATGAAGTAGAAATCATATTCTGAGATTTTATAGAAAAAAGCGTTACAGATGAAATAGTGCGTATGAGCAGGAATGGAATACAGATGGACTAGAAGAAATGGAGTCTATGAGCTGGAATAGAATGCAGATGGAATAGGACAATTAGTGTCTATTAAGTGGAATAGAATCAGATAGATTGGAATTGTTTGTGTCTATGAGCTGGAATAGAATGCAGATGGAATAGAACAAACAGTGTCTATGAGCTGGAATAGAATGCAGATGGAATAGAACAAACAGTGTCTATGAGCTGGAATAGAATACAGATGGAATAGAACAAACAGTGTCTATGAGCTGGAATAGAATACAGATGGAATAGAACAAACAGTGTCTATGAGCTGGTATAGAATACAGATGGAATAGAACAAATAGTGTCTGTGAGCTGGAATAGAATACAGATGGAATAGAACAAACAGTGTCTATGAAATGGAATAGAATACAGATGGATTGGAATTTTTGTGCCTATGAACTGGAATGGAACACAGCTGAAGTAGAAATCATAGTCTGAGATTTTAGAGAAAAAAAAGTAATAGATGAAATACTGTGTATGAGCAGGAATGGAATAGAGATGCAATAGAAGAAATAGAGTCTATGAGCTGGAAAAGAATAAAGATAGAAAGGAATTTTTTGTTTTTATGGGTTGGAATAGAATACAGATGGAATAGAACAAATAGTGTCTGTGAGCTGGAATAGAATACAGATAGAGTGGAATTTTTTGTGTTTTTAAGCTGGAATAAAATACAGATGGAATAGAAAAATAATTTCTGTGAACTGGAATAGAATACAGACGGAATAGAACAAAAATTGTCTATGAGATGGAATAGAATACAGATGGAATAGAACAAATAGTGTCTATGAGCTGGATTAGAATTCAGATGGAATAAAACAAATAGCGTCTATGAGCTGGAATAGAATACAGATGGAGAAGAAATCATAGTCTTTGAAATTTAATATAAAAACAGTTATAGAAGAAATAGTGTCTGTGAGCTGGAAAAGAAAAAAGATAGAATGGAATTTTTTGTTTTTATGAGCTGGAATAAAATACAGATGGAAAAGAAAAATAATTTCTGTGAACTGGAATAGAATACAGACGGAATAGAACAAAAGTTGTCTATGAGATGGAATAGAATACAAATGGAATAGAACAAATAGTGTCTATGAGCTGGATTGGAATACAGATGGAATAAAACAAATAGCGTCTATGAGCTGGAATAGAATACAGATGGAGAAGAAATCATAGTCTTTGAAATTTAATATAAAAACAGTTATAGAAGAAATAGTGTCTATGCGCTGGAAAAGAATACAGATGGAATAGAAGAAATAGAGTCTGTGAGCTGGAATAGAATACAGATGGAATAGAACAAACAGTGTCTATGTAATGGAATAGAATACAGATGGAATAGAATTTTTTGTGTCTATGACCTGGAATATAATACAGAAGGAATAGAACAAACAGTGTCTGTGAGCTGGAATAGAATACAGATGGAATAGAACAAACAGTGTCTATGAAATGGAATAGAATACAGATGGATTGGAATTTTTGTGCCTATGAACTGGAATAGAACACAGATGAAGTAGAAATCATAGTCTGAGATTTTATAGAAAAAAAAGTTATAGATGAAATAGTGTGTATTAGCAGGAATGGAGTACAGATGGAATAGAAGAAATAGAGTCTATGAGATGGAATAGAATGCAGATGGAATAGAACAAATAGTGTCTATTAAGTGGAATAGAATACATACAGAATGGAAGTGTTTGTGTCTGTGAGCTGGAATAGAACACAGATGGAGTAGAACAAATAGTGTCTATGAGCTGGAATAGAATAGAAATGGAATAGAAAAAATAGTGTCTATGAGCTGGAATAGAATAGAGATGGATTGGAATTTTTTGTGTCTATGAGCTGGAATAGAATACAGATGTAATAGAATAATTAGTGTCTTTTTAGTGGAATAGAATACAGATATAATGGAATTATTTGTGTCGATGAGCTGGAATAGAATACAGATGGAATAGAACAAACAGTGTCTATGAAATGGAATAGAATACATATGAAATAGAACAAATATTTTCAATAAGCTTGAATAGAATACAGATGGAATAGAACAAACAGTGTCTATGAGCTGGAATAGAATACAGATGGAATAGAACAAACAGTGTCTATGAGCTGGTATAGAATACAGATGGAACAGAACAAACAGTGTCTATGAGCTGGAATAGAATACAGATGGAATAGAACAAATAGTGTCTGTGAGCTGGAATAGAATACAGATGGAATAGAATTTTTTGTGTCTATGAGCTGGTATAGAATACAGATGGAATAGAACAAACAGTGTCTATGAACTGTAATAGAATACAGATGGAATAGAAAAAATCGTGTCTATGAGCTGGAATAGAATACAAATGGAATAGAACAAACAGTGTCTATGAAATGGAATAGAATACAGATAGAATGGAATTTTTGTGCCTATGAACTGGAATAGAATACAGATGAAGTAGAAATCATAGTCTGAGATTTTATAGAAAAAAACGTTACAGATGAAATAGTGTGTATGAGCAGGAATGGAATGCAGATGGAATAGAAGAAATAGTGTCTTTGAGCTGGAATAGAATACAGATAGATTGGAACTGTTTGTGTCTATGAGCTGGAATAGAATGCAGATGGAATAGAAGAAACAGTGTCTATGAGCTGGTATAGAATACAGATGGAATAGAACAAACAGTGTCTATGAACTGTAATAGAATACAGATGGAATAGAACAAATAGTGTCTGTGAGCTGGAATAGAATACAGATGGAATAGAACAAACAGTGTCTATGAAATGGAATAGAATACAGATGGATTGGAATTTTTGTGCCTATGAACTGGAATAGAACACAGATGAAGTAGAAATCATAGTCTGAGATTTTATAGAAAAAAAAGTACTAGATGAAATACTGTGTATGAGCAGGAATGGAGTACAGATGGAATAGAAGAAATAGAGTCTATGAGATGGAATAGAATGCAGATAGAATAGAACAAATAGTGTCTATTATGTGGAAGAGAATACAGATAGAATGGAATTGTTTGTGTCTATGAGCTGGAATAGAACACAGATTGAGTAGAACAAATAGTGTCTATGAGCTGGAATAGAATAGAAATGGAATAGAAAAAATAGAGTCTATGAGCTGGAATAGAATAGAGATGGATTGGAATTTTTTGTGTCTACAAGCTGGAATAAAATACAGATGGAATAGAAGAAATACTGTCTATGAGGTGCAATGGAATACAGATGGAATACAAGAAATAGTGTCTATGAACTGGAATAGAAAAATATGGAATGGAAATTTTTGTGTCTATGTGCTGGAACAGAATACAGGTAAAAATCATAATCTTTGAAATCATAGTCTTTGAGATTTTATAGAAAAAATAGTTATAGATGAAATAGTGTCTATGAGCTAGAATAGAAAACAGATAGAATGGAATTTCTTGTGTCTATGAGATGGAATAGAATACAGATGGAATAGAACAAACAGTGTCTATGAGCTGGAATAGAATGCAGATGGAATAGAACAAACAGTGTCTATGAACTGGAATAGAATACAGATGAAGTAGAAATCATAGTCAGAGATTTTATAGAATAAAAAGTAGTAGATGAAATAGTGTGTATGAGCAGGAATGGAATACAGATGGAATAGAGGAAATAGAGTCTATGAGCTGGAATAGAATAGAGATGGAATAGGACAATTAGTGTCTATTAAGTGGAATAGAATACAGACAGAATGGACTTTTTTGTGTCTATGTGCTGGAATAGAATGCAGATGGAATAGAACAAGTAGTGTCTGTGAGCTGGAATAGAATACAGATAGAATGGAATTTTTTGTGTCTATGAGCTGGAATAGAATGCAGATAGAATGTAATTTTTTGTGTCTATGAGCTGGAATAGAATACAGATGGAATAGAACAAATAGTGTCTTTGAGCTGGAATAGAATACAGATAGAGTGGAATTTTTTGTGTTTATAAGCTGGAATAAAATACAGATGGAATAGAAAAATAATTTCTATGAACTGGAATAGAAGACAGGTGGAATAGAACAAAAATTGTCTATGAGATGGAATAGAATACAGATGGAATAGAACAAATAGTGTCTATGAGCTGGATTAGAATACAGATGGAATAAAACAAATAGCATCTAAGAGCTGGAATAGAATACAGATAAAATGGAATTTTTTGTGTCTATGAGCTGGAATAGAATACAGATGGAAAAGAAATCATAGTATTTGAAATTTAATATAAAAACAGCTATAGAAGAAATAGTGTCTATGAGCTGGAAAAGAAAAATATAGAAAGGAATTTTTTGTTTTTATGGGTTGGAATAGAATACAGATGGAATAGAACAAATAGTGTCTTTGAGCTGGAATAGAATACAGATAGACTGGAATTTTTTGTGTCTATATGCTGGAATAAAATACAGATGGAATAGAAGAAATACTGTCTATGAGGCGGAATGGAATACAGATGGAATACAAGAAATAGTGTCTATGAACTGGAATAGAAAAAATATGGAATGGAATTTTTTTTGTCTATGTGCTGGAACAGAATACAGGTGGAGTAGAAATCATAGTCTTTGAGATTTTATAGAAAAAATAGTTATAGATGAAATAGTGTCTATGAGCTAGAATAGAAAACAGATAGAATGGAATTTCTTGTGTCTATGAGATGGAATAGAATACAGATGGAATAGAAGAAATAGAGTCTATGAGCTGGAATAGAATACAGATGGAATAGAACAAATAGTGTCTATTGGTTGTTAAAGAATTCAGAAGGAATACAACAAATAGTGTGTATGAAATGGAATAGAATACAGATAGAATGGAATTTTTTGTGTCTATGAGCTGGAATAGAATACAGAGGGAATAGAATTTTTTCTGTCTATGAGCTGGAATAGAATACAGATGGAATAGAACAAATAGTGTCTATGAGCTGGTATAGAATACAGATGGAATAGAACAAACAGTGTCTATGAAATGGAATAGAATACAGATGGATTGCAATTTTTTGTGTCTGTGAGCTAGAATACAATGCAGATGGAATAGAACAAATATTGTCAATAAGCTGGCATAGAATACAGATGGAATAGAAAAAATCGTGTCTATGAGCTGGAATAGAATACAGATGGAATAGAACAAACAGTGTCTATGAAATGGAATAGAATACAGATGTAATGGAATTTTTGTGCCTATGAACTAGAATAGAATACAGATGAAGTAGAAATCATAGTCTGAGATTTTATAGAAAAAAACGTTACAGATGAAATAGTGTGTATGAGCAGGAATGGAATACAGATGGACTAGAAGAAATGGAGTCTATGAGTTGGAATAGAATGCAGATGGAATAGGACAATAAGTGTCTATTAAGTCGAATAGAATCAGATAGATTGGAATTGTTTGTGTCTATGAGCTGGAATAGAATGTAGATGGAATAGAACAAACAGTGTCTATGAGCTGGAATAGAATACAGATGGAATAGAATTTTTTGTGTCTATGAGCTGGAATAGAATACAGATGGAATAGAACAAACAGTGTCTATGAGCTGGTATAGAATACAGATGGAATAGAACAAACAGTATCTATGAGCTGGAATAGAATACAGGTGGAATAGAACAAATAGTGTCTGTGAGCTGGAATAGAATACAGATGGAATAGAACAAACAGTGTCTATGAAATGGAATAGAATACAGATGGATTGGAATTTTTGTGCCTATAAACTGGAATAGAACACAGATGAAGTAGAAATCATAGTCTGAGATTTTATAGAAAAAAAAGAAATAGATGAAATACTGTGTATGAGCAGGAATGGAATAGAGATGGAATAGAAGAAATAGAGTCTATGAGCTGGAAAAGAATAGAGATGGAATAGAACAAATAGTGTCTTTGAGCTGGAATAGAATACAGATGGAAGAGAACAAATAGTGTCTATGAGCTGGATTAGAATACAGATGGAATAAAACAAATAGCGTCTATGAGCTGGAATAGAATACAGATGGAGAAGAAATCATAGTCTTTGAAATTTAATATAAAAACAGTTATAGAAGAAATAGTGTCTATGAGCTGGAAAAGAAAAAAGATAGAATGGAATTTTTTGTGTTTATGATCTGGAATAGAATGCAAATGGAATAGAACAATTAGTGTCTATTAAGTGCAATAGAATACAGATAGATTGGAATTGTTTGTGTCTATGAGCTGGAATAGAATGCAGATGGAATAGAACAAACAGTGTCTATGAGCTGGAATAGAATACAGATGGAATAGAATTTTTTGTGTCTATGAGCTGGAATAGAATACAGATGGAATAGAACAAACAGTGTCTATGAGCTGGTATAGAATACAGATGGAATAGAACAAACAGTATCTATGAGCTGGAATTGAATACAGATGGAATAGAACAAATAGTGTCTGTGAGCTGGAATAGAATACAGATGGAATAGAACAAACAGTGTCTATGAAATGGAATAGAATACAGATGGATTGGAATTTTTGTGCCTATGAACTGGAATGGAACACAGATGAAGTAGAAATCATAGTCTGAGATTTTATAGAAAAAAAAGTAATAGATGAAATACTGTGTATGAGCAGGAATGGAATAGAGATGGAATAGAAGAAATAGAGTCTATGAGCTGGAAAAGAATAGAGATGGAATAGAACAAATAGTGTCTTTGAGCTGGAATAGAATACAGATGGAAGAGAACAAATAGTGTCTATGAGCTGGATTAGAATACAGATGGAATAAAACAAATAGCGTCTATGAGCTGGAATAGAATACAGATGGAGAAGAAATCATAGTCTTTGAAATTTAATATAAAAACAGTTATAGAAGAAATAGTGTCTATGAGCTGGAAAAGAAAAAAGATAGAATGGAATTTTTTGTGTTTATGATCTGGAATAGAATGCAAATGGAATAGAATAATTAGTGTCTATTAAGTGCAATAGAATACAGATAGATTGGAATTGTTTGTGTCTATGAGCTGGAATAGAACGCAGATGGAATAGAACAAACAGTGTCTATGAGCTGGTATAGAATACAGATGGAATAGAAGAAATAGAGTCTGTGAGCTGGAATAGAATACAGATGGAATAGAACAAACAGTGTCTATGAAATGGAATAGAATACAGATGGAATAGAATTTTTTGTGTCTATGACCTGGAATAGAATACAGATGGAATAGAACAAACAGTGTCTGTGAGCTGGAATAGAATACAGATGTAATGGAATTATTGTGCCTATGAACTGGAATAGAACACAGATGAAGTAGAAATCATAGTCTGAGATTTTATAGAAAAAAAAGTAAGAGATGAAATAGTGTGTATGAGCAGGAATGGAATACAGATGGAAAAGCGGAAATAGAGTCTATGAGCTGGAATAGAATAGAGATGGAATAGGACAATTAGTGTCTATTAAGTGGAATAGAATACAGACAGAATGGATTTTTTTGTGTCTATGTGCTGGAATAGAATGCAGATGGAATAGAACAAATAGTGTCTGTGAGCTGGAATAGAATACAGATGGAATAGAACAAACACTGTCTATGAAATGGAATAGAATACAGATGGATTGGAATTTTTGTGCCTATGAACTGGAATAGAATACAGATGAAGTAGAAATCATAGTCTGAGATTTTATAGAATAAAACGTTACAGATGAAATAGTGTGTATGAGCAGGAATGGAATACAGATGGACTAGAAGAAATGGAGTCTATGAGCTGGAATAGAATGCAGATGGAATAGGACAATTAGTGTCTATTAAGTGGAATAGAATCAGATAGATTGGAATTGTTTGTGTCTATGAGCTGGAATAGAATGCAGATGGAGTAGAACAAACAGTGTCTATGAGCTGGAATAGAATGCAGATGGAATAGAACAAACAGTGACTATGAGTTGGTATAGAATACAGATGGAATAGAACAAACAGTGTCTATGAGCTGGAATAGAATACAGATGGAATAGAACAAACACTGTCTATGAAATGGAATAGAATACAGATGGAATAGAACAAACAGTGTCTATGAGCTGGAATAGAATACAGATTGAATAGAACAAACAGTGTCTATGAAATGGAATAGAATATAGATGGATTGCAATTTTTTCTGTCTATGAGTTGGAATAGAATACAGATCTAATAGAATAATTAGTGTATTTTAGTGGAATAGAAAACAGATAGAATGGAATTATTTGTGTCGATGAGCTGGAATAGAATGCAGATGGAATAGAACAAACAGTGTCTATGAAATGGAATACAATACAGATGGAATGGAATTTTTGTGCCTATTAACTGGAATAGAATACAGATGAAGTAGAAATCATAGTCAGAGATTTTATAGAAAAAAAAGTAATAGATGAAATAGTGTGTATGAGCAGGAATGGAATACAGATGGAATAGAGGAAATAGAGTCTATGAGCTGGAATAGAATAGAGATGGAATAGGACAATTAGTGTCTATTAAGTGGAATAGAATACAGACAGAATGGATTTTTTTGTGTCTATGTGCTGGAATAGAATGCAGATGGAATAGAACAAGTAGTGTCTGTGAGCTGGAATAGAATACAGATGGATTGGAATTTTTGTGCCTATGAACTGGTATAGAATACAGATGGATTGCAATTTTTTGTGTCTGTGAGCTAGAATACAATGCAGATGGAATAGAACAAATATTGTCAATAAGCTGGAATAGAATACAGATGGAATAGAAAAAATCGTGTCTATGAGCTGGAATAGAATACAGATGGAATAGAACAAACAGTGTCTATGAAATGGAATAGAATACAGATGTAATGGAATTTTTGTGCCTATGAACTGGAATAGAATACAGATGAAGTAGAAATCATAGTCTGAGATTTTATAGAAAAAAGCGTTACAGATGAAATAGTGTGTATGAGCAGGAATGGAATACAGATGGACAAGAAGAAATGGAGTCTATGAGCTGGAATAGAATGCAGATGGAATAGGACAATTAGTGTCTATTAAGTGGAATAGAATCAGATAGATTGGAATTGTTTGTGTCTATGAGCTGGAATAGAATGCAGATGGAATAGAACAAACAGTGTCTATGAGCTGGAATAGAATACAGATGGAATAGAATTTTTTGTGTCTATGAGCTGGAATAGAATACAGATGGAATAGAATTTTTTGTGTCTATGAGCTGGTATATAATACAGATGGAATAGAACAAATAGTGTCTATGAGCTGGAATAGAATACAGATGGAATAGAACAAATAGTGTCTGTGAGCTGGAATAGAATACAGATGGAATAGAATTTTTTGTGTCTATGAGCTGGTATAGAATACAGATGGAATAGAACAAACAGTGTATATGAACTGTATTAGAATACAGATGGAATAGAACAAATAGTGTCTGTGAGCTGAATAGAATACAGATGGAATAGAACAAACAGTGTCTATGAAATGGAATAGAATACAGATGGATTGCAATTTTTTGTGTCTGTGAGCTAGAATACAATGCAGATGGAATAGAACAAATATTGTCAATAAGCTGGAATAGAATAGAGATGGAATAGAAAAAATCGTGTCTATGAGCTGGAATAGAATACAGATGGAATAGAACAAACAGTGTCTATGAAATGGAATAGAATAGAGATGTAATGGAATTTTTGTGCCTATGAACTGGAATAGAATACAGATGAAGTAGAAATCATAGTCTGAGATTTTATAGAAAAAAACGTTACAGATGAAATAGTGTGTATGAGCAGGAATGGAATACAGATGGACTAGAAGAAATGGAGTCTATGAGCTGGAATAGAATGCAGATGGAATAGGACAATTAGTGTCTATTAAGTGGAATAGAATCAGATAGATTGGAATTGTTTGTGTCTATGAGCTGGAATAGAATGCAGATGGAATAGAACAAACAGTGTCTATGAGCTGGAATAGAATGTTGATGGAATAGAACAAACAGTGTCTATGAAATGGAATAGAATGCATATGGAATAGAATTTTTTGTGTCTATGAGCTGGAATAGAATACAGATGGAATAGAAAAAATCGTGTCTATGAGCTGGAGTAGAATAGAGATGGATTGGAATTTTTTGTGTCTATGAGCTGGAATAGAATACAGATCTAATAGAATAATTAGTGTATTTTAGTGGAATAGAAAACAGATAGAATGGAATTATTTGTGTCGATGAGCTGAAATAGTATACAGATGGAATAGAACAAACAGTGTCTATGAGCTGGAATAGAATGCAGATGGAATAGAACAAACAGTGTCTATGAAATGGAATACAATACAGATGGAATGGAATTTTTGTGCCTATTAACTGGAATAGAATACAGATGAAGTAGAAATCATAGTCAGAGATTTTATAGAAAAAAAAGTAATAGATGAAATAGTGTGTATGAGCAGGAATGGAATACAGATGGAATAGAGGAAATAGAGTCTATGAGCTGGAATAGAATAGAGATGGAATAGGACAATTAGTGTCTATTAAGTGGAATAGAATACAGACAGAATGGATTTTTTTGTGTCTATGTGCTGGAATAGAATGCAGATGGAATAGAACAAGTAGTGTCTGTGAGCTGGAATAGAATACAGATAGAATGGAATTTTTTGTGTCTATGAGCTGGAATAAAATACAGATGGAATAGAACAAATAGTGTCTATGACATGGAATTGAATACAGATGGAATAGAACAAATAGTGTCTATTGGTTGTTAAAGAATTCAGAAGGAATACAACAAATAGTGTGTATGAAATGGAATAGAATACAGATAGAATGGAATTTTTTGTGTCTATGAGCTGGAATAGAATACAGATGGAATAGAATTTTTTGTGTCTATGAGCTGGAATAGAATACAGATGGAATAGAACAAATAGTGTCTATGAGCTGGAATTTTTTGTGTCTATGTGCTGGAACAGAATACAGGTGGAGTAGAAATCATAGTCTTTGAGATTTTATAGAAAAAATAGTTATAGATGAAATAGTGTCTATGAGCTAGAATAGAAAACAGATAGAATGGAATTTCTTGTGTCTATGAGATGGAATAGAATACAGATGGAATAGAACAAATAGTGTCTATTGGTTGTTAAAGAATTCAGAAGGAATACAACAAATAGTGTGTATGAAATGGAATAGAATACAGATAGAATGGAATTTTTTGTGTCAATGAGCTGGAATAGAATACAGATGGAATAGAATTTTTTGTGTCTATGAGCTGGAATAGAATACAGATAGAATAGAACAAATAGTGTCTATTGGTTGTTAAAGAATTCAGAAGGAATACAACAAATAGTGTGTATGAAATGGAATAGAATACAGATAGAATGGAATTTTTTGTGTCTATGAGCTGGAATAGAATACAGATGGAATAGAACAAATAGTGTCTATGAGCTGGTATAGAATACAGATGGAATAGAAAAAATAGTGTATATGAACTGTAATACAATACAGATGGAATAGAACAAACAGTGTCTATGAAATGGAATAGAATACAGATGGATTGCAATTTTTTGTGTCTGTGAGCTAGAATACAATGCAGATGGAATAGAACAAATATTGTCAATAAGCTGGAATAGAATACAGATGGAATAGAAAAAATCGTGTCTATGAGCTGGAATAGAATACAGACGGAATAGAACAAACAGTGTCTGTGAGCTGGAATAGAATACAGATGGAATAGAACAAACAGTGTCTGTGAGCTGGAATAGAATACAGATGGAATAGAACAAACAGTGTCTATGAAATGGAATAGAATACAGATGGATTGGAATTTTTGTGCCTATGAACTGGAATGGAACACAGATGAAGTAGAAATCATAGTCTGAGATTTTATAGAAAAAAAAGTAATGGATGAAATACTGTGTATGAGCAGGAATGGAATAGAGATGGAATAGAAGAAATAGAGTCTATGAGCTGGAAAAGAATAGAGATGGAATTGAACAAATAGTGTCTTTGAGCTGGAATAGAATACAGATAGAGTGGAATTTTTTGTGTTTTTAAGCTGGAATAAAATACAGATGGAATAGAGAAATAATTTCTGTGAACTGGAAGAGAATACAGACGGAATAGAACAAAAATTTTCTATGAGATGGAATAGAATACAGATGGAATAGAACAAATAGTGTCTATGAGCTGGATTAGAATACAGATGGAATAAAACAAATAGCGTCTATGAGCTGGAATAGAATACAGATGGAGAAGAAATCATAGTCTTTGAAATTTAATAAAAAAACAGTTATAGAAGAAATAGTGTCTATGAGCTGGAAAAGAAAAAATATAGAATGGAATTTTTTGTGTTTATGAGCTGGAATAGAATGCAAATGGAATAGAACAATTAGTGTCTATTAAGTGGAATAGAATACAGATAGATTGGAATTGTTTGTGTCTATGAGCTGGAATAGAACGCAGATGGAATTGAAAAACAGTGTCTATGAGCTGGTATAGAATACAGATGGAATAGAACAAAGAGTGTCTATGCGCTGGAAAAGAATACAGATGGAATAGAAGAAATAGAGTCTGTGAGCTGGAATAGAATACAGATGGAATAGAACAAACAGTGTCTATGAGCTGGAATAGAATGCAGATGGAATAGAACAAACAGTGTCTATGAAATGGAATAGAATACAGATGGAATGGAATTTTTGTGCCTATTAACTGGAATAGAATACAGATGAAGTAGAAATCATAGTCAGAGATTTTATAGAAAAAAAAGTAATAGATGAAATAGTGTGTATGAGCAGGAATGGAATACAGATGGAATAGAGGAAATAGAGTCTATGAGCTGGAATTGAATAGAGATGGAATAGGACAATTAGTGTCTGTTAAGTGGAATAGAATACAGACAGAATGGATTTTTTTGTGTCTGTGTGCTGGAATAGAATGCAGATGGAATAGAACAAATAGTGTCTGTGAGCTGGAATAGAATACAGATGGAATAGAACAAACAGTGTCTATGAAATGGAATAGAATACAGATGGATTGGAATTTTTGTGCCTATGAACTGGAATAGAACACAGATGAAGTAGAAATCATAGTCTGAGATTTTAGAGAAAAAAAAGTAATAGATGAAATAGTGTGTATGAGCAGGAATGGAATACAGATGGAATAGAAGAAATAGAGTCTATGAGCTGGAATAGAATACAGATGGAATAGAACAAATAGTGTTTTTGAGCTGGAATAGAATACAGATAGAGTGGAATTTTTTGTGTCTATAAGCTGGAATAAAATACAGATGGAATAGAAAAGTAATTTCTATGAACTGGAATAGAATACAGATAGAATGGAATTTTTTGTGTCAATGAGCTGGAATATAATACAGATGGAATAGAATTTTTTGTGTCTATGAGCTGGAATAGAATACAGATGGAATAGAACAAATAGTGTCTATTGGTTGTTAAAGAATTCAGAAGGAATACAACAAATAGTGTGTATGAAATGGAATAGAATACAGATAGAATGGAATTTTTTGTGTCTATGAGTTGGAATAGAATACAGATGGAATAGAATTTTTTGTGTCTATGAGCTGGAATAGAATACAGATGGAATAGAACAAACAGTGTCTATGAAATGGAATAGAATACAGATGGATTGGAATTTTTGTGCCTATGAACTGGAATAGAACACAGATGAAGTAGAAATCATAGTCTGAGATTTTATAGAAAAAAAGTAATAGATGAAATACTGTGTATGAGCAGGAATGGAGTACAGATGGAATAGAAGAAATAGAGTCTATGAGATGGAATAGAATGCAGATGGAATAGAACAAATAGTGTCTATTAAGTGGAATAGAATACAGTCAGAATAGAAGTGTTTGTGTCTATTAGCTGGAATAGAACACAGATGGAGTAGAACAAATAGTGTCTATGAGCTGGAATAGAATAGAGATGTATTGGAATTTTTTGTGTCTATGAGCTGGAATAGAATACAGATGTAATAGAATAATTAGTGTCTTTTTAGTGTAATAGAATACAGATAGAATGGAATTATTTGTGTCGATGAGCTGAAATAGAATACAGATGGAATAGAACAAACAGTGTCTATGAGCTGGAATAGAATACAAATGGAATAGAACAAACAGTGTCTATGAAATGGAATAGAATACAGATGGATTGGAATTTTTGTGCCTATGAACTGGAATAGAACACAGATGAAGTAGAAATCATAGTCTGAGATTTTATAGAAAAAAATGTAATAGATGAAATACTGTGTATGAGCAGGAATGGAGTACAGATGGAATAGAAGAAATAGAGTCTATGAGATGGAATAGAATGCAGATGGAATAGAACAAATAGTGTCTATTGAGTGGAATAGAATACATACAGAATGGAAGTGTTTGTGTCTGTGAGCTGGACTAGAACACAGATGGATTAGAACAAATAGTGTCTATGAGCTGGAATAGAATAGAAATGGAATAGAAAAAATAGTGTCTATGAGCTGGAATAGAATAGAGATGGATTGGAATTTTTTGTGTCTATAAGCTGGAATAAAATACAGATGGAATAGAAGAAATACTGTCTATGAGGAGGAATGGAATACAGATGGAATACAAGAAATAGTGTCTATGAACTGGAATAGAAAAAATATGGAATGGAATTTTTTGTGTCTATGTGCTGGAACAGAATACAGGTGGAGTAGAAGTCATAGTCTTTGAGATTTTATAGAAAAAATAGTTATAGATGAAATAGTGTCTATGAGCTAGAATAGAAAACAGATAGAATGGAATTTCTTGTGTCTATGAGATGGAATAGAATACAGATGGAATAGAAGAAATAGTGTCTATGAGCTCGAATAGAATACAGATGGAATAGAACAAATAGTGTCTATTGGTTGTTAAAGAATTCAGAAGGAATACAACAAATAGTGTGTATGAAATGGAATAGAATACAGATAGAATGGAATTTTTTGTGTCTATGAGCTGGAATAGAATACAGATGGAATAGAATTTTTTCTGTCTATGAGCTGGAATAGAATACAGATGGAATAGAACAAATAGTGTCTATGAGCTGGTATAGAATACAGATGGAATAGAACAAACAGTGTCTATGAAATGGAATAGAATACAGATGGAATAGAACAAATAGTGTCTGTGAGCTGAATAGAATACAGATGGAATAGAACAAACAGTGTCTATGAAATGGAATAGAATACAGATGGATTGCAATTTTTTGTGTCTGTGAGCTAGAATACAATGCAGATGGAATAGAACAAATATTGTCAATAAGCTGGAATAGAATACAGATGGAATAGAAAAAATCGTGTCTATGAGCTGGAATAGAATACAGATGGAATAGAACAAACAGTGTCTATGAAACGGAATAGAATAGAGATGTAATGGAATTTTTGTGCCTATGAACTGGAATAGAATACAGATGAAGTAGAAATCATAGTCTGAGATTTTATAGAAAAAAAAGTAATAGATGAAATAGTGTGTATGAGCAGGAATGGAATACAGATGGAATAGAGGAAATAGAGTCTATGAGCTGGAATAGCATAGAGATGGAATAGGACAATTAGTGTCTATTAAGTGGAATAGAATACAGACAGAATGGATTTTTTTGTGTCTATGTACTGGAATAGAATGCAGATGGAATAGAACAAGTAGTGTCTGTGAGCTGGAATAGAATACAGATAGAATGGAATTTTTTGTGTCTATGAGCTGGAATAAAATGCAGATGCAATAGAACAAATAGTGTCTTTGAGCTGGAATAGAATACAGATAGAGTGGAATTTTTTGTGTTTATTAGCTGGAATAAAATACAGATGGAATAGAAAAATAATTTCTATGAACTGGAATAGAATACAGATGGAATAGAACAAAAATTGTCTATGAGATGGAATAGAATACAGATGGAATAGAACAAATAGTGTCTATGAGCTGGATTAGAATACAGATGGAATAAAACAAATAGCATCTAAGAGCAGGAATAGAATACAGATAAAATGGAATTTTTTGTGTCTATGAGCTGGAATAAATACAGACGGAGAAGAAATCATAGTCTTTGAAAATTAATATAAAAACAGCTATAGAAGAAATAGTGTCTATGAGCTGGAAAAGAAAAAAGATAGAAAGGAATTTTTTGTTTTTATGGGTTGGAATAGAATAGAGATGGAATTGAACAAATAGTGTCTTTGAGCTGGAATAGAATACAGATAGAGTGGAATTTTTTGTGTCTATAAGCTGGAATAAAATACAGATGGAATAGAAGAAATACTGTCTATGAGGCGGAATGGAATACAGATGGAATACAAGAAATAGTGTCTATGAACTGGAATAGAAAAAATATGGAATGGAATTTTTTGTGTCTATGTGCTGGAACAGAATACAGGTGGAGTAGAAATCATAGTCTTTGAGATTTTATAGAAAAAATAGTTATAGATGAAATAGTGTCTATGAGCTAGAATAGAAAACAGATACAATGGAATTTCTTGTGTCTATGAGATGGAATAGAATACAGATGGAATAGAAGAAATAGAGTCTATGAGCTGGAATAGAATAAAGATGGAATAGAACAAATAGTGTCTATTGGTTGTTAAAGAATTCAGAAGGAATACAACAAATATTGTGTATGAAATGGAATAGAATACAGATAGAATGGAATATTTTGTGTCTATGAGCTGGAATAGAATACAGATGGAATAGAATTTTTTGTGTCTATGAGCTGGAATAGAATACAGATTGAATAGAACAAATAGTGTCTATGAGCTGGTATAGAATACAGATGGAATAGAACAAACAGTGTCTATGAAATGGAATAGAATACAGATGGATTGCAATTTTTTGTGTCTGTGAGCTAGAATACAATGCAGATGGAATAGAACAAATATTGTCAATAAGCTGGAATAGAATACAGATGGAATAGAACAAACAGTGTCTATGAAATGGAATAGAATACAGATGGAATAGAACAAAGAGTGTCTATGAGCTGGAATAGAATGCAGATGGAATAGAACAAACAGTGTCTATGAAATGGAATAGAATACAGATGTATTGGAATTTTTGTGCCTATGAACTGGAATAGAATACAGATGAAGTAGAAATCATAGTCTGAGATTTTATAGAAAAAAACGTTACAGATGAAATAGTGTGTATGAGCAGGAATGGAATACAGATGGACTAGAAGAAATGGAGTCTATGAGCTGGAATAGAATGCAGATGGAATAGGACAATTAGTGTCTATTAAGTGGAATAGAATCAGATAGATTGGAATTGTTTGTGTCTATGAGCTGGAATAGAATGCAGATGGAATAGAACAAACAGTGTCTATGAGCTGGAATAGAATGCAGATGGAATAGAACAAACAGTGTCTATGAGCTGGAATAGAATACAGATGGAATAGAACAAACAGTGTCTATGAGTTGGAATAGAATACAGATGGAATAGAACAAACAGTGTCTATGAGCTGGTATAGAATACAGATGGAACAGAACAAACAGTGTCTATGAGCTGGAATAGAATACAGATGGAATAGAACAAATAGTGTCTGTGAGCTGGAATAGAATACAGATGGAATAGAAAAATAATTTCTGTGAGCTGGAATAGAATACAGACGGAATAGAACAAAAATTGTCTATGAGCTGGAATAGAATACAGATGGAATAGAACAAATAGTGTCTATGAGCTGGATTGGAATACAGATGGAATAAAACAAATAGCGTCTATGAGCTGGAATAGAATACAGATGGAGAAGAAATCATAGTCTTTGAAATTTAATATAAAAACAGTTATAGAAGAAATAGTGTCTATGCGCTGGAAAAGAATACAGATGGAATAGAAGAAATAGAGTCTGTGAGCTGGAATAGAATACAGATGGAATAGAACAAACAGTGTCTATGTAATGGAATAGAATACAGATGGAATAGAATTTTTTGTGTCTATGACCTGGAATTTAATACAGATGGAATAGAACAAACAGTGTCTGTGAGCTGGAATAGAATACAGATGGAATAGAACAAACAGTGTCTATGAAATGGAATAGAATACAGATGGATTGGAATTTTTGTGCCTATGAACTGGAATAGAACACAGATGAAGTAGAAATCATAGTCTGAGATGTTATAGAAAAAAAAGTTATAGATGAAATAGTGTGTATTAGTAGGAATGGAGTACAGATGGAATAGAAGAAATAGAGTCTATGAGATGGAATAGAATGCAGATGGAATAGAACAAATAGTGTCTATTAAGTGGAATAGAATACATACAGAATGGAAGTGTTTGTGTCTGTGAGCTGGACTAGAACACAGATGGAGTAGAACAAATAGTGTCTATGAGCTGGAATAGAATAGAGATGGATTGTAATTTTTTGTGTCTATGAGCTGGAATAGAATACAGATGTAATAGAATAATTAGTGTCTTTTTAGTGGAATAGAATACAGATATAATGGAATTATTTGTGTCGATGAGCTGGAATAGAATACAGATGGAATAGAACAAACAGTGTCTATGAAATGGAATACAATACACATGGAATAGAACAAATATTTTCAATAAGCTGGAATAGAATACAGATGGAATAGAAAAAATCGTGTCTATGAGCTGGAATAGAATGCAGATGGAATAGAAGAAACCGTGTCTATGAGCTGGTATAGAATACAGATGGAATAGAACAAACACTGTCTATGAACTGTAATAGAATACAGATGGAATAGAACAAATAGTGTCTGTGAGCTGGAATAGAATACAGATGGAATAGAACAAACAGTGTCTATGAAATGGAATAGAATACAGATGGATTGGAATTTTTGTGCCTATGAACTGGAATAGAACACAGATGAAGTAGAAATCATAGTCTGAGATTTTAGAGAAAAAAAAGTAATAGATGAAATACTGTTTGTGAGCAGGAATGGAGTACAGATGGAATAGAAGAAATAGAGTCTATGAGATGGAATAGAATGCAGATAGAATAGAACAAATAGTGTCTATTATGTGGAAGAGAATACAGATAGAATGGAATTGTTTGTGTCTATGAGCTGGAATAGAACACAGATGGAGTAGAACAAATAGTGTCTATGAGCTGGAATAGAATAGAAATGGAATAGAAAAAATAGAGTCTATGAGCTGGAATAGAATAGAGATGGATTGGAATTTTTTGTGTCTACAAGCTGGAATAAAATACAGATGGAATAGAAGAAATACTGTCTATGAGGTGCAATGGAATACAGATGGAATACAAGAAATAGTGTCTATGAACTGGAATAGAAAAATATGGAATGGAAATTTTTGTGTCTATGTGCTGGAACAGAATACAGGTAAAAATCATAATCTTTGAAATCATAGTCTTTGAGATTTTATAGAAAAAATAGTTATAGATGAAATAGTGTCTATGAGCTAGAATAGAAAACAGATAGAATGGAATTTCTTGTGTCTATGAGATGGAATAGAATACAGATGGAATAGAACAAACAGTGTCTATGAGCTGGAATAGAATGCAGATGGAATAGAACAAACAGTGTCTATGAAATGGAATAGAATACAGATGGAATGGAATTTTTGTGCCTATTAACTGGAATAGAATACAGATGAAGTAGAAATCATAGTCAGAGATTTTATAGAAAAAAAAGTAGTAGATGAAATAGTGTGTATGAGCAGGAATGGAATACAGATGGAATAGAGGAAATAGAGTCTATGAGCTGGAATAGAATAGAGATGGAATAGGACAATTAGTGTCTATTAAGTGGAATAGAATACAGACAGAATGGATTTTTTTGTGTCTATGTGCTGGAATAGAATGCAGATGGAATAGAACAAGTAGTGTCTGTAAGCTGGAATAGAATACAGATAGAATGGAATTTTTTGTGTCTATGAGCTGGAATAGAATGCAGATAGAATGTAATTTTTTGTGTCTATGAGCTGGAATAGAATACAGATGGAATAGAACAAATAGTGTCTTTGAGCTGGAATAGAATACAGATAGAGTGGAATTTTTTGTGTTTATAAGCTGGAATAAAATACAGATGGAATAGAAAAATAATTTCTATGAACTGGAATAGAATACAGATGGAATAGAACAAAAATTGTCTATGAGATGGAATAGAATACAGATGGAATAGAACAAATAGTGTCTATGAGCTGGATTAGAATACAGATGGAATAAAACAAATAGCATCTAAGAGCAGGAATAGAATACAGATAAAATGGAATTTTTTGTGTCTATGAGCTGGAATAGAATACAGATGGAAAAGAAATCATAGTCTTTGAAATTTAATATAAAAACAGCTATAGAAGAAATAGTGTCTATGAGCTAGAAAAGAAAAAAGATAGAAAGGAATTTTTTGTTTTTATGGGTTGGAATAGAATACAGATGGAATAGAACAAATAGTGTCTTTGAGCTGGAATAGAATACAGATAGAGTGGAATTTTTTGTGTCTATAAGCTGGAATAAAATACAGATGGAATAGAAGAAATACTGTCTATGAGGCGGAATGGAATACAGATGGAATACAAGAAATAGTGTCTATGAACTGGAATAGAAAAAATATGGAATGGAATTTTTTGTGTCTATGTGCTGGAACAGAATACAGGTGGAGTAGAAATCATAGTCTTTGAGATTTTATAGAAAAAATAGTTATAGATGAAATAGTGTCTATGAGCTAGAATAGAAAACAGATAGAATGGAATTTCTTGTGTCTATGAGATGGAATAGAATACAGATGGAATAGAAGAAATAGAGTCTATGAGCTGGAATAGAATACAGATGGAATAGAACAAATAGTGTCTATGAGCTGGTATAGAATACAGATGGAATAGAACAAACAGTGTCTATGAAATGGAATAGAATACAGATGGATTGCAATTTTTTGTGTCTGTGAGCTAGAATACAATGCAGATGGAATAGAACAAATATTGTCAATAAGCTGGCATAGAATACAGATGGAATAGAACAAACAGTGTCTATGAAATGGAATAGAATACAGATGGAATAGAACAAAGAGTGTCTATGAGCTGGAATAGAATGCAGATGGAATATAACAAACAGTGTCTATGAAATGGAATAGAATACAGATGTATTGGAATTTTTGTGCCTATGAACTGGAATAGAATACAGATGAAGTAGAAATCATAGTCTGAGATTTTATAGAAAAAAACGTTACAGATGAAATAGTGTGTATGAGCAGGAATGGAATACAGATGGACTAGAAGAAATGGAGTCTATGAGCTGGAATAGAATGCAGATGGAATAGGACAATTAGTGTCTATTAAGTGGAATAGAATCAGATAGATTGGAATTGTTTGTGTCTATGAGCTGGAATAGAATGCAGATGGAATAGAACAAACAGTGTCTATGAGCTGGAATAGAATGCAGATGGAATAGAACAAACAGTGTCTATGAGCTGGAATAGAATACAGATGGAATAGAACAAACAGTGTCTGTGAGCTGGAATAGAATACAGATGGAATAGAACAAACAGTGTCTATGAGCTGGTATAGAATACAGATGGAATAGAACAAACAGTGTCTATGAGCTGTAATAGAATACAGATGGAATAGAACAAATAGTGTCTATGAAATGGAATAGAATACAGATGGAATAGAAAAATAATTTCTGTGAACTGGAATAGAATACAGACGGAATAGAACAAAAATTGTCTATGAGCTGGAATAGAATACAGATGGAATAGAACAAATAGTGTCTATGAGCTGGATTGGAATACAGATGGAATAAAACAAATAGCGTCTATGAGCTGGAATAGAATACAGATGGAGAAGAAATCATAGTCTTTGAAATTTAATATAAAAACAGTTATAGAAGAAATAGTGTCTATGCGCTGGAAAAGAATACAGATGGAATAGAAGAAATAGAGTCTGTGAGCTGGAATAGAATACAGATGGAATAGAACAAACAGTGTCTATGTAATGGAATAGAATACAGATGGAATAGAATTTTTTGTGTCTATGACCTGGAATTTAATACAGATGGAATAGAACAAACAGTGTCTGTGAGCTGGAATAGAATACAGATGGAATAGAACAAACAGTGTCTATGAAATGGAATAGAATACAGATGGATTGGAATTTTTGTGCCTATGAACTGGAATAGAACACAGATGAAGTAGAAATCATAGTCTGAGATGTTATAGAAAAAAAAGTTATAGATGAAATAGTGTGTATTAGCAGGAATGGAGTACAGATGGAATAGAAGAAATAGAGTCTATGAGATGGAATAGAATGCAGATGGAATAGAACAAATAGTGTCTATTAAGTGGAATAGAATACATACAGAATGGAAGTGTTTATGTCTGTGAGCTGGACTAGAACACAGATGGAGTAGAACAAATAGTGTCTATGAGCTGGAATAGAATAGAGATGGATTGTAATTTTTTGTGTCTATGAGCTGGAATAGAATACAGATGTAATAGAATAATTAGTGTCTTTTTAGTGGAATAGAATACAGATATAATGGAATTATTTGTGTCGATGAGCTGGAATAGAATACAGATGGAATAGAACAAACAGTGTCTATGAAATGGAATACAATACATATGGAATAGAACAAATATTTTCAATAAGCTGGAATAGAATACAGATGGAATAGAAAAAATCGTGTCTATGAGCTGGAATAGAATGCAGATGGAATAGAAGAAACCGTGTCTATGAGCTGGTATAGAATACAGATGGAATAGAACAAACACTGTCTATGAACTGTAATAGAATACAGATGGAATAGAACAAATAGTGTCTGTGAGCTGGAATAGAATACAGATGGAATAGAACAAACAGTGTCTATGAAATGGAATAGAATACAGATGGATTGGAATTTTTGTGCCTATGAAATGGAATAGAACACAGATGAAGTAGAAATCATAGTCTGAGATTTTAGAGAAAAAAAAGTAATAGATGAAATACTGTTTGTGAGCAGGAATGGAGTACAGATGGAATAGAAGAAATAGAGTCTATGAGATGGAATAGAATGCAGATAGAATAGAACAAATAGTGTCTATTATGTGGAAGAGAATACAGATAGAATGGAATTGTTTGTGTCTATGAGCTGGAATAGAACACAGACGGAGTAGAACAAATAGTGTCTATGAGCTGGAATAGAATAGAAATGGAATAGAAAAAATAGAGTCTATGAGCTGGAATAGAATAGAGATGGATTGGAATTTTTTGTGTCTACAAGCTGGAATAAAATACAGATGGAATAGAAGAAATACTGTCTATGAGGTGCAATGGAATACAGATGGAATACAAGAAATAGTGTCTATGAACTGGAATAGAAAAATATGGAATGGAAATTTTTGTGTCTATGTGCTGGAACAGAATACAGGTAAAAATCATAATCTTTGAAATCATAGTCTTTGAGATTTTATAGAAAAAATAGTTATAGATGAAATAGTGTCTATGAGCTAGAATAGAAAACAGATAGAATGGAATTTCTTGTGTCTATGAGATGGAATAGAATACAGATGGAACGGAATTTTTGTGCCTATTAACTGGAATAGAATACAGATGAAGTAGAAATCATAGTCAGAGATTTTATAGAATAAAAAGTAGTAGATGAAATAGTGTGTATGAGCAGGAATGGAATACAGATGGAATAGAGGAAATAGAGTCTATGAGCTGGAATAGAATAGAGATGGAATAGGACAATTAGTGTTTATTAAGTGGAATAGAATACAGACAGAATGGATTATTTTGTGTCTGTGTGCTGGAATAGAATGCAGATGGAATAGAACAAGTAGTGTCTGTGAGCTGGAATAGAATACAGATAGAATGGAATTTTTTGTGTCTATGAGCTGGAATAGAATGCAGATAGAATGTAATTTTTTGTGTCTATGAGCTGGAATAGAATACAGATGGAATAGAACAAATAGTGTCTTTGAGCTGGAATAGAATACAGATAGAGTGGAATTTTTTGTGTTTATAAGCTGGAATAAAATACAGATGGAATAGAAAAATAATTTCTATGAACTGGAATAGAATACAGATGGAATAGAACAAAAATTGTCTATGAGATGGAATAGAATACAGATGGAATAGAACAAATAGTGTCTATGAGCTGGATTAGAATACAGATGGAATAAAACAAATAGCATCTAAGAGCTGGAATAGAATACAGATGGAAAAGAAATCATAGTATTTGAAATTTAATATAAAAACAGCTATAGAAGAAATAGTGTCTATGAGCTGGAAAAGAAAAAAGATAGAAAGGAATTTTTTGTTTTTATGGGTTGGAATAGAATACAGATGGAATAGAACAAATAGTGTCTTTTAGCTGGAATAGAATACAGATAGAGTGGAATTTTTTGTGTCTATAAGCTGGAATAAAATACAGATGGAAAAGAAGAAATACTGTCTATGAGGCGGAATGGAATACAGATGGAATACAAGAAATAGTGTCTATGAACTGGAATAGAAAAAATATGGAATGGAATTTTTTGTGTCTATGTGCTGGAACAGAATACAGGTGGAGTAGAAATCATAGCCTTTGAGATTTTATAGAAAAAATAGTTATAGATGAAATAGTGTCTATGAGCTAGAATAGAAAACAGATAGAATGGAATTTCTTGTGTCTATGAGATGGAATAGAATACAGATGGAATAGAAGAAATAGAGTCTATGAGCTGGAATAGAATACAGATGGAATAGAACAAATAGTGTCTATTGGTTGTTAAAGAATTCAGAAGGAATACAACAAATAGTGTGTATGAAATGGAATAGAATACAGATAGAATGGAATTTTTTGTGTCTATGAGCTGGAATAGAATACAGATGGAATAGAACAAACAGTGTCTATGAAATGGAATAGAATACAGTTGGATTGCAATTTTTTGTGTCTGTGAGCTAGAATACAATGCAGATGGAATAGAACAAATATTGTCAATAAGCTGGCATAGAATACAGATGGAATAGAAAAAATCGTGTCTATGAGCTGGAATAGAATACAGATGGAATAGAACAAACAGTGTCTATGAAATGGAATAGAATACAGATGTAATGGAATTTTTGTGCCTATGAACTGGAATAGAATACAGATGAAGTAGAAATCATAGTCTGAGATTTTATAGAATAAAACGTTACAGATGAAATAGTGTGTATGAGCAGGAATGGAATACAGATGGACTAGAAGAAATGGAGTCTATGAGCTGGAATAGAATGCAGATGGAATAGGACAGTAAGTGTCTATTAAGTCGAATAGAATCAGATAGATTGGAATTGTTTGTGTCAATGAGCTGGTATAGAATGCAGATGGAATAGAACAAACAGTGTCTATGAGCTGGAATAGAATACAGATGGAATAGAATTTTTTGTGTCTATGAGCTGGAATAGAATACAGATGGAATAGAACAAACAGTGTCTATGAGCTGGTATAGAATACAGATGGAATAGAACAAACAGTATCTATGAGCTGGAATAGAATACAGATGGAATAGAACAAATAGTGTCTGTGAGCTGGAATAGAATACAGATGGAATAGAACAAATAGTGTCTGTGAGCTGGAATAGAATACAGATGGAATAGAATTTTTTGTGTCTACGAGCTGGTATAGAATACAGATGGAATAGAACAAACAGTGTATATGAACTGTATTAGAATACAGATGGAATAGAACAAATAGTGTCTGTGAGCTGAATAGAATACAGATGGAATAGAACAAACAGTGTCTATGAAATGGAATAGAATACAGATGGATTGCAATTTTTTGTGTCTGTGAGCTAGAATACAATGCAGATGGAATAGAACAAATATTGTCAATTAGCTGGAATAGAATACAGATGGAATAGAAAAAATCGTGTCTATGAGCTGGAATAGAATACAGATGGAATAGAACAAACAGTGTCTATGAAATGGAATAGAATACAGATGTAATGGAATTTTTGTGCCTATGAACTGGAATAGAATACAGATGAAGTAGAAATTATAGTCTGAGATTTTATAGAAAAAAACGTTACAGATGAAATAGTGTGTATGAGCAGGAATGGAATACAGATGGACTAGAAGAAATGGAGTCTATGAGCTGGAATAGAATGCAGATGGAATAGGACAATTAGTGTCTATTAATTGGAATAGAATCAGATAGATTGGAATTGTTTGTGTCTATGAGCTGGAATAGAATGCAGATGGAATAGAACAAACAGTGTCTACGAGCTGGAATAGAATGCAGATGGAATAGAACAAACAGTGTCTATGAGCTGGAATAGAACACAGATGGAGTAGAACAAATAGTGTCTATGAGCTGGAATAGAATAGAGATGGATTGGAATTTTTTGTGTCTATGAGCTGGAATAGAATACAGATGTAATAGAATAATTAGTGTCTTTTTAGTGGAATAGAATACAGATATAATGGAATTATTTGTGTCGATGAGCTGGAATAGAATACAGATGGAATAGAACAAACAGTGTCTATGAAATGGAATACAATACATATGGAATAGAACAAATATTTTCAATAAGCTGGAATAGAATACAGATGGAATAGAAAAAATCGTGTCTATGAGCTGGAATAGAATACAAATGGAATAGAACAAACAGTGTCTATGAAATGGAATAGAATACAGATGGATTGCAATTTTTTGTGTCTGTGAGCTAGAATACAATGCAGATGGAATAGAACAAATATTGTCAATAAGCTGGAATAGAATACAGATGGAATAGAAAAAATCGTGTCTATGAGCTGGAATAGAATACAGATGGAATAGAACAAACAGTGTCTATGAAACGGAATAGAATAGAGATGTAATGGAATTTTTGTGCCTATGAACTGGAATAGAATACAGATGAAGTAGAAATCATAGTCTGAGATTTTATAGAAAAAAAAGTAATAGATGAAATAGTGTGTATGAGCAGGAATGGAATACAGATGGAATAGAGGAAATAGAGTCTATGAGCTGGAATAGAATAGAGATGGAATAGGACAATTAGTGTCTATTAAGTGGAATAGAATACAGACAGAATGGATTTTTTTGTGTCTATGTACTGGAATAGAATGCAGATGGAATAGAACAAGTAGTGTCTGTGAGCTGGAATAGAATACAGATAGAATGGAATTTTTTGTGTCTATGAGCTGGAATAAAATGCAGATGCAATAGAACAAATAGTGTCTTTGAGCTGGAATAGAATACAGATAGAGTGGAATTTTTTGTGTTTATTAGCTGGAATAAAATACAGATGGAATAGAAAAATAATTTCTATGAACTGGAATAGAATACAGATGGAATAGAACAAAAATTGTCTATGAGATGGAATAGAATACAGATGGAATAGAACAAATAGTGTCTATGAGCTGGATTAGAATACAGATGGAATAAAACAAATAGCATCTAAGAGCAGGAATAGAATACAGATAAAATGGAATTTTTTGTGTCTATGAGCTGGAATAAATACAGACGGAGAAGAAATCATAGTCTTTGAAAATTAATATAAAAACAGCTATAGAAGAAATAGTGTCTATGAGCTGGAAAAGAAAAAAGATAGAAAGGAATTTTTTGTTTTTATGGGTTGGAATAGAATAGAGATGGAATTGAACAAATAGTGTCTTTGAGCTGGAATAGAATACAGATAGAGTGGAATTTTTTGTGTCTATAAGCTGGAATAAAATACAGATGGAATAGAAGAAATACTGTCTATGAGGCGGAATGGAATACAGATGGAATACAAGAAATAGTGTCTATGAACTGGAATAGAAAAAATATGGAATGGAATTTTTTGTGTCTATGTGCTGGAACAGAATACAGGTGGAGTAGAAATCATAGTCTTTGAGATTTTATAGAAAAAATAGTTATAGATGAAATAGTGTCTATGAGCTAGAATAGAAAACAGATACAATGGAATTTCTTGTGTCTATGAGATGGAATAGAATACAGATGGAATAGAAGAAATAGAGTCTATGAGCTGGAATAGAATACAGATGGAATAGAACAAATAGTGTCTATTGGTTGTTAAAGAATTCAGAAGGAATACAACAAATATTGTGTATGAAATGGAATAGAATACAGATAGAATGGAATATTTTGTGTCTATGAGCTGGAATAGAATACAGATGGAATAGAATTTTTTGTGTCTATGAGCTGGAATAGAATACAGATTGAATAGAACAAATAGTGTCTATGAGCTGGTATAGAATACAGATGGAATAGAACAAACAGTGTCTATGAAATGGAATAGAATACAGATGGATTGCAATTTTTTGTGTCTGTGAGCTAGAATACAATGCAGATGGAATAGAACAAATATTGTCAATAAGCTGGAATAGAATACAGATGGAATAGAACAAACAGTGTCTATGAAATGGAATAGAATACAGATGGAATAGAACAAAGAGTGTCTATGAGCTGGAATAGAATGCAGATGGAATAGAACAAACAGTGTCTATGAAATGGAATAGAATACAGATGTATTGGAATTTTTGTGCCTATGAACTGGAATAGAATACAGATGAAGTAGAAATCATAGTCTGAGATTTTATAGAAAAAAACGTTACAGATGAAATAGTGTGTATGAGCAGGAATGGAATACAGATGGACTAGAAGAAATGGAGTCTATGAGCTGGAATAGAATGCAGATGGAATAGGACAATTAGTGTCTATTAAGTGGAATAGAATCAGATAGATTGGAATTGTTTGTGTCTATGAGCTGGAATAGAATGCAGATGGAATAGAACAAACAGTGTCTATGAGCTGGAATAGAATGCAGATGGAATAGAACAAACAGTGTCTATGAGCTGGTATAGAATACAGATGGAACAGAACAAACAGTGTCTATGAGCTGGAATAGAATACAGATGGAATAGAACAAATAGTGTCTGTGAGCTGGAATAGAATACAGATGGAATAGAAAAATAATTTCTGTGAGCTGGAATAGAATACAGACGGAATAGAACAAAAATTGTCTATGAGCTGGAATAGAATACAGATGGAATAGAACAAATAGTGTCTATGAGCTGGATTGGAATACAGATGGAATAAAACAAATAGCGTCTATGAGCTGGAATAGAATACAGATGGAGAAGAAATCATAGTCTTTGAAATTTAATATAAAAACAGTTATAGAAGAAATAGTGTCTATGCGCTGGAAAAGAATACAGATGGAATAGAAGAAATAGAGTCTGTGAGCTGGAATAGAATACAGATGGAATAGAACAAACAGTGTCTATGTAATGGAATAGAATACAGATGGAATAGAATTTTTTGTGTCTATGACCTGGAATTTAATACAGATGGAATAGAACAAACAGTGTCTGTGAGCTGGAATAGAATACAGATGGAATAGAACAAACAGTGTCTATGAAATGGAATAGAATACAGATGGATTGGAATTTTTGTGCCTATGAACTGGAATAGAACACAGATGAAGTAGAAATCATAGTCTGAGATTTTAGAGAAAAAAAAGTAATAGATGAAATACTGTTTGTGAGCAGGAATGGAGTACAGATGGAATAGAAGAAATAGAGTCTATGAGATGGAATAGAATGCAGATAGAATAGAACAAATAGTGTCTATTAAGTGGAATAGAATACATACAGAATGGAAGTGTTTGTGTCTGTGAGCTGGACTAGAACACAGATGGAGTAGAACAAATAGTGTCTATGAGCTGGAATAGAATAGAGATGGATTGTAATTTTTTGTGTCTATGAGCTGGAATAGAATACAGATGTAATAGAATAATTAGTGTCTTTTTAGTGGAATAGAATACAGATATAATGGAATTATTTGTGTCGATGAGCTGGAATAGAATACAGATGGAATAGAACAAACAGTGTCTATGAAATGGAATACAATACACATGGAATAGAACAAATATTTTCAATAAGCTGGAATAGAATACAGATGGAATAGAAAAAATCGTGTCTATGAGCTGGAATAGAATGCAGATGGAATAGAAGAAACCGTGTCTATGAGCTGGTATAGAATACAGATGGAATAGAACAAACACTGTCTATGAACTGTAATAGAATACAGATGGAATAGAACAAATAGTGTCTGTGAGCTGGAATAGAATACAGATGGAATAGAACAAACAGTGTCTATGAAATGGAATAGAATACAGATGGATTGGAATTTTTGTGCCTATGAACTGGAATAGAACACAGATGAAGTAGAAATCATAGTCTGAGATTTTAGAGAAAAAAAAGTAATAGATGAAATACTGTTTGTGAGCAGGAATGGAGTACAGATGGAATAGAAGAAATAGAGTCTATGAGATGGAATAGAATGCAGATAGAATAGAACAAATAGTGTCTATTATGTGGAAGAGAATACAGATAGAATGGAATTGTTTGTGTCTATGAGCTGGAATAGAACACAGATGGAGTAGAACAAATAGTGTCTATGAGCTGGAATAGAATAGAAATGGAATAGAAAAAATAGAGTCTATGAGCTGGAATAGAATAGAGATGGATTGGAATTTTTTGTGTCTACAAGCTGGAATAAAATACAGATGGAATAGAAGAAATACTGTCTATGAGGTGCAATGGAATACAGATGGAATACAAGAAATAGTGTCTATGAACTGGAATAGAAAAATATGGAATGGAAATTTTTGTGTCTATGTGCTGGAACAGAATACAGGTAAAAATCATAATCTTTGAAATCATAGTCTTTGAGATTTTATAGAAAAAATAGTTATAGATGAAATAGTGTCTATGAGCTAGAATAGAAAACAGATAGAATGGAATTTCTTGTGTCTATGAGATGGAATAGAATACAGATGGAATAGAACAAACAGTGTCTATGAGCTGGAATAGAATGCAGATGGAATAGAACAAACAGTGTCTATGAAATGGAATAGAATACAGATGGAATGGAATTTTTGTGCCTATTAACTGGAATAGAATACAGATGAAGTAGAAATCATAGTCAGAGATTTTATAGAAAAAAAAGTAGTAGATGAAATAGTGTGTATGAGCAGGAATGGAATACAGATGGAATAGAGGAAATAGAGTCTATGAGCTGGAATAGAATAGAGATGGAATAGGACAATTAGTGTCTATTAAGTGGAATAGAATACAGACAGAATGGATTTTTTTGTGTCTATGTGCTGGAATAGAATGCAGATGGAATAGAACAAGTAGTGTCTGTAAGCTGGAATAGAATACAGATAGAATGGAATTTTTTGTGTCTATGAGCTGGAATAGAATGCAGATAGAATGTAATTTTTTGTGTCTATGAGCTGGAATAGAATACAGATGGAATAGAACAAATAGTGTCTTTGAGCTGGAATAGAATACAGATAGAGTGGAATTTTTTGTGTTTATAAGCTGGAATAAAATACAGATGGAATAGAAAAATAATTTCTATGAACTGGAATAGAATACAGATGGAATAGAACAAAAATTGTCTATGAGATGGAATAGAATACAGATGGAATAGAACAAATAGTGTCTATGAGCTGGATTAGAATACAGATGGAATAAAACAAATAGCATCTAAGAGCAGGAATAGAATACAGATAAAATGGAATTTTTTGTGTCTATGAGCTGGAATAGAATACAGATGGAAAAGAAATCATAGTCTTTGAAATTTAATATAAAAACAGCTATAGAAGAAATAGTGTCTATGAGCTAGAAAAGAAAAAAGATAGAAAGGAATTTTTTGTTTTTATGGGTTGGAATAGAATACAGATGGAATAGAACAAATAGTGTCTTTGAGCTGGAATAGAATACAGATAGAGTGGAATTTTTTGTGTCTATAAGCTGGAATAAAATACAGATGGAATAGAAGAAATACTGTCTATGAGGCGGAATGGAATACAGATGGAATACAAGAAATAGTGTCTATGAACTGGAATAGAAAAAATATGGAATGGAATTTTTTGTGTCTATGTGCTGGAACAGAATACAGGTGGAGTAGAAATCATAGTCTTTGAGATTTTATAGAAAAAATAGTTATAGATGAAATAGTGTCTATGAGCTAGAATAGAAAACAGATAGAATGGAATTTCTTGTGTCTATGAGATGGAATAGAATACAGATGGAATAGAAGAAATAGAGTCTATGAGCTGGAATAGAATACAGATGGAATAGAACAAATAGTGTCTATGAGCTGGTATAGAATACAGATGGAATAGAACAAACAGTGTCTATGAAATGGAATAGAATACAGATGGATTGCAATTTTTTGTGTCTGTGAGCTAGAATACAATGCAGATGGAATAGAACAAATATTGTCAATAAGCTGGCATAGAATACAGATGGAATAGAACAAACAGTGTCTATGAAATGGAATAGAATACAGATGGAATAGAACAAAGAGTGTCTATGAGCTGGAATAGAATGCAGATGGAATATAACAAACAGTGTCTATGAAATGGAATAGAATACAGATGTATTGGAATTTTTGTGCCTATGAACTGGAATAGAATACAGATGAAGTAGAAATCATAGTCTGAGATTTTATAGAAAAAAACGTTACAGATGAAATAGTGTGTATGAGCAGGAATGGAATACAGATGGACTAGAAGAAATGGAGTCTATGAGCTGGAATAGAATGCAGATGGAATAGGACAATTAGTGTCTATTAAGTGGAATAGAATCAGATAGATTGGAATTGTTTGTGTCTATGAGCTGGAATAGAATGCAGATGGAATAGAACAAACAGTGTCTATGAGCTGGAATAGAATGCAGATGGAATAGAACAAACAGTGTCTATGAGCTGGAATAGAATACAGATGGAATAGAACAAACAGTGTCTGTGAGCTGGAATAGAATACAGATGGAATAGAACAAACAGTGTCTATGAGCTGGTATAGAATACAGATGGAATAGAACAAACAGTGTCTATGAGCTGTAATAGAATACAGATGGAATAGAACAAATAGTGTCTATGAAATGGAATAGAATACAGATGGAATAGAAAAATAATTTCTGTGAACTGGAATAGAATACAGACGGAATAGAACAAAAATTGTCTATGAGCTGGAATAGAATACAGATGGAATAGAACAAATAGTGTCTATGAGCTGGATTGGAATACAGATGGAATAAAACAAATAGCGTCTATGAGCTGGAATAGAATACAGATGGAGAAGAAATCATAGTCTTTGAAATTTAATATAAAAACAGTTATAGAAGAAATAGTGTCTATGCGCTGGAAAAGAATACAGATGGAATAGAAGAAATAGAGTCTGTGAGCTGGAATAGAATACAGATGGAATAGAACAAACAGTGTCTATGTAATGGAATAGAATACAGATGGAATAGAATTTTTTGTGTCTATGACCTGGAATTTAATACAGATGGAATAGAACAAACAGTGTCTGTGAGCTGGAATAGAATACAGATGGAATAGAACAAACAGTGTCTATGAAATGGAATAGAATACAGATGGATTGGAATTTTTGTGCCTATGAACTGGAATAGAACACAGATGAAGTAGAAATCATAGTCTGAGATGTTATAGAAAAAAAAGTTATAGATGAAATAGTGTGTATTAGCAGGAATGGAGTACAGATGGAATAGAAGAAATAGAGTCTATGAGATGGAATAGAATGCAGATGGAATAGAACAAATAGTGTCTATTAAGTGGAATAGAATACATACAGAATGGAAGTGTTTATGTCTGTGAGCTGGACTAGAACACAGATGGAGTAGAACAAATAGTGTCTATGAGCTGGAATAGAATAGAGATGGATTGTAATTTTTTGTGTCTATGAGCTGGAATAGAATACAGATGTAATAGAATAATTAGTGTCTTTTTAGTGGAATAGAATACAGATATAATGGAATTATTTGTGTCGATGAGCTGGAATAGAATACAGATGGAATAGAACAAACAGTGTCTATGAAATGGAATACAATACATATGGAATAGAACAAATATTTTCAATAAGCTGGAATAGAATACAGATGGAATAGAAAAAATCGTGTCTATGAGCTGGAATAGAATGCAGATGGAATAGAAGAAACCGTGTCTATGAGCTGGTATAGAATACAGATGGAATAGAACAAACACTGTCTATGAACTGTAATAGAATACAGATGGAATAGAACAAATAGTGTCTGTGAGCTGGAATAGAATACAGATGGAATAGAACAAACAGTGTCTATGAAATGGAATAGAATACAGATGGATTGGAATTTTTGTGCCTATGAACTGGAATAGAACACAGATGAAGTAGAAATCATAGTCTGAGATTTTAGAGAAAAAAAAGTAATAGATGAAATACTGTTTGTGAGCAGGAATGGAGTACAGATGGAATAGAAGAAATAGAGTCTATGAGATGGAATAGAATGCAGATAGAATAGAACAAATAGTGTCTATTATGTGGAAGAGAATACAGATAGAATGGAATTGTTTGTGTCTATGAGCTGGAATAGAACACAGATGGAGTAGAACAAATAGTGTCTATGAGCTGGAATAGAATAGAAATGGAATAGAAAAAATAGAGTCTATGAGCTGGAATAGAATAGAGATGGATTGGAATTTTTTGTGTCTACAAGCTGGAATAAAATACAGATGGAATAGAAGAAATACTGTCTATGAGGTGCAATGGAATACAGATGGAATACAAGAAATAGTGTCTATGAACTGGAATAGAAAAATATGGAATGGAAATTTTTGTGTCTATGTGCTGGAACAGAATACAGGTAAAAATCATAATCTTTGAAATCATAGTCTTTGAGATTTTATAGAAAAAATAGTTATAGATGAAATAGTGTCTATGAGCTAGAATAGAAAACAGATAGAATGGAATTTCTTGTGTCTATGAGATGGAATAGAATACAGATGGAACGGAATTTTTGTGCCTATTAACTGGAATAGAATACAGATGAAGTAGAAATCATAGTCAGAGATTTTATAGAATAAAAAGTAGTAGATGAAATAGTGTGTATGAGCAGGAATGGAATACAGATGGAATAGAGGAAATAGAGTCTATGAGCTGGAATAGAATAGAGATGGAATAGGACAATTAGTGTTTATTAAGTGGAATAGAATACAGACAGAATGGATTATTTTGTGTCTATGTGCTGGAATAGAATGCAGATGGAATAGAACAAGTAGTGTCTGTGAGCTGGAATAGAATACAGATAGAATGGAATTTTTTGTGTCTATGAGCTGGAATAGAATGCAGATAGAATGTAATTTTTTGTGTCTATGAGCTGGAATAGAATACAGATGGAATAGAACAAATAGTGTCTTTGAGCTGGAATAGAATACAGATAGAGTGGAATTTTTTGTGTTTATAAGCTGGAATAAAATACAGATGGAATAGAAAAATAATTTCTATGAACTGGAATAGAATACAGATGGAATAGAACAAAAATTGTCTATGAGATGGAATAGAATACAGATGGAATAGAACAAATAGTGTCTATGAGCTGGATTAGAATACAGATGGAATAAAACAAATAGCATCTAAGAGCTGGAATAGAATACAGATGGAAAAGAAATCATAGTATTTGAAATTTAATATAAAAACAGCTATAGAAGAAATAGTGTCTATGAGCTGGAAAAGAAAAAAGATAGAAAGGAATTTTTTGTTTTTATGGGTTGGAATAGAATACAGATGGAATAGAACAAATAGTGTCTTTTAGCTGGAATAGAATACAGATAGAGTGGAATTTTTTGTGTCTATAAGCTGGAATAAAATACAGATGGAAAAGAAGAAATACTGTCTATGAGGCGGAATGGAATACAGATGGAATACAAGAAATAGTGTCTATGAACTGGAATAGAAAAAATATGGAATGGAATTTTTTGTGTCTATGTGCTGGAACAGAATACAGGTGGAGTAGAAATCATAGCCTTTGAGATTTTATAGAAAAAATAGTTATAGATGAAATAGTGTCTATGAGCTAGAATAGAAAACAGATAGAATGGAATTTCTTGTGTCTATGAGATGGAATAGAATACAGATGGAATAGAAGAAATAGAGTCTATGAGCTGGAATAGAATACAGATGGAATAGAACAAATAGTGTCTATTGGTTGTTAAAGAATTCAGAAGGAATACAACAAATAGTGTGTATGAAATGGAATAGAATACAGATAGAATGGAATTTTTTGTGTCTATGAGCTGGAATAGAATACAGATGGAATAGAACAAACAGTGTCTATGAAATGGAATAGAATACAGTTGGATTGCAATTTTTTGTGTCTGTGAGCTAGAATACAATGCAGATGGAATAGAACAAATATTGTCAATAAGCTGGCATAGAATACAGATGGAATAGAAAAAATCGTGTCTATGAGCTGGAATAGAATACAGATGGAATAGAACAAACAGTGTCTATGAAATGGAATAGAATACAGATGTAATGGAATTTTTGTGCCTATGAACTGGAATAGAATACAGATGAAGTAGAAATCATAGTCTGAGATTTTATAGAATAAAACGTTACAGATGAAATAGTGTGTATGAGCAGGAATGGAATACAGATGGACTAGAAGAAATGGAGTCTATGAGCTGGAATAGAATGCAGATGGAATAGGACAGTAAGTGTCTATTAAGTCGAATAGAATCAGATAGATTGGAATTGTTTGTGTCAATGAGCTGGTATAGAATGCAGATGGAATAGAACAAACAGTGTCTATGAGCTGGAATAGAATACAGATGGAATAGAATTTTTTGTGTCTATGAGCTGGAATAGAATACAGATGGAATAGAACAAACAGTGTCTATGAGCTGGTATAGAATACAGATGGAATAGAACAAACAGTATCTATGAGCTGGAATAGAATACAGATGGAATAGAAAAAATCGTGTCTATGAGCTGGAATAGAATGCAGATGGAATAGAAGAAACCGTGTCTATGAGCTGGTATAGAATACAGATGGAATAGAACAAACACTGTCTATGAACTGTAATAGAATACAGATGGAATAGAACAAATAGTGTCTGTGAGCTGGAATAGAATACAGATGGAATAGAACAAACAGTGTCTATGAAATGGAATAGAATACAGATGGATTGGAATTTTTGTGCCTATGAACTGGAATAGAACACAGATGAAGTAGAAATCATAGTCTGAGATTTTAGAGAAAAAAAAGTAATAGATGAAATACTGTTTGTGAGCAGGAATGGAGTACAGATGGAATAGAAGAAATAGAGTCTATGAGATGGAATAGAATGCAGATAGAATAGAACAAATAGTGTCTATTATGTGGAAGAGAATACAGATAGAATGGAATTGTTTGTGTCTATGAGCTGGAATAGAACACAGATGGAGTAGAACAAATAGTGTCTATGAGCTGGAATAGAATAGAAATGGAATAGAAAAAATAGAGTCTATGAGCTGGAATAGAATAGAGATGGATTGGAATTTTTTGTGTCTACAAGCTGGAATAAAATACAGATGGAATAGAAGAAATACTGTCTATGAGGTGCAATGGAATACAGATGGAATACAAGAAATAGTGTCTATGAACTGGAATAGAAAAATATGGAATGGAAATTTTTGTGTCTATGTGCTGGAACAGAATACAGGTAAAAATCATAATCTTTGAAATCATAGTCTTTGAGATTTTATAGAAAAAATAGTTATAGATGAAATAGTGTCTATGAGCTAGAATAGAAAACAGATAGAATGGAATTTCTTGTGTCTATGAGATGGAATAGAATACAGATGGAATAGAACAAACAGTGTCTATGAGCTGGAATAGAATGCAGATGGAATAGAACAAACAGTGTCTATGAAATGGAATAGAATACAGATGGAATGGAATTTTTGTGCCTATTAACTGGAATAGAATACAGATGAAGTAGAAATCATAGTCAGAGATTTTATAGAAAAAAAAGTAGTAGATGAAATAGTGTGTATGAGCAGGAATGGAATACAGATGGAATAGAGGAAATAGAGTCTATGAGCTGGAATAGAATAGAGATGGAATAGGACAATTAGTGTCTATTAAGTGGAATAGAATACAGACAGAATGGATTTTTTTGTGTCTATGTGCTGGAATAGAATGCAGATGGAATAGAACAAGTAGTGTCTGTAAGCTGGAATAGAATACAGATAGAATGGAATTTTTTGTGTCTATGAGCTGGAATAGAATGCAGATAGAATGTAATTTTTTGTGTCTATGAGCTGGAATAGAATACAGATGGAATAGAACAAATAGTGTCTTTGAGCTGGAATAGAATACAGATAGAGTGGAATTTTTTGTGTTTATAAGCTGGAATAAAATACAGATGGAATAGAAAAATAATTTCTATGAACTGGAATAGAATACAGATGGAATAGAACAAAAATTGTCTATGAGATGGAATAGAATACAGATGGAATAGAACAAATAGTGTCTATGAGCTGGATTAGAATACAGATGGAATAAAACAAATAGCATCTAAGAGCAGGAATAGAATACAGATAAAATGGAATTTTTTGTGTCTATGAGCTGGAATAGAATACAGATGGAAAAGAAATCATAGTCTTTGAAATTTAATATAAAAACAGCTATAGAAGAAATAGTGTCTATGAGCTAGAAAAGAAAAAAGATAGAAAGGAATTTTTTGTTTTTATGGGTTGGAATAGAATACAGATGGAATAGAACAAATAGTGTCTTTGAGCTGGAATAGAATACAGATAGAGTGGAATTTTTTGTGTCTATAAGCTGGAATAAAATACAGATGGAATAGAAGAAATACTGTCTATGAGGCGGAATGGAATACAGATGGAATACAAGAAATAGTGTCTATGAACTGGAATAGAAAAAATATGGAATGGAATTTTTTGTGTCTATGTGCTGGAACAGAATACAGGTGGAGTAGAAATCATAGTCTTTGAGATTTTATAGAAAAAATAGTTATAGATGAAATAGTGTCTATGAGCTAGAATAGAAAACAGATACAATGGAATTTCTTGTGTCTATGAGATGGAATAGAATACAGATGGAATAGAAGAAATAGAGTCTATGAGCTGGAATAGAATACAGATGGAATAGAACAAATAGTGTCTATTGGTTGTTAAAGAATTCAGAAGGAATACAACAAATATTGTGTATGAAATGGAATAGAATACAGATAGAATGGAATATTTTGTGTCTATGAGCTGGAATAGAATACAGATGGAATAGAATTTTTTGTGTCTATGAGCTGGAATAGAATACAGATTGAATAGAACAAATAGTGTCTATGAGCTGGTATAGAATACAGATGGAATAGAACAAACAGTGTCTATGAAATGGAATAGAATACAGATGGATTGCAATTTTTTGTGTCTGTGAGCTAGAATACAATGCAGATGGAATAGAACAAATATTGTCAATAAGCTGGAATAGAATACAGATGGAATAGAACAAACAGTGTCTATGAAATGGAATAGAATACAGATGGAATAGAACAAAGAGTGTCTATGAGCTGGAATAGAATGCAGATGGAATAGAACAAACAGTGTCTATGAAATGGAATAGAATACAGATGTATTGGAATTTTTGTGCCTATGAACTGGAATAGAATACAGATGAAGTAGAAATCATAGTCTGAGATTTTATAGAAAAAAACGTTACAGATGAAATAGTGTGTATGAGCAGGAATGGAATACAGATGGACTAGAAGAAATGGAGTCTATGAGCTGGAATAGAATGCAGATGGAATAGGACAATTAGTGTCTATTAAGTGGAATAGAATCAGATAGATTGGAATTGTTTGTGTCTATGAGCTGGAATAGAATGCAGATGGAATAGAACAAACAGTGTCTATGAGCTGGAATAGAATGCAGATGGAATAGAACAAACAGTGTCTATGAGCTGGTATAGAATACAGATGGAACAGAACAAACAGTGTCTATGAGCTGGAATAGAATACAGATGGAATAGAACAAATAGTGTCTGTGAGCTGGAATAGAATACAGATGGAATAGAAAAATAATTTCTGTGAGCTGGAATAGAATACAGACGGAATAGAACAAAAATTGTCTATGAGCTGGAATAGAATACAGATGGAATAGAACAAATAGTGTCTATGAGCTGGATTGGAATACAGATGGAATAAAACAAATAGCGTCTATGAGCTGGAATAGAATACAGATGGAGAAGAAATCATAGTCTTTGAAATTTAATATAAAAACAGTTATAGAAGAAATAGTGTCTATGCGCTGGAAAAGAATACAGATGGAATAGAAGAAATAGAGTCTGTGAGCTGGAATAGAATACAGATGGAATAGAACAAACAGTGTCTATGTAATGGAATAGAATACAGATGGAATAGAATTTTTTGTGTCTATGACCTGGAATTTAATACAGATGGAATAGAACAAACAGTGTCTGTGAGCTGGAATAGAATACAGATGGAATAGAACAAACAGTGTCTATGAAATGGAATAGAATACAGATGGATTGGAATTTTTGTGCCTATGAACTGGAATAGAACACAGATGAAGTAGAAATCATAGTCTGAGATTTTAGAGAAAAAAAAGTAATAGATGAAATACTGTTTGTGAGCAGGAATGGAGTACAGATGGAATAGAAGAAATAGAGTCTATGAGATGGAATAGAATGCAGATAGAATAGAACAAATAGTGTCTATTAAGTGGAATAGAATACATACAGAATGGAAGTGTTTGTGTCTGTGAGCTGGACTAGAACACAGATGGAGTAGAACAAATAGTGTCTATGAGCTGGAATAGAATAGAGATGGATTGTAATTTTTTGTGTCTATGAGCTGGAATAGAATACAGATGTAATAGAATAATTAGTGTCTTTTTAGTGGAATAGAATACAGATATAATGGAATTATTTGTGTCGATGAGCTGGAATAGAATACAGATGGAATAGAACAAACAGTGTCTATGAAATGGAATACAATACACATGGAATAGAACAAATATTTTCAATAAGCTGGAATAGAATACAGATGGAATAGAAAAAATCGTGTCTATGAGCTGGAATAGAATGCAGATGGAATAGAAGAAACCGTGTCTATGAGCTGGTATAGAATACAGATGGAATAGAACAAACACTGTCTATGAACTGTAATAGAATACAGATGGAATAGAACAAATAGTGTCTGTGAGCTGGAATAGAATACAGATGGAATAGAACAAACAGTGTCTATGAAATGGAATAGAATACAGATGGATTGGAATTTTTGTGCCTATGAACTGGAATAGAACACAGATGAAGTAGAAATCATAGTCTGAGATTTTAGAGAAAAAAAAGTAATAGATGAAATACTGTTTGTGAGCAGGAATGGAGTACAGATGGAATAGAAGAAATAGAGTCTATGAGATGGAATAGAATGCAGATAGAATAGAACAAATAGTGTCTATTATGTGGAAGAGAATACAGATAGAATGGAATTGTTTGTGTCTATGAGCTGGAATAGAACACAGATGGAGTAGAACAAATAGTGTCTATGAGCTGGAATAGAATAGAAATGGAATAGAAAAAATAGAGTCTATGAGCTGGAATAGAATAGAGATGGATTGGAATTTTTTGTGTCTACAAGCTGGAATAAAATACAGATGGAATAGAAGAAATACTGTCTATGAGGTGCAATGGAATACAGATGGAATACAAGAAATAGTGTCTATGAACTGGAATAGAAAAATATGGAATGGAAATTTTTGTGTCTATGTGCTGGAACAGAATACAGGTAAAAATCATAATCTTTGAAATCATAGTCTTTGAGATTTTATAGAAAAAATAGTTATAGATGAAATAGTGTCTATGAGCTAGAATAGAAAACAGATAGAATGGAATTTCTTGTGTCTATGAGATGGAATAGAATACAGATGGAATAGAACAAACAGTGTCTATGAGCTGGAATAGAATGCAGATGGAATAGAACAAACAGTGTCTATGAAATGGAATAGAATACAGATGGAATGGAATTTTTGTGCCTATTAACTGGAATAGAATACAGATGAAGTAGAAATCATAGTCAGAGATTTTATAGAAAAAAAAGTAGTAGATGAAATAGTGTGTATGAGCAGGAATGGAATACAGATGGAATAGAGGAAATAGAGTCTATGAGCTGGAATAGAATAGAGATGGAATAGGACAATTAGTGTCTATTAAGTGGAATAGAATACAGACAGAATGGATTTTTTTGTGTCTATGTGCTGGAATAGAATGCAGATGGAATAGAACAAGTAGTGTCTGTAAGCTGGAATAGAATACAGATAGAATGGAATTTTTTGTGTCTATGAGCTGGAATAGAATGCAGATAGAATGTAATTTTTTGTGTCTATGAGCTGGAATAGAATACAGATGGAATAGAACAAATAGTGTCTTTGAGCTGGAATAGAATACAGATAGAGTGGAATTTTTTGTGTTTATAAGCTGGAATAAAATACAGATGGAATAGAAAAATAATTTCTATGAACTGGAATAGAATACAGATGGAATAGAACAAAAATTGTCTATGAGATGGAATAGAATACAGATGGAATAGAACAAATAGTGTCTATGAGCTGGATTAGAATACAGATGGAATAAAACAAATAGCATCTAAGAGCAGGAATAGAATACAGATAAAATGGAATTTTTTGTGTCTATGAGCTGGAATAGAATACAGATGGAAAAGAAATCATAGTCTTTGAAATTTAATATAAAAACAGCTATAGAAGAAATAGTGTCTATGAGCTAGAAAAGAAAAAAGATAGAAAGGAATTTTTTGTTTTTATGGGTTGGAATAGAATACAGATGGAATAGAACAAATAGTGTCTTTGAGCTGGAATAGAATACAGATAGAGTGGAATTTTTTGTGTCTATAAGCTGGAATAAAATACAGATGGAATAGAAGAAATACTGTCTATGAGGCGGAATGGAATACAGATGGAATACAAGAAATAGTGTCTATGAACTGGAATAGAAAAAATATGGAATGGAATTTTTTGTGTCTATGTGCTGGAACAGAATACAGGTGGAGTAGAAATCATAGTCTTTGAGATTTTATAGAAAAAATAGTTATAGATGAAATAGTGTCTATGAGCTAGAATAGAAAACAGATAGAATGGAATTTCTTGTGTCTATGAGATGGAATAGAATACAGATGGAATAGAAGAAATAGAGTCTATGAGCTGGAATAGAATACAGATGGAATAGAACAAATAGTGTCTATGAGCTGGTATAGAATACAGATGGAATAGAACAAACAGTGTCTATGAAATGGAATAGAATACAGATGGATTGCAATTTTTTGTGTCTGTGAGCTAGAATACAATGCAGATGGAATAGAACAAATATTGTCAATAAGCTGGCATAGAATACAGATGGAATAGAACAAACAGTGTCTATGAAATGGAATAGAATACAGATGGAATAGAACAAAGAGTGTCTATGAGCTGGAATAGAATGCAGATGGAATATAACAAACAGTGTCTATGAAATGGAATAGAATACAGATGTATTGGAATTTTTGTGCCTATGAACTGGAATAGAATACAGATGAAGTAGAAATCATAGTCTGAGATTTTATAGAAAAAAACGTTACAGATGAAATAGTGTGTATGAGCAGGAATGGAATACAGATGGACTAGAAGAAATGGAGTCTATGAGCTGGAATAGAATGCAGATGGAATAGGACAATTAGTGTCTATTAAGTGGAATAGAATCAGATAGATTGGAATTGTTTGTGTCTATGAGCTGGAATAGAATGCAGATGGAATAGAACAAACAGTGTCTATGAGCTGGAATAGAATGCAGATGGAATAGAACAAACAGTGTCTATGAGCTGGAATAGAATACAGATGGAATAGAACAAACAGTGTCTGTGAGCTGGAATAGAATACAGATGGAATAGAACAAACAGTGTCTATGAGCTGGTATAGAATACAGATGGAATAGAACAAACAGTGTCTATGAGCTGTAATAGAATACAGATGGAATAGAACAAATAGCGTCTATGAGCTGGAATAGAATACAGATGGAGAAGAAATCATAGTCTTTGAAATTTAATATAAAAACAGTTATAGAAGAAATAGTGTCTATGCGCTGGAAAAGAATACAGATGGAATAGAAGAAATAGAGTCTGTGAGCTGGAATAGAATACAGATGGAATAGAACAAACAGTGTCTATGTAATGGAATAGAATACAGATGGAATAGAATTTTTTGTGTCTATGACCTGGAATTTAATACAGATGGAATAGAACAAACAGTGTCTGTGAGCTGGAATAGAATACAGATGGAATAGAACAAACAGTGTCTATGAAATGGAATAGAATACAGATGGATTGGAATTTTTGTGCCTATGAACTGGAATAGAACACAGATGAAGTAGAAATCATAGTCTGAGATGTTATAGAAAAAAAAGTTATAGATGAAATAGTGTGTATTAGCAGGAATGGAGTACAGATGGAATAGAAGAAATAGAGTCTATGAGATGGAATAGAATGCAGATGGAATAGAACAAATAGTGTCTATTAAGTGGAATAGAATACATACAGAATGGAAGTGTTTATGTCTGTGAGCTGGACTAGAACACAGATGGAGTAGAACAAATAGTGTCTATGAGCTGGAATAGAATAGAGATGGATTGTAATTTTTTGTGTCTATGAGCTGGAATAGAATACAGATGTAATAGAATAATTAGTGTCTTTTTAGTGGAATAGAATACAGATATAATGGAATTATTTGTGTCGATGAGCTGGAATAGAATACAGATGGAATAGAACAAACAGTGTCTATGAAATGGAATACAATACATATGGAATAGAACAAATATTTTCAATAAGCTGGAATAGAATACAGATGGAATAGAAAAAATCGTGTCTATGAGCTGGAATAGAATGCAGATGGAATAGAAGAAACCGTGTCTATGAGCTGGTATAGAATACAGATGGAATAGAACAAACACTGTCTATGAACTGTAATAGAATACAGATGGAATAGAACAAATAGTGTCTGTGAGCTGGAATAGAATACAGATGGAATAGAACAAACAGTGTCTATGAAATGGAATAGAATACAGATGGATTGGAATTTTTGTGCCTATGAACTGGAATAGAACACAGATGAAGTAGAAATCATAGTCTGAGATTTTAGAGAAAAAAAAGTAATAGATGAAATACTGTTTGTGAGCAGGAATGGAGTACAGATGGAATAGAAGAAATAGAGTCTATGAGATGGAATAGAATGCAGATAGAATAGAACAAATAGTGTCTATTATGTGGAAGAGAATACAGATAGAATGGAATTGTTTGTGTCTATGAGCTGGAATAGAACACAGATGGAGTAGAACAAATAGTGTCTATGAGCTGGAATAGAATAGAAATGGAATAGAAAAAATAGAGTCTATGAGCTGGAATAGAATAGAGATGGATTGGAATTTTTTGTGTCTACAAGCTGGAATAAAATACAGATGGAATAGAAGAAATACTGTCTATGAGGTGCAATGGAATACAGATGGAATACAAGAAATAGTGTCTATGAACTGGAATAGAAAAATATGGAATGGAAATTTTTGTGTCTATGTGCTGGAACAGAATACAGGTAAAAATCATAATCTTTGAAATCATAGTCTTTGAGATTTTATAGAAAAAATAGTTATAGATGAAATAGTGTCTATGAGCTAGAATAGAAAACAGATAGAATGGAATTTCTTGTGTCTATGAGATGGAATAGAATACAGATGGAACGGAATTTTTGTGCCTATTAACTGGAATAGAATACAGATGAAGTAGAAATCATAGTCAGAGATTTTATAGAATAAAAAGTAGTAGATGAAATAGTGTGTATGAGCAGGAATGGAATACAGATGGAATAGAGGAAATAGAGTCTATGAGCTGGAATAGAATAGAGATGGAATAGGACAATTAGTGTTTATTAAGTGGAATAGAATACAGACAGAATGGATTATTTTGTGTCTATGTGCTGGAATAGAATGCAGATGGAATAGAACAAGTAGTGTCTGTGAGCTGGAATAGAATACAGATAGAATGGAATTTTTTGTGTCTATGAGCTGGAATAGAATGCAGATAGAATGTAATTTTTTGTGTCTATGAGCTGGAATAGAATACAGATGGAATAGAACAAATAGTGTCTTTGAGCTGGAATAGAATACAGATAGAGTGGAATTTTTTGTGTTTATAAGCTGGAATAAAATACAGATGGAATAGAAAAATAATTTCTATGAACTGGAATAGAATACAGATGGAATAGAACAAAAATTGTCTATGAGATGGAATAGAATACAGATGGAATAGAACAAATAGTGTCTATGAGCTGGATTAGAATACAGATGGAATAAAACAAATAGCATCTAAGAGCTGGAATAGAATACAGATGGAAAAGAAATCATAGTATTTGAAATTTAATATAAAAACAGCTATAGAAGAAATAGTGTCTATGAGCTGGAAAAGAAAAAAGATAGAAAGGAATTTTTTGTTTTTATGGGTTGGAATAGAATACAGATGGAATAGAACAAATAGTGTCTTTTAGCTGGAATAGAATACAGATAGAGTGGAATTTTTTGTGTCTATAAGCTGGAATAAAATACAGATGGAAAAGAAGAAATACTGTCTATGAGGCGGAATGGAATACAGATGGAATACAAGAAATAGTGTCTATGAACTGGAATAGAAAAAATATGGAATGGAATTTTTTGTGTCTATGTGCTGGAACAGAATACAGGTGGAGTAGAAATCATAGCCTTTGAGATTTTATAGAAAAAATAGTTATAGATGAAATAGTGTCTATGAGCTAGAATAGAAAACAGATAGAATGGAATTTCTTGTGTCTATGAGATGGAATAGAATACAGATGGAATAGAAGAAATAGAGTCTATGAGCTGGAATAGAATACAGATGGAATAGAACAAATAGTGTCTATTGGTTGTTAAAGAATTCAGAAGGAATACAACAAATAGTGTGTATGAAATGGAATAGAATACAGATAGAATGGAATTTTTTGTGTCTATGAGCTGGAATAGAATACAGATGGAATAGAACAAACAGTGTCTATGAAATGGAATAGAATACAGTTGGATTGCAATTTTTTGTGTCTGTGAGCTAGAATACAATGCAGATGGAATAGAACAAATATTGTCAATAAGCTGGCATAGAATACAGATGGAATAGAAAAAATCGTGTCTATGAGCTGGAATAGAATACAGATGGAATAGAACAAACAGTGTCTATGAAATGGAATAGAATACAGATGTAATGGAATTTTTGTGCCTATGAACTGGAATAGAATACAGATGAAGTAGAAATCATAGTCTGAGATTTTATAGAATAAAACGTTACAGATGAAATAGTGTGTATGAGCAGGAATGGAATACAGATGGACTAGAAGAAATGGAGTCTATGAGCTGGAATAGAATGCAGATGGAATAGGACAGTAAGTGTCTATTAAGTCGAATAGAATCAGATAGATTGGAATTGTTTGTGTCAATGAGCTGGTATAGAATGCAGATGGAATAGAACAAACAGTGTCTATGAGCTGGAATAGAATACAGATGGAATAGAATTTTTTGTGTCTATGAGCTGGAATAGAATACAGATGGAATAGAACAAACAGTGTCTATGAGCTGGTATAGAATACAGATGGAATAGAACAAACAGTATCTATGAGCTGGAATAGAATACAGATGGAATAGAAAAAATCGTGTCTATGAGCTGGAATAGAATGCAGATGGAATAGAAGAAACCGTGTCTATGAGCTGGTATAGAATACAGATGGAATAGAACAAACACTGTCTATGAACTGTAATAGAATACAGATGGAATAGAACAAATAGTGTCTGTGAGCTGGAATAGAATACAGATGGAATAGAACAAACAGTGTCTATGAAATGGAATAGAATACAGATGGATTGGAATTTTTGTGCCTATGAACTGGAATAGAACACAGATGAAGTAGAAATCATAGTCTGAGATTTTAGAGAAAAAAAAGTAATAGATGAAATACTGTTTGTGAGCAGGAATGGAGTACAGATGGAATAGAAGAAATAGAGTCTATGAGATGGAATAGAATGCAGATAGAATAGAACAAATAGTGTCTATTATGTGGAAGAGAATACAGATAGAATGGAATTGTTTGTGTCTATGAGCTGGAATAGAACACAGATGGAGTAGAACAAATAGTGTCTATGAGCTGGAATAGAATAGAAATGGAATAGAAAAAATAGAGTCTATGAGCTGGAATAGAATAGAGATGGATTGGAATTTTTTGTGTCTACAAGCTGGAATAAAATACAGATGGAATAGAAGAAATACTGTCTATGAGGTGCAATGGAATACAGATGGAATACAAGAAATAGTGTCTATGAACTGGAATAGAAAAATATGGAATGGAAATTTTTGTGTCTATGTGCTGGAACAGAATACAGGTAAAAATCATAATCTTTGAAATCATAGTCTTTGAGATTTTATAGAAAAAATAGTTATAGATGAAATAGTGTCTATGAGCTAGAATAGAAAACAGATAGAATGGAATTTCTTGTGTCTATGAGATGGAATAGAATACAGATGGAATAGAACAAACAGTGTCTATGAGCTGGAATAGAATGCAGATGGAATAGAACAAACAGTGTCTATGAAATGGAATAGAATACAGATGGAATGGAATTTTTGTGCCTATTAACTGGAATAGAATACAGATGAAGTAGAAATCATAGTCAGAGATTTTATAGAAAAAAAAGTAGTAGATGAAATAGTGTGTATGAGCAGGAATGGAATACAGATGGAATAGAGGAAATAGAGTCTATGAGCTGGAATAGAATAGAGATGGAATAGGACAATTAGTGTCTATTAAGTGGAATAGAATACAGACAGAATGGATTTTTTTGTGTCTATGTGCTGGAATAGAATGCAGATGGAATAGAACAAGTAGTGTCTGTAAGCTGGAATAGAATACAGATAGAATGGAATTTTTTGTGTCTATGAGCTGGAATAGAATGCAGATAGAATGTAATTTTTTGTGTCTATGAGCTGGAATAGAATACAGATGGAATAGAACAAATAGTGTCTTTGAGCTGGAATAGAATACAGATAGAGTGGAATTTTTTGTGTTTATAAGCTGGAATAAAATACAGATGGAATAGAAAAATAATTTCTATGAACTGGAATAGAATACAGATGGAATAGAACAAAAATTGTCTATGAGATGGAATAGAATACAGATGGAATAGAACAAATAGTGTCTATGAGCTGGATTAGAATACAGATGGAATAAAACAAATAGCATCTAAGAGCAGGAATAGAATACAGATAAAATGGAATTTTTTGTGTCTATGAGCTGGAATAGAATACAGATGGAAAAGAAATCATAGTCTTTGAAATTTAATATAAAAACAGCTATAGAAGAAATAGTGTCTATGAGCTAGAAAAGAAAAAAGATAGAAAGGAATTTTTTGTTTTTATGGGTTGGAATAGAATACAGATGGAATAGAACAAATAGTGTCTTTGAGCTGGAATAGAATACAGATAGAGTGGAATTTTTTGTGTCTATAAGCTGGAATAAAATACAGATGGAATAGAAGAAATACTGTCTATGAGGCGGAATGGAATACAGATGGAATACAAGAAATAGTGTCTATGAACTGGAATAGAAAAAATATGGAATGGAATTTTTTGTGTCTATGTGCTGGAACAGAATACAGGTGGAGTAGAAATCATAGTCTTTGAGATTTTATAGAAAAAATAGTTATAGATGAAATAGTGTCTATGAGCTAGAATAGAAAACAGATACAATGGAATTTCTTGTGTCTATGAGATGGAATAGAATACAGATGGAATAGAAGAAATAGAGTCTATGAGCTGGAATAGAATACAGATGGAATAGAACAAATAGTGTCTATTGGTTGTTAAAGAATTCAGAAGGAATACAACAAATATTGTGTATGAAATGGAATAGAATACAGATAGAATGGAATATTTTGTGTCTATGAGCTGGAATAGAATACAGATGGAATAGAATTTTTTGTGTCTATGAGCTGGAATAGAATACAGATTGAATAGAACAAATAGTGTCTATGAGCTGGTATAGAATACAGATGGAATAGAACAAACAGTGTCTATGAAATGGAATAGAATACAGATGGATTGCAATTTTTTGTGTCTGTGAGCTAGAATACAATGCAGATGGAATAGAACAAATATTGTCAATAAGCTGGAATAGAATACAGATGGAATAGAACAAACAGTGTCTATGAAATGGAATAGAATACAGATGGAATAGAACAAAGAGTGTCTATGAGCTGGAATAGAATGCAGATGGAATAGAACAAACAGTGTCTATGAAATGGAATAGAATACAGATGTATTGGAATTTTTGTGCCTATGAACTGGAATAGAATACAGATGAAGTAGAAATCATAGTCTGAGATTTTATAGAAAAAAACGTTACAGATGAAATAGTGTGTATGAGCAGGAATGGAATACAGATGGACTAGAAGAAATGGAGTCTATGAGCTGGAATAGAATGCAGATGGAATAGGACAATTAGTGTCTATTAAGTGGAATAGAATCAGATAGATTGGAATTGTTTGTGTCTATGAGCTGGAATAGAATGCAGATGGAATAGAACAAACAGTGTCTATGAGCTGGAATAGAATGCAGATGGAATAGAACAAACAGTGTCTATGAGCTGGTATAGAATACAGATGGAACAGAACAAACAGTGTCTATGAGCTGGAATAGAATACAGATGGAATAGAACAAATAGTGTCTGTGAGCTGGAATAGAATACAGATGGAATAGAAAAATAATTTCTGTGAGCTGGAATAGAATACAGACGGAATAGAACAAAAATTGTCTATGAGCTGGAATAGAATACAGATGGAATAGAACAAATAGTGTCTATGAGCTGGATTGGAATACAGATGGAATAAAACAAATAGCGTCTATGAGCTGGAATAGAATACAGATGGAGAAGAAATCATAGTCTTTGAAATTTAATATAAAAACAGTTATAGAAGAAATAGTGTCTATGCGCTGGAAAAGAATACAGATGGAATAGAAGAAATAGAGTCTGTGAGCTGGAATAGAATACAGATGGAATAGAACAAACAGTGTCTATGTAATGGAATAGAATACAGATGGAATAGAATTTTTTGTGTCTATGACCTGGAATTTAATACAGATGGAATAGAACAAACAGTGTCTGTGAGCTGGAATAGAATACAGATGGAATAGAACAAACAGTGTCTATGAAATGGAATAGAATACAGATGGATTGGAATTTTTGTGCCTATGAACTGGAATAGAACACAGATGAAGTAGAAATCATAGTCTGAGATTTTAGAGAAAAAAAAGTAATAGATGAAATACTGTTTGTGAGCAGGAATGGAGTACAGATGGAATAGAAGAAATAGAGTCTATGAGATGGAATAGAATGCAGATAGAATAGAACAAATAGTGTCTATTAAGTGGAATAGAATACATACAGAATGGAAGTGTTTGTGTCTGTGAGCTGGACTAGAACACAGATGGAGTAGAACAAATAGTGTCTATGAGCTGGAATAGAATAGAGATGGATTGTAATTTTTTGTGTCTATGAGCTGGAATAGAATACAGATGTAATAGAATAATTAGTGTCTTTTTAGTGGAATAGAATACAGATATAATGGAATTATTTGTGTCGATGAGCTGGAATAGAATACAGATGGAATAGAACAAACAGTGTCTATGAAATGGAATACAATACACATGGAATAGAACAAATATTTTCAATAAGCTGGAATAGAATACAGATGGAATAGAAAAAATCGTGTCTATGAGCTGGAATAGAATGCAGATGGAATAGAAGAAACCGTGTCTATGAGCTGGTATAGAATACAGATGGAATAGAACAAACACTGTCTATGAACTGTAATAGAATACAGATGGAATAGAACAAATAGTGTCTGTGAGCTGGAATAGAATACAGATGGAATAGAACAAACAGTGTCTATGAAATGGAATAGAATACAGATGGATTGGAATTTTTGTGCCTATGAACTGGAATAGAACACAGATGAAGTAGAAATCATAGTCTGAGATTTTAGAGAAAAAAAAGTAATAGATGAAATACTGTTTGTGAGCAGGAATGGAGTACAGATGGAATAGAAGAAATAGAGTCTATGAGATGGAATAGAATGCAGATAGAATAGAACAAATAGTGTCTATTAAGTGGAAGAGAATACAGATAGAATGGAATTGTTTGTGTCTATGAGCTGGAATAGAACACAGATGGAGTAGAACAAATAGTGTCTATGAGCTGGAATAGAATAGAAATGGAATAGAAAAAATAGAGTCTATGAGCTGGAATAGAATAGAGATGGATTGGAATTTTTTGTGTCTACAAGCTGGAATAAAATACAGATGGAATAGAAGAAATACTGTCTATGAGGTGCAATGGAATACAGATGGAATACAAGAAATAGTGTCTATGAACTGGAATAGAAAAATATGGAATGGAAATTTTTGTGTCTATGTGCTGGAACAGAATACAGGTAAAAATCATAATCTTTGAAATCATAGTCTTTGAGATTTTATAGAAAAAATAGTTATAGATGAAATAGTGTCTATGAGCTAGAATAGAAAACAGATAGAATGGAATTTCTTGTGTCTATGAGATGGAATAGAATACAGATGGAATAGAACAAACAGTGTCTATGAGCTGGAATAGAATGCAGATGGAATAGAACAAACAGTGTCTATGAAATGGAATAGAATACAGATGGAATGGAATTTTTGTGCCTATTAACTGGAATAGAATACAGATGAAGTAGAAATCATAGTCAGAGATTTTATAGAAAAAAAAGTAGTAGATGAAATAGTGTGTATGAGCAGGAATGGAATACAGATGGAATAGAGGAAATAGAGTCTATGAGCTGGAATAGAATAGAGATGGAATAGGACAATTAGTGTCTATTAAGTGGAATAGAATACAGACAGAATGGATTTTTTTGTGTCTATGTGCTGGAATAGAATGCAGATGGAATAGAACAAGTAGTGTCTGTAAGCTGGAATAGAATACAGATAGAATGGAATTTTTTGTGTCTATGAGCTGGAATAGAATGCAGATAGAATGTAATTTTTTGTGTCTATGAGCTGGAATAGAATACAGATGGAATAGAACAAATAGTGTCTTTGAGCTGGAATAGAATACAGATAGAGTGGAATTTTTTGTGTTTATAAGCTGGAATAAAATACAGATGGAATAGAAAAATAATTTCTATGAACTGGAATAGAATACAGATGGAATAGAACAAAAATTGTCTATGAGATGGAATAGAATACAGATGGAATAGAACAAATAGTGTCTATGAGCTGGATTAGAATACAGATGGAATAAAACAAATAGCATCTAAGAGCAGGAATAGAATACAGATAAAATGGAATTTTTTGTGTCTATGAGCTGGAATAGAATACAGATGGAAAAGAAATCATAGTCTTTGAAATTTAATATAAAAACAGCTATAGAAGAAATAGTGTCTATGAGCTAGAAAAGAAAAAAGATAGAAAGGAATTTTTTGTTTTTATGGGTTGGAATAGAATACAGATGGAATAGAACAAATAGTGTCTTTGAGCTGGAATAGAATACAGATAGAGTGGAATTTTTTGTGTCTATAAGCTGGAATAAAATACAGATGGAATAGAAGAAATACTGTCTATGAGGCGGAATGGAATACAGATGGAATACAAGAAATAGTGTCTATGAACTGGAATAGAAAAAATATGGAATGGAATTTTTTGTGTCTATGTGCTGGAACAGAATACAGGTGGAGTAGAAATCATAGTCTTTGAGATTTTATAGAAAAAATAGTTATAGATGAAATAGTGTCTATGAGCTAGAATAGAAAACAGATAGAATGGAATTTCTTGTGTCTATGAGATGGAATAGAATACAGATGGAATAGAAGAAATAGAGTCTATGAGCTGGAATAGAATACAGATGGAATAGAACAAATAGTGTCTATGAGCTGGTATAGAATACAGATGGAATAGAACAAACAGTGTCTATGAAATGGAATAGAATACAGATGGATTGCAATTTTTTGTGTCTGTGAGCTAGAATACAATGCAGATGGAATAGAACAAATATTGTCAATAAGCTGGCATAGAATACAGATGGAATAGAACAAACAGTGTCTATGAAATGGAATAGAATACAGATGGAATAGAACAAAGAGTGTCTATGAGCTGGAATAGAATGCAGATGGAATATAACAAACAGTGTCTATGAAATGGAATAGAATACAGATGTATTGGAATTTTTGTGCCTATGAACTGGAATAGAATACAGATGAAGTAGAAATCATAGTCTGAGATTTTATAGAAAAAAACGTTACAGATGAAATAGTGTGTATGAGCAGGAATGGAATACAGATGGACTAGAAGAAATGGAGTCTATGAGCTGGAATAGAATGCAGATGGAATAGGACAATTAGTGTCTATTAAGTGGAATAGAATCAGATAGATTGGAATTGTTTGTGTCTATGAGCTGGAATAGAATGCAGATGGAATAGAACAAACAGTGTCTATGAGCTGGAATAGAATGCAGATGGAATAGAACAAACAGTGTCTATGAGCTGGAATAGAATACAGATGGAATAGAACAAACAGTGTCTGTGAGCTGGAATAGAATACAGATGGAATAGAACAAACAGTGTCTATGAGCTGGTATAGAATACAGATGGAATAGAACAAACAGTGTCTATGAGCTGTAATAGAATACAGATGGAATAGAACAAATAGTGTCTATGAAATGGAATAGAATACAGATGGAATAGAAAAATAATTTCTGTGAACTGGAATAGAATACAGACGGAATAGAACAAAAATTGTCTATGAGCTGGAATAGAATACAGATGGAATAGAACAAATAGTGTCTATGAGCTGGATTGGAATACAGATGGAATAAAACAAATAGCGTCTATGAGCTGGAATAGAATACAGATGGAGAAGAAATCATAGTCTTTGAAATTTAATATAAAAACAGTTATAGAAGAAATAGTGTCTATGCGCTGGAAAAGAATACAGATGGAATAGAAGAAATAGAGTCTGTGAGCTGGAATAGAATACAGATGGAATAGAACAAACAGTGTCTATGTAATGGAATAGAATACAGATGGAATAGAATTTTTTGTGTCTATGACCTGGAATTTAATACAGATGGAATAGAACAAACAGTGTCTGTGAGCTGGAATAGAATACAGATGGAATAGAACAAACAGTGTCTATGAAATGGAATAGAATACAGATGGATTGGAATTTTTGTGCCTATGAACTGGAATAGAACACAGATGAAGTAGAAATCATAGTCTGAGATGTTATAGAAAAAAAAGTTATAGATGAAATAGTGTGTATTAGCAGGAATGGAGTACAGATGGAATAGAAGAAATAGAGTCTATGAGATGGAATAGAATGCAGATGGAATAGAACAAATAGTGTCTATTAAGTGGAATAGAATACATACAGAATGGAAGTGTTTATGTCTGTGAGCTGGACTAGAACACAGATGGAGTAGAACAAATAGTGTCTATGAGCTGGAATAGAATAGAGATGGATTGTAATTTTTTGTGTCTATGAGCTGGAATAGAATACAGATGTAATAGAATAATTAGTGTCTTTTTAGTGGAATAGAATACAGATATAATGGAATTATTTGTGTCGATGAGCTGGAATAGAATACAGATGGAATAGAACAAACAGTGTCTATGAAATGGAATACAATACATATGGAATAGAACAAATATTTTCAATAAGCTGGAATAGAATACAGATGGAATAGAAAAAATCGTGTCTATGAGCTGGAATAGAATGCAGATGGAATAGAAGAAACCGTGTCTATGAGCTGGTATAGAATACAGATGGAATAGAACAAACACTGTCTATGAACTGTAATAGAATACAGATGGAATAGAACAAATAGTGTCTGTGAGCTGGAATAGAATACAGATGGAATAGAACAAACAGTGTCTATGAAATGGAATAGAATACAGATGGATTGGAATTTTTGTGCCTATGAACTGGAATAGAACACAGATGAAGTAGAAATCATAGTCTGAGATTTTAGAGAAAAAAAAGTAATAGATGAAATACTGTTTGTGAGCAGGAATGGAGTACAGATGGAATAGAAGAAATAGAGTCTATGAGATGGAATAGAATGCAGATAGAATAGAACAAATAGTGTCTATTATGTGGAAGAGAATACAGATAGAATGGAATTGTTTGTGTCTATGAGCTGGAATAGAACACAGATGGAGTAGAACAAATAGTGTCTATGAGCTGGAATAGAATAGAAATGGAATAGAAAAAATAGAGTCTATGAGCTGGAATAGAATAGAGATGGATTGGAATTTTTTGTGTCTACAAGCTGGAATAAAATACAGATGGAATAGAAGAAATACTGTCTATGAGGTGCAATGGAATACAGATGGAATACAAGAAATAGTGTCTATGAACTGGAATAGAAAAATATGGAATGGAAATTTTTGTGTCTATGTGCTGGAACAGAATACAGGTAAAAATCATAATCTTTGAAATCATAGTCTTTGAGATTTTATAGAAAAAATAGTTATAGATGAAATAGTGTCTATGAGCTAGAATAGAAAACAGATAGAATGGAATTTCTTGTGTCTATGAGATGGAATAGAATACAGATGGAACGGAATTTTTGTGCCTATTAACTGGAATAGAATACAGATGAAGTAGAAATCATAGTCAGAGATTTTATAGAATAAAAAGTAGTAGATGAAATAGTGTGTATGAGCAGGAATGGAATACAGATGGAATAGAGGAAATAGAGTCTATGAGCTGGAATAGAATAGAGATGGAATAGGACAATTAGTGTTTATTAAGTGGAATAGAATACAGACAGAATGGATTATTTTGTGTCTATGTGCTGGAATAGAATGCAGATGGAATAGAACAAGTAGTGTCTGTGAGCTGGAATAGAATACAGATAGAATGGAATTTTTTGTGTCTATGAGCTGGAATAGAATGCAGATAGAATGTAATTTTTTGTGTCTATGAGCTGGAATAGAATACAGATGGAATAGAACAAATAGTGTCTTTGAGCTGGAATAGAATACAGATAGAGTGGAATTTTTTGTGTTTATAAGCTGGAATAAAATACAGATGGAATAGAAAAATAATTTCTATGAACTGGAATAGAATACAGATGGAATAGAACAAAAATTGTCTATGAGATGGAATAGAATACAGATGGAATAGAACAAATAGTGTCTATGAGCTGGATTAGAATACAGATGGAATAAAACAAATAGCATCTAAGAGCTGGAATAGAATACAGATGGAAAAGAAATCATAGTATTTGAAATTTAATATAAAAACAGCTATAGAAGAAATAGTGTCTATGAGCTGGAAAAGAAAAAAGATAGAAAGGAATTTTTTGTTTTTATGGGTTGGAATAGAATACAGATGGAATAGAACAAATAGTGTCTTTTAGCTGGAATAGAATACAGATAGAGTGGAATTTTTTGTGTCTATAAGCTGGAATAAAATACAGATGGAAAAGAAGAAATACTGTCTATGAGGCGGAATGGAATACAGATGGAATACAAGAAATAGTGTCTATGAACTGGAATAGAAAAAATATGGAATGGAATTTTTTGTGTCTATGTGCTGGAACAGAATACAGGTGGAGTAGAAATCATAGCCTTTGAGATTTTATAGAAAAAATAGTTATAGATGAAATAGTGTCTATGAGCTAGAATAGAAAACAGATAGAATGGAATTTCTTGTGTCTATGAGATGGAATAGAATACAGATGGAATAGAAGAAATAGAGTCTATGAGCTGGAATAGAATACAGATGGAATAGAACAAATAGTGTCTATTGGTTGTTAAAGAATTCAGAAGGAATACAACAAATAGTGTGTATGAAATGGAATAGAATACAGATAGAATGGAATTTTTTGTGTCTATGAGCTGGAATAGAATACAGATGGAATAGAACAAACAGTGTCTATGAAATGGAATAGAATACAGTTGGATTGCAATTTTTTGTGTCTGTGAGCTAGAATACAATGCAGATGGAATAGAACAAATATTGTCAATAAGCTGGCATAGAATACAGATGGAATAGAAAAAATCGTGTCTATGAGCTGGAATAGAATACAGATGGAATAGAACAAACAGTGTCTATGAAATGGAATAGAATACAGATGTAATGGAATTTTTGTGCCTATGAACTGGAATAGAATACAGATGAAGTAGAAATCATAGTCTGAGATTTTATAGAATAAAACGTTACAGATGAAATAGTGTGTATGAGCAGGAATGGAATACAGATGGACTAGAAGAAATGGAGTCTATGAGCTGGAATAGAATGCAGATGGAATAGGACAGTAAGTGTCTATTAAGTCGAATAGAATCAGATAGATTGGAATTGTTTGTGTCAATGAGCTGGTATAGAATGCAGATGGAATAGAACAAACAGTGTCTATGAGCTGGAATAGAATACAGATGGAATAGAATTTTTTGTGTCTATGAGCTGGAATAGAATACAGATGGAATAGAACAAACAGTGTCTATGAGCTGGTATAGAATACAGATGGAATAGAACAAACAGTATCTATGAGCTGGAATAGAATACAGATGGAATAGAACAAATAGTGTCTGTGAGCTGGAATAGAATACAGATGGAATAGAACAAATAGTGTCTGTGAGCTGGAATAGAATACAGATGGAATAGAATTTTTTGTGTCTACGAGCTGGTATAGAATACAGATGGAATAGAACAAACAGTGTATATGAACTGTATTAGAATACAGATGGAATAGAACAAATAGTGTCTGTGAGCTGAATAGAATACAGATGGAATAGAACAAACAGTGTCTATGAAATGGAATAGAATACAGATGGATTGCAATTTTTTGTGTCTGTGAGCTAGAATACAATGCAGATGGAATAGAACAAATATTGTCAATTAGCTGGAATAGAATACAGATGGAATAGAAGAAATAGTGTCTTTGAGCTGGAATAGAATACAGATAGATTGGAATTGTTTGTGTCTATGAGCTGGAATAGAATGCAGATGGAATAGAAGAAACAGTGTCTATGAGCTGGTATAGAATACAGATGGAATAGAACAAATAGTGTCTGTGAGCTGGAATAGAGTACAGATGGAATAGAACAAACAGTGTCTATGAAATGGAATAGAATACAGATGGATTGGAATTTTTGTGCCTATGAACTGGAATAGAACACAGATAGAGTAGAAATCATAGTCTGAGATTTTATAGAAAAAAAAGTAATAGATGAAATACTGTGTGTGAGCAGGAATGGAGTACAGATGGAATAGAAGAAATAGAGTCTATGAGATGGAATAGAATGCAGATAGAATAGAACAAATAGTGTCTATTATGTGGAAGAGAATACAGATAGAATGGAATTGTTTGTGTCTATGAGCTGGAATAGAACACAGATGGAGTAGAACAAATAGTGTCTATGAGCTGGAATAGAATAGAAATGGAATAGAAAAAATAGAGTCTATGAGCTGGAATAGAATAGAGATGGATTGGAATTTTTTGTGTCTACAAGCTGGAATAAAATACAGATGGAATAGAAGAAATACTGTCTATGAGGTGCAGTGGAATACAGATGGAATACAAGAAATAGTGTCTATGAACTGGAATAGAAAAATATGGAATGGAAATTTTTGTGTCTATGTGCTGGAACAGAATACAGGTAAAAATCATAATCTTTGAAATCATAGTCTTTGAGATTTTATAGAAAAAATAGTTATAGATGAAATAGTGTCTATGAGCTAGAATAGAAAACAGATAGAATGGAATTTCTTGTGTCTATGAGATGGAATAGAATACAGATGGAATAGAACAAAAAGTGTCTATGAGCTGGAATAGAATGCAGATGGAATAGAACAAACAGTGTCTATGAAATGGAATAGAATACAGATGGAATGGAATTTTTGTGCCTATGAACTGGAATAGAATACAGATGAAGTAGAAATCATAGTCAGAGATTTTATAGAATAAAAAGTAGTAGATGAAATAGTGTGTATGAGCAGGAATGGAATACAGATGGAATAGAGGAAATAGAGTCTATGAGCTGGAATAGAATAGAGATGGAATAGGACAATTAGTGTCTATTAAGTGGAATAGAATACAGACAGAATGGATTTTTTTGTGTCTATGTGCTGGAATAGAATGCAGATGGAATAGAACAAGTTGTGTCTGTAAGCTGGAATAGAATACAGATAGAATGGAATTTTTTGTGTATATGAGCTGGAATAGAATGCAGATAGAATGTAATTTTTTGTGTCTATGAGCTGGAATAGAATACAGATGGAATAGAACAAATAGTGTCTTTGAGCTGGAATAGAATACAGATAGAGTGGAATTTTTTTGTGTCTATAAGCTGGAATAAAATACAGATGGAATAGAAAAATAATTTCTATGAACTGGAATAGAATACAGATGGAATAGAACAAATAGTGTCTATGAGCTGGATTAGAATACAGATGGAATAAAACAAATAGCATCTAAGAGCAGGAATAGAATACAGATAAAATGGAATTTTTTGTGTCTATCAGCTGGAATAGAATACAGATGGAAAAGAAATCATAGTCTTTGAAATTTAATATAAAAACAGCTATAGAAGAAATAGTGTCTATGAGCTGGAAAAGAAAAAAGATAGAAAGGAATTTTTTGTTTTTATGGGTTGGAATAGAATACAGATGGAATAGAACAAATAGTGTCTTTGAGCTGGAATAGAATACAGATAGAGTGGAATTTTTTGTGTCTATAAGCTGGAATAAAATACAGATGGAAAAGAAGAAATACTGTCTATGAGGCGGAATGGAATACAGATGGAATACAAGAAATAGTGTCTATGAACTGGAATAGAAAAAATATGGAATGGAATTTTTTGTGTCTATGTGCTGGAACAGAATACAGGTGGAGTAGAAATCATAGTCTTTGAGATTTTATAGAAAAAATAGTTATAGATGAAATAGTGTCTATGAGCTAGAATAGAAAACAGATAGAATGGAATTTCTTGTGTCTATGAGATGGAATAGAATACAGATGGAATAGAACAAACAGTGTCTATGAGCTGGAATAGAATGCAGATGGAATAGAACAAACAGTGTCTATTGGTTGTTAAAGAATTCAGAAGGAATACAACAAATAGTGTGTATGAAATGGAATAGAATACAGATAGAATGGAATTTTTTGTGTCTATGAGCTGGAATAGAATACAGATGGAATAGAATTTTTTCTGTCTATGAGCTGGAATAGAATACAGATGGAATAGAACAAATAGTGTCTGTGAGCTGGAATAGAATACAGATGGAATAGAACAAACAGTGTCTATGAAATGGAATAGAATACAGATGGATTGGAATTTTTGTGCCTATGAACTGGAATGGAACACAGATGAAGTAGAAATCATAGTCTGAGATTTTATAGAAAAAAAAGTAATAGATGAAATACTGTGTATGAGCAGGAATGGAATAGAGATGGAATAGAAGAAATAGAGTCTATGAGCCGGAAAAGAATAGGGATGGAATAGAACAAATAGTGTCTTTGAGCTGGAATAGAATACAGATGGAAGAGAACAAATAGTGTCTATGAGCTGGATTAGAATACAGATGGAATAAAACAAATAGCGTCTATGAGCTGGAATAGAATACAGATGGAGAAGAAATCATAGTCTTTGAAATTTAATATAAAAACAGTTATAGAAGAAATAGTGTCTATGAGCTGGAAAAGAAAAAAGATAGAATGGAATTTTTTGTGTTTATGATCTGGAAAAGAATGCAAATGGAATAGAACAATTAGTGTCTATTAAGTGCAATAGAATACAGATAGATTGGAATTGTTTGTGTCTATGAGCTGGAATAGAACGCAGATGGAATAGAACAAACAGTGTCTATGAGCTGGTATAGAATACAGATGGAATAGAAGAAATAGAGTCTGTGAGCTGGAATAGAATACAGATGGAATAGAACAAACAGTGTCTATGAAATGGAATAGAATACAGATGGAATAGAATTTTTTGTGTCTATGACCTGGAATAGAATACAGATGGAATAGAACAAACAGTGTCTGTGAGCTGGAATAGAATACAGATATAATGGAATTATTGTGCCTATGAACTGGAATAGAACACAGATGAAGTAGAAATCATAGTCTGAGATTTTATAGAAAAAAAAGTAAGAGATGAAATAGTGTGTATGAGCAGGAATGGAATACAGATGGAAAAGAGGAAATAGAGTCTATGAGCTGGAATAGAATAGAGATGGAATAGGACAATTAGTGTCTATTAAGTGGAATAGAATACAGACAGAATGGATTTTTTTGTGTCTATGTGCTGGAATAGAATGCAGATGGAATAGAACAAATAGTGTCTGTGAGCTGGAATAGAATACAGATGGAATAGAAAAAACAGTGTCTATGAAATGGAATAGAATACAGATGGATTGGAATTTTTGTGCCTATGAACTGGAATAGAATACAGATGAAGTAGAAATCATAGTCTGAGATTTTATAGAATAAAACATTACAGATGAAATAGTGTGTATGAGCAGGAATGGAATACAGATGGACTAGAAGAAATGGAGTCTATGAGCTGGAATAGAATGCAGATGGAATAGGACAATTAGTGTCTATTAAGTGGAATAGAATCAGATAGACTGGAATTGTTTGTGTCTATGAGCTGGAATAGAATGCAGATGGAATAGAACAAACAGTGTCTATGAGCTGGAATAGAATGCAGATGGAATAGAACAAACAGTGTCTATGAGCTGGTATAGAATACAGATGGAATAGAACAAACAGTGTCTATGAGCTGGAATAGAATACAGATGGAATAGAACAGTGTCTATGAAATGGAATAGAATACAGATGGATTGCAATTTTTTGTGTCTATGAGCTGGAATAGAATACAGATCTAATAGAATAATTAGTGTATTTTAGTGGAATAGAAAACAGATAGAATGGAATTATTTGTGTCGATGAGCTGAAATAGAATACAGATGGAATAGAACAAACAGTGTCTATGAGCTGGAATAGAATGCAGATGGAATAGAACAAATAGTGTCTATGAAATGGAATACAATACAGATGGAATGGAATTTTTGTGCCTATTAACTGGAATAGAATACAGATGAAGTAGAAATCATAGTCAGAGATTTTATAGAAAAAAAAGTAATAGATGAAATAGTGTGTATGAGCAGGAATGGAATACAGATGGAATAGAGGAAATAGAGTCTATGAGCTGGAATAGAATAGAGATGGAATAGGACAATTAGTGTCTATTAAGTGGAATAGAATACAGACAGAATGGATTTTTTTGTGTCTATGTGCTGGAATAGAATGCAGATGGAATAGAACAAGTAGTGTCTGTGAGCTGGAATAGAATACAGATGGATTGGAATTTTTGTGCCTATGAACAGGTATAGAATACAGATGGATTGCAATTTTTTGTGTCTGTGAGCTAGAATACAATGCAGATGGAATAGAACAAATATTGTCAATAAGCTGGAATAGAATACAGATGGAATAGAAAAAATCGTGTCTATGAGCTGGAATAGAATACAGATGGAATAGAACAAACAGTGTCTATGAAATGGAATAGAATACAGATGTAATGGAATTTTTGTGCCTATGAACTGGAATAGAATACAGATGAAGTAGAAATCATAGTCTGAGATTTTATAGAAAAAAGCGTTACAGATGAAATAGTGTGTATGAGCAGGAATGGAATACAGATGGACAAGAAGAAATGGAGTCTATGAGCTGGAATAGAATGCAGATGGAATAGGACAATTAGTGTCTATTAAGTGGAATAGAATCAGATAGATTGGAATTGTTTGTGTCTATGAGCTGGAATAGAATGCAGATGGAATAGAACAAACAGTGTCTATGAGCTGGAATAGAATACAGATGGAATAGAATTTTTTGTGTCTATGAGCTGGTATAGAATACAGATGGAATAGAACAAACAGTGTCTATGAACTGTAATAGAATACAGATGGAATAGAACAAATAGTGTCTGTGAGCTGAATAGAATATAGATGGAACAGAACAAACAGTGTCTATGAAATGGAATAGAATACAGATGGATTGCAATTTTTTGTGTCTGTGAGCTAGAATACAACGCAGATGGAATAGAACAAATATTGTCAATAAGCTGGAATAGAATACAGATGGAATAGAAAAAATCGTGTCTATGAGCTGGAATAGAATACAGATGGAATAGAACAAACAGTGTCTATGAAATGGAATAGAATACAGATGTAATGGAATTTTTGTGCCTATGAACTGGAATAGAATACAGATGAAGTAGAAATCATAGTCTGAGATTTTATAGAAAAAAGCGTTACAGATGAAATAGTGCGTATGAGCAGGAATGGAATACAGATGGACTAGAAGAAATGGAGTCTATGAGCTGGAATAGAATGCAGATGGAATAGGACAATTAGTGTCTATGAGCTGGAATAGAATGCAGATGGAATAGGACAATTAGTGTCTATGAGCTGGAATAGAATGCAGATGGAATAGAACAAACAGTGTCTATGAGCTGGAATAGAATACAGATGGAATAGAACAAACAGTGTCTATGAGCTGGAATAGAATACAGATGGAATAGAACAAACAGTGTCTATGAGCTGGTATAGAATACAGATGGAACAGAACAAACAGTGTCTATGAGCTGGAATAGAATACAGATGGAATAGAACAAATAGTGTCTGTGAGCTGGAATAGAATACAGATGGAATAGAACAAACAGTGTCTATGAAATGGAATAGAATACAGATGGATTGGAATTTTTGTGCCTATGAACTGGAATGGAACACAGCTGAAGTAGAAATCATAGTCTGAGATTTTAGAGAAAAAAAAGTAATAGATGAAATACTGTGTATGAGCAGGAATGGAATAGAGATGCAATAGAAGAAATAGAGTCTATGAGCTGGAAAAGAAAAAAGATAGAAAGGAATTTTTTGTTTTTATGGGTTGGAATAGAATACAGATGGAATAGAACAAATAGTGTCTGTGAGCTGGAATAGAATACAGATAGAGTGGAATTTTTTGTGTTTTTAAGCTGGAATAATATACAGATGGAATAGAAAAATAATTTCTGTGAACTGGAATAGAATACAGACGGAATAGAACAAAAATTGTCTATGAGATGGAATAGAATACAGATGGAATAGAACAAATAGTGTCTATGAGCTGGATTAGAATTCAGATGGAATAAAACAAATAGCGTCTATGAGCTGGAATAGAATACAGATGGAGAAGAAATCATAGTCTTTGAAATTTAATATAAAAACTGTTATAGAAGAAATAGTGTCTGTGAGCTGGAAAAGAAAAAAGATAGAAAGGAATTTTTTGTTTTTATGGGTTGGAATAGAATACAGATGGAATAGAACAAATAGTGTCTTTGAGCTGGAATAGAATACAGATAGAGTGGAATTTTTTGTGTCTATAAGCTGGAATAAAATACAGATGGAATAGAAGAAATACTGTCTATGAGGCGGAATGGAATACAGATGGAATACAAGAAATAGTGTCTATGAACTGGAATAGAATAGAGATGGATTGGAATTTTTTGTGTCTATGAGCTGGAATAGAATACAGATGTAATAGAATAATTAGTGTCTTTTTAGTGGAATAGAATACAGATATAATGGAATTATTTGTGTCGATGAGCTGGAATAGAATACAGATGGAATAGAACAAACAGTGTCTATGAAATGGAATAGAATACATATGGAATAGAACAAATATTTTCAATAAGCTTGAATAGAATACAGATGGAATAGAACAAACAGTGTCTATGAGCTGGAATAGAATACAGATGGAATAGAACAAACAGTGTCTATGAGCTGGTATAGAATACAGATGGAACAGAACAAACAGTGTCTATGAGCTGGAATAGAATACAGATGGAATAGAACAAATAGTGTCTGTGAGCTGGAATAGAATACAGATGGAATAGAATTTTTTGTGTCTATGAGCTGGTATAGAATACAGATGGAATAGAACAAACAGTGTCTATGAACTGTAATAGAATACAGATGGAATAGAAAAAATCGTGTCTATGAGCTGGAATAGAATACAAATGGAATAGAACAAACAGTGTCTATGAAATGGAATAGAATACAGATGGAATGGAATTTTTGTGCCTATGAACTGGAATAGAATACAGATGAATTAGAAATCATAGTCTGAGATTTTATAGAAAAAAACGTTACAGATGAAATAGTGTGTATGAGCAGGAATGGAATGCAGATGGAATAGAAGAAATAGTGTCTTTGAGCTGGAATAGAATACAGATAGATTGGAATTGTTTGTGTCTATGAGCTGGAATAGAATGCAGATGGAATAGAAGAAACAGTGTCTATGAGCTGGTATAGAATACAGATGGAATAGAACAAACAGTGTCTATGAACTGTAATAGAATACAGATGGAATAGAACAAATAGTGTCTATGAGCTGGAATAGAATACAGATGGAATAGAACAAACAGTGTCTATGAAATGGAATAGAATACAGACGTAATGGAATTTTTGTGCCTATGAACTGGAATAGAATACAGATGAAGTAGAAATCATAGTCTGAGATTTTATAGAAAAAAACGTTACAGATGAAATAGTGTGTATGAGCAGGAATGGAATACAGATGGACTAGAAGAAATGGAGTCTATGAGCTGGAATAGAATGCAGATGGAATAGGACAATTAGTGTCTATGAGCTGGAATAGAATGCAGATGGAATAGAACAAACAGTGTCTATGAGCTGGAATAGAATGCAGATGGAATAGAACAAACAGTGTCTATGAGCTGGAATAGAATACAGATGGAATAGAACAAACAGTGTCTATGAGCTGGAATAGAATACAGATGGAATAGAACAAACAGTGTCTATGAGCTGGTATAGAATACAGATGGAACAGAACAAACAGTGTCTATGAGCTGGAATAGAATACAGATGGAATAGAACAAATAGTGTCTGTGAGCTGGAATAGAATACAGATGGAATAGAACAAACAGTGTCTATGAAATGGAATAGAATACAGATGGATTGGAATTTTTGTGCCTATGAACTGGAATGGAACACAGCTGAAGTAGAAATCATAGTCTGAGATTTTAGAGAAAAAAAAGTAATAGATGAAATACTGTGTATGAGCAGGAATGGAATAGAGATACAGTAGAAGAAATAGAGTCTATGAGCTGGAAAAGAAAAAAGATAGAAAGGAATTTTTTGTTTTTATGGGTTGGAATAGAATACAGATGGAATAGAACAAATAGTGTCTGTGAGCTGGAATAGAATACAGATAGAGTGGAATTTTTTGTGTTTTTAAGCTGGAATAAAATACAGATGGAATAGAAAAATAATTTCTGTGAACTGGAATAGAATACAGACGGAATAGAACAAAAATTGTCTATGAGATGGAATAGAATACAGATGGAATAGAACAAATATTGTCTATGAGCTGGAATAGAATACAGATGGAGAAGAAATCATAGTCTTTGAAATTTAATATAAAAACAGTTATAGAAGAAATAGTGTCTGTGAGCTGGAAAAGAAAAAAGATAGAATGGAATTTTTTGTTTTTATTAGCTGGAATAAAATACAGATGGAAAAGAAAAATAATTTCTGTGAACTGGAATAGAATACAGACGGAATAGAACAAAAGTTGTCTATGAGATGGAATAGAATACAAATGGAATAGAACAAATAGTGTCTATGAGCTGGATTGGAATACAGATGGAATAAAACAAATAGCGTCTATGAGCTGGAATAGAATACAGATGGAGAAGAAATCATAGTCTTTGAAATTTAATATAAAAACAGTTATAGAAGAAATAGTGTCTATGCGCTGGAAAAGAATACAGATGGAATAGAAGAAATAGAGTCTGTGAGCTGGAATAGAATACAGATGGAATAGAACAAACAGTGTCTATGTAATGGAATAGAATACAGATGGAATAGAATTTTTTGTGTCTATGACCTGGAATATAATACAGAAGGAATAGAACAAACAGTGTCTGTGAGCTGGAATAGAATACAGATGGAATAGAACAAACAGTGTCTATGAAATGGAATAGAATACAGATGGATTGGAATTTTTGTGCCTATGAACTGGAATAGAACACAGATGAAGTAGAAATCATAGTCTGAGATTTTATAGAAAAAAAAGTACTAGATGAAATACTGTGTATGAGCAGGAATGGAGTACAGATGGAATAGAAGAAATAGAGTCTATGAGATGGAATAGAATGCAGATAGAATAGAACAAATAGTGTCTATTATGTGGAAGAGAATACAGGTAGAATGGAATTGTTTGTGTCTATGAGCTGGAATAGAACACAGATGGAGTAGAACAAATAGTGTCTATGAGCTGGAATAGAATACAGATAGATTGGAATTGTTTGTGTCTATGAGCTGGAATAGAATGCAGATGGAATAGAAGAAACAGTGTCTATTAGCTGGTATAGAATACAGATGGAATAGAACAAACACTGTCTATGAACTGTAATAGAATACAGATGGAATAGAACAAATAGTGTCTGTGAGCTGGAATAGAATACAGATGGAATAGAACAAACAGTGTCTATGAAATGGAATAGAATACAGATTGATTGGAATTTTTGTGCCTATGAACTGGAATAGAACACAGATAGAGTAGAAATCATAGTCTGAGATTTTATAGAAAAAAAAGTAATAGATGAAATACTGTGTGTGAGCAGGAATGGAGTACAGATGGAATAGAAGAAATAGAGTCTATGAGATGGAATAGAATGCAGATAGAATAGAACAAATAGTGTCTATTATGTGGAAGAGAATACAGATAGAATGGAATTGTTTGTGTCTATGAGCTGGAATAGAACACAGATGGAGTAGAACAAAAAGTGTCTATGAGCTGGAATAGAATGCAGATGGAATAGAACAAACAGTGTCTATGAAATGGAATAGAATACAGATGGAACGGAATTTTTGTGCCTATTAACTGGAATAGAATACAGATGAAGTAGAAATCATAGTCAGAGATTTTATAGAATAAAAAGTAGTAGATGAAATAGTGTGTATGAGCAGGAATGGAATACAGATGGAATAGAGGAAATAGAGTCTATGAGCTGGAATAGAATAGAGATGGAATAGGACAATTAGTGTCTATTAAGTGGAATAGAATACAGACAGAATGGATTTTTTTGTGTCTATGTGCTGGAATAGAATGCAGATGGAATATAACAAGTAGTGTCTGTAAGCTGGAATAGAATACAGATAGAATGGAATTTTTTGTGTATATGAGCTGGAATAGAATGCAGATAGAATGTAATTTTTTGTGTCTATGAGCTGGAATAGAATACAGATGGAATAGAACAAATAGTGTCTTTGAGCTGGAATAGAATACAGATAGAGTGGAATTTTTTGTGTTTATAAGCTGGAATAAAATACAGATGGAATAGAAAAATAATTTCTATGAACTGGAATAGAATACAGATGGAATAGAACAAATAGTGTCTATGAGCTGGATTAGAATACATATGGAATAAAACAAATAGCATCTAAGAGCAGGAATAGAATACAGATAAAATGGAATTTTTTGTGTCTATGAGCTGGAATAGAATACAGATGGAAAAGAAATCATAGTCTTTGAAATTTAATATAAAAACAGCTATAGAAGAAATAGTGTCTATGAGCTGGAAAAGAAAAAAGATAGAAAGGAATTTTTTGTTTTTATGGGTTGGAATAGAATACAGATGGAATAGAACAAATAGTGTCTTTGAGCTGGAATAGAATACAGATAGAGTGGAATTTTTTGTGTCTATAAGCTGGAATAAAATACAGATGGAATAGAAGAAATACTGTCTATGAGGCGGAATGGAATACAGATGGAATACAAGAAATAGTGTCTATGAACTGGAATAGAAAAAATATGGAATGGAATTTTTTGTGTCTATGTGCTGGAACAGAATACAGGTGGAGTAGAAATCATAGTCTTTGAGATTTTATAGAAAAAATAGTTATAGATGAAATAGTGTCTATGAGCTAGAATAGAAAACAGATAGAATGGAATTTCTTGTGTCTATGAGATGGAATAGAATACAGTTGGAATAGAAGAAATAGAGTCTATGAGCTGGAATAGAATACAGATGGAATAGAACAAATAGTGTCTATTGGTTGTTAAAGAATTCAGAAGGAATACAACAAATAGTGTGTATGAAATGGAATAGAATACAGATAGAATGGAATTTTTTGTGTCTATGAGCTGGAATAGAATACAGATGGAACAGAATTTTTTCTGTCTATGAGCTGGAATAGAATACAGATGGAATAGAACAAATAGTGTCTGTGAGCTGGAATAGAATACAGATGGAATAGAACAAACAGTGTCTATGAAATGGAATAGAATACAGATGGATTGGAATTTTTGTGCCTATGAACTGGAATGGAACACAGATGAAGTAGAAATCATAGTCTGAGATTTTATAGAAAAAAAAGTAATAGATGAAATACTGTGTATGAGCAGGAATGGAATAGAGATGGAATAGAAGAAATAGAGTCTATGAGCTGGAAAAGAATAGAGATGGAATAGAACAAATAGTGTCTTTGAGCTGGAATAGAATACAGATGGAAGAGAACAAATAGTGTCTATGAGCTGGATTAGAATACAGATGGAATAAAACAAATAGCGTCTATGAGCTGGAATAGAATACAGATGGAGAAGAAATCATAGTCTTTGAAATTTAATATAAAAACAGTTATAGAAGAAATAGTGTCTATGAGCTGGAAAAGAAAAAAGATAGAATGGAATTTTTTGTGTTTATGATCTGGAATAGAATGCAAATGGAATAGAACAATTAGTGTCTATTAAGTGCAATAGAATACAGATAGATTGGAATTGTTTGTGTCTATGAGCTGGAATAGAACGCAGATGGAATAGAACAAACAGTGTCTATGAGCTGGTATAGAATACAGATGGAATAGAACAAAGAGTGTCTATGAGCTGGAATAGAATGCAGATGGAATAGAACAAACAGTGTCTATGAAATGGAATAGAATACAGATGTATTGGAATTTTTGTGCCTATGAACTGGAATAGAATACAGATGAAGTAGAAATCATAGTCTGAGATTTTATAGAAAAAAACGTTACAGATGAAATAGTGTGTATGAGCAGGAATGGAATACAGATGGACTAGAAGAAATGGAGTCTATGAGCTGGAATAGAATGCAGATGGAATAGGACAATTAGTGTCTATTAAGTGGAATAGAATCAGATAGATTGGAATTGTTTGTGTCTATGAGCTGGAATAGAATGCAGATGGAATAGAACAAACAGTGTCTATGAGCTGGAATAGAATGCAGATGGAATAGAACAAACAGTGTCTATGAGCTGGAATAGAATACAGATGGAATAGAACAAACAGTGTCTATGAGCTGGAATAGAATACAGATGGAATAGAACAAACAGTGTCTATGAGCTGGTATAGAATACAGATGGAATAGAACAAACAGTGTCTATGAGCTGGTATAGAATACAGATGGAATAGAACAAATAGTGTCTATGAAATGGAATAGAATACAGATGGAATAGAAAAATAATTTCTGTGAACTGGAATAGAATACCGACGGAATAGAACAAAAATTGTCTAAGAGCTGGAATAGAATACAGATGGAATAGAACAAATAGTGTCTATGAGCTGGATTGGAATACAGATGGAATAAAACAAATAGCGTCTATGAGCTGGAATAGAATACAGATGGAGAAGAAATCATAGTCTTTGAAATTTAATATAAAAACAGTTATAGAAGAAATAGTGTCTATGCGCTGGAAAAGAATACAGATGGAATAGAAGAAATAGAGTCTGTGAGCTGGAATAGAATACAGATGGAATAGAATTTTTTGTGTCTATGACCTGGAATTTAATACAGATGGAATAGAACAAACAGTGTCTGTGAGCTGGAATAGAATACAGATGGAATAGAACAAACAGTGTCTATGAAATGGAATAGAATACAGATGGATTGGAATTTTTGTGCCTATGAACTGGAATAGAACACAGATGAAGTAGAAATCATAGTCTGAGATGTTATAGAAAAAAAAGTTATAGATGAAATAGTGTGTATTAGCAGGAATGGAGTACAGATGGAATAAAAGAAATAGAGTCTATGAGATGGAATAGAATGCAGATGGAATAGAACAAATAGTGTCTATTAAGTGGAATAGAATACATACAGAATGGAAGTGTTTGTGTCTGTGAGCTGGACTAGAACACAGATGGAGTAGAACAAATAGTGTCTATGAGCTGGAATAGAATAGAGATGGATTGTAATTTTTTGTGTCTATGAGCTGGAATAGAATACAGATGTAATAGAATAATTAGTGTCTATTTAGTGGAATAGAATACAGATATAATGGAATTATTTGTGTCGATGAGCTGGAATAGAATACAGATGGAATAGAACAAACAGTGTCTATGAAATGGAATACAATACATATGGAATAGAACAAATATTTTCAATAAGCTGGAATAGAATACAGATGGAATAGAAAAAATCGTGTATATGAGCTGGAATAGAATACAAATGGAATAGAACAAACAGTGTCTATGAAATGGAATAGAATACAGATGGAATGGAATTTTTGTGCCTATGAACTGGAATAGAATACAGATGAAGTAGAAATCATAGTCTGAGATTTTATAGAAAAAAACGTTATAGATGAAATAGTGTGTATGAGCAGGAATGGAATGCAGATGGAATAGAAGAAATAGTGTCTTTGAGCTGGAATAGAAAACAGATAGAATGGAATTGTTTGTGTCTATGAGCTGGAATAGAATGCAGATGGAATAGAACAAACAGTGTCTATGAGCTGGAATAGAATGCAGATGGAATAGAACAAACAGTGTCTATGAGCTGGTATAGAATACAGATGGAACAGAACAAACAGTGTCTATGAGCTGGAATAGAATACAGATGGAATAGAACAAATAGTGTCTGTGAGCTGGAATAGAATACAGATGGAATCGAACAAACAGTGTCTATGAAATGGAGTAGAATACAGATGGATTGGAATTTTTGTGCCTATGAACTGGAATGGAACACAGCTGAAGTAGAAATCATAGTCTGAGATTTTAGAGAAAAAAAAGTAATAGATGAAATACTGTGTACGAGCAGGAATGGAATAGAGATGCAATAGAAGAAATAGAGTCTATGAGCTGGAAAAGAAAAAAGATAGAAAGGAATTTTTTGTTTTTATGGGTTGGAATAGAATACAGATGGAATAGAACAAATAGTGTCTGTGAGCTGGAATAGAATACAGATAGAGTGGAATTTTTTGTGTTTTTAAGCTGGAATAAAATACAGATGGAATAGAAAAATAATTTCTGTGAACTGGAATAGAATACAGACGGAATAGAACAAATTGTCTATGAGATGGAATAGAATACAGATGGAATAGAACAAATAGTGTCTATGAGCTGGATTAGAATTCAGATGGAATAAAACAAATAGCATCTATGAGCTGGAATAGAATACAGATGGAGAAGAAATCATAGTCTTTGAAATTTAATATAAAAACAGTTATAGAAGAAATAGTGTCTGTGAGCTGGAAAAGAAAAAAGATAGAATGGAATTTTCTGTTTTTATTAGCTGGAATAAAATACAGATGGAAAAGAAAAATAATTTCTGTGAACTGGAATAGAATACAGACGGAATAGAACAAAAGTTGTCTATGAGATGGAATAGAATACAAATGGAATAGAACAAATAGTGTCTATGAGCTGGATTGGAATACAGATGGAATAAAACAAATAGCGTCTATGAGCTGGAATAGAATACAGATGGAGAAGAAATCATAGTCTTTGAAATTTAATATAAAAACAGTTATAGAAGAAATAGTGTCTATGCGCTGGAAAAGAATACAGATGGAATAGAAGAAATAGAGTCTGTGAGCTGGAATAGAATACAGATGGAATAGAACAAACAGTGTCTATGTAATGGAATAGAATACAGATGGAATAGAATTTTTTGTGTCTATGACCTGGAATATAATACAGAAGGAATAGAACAAACAGTGTCTGTGAGCTGGAATAGAATACAGATGGAATAGAACAAACAGTGTCTATGAAATGGAATAGAATACAGATGGATTGGAATTTTTGTGCCTATGAACTGGAATAGAACACAGATGAAGTAGAAATCATAGTCTGAGATTTTATAGAAAAAAAAGTTATAGATGAAATAGTGTGTATTAGCAGGAATGGAGTACAGATGGAATAGAAGAAATAGAGTCTATGAGATGGAATAGAATGCAGATGGAATAGAACAAATAGTGTCTATTAAGTGGAAGAGAATACAGGTAGAATGGAAGTGTTTGTGTCTGTGAGCTGGAATAGAACACAGATGGAGTAGAACAAATAGTGTCTATGAGCTGGAATAGAATAGAGATGGATTGGAATTTTTTGTGTCTACAAGCTGGAATAAAATACAGATGGAATAGAAGAAATACTGTCTATGAGGTGCAATGGAATACAGATGGAATACAAGAAATAGTGTCTATGAACTGGAATAGAAAAAATATGGAATGGAATTTTTTTTCTCTATGTGCTGGAACAGAATACAGGTGGAGTAGAAATCATAGTCTTTGAGATTTTATAGAAAAAATAGTTATAGATGAAATAGTGTCTATGAGCTAGAATAGAAAACAGATAGAATGGAATTTCTTGTGTCTATGAGATGGAATAGAATACAGATGGAATAGAAGAAATAGAGTCTATGAGCTGGAATAGAATACAGATGGAATAGAACAAATAGTGTCTATTGGTTGTTAAAGAATTCAGAAGGAATACAACAAATAGTGTGTATGAAATGGAATAGAATACAGATAGAATGGAATTTTTTGTGTCTATGAGCTGGAATAGAATACAGAGGGAATAGAATTTTTTCTGTCTATGAGCTGGAATAGAATACAGATGGAATAGAACAAATAGTGTCTATGAGCTGGTATAGAATACAGATGGAATAGAACAAACAGTGTCTATGAAATGGAATAGAATACAGATGGATTGCAATTTTTTGTGTCTGTGAGCTAGAATACAATGCAGATGGAATAGAACAAATATTGTCAATAAGCTGGCATAGAATACAGATGGAATAGAAAAAATCGTGTCTATGAGCTGGAATAGAATACAGATGGAATAGAACAAACAGTGTCTATGAAATGGAATAGAATACAGATGTAATGGAATTTTTGTGCCTATGAACTAGAATAGAATACAGATGAAGTAGAAATCATAGTCTGAGATTTTATAGAAAAAAACGTTACAGATGAAATAGTGTGTATGAGCAGGAATGGAATACAGATGGACTAGAAGAAATGGAGTCTATGAGTTGGAATAGAATGCAGATGGAATAGGACAATAAGTGTCTATTAAGTCGAATAGAATCAGATAGATTGGAATTGTTTGTGTCTATGAGCTGGAATAGAATGCAGATGGAATAGAACAAACAGTGTCTATGAGCTGGAATAGAATACAGATGGAATAGAATTTTTTGTGTCTATGAGCTGGAATAGAATACAGATGGAATAGAACAAACAGTGTCTATGAGCTGGTATAGAATACAGATGGAATAGAACAAACAGTATCTATGAGCTGGAATAGAATACAGGTGGAATAGAACAAATAGTGTCTGTGAGCTGGAATAGAATACAGATGGAATAGAACAAACAGTGTCTATGAAATGGAATAGAATACAGATGGATTGGAATTTTTGTGCCTATAAACTGGAATGGAACACAGATGAAGTAGAAATCATAGTCTGAGATTTTATAGAAAAAAAAGTAATAGATGAAATACTGTGTATGAGCAGGAATGGAATAGAGATGGAATAGAAGAAATAGAGTCTATGAGCTGGAAAAGAATAAAGATGGAATAGAACAAATAGTGTCTTTGAGCTGGAATAGAATACAGATGGAAGAGAACAAATAGTGTCTATGAGCTGGATTAGAATACAGATGGAATAAAACAAATAGCGTCTATGAGCTGGAATAGAATACAGATGGAGAAGAAATCATAGTCTTTGAAATTTAATATAAAAACAGTTATAGAAGAAATAGTGTCTATGAGCTGGAAAAGAAAAAAGATAGAATGGAATTTTTTGTGTTTATGATCTGGAATAGAATGCAAATGGAATAGAACAATTAGTGTCTATTAAGTGCAATAGAATACAGATAGATTGGAATTGTTTGTGTCTATGAGCTGGAATAGAATGCAGATGGAATAGAACAAACAGTGTCTATGAGCTGGAATAGAATACAGATGGAATAGAATTTTTTGTGTCTATGAGCTGGAATAGAATACAGATGGAATAGAATTTTTTGTGTCTATGAGCTGGAATAGAATACAGATGGAATAGAACAAACAGTATCTATGAGCTGGAATAGAATACAGATGGAATAGAACAAATAGTGTCTGTGAGCTGGAATAGAATACAGATGGAATAGAACAAACAGTGTCTATGAAATGGAATAGAATACAGATGGATTGGAATTTTTGTGCCTATGAACTGGAATGGAACACAGATGAAGTAGAAATCATAGTCTGAGATTTTATAGAAAAAAAAGTAATAGATGAAATACTGTGTATGAGCAGGAATGGAATAGAGATGGAATAGAAGAAATAGAGTCTATGAGCTGGAAAAGAATAGAGATGGAATAGAACAAATAGTGTCTTTGAGCTGGAATAGAATACAGATGGAAGAGAACAAATAGTGTCTATGAGCTGGATTAGAATACAGATGGAATAAAACAAATAGCGTCTATGAGCTGGAATAGAATACAGATGGAGAAGAAATCATAGTCTTTGAAATTTAATATAAAAACAGTTATAGAAGAAATAGTGTCTATGAGGTGGAAAAGAAAAAAGATAGAATGGAATTTTTTGTGTTTATGATCTGGAATAGAATGCAAATGGAATAGAATAATTAGTGTCTATTAAGTGCAATAGAATACAGATAGATTGGAATTGTTTGTGTCTATGAGCTGGAATAGAACGCAGATGGAATAGAACAAACAGTGTCTATGAGCTGGTATAGAATACAGATGGAATAGAAGAAATAGAGTCTGTGAGCTGGAATAGAATACAGATGGAATAGAACAAACAGTGTCTATGAAATGGAATAGAATACAGATGGAATAGAATTTTTTGTGTCTATGACCTGGAATAGAATACAGATGGAATAGAACAAACAGTGTCTGTGAGCTGGAATAGAATACAGATGTAATGGAATTATTGTGCCTATGAACTGGAATAGAACACAGATGAAGTAGAAATCATAGTCTGAGATTTTATAGAAAAAAAAGTAAGAGATGAAATAGTGTGTATGAGCAGGAATGGAATACAGATGGAAAAGCGGAAATAGAGTCTATGAGCTGGAATAGAATAGAGATGGAATAGGACAATTAGTGTCTATTAAGTGGAATAGAATACAGACAGAATGGATTTTTTTGTGTCTATGTGCTGGAATAGAATGCAGATGGAATAGAACAAATAGTGTCTGTGAGCTGGAATAGAATACAGATGGAATAGAACAAACAGTGTCTATGAAATGGAATAGAATACAGATGGATTGGAATTTTTGTGCCTATGAACTGGAATAGAATACAGATGAAGTAGAAATCATAGTCTGAGATTTTATAGAATAAAACGTTACAGATGAAATAGTGTGTATGAGCAGGAATGGAATACAGATGGACTAGAAGAAATGGAGTCTATGAGCTGGAATAGAATGCAGATGGAATAGGACAATTAGTGTCTATTAAGTGGAATAGAATCAGATAGATTGGAATTGTTTGTGTCTATGAGCTGGAATAGAATGCAGATGGAGTAGAACAAACAGTGTCTATGAGCTGGAATAGAATGCAGATGGAATAGAACAAACAGTGTCTATGAGCTGGTATAGAATACAGATGGAATAGAACAAACAGTGTCTATGAGCTGGAATAGAATACAGATGGAATAGAACAAACAGTGTCTATGAAATGGAATAGAATACAGATGGAATAGAACAAACAGTGTCTATGAGCTGGAATAGAATACAGATTGAATAGAACAAACAGTGTCTATGAAATGGAATAGAATATAGATGGATTGCAATTTTTTGTGTCTATGAGTTGGAATAGAATACAGATCTAATAGAATAATTAGTGTATTTTAGTGGAATAGAAAACAGATAGAATGGAATTATTTGTGTCGATGAGCTGAAATAGAATACAGATGGAATAGAACAAACAGTGTCTATGAGCTGGAATAGAATGCAGATGGAATAGAACAAACAGTGTCTATGAAATGGAATACAATACAGATGGAATGGAATTTTTGTGCCTATTAACTGGAATAGAATACAGATGAAGTAGAAATCATAGTCAGAGATTTTATAGAAAAAAAAGTAATAGATGAAATAGTGTGTATGAGCAGGAATGGAATACAGATGGAATAGAGGAAATAGAGTCTATGAGCTGGAATAGAATAGAGATGGAATAGGACAATTAGTGTCTATTAAGTGGAATAGAATACAGACAGAATGGATTTTTTTGTGTCTATGTGCTGGAATAGAATGCAGATGGAATAGAACAAGTAGTGTCTGTGAGCTGGAATAGAATACAGATGGATTGGAATTTTTGTGCCTATGAACTGGTATAGAATACAGATGGATTGCAATTTTTTGTGTCTGTGAGCTAGAATACAATGCAGATGGAATAGAACAAATATTGTCAATAAGCTGGAATAGAATACAGATGGAATAGAAAAAATCGTGTCTATGAGCTGGAATAGAATACAGATGGAATAGAACAAACAGTGTCTATGAAATGGAATAGAATACAGATGTAATGGAATTTTTGTGCCTATGAACTGGAATAGAATACAGATGAAGTAGAAATCATAGTCTGAGATTTTATAGAAAAAAGCGTTACAGATGAAATAGTGTGTATGAGCAGGAATGGAATACAGATGGACAAGAAGAAATGGAGTCTATGAGCTGGAATAGAATGCAGATGGAATAGGACAATTAGTGTCTATTAAGTGGAATAGAATCAGATAGATTGGAATTGTTTGTGTCTATGAGCTGGAATAGAATGCAGATGGAATAGAACAAACAGTGTCTATGAGCTGGAATAGAATACAGATGGAATAGAATTTTTTGTGTCTATGAGCTGGAATAGAATACAGATGGAATAGAATTTTTTGTGTCTATGAGCTGGTATATAATACAGATGGAATAGAACAAACAGTGTCTATGAGCTGGAATAGAATACAGATGGAATAGAACAAATAGTGTCTGTGAGCTGGAATAGAATACAGATGGAATAGAATTTTTTGTGTCTATGAGCTGGAATAGAATACAGATGGAATAGAACAAATATTTTCAATAAGCTGGAATAGAATACAGATGGAATAGAACAAATAGTGTCTGTGAGCTGGAATAGAATACAGATGGAATAGAACAAACAGTGTCTATGAAATGGAATAGAATACAGATGGATTGGAATTTTTGTGCCTATGAACTGGAATAGAATACAGATGAAGTAGAAATCATAGTCTGAGATTTTATAGAATAAAACGTTACAGATGAAATAGTGTGTATGAGCAGGAATGGAATACAGATGGACTAGAAGAAATGGAGTCTATGAGCTGGAATAGAATGCAGATGGAATAGGACAATTAGTGTCTATTAAGTGGAATAGAATCAGATAGATTGGAATTGTTTGTGTCTATGAGCTGGAATAGAATGCAGATGGAATAGAACAAACAGTGTCTATGAGCTGGAATAGAATGCAGATGGAATAGAACAAACAGTGTCTATGAGCTGGTATAGAATACAGATGGAATAGAACAAACAGTGTCTATGAAATGGAATAGAATACAGATGGAATAGAACAAACAGTGTCTATGAGCTGGAATAGAATACAGATTGAATAGAACAAACAGTGTCTATGAAATGCAATAGAATATAGATGGATTGCAATTTTTTGTGTCTATGAGCTGGAATAGAATACAGATCTAATAGAATAATTAGTGTATTTTAGTGGAATAGAAAACAGATAGAATGGAATTATTTGTGTCGATGAGCTGAAATAGAATACAGATGGAATAGAACAAACAGTGTCTATGAGCTGGAATAGAATGCAGATGGAATAGAACAAACAGTGTCTATGAAATGGAATACAATACAGATGGAATGGAATTTTTGTGCCTATTAACTGGAATAGAATACAGATGAAGTAGAAATCATAGTCAGAGATTTTATAGAATAAAACGTTACAGATGAAATAGTGTGTATGAGCAGGAATGGAATACAGATGGAATAGAGGAAATAGAGTCTATGAGCTGGAATAGAATAGAGATGGAATAGGAAAATTAGTGTCTATTAAGTGGAATAGAATACAGACAGAATGGATTTTTTTGTGTCTATGTGCTGGAATAGAATGCAGATGGAATAGAACAAGTAGTGTCTGTGAGCTGGAATAGAATACAGATGGATTGGAATTTTTGTGCCTATGAACTGGTATAGAATACAGATGGATTGCAATTTTTTGTGTCTGTGAGCTAGAATACAATGCAGATGGAATAGAACAAATATTGTCAATAAGCTGGAATAGAATACAGATGGAATAGAAAAAATCGTGTCTATGAGCTGGAATAGAATACAGATGGAATAGAACAAACAGTGTCTATGAAATGGAATAGAATACAGATGTAATGGAATTTTTGTGCCTATGAACTGGAATAGAATACAGATGAAGTAGAAATCATAGTCTGAGATTTTATAGAAAAAAGCGTTACAGATGAAATAGTGTGTATGACCAGGAATGGAATACAGATGGACAAGAAGAAATGGAGTCTATGAGCTGGAATAGAATGCAGATGGAATAGGACAATTAGTGTCTATTAAGTGGAATAGAATCAGATAGATTGGAATTGTTTGTGTCTATGAGCTGGAATACAATGCAGATGGAATAGAACAAACAGTGTCTATGAGCTGGAATAGAATACAGATGGAATAGAATTTTTTGTGTCTATGAGCTGGAATAGAATACAGATGGAATAGAACAAACAGTGTCTATGAGCTGGTATATAATACAGATGGAATAGAACAAACAGTGTCTATGAGCTGGAATAGAATACAGATGGAATAGAACAAATAGTGTCTGTGAGCTGGAATAGAATACAGATGGAATAGAATTTTTTGTGTCTATGAGCTGGTATAGAATACAGATGGAATAGAACAAACAGTGTCTATGAACTGTAATAGAATACAGATGGAATAGAACAAATAGTGTCTGTGAGCTGAATAGAATATAGATGGAATAGAACAAACAGTGTCTATGAAATGGAATAGAATACAGATGGATTGCAATTTTTTGTGTCTGTGAGCTAGAATACAACGCAGATGGAATAGAACAAATATTGTCAATAAGCTGGAATAGAATACAGATGGAATAGAAAAAATCGTGTCTATGAGCTGGAATAGAATACAGATGGAATAGAACAAACAGTGTCTATGAAATGGAATAGAATACAGATGTAATGGAATTTTTGTGCCTATGAACTGGAATAGAATACAGATGAAGTAGAAATCATAGTCTGAGATTTTATAGAAAAAAGCGTTACAGATGAAATAGTGTGTATGAGCAGGAATGGAATACTGATGGACAAGAAGAAATGGAGTCTATGAGCTGGAATAGAATGCAGATGGAATAGAACAAACAGTGTCTATGAGCTGGAATAGAATACAGATGGAATAGAATTTTTTGTGTCTATGAGCTGGAATAGAATACAGATGGAATAGAACAAACAGTGTCTATGAGCTGGTATATAATACAGATGGAATAGAACAAACAGTGTCTATGAGCTGGAATAGAATACAGATGGAATAGAACAAATAGTGTCTGTGAGCTGGAATAGAATACAGATGGAATAGAATTTTTTGTGTCTATGAGCTGGTATAGAATACAGATGGAATAGAACAAACAGTGTCGATGAACTGTAATAGAATACAGATGGAATAGAACAAATAGTGTCTGTGAGCTGAATAGAATATAGATGGAATAGAACAAACAGTGTCTATGAAATGGAATAGAATACAGATGGATTGCAATTTTTTGTGTCTGTGAGCTAGAATACAACGCAGATGGAATAGAACAAATATTGTCAATAAGCTGGAATAGAATACAGATGGAATAGAAAAAATCGTGTCTATGAGCTGGAATAGAATACAGATGGAATAGAACAAACAGTGTCTATGAAATGGAATAGAATACAGATGTAATGGAATTTTTGTGCCTATGAACTGGAATAGAATACAGATGAAGTAGAAATCATAGTCTGAGATTTTATAGAAAAAAGCGTTACAGATGAAATAGTGCGTATGAGCAGGAATGGAATACAGATGGACTAGAAGAAATGGAGTCTATGAGCTGGAATAGAATGCAGATGGAATAGGACAATTAGTGTCTATTAAGTGGAATAGAATCAGATAGATTGGAATTGTTTGTGTCTATGAGCTGGAATAGAATGCAGATGGAATAGAACAAACAGTGTCTATGAGCTGGAATAGAATGCAGATGGAATAGAACAAACAGTGTCTATGAGCTGGAATAGAATACAGATGGAATAGAACAAACAGTGTCTATGAGCTGGAATAGAATACAGATGGAATAGAACAAACAGTGTCTATGAGCTGGTATAGAATACAGATGGAACAGAACAAACAGTGTCTATGAGCTGGAATAGAATACAGATGGAATAGAACAAATAGTGTCTGTGAGCTGGAATAGAATACAGATGGAATAGAACAAACAGTGTCTATGAAATGGAATAGAATACAGATGGATTGGAATTTTTGTGCCTATGAACTGGAATGGAACACAGCTGAAGTAGAAATCATAGTCTGAGATTTTAGAGAAAAAAAAGTAATAGATGAAATACTGTGTATGAGCAGGAATGGAATAGAGATGCAATAGAAGAAATAGAGTCTATGAGCTGGAAAAGAAAAAAGATAGAAAGGAATTTTTTGTTTTTATGGGTTGGAATAGAATACAGATGGAATAGAACAAATATTGTCTGTGAGCTGGAATAGAATACAGATAGAGTGGAATTTTTTGTGTTTTTAAGCTGGAATAAAATACAGATGGAATAGAAAAATAATTTCTGTGAACTGGAATAGAATACAGACGGAATAGAACAAAAATTGTCTATGAGATGGAATAGAATACAGATGGAATAGAACAAATAGTGTCTATGAGCTGGATTAGAATTCAGATGGAATAAAACAAATAGCGTCTATGAGCTGGAATAGAATACAGATGGAGAAGAAATCATAGTCTTTGAAATTTAATATAAAAACAGTTATAGAAGAAATAGTGTCTGTGAGCTGGAAAAGAAAAAAGATAGAATGGAATTTTTTGTTTTTATGAGCTGGAATAAAATACAGATGGAAAAGAAAAATAATTTCTGTGAACTGGAATAGAATACAGACGGAATAGAACAAAAGTTGTCTATGAGATGGAATAGAATACAAATGGAATAGAACAAATAGTGTCTATGAGCTGGATTGGAATACAGATGGAATAAAACAAATAGCGTCTATGAGCTGGAATAGAATACAGGTGGAGAAGAAATCATAGTCTTTGAAATTTAATATAAAAACAGTTATAGAAGAAATAGTGTCTATGCGCTGGAAAAGAATACAGATGGAATAGAAGAAATAGAGTCTGTGAGCTGGAATAGAATACAGATGGAATAGAACAAACAGTGTCTATGTAATGGAATAGAATACAGATGGAATAGAATTTTTTGTGTCTATGACCTGGAATATAATACAGAAGGAATAGAACAAACAGTGTCTGTGAGCTGGAATAGAATACAGATGGAATAGAACAAACAGTGTCTATGAAATGGAATAGAATACAGATGGATTGGAATTTTTGTGCCTATGAACTGGAATAGAACACAGATGAAGTAGAAATCATAGTCTGAGATTTTATAGAAAAAAAAGTACTAGATGAAATACTGTGTATGAGCAGGAATGGAGTACAGATGGAATAGAAGAAATAGAGTCTATGAGATGGAATAGAATGCAGATAGAATAGAACAAATAGTGTCTATTATGTGGAAGAGAATACAGGTAGAATGGAATTGTTTGTGTCTATGAGCTGGAATAGAACACAGATGGAGTAGAACAAATAGTGTCTATGAGCTGGAATAGAATAGAAATGGAATAGAAAAAATAGAGTCTATGAGCTGGAATAGAATAGAGATGGATTGGAATTTTTTGTGTCTACAAGCTGGAATAAAATACAGATGGAATAGAAGAAATACTGTCTATGAGGTGCAATGGAATACAGATGGAATACAAGAAATAGTGTCTATGAACTGGAATAGAAAAATATGGAATGGAAATTTTTGTGTATGTGCTGGAACAGAATACAGGTAAAAATCATAATCTTTGAAATCATAGTCTTTGAGATTTTATAGAAAAAATAGTTATAGATGAAATAGTGTCTATCAGCTAGAATAGAAAACAGATAGAATGGAATTTCTTGTGTCTATGAGATGGAATAGAATACAGATGGAATAGAACAAACAGTGTCTATGAGCTGGAATAGAATGCAGATGGAATAGAACAAACAGTGTCTATGAAATGGAATAGAATACAGATGGAACGGAATTTTTGTGCCTATTAACTGGAATAGAATACAGATGAAGTAGAAATCATAGTCAGAGATTTTATAGAATAAAAAGTAGTAGATGAAATAGTGTGTATGAGCAGGAATGGAATACAGATGGAATAGAGGAAATAGAGTCTATGAGCTGGAATAGAATAGAGATGGAATAGGACAATTAGTGTCTATTAAGTGGAATAGAATACAGACAGAATGGATTTTTTTGTGTCTATGTGCTGGAATAGAATGCAGATGGAATAGAACAAGTAGTGTCTGTGAGCTGGAATAGAATACAGATAGAATGGAATTTTTTGTGTCTATGAGCTGGAATAGAATGCAGATAGAATGTAATTTTTTGTGTCTATGAGCTGGAATAGAATACAGATGGAATAGAACAAATAGTGTCTTTGAGCTGGAATAGAATACAGATAGAGTGGATTTTTTTGTGTTTATAAGCTGGAATAAAATACAGATGGAATAGAAAAATAATTTCTATGAACTGGAATAGAATAAAGGTGGAATAGAACAAAAATTGTCTATGAGATGGAATAGAATACAGATGGAATAGAACAAATAGTGTCTATGAGCTGGATTAGAATACAGATGGAATAAAACAAATAGCATCTAAGAGCTGGAATAGAATACAGATAAAATGGAATTTTTTGTGTCTATGAGCTGGAATAGAATACAGATGGAAAAGAAATCATAGTATTTGAAATTTAATATAAAAACAGCTATAGAAGAAATAGTGTCTATGAGCTGGAAAAGAAAAAAGATAGAAAGGAATTTTTTGTTTTTATGGGTTGGAATAGAATACAGATGGAATAGAACAAATAGTGTCTTTGAGCTGGAATAGAATACAGATAGAGTGGAATTTTTTGTGTCTATAAGCTGGAATAAAATACAGATGGAATAGAAGAAATACTGTCTATGAGGCGGAATGGAATACAGATGGAATACAAGAAATAGTGTCTATGAACTGGAATAGAAAAAATATGGAATGGAATTTTTTGTGTCTATGTGCTGGAACAGAATACAGGTGGAGTAGAAATCATAGTCTTTGAGATTTTATAGAAAAAATAGTTATAGATGAAATAGTGTCTATGAGCTAGAATAGAAAACAGATACAATGGAATTTCTTGTGTCTATGAGATGGAATAGAATACAGATGGAATAGAACACATAGAGTATATGAGCTGGAATAGAATACAGATGGAATAGAACAAATAGTGTCTATTGGTTGTTAAAGAATTCAGAAGGAATACAACAAATAGTGTGTATGAAATGGAATAGAATACAGATAGAATGGAATTTTTTGTGTCTATGAGCTGGAATAGAATACAGATGGAATAGAATTTTTTCTGTCTATGAGCTGGAATAGAATACAGATGGAATAGAACAAATAGTGTCTATGAGCTGGTATAGAATACAGATGGAATAGAACAAACAGTGTCTATGAAATGGAATAGAATACAGATGGATTGCAATTTTTTGTGTCTGTGAGCTAGAATACAATGCAGATGGAATAGAACAAATATTGTCAATAAGCTGGCATAGAATACAGATGGAATAGAAAAAATCGTGTCTATGAGCTGGAATAGAATACAGATGGAATAGAACAAACAGTGTCTATGAAATGGAATAGAATACAGATGTAATGGAATTTTTGTGCCTATGAACTGGAATAGAATACAGATGAAGTAGAAATCATAGTCTGAGATTTTATAGAAAAAAACGTTACAGATGAAATAGTGTGTATGAGCAGGAATGGAATACAGATGGACTAGAAGAAATGGAGTCTATGAGCTGGAATAGAATGCAGATGGAATAGGACAATAAGTGTCTATTAAGTCGAATAGAATCAGATAGATTGGAATTGTTTGTGTCTATGAGCTGGAATAGAATGCAGATGGAATAGAACAAACAGTGTCTATGAGCTGGAATAGAATACAGATGGAATAGAATTTTTTGTGTCTATGAGCTGGAATAGAATACAGATGGAATAGAACAAACAGTGTCTATGAGCTGGTATAGAATACAGATGGAATAGAACAAACAGTATCTATGAGCTGGAATAGAATACAGATGGAATAGAACAAATAGTGTCTGTGAGCTGGAATAGAATACAGATGGAATAGAACAAACAGTGTCTATGAAATGGAATAGAATACAGACGGATTGGAATATTTGTGCCTATGTACTGGAATGGAACACAGATGAAGTAGAAATCATAGTCTGAGATTTTATAGAAAAAAAAGTAATAGATGAAATACTGTGTATGAGCAGGAGTGGAATAGAGATGGAATAGAAGAAATAGAGTCTATGAGCTGGAAAAGAATAGAGATGGAATAGAACAAATAGTGTCTTTGAGCTGGAATAGAATACAGATGGAAGAGAACAAATAGTGTCTATGAGCTGGATTAGAATACAGATGGAATAAAACAAATAGCGTCTATGAGCTGGAATAGAATACAGATGGAGAAGAAATCATAGTCTTTGAAATTTAATATAAAAACAGTTATAGAAGAAATAGTGTCTATGAGGTGGAAAAGAAAAAAGATAGAATGGAATTTTTTGTGTTTATGATCTGGAATAGAATGCAAATGGAATAGAATAATTAGTGTCTATTAAGTGCAATAGAATACAGATAGATTGGAATTGTTTGTGTCTATGAGCTGGAATAGAACGCAGATGGAATAGAACAAACAGTGTCTATGAGCTGGTATAGAATACAGATGGAATAGAAGAAATAGAGTCTGTGAGCTGGAATAGAATACAGATGGAATAGAACAAACAGTGTCTATGAAATGGAATAGAATACAGATGGAATAGAATTTTTTGTGTCTATGACCTGGAATAGAATACAGATGGAATAGAACAAACAGTGTCTGTGAGCTGGAATAGAATACAGATGTAATGGAATTATTGTGCCTATGAACTGGAATAGAACACAGATGAAGTAGAAATCATAGTCTGAGATTTTATAGAAAAAAAAGTAAGAGATGAAATAGTGTGTATGAGCAGGAATGGAATACAGATGGAAAAGCGGAAATAGAGTCTATGAGCTGGAATAGAATAGAGATGGAATAGGACAATTAGTGTCTATTAAGTGGAATAGAATACAGACAGAATGGATTTTTTTGTGTCTATGTGCTGGAATAGAATGCAGATGGAATAGAACAAATAGTGTCTGTGAGCTGGAATAGAATACAGATGGAATAGAACAAACAGTGTCTATGAAATGGAATAGAATACAGATGGATTGGAATTTTTGTGCCTATGAACTGGAATAGAATACAGATGAAGTAGAAATCATAGTCTGAGATTTTATAGAATAAAACGTTACAGATGAAATAGTGTGTATGAGCAGGAATGGAATACAGATGGACTAGAAGAAATGGAGTCTATGAGCTGGAATAGAATGCAGATGGAATAGGACAATTAGTGTCTATTAAGTGGAATAGAATCAGATAGATTGGAATTGTTTGTGTCTATGAGCTGGAATAGAATGCAGATGGAGTAGAACAAACAGTGTCTATGAGCTGGAATAGAATGCAGATGGAATAGAACAAACAGTGTCTATGAGCTGGTATAGAATACAGATGGAATAGAACAAACAGTGTCTATGAGCTGGAATAGAATACAGATGGAATAGAACAAACAGTGTCTATGAAATGGAATAGAATACAGATGGAATAGAACAAACAGTGTCTATGAGCTGGAATAGAATACAGATTGAATAGAACAAACAGTGTCTATGAAATGGAATAGAATATAGATGGATTGCAATTTTTTGTGTCTATGAGTTGGAATAGAATACAGATCTAATAGAATAATTAGTGTATTTTAGTGGAATAGAAAACAGATAGAATGGAATTATTTGTGTCGATGAGCTGAAATAGAATACAGATGGAATAGAACAAACAGTGTCTATGAGCTGGAATAGAATGCAGATGGAATAGAACAAACAGTGTCTATGAAATGGAATACAATACAGATGGAATGGAATTTTTGTGCCTATTAACTGGAATAGAATACAGATGAAGTAGAAATCATAGTCAGAGATTTTATAGAAAAAAAAGTAATAGATGAAATAGTGTGTATGAGCAGGAATGGAATACAGATGGAATAGAGGAAATAGAGTCTATGAGCTGGAATAGAATAGAGATGGAATAGGACAATTAGTGTCTATTAAGTGGAATAGAATACAGACAGAATGGATTTTTTTGTGTCTATGTGCTGGAATAGAATGCAGATGGAATAGAACAAGTAGTGTCTGTGAGCTGGAATAGAATACAGATGGATTGGAATTTTTGTGCCTATGAACTGGTATAGAATACAGATGGATTGCAATTTTTTGTGTCTGTGAGCTAGAATACAATGCAGATGGAATAGAACAAATATTGTCAATAAGCTGGAATAGAATACAGATGGAATAGAAAAAATCGTGTCTATGAGCTGGAATAGAATACAGATGGAATAGAACAAACAGTGTCTATGAAATGGAATAGAATACAGATGTAATGGAATTTTTGTGCCTATGAACTGGAATAGAATACAGATGAAGTAGAAATCATAGTCTGAGATTTTATAGAAAAAAGCGTTACAGATGAAATAGTGTGTATGAGCAGGAATGGAATACAGATGGACAAGAAGAAATGGAGTCTATGAGCTGGAATAGAATGCAGATGGAATAGGACAATTAGTGTCTATTAAGTGGAATAGAATCAGATAGATTGGAATTGTTTGTGTCTATGAGCTGGAATAGAATGCAGATGGAATAGAACAAACAGTGTCTATGAGCTGGAATAGAATACAGATGGAATAGAATTTTTTGTGTCTATGAGCTGGAATAGAATACAGATGGAATAGAATTTTTTGTGTCTATGAGCTGGTATATAATACAGATGGAATAGAACAAACAGTGTCTATGAGCTGGAATAGAATACAGATGGAATAGAACAAATAGTGTCTGTGAGCTGGAATAGAATACAGATGGAATAGAATTTTTTGTGTCTATGAGCTGGAATAGAATACAGATGGAATAGAACAAATATTTTCAATAAGCTGGAATAGAATACAGATGGAATAGAACAAATAGTGTCTGTGAGCTGGAATAGAATACAGATGGAATAGAATTTTTTGTGTCTATGAGCTGGAATAGAATACAGATGGAATAGAACAAACAGTGTCTATGAACTGTAATAGAATACAGATGGAATAGAACAAATAGTGTCTGTGAGCTGGAATAGAATACAGATGGAATAGAACAAACAGTGTCTATGAAATGGAATAGAATACAGATGGATTGGAATTTTTGTGCCTATGAACTGGAATAGAATACAGATGAAGTAGAAATCATAGTCTGAGATTTTATAGAATAAAACGTTACAGATGAAATAGTGTGTATGAGCAGGAATGGAATACAGATGGACTAGAAGAAATGGAGTCTATGAGCTGGAATAGAATGCAGATGGAATAGGACAATTAGTGTCTATTAAGTGGAATAGAATCAGATTGGAATTGTTTGTGTCTATGAGCTGGAATAGAATGCAGATGGAATAGAACAAACAGTGTCTATGAGCTGGAATAGAATGCAGATGGAATAGAACAAACAGTGTCTATGAGCTGGTATAGAATACAGATGGAATAGAACAAACAGTGTCTATGAGCTGGAATAGAATACAGATGGAATAGAACAAACAGTGTCTATGAAATGGAATAGAATACAGATGGAATAGAACAAACAGTGTCTATGAGCTGGAATAGAATACAGATTGAATAGAACAAACAGTGTCTATGAAATGCAATAGAATATAGATGGATTGCAATTTTTTGTGTCTATGAGCTGGAATAGAATACAGATCTAATAGAATAATTAGTGTATTTTAGTGGAATAGAAAACAGATAGAATGGAATTATTTGTGTCGATGAGCTGAAATAGAATACAGATGGAATAGAACAAACAGTGTCTATGAGCTGGAATAGAATGCAGATGGAATAGAACAAACAGTGTCTATGAAATGGAATACAATACAGATGGAATGGAATTTTTGTGCCTATTAACTGGAATAGAATACAGATGAAGTAGAAATCATAGTCAGAGATTTTATAGAATAAAACGTTACAGATGAAATAGTGTGTATGAGCAGGAATGGAATACAGATGGAATAGAGGAAATAGAGTCTATGAGCTGGAATAGAATAGAGATGGAATAGGAAAATTAGTGTCTATTAAGTGGAATAGAATACAGACAGAATGGATTTTTTTGTGTCTATGTGCTGGAATAGAATGCAGATGGAATAGAACAAGTAGTGTCTGTGAGCTGGAATAGAATACAGATGGATTGGAATTTTTGTGCCTATGAACTGGTATAGAATACAGATGGATTGCAATTTTTTGTGTCTGTGAGCTAGAATACAATGCAGATGGAATAGAACAAATATTGTCAATAAGCTGGAATAGAATACAGATGGAATAGAAAAAATCGTGTCTATGAGCTGGAATAGAATACAGATGGAATAGAACAAACAGTGTCTATGAAATGGAATAGAATACAGATGTAATGGAATTTTTGTGCCTATGAACTGGAATAGAATACAGATGAAGTAGAAATCATAGTCTGAGATTTTATAGAAAAAAGCGTTACAGATGAAATAGTGTGTATGACCAGGAATGGAATACAGATGGACAAGAAGAAATGGAGTCTATGAGCTGGAATAGAATGCAGATGGAATAGGACAATTAGTGTCTATTAAGTGGAATAGAATCAGATAGATTGGAATTGTTTGTGTCTATGAGCTGGAATACAATGCAGATGGAATAGAACAAACAGTGTCTATGAGCTGGAATAGAATACAGATGGAATAGAATTTTTTGTGTCTATGAGCTGGAATAGAATACAGATGGAATAGAACAAACAGTGTCTATGAGCTGGTATATAATACAGATGGAATAGAACAAACAGTGTCTATGAGCTGGAATAGAATACAGATGGAATAGAACAAATAGTGTCTGTGAGCTGGAATAGAATACAGATGGAATAGAATTTTTTGTGTCTATGAGCTGGTATAGAATACAGATGGAATAGAACAAACAGTGTCGATGAACTGTAATAGAATACAGATGGAATAGAACAAATAGTGTCTGTGAGCTGAATAGAATATAGATGGAATAGAACAAACAGTGTCTATGAAATGGAATAGAATACAGATGGATTGCAATTTTTTGTGTCTGTGAGCTAGAATACAACGCAGATGGAATAGAACAAATATTGTCAATAAGCTGGAATAGAATACAGATGGAATAGAAAAAATCGTGTCTATGAGCTGGAATAGAATACAGATGGAATAGAACAAACAGTGTCTATGAAATGGAATAGAATACAGATGTAATGGAATTTTTGTGCCTATGAACTGGAATAGAATACAGATGAAGTAGAAATCATAGTCTGAGATTTTATAGAAAAAAGCGTTACAGATGAAATAGTGCGTATGAGCAGGAATGGAATACAGATGGACTAGAAGAAATGGAGTCTATGAGCTGGAATAGAATGCAGATGGAATAGGACAATTAGTGTCTATTAAGTGGAATAGAATCAGATAGATTGGAATTGTTTGTGTCTATGAGCTGGAATAGAATGCAGATGGAATAGAACAAACAGTGTCTATGAGCTGGAATAGAATACAGATGTAATGGAATTTTTGTGCCTATGAACTGGAATAGAATACAGATGAAGTAGAAATCATAGTCTGAGATTTTATAGAAAAAAGCGTTACAGATGAAATAGTGTGTATGAGCAGGAATGGAATACAGATGGACAAGAAGAAATGGAGTCTATGAGCTGGAATAGAATGCAGATGGAATAGGACAATTAGTGTCTATTAAGTGGAATAGAATCAGATAGATTGGAATTGTTTGTGTCTATGAGCTGGAATAGAATGCAGATGGAATAGAACAAACAGTGTCTATGAGCTGGAATAGAATACAGATGGAATAGAATTTTTTGTGTCTATGAGCTGGAATAGAATACAGATGGAATAGAATTTTTTGTGTCTATGAGCTGGTATATAATACAGATGGAATAGAACAAACAGTGTCTATGAGCTGGAATAGAATACAGATGGAATAGAACAAATAGTGTCTGTGAGCTGGAATAGAATACAGATGGAATAGAATTTTTTGTGTCTATGAGCTGGAATAGAATACAGATGGAATAGAACAAACAGTGTCTATGAACTGTAATAGAATACAGATGGAATAGAACAAATAGTGTCTGTGAGCTGGAATAGAATACAGATGGAATAGAACAAACAGTGTCTATGAAATGGAATAGAATACAGATGGATTGGAATTTTTGTGCCTATGAACTGGAATAGAATACAGATGAAGTAGAAATCATAGTCTGAGATTTTATAGAATAAAACGTTACAGATGAAATAGTGTGTATGAGCAGGAATGGAATACAGATGGACTAGAAGAAATGGAGTCTATGAGCTGGAATAGAATGCAGATGGAATAGGACAATTAGTGTCTATTAAGTGGAATAGAATCAGATTGGAATTGTTTGTGTCTATGAGCTGGAATAGAATGCAGATGGAATAGAACAAACAGTGTCTATGAGCTGGAATAGAATGCAGATGGAATAGAACAAACAGTGTCTATGAGCTGGTATAGAATACAGATGGAATAGAACAAACAGTGTCTATGAGCTGGAATAGAATACAGATGGAATAGAACAAACAGTGTCTATGAAATGGAATAGAATACAGATGGAATAGAACAAACAGTGTCTATGAGCTGGAATAGAATACAGATTGAATAGAACAAACAGTGTCTATGAAATGCAATAGAATATAGATGGATTGCAATTTTTTGTGTCTATGAGCTGGAATAGAATACAGATCTAATAGAATAATTAGTGTATTTTAGTGGAATAGAAAACAGATAGAATGGAATTATTTGTGTCGATGAGCTGAAATAGAATACAGATGGAATAGAACAAACAGTGTCTATGAGCTGGAATAGAATGCAGATGGAATAGAACAAACAGTGTCTATGAAATGGAATACAATACAGATGGAATGGAATTTTTGTGCCTATTAACTGGAATAGAATACAGATGAAGTAGAAATCATAGTCAGAGATTTTATAGAATAAAACGTTACAGATGAAATAGTGTGTATGAGCAGGAATGGAATACAGATGGAATAGAGGAAATAGAGTCTATGAGCTGGAATAGAATAGAGATGGAATAGGAAAATTAGTGTCTATTAAGTGGAATAGAATACAGACAGAATGGATTTTTTTGTGTCTATGTGCTGGAATAGAATGCAGATGGAATAGAACAAGTAGTGTCTGTGAGCTGGAATAGAATACAGATGGATTGGAATTTTTGTGCCTATGAACTGGTATAGAATACAGATGGATTGCAATTTTTTGTGTCTGTGAGCTAGAATACAATGCAGATGGAATAGAACAAATATTGTCAATAAGCTGGAATAGAATACAGATGGAATAGAAAAAATCGTGTCTATGAGCTGGAATAGAATACAGATGGAATAGAACAAACAGTGTCTATGAAATGGAATAGAATACAGATGTAATGGAATTTTTGTGCCTATGAACTGGAATAGAATACAGATGAAGTAGAAATCATAGTCTGAGATTTTATAGAAAAAAGCGTTACAGATGAAATAGTGTGTATGACCAGGAATGGAATACAGATGGACAAGAAGAAATGGAGTCTATGAGCTGGAATAGAATGCAGATGGAATAGGACAATTAGTGTCTATTAAGTGGAATAGAATCAGATAGATTGGAATTGTTTGTGTCTATGAGCTGGAATACAATGCAGATGGAATAGAACAAACAGTGTCTATGAGCTGGAATAGAATACAGATGGAATAGAATTTTTTGTGTCTATGAGCTGGAATAGAATACAGATGGAATAGAACAAACAGTGTCTATGAGCTGGTATATAATACAGATGGAATAGAACAAACAGTGTCTATGAGCTGGAATAGAATACAGATGGAATAGAACAAATAGTGTCTGTGAGCTGGAATAGAATACAGATGGAATAGAATTTTTTGTGTCTATGAGCTGGTATAGAATACAGATGGAATAGAACAAACAGTGTCGATGAACTGTAATAGAATACAGATGGAATAGAACAAATAGTGTCTGTGAGCTGAATAGAATATAGATGGAATAGAACAAACAGTGTCTATGAAATGGAATAGAATACAGATGGATTGCAATTTTTTGTGTCTGTGAGCTAGAATACAACGCAGATGGAATAGAACAAATATTGTCAATAAGCTGGAATAGAATACAGATGGAATAGAAAAAATCGTGTCTATGAGCTGGAATAGAATACAGATGGAATAGAACAAACAGTGTCTATGAAATGGAATAGAATACAGATGTAATGGAATTTTTGTGCCTATGAACTGGAATAGAATACAGATGAAGTAGAAATCATAGTCTGAGATTTTATAGAAAAAAGCGTTACAGATGAAATAGTGCGTATGAGCAGGAATGGAATACAGATGGACTAGAAGAAATGGAGTCTATGAGCTGGAATAGAATGCAGATGGAATAGGACAATTAGTGTCTATTAAGTGGAATAGAATCAGATAGATTGGAATTGTTTGTGTCTATGAGCTGGAATAGAATGCAGATGGAATAGAACAAACAGTGTCTATGAGCTGGAATAGAATGCAGATGGAATAGAACAAACAGTGTCTATGAGCTGGAATAGAATACAGATGGAATAGAACAAACAGTGTCTATGAGCTGGAATAGAATACAGATGGAATAGAACAAACAGTGTCTATGAGCTGGTATAGAATACAGATGGAACAGAACAAACAGTGTCTATGAGCTGGAATAGAATACAGATGGAATAGAACAAATAGTGTCTGTGAGCTGGAATAGAATACAGATGGAATAGAACAAACAGTGTCTATGAAATGGAATAGAATACAGATGGATTGGAATTTTTGTGCCTATGAACTGGAATGGAACACAGCTGAAGTAGAAATCATAGTCTGAGATTTTAGAGAAAAAAAAGTAATAGATGAAATACTGTGTATGAGCAGGAATGGAATAGAGATGCAATAGAAGAAATAGAGTCTATGAGCTGGAAAAGAAAAAAGATAGAAAGGAATTTTTTGTTTTTATGGGTTGGAATAGAATACAGATGGAATAGAACAAATAGTGTCTGTGAGCTGGAATAGAATACAGATAGAGTGGAATTTTTTGTGTTTTTAAGCTGGAATAAAATACAGATGGAATAGAAAAATAATTTCTGTGAACTGGAATAGAATACAGACGGAATAGAACAAAAATTGTCTATGAGATGGAATAGAATACAGATGGAATAGAACAAATAGTGTCTATGAGCTGGATTAGAATTCAGATGGAATAAAACAAATAGCGTCTATGAGCTGGAATAGAATACAGATGGAGAAGAAATCATAGTCTTTGAAATTTAATATAAAAACAGTTATAGAAGAAATAGTGTCTGTGAGCTGGAAAAGAAAAAAGATAGAATGGAATTTTTTGTTTTTATGAGCTGGAATAAAATACAGATGGAAAAGAAAAATAATTTCTGTGAACTGGAATAGAATACAGACGGAATAGAACAAAAGTTGTCTATGAGATGGAATAGAATACAAATGGAATAGAACAAATAGTGTCTATGAGCTGGATTGGAATACAGATGGAATAAAACAAATAGCGTCTATGAGCTGGAATAGAATACAGGTGGAGAAGAAATCATAGTCTTTGAAATTTAATATAAAAACAGTTATAGAAGAAATAGTGTCTATGCGCTGGAAAAGAATACAGATGGAATAGAAGAAATAGAGTCTGTGAGCTGGAATAGAATACAGATGGAATAGAACAAACAGTGTCTATGTAATGGAATAGAATACAGATGGAATAGAATTTTTTGTGTCTATGACCTGGAATATAATACAGAAGGAATAGAACAAACAGTGTCTGTGAGCTGGAATAGAATACAGATGGAATAGAACAAACAGTGTCTATGAAATGGAATAGAATACAGATGGATTGGAATTTTTGTGCCTATGAACTGGAATAGAACACAGATGAAGTAGAAATCATAGTCTGAGATTTTATAGAAAAAAAAGTACTAGATGAAATACTGTGTATGAGCAGGAATGGAGTACAGATGGAATAGAAGAAATAGAGTCTATGAGATGGAATAGAATGCAGATAGAATAGAACAAATAGTGTCTATTATGTGGAAGAGAATACAGGTAGAATGGAATTGTTTGTGTCTATGAGCTGGAATAGAACACAGATGGAGTAGAACAAATAGTGTCTATGAGCTGGAATAGAATAGAAATGGAATAGAAAAAATAGAGTCTATGAGCTGGAATAGAATAGAGATGGATTGGAATTTTTTGTGTCTACAAGCTGGAATAAAATACAGATGGAATAGAAGAAATACTGTCTATGAGGTGCAATGGAATACAGATGGAATACAAGAAATAGTGTCTATGAACTGGAATAGAAAAATATGGAATGGAAATTTTTGTGTATGTGCTGGAACAGAATACAGGTAAAAATCATAATCTTTGAAATCATAGTCTTTGAGATTTTATAGAAAAAATAGTTATAGATGAAATAGTGTCTATCAGCTAGAATAGAAAACAGATAGAATGGAATTTCTTGTGTCTATGAGATGGAATAGAATACAGATGGAATAGAACAAACAGTGTCTATGAGCTGGAATAGAATGCAGATGGAATAGAACAAACAGTGTCTATGAAATGGAATAGAATACAGATGGAACGGAATTTTTGTGCCTATTAACTGGAATAGAATACAGATGAAGTAGAAATCATAGTCAGAGATTTTATAGAATAAAAAGTAGTAGATGAAATAGTGTGTATGAGCAGGAATGGAATACAGATGGAATAGAGGAAATAGAGTCTATGAGCTGGAATAGAATAGAGATGGAATAGGACAATTAGTGTCTATTAAGTGGAATAGAATACAGACAGAATGGATTTTTTTGTGTCTATGTGCTGGAATAGAATGCAGATGGAATAGAACAAGTAGTGTCTGTGAGCTGGAATAGAATACAGATAGAATGGAATTTTTTGTGTCTATGAGCTGGAATAGAATGCAGATAGAATGTAATTTTTTGTGTCTATGAGCTGGAATAGAATACAGATGGAATAGAACAAATAGTGTCTTTGAGCTGGAATAGAATACAGATAGAGTGGATTTTTTTGTGTTTATAAGCTGGAATAAAATACACATGGAATAGAAAAATAATTTCTATGAACTGGAATAGAATACAGGTGGAATAGAACAAAAATTGTCTATGAGATGGAATAGAATACAGATGGAATAGAACAAATAGTGTCTATGAGCTGGATTAGAATACAGATGGAATAAAACAAATAGCATCTAAGAGCTGGAATAGAATACAGATAAAATGGAATTTTTTGTGTCTATGAGCTGGAATAGAATACAGATGGAAAAGAAATCATAGTATTTGAAATTTAATATAAAAACAGCTATAGAAGAAATAGTGTCTATGAGCTGGAAAAGAAAAAAGATAGAAAGGAATTTTTTGTTTTTATGGGTTGGAATAGAATACAGATGGAATAGAACAAATAGTGTCTTTGAGCTGGAATAGAATACAGATAGAGTGGAATTTTTTGTGTCTATAAGCTGGAATAAAATACAGATGGAATAGAAGAAATACTGTCTATGAGGCGGAATGGAATACAGATGGAATACAAGAAATAGTGTCTATGAACTGGAATAGAAAAAATATGGAATGGAATTTTTTGTGTCTATGTGCTGGAACAGAATACAGGTGGAGTAGAAATCATAGTCTTTGAGATTTTATAGAAAAAATAGTTATAGATGAAATAGTGTCTATGAGCTAGAATAGAAAACAGATACAATGGAATTTCTTGTGTCTATGAGATGGAATAGAATACAGATGGAATAGAACAAATAGAGTATATGAGCTGGAATAGAATACAGATGGAATAGAACAAATAGTGTCTATTGGTTGTTAAAGAATTCAGAAGGAATACAACAAATAGTGTGTATGAAATGGAATAGAATACAGATAGAATGGAATTTTTTGTGTCTATGAGCTGGAATAGAATACAGATGGAATAGAATTTTTTCTGTCTATGAGCTGGAATAGAATACAGATGGAATAGAACAAATAGTGTCTATGAGCTGGTATAGAATACAGATGGAATAGAACAAACAGTGTCTATGAAATGGAATAGAATACAGATGGATTGCAATTTTTTGTGTCTGTGAGCTAGAATACAATGCAGATGGAATAGAACAAATATTGTCAATAAGCTGGCATAGAATACAGATGGAATAGAAAAAATCGTGTCTATGAGCTGGAATAGAATACAGATGGAATAGAACAAACAGTGTCTATGAAATGGAATAGAATACAGATGTAATGGAATTTTTGTGCCTATGAACTGGAATAGAATACAGATGAAGTAGAAATCATAGTCTGAGATTTTATAGAAAAAAACGTTACAGATGAAATAGTGTGTATGAGCAGGAATGGAATACAGATGGACTAGAAGAAATGGAGTCTATGAGCTGGAATAGAATGCAGATGGAATAGGACAATAAGTGTCTATTAAGTCGAATAGAATCAGATAGATTGGAATTGTTTGTGTCTATGAGCTGGAATAGAATGCAGATGGAATAGAACAAACAGTGTCTATGAGCTGGAATAGAATACAGATGGAATAGAATTTTTTGTGTCTATGAGCTGGAATAGAATACAGATGGAATAGAACAAACAGTGTCTATGAGCTGGTATAGAATACAGATGGAATAGAACAAACAGTATCTATGAGCTGGAATAGAATACAGATGGAATAGAACAAATAGTGTCTGTGAGCTGGAATAGAATACAGATGGAATAGAACAAACAGTGTCTATGAAATGGAATAGAATACAGACGGATTGGAATATTTGTGCCTATGTACTGGAATGGAACACAGATGAAGTAGAAATCATAGTCTGAGATTTTATAGAAAAAAAAGTAATAGATGAAATACTGTGTATGAGCAGGAGTGGAATAGAGATGGAATAGAAGAAATAGAGTCTATGAGCTGGAAAAGAATAGAGATGGAATAGAACAAATAGTGTCTTTGAGCTGGAATAGAATACAGATGGAAGAGAACAAATAGTGTCTATGAGCTGGATTAGAATACAGATGGAATAAAACAAATAGCGTCTATGAGCTGGAATAGAATACAGATGGAGAAGAAATCATAGTCTTTGAAATTTAATATAAAAACAGTTATAGAAGAAATAGTGTCTATGAGCTGGAAAAGAATGCAGATGGAATAGAACAAACAGTGTCTATGAGCTGGAATAGAATACAGATGGAATAGAATTTTTTGTGTCTATGAGCTGGAATAGAATACAGATGGAATAGAACAAACAGTGTCTATGAGCTGGTATATAATACAGATGGAATAGAACAAACAGTGTCTATGAGCTGGAATAGAATACAGATGGAATAGAACAAATAGTGTCTGTGAGCTGGAATAGAATACAGATGGAATAGAATTTTTTGTGTCTATGAGCTGGGATAGAATACAGATGGAATAGAACAAACAGTGTCTATGAACTGTAATAGAATACAGATGGAATAGAACAAATAGTGTCTGTGAGCTGAATAGAATATAGATGGAATAGAACAAACAGTGTCTATGAAATGGAATAGAATACAGATGGATTGCAATTTTTTGTGTCTGTGAGCTAGAATACAACGCAGATGGAATAGAACAAATATTGTCAATAAGCTGGAATAGAATACAGATGGAATAGAAAAAATCGTGTCTATGAGCTGGAATAGAATACAGATGGAATAGAACAAACAGTGTCTATGAAATGGAATAGAATACAGATGTAATGGAATTTTTGTGCCTATGAACTGGAATAGAATACAGATGAAGTAGAAATCATAGTCTGAGATTTTATAGAAAAAAGCGTTACAGATGAAATAGTGCGTATGAGCAGGAATGGAATACAGATGGACTAGAAGAAATGGAGTCTATGAGCTGGAATAGAATGCAGATGGAATAGGACAATTAGTGTCTATTAAGTGGAATAGAATCAGATAGATTGGAATTGTTTGTGTCTATGAGCTGGAATAGAATGCAGATGGAATAGAACAAACAGTGTCTATGAGCTGGAATAGAATGCAGATGGAATAGAACAAACAGTGTCTATGAGCTGGAATAGAATACAGATGGAATAGAACAAACAGTGTCTATGAGCTGGAATAGAATACAGATGGAATAGAACAAACAGTGTCTATGAGCTGGTATAGAATACAGATGGAATAGAACAAATAGTGTCTGTGAGCTGGAATAGAATACAGATGGAATAGAACAAACAGTGTCTATGAAATGGAATAGAATACAGATGGATTGGAATTTTTGTGCCTATGAACTGGAATGGAACACAGCTGAAGTAGAAATCATAGTCTGAGATTTTAGAGAAAAAAAAGTAATAGATGAAATACTGTGTATGAGCAGGAATGGAATAGAGATGCAATAGAAGAAATAGAGTCTATGAGCTGGAAAAGAATAAAGATAGAAAGGAATTTTTTGTTTTTATGGGTTGGAATAGAATACAGATGGAATAGAACAAATAGTGTCTGTGAGCTGGAATAGAATACAGATAGAGTGGAATTTTTTGTGTTTTTAAGCTGGAATAAAATACAGATGGAATAGAAAAATAATTTCTGTGAACTGGAATAGAATACAGACGGAATAGAACAAAAATTGTCTATGAGATGGAATAGAATACAGATGGAATAGAACAAATAGTGTCTATGAGCTGGATTAGAATTCAGATGGAATAAAACAAATAGCGTCTATGAGCTGGAATAGAATACAGATGGAGAAGAAATCATAGTCTTTGAAATTTAATATAAAAACAGTTATAGAAGAAATAGTGTCTGTGAGCTGGAAAAGAAAAAAGATAGAATGGAATTTTTTGTTTTTATGAGCTGGAATAAAATACAGATGGAAAAGAAAAATAATTTCTGTGAACTGGAATAGAATACAGACGGAATAGAACAAAAGTTGTCTATGAGATGGAATAGAATACAAATGGAATAGAACATATAGTGTCTATGAGCTGGATTGGAATACAGATGGAATAAAACAAATAGCGTCTATGAGCTGGAATAGAATACAGATGGAGAAGAAATCATAGTCTTTGAAATTTAATATAAAAACAGTTATAGAAGAAATAGTGTCTATGCGCTGGAAAAGAATACAGATGGAATAGAAGAAATAGAGTCTGTGAGCTGGAATAGAATACAGATGGAATAGAACAAACAGTGTCTATGTAATGGAATAGAATACAGATGGAATAGAATTTTTTGTGTCTATGACCTGGAATATAATACAGAAGGAATAGAACAAACAGTGTCTGTGAGCTGGAATAGAATACAGATGGAATAGAACAAACAGTGTCTATGAAATGGAATAGAATACAGATGGATTGGAATTTTTGTGCCTATGAACTGGAATAGAACACAGATGAAGTAGAAATCATAGTCTGAGATTTTATAGAAAAAAAAGTTATAGATGAAATAGTGTGTATTAGCAGGAATGGAGTACAGATGGAATAGAAGAAATAGAGTCTATGAGATGGAATAGAATGCAGATGGAATAGAACAAATAGTGTCTATTAAGTGGAATAGAATACATACAGAATGGAAGTGTTTGTGTCTGTGAGCTGGAATAGAACACAGATGGAGTAGAACAAATAGTGTCTATGAGCTAGAATAGAATAGAAATGGAATAGAAAAAATAGTGTCTATGAGCTGGAATAGAATAGAGATGGATTGGAATTTTTTGTGTCTATGAGCTGGAATAGAATACAGATGTAATAGAATAATTAGTGTCTTTTTAGTGGAATAGAATACAGATATAATGGAATTATTTGTGTCGATGAGATGGAACAGAATACAGATGGAATAGAACAAACAGTGTCTATGAAATGGAATAGAATACATATGGAATAGAACAAATATTTTCAATAAGCTTGAATAGAATACAGATGGAATAGAACAAACAGTGTCTATGAGCTGGAATAGAATACAGATGGAATAGAACAAACAGTGTCTATGAGCTGGTATAGAATACAGATGGAACAGAACAAACAGTGTCTATGAGCTGGAATAGAATACAGATGGAATAGAACAAATAGTGTCTGTGAGCTGGAATAGAATACAGATGGAATAGAATTTTTTGTGTCTATGAGCTGGTATAGAATACAGATGGAATAGAACAAACAGTGTCTATGAACTGTAATAGAATACAGATGGAATAGAAAAAATCGTGTCTATGAGCTGGAATAGAATACAAATGGAATAGAACAAACAGTGTCTATGAAATGGAATAGAATACAGATAGAATGGAATTTTTGTGCCTATGAACTGGAATAGAATACAGATGAAGTAGAAATCATAGTCTGAGATTTTATAGAAAAAAACGTTACAGATGAAATAGTGTGTATGAGCAGGAATGGAATGCAGATGGAATAGAAGAAATAGTGTCTGTGAGCTGGAATAGAATACAGATAGATTGGAACTGTTTGTGTCTATGAGCTGGAATAGAATGCAGATGGAATAGAAGAAACAGTGTCTATGAGCTGGTATAGAATACAGATGGAATAGAACAAACAGTGTCTATGAACTGTAATAGAATACAGATGGAATAGAACAAATAGTGTCTGTGAGCTGGAATAGAATACAGATGGAATAGAACAAACAGTGTCTATGAAATGGAATAGAATACAGATGGATTGGAATTTTTGTGCCTATGAACTGGAATAGAACACAGATGAAGTAGAAATCATAGTCTGAGATTTTATAGAAAAAAAAGTACTAGATGAAATACTGTGTATGAGCAGGAATGGAGTACAGATGGAATAGAAGAAATAGAGTCTATGAGATGGAATAGAATGCAGATAGAATAGAACAAATAGTGTCTATTATGTGGAAGAGAATACAGATAGAATGGAATTGTTTGTGTCTATGAGCTGGAATAGAACACAGATGGAAAAGAAATCATAGTATTTGAAATTTAATATAAAAACAGCTATAGAAGAAATAGTGTCTATGAGCTGGAAAAGAAAAATATAGAAAGGAATTTTTTGTTTTTATGGGTTGGAATAGAATACAGATGGAATAGAACAAATAGTGTCTTTGAGCTGGAATAGAATACAGATAGACTGGAATTTTTTGTGTCTATATGCTGGAATAAAATACAGATGGAATAGAAGAAATACTGTCTATGAGGCGGAATGGAATACAGATGGAATACAAGAAATAGTGTCTATGAACTGGAATAGAAAAAATATGGAATGGAATTTTTTTTGTCTATGTGCTGGAACAGAATACAGGTGGAGTAGAAATCATAGTCTTTGAGATTTTATAGAAAAAATAGTTATAGATGAAATAGTGTCTATCAGCTAGAATAGAAAACAGATAGAATGGAATTTCTTGTGTCTATGAGATGGAATAGAATACAGATGGAATAGAACAAACAGTGTCTATGAGCTGGAATAGAATGCAGATGGAATAGAACAAACAGTGTCTATGAACTGGAATAGAATACAGATGAAGTAGAAATCATAGTCAGAGATTTTAAAGAATAAAAAGTAGTAGATGAAATAGTGTGTATGAGCAGGAATGGAATACAGATGGAATAGAGGAAATAGAGTCTATGAGCTGGAATAGAATAGAGATGGAATAGGACAATTAGTGTCTATTAAGTGGAATAGAATACAGACAGAATGGACTTTTTTGTGTCTATGTGCTGGAATAGAATGCAGATGGAATAGAACAAGTAGTGTCTGTGAGCTGGAATAGAATACAGATAGAATGGAATTTTTTGTGTCTATGAGCTGGAATAGAATGCAGATAGAATGTAATTTTTTGTGTCTATGAGCTGGAATAGAATACAGATGGAATAGAACAAATAGTGTCTTTGAGCTGGAATAGAATACAGATAGAGTGGAATTTTTTGTGTTTATAAGCTGGAATAAAATACAGATGGAATAGAAAAATAATTTCTATGAACTGGAATAGAAGACAGGTGGAATAGAACAAAAATTGTCTATGAGATGGAATAGAATACAGATGGAATAGAACAAATAGTGTCTATGAGCTGGATTAGAATACAGATGGAATAAAACAAATAGCATCTAAGAGCTGGAATAGAATACAGATAAAATGGAATTTTTTGTGTCTATGAGCTGGAATAGAATACAGATGGAAAAGAAATCATAGTATTTGAAATTTAATATAAAAACAGCTATAGAAGAAATAGTGTCTATGAGCTGGAAAAGAAAAATATAGAAAGGAATTTTTTGTTTTTATGGGTTGGAATAGAATACAGATGGAATAGAACAAATAGTGTCTTTGAGCTGGAATAGAATACAGATAGACTGGAATTTTTTGTGTCTATATGCTGGAATAAAATACAGATGGAATAGAAGAAATACTGTCTATGAGGCGGAATGGAATACAGATGGAATACAAGAAATAGTGTCTATGAACTGGAATAGAAAAAATATGGAATGGAATTTTTTTTGTCTATGTGCTGGAACAGAATACAGGTGGAGTAGAAATCATAGTCTTTGAGATTTTATAGAAAAAATAGTTATAGATGAAATAGTGTCTATGAGCTAGAATAGAAAACAGATAGAATGGAATTTCTTGTGTCTATGAGATGGAATAGAATACAGATGGAATAGAAGAAATAGAGTCTATGAGCTGGAATAGAATACAGATGGAATAGAACAAATAGTGTCTATTGGTTGTTAAAGAATTCAGAAGGAATACAACAAATAGTGTGTATGAAATGGAATAGAATACAGATAGAATGGAATTTTTTGTGTCTATGAGCTGGAATAGAATACAGAGGGAATAGAATTTTTTCTGTCTATGAGCTGGAATAGAATACAGATGGAATAGAACAAATAGTGTCTATGAGCTGGTATAGAATACAGATGGAATAGAACAAACAGTGTCTATGAAATGGAATAGAATACAGATGGATTGCAATTTTTTGTGTCTGTGAGCTAGAATAAAATGCAGATGGAATAGAACAAATATTGTCAATAAGCTGGCATAGAATACAGATGGAATAGAAAAAATCGTGTCTATGAGCTGGAATAGAATACAGATGGAATAGAACAAACAGTGTCTATGAAATGGAATAGAATACAGATGTAATGGAATTTTTGTGCCTATGAACTAGAATAGAATACAGATGAAGTAGAAATCATAGTCTGAGATTTTATAGAAAAAAACGTTACAGATGAAAAAGTGTGTATGAGCAGGAATGGAATACAGATGGACTAGAAGAAATGGAGTCTATGAGTTGGAATAGAATGCAGATGGAATAGGACAATAAGTGTCTATTAAGTCGAATAGAATCAGATAGATTGGAATTGTTTGTGTCTATGAGCTGGAATAGAATGCAGATGGAATAGAACAAACAGTGTCTATGAGCTGGAATAGAATACAGATGGAATAGAATTTTTTGTGTCTATGAGCTGGAATAGAATACAGATGGAATAGAACAAACAGTGTCTATGAGCTGGTATAGAATACAGATGGAATAGAACAAACAGTGTCTATGAGCTGGAATAGAATACAGATGGAATAGAACAAATAGTGTCTGTGAGCTGGAATAGAATACAGATGGAATAGAATTTTTTGTGTCTATGAGCTGGAATAGAATACAGATGGAATAGAACAAACAGTGTCTATGAGCTGGTATAGAATACAGATGGAATAGAACAAACAGTATCTATGAGCTGGAATTGAATACAGATGGAATAGAACAAATAGTGTCTGTGAGCTGGAATAGAATACAGATGGAATAGAACAAACAGTGTCTATGAAATGGAATAGAATACAGATGGATTGGAATTTTTGTGCCTATGAACTGGAATGGAACACAGATGAAGTAGAAATCATAGTCTGAGATTTTATAGAAAAAAAAGTAATAGATGAAATACTGTGTATGAGCAGGAATGGAATAGAGATGGAATAGAAGAAATAGAGTCTATGAGCTGGAAAAGAATAGAGATGGAATAGAACAAATAGTGTCTTTGAGCTGGAATAGAATACAGATGGAAGAGAACAAATAGTGTCTATGAGCTGGATTAGAATACAGATGGAATAAAACAAATAGCGTCTATGAGCTGGAATAGAATACAGATGGAGAAGAAATCATAGTCTTTGAAATTTAATATAAAAACAGTTATAGAAGAAATAGTGTCTATGAGCTGGAAAAGAAAAAAGATAGAATGGAATTTTTTGTGTTTATGATCTGGAATAGAATGCAAATGGAATAGAATAATTAGTGTCTATTAAGTGCAATAGAATACAGATAGATTGGAATTGTTTGTGTCTATGAGCTGGAATAGAACGCAGATGGAATAGAACAAACAGTGTCTATGAGCTGGTATAGAATACAGATGGAATAGAAGAAATAGAGTCTGTGAGCTGGAATAGAATACAGATGGAATAGAACAAACAGTGTCTATGAAATGGAATAGAATACAGATGGAATAGAATTTTTTGTGTCTATGACCTGGAATAGAATACAGATGGAATAGAACAAACAGTGTCTGTGAGCTGGAATAGAATACAGATGTAATGGAATTATTGTGCCTATGAACTGGAATAGAACACAGATGAAGTAGAAATCATAGTCTGAGATTTTATAGAAAAAAAAGTAAGAGATGAAATAGTGTGTATGAGCAGGAATGGAATACAGATGGAAAAGCGGAAATAGAGTCTATGAGCTGGAATAGAATAGAGATGGAATAGGACAATTAGTGTCTATTAAGTGGAATAGAATACAGACAGAATGGATTTTTTTGTGTCTATGTGCTGGAATAGAATGCAGATGGAATAGAACAAATAGTGTCTGTGAGCTGGAATAGAATACAGATGGAATAGAACAAACAGTGTCTATGAAATGGAATAGAATACAGATGGATTGGAATTTTTGTGCCTATGAACTGGAATAGAATACAGATGAAGTAGAAATCATAGTCTGAGATTTTATAGAATAAAACGTTACAGATGAAATAGTGTGTATGAGCAGGAATGGAATACAGATGGACTAGAAGAAATGGAGTCTATGAGCTGGAATAGAATGCAGATGGAATAGGACAATTAGTGTCTATTAAGTGGAATAGAATCAGATAGATTGGAATTGTTTGTGTCTATGAGCTGGAATAGAATGCAGATGGAGTAGAACAAACAGTGTCTATGAGCTGGAATAGAATGCAGATGGAATAGAACAAACAGTGACTATGAGCTGGTATAGAATACAGATGGAATAGAACAAACAGTGTCTATGAGCTGGAATAGAATACAGATGGAATAGAACAAACACTGTCTATGAAATGGAATAGAATACAGATGGAATAGAACAAACAGTGTCTATGAGCTGGAATAGAATACAGATTGAATAGAACAAACAGTGTCTATGAAATGGAATAGAATATAGATGGATTGCAATTTTTTCTGTCTATGAGTTGGAATAGAATACAGATCTAATAGAATAATTAGTGTATTTTAGTGGAATAGAAAACAGATAGAATGGAATTATTTGTGTCGATGAGCTGAAATAGAATACAGATGGAATAGAACAAACAGTGTCTATGAGCTGGAATAGAATGCAGATGGAATAGAACAAACAGTGTCTATGAAACGGAATACAATACAGATGGAATGGAATTTTTGTGCCTATTAACTGGAATAGAATACAGATGAAGTAGAAATCATAGTCAGAGATTTTATAGAAAAAAAAGTAATAGATGAAATAGTGTGTATGAGCAGGAATGGAATACAGATGGAATAGAGGAAATAGAGTCTATGAGCTGGAATAGAATAGAGATGGAATAGGACAATTAGTGTCTATTAAGTGGAATAGAATACAGACAGAATGGATTTTTTTGTGTCTATGTGCTGGAATAGAATGCAGATGGAATAGAACAAGTAGTGTCTGTGAGCTGGAATAGAATACAGATGGATTGTAATTTTTGTGCCTATGAACTGGTATAGAATACAGATGGATTGCAATTTTTTGTGTCTGTGAGCTAGAATACAATGCAGATGGAATAGAACAAATATTGTCAATAAGCTGGAATAGAATACAGATGGAATAGAAAAAATCGTGTCTATGAGCTGGAATAGAATACAGATGGAATAGAACAAACAGTGTCTATGAAATGGAATAGAATACAGATGTAATGGAATTTTTGTGCCTATGAACTGGAATAGAATACAGATGAAGTAGAAATCATAGTCTGAGATTTTATAGAAAAAAGCGTTACAGATGAAATAGTGTGTATGAGCAGGAATGGAATACAGATGGACAAGAAGAAATGGAGTCTATGAGCTGGAATAGAATGCAGATGGAATAGGACAATTAGTGTCTATTAAGTGGAATAGAATCAGATAGATTGGAATTGTTTGTGTCTATGAGCTGGAATAGAATGCAGATGGAATAGAACAAACAGTGTCTATGAGCTGGAATAGAATACAGATGGAATAGAATTTTTTGTGTCTATGAGCTGGAATAGAATACAGATGGAATAGAATTTTTTGTGTCTATGAGCTGGTATATAATACAGATGGAATAGAACAAACAGTGTCTGTGAGCTGGAATAGAATACAGATGGAATAGAATTTTTTGTGTCTATGAGCTGGTATAGAATACAGATGGAATAGAACAAACAGTGTCTATGAACTGTAATAGAATACAGATGGAATAGAACAAATAGTGTCTGTGAGCTGAATAGAATATAGATGGAATAGAACAAACAGTGTCTATGAAATGGAATAGAATACAGATGGATTGCAATTTTTTGTGTCTGTGAGCTAGAATACAACGCAGATGGAATAGAACAAATATTGTCAATAAGCTGGAATAGAATACAGATGGAATAGAAAAAATCGTGTCTATGAGCTGGAATAGAATACAGATGGAATAGAACAAACAGTGTCTATGAAATTGAATAGAATACAGATGTAATGGAATTTTTGTGCCTATGAACTGGAATAGAATACAGATGAAGTAGAAATCATAGTCTGAGATTTTATAGAATAAAGCGTTACAGATGAAATAGTGCGTATGAGAAGGAATGGAATACAGATGGACTAGAAGAAATGGAGTCTATGAGCTGGAATAGAATGCTGATGGAATAGGACAATTAGTGTCTATTAAGTGGAATAGAATCAGATAGATTGGAATTGTTTGTGTCTATGAGCTGGAATAGAATGCAGATGGAATAGAACAAACAGTGTCTATGAGCTGGAATAGAATGCAGATGGAATAGAACAAACAGTGTCTATGAGCTGGAATAGAATACAGATGGAATAGAACAAACAGTGTCTATGAGCTGGAATAGAATACAGATGGAATAGAACAAACAGTGTCTATGAGCTGGTATAGAATACAGATGGAACAGAACAAACAGTGTCTATGAGCTGGAATAGAATACAGATGGAATAGAACAAATAGTGTCTGTGAGCTGGAATAGAATACAGATGGAATAGAACAAATAGTGTCTGTGAGCTGGAATAGAATACAGATGGAATAGAACAAACAGTGTCTATGAAATGGAATAGAATACAGATGGATTGGAATTTTTGTGCCTATGTACTGGAATGGAACACAGATGAAGTAGAAATCATAGTCTGAGATTTTATAGAAAAAAAAGTAATAGATGAAATACTGTGTATGAGCAGGAATGGAATAGAGATGGAATAGAAGAAATAGAGTCTATGAGCTGGAAAAGAATAGAGATGGAATAGAACAAATAGTGTCTTTGAGCTGGAATAGAATACAGATAGAGTGGAATTTTTTGTGTTTTTAAGCTGGAATAAAATACAGATGGAATAGAAAAATAATTTCTGTGAACTGGAATAGAATACAGACGTAATAGAACAAAAATTGTCTATGAGATGGAATAGAATACAGATGGAATAGAACAAATAGTGTCTATGAGCTGGATTAGAATACAGATGGAATAAAACAAATAGCGTCTATGAGCTGGAATAGAATACAGATGGAGAAGAAATCATAGTCTTTGAAATTTAATATAAAAACAGTTATAGAAGAAATAGTGTCTATGAGCTGGAAAAGAAAAAAGATAGAATGGAATTTTTTGTGTTTATGAGCTGGAATAGAATGCAAATGGAATAGAACAATTAGTGTCTATTAAGTGGAATAGAATACAGATAGATTGGAATTGTTTGTGTCTATGAGCTGGAATAGAACGCAGATGGAATAGAACAAACAGTGTCTATGAGCTGGTATACAATACAGATGGAATAGAACAAAGAGTGTCTATGCGCTGGAAAAGAATACAGATGGAATAGAAGAAATAGAGTCTGTGAGCTGGAATAGAATACAGATGGAACAGAACAAACAGTGTCTATGAAATGGAATAGAATACAGATGGAATAGAACAAACAGTGTCTGTGAGCTGGAATAGAATACAGATGTAATGGAATTTTTGTGCCTATGAACTGGAATAGAACACAGATGAAGTAGAAATCATAGTCTGAGATTTTATAGAAAAAAAAGTAAGAGATGAAATAGTGTGTATGAGCAGGAATGGAATACAGATGGAAAAGAGGAAATAGAGTCTATGAGCTGGAATAGAATAGAGACGGAATAGGACAATTAGTGTCTATTAAGTGGAATAGAATACAGACAGAATGGATTTTTTTGTGTCTATGTGCTGGAATAGAATGCAGATGGAATAGAACAAACAGTGTCTATGAGCTGGTATAGAATACAGATGGAATACAACAAACAGTGTCTATGAGCTGGAATAGAATACAGATGGAATAGAACAAACAGTGTCTATGAAATGGAATAGAATACAGATGGATTGGAATTTTTGTGCCTATGAACTGGAATAGAATACAGATGAAGTAGAAATCATAGTCTGAGATTTTATAGAATAAAACGTTACAGATGAAATAGTGTGTATGAGCGGGAATGGAATACAGATGGGCTAGAGGAAATAGAGTCTATGAGCTGGAATAGAATGCAGATGGAATAGGACAATTAGTGTCTATTAAGTGGAAAAGAATCAGATAGATTGGAATTGTTTGTGTCTATGAGCTGGTATAGAATGCAGATGGAATAGAACAAACAGCGTCTATGAGCTGGAATAGAATGCAGATGGAATAGAACAAACAGTGTCTATGAGCTGGTATAGAATACAGATGGAATAGAAAAAATCGTGTCTATGAGCTGGAATAGAATAGAGATGGATTGGAATTTTTTGTGTCTATGAGCTGGAATAGAATACAGATGTAATAGAATAATTAGTGTATTTTAGTGGAATAGAATACAGATAGAATGGAATTATTTGTGTCGATGAGCTGAAATAGAATACAGATGGAATAGAACAAACAGTGTCTATGAGCTGGAATAGAATGCAGATGGAATAGAACAAACAGTGTCTATGAAATGGAATACAATACAGATGGAATGGAATTTTTGTGCCTATTAACTGGAATAGAATACAGATGAAGTAGAAATCATAGTCAGAGATTTTATAGAAAAAAAAGTAATAGATGAAATAGTGTGTATGAGCAGGAATGGAATACAAATGGAATAGAGGAAATAGAGTCTATGAGCTGGAATAGAATAGAGATGGAATAGGACAATTAGTGTCTATTAAGTGGAATAGAATACAGACAGAATGGATTTTTTTGTGTCTATGTGCTGGAATAGAATGCAGATGGAATAGAACAAGTAGTGTCTGTGAGCTGGAATAGAATACAGATGGAATAGAACAAATATTGTCTTTGAGCTGGAATAGAATACAGATAGAGTGGAATTTTTTGTGTTTATAAGCTGGAATAAAATACAGATGGAATAGAAAAATAATTTCTATGAACTGGAATAGAATACAGATGGAATAGAACAAATAGTGTCTATGAGCTGGATTAGAATACAGATGGAATAAAACAAATAGCATCTATGAGCTGGAATAGAATACAGATAAAATGGAATTTTTTGTGTCTATGAGCTGGAATAGAATACAGATGGAGAAGAAATCATAGTCTTTGAAATTTAATATAAAAACAGCTATAGAAGAAATAGTGTCTATTAGCTGGAAAAGAAAAAGGATAGAAAGGAATTTTTTGTTTTTATGGGTTGGAATAGAATACAGATGGAATAGAACAAATAGTGTCTCTGAGCTGGAATAGAATACAGATAGAGTGCAATTTTTTGTGTCTATAAGCTGGAATAAAATACAGATGGAATAGAATAAATACTGTCTATGAGGCGGAATGGAATACAGATGGAATACAAGAAATAGTGTCTATGAACTGGAATAGAAAAAATATGGAATGGAAGTTTTTGTGTCTATGTGCTGGAACAGAATACAGGTGGAGTAGAAATCATAGTCTTTGAGATTTTATAGAAAAAATAGTTATAGATGAAATAGTGTCTATGAGCTAGAATAGAAAACAGATAGAATGGAATTTCTTGTGTCTATGAGATGGAATGGAATACAGATGGAATAGAAGAAATAGAGTCTATGAGCTGGAATAGAATACAGATGGAATAGAACAAACAGTGTCTATGAAATGGAATAGAATACAGATGGATTGCAATTTTTTGTGTCTGTGAGCTAGAATACAATGCAGATGGAATAGAACAAATATTGTCAATAAGCTGGAATAGAATACAGATGGAATAGAAAAAATCGTGTCTATGAGCTGGAATAGAATACAGATGGAATAGAACAAACAGTGTCTATGAAATTGAATAGAATACAGATGTAATGGAATTTTTGTGCCTATGAACTGGAATAGAATACAGATGAAGTAGAAATCATAGTCTGAGATTTTATAGAAAAAAGCGTTACAGATGAAATAGTGTGTATGAGCAGGAATGGAATACAGATGGACTAGAAGAAATGGAGTCTATGAGCTGGAATAGAATGCAGATGGAATAGGACAATTAGTGTCTATTAAGTGGAATAGAATCAGATACATTGGAATTGTTTGTGTCTACGAGCTGGAATAGAATGCAGACGGAATAGAACAAACAGTGTCTATGAACTGGAATAGAATGCAGATGGAATAGAACAAACAGTGTCTATGAAATGGAATAGAATGCAGATGGAATAGAACAAACAGTGTCTATGAGCTGGAATAGAATACAGATGGAATCGAACAAACAGTGTCTATGAGCTGGTATAGAATACAGATGGAATAGAACAAACAGTGTCTATGAGCTGGAATAGAATACAGATGGAATAGAACAAATAGTGTCTGTGAGCTGGAATAGAATACAGATGGAATAGAATTTTTTGTGTCTATGAGCTGGTATAGAATACAGATGGAATAGAACAAACAGTGTATATGAACTGTATTAGAATACAGATGGAATAGAACAAATAGTGTCTGTGAGCTGAATAGAATACAGATGGAATAGAACAAACAGTGTCTATGAAATGGAATAGAATACAGATGGATTGCAATTTTTTGTGTCTGTGAGCTAGAATACAATGCAGATGGAATAGAACAAATATTGTCAATAAGCTGGAATAGAATAGAGATGGAATAGAAAAAATCGTGTCTATGAAATGGAATAGAATACAGATGGAATAGAACAAAGAGTGTCTATGAGCTGGAATAGAATGCAGATGGAATATAACAAACAGTGTCTATGAAATGGAATAGAATAGAGATGTAATGGAATTTTTGTGCCTATGAACTGGAATAGAATACAGATGAAGTAGAAATCATAGTCTGAGATTTTATAGAAAAAAACGTTACAGATGAAATAGTGTGTATGAGCAGGAATGGAATACAGATGGACTAGAAGAAATAGAGTCTATGAGCTGGAATAGAATGCAGATGGAATAGGACAATTAGTGTCTATTAAGTGGAATAGAATCAGATAGATTGGAATTGTTTGTGTCTATGAGCTGGAATAGAATGCAGATGGAATAGAACAAACAGTGTCTATGAGCTGGAATAGAATGTTGATGGAATAGAACAAACAGTGTCTATGAAATGGAATAGAATGCATATGGAATAGAATTTTTTGTGTCTATGAGCTGGAATAGAATACAGATGGAATAGAAAAAATCGTGTCTATGAGCTGGAGTAGAATAGAGATGGATTGGAATTTTTTGTGTCTATGAGCTGGAATAGAATACAGATCTAATAGAATAATTAGTGTATTTTAGTGGAATAGAAAACAGATAGAATGGAATTATTTGTGTCGATGAGCTGAAATAGTATACAGATGGAATAGAACAAACAGTGTCTATGAGCTGGAATAGAATGCAGATGGAATAGAACAAACAGTGTCTATGAAATGGAATACAATACAGATGGAATGGAATTTTTGTGCCTATTAACTGGAATAGAATACAGATGAAGTAGAAATCATAGTCAGAGATTTTATAGAAAAAAAAGTAATAGATGAAATAGTGTGTATGAGCAGGAATGGAATACAGATGGAATAGAGGAAATAGAGTCTATGAGCTGGAATAGAATAGAGATGGAATAGGACAATTAGTGTCTATTAAGTGGAATAGAATACAGACAGAATGGATTTTTTTGTGTCTATGTGCTGGAATAGAATGCAGATGGAATAGAACAAGTAGTGTCTGTGAGCTGGAATAGAATACAGATAGAATGGAATTTTTTGTGTCTATGAGCTGGAATAAAATACAGATGGAATAGAACAAATAGTGTCTATGACATGGAATTGAATACAGATGGAATAGAACAAATAGTGTCTATTGGTTGTTAAAGAATTCAGAAGGAATACAACAAATAGTGTGTATGAAGTGGAATAGAATACAGATAGAATGGAATTTTTTGTGTCTATGAGCTGGAATAGAATACAGATGGAATAGAATTTTTTGTGTCTATGAGCTGGAATAGAATACAGATGGAATAGAACAAATAGTGTCTATGAGCTGGAATTTTTTGTGTCTATGTGCTGGAACAGAATACAGGTGGAGTAGAAATCATAGTCTTTGAGATTTTATAGAAAAAATAGTTATAGATGAAATAGTGTCTATGAGCTAGAATAGAAAACAGATAGAATGGAATTTCTTGTGTCTATGAGATGGAATAGAATACAGATGGAATAGAACAAATAGTGTCTATTGGTTGTTAAAGAATTCAGAAGGAATACAACAAATAGTGTGTATGAAATGGAATAGAATACAGATAGAATGGAATTTTTTGTGTCAATGAGCTGGAATAGAATACAGATGGAATAGAATTTTTTGTGTCTATGAGCTGGAATAGAATACAGATAGAATAGAACAAATAGTGTCTATTGGTTGTTAAAGAATTCAGAAGGAATACAACAAATAGTGTGTATGAAATGGAATAGAATACAGATAGAATGGAATTTTTTGTGTCTATGAGCTGGAATAGAATACAGATGGAATAGAACAAATAGTGTCTATGAGCTGGTATAGAATACAGATGGAATAGAACAAATAGTGTATATGAACTGTAATACAATACAGATGGAATAGAACAAACAGTGTCTATGAAATGGAATAGAATAGAGATGGATTGCAATTTTTTGTGTCTGTGAGCTAGAATACAATGCAGATGGAATAGAACAAATATTGTCAATAAGCTGGAATAGAATACAGATGGAATAGAACAAACAGTGTCTATGAGCTGGAATAGAATACAGACGGAATAGAACAAACAGTGTCTGTGAGCTGGAATAGAATACAGATGGAATAGAACAAACAGTGTCTGTGAGCTGGAATAGAATACAGATGGAATAGAACAAACAGTGTCTATGAAATGGAATAGAATACAGATGGATTGGAATTTTTGTGCCTATGAACTGGAATGGAACACAGATGAAGTAGAAATCATAGTCTGAGATTTTATAGAAAAAAAAGTAATGGATGAAATACTGTGTATGAGCAGGAATGGAATAGAGATGGAATAGAAGAAATAGAGTCTATGAGCTGGAAAAGAATAGAGATGGAATTGAACAAATAGTGTCTTTGAGCTGGAATAGAATACAGATAGAGTGGAATTTTTTGTGTTTTTAAGCTGGAATAAAATACAGATGGAATAGAGAAATAATTTCTGTGAACTGGAATAGAATACAGACGGAATAGAACAAAAATTTTCTATGAGATGGAATAGAATACAGATGGAATAGAACAAATAGTGTCTATGAGCTGGATTAGAATACAGATGGAATAAAACAAATAGCGTCTATGAGCTGGAATAGAATACAGATGGAGAAGAAATCATAGTCTTTGAAATTTAATAAAAAAACAGTTATAGAAGAAATAGTGTCTATGAGCTGGAAAAGAAAAAATATAGAATGGAATTTTTTGTGTTTATGAGCTGGAATAGAATGCAAATGGAATAGAACAATTAGTGTCTATTAAGTGGAATAGAATACAGATAGATTGGAATTGTTTGTGTCTATGAGCTGGAATAGAACGCAGATGGAATTGAAAAACAGTGTCTATGAGCTGGTATAGAATACAGATGGAATAGAACAAAGAGTGTCTATGCGCTGGAAAAGAATACAGATGGAATAGAAGAAATAGAGTCTGTGAGCTGGAATAGAATACAGATGGAATAGAACAAACAGTGTCTATGAGCTGGAATAGAATGCAGATGGAATAGAACAAACAGTGTCTATGAAATGGAATAGAATACAGATGGAATGGAATTTTTGTGCCTATTAACTGGAATAGAATACAGATGAAGTAGAAATCATAGTCAGAGATTTTATAGAAAAAAAAGTAATAGATGAAATAGTGTGTATGAGCAGGAATGGAATACAGATGGAATAGAGGAAATAGAGTCTATGAGCTGGAATTGAATAGAGATGGAATAGGACAATTAGTGTCTGTTAAGTGGAATAGAATACAGACAGAATGGATTTTTTTGTGTCTGTGTGCTGGAATAGAATGCAGATGGAATAGAACAAATAGTGTCTGTGAGCTGGAATAGAATACAGATGGAATAGAACAAACAGTGTCTATGAAATGGAATAGAATACAGATGGATTGGAATTTTTGTGCCTATGAACTGGAATAGAACACAGATGAAGTAGAAATCATAGTCTGAGATTTTAGAGAAAAAAAAGTAATAGATGAAATACTGTGTATGAGCAGGAATGGAATAGAGATGGAATAGAAGAAATAGAGTCTATGAGCTGGAATAGAATACAGATGGAATAGAACAAATAGTGTTTTTGAGCTGGAATAGAATACAGATAGAGTGGAATTTTTTGTGTCTATAAGCTGGAATAAAATACAGATGGAATAGAAAAGTAATTTCTATGAACTGGAATAGAATACAGATAGAATGGAATTTTTTGTGTCAATGAGCTGGAATATAATACAGATGGAATAGAATTTTTTGTGTCTATGAGCTAGAATAGAATACAGATGGAATAGAACAAATAGTGTCTATTGGTTGTTAAAGAATTCAGAAGGAATACAACAAATAGTGTGTATGAAATGGAATAGAATACAGATAGAATGGAATTTTTTGTGTCTATGAGTTGGAATAGAATACAGATGGAATAGAATTTTTTGTGTCTATGAGCTGGAATAGAATACAGATGGAATAGAACAAACAGTGTCTATGAAATGGAATAGAATACAGATGGATTGGAATTTTTGTGCCTATGAACTGGAATAGAACACAGATGAAGTAGAAATCATAGTCTGAGATTTTATAGAAAAAAAGTAATAGATGAAATACTGTGTATGAGCAGGAATGGAGTACAGATGTAATAGAAGAAATAGAGTCTATGAGATGGAATAGAATGCAGATGGAATAGAACAAATAGTGTCTATTAAGTGGAATAGAATACAGTCAGAATAGAAGTGTTTGTGTCTATTAGCTGGAATAGAACACAGATGGAGTAGAACAAATAGTGTCTATGAGCTGGAATAGAATAGAGATGTATTGGAATTTTTTGTGTCTATGAGCTGGAATAGAATACAGATGTAATAGAATAATTAGTGTCTTTTTAGTGTAATAGAATACAGATAGAATGGAATTATTTGTGTCGATGAGCTGAAATAGAATACAGATGGAATAGAACAAACAGTGTCTATGAGCTGGAATAGAATACAAATGGAATAGAACAAACAGTGTCTATGAAATGGAATAGAATACAGATGGATTGGAATTTTTGTGCCTATGAACTGGAATAGAACACAGATGAAGTAGAAATCATAGTCTGAGATTTTATAGAAAAAAATGTAATAGATGAAATACTGTGTATGAGCAGGAATGGAGTACAGATGGAATAGAAGAAATAGAGTCTATGAGATGGAATAGAATGCAGATGGAATAGAACAAATAGTGTCTATTGAGTGGAATAGAATACATACAGAATGGAAGTGTTTGTGTCTGTGAGCTGGACTAGAACACAGATGGAGTAGAACAAATAGTGTCTATGAGCTGGAATAGAATAGAAATGGAATAGAAAAAATAGTGTCTATGAGCTGGAATAGAATAGAGATGGATTGGAATTTTTTGTGTCTATAAGCTGGAATAAAATACAGATGGAATAGAAGAAATACTGTCTATGAGGAGGAATGGAATACAGATGGAATACAAGAAATAGTGTCTATGAACTGGAATAGAAAAAATATGGAATGGAATTTTTTGTGTCTATGTGCTGGAACAGAATACAGGTGGAGTAGAAATCATAGTCTTTGAGATTTTATAGAAAAAATAGTTATAGATGAAATAGTGTCTATGAGCTAGAATAGAAAACAGATAGAATGGAATTTCTTGTGTCTATGAGATGGAATAGAATACAGATGGAATAGAAGAAATAGTGTCTATGAGCTCGAATAGAATACAGATGGAATAGAACAAATAGTGTCTATTGGTTGTTAAAGAATTCAGAAGGAATACAACAAATAGTGTGTATGAAATGGAATAGAATACAGATAGAATGGAATTTTTTGTGTCTATGAGCTGGAATAGAATACAGATGGAATAGAATTTTTTCTGTCTATGAGCTGGAATAGAATACAGATGGAATAGAACAAATAGTGTCTATGAGCTGGTATAGAATACAGATGGAATAGAACAAACAGTGTCTATGAAATGGAATAGAATACAGATGGAATAGAACAAATAGTGTCTGTGAGCTGAATAGAATACAGATGGAATAGAACAAACAGTGTCTATGAAATGGAATAGAATACAGATGGATTGCAATTTTTTGTGTCTGTGAGCTAGAATACAATGCATATGGAATAGAACAAATATTGTCAATAAGCTGGAATAGAATACAGATGGAATAGAAAAAATCGTGTCTATGAGCTGGAATAGAATACAGATGGAATAGAACAAACAGTGTCTATGAAACGGAATAGAATAGAGATGTAATGGAATTTTTGTGCCTATGAACTGGAATAGAATACAGATGAAGTAGAAATCATAGTCTGAGATTTTATAGAAAAAAAAGTAATAGATGAAATAGTGTGTATGAGCAGGAATGGAATACAGATGGAATAGAGGAAATAGAGTCTATGAGCTGGAATAGAATAGAGATGGAATAGGACAATTAGTGTCTATTAAGTGGAATAGAATACAGACAGAATGGATTTTTTTGTGTCTATGTACTGGAATAGAATGCAGATGGAATAGAACAAGTAGTGTCTGTGAGCTGGAATAGAATACAGATAGAATGGAATTTTTTGTGTCTATGAGCTGGAATAAAATGCAGATGCAATAGAACAAATAGTGTCTTTGAGCTGGAATAGAATACAGATAGAGTGGAATTTTTTGTGTTTATTAGCTGGAATAAAATACAGATGGAATAGAAAAATAATTTCTATGAACTGGAATAGAATACAGATGGAATAGAACAAAAATTGTCTATGAGATGGAATAGAATACAGATGGAATAGAACAAATAGTGTCTATGAGCTGGATTAGAATACAGATGGAATAAAACAAATAGCATCTAAGAGCAGGAATAGAATACAGATAAAATGGAATTTTTTGTGTCTATGAGCTGGAATAAATACAGACGGAGAAGAAATCATAGTCTTTGAAAATTAATATAAAAACAGCTATAGAAGAAATAGTGTCTATGAGCTGGAAAAGAAAAAAGATAGAAAGGAATTTTTTGTTTTTATGGGTTGGAATAGAATAGAGATGGAATTGAACAAATAGTGTCTTTGAGCTGGAATAGAATACAGATAGAGTGGAATTTTTTGTGTCTATAAGCTGGAATAAAATACAGATGGAATAGAAGAAATACTGTCTATGAGGCGGAATGGAATACAGATGGAATACAAGAAATAGTGTCTATGAACTGGAATAGAAAAAATATGGAATGGAATTTTTTGTGTCTATGTGCTGGAACAGAATACAGGTGGAGTAGAAATCATAGTCTTTGAGATTTTATAGAAAAAATAGTTATAGATGAAATAGTGTCTATGAGCTAGAATAGAAAACAGATACAATGGAATTTCTTGTGTCTATGAGATGGAATAGAATACAGATGGAATAGAAGAAATAGAGTCTATGAGCTGGAATAGAATACAGATGGAATAGAACAAATAGTGTCTATTGGTTGTTAAAGAATTCAGAAGGAATACAACAAATATTGTGTATGAAATGGAATAGAATACAGATAGAATGGAATATTTTGTGTCTATGAGCTGGAATAGAATACAGATGGAATAGAATTTTTTGTGTCTATGAGCTGGAATAGAATACAGATTGAATAGAACAAATAGTGTCTATGAGCTGGTATAGAATACAGATGGAATAGAACAAACAGTGTCTATGAAATGGAATAGAATACAGATGGATTGCAATTTTTTGTGTCTGTGAGCTAGAATACAATGCAGATGGAATAGAACAAATATTGTCAATAAGCTGGAATAGAATACAGATGGAATAGAACAAACAGTGTCTATGAAATGGAATAGAATACAGATGGAATAGAACAAAGAGTGTCTATGAGCTGGAATAGAATGCAGATGGAATAGAACAAACAGTGTCTATGAAATGGAATAGAATACAGATGTATTGGAATTTTTGTGCCTATGAACTGGAATAGAATACAGATGAAGTAGAAATCATAGTCTGAGATTTTATAGAAAAAAACGTTACAGATGAAATAGTGTGTATGAGCAGGAATGGAATACAGATGGACTAGAAGAAATGGAGTCTATGAGCTGGAATAGAATGCAGATGGAATAGGACAATTAGTGTCTATTAAGTGGAATAGAATCAGATAGATTGGAATTGTTTGTGTCTATGAGCTGGAATAGAATGCAGATGGAATAGAACAAACAGTGTCTATGAGCTGGAATAGAATGCAGATGGAATAGAACAAACAGTGTCTATGACCTGGAATATAATACAGATGGAATAGAACAAACAGTGTCTATGAGTTGGAATAGAATACAGATGGAATAGAACAAACAGTGTCTATGAGCTGGTATAGAAGACAGATGGAACAGAACAAACAGTGTCTATGAGCTGGAATAGAATACAGATGGAATAGAACAAATAGTGTCTGTGAGCTGGAATAGAATACAGATGGAATAGAAAAATAATTTCTGTGAGCTGGAATAGAATACAGACGGAATAGAACAAAAATTGTCTATGAGCTGGAATAGAATACAGATGGAATAGAACAAATAGTGTCTATGAGCTGGATTGGAATACAGATGGAATAAAACAAATAGCGTCTATGAGCTGGAATAGAATACAGATGGAGAAGAAATCATAGTCTTTGAAATTTAATATAAAAACAGTTATAGAAGAAATAGTGTCTATGCGCTGGAAAAGAATACAGATGGAATAGAAGAAATAGAGTCTGTGAGCTGGAATAGAATACAGATGGAATAGAACAAACAGTGTCTATGTAATGGAATAGAATACAGATGGAATAGAATTTTTTGTGTCTATGACCTGGAATTTAATACAGATGGAATAGAACAAACAGTGTCTGTGAGCTGGAATAGAATACAGATGGAATAGAACAAACAGTGTCTATGAAATGGAATAGAATACAGATGGATTGGAATTTTTGTGCCTATGAACTGGAATAGAACACAGATGAAGTAGAAATCATAGTCTGAGATGTTATAGAAAAAAAAGTTATAGATGAAATAGTGTGTATTAGCAGGAATGGAGTACAGATGGAATAGAAGAAATAGAGTCTATGAGATGGAATAGAATGCAGATGGAATAGAACAAATAGTGTCTATTAAGTGGAATAGAATACATACAGAATGGAAGTGTTTGTGTCTGTGAGCTGGACTAGAACACAGATGGAGTAGAACAAATAGTGTCTATGAGCTGGAATAGAATAGAGATGGATTGTAATTTTTTGTGTCTATGAGCTGGAATAGAATACAGATGTAATAGAATAATTAGTGTCTTTTTAGTGGAATAGAATACAGATATAATGGAATTATTTGTGTCGATGAGCTGGAATAGAATACAGATGGAATAGAACAAACAGTGTCTATGAAATGGAATACAATACACATGGAATAGAACAAATATTTTCAATAAGCTGGAATAGAATACAGATGGAATAGAAAAAATCGTGTCTATGAGCTGGAATAGAATGCAGATGGAATAGAAGAAACCGTGTCTATGAGCTGGTATAGAATACAGATGGAATAGAACAAACACTGTCTATGAACTGTAATAGAATACAGATGGAATAGAACAAATAGTGTCTGTGAGCTGGAATAGAATACAGATGGAATAGAACAAACAGTGTCTATGAAATGGAATAGAATACAGATGGATTGGAATTTTTGTGCCTATGAACTGGAATAGAACACAGATGAAGTAGAAATCATAGTCTGAGATTTTAGAGAAAAAAAAGTAATAGATGAAATACTGTTTGTGAGCAGGAATGGAGTACAGATGGAATAGAAGAAATAGAGTCTATGAGATGGAATAGAATGCAGATAGAATAGAACAAATAGTGTCTATTATGTGGAAGAGAATACAGATAGAATGGAATTGTTTGTGTCTATGAGCTGGAATAGAACACAGATGGAGTAGAACAAATAGTGTCTATGAGCTGGAATAGAATAGAAATGGAATAGAAAAAATAGAGTCTATGAGCTGGAATAGAATAGAGATGGATTGGAATTTTTTGTGTCTACAAGCTGGAATAAAATACAGATGGAATAGAAGAAATACTGTCTATGAGGTGCAATGGAATACAGATGGAATACAAGAAATAGTGTCTATGAACTGGAATAGAAAAATATGGAATGGAAATTTTTGTGTCTATGTGCTGGAACAGAATACAGGTAAAAATCATAATCTTTGAAATCATAGTCTTTGAGATTTTATAGAAAAAATAGTTATAGATGAAATAGTGTCTATGAGCTAGAATAGAAAACAGATAGAATGGAATTTCTTGTGTCTATGAGATGGAATAGAATACAGATGGAATAGAACAAACAGTGTCTATGAGCTGGAATAGAATGCAGATGGAATAGAACAAACAGTGTCTATGAAATGGAATAGAATACAGATGGAATGGAATTTTTGTGCCTATTAACTGGAATAGAATACAGATGAAGTAGAAATCATAGTCAGAGATTTTATAGAAAAAAAAGTAGTAGATGAAATAGTGTGTATGAGCAGGAATGGAATACAGATGGAATAGAGGAAATAGAGTCTATGAGCTGGAATAGAATAGAGATGGAATAGGACAATTAGTGTCTATTAAGTGGAATAGAATACAGACAGAATGGATTTTTTTGTGTCTATGTGCTGGAATAGAATGCAGATGGAATAGAACAAGTAGTGTCTGTAAGCTGGAATAGAATACAGATAGAATGGAATTTTTTGTGTCTATGAGCTGGAATAGAATGCAGATAGAATGTAATTTTTTGTGTCTATGAGCTGGAATAGAATACAGATGGAATAGAACAAATAGTGTCTTTGAGCTGGAATAGAATACAGATAGAGTGGAATTTTTTGTGTTTATAAGCTGGAATAAAATACAGATGGAATAGAAAAATAATTTCTATGAACTGGAATAGAATACAGATGGAATAGAACAAAAATTGTCTATGAGATGGAATAGAATACAGATGGAATAGAACAAATAGTGTCTATGAGCTGGATTAGAATACAGATGGAATAAAACAAATAGCATCTAAGAGCAGGAATAGAATACAGATAAAATGGAATTTTTTGTGTCTATGAGCTGGAATAGAATACAGATGGAAAAGAAATCATAGTCTTTGAAATTTAATATAAAAACAGCTATAGAAGAAATAGTGTCTATGAGCTAGAAAAGAAAAAAGATAGAAAGGAATTTTTTGTTTTTATGGGTTGGAATAGAATACAGATGGAATAGAACAAATAGTGTCTTTGAGCTGGAATAGAATACAGATAGAGTGGAATTTTTTGTGTCTATAAGCTGGAATAAAATACAGATGGAATAGAAGAAATACTGTCTATGAGGCGGAATGGAATACAGATGGAATACAAGAAATAGTGTCTATGAACTGGAATAGAAAAAATATGGAATGGAATTTTTTGTGTCTATGTGCTGGAACAGAATACAGGTGGAGTAGAAATCATAGTCTTTGAGATTTTATAGAAAAAATAGTTATAGATGAAATAGTGTCTATGAGCTAGAATAGAAAACAGATAGAATGGAATTTCTTGTGTCTATGAGATGGAATAGAATACAGATGGAATAGAAGAAATAGAGTCTATGAGCTGGAATAGAATACAGATGGAATAGAACAAATAGTGTCTATGAGCTGGTATAGAATACAGATGGAATAGAACAAACAGTGTCTATGAAATGGAATAGAATACAGATGGATTGCAATTTTTTGTGTCTGTGAGCTAGAATACAATGCAGATGGAATAGAACAAATATTGTCAATAAGCTGGCATAGAATACAGATGGAATAGAACAAACAGTGTCTATGAAATGGAATAGAATACAGATGGAATAGAACAAAGAGTGTCTATGAGCTGGAATAGAATGCAGATGGAATATAACAAACAGTGTCTATGAAATGGAATAGAATACAGATGTATTGGAATTTTTGTGCCTATGAACTGGAATAGAATACAGATGAAGTAGAAATCATAGTCTGAGATTTTATAGAAAAAAACGTTACAGATGAAATAGTGTGTATGAGCAGGAATGGAATACAGATGGACTAGAAGAAATGGAGTCTATGAGCTGGAATAGAATGCAGATGGAATAGGACAATTAGTGTCTATTAAGTGGAATAGAATCAGATAGATTGGAATTGTTTGTGTCTATGAGCTGGAATAGAATGCAGATGGAATAGAACAAACAGTGTCTATGAGCTGGAATAGAATGCAGATGGAATAGAACAAACAGTGTCTATGAGCTGGAATAGAATACAGATGGAATAGAACAAACAGTGTCTGTGAGCTGGAATAGAATACAGATGGAATAGAACAAACAGTGTCTATGAGCTGGTATAGAATACAGATGGAATAGAACAAACAGTGTCTATGAGCTGTAATAGAATACAGATGGAATAGAACAAATAGTGTCTATGAAATGGAATAGAATACAGATGGAATAGAAAAATAATTTCTGTGAACTGGAATAGAATACAGACGGAATAGAACAAAAATTGTCTATGAGCTGGAATAGAATACAGATGGAATAGAACAAATAGTGTCTATGAGCTGGATTGGAATACAGATGGAATAAAACAAATAGCGTCTATGAGCTGGAATAGAATACAGATGGAGAAGAAATCATAGTCTTTGAAATTTAATATAAAAACAGTTATAGAAGAAATAGTGTCTATGCGCTGGAAAAGAATACAGATGGAATAGAAGAAATAGAGTCTGTGAGCTGGAATAGAATACAGATGGAATAGAACAAACAGTGTCTATGTAATGGAATAGAATACAGATGGAATAGAATTTTTTGTGTCTATGACCTGGAATTTAATACAGATGGAATAGAACAAACAGTGTCTGTGAGCTGGAATAGAATACAGATGGAATAGAACAAACAGTGTCTATGAAATGGAATAGAATACAGATGGATTGGAATTTTTGTGCCTATGAACTGGAATAGAACACAGATGAAGTAGAAATCATAGTCTGAGATGTTATAGAAAAAAAAGTTATAGATGAAATAGTGTGTATTAGCAGGAATGGAGTACAGATGGAATAGAAGAAATAGAGTCTATGAGATGGAATAGAATGCAGATGGAATAGAACAAATAGTGTCTATTAAGTGGAATAGAATACATACAGAATGGAAGTGTTTGTGTCTGTGAGCTGGACTAGAACACAGATGGAGTAGAACAAATAGTGTCTATGAGCTGGAATAGAATAGAGATGGATTGTAATTTTTTGTGTCTATGAGCTGGAATAGAATACAGATGTAATAGAATAATTAGTGTCTTTTTAGTGGAATAGAATACAGATATAATGGAATTATTTGTGTCGATGAGCTGGAATAGAATACAGATGGAATAGAACAAACAGTGTCTATGAAATGGAATACAATACATATGGAATAGAACAAATATTTTCAATAAGCTGGAATAGAATACAGATGGAATAGAAAAAATCGTGTCTATGAGCTGGAATAGAATGCAGATGGAATAGAAGAAACCGTGTCTATGAGCTGGTATAGAATACAGATGGAATAGAACAAACACTGTCTATGAACTGTAATAGAATACAGATGGAATAGAACAAATAGTGTCTGTGAGCTGGAATAGAATACAGATGGAATAGAACAAACAGTGTCTATGAAATGGAATAGAATACAGATGGATTGGAATTTTTGTGCCTATGAACTGGAATAGAACACAGATGAAGTAGAAATCATAGTCTGAGATTTTAGAGAAAAAAAAGTAATAGATGAAATACTGTTTGTGAGCAGGAATGGAGTACAGATGGAATAGAAGAAATAGAGTCTATGAGATGGAATAGAATGCAGATAGAATAGAACAACTAGTGTCTATTATGTGGAAGAGAATACAGATAGAATGGAATTGTTTGTGTCTATGAGCTGGAATAGAACACAGATGGAGTAGAACAAATAGTGTCTATGAGCTGGAATAGAATAGAAATGGAATAGAAAAAATAGAGTCTATGAGCTGGAATAGAATAGAGATGGATTGGAATTTTTTGTGTCTACAAGCTGGAATAAAATACAGATGGAATAGAAGAAATACTGTCTATGAGGTGCAATGGAATACAGATGGAATACAAGAAATAGTGTCTATGAACTGGAATAGAAAAATATGGAATGGAAATTTTTGTGTCTATGTGCTGGAACAGAATACAGGTAAAAATCATAATCTTTGAAATCATAGTCTTTGAGATTTTATAGAAAAAATAGTTATAGATGAAATAGTGTCTATGAGCTAGAATAGAAAACAGATAGAATGGAATTTCTTGTGTCTATGAGATGGAATAGAATACAGATGGAATAGAACAAACAGTGTCTATGAGCTGGAATAGAATGCAGATGGAATAGAACAAACAGTGTCTATGAAATGGAATAGAATACAGATGGAATGGAATTTTTGTGCCTATTAACTGGAATAGAATACAGATGAAGTAGAAATCATAGTCAGAGATTTTATAGAAAAAAAAGTAGTAGATGAAATAGTGTGTATGAGCAGGAATGGAATACAGATGGAATAGAGGAAATAGAGTCTATGAGCTGGAATAGAATAGAGATGGAATAGGACAATTAGTGTCTATTAAGTGGAATAGAATACAGACAGAATGGATTTTTTTGTGTCTATGTGCTGGAATAGAATGCAGATGGAATAGAACAAGTAGTGTCTGTAAGCTGGAATAGAATACAGATAGAATGGAATTTTTTGTGTCTATGAGCTGGAATAGAATGCAGATAGAATGTAATTTTTTGTGTCTATGAGCTGGAATAGAATACAGATGGAATAGAACAAATAGTGTCTTTGAGCTGGAATAGAATACAGATAGAGTGGAATTTTTTGTGTTTATAAGCTGGAATAAAATACAGATGGAATAGAAAAATAATTTCTATGAACTGGAATAGAATACAGATGGAATAGAACAAAAATTGTCTATGAGATGGAATAGAATACAGATGGAATAGAACAAATAGTGTCTATGAGCTGGATTAGAATACAGATGGAATAAAACAAATAGCATCTAAGAGCAGGAATAGAATACAGATAAAATGGAATTTTTTGTGTCTATGAGCTGGAATAGAATACAGATGGAAAAGAAATCATAGTCTTTGAAATTTAATATAAAAACAGCTATAGAAGAAATAGTGTCTATGAGCTAGAAAAGAAAAAAGATAGAAAGGATTTTTTTGTTTTTATGGGTTGGAATAGAATACAGATGGAATAGAACAAATAGTGTCTTTGAGCTGGAATAGAATACAGATAGAGTGGAATTTTTTGTGTCTATAAGCTGGAATAAAATACAGATGGAATAGAAGAAATACTGTCTATGAGGCGGAATGGAATACAGATGGAATACAAGAAATAGTGTCTATGAACTGGAATAGAAAAAATATGGAATGGAATTTTTTGTGTCTATGTGCTGGAACAGAATACAAGTGGAGTAGAAATCATAGTCTTTGAGATTTTATAGAAAAAATAGTTATAGATGAAATAGTGTCTATGAGCTAGAATAGAAAACAGATAGAATGGAATTTCTTGTGTCTATGAGATGGAATAGAATACAGATGGAATAGAAGAAATAGAGTCTATGAGCTGGAATAGAATACAGATGGAATAGAACAAATAGTGTCTATTGGTTGTTAAAGAATTCAGAAGGAATACAACAAATAGTGTGTATGAAATGGAATAGAATACAGATAGAATGGAATTTTTTGTGTCTATGAGCTGGAATAGAATACAGATGGAATAGAATTTTTTGTGTCTATGAGCTGGAATAGAATACAGATGGAATAGAACAAATAGTGTCTATGAGCTGGTATAGAATACAGATGGAATAGAACAAACAGTGTATATGAACTGTAATAGAATACGGATGGATTGCAATTTTTTGTGTCTGTGAGCTAGAATACAATGCAGATGGAATAGAACAAATATTGTCAATAAGCTGGAATAGAATACAGATGGAATAGAAAAAATCGTGTCTATGAGCTGGAATAGAATACAGATGGAATATAACAAACAGTGTCTATGAAATGGAATAGAATACAGATGTAATGGAATTTTTGTGCCTATGAACTGGAATAGAATACAGATGAAGTAGAAATCATAGTCTGAGATTTTATAGAAAAAAACGTTACAGATGAAATAGTGTGTATGAGCTGGAATAGAATACAGATGGAATAGAACAAACAGTGTCTATGAAATGGAATAGAATACAGATGGAATAGAATTTTTTGTGTCTATGACCTGGAATATAATACAGATGGAATAGAACAAACAGTGTCTGTGAGCTGGAATAGAATACAGATGGAATAGAACAAACAGTGTCTATGAAATGGAATAGAATACAGATGGATTGGAATTTTTGTGCCTATGAACTGGAATAGAACACAGATGAAGTAGAAATCTTAGTCTGAGATATTATAGAAAAAAAAGTTATAGATGAAATAGTGTGTATGAGCAGGAATGGAGTACAGATGGAATAGAAGAAATAGAGTCTATGAGATGGAATAGAATGCAGATGGAATAGAACAAATAGTGTCTATTAAGTGGAATAGAATACAGACAGAACGGAAGTGTTTGTGTCTATGAGCTGGAATAGAACACAGATGGAGTAGAACAAATAGTGTCTATGAGCTGGAATAGAATAGAAATGGAATAGAAAAAATAGTGTCTATGAGCTGGAATAGAATAGAGATGGATTGGAATTTTTTGTGTCTATGAGCTGGAATAGAATACAGATGGAGAAGAAATCATAGTCTTTGAAATTTAATATAAAAACAGCTATAGAAGAAATAGTGTCTATTAGCTGGAAAAGAAAAAAGATAGAAAGGAATTTTTTGTTTTTATGGGTTGGAATAGAATACAGATGGAATAGAACAAATAGTGTCTTTGAGCTGGAATAGAATACAGATAGAGTTTAATTTTTTGTGTCTATAAGCTGGAATAAAATACAGATGGAATAGAAGAAATACTGTCTATGAGGTGGAATGGAATACAGATGTTATACAAGAAATATTGTCTATGAACTGGAATAGAAAACATATGGAATGGAATTTTTTGTGTCTATGTGCTGGAACAGAATACAGGTGGAGTAGAAATCATAGTCTTTGAGATTTTATAGAAAAAATAGTTATAGATGAAATAGTGTCTATGAGCTAGAATAGAAAACGGATAGAATGGAATTTCTTGTGTCTATGAGATGGAATAGAATACAGATGGAATAGAAGAAATAGTGTCTATGAGCTGGAATAGAATACAGATGGAATGGAATTGTGTCTGTGAGCTGGAACAGAATACAGATGAAATAGAACAATTAGTGTCTATGAGCTGGAATAGAATACAGATGGAATAGAACAAATAGTGTCTATTGGTTGTTAAAGAATACAGAAGGAATACAACAAATATTGTGTATGAAATGGAATAGAATACAGATAGAATGGAATTTTTTGTGTCTATGAGCTGGAATAGAATACAGATGGAATAGAACAAACAGTGTCTATGAGCTGGAATAGAATACAGATGGAATAGAACAAATAGTGTCTGTGAGCTGAATAGAATACAGATGGAATAGAACAAACAGTGTCTATGAAATGGAATAGAATACAGATGGATTGCAATTTTTTGTGTCTGTGAGCTAGAATACAATGCAGATGGAATAGAACAAATATTGTCAGTAAGCTGGAATAGAATACAGATGGAATAGAAAAAATCGTGTCTATGAGCTGGAATAGAATACAGATGGAATAGAACAAACAGTGTATATGAAATGGAATAGAATACAGATGTAATGGAATTTTTGTGCCTATGAACTGGAATGGAACACAGATGAAGTAGAAATCATAGTCTGAGGTTTTATAGAAAAAAAAGTAATAGATGAAATACTGTGTATGAGCAGGAATGGAGTACAGATGGAATAGAAGAAATAGAGTCTATGAGCTGGAATAGAATACAGATGGAATAGAAAAAATAGTGTCTTTGAGCTGGAATAGAATACAGATAGAGTGGAATTTTCTGTGTCTATAAGCTGGAATAAAATACAGATGGAATAGAGAAATACTGTCTATGAGGTGGAATGGAATACAGATGGAATACAAGAAATATTGTCTATGAACAGGAATAGAAAAAATATGGAATGGAATTTTTTGTGTCTATGTGCTGGAATAGAATACAGGTGGAGTAGAAATCATAGTCTTTGAGATTTTATAGAAAAAATAGTTATAGATGAAATAGTGTCTATGAGCTAGAATAGAAAACAGATAGAATGGAATTTCTTGTGTCTATGAGATGGAATAGAATACAGATGGAATAGAAAAAATAGTGTCTATTGGTTGTTAAAGAATTCAGAAGGAATACAACAAATAGTGTGTATGAAATGGAATAGAATACAGATAGAATGGAATTTTTTGTGTCAATGAGCTGGAATAGAATACAGATGGAATAGAATTTTTTGCGTCTATGAGCTGGAATAGAATACAGATAGAATAGAACAAATAGTGTCTATTGGTTGTTAAAGAATTCAGAAGGAATACAACAAATAGTGTGTATGAAATGGAATAGAATACAGATAGAATGGAATTTTTTGTGTCTATGAGCTGGAATAGAATACAGATGGAATAGAACAAATAGTGTCTATGAGCTGGTATAGAATACAGATGGAATAGAACAAATAGTGTATATGAACTGTAATACAATACAGATGGAATAGAACAAACAGTGTCTATGAAATGGAATAGAATACAGATGGATTGCAATTTTTTGTGTCTGTGAGCTAGAATACAATGCAGATGGAATAGAACAAATATTGTCAATAAGCTGGAATAGAATACAGATGGAATAGAACAAAGAGTGTCTATGAGCTGGAATAGAATACAGACGGAATAGAACAAACAGTGTCTGTGAGCTGGAGTAGAATACAGATAGAGTGGAATTTTTTGTGTTTTTAAGCTGGAATAAAATACAGATGGAATAGAGAAATAATTTCTGTGAACTGGAATAGAATACAGACGGAATAGAACAAAAATTTTCTATGAGATGGAATAGAATACAGATGGAATAGAACAAATAGTGTCTATGAGCTGGATTAGAATACAGATGGAATAAAACAAATAGCGTCTATGAGCTGGAATAGAATACAGATGGAGAAGAAATCATAGTCTTTGAAATTTAATATAAAAACAGTTATAGAAGAAATAGTGTCTATGAGCTGGAAAAGAAAAAATATAGAATGGAATTTTTTGTGTTTATGAGCTGGAATAGAACGCAGATGGAATTGAAAAACAGTGTCTATGAGCTGGTATAGAATACAGATGGAATAGAACAAAGAGTGTCTATGAACTGGAATAGAATACAGATGGAATAGAACAAATAGTGTCTATGAGCTGGAATAGAATACAGATGGATTGGAATTTTTTGTGTCTATGAGCTGGAATAGAATACAGATGGAATAGAACAAACAGTGTCTATGAAATGGAATAGAATACAGATGGAATAGAACAAACAGTGTCTATGAAATGGAATAGAATACAGATGTAATGGAATTTTTGTGCCTATGAACTGGAATAGAATACAGATGAAGTAGAAATCATAGTCTGAGATTTTATAGAAAAAAACGTTACAGATGAAATAGTGTGTATGAGCAGGAATGGAATACAGATGGACTAGAAGAAATAGAGTCTATGAGCTGGAATAGAATGCAAATGGAATAGAACAATTAGTGTCTATTAAGTGGAATAGAATACAGATAGATTGGAATTGTTTGTGTCTATGAGCTGGAATAGAACGCAGATGGAATTGAAAAACAGTGTCTATGAGCTGGTATAGAATACAGATGGAATAGAACAAAGAGTGTCTATGCGCTGGAAAAGAATACAGATGGAATAGAAGAAATAGAGTCTGTGAGCTGGAATAGAATACAGATGGAATAGAACAAACAGTGTCTATGAAATGGAATAGAATACAGATGGAATAGAATTTTTTGTGTCTATGACCTGGAATAGAATACAGATGGAATAGAACAAACAGTGTCTGTGAGCTGGAATAGAATACAGATGGAATAGAACAAACAGTGTCTATGAAATGGAATAGAATACAGATGGATTGGAATTTTTGTGCCTATGAACTGGAATAGAACACAGATGAAGTAGAAAACATAGTCTGAGATTTTAGAGAAAAAAAGTTATAGATGAAATAGTGTGTATGATCAGGTATGGAGTACAGATGGAATAGAAGAAATAGAGTCTATGAGATGGAATAGAATGCAGATGGAATAGAACAAATAGTGTCTATTAAGTGGAATAGAATACAGACAGAATGGAAGTGTTTGTGTCTATGAGCTGGAATAGAACACAGATGGAGTAGAACAAATAGTGTCTATGAGCTGGAATAGAATAGAGATGGATTGGAATTTTTTGTGTCTATGAGCTGGAATAGAATACAGATGTAATAGAATAATTAGTGTCTTTTTAGTGGAATAGTATACAGATAGAATGGAATTATTTGTGTCGATGAGCTGAAATAGAATACAGATGGAATAGAACAAACAGTGTCTATGAGCTGGAATAGAATACAAATGGAATAGAACAAACAGTGTCTATGAAATGGAATAGAATACAGATGGATTGGAATTTTTGTGCCTATGAACTGGAATAGAACACAGATGAAGTAGAAATCATAGTCTGAGATTTTATAGAAAAAAATGTAATAGATGAAATAGTGTGTATGAGCAGGAATGGAGTACAGATGGAATAGAAGAAATAGAGTCTATGAGATGGAATAGAATGCAGATAGTATAGAACAAATAGTGTCTATTATGTGGAAGAGAATACAGATAGAATGGAATTGTTTGTGTCTATGAGCTGGAATAGAACACAGATGGAGTAGAACAAATAGTGTCTATGAGCTGGAATAGAATAGAAATGGAATAGAAAAAATAGTGTCTATGAGCTGGAATAGAATAGAGATGGATTGGAATTTTTTGTGTCTATAAGCTGGAATAAAATACAGATGGAATAGAAGAAATACTGTCTATGAGGTTGAATGGAATACAGATGGAATACAAGAAATAGTGTCTATGAACTGGAATAGAAAAAATATGGAATGCAATTTTTTGTGTCTATGTGCTGGAACAGAATACAGATGGAGTAGAAATCATAGTCTTTGAGATTTTATAGAAAAAATAGTTATAGATGAAATAGTGTCTATGAGCTAGAATAGAAAACAGATAGAATGGAATTTCTTGTGTCTATGAGATGGAATAGAATACAGATGGAATAGAACAAATAGTGTCTATTGGTTGTTAAAGAATTCAGAAGGAATACAACAAATAGTGTGTATGAAATGGAATAGAATACAGATGGAATAGAATTTTTTGTGTCTATGAGCTGGTATAGAATACAGATGGAATAGAACAAACAGTGTATATGAACTGTAATAGAATACGGATGGATTGCAATTTTTTGTGTCTGTGAGCTAGAATACAATGCAGATGGAATAGAACAAATATTGTCAATAAGCTGGAATAGAATACAGATGGAATAGAAAAAATCGTGTCTATGAGCTGGAATAGAATACAGATGGAATATAACAAACAGTGTCTATGAAATGGAATAGAATACAGATGTAATGGAATTTTTGTGCCTATGAACTGGAATAGAATACAGATGAAGTAGAAATCATAGTCTGAGATTTTATAGAAAAAAACGTTACAGATGAAATAGTGTGTATGAGCTGGAATAGAATACAGATGGAATAGAACAAACAGTGTCTATGAAATGGAATAGAATACAGATGGAATAGAATTTTTTGTGTCTATGACCTGGAATATAATACAGATGGAATAGAACAAACAGTGTCTGTGAGCTGGAATAGAATACAGATGGAATAGAACAAACAGTGTCTATGAAATGGAATAGAATACAGATGGATTGGAATTTTTGTGCCTATGAACTGGAATAGAACACAGATGAAGTAGAAATCTTAGTCTGAGATTTTATAGAAAAAAAAGTTATAGATGAAATAGTGTGTATGAGCAGGAATGGAGTACAGATGGAATAGAAGAAATAGAGTCTATGAGATGGAATAGAATGCAGATGGAATAGAACAAATAGTGTCTATTAAGTGGAATAGAATACAGACAGAACGGAAGTGTTTGTGTCTATGAGCTGGAATAGAACACAGATGGAGTAGAACAAATAGTGTCTATGAGCTGGAATAGAATAGAAATGGAATAGAAAAAATAGTGTCTATGAGCTGGAATAGAATAGAGATGGATTGGAATTTTTTGTGTCTATGAGCTGGAATAGAATACAGATGGAGAAGAAATCATAGTCTTTGAAATTTAATATAAAAACAGCTATAGAAGAAATAGTGTCTATTAGCTGGAAAAGAAAAAAGATAGAAAGGAATTTTTTGTTTTTATGGGTTGGAATAGAATACAGATGGAATAGAACAAATAGTGTCTTTGAGCTGGAATAGAATACAGATAGAGTTTAATTTTTTGTGTCTATAAGCTGGAATAAAATACAGATGGAATAGAAGAAATACTGTCTATGAGGTGGAATGGAATACAGATGTTATACAAGAAATATTGTCTATGAACTGGAATAGAAAACATATGGAATGGAATTTTTTGTGTCTATGTGCTGGAACAGAATACAGGTGGAGTAGAAATCATAGTCTTTGAGATTTTATAGAAAAAATAGTTATAGATGAAATAGTGTCTATGAGCTAGAATAGAAAACAGATAGAATGGAATTTCTTGTGTCTATGAGATGGAATAGAATACAGATGGAATAGAAGAAATAGTGTCTATGAGCTGGAATAGAATACAGATGGAATGGAATTGTGTCTGTGAGCTGGAACAGAATACAGATGAAATAGAACAATTAGTGTCTATGAGCTGGAATAGAATACAGATGGAATAGAACAAATAGTGTCTATTGGTTGTTAAAGAATACAGAAGGAATACAACAAATATTGTGTATGAAATGGAATAGAATACAGATAGAATGGAATTTTTTGTGTCTATGAGCTGGAATAGAATACAGATGGAATAGAACAAACAGTGTCTATGAGCTGGAATAGAATACAGATGGAATAGAACAAATAGTGTCTGTGAGCTGAATAGAATACAGATGGAATAGAACAAACAGTGTCTATGAAATGGAATAGAATACAGATGGATTGCAATTTTTTGTGTCTGTGAGCTAGAATACAATGCAGATGGAATAGAACAAATATTGTCAGTAAGCTGGAATAGAATACAGATGGAATAGAAAAAATCGTGTCTATGAGCTGGAATAGAATACAGATGGAATAGAACAAACAGTGTATATGAAATGGAATAGAATACAGATGTAATGGAATTTTTGTGCCTATGAACTGGAATGGAACACAGATGAAGTAGAAATCATAGTCTGAGGTTTTATAGAAAAAAAAGTAATAGATGAAATACTGTGTATGAGCAGGAATGGAGTACAGATGGAATAGAAGAAATAGAGTCTATGAGCTGGAATAGAATACAGATGGAATAGAAAAAATAGTGTCTTTGAGCTGGAATAGAATACAGATAGAGTGGAATTTTTTGTGTCTATAAGCTGGAATAAAATACAGATGGAATAGAAAAAATAGTGTCTATGAGCTGGAATAGAATACAGATGGAATAGAACAAATAGTGTCTATTGGTTGTTAAAGAATTAAGAAGGAATACAACAAATAGTGTGTATGAAATGGAATAGAATACAGATAGAATGGAATTTTTTGTGTCTATGAAATGGAATAGAATACAGATGGAATAGAATTTTTTCTGTCTATGAGCTGGAATAGAATACAGATGGAATAGAACAAATAGTGTATATGAACTGTAATACAATACAGATGGAATAGAACAAACAGTGTCTATGAAATGGAATAGAATACAGATGGATTGCAATTTTTTGTGTCTGTGAGCTAGAATACAATGCAGATGGAATAGAACAAATATTGTCAATTAGCTGGAATAGAATACAGATGGAATAGAAAAAATCGTGTCTATGAGCTGGAATAGAATACAGATGGAATAGAACAAACAGTGTCTATGAAATGGAATAGAATACAGATGTAATGGAATTTTTGTGCCTATGAACTGGAATAGAATACAGATGAAGTAGAAATTATAGTCTGAGATTTTATAGAAAAAAACGTTACAGATGAAATAGTGTGTATGAGCAGGAATGGAATACAGATGGACTAGAAGAAATGGAGTCTATGAGCTGGAATAGAATGCAGATGGAATAGGACAATTAGTGTCTATTAATTGGAATAGAATCAGATAGATTGGAATTGTTTGTGTCTATGAGCTGGAATAGAATGCAGATGGAATAGAACAAACAGTGTCTACGAGCTGGAATAGAATGCAGATGGAATAGAACAAACAGTGTCTATGAGCTGGAATAGAACACAGATGGAGTAGAACAAATAGTGTCTATGAGCTGGAATAGAATAGAGATGGATTGGAATTTTTTGTGTCTATGAGCTGGAATAGAATACAGATGTAATAGAATAATTAGTGTCTTTTTAGTGGAATAGAATACAGATATAATGGAATTATTTGTGTCGATGAGCTGGAATAGAATACAGATGGAATAGAACAAACAGTGTCTATGAAATGGAATACAATACATATGGAATAGAACAAATATTTTCAATAAGCTGGAATAGAATACAGATGGAATAGAAAAAATCGTGTCTATGAGCTGGAATAGAATACAGATGGAATAGAACAAACAGTGTCTATGAAATGGAATAGAATACAGATGTAATGGAATTTTTGTGCCTATGAACTGGAATAGAATACAGATGAAGTAGAAATCATAGTCTGAGATTTTATAGAAAAAAGCGTTACAGATGAAATAGTGTGTATGAGCAGGAATGGAATACAGATGGACAAGAAGAAATGGAGTCTATGAGCTGGAATAGAATGCAGATGGAATAGGACAATTAGTGTCTATTAAGTGGAATAGAATCAGATAGATTGGAATTGTTTGTGTCTATGAGCTGGAATAGAATGCAGATGGAATAGAACAAACAGTGTCTTGAGCTGGAATAGAATACAGATGGAATAGAATTTTTTGTGTCTATGAGCTGGTATAGAATACAGATGGAATAGAACAAACAGTGTCTATGAACTGTAATAGAATACAGATGGAATAGAACAAATAGTGTCTGTGAGCTGAATAGAATATAGATGGAACAGAACAAACAGTGTCTATGAAATGGAATAGAATACAGATGGATTGCAATTTTTTGTGTCTGTGAGCTAGAATACAACGCAGATGGAATAGAACAAATATTGTCAATAAGCTGGAATAGAATACAGATGGAATAGAAAAAATCGTGTCTATGAGCTGGAATAGAATACAGATGGAATAGAACAAACAGTGTCTATGAAATGGAATAGAATACAGATGTAATGGAATTTTTGTGCCTATGAACTGGAATAGAATACAGATGAAGTAGAATGCAGATGGAATAGAACAAATATTGTCAATAAGCTGGAATAGAATACAGATGGAATAGAAAAAATCGTGTCTATGAGCTGGAATAGAATACAGATGGAATAGAACAAACAGTGTCTATGAAATGGAATAGAATACAGATGTAATGGAATTTTTGTGCCTATGAACTGGAATAGAATACAGATGAAGTAGAAATCATAGTCTGAGATTTTATAGAAAAAAACGTTACAGATGAAATAGTGTGTATGAGCTGGAATAGAATACAGATGGAATAGAACAAACAGTGTCTATGAAATGGAATAGAATACAGATGGAATAGAATTTTTTGTGTCTATGACCTGGAATATAATACAGATGGAATAGAACAAACAGTGTCTGTGAGCTGGAATAGAATACAGATGGAATAGAACAAACAGTGTCTATGAAATGGAATAGAATACAGATGGATTGGAATTTTTGTGCCTATGAACTGGAATAGAACACAGATGAAGTAGAAATCTTAGTCTGAGATTTTATAGAAAAAAGCGTTACAGATGAAATAGTGTGTATGAGCAGGAATGGAGTACAGATGGAATAGAAGAAATAGAGTCTATGAGATGGAATAGAATGCAGATGGAATAGAACAATTAGTGTCTATGAGCTGGAATAGAATGCAGATGGAATAGGACAATTAGTGTCTATGAGCTGGAATAGAATGCAGATGGAATAGAACAAACAGTGTCTATGAGCTGGAATAGAATACAGATGGAATAGAACAAACAGTGTCTATGAGCTGGAATAGAATACAGATGGAATAGAACAAACAGTGTCTATGAGCTGGTATAGAATACAGATGGAACAGAACAAATAGTGTCTGTGAGCTGGAATAGAATACAGATGGAATAGAACAAACAGTGTCTATGAAATGGAATAGAATACAGATGGATTGGAATTTTTGTGCCTATGAACTGGAATGGAACACAGCTGAAGTAGAAATCATAGTCTGAGATTTTAGAGAAAAAAAAGTAATAGATGAAATACTGTGTATGAGCAGGAATGGAATAGAGATGCAATAGAAGAAATAGAGTCTATGAGCTGGAAAAGAAAAAAGATAGAAAGGAATTTTTTGTTTTTATGGGTTGGAATAGAATACAGATGGAATAGAACAAATAGTGTCTGTGAGCTGGAATAGAATACAGATAGAGTGGAATTTTTTGTGTTTTTAAGCTGGAATAATATACAGATGGAATAGAAAAATAATTTCTGTGAACTGGAATAGAATACAGACGGAATAGAACAAAAATTGTCTATGAGATGGAATAGAATACAGATGGAATAGAACAAATAGTGTCTATGAGCTGGATTAGAATTCAGATGGAATAAAACAAATAGCGTCTATGAGCTGGAATAGAATACAGATGGAGAAGAAATCATAGTCTTTGAAATTTAATATAAAAACAGTTATAGAAGAAATAGTGTCTGTGAGCTGGAAAAGAAAAAAGATAGAAAGGAATTTTTTGTTTTTATGGGTTGGAATAGAATACAGATGGAATAGAACAAATAGTGTCTTTGAGCTGGAATAGAATACAGATAGAGTGGAATTTTTTGTGTCTATAAGCTGGAATAAAATACAGATGGAATAGAAGAAATACTGTCTATGAGGCGGAATGGAATACAGATGGAATACAAGAAATAGTGTCTATGAACTGGAATAGAATAGAGATGGATTGGAATTTTTTGTGTCTATGAGCTGGAATAGAATACAGATGTAATAGAATAATTAGTGTCTTTTTAGTGGAATAGAATACAGATATAATGGAATTATTTGTGTCGATGAGCTGGAATAGAATACAGATGGAATAGAACAAACAGTGTCTATGAAATGGAATAGAATACATATGGAATAGAACAAATATTTTCAATAAGCTTGAATAGAATACAGATGGAATAGAACAAACAGTGTCTATGAGCTGGAATAGAATACAGATGGAATAGAACAAACAGTGTCTATGAGCTGGTATAGAATACAGATGGAACAGAACAAACAGTGTCTATGAGCTGGAATAGAATACAGATGGAATAGAACAAATAGTGTCTGTGAGCTGGAATAGAATACAGATGGAATAGAATTTTTTGTGTCTATGAGCTGGTATAGAATACAGATGGAATAGAACAAACAGTGTCTATGAACTGTAATAGAATACAGATGGAATAGAACAAATAGTGTCTATGAGCTGGAATAGAATACAGATGGAATAGAACAAACAGTGTCTATGAAATGGAATAGAATACAGACGTAATGGAATTTTTGTGCCTATGAACTGGAATAGAATACAGATGAAGTAGAAATCATAGTCTGAGATTTTATAGAAAAAAACGTTACAGATGAAATAGTGTGTATGAGCAGGAATGGAATACAGATGGACTAGAAGAAATGGAGTCTATGAGCTGGAATAGAATGCAGATGGAATAGGACAATTAGTGTCTATGAGCTGGAATAGAATGCAGATGGAATAGAACAAACAGTGTCTATGAGCTGGAATAGAATGCAGATGGAATAGAACAAACAGTGTCTATGAGCTGGAATAGAATACAGATGGAATAGAACAAACAGTGTCTATGAGCTGGAATAGAATACAGATGGAATAGAACAAACAGTGTCTATGAGCTGGTATAGAATACAGATGGAACAGAACAAACAGTGTCTATGAGCTGGAATAGAATACAGATGGAATAGAACAAATAGTGTCTGTGAGCTGGAATAGAATACAGATGGAATAGAACAAACAGTGTCTATGAAATGGAATAGAATACAGATGGATTGGAATTTTTGTGCCTATGAACTGGAATGGAACACAGCTGAAGTAGAAATCATAGTCTGAGATTTTAGAGAAAAAAAAGTAATAGATGAAATACTGTGTATGAGCAGGAATGGAATAGAGATACAATAGAAGAAATAGAGTCTATGAGCTGGAAAAGAAAAAAGATAGAAAGGAATTTTTTGTTTTTATGGGTTGGAATAGAATACAGATGGAATAGAACAAATAGTGTCTTTGAGCTGGAATAGAATACAGATAGAGTGGAATTTTTTGTGTCTATAAGCTGGAATAAAATACAGATGGAATAGAAGAAATACTGTCTATGAGGCGGAATGGAATACAGATGGAATACAAGAAATAGTGTCTATGAACTGGAATAGAAAAAATATGGAATGGAATTTTTTGTGTCTATGTGCTGGAACAGAATACAGGTGGAGTAGAAATCATAGTCTTTGAGATTTTATAGAAAAAATAGTTATAGATGAAATAGTGTCTATGAGCTAGAATAGAAAACAGATAGAATGGAATTTCTTGTGTCTATGAGATGGAATAGAATACAGTTGGAATAGAAGAAATAGAGTCTATGAGCTGGAATAGAATACAGATGGAATAGAACAAATAGTGTCTATTGGTTGTTAAAGAATTCAGAAGGAATACAACAAATAGTGTGTATGAAATGGAATAGAATACAGATAGAATGGAATTTTTTGTGTCTATGAGCTGGAATAGAATACAGATGGAACAGAATTTTTTCTGTCTATGAGCTGGAATAGAATACAGATGGAATAGAACAAATAGTGTCTGTGAGCTGGAATAGAATACAGATGGAATAGAACAAACAGTGTCTATGAAATGGAATAGAATACAGATGGATTGGAATTTTTGTGCCTATGAACTGGAATGGAACACAGATGAAGTAGAAATCATAGTCTGAGATTTTATAGAAAAAAAAGTAATAGATGAAATACTGTGTATGAGCAGGAATGGAATAGAGATGGAATAGAAGAAATAGAGTCTATGAGCTGGAAAAGAATAGAGATGGAATAGAACAAATAGTGTCTTTGAGCTGGAATAGAATACAGATGGAAGAGAACAAATAGTGTCTATGAGCTGGATTAGAATACAGATGGAATAAAACAAATAGCGTCTATGAGCTGGAATAGAATACAGATGGAGAAGAAATCGTAGTCTTTGAAATTTAATATAAAAACAGTTATAGAAGAAATAGTGTCTATGAGCTGGAAAAGAAAAAAGATAGAATGGAATTTTTTGTGTTTATTATCTGGAATAGAATGCAAATGGAATAGAACAATTAGTGTCTATTAAGTGCAATAGAATACAGATAGATTGGAATTGTTTGTGTCTATGAGCTGGAATAGAACGCAGATGGAATAGAACAAACAGTGTCTATGAGCTGGTATAGAATACAGATGGAATAGAAGAAATAGAGTCTGTGAGCTGGAATAGAATACAGATGGAATAGAACAAACAGTGTCTATGAAATGGAATAGAATACAGATGGAATAGAATTTTTTGTGTCTATGACCTGGAATAGAATACAGATGGAATAGAACAAACAGTGTCTGTGAGCTGGAATAGAATACAGATGTAATGGAATTATTGTGCCTATGAACTGGAATAGAACACAGATGAAGTAGAAATCATAGTCTGAGATTTTATAGAAAAAAAAGTAAGAGATGAAATAGTGTGTATGAGCAGGAATGGAATACAGATGGAAAAGAGGAAATAGAGTCTATGAGCTGGAATAGAATAGAGATGGAATAGGACAATTAGTGTCTATTAAGTGGAATAGAATACAGACAGAATGGATTTTTTTGTGTCTATGTGCTGGAATAGAATGCAGATGGAATAGAACAAATAGTGTCTGTGAGCTGGAATAGAATACAGATGGAATAGAACAAACAGTGTCTATGAAATGGAATAGAATACAGATGGATTGGAATTTTTGTGCCTATGAACTGGAATAGAATACAGATGAAGTAGAAATCATAGTCTGAGATTTTATAGAATAAAACGTTACAGATGAAATAGTGTGTATGAGCAGGAATGGAATACAGATGGACTAGAAGAAATGGAGTCTATGAGCTGGAATAGAATGCAGATGGAATAGGACAATTAGTGTCTATTAAGTGGAATAGAATCAGATAGATTGGAATTGTTTGTGTCTATGAGCTGGAATAGAATGCAGATGGAATAGAACAAACAGTGTCTATGAGCTGGAATAGAATGCAGATGGAATAGAACAAACAGTGTCTATGAGCTGGTATAGAATACAGATGGAATAGAACAAACAGTGTCTATGAGCTGGAATAGAATACAGATGGAATAGAACAAACAGTGTCTATGAAATGGAATAGAATACAGATGGAATAGAACAAACAGTGTCTATGAGCTGGAATAGAATACAGATTGAATAGAACAAACAGTGTCTATGAAATGGAATAGAATATAGATGGATTGCAATTTTTTGTGTCTATGAGCTGGAATAGAATACAGATCTAATAGAGTAATTAGTTTATTTTAGTGGAATAGAAAACAGATAGAATGGAATTATTTGTGTCGATGAGCTGAAATAGAATACAGATAGAATAGAACAAACAGTGTCTATGAGCTGGAATAGAATGCAGATGGAATAGAACAAACAGTGTCTATGAAATGGAATAGAATACAGATGGAATGGAATTTTTGTGCCTATTAACTGGAATAGAATACAGATGAAGTAGAAATCATAGTCTGAGACTTTATAGAATAAAACGTTACAGATGAAATAGTGTGTATGAGCAGGAATGGAATACAGATGGACTAGAAGAAATGGAGTCTATGAGCTGGAATAGAATGCAGATGGAATAGGACAATTAGTGTCTATTAAGTGGAATAGAATCAGATAGATTGGAATTGTTTGTGTCTATGAGCTGGAATAGAATGCAGATGGAATAGAACAAACAGTGTCTATGAGCTGGAATAGAATGCAGATGGAATAGAACAAACAGTGTCTATGAGCTGGTATAGAATACAGATGGAATAGAACAAACAGTGTCTATGAGCTGGAATAGAATACAGATGGAATAGAACAAACAGTGTCTATGAAATGGAATAGAATACAGATGGAATAGAACAAACAGTGTCTATGAGCTGGAATAGAATACAGATTGAATAGAACAAACAGTGTCTATGAAATGGAATAGAATATAGATGGATTGCAATTTTTTGTGTCTATGAGCTGGAATAGAATACAGATCTAATAGAATAATTAGTGTATTTTAGTGGATTAGAAAACAGATAGAATGGAATTATTTGTGTCGATGAGCTGAAATAGAATACAGATGGAATAGAACAAACAGTGTCTATGAGCTGGAATAGAATGCAGATGGAATAGAACAAACAGTGTCTATGAAATGGAATACAATACAGATGGAATGGAATTTTTGTGCCTATTGACTGGAATAGAATACAGATGAAGTAGAAATCATAGTCAGAGATTTTATAGAAAAAAAAGTAATAGATGAAATAGTGTGTATGAGCAGGAATGGAATACAGATGGAATAGAGGAAATAGAGTCTATGAGCTGGAATAGAATAGAGATGGAATAGGACAATTAGTGTCTATTAAGTGGAATAGAATACAGACAGAATGGATTTTTTTGTGTCTATGTGCTGGAATAGAATGCAGATGGAATAGAACAAGTAGTGTCTGTGAGCTGGAATAGAATACAGATGGATTGGAATTTTTGTGCCTATGAACTGGTATAGAATACAGATGGATTGCAATTTTTTGTGTCTGTGAGCTAGAATACAATGCAGATGGAATAGAACAAATATTGTCAATAAGCTGGAATAGAATACAGATGGAATAGAAAAAATCGTGTCTATGAGCTGGAATAGAATACAGATGGAATAGAATTTTTTGTGTCTATGAGCTGGAATAGAATACAGATGGAATAGAACAAACAGTGTCTATGAGCTGGTATATAATACAGATGGAATAGAACAAACAGTGTCTATGAGCTGGAATAGAATACAGATGGAATAGAACAAATAGTGTCTGTGAGCTGGAATAGAATACAGATGGAATAGAATTTTTTGTGTCTATGAGCTGGTATAGAATACAGATGGAATAGAACAAACAGTGTCAATGAACTGTAATAGAATACAGATGGAATAGAACAAATAGTGTCTGTGAGCTGAATAGAATATAGATGGAATAGAACAAACAGTGTCTATGAAATGGAATAGAATACAGATGGATTGCAATTTTTTGTGTCTGTGAGCTAGAATACAACGCAGATGGAATAGAACAAATATTGTCAATAAGCTGGAATAGAATAGAGATGGAATAGAAAAAATCGTGTCTATGAGCTGGAATAGAATACAGATGGAATAGAACAAACAGTGTCTATGAAATGGAATAGAATACAGATGTAATGGAATTTTTGTGCCTATGAACTGGAATGGAATACAGATGAAGTAGAAATCATAGTCTGAGATTTTATAGAAAAAAGCGTTACAGATGAAATAGTGCGTATGAGCAGGAATGGAATACAGATGGACTAGAAGAAATGGAGTCTATGAGCTGGAATAGAATGCAGATGGAATAGGACAATTAGTGTCTATTAAGTGGAATAGAATCAGATAGATTGGAATTGTTTGTGTCTATGAGCTGGAATAGAATGCAGATGGAATAGAACAAACAGTGTCTATGAGCTGGAATAGAATACAGATGGAATAGAACAAACAGTGTCTATGAGCTGGAATAGAATACAGATGGAATAGAACAAACAGTGTCTATGAGCTGGAATAGAATACAGATGGAATAGAACAAACAGTGTCTATGAGCTGGTATAGAATACAGATGGAACAGAACAAACAGTGTCTATGAGCTGGAATAGAATACAGATGGAATAGAACAAATAGTGTCTGTGAGCTGGAATAGAATACAGATGGAATAGAACAAACAGTGTCTATGAAATGGAATAGAATACAGATGGATTGGAATTTTTGTGCCTATGAACTGGAATGGAACACAGCTGAAGTAGAAATCATAGTCTGAGATTTTAGAGAAAAAAAAGTAATACATGAAATACTGTGTATGAGCAGGAATGGAATAGAGATGCAATAGAAGAAATAGAGTCTATGAGCTGGAAAAGAAAAAAGATAGAAAGGAATTTTTTGTTTTTATGGGTTGGAATAGAATACAGATGGAATAGAACAAATAGTGTCTGTGAGCTGGAATAGAATACAGATAGAGTGGAATTTTTTGTGTTTTTAAGCTGGAATAAAATACAGATGGAATAGAAAAATAATTTCTGTGAACTGGAATAGAATACAGACGGAATAGAACAAAAATTGTCTATGAGATGGAATAGAATACAGATGGAATAGAACAAATAGTGTCTATGAGCTGGATTAGAATTCAGATGGAATAAAACAAATAGCGTCTATGAGCTGGAATAGAATACAGATGGAGAAGAAATCATAGTCTTTGAAATTTAATATAAAAACAGTTATAGAAGAAATAGTGTCTGTGAGCTGGAAAAGAAAAAAGATAGAATGGAATTTTTTGTTTTTATGAGCTGGAATAAAATACAGATGGAAAAGAAAAATAATTTCTGTGAACTGGAATAGAATACAGACGGAATAGAACAAAAGTTGTCTATGAGATGGAATAGAATACAAATGGAATAGAACAAATAGTGTCTATGAGCTGGATTGGAATACAGATGGAATAAAACAAATAGCGTCTATGAGCTGGAATAGAATACAGATGGAGAAGAAATCATAGTCTTTGAAATTTAATATAAAAACAGTTATAGAAGAAATAGTGTTTATGCGCTGGAAAAGAATACAGATGGAATAGAAGAAATAGAGTCTGTGAGCTGGAATAGAATACAGATGGAATAGAACAAACAGTGTCTATGTAATGGAATAGAATACAGATGGAATAGAATTTTTTGTGTCTATGACCTTGAATATAATACAGAAGGAATAGAACAAACAGTGTCTGTGAGCTGGAATAGAATACAGATGGAATAGAACAAACAGTGTCTATGAAATGGAATAGAATACAGATGGATTGGAATTTTTGTGCCTATGAACTGGAATAGAACACAGATGAAGTAGAAATCATAGTCTGAGATTTTATAGAAAAAAAAGTACTAGATGAAATACTGTGTATGAGCAGGAATGGAGTACAGATGGAATAGAAGAAATAGAGTCTATGAGATGGAATAGAATGCAGATAGAATAGAACAAATAGTGTCTATTATGTGGAAGAGAATACAGGTAGAATGGAATTGTTTGTGTCTATGAGCTGGAATAGAACACAGATGGAGTAGAACAAATAGTGTCTATGAGCTGGAATAGAATAGAAATGGAATAGAAAAAATAGAGTCTATGAGCTGGAATAGAATAGAGATGGATTGGAATTTTTTGTGTCTACAAGCTGGAATAAAATACAGATGGAATAGAAGAAATACTGTCTATGAGGTGCAATGGAATACAGATGGAATACAAGAAATAGTGTCTATGAACTGGAATAGAAAAATATGGAATGGAAATTTTTGTGTCTATGTGCTGGAACAGAATACAGGTAAAAATCATAATCTTTGAAATCATAGTCTTTGAGATTTTATAGAAAAAATAGTTATAGATGAAATAGTGTCTATGAGCTAGAATAGAAAACAGATAGAATGGAATTTCTTGTGTCTATGAGATGGAATAGAATACAGATGGAATAGAACAAACAGTGTCTATGAGCTGGAATAGAATGCAGATGGAATAGAACAAACAGTGTCTATGAAATGGAATAGAATACAGATGGAACGGAATTTTTGTGCCTATTAACTGGAATAGAATACAGATGAAGTAGAAATCATAGTCAGAGATTTTATAGAATAAAAAGTAGTAGATGAAATAGTGTGTATGAGCAGGAATGGAATACAGATGGAATAGAGGAAATAGAGTCTATGAGCTGGAATAGAATAGAGATGGAATAGGACAATTAGTGTCTATTAAGTGGAATAGAATACAGACAGAATGGATTATTTTGTGTCTATGTGCTGGAATAGAATGCAGATGGAATAGAACAAGTAGTGTCTGTGAGCTGGAATAGAATACAGATAGAATGGAATTTTTTGTGTCTATGAGCTGGAATAGAATGCAGATAGAATGTAATTTTTTGTGTCTATGAGCTGGAATAGAATACAGATGGAATAGAACAAATAGTGTCTTTGAGCTGGAATAGAATACAGATAGAGTGGAATTTTTTGTGTTTATAAGCTGGAATAAAATACAGATGGAATAGAAAAATAATTTCTATGAACTGGAATAGAATACAGATGGAATAGTACAAAAATTATCTATGAGCTGGAATAGAATACAGATGGAATAGAACAAATAGTGTCTATGAGCTGGATTAGAATACAGATGGAATAAAACAAATAGCATCTAAGAGCTGGAATAGAATACAGATAAAATGGAATTTTTTGTGTCTATGAGCTGGAATAGAATACAGATGGAAAAGAAATCATAGTATTTGAAATTTAATATAAAAACAGCTATAGAAGAAATAGTGTCTATGAGCTGGAAAAGAAAAAAGATAGAAAGGAATTTTTTGTTTTTATGGGTTGGAATAGAATAGAGATGGAATAGAACAAATAGTGTCTTTGAGCTGGAATAGAATACAGATAGAGTGGAATTTTTTGTGTCTATAAGCTGGAATAAAATACAGATGGAATAGAAGAAATACTGTCTATGAGGCGGAATGGAATACAGATGGAATACAAGAAATAGTGTCTATGAACTGGAATAGAAAAAATATGGAATGGAATTTTTTGTGTCAATGTGCTGGAACAGAATACAGGTGGAGTAGAAATCATAGTCTTTGAGATTTTATAGAAAAAATAGTTATAGATGAAATAGTGTCTATGAGCTAGAATAGAAAACAGATAGAATGGAATTTCTTGTGTCTATGAGATGGAATAGAATACAGATGGAATAGAAGAAATAGAGTCTATGAGCTGGAAAAGAATACAGATGGAATAGAACAAATAGTGTCTATTGGTTGTTAAAGAATTCAGAAGGAATACAACAAATAGTGTGTATGAAATGGAATAGAATACAGATAGAATGGAATTTTTTGTGTCTATGAGCTGGAATAGAATACAGATGGAATAGAATTTTTTCTGTCTATGAGCTGGAATAGAATACAGATGGAATAGAACAAATAGTGTCTATGAGCTGGTATAGAATACAGATGGAATAGAACAAACAGTGTCTATGAAATGGAATAGAATACAGATGGATTGCAATTTTTTGTGTCTGTGAGCTAGAATACAATGCAGATGGAATAGAACAAATATTGTCAATAAGCTGGCATAGAATACAGATGGAATAGAAAAAATCGTGTCTATGAGCTGGAATAGAATACAGATGGAATAGAACAAACAGTGTCTATGAAATGGAATAGAATACAGATGTAATGGAATTTTTGTGCCTATGAACTGGAATAGAATACAGATGAAGTAGAAATCATAGTCTGAGATTTTATAGAAAAAAACGTTACAGATGAAATAGTGTGTATGAGCAGGAATGGAATACAGATGGACTAGAAGAAATGGAGTCTATGAGCTGGAATAGAATGCAGATGGAATAGGACAATAAGTGTCTATTAAGTCGAATAGAATCAGATAGATTGGAATTGTTTGTGTCTATGAGCTGGAATAGAATGCAGATGGAATAGAACAAACAGTGTCTATGAGCTGGAATAGAATACAGATGGAATAGAATTTTTTGTGTCTATGAGCTGGAATAGAATACAGATGGAATAGAACAAACAGTGTCTATGAGCTGGTATAGAATACAGATGGAATAGAACAAACAGTATCTATGAGCTGGAATAGAATACAGATGGAATAGAACAAATAGTGTCTGTGAGCTGGAATAGAATACAGATGGAATAGAACAAATAGTGTCTGTGAGCTGGAATAGAATACAGATGGAATAGAATTTTTTGTGTCTATGAGCTGGTATAGAATACAGATGGAATAGAACAAACAGTGTATATGAACTGTATTAGAATACAGATGGAATAGAACAAATAGTGTCTGTGAGCTGAATAGAATACAGATGGAATAGAACAAACAGTGTCTATGAAATGGAATAGAATACAGATGGATTGCAATTTTTTGTGTCTGTGAGCTAGAATACAATGCAGATGGAATAGAACAAATATTGTCAATTAGCTGGAATAGAATACAGATGGAATAGAAAAAATCGTGTCTATGAGCTGGAATAGAATACAGATGGAATAGAACAAACAGTGTCTATGAAATGGAATAGAATACAGATGTAATGGAATTTTTGTGCCTATGAACTGGAATAGAATACAGATGAAGTAGAAATTATAGTCTGAGATTTTATAGAATAAAACGTTACAGATGAAATAGTGTGTATGAGCAGGAATGGAATACAGATGGACTAGAAGAAATGGAGTCTATGAGCTGGAATAGAATGCAGATGGAGTAGGACAATTAGTGTCTATTAAGTGGAATAGAATCAGATACATTGGAATTGTTTGTGTCTACGAGCTGGAATAGAATGCAGATGGAATAGAACAAACAGTGTCTATGAACTGGAATAGAATGCAGATGGAATAGAACAAACAGTGTCTATGAAATGGAATAGAATGCAGATGGAATAGAACAAACAGTGTCTATGAGCTGGAATAGAATACAGATGGAATAGAACAAACAGTGTCTATGAGCTGGTATAGAATACAGATGGAATAGAACAAACAGTGTCTATGAGCTGGAATAGAATACAGATGGAATAGAACAAATAGTGTCTGTGAGCTGGAATAGAATACAGATGGAATAGAATTTTTTGTGTCTATGAGCTGGTATAGAATACAGATGGAATAGAACAAACAGTGTCTATGAAATGGAATAGAATACAGATGGAATAGAACAAATAGTGTCTGTGAGCTGAATAGAATACAGATGGAATAGAACAAACAGTGTCTATGAAATGGAATAGAATACAGATGGATTGCAATTTTTTGTGTCTGTGAGCTAGAATACAATGCCGATGGAATAGAACAAATATTGTCAATTAGCTGGAATAGAATACAGATGGAATAGAAAAAATCGTGTCTATGAGCTGGAATAGAATACAGATGGAATAGAACAAACAGTGTCTATGAAATGGAATAGAATACAGATGTAATGGAATTTTTGTGCCTATGAACTGGAATAGAATACAGATGAAGTAGAAATTATAGTCAGAGATTTTATAGAAAAAAACGTTACATATGAAATAGTGTGTATGAGCAGGAATGGAATACAGATGGACTAGAAGAAATGGAGTCTATGAGCTGGAATAGAATGCAGATGGAATAGGACAATTAGTGTCTATTAAGTGGAATAGAATCAGATAGATTGGAATTGTTTGTGTCTATGAGCTGGAATAGAATGCAGATGGAATAGAACAAACAGTGTCTATGAGCTGGAATAGAATACAGATGGAATAGAACAAATAGTGTCTGTGAGCTGGAATAGAATACAGATGGAATAGAATTTTTTGTGTCTATGAGCTGGTATAGAATACAGATGGAATAGAACAAAGAGTGTCTATGAGCTGGAATAGAATACAGATGGAATAGAACAAACAGTGTCTATGAGCTGGTATAGAATACAGATGGAATAGAACAAAGAGTGTCTATGAGCTGGAATAGAATACAGATGGAATAGAACAAATAGTGTCTGTGAGCTGGAATAGAATACAGATGGAATAGAACAAACAGTGTCTATGAAATGGAATAGAATACAGATGGATTGGAATTTTTGTGCCTATGAACTGGAATAGAATACAGATGAAGTAGAAATCATAGTCTGAGATTTAATATAAAAAAAAGTAATAGATGAAATACTGTGTATGAGCAGGAATGGAATAGAGATGGAATAGGAGAAATAGAGTCTATGAGCTGGAAAAGAATAGAGATGGAATAGAACAAATAGTGTCTTTGAGCTGGAATAGAATACAGATGGAGAAGACATCATAGTCTTTGAAATTTAATATAAAAACAGTTATAGAAGAAATAGTGTCTATGAGCAGGAAAAGAAAAAAATAGAATGGTATTTTTTGTGTTTATGAGCTGGAATAAAATACAGATGGAATAGAAAAATAATTTCTGTGAACTGGAATAGAATACAGACGGAATAGAACAAAAATTGTCTATGACATGGAATAGAATACAGATGGAATAGAACAAACAGTGTCTATGAGGTGGATTAGAATACAGATGGAATAAAACAAATAGCGTCTATGAGCTGGAATGGAATACAGATGGAGAAGAAATCATAGTCTTTGAAATTTAATATAAAAACAGCTATAGAAGAAATAGTGTCTATGCGCTGGAAAAGAATACAGATGGAATAGAAGAAATAGAGTCTGTGAGCTGGAATAGAATACAGATGGAATAGAACAAACAGTGTCTATGAAATGGAATAGATTACAGATGGAATAGAATTTTTTGTGTCTATGACCTGGAATATAATACAGATGGAATAGAACAAACAGTGTCTGTGAGCTGGAATAGAATACAGATGGAATAGAACAAACAGTGTCTATGAAATGGAATAGAATACAGATGGATTGGAATTTTTGTGCCTATGAACTGGAATAGAACACAGATGAAGTAGAAATCATAGTCTGAGATGTTATAGAAAAAAAAAGTTATAGATGAAATAGTGTATATTAGCAGGAATGGAGTACAGATGGAATAGAAGAAATAGAGTCTATGAGATGGAATAGAATGCAGATGGAATAGAACAAATAGTGTCTATTGAGTGGAATAGAATACATACAGAATGGAAGTGTTTGTGTCTGTGAGCTGGACTAGAACACAGATGGAGTAGAACAAATAGTGTCTATGAGCTGGAATAGAATAGAAATGGAATAGAAAAAATAGTGTCTATGAGCTGGAATAGAATAGAGATGGATTGGAATTTTTTGTGTCTATAAGCTGGAATAAAATACAGATGGAATAGAAGAAATACTGTCTATGAGGAGGAATGGAATACAGATGGAATACAAGAAATAGTGTCTATGAACTGGAATAGAAAAAATATGGAATGGAATTTTTTGTGTCTCTGTGCTGGAACAGAATACAGGTGGAGTAGAAATCATAGTCTTTGAGATTTTATAGAAAAAATAGTTATAGATGAAATAGTGTCTATGAGCTAGAATACAAAACAGATAGAATGGAATTTCTTGTGTCTATGAGATGGAATAGAATACAGATGGAATAGAAGAAATAGTGTCTATGAGCTGGAATAGAATACAGATGGAACAGAACAAACAGTGTCTATGAGCTGGAATAGAATACAGATGGAATAGAACAAATAGTGTCTGTGAGCTGGAATAGAATACAGATGGAATAGAACAAACAGTGTCTATGAAATGGAATAGAATACAGATGGATTGGAATTTTTGTGCCTATGAACTGGAATGGAACACAGCTGAAGTAGAAATCATAGTCTGAGATTTTAGAGAAAAAAAAGTAATAGATGAAATACTGTGTATGAGCAGGAATGGAATAGAGATGCAATAGAAGAAATAGAGTCTATGAGCTGGAAAAGAAAAAAGATAGAAAGGAATTTTTTGTTTTTATGGGTTGGAATAGAATACAGATGGAATAGAACAAATAGTGTCTGTGAGCTGGAATAGAATACAGATAGAGTGGAATTTTTTGTGTTTTTAAGCTGGAATAAAATACAGATGGAATAGAAAAATAATTTCTGTGAACTGGAATAGAATACAGACGGAATAGAACAAAAATTGTCTATGAGATGGAATAGAATACAGATGGAATAGAACAAATAGTGTCTATGAGCTGGATTAGAATTCAGATGGAATAAAACAAATAGCGTCTATGAGCTGGAATAGAATACAGATGGAGAAGAAATCATAGTCTTTGAAATTTAATATAAAAACAGTTATAGAAGAAATAGTGTCTGTGAGCTGGAAAAGAAAAAAGATAGAATGGAATTTTTTGTTTTTATGAGCTGGAATAAAATACAGATGGAAAAGAAAAATAATTTCTGTGAACTGGAATAGAATACAGATGGAGAAGAAATCATAGTCTTTGAAATTTAATATAAAAACAGTTATAGAAGAAATAGTGTTTATGCGCTGGAAAAGAATACAGATGGAATAGAAGAAATAGAGTCTGTGAGCTGGAATAGAATACAGATGGAATAGAACAAACAGTGTCTATGTAATGGAATAGAATACAGATGGAATAGAATTTTTTGTGTCTATGACCTGGAATATAATACAGAAGGAATAGAAAAAATCGTGTCTGTGAGCTGGAATAGAATACAGATGGAATAGAACAAACAGTGTCTATGAAATGGAATAGAATACAGATGGATTGGAATTTTTGTGCCTATGAACTGGAATAGAACACAGATGAAGTAGAAATCATAGTCTGAGATTTTATAGAAAAAAAAGTACTAGATGAAATACTGTGTATGAGCAGGAATGGAGTACAGATGGAATAGAAGAAATAGAGTCTATGAGATGGAATAGAATGCAGATAGAATAGAACAAATAGTGTCTATTATGTGGAAGAGAATACAGGTAGAATGGAATTGTTTGTGTCTATGAGCTGGAATAGAACACAGATGGAGTAGAACAAATAGTGTCTATGAGCTGGAATAGAATAGAAATGGAATAGAAAAAATAGAGTCTATGAGCTGGAATAGAATAGAGATGGATTGGAATTTTTTGTGTCTACAAGCTGGAATAAAATACAGATGGAATAGAAGAAATACTGTCTATGAGGTGCAATGGAATACAGATGGAATACAAGAAATAGTGTCTATGAACTGGAATAGAAAAATATGGAATGGAAATTTTTGTGTCTATGTGCTGGAACAGAATACAGGTAAAAATCATAATCTTTGAAATCATAGTCTTTGAGATTTTATAGAAAAAATAGTTATAGATGAAATAGTGTCTATGAGCTAGAATAGAAAACAGATAGAATGGAATTTCTTGTGTCTATGAGATGGAATAGAATACAGATGGAATAGAAGAAATAGAGTCTATGAGCTGGAATAGAATACAGATGGAATAGAACAAACAGTGTCTATGAAATGGAATAGAATACAGATGGAACGGAATTTTTGTGCCTATTAACTGGAATAGAATACAGATGAAGTAGAAATCATAGTCAGAGATTTTATAGAATAAAAAGTAGTAGATGAAATAGTGTGTATGAGCAGGAATGGAATACAGATGGAATAGAGGAAATAGAGTCTATGAGCTGGAATAGAATAGAGATGGAATAGGACAATTAGTGTCTATTAAGTGGAATAGAATACAGACAGAATGGATTATTTTGTGTCTATGTGCTGGAATAGAATGCAGATGGAATAGAACAAGTAGTGTCTGTGAGCTGGAATAGAATACAGATAGAATGGAATTTTTTGTGTCTATGAGCTGGAATAGAATGCAGATAGAATGTAATTTTTTGTGTCTATGAGCTGGAATAGAATACAGATGGAATAGAACAAATAGTGTCTTTGAGCTGGAATAGAATACAGATAGAGTGGAATTTTTTGTGTTTATAAGCTGGAATAAAATACAGATGGAATAGAAAAATAATTTCTATGAACTGGAATAGAATACAGATGGAATAGAACAAAAATTATCTATGAGCTGGAATAGAATACAGATGGAATAGAACAAATAGTGTCTATGAGCTGGATTAGAATACAGATGGAATAAAACAAATAGCATCTAAGAGCTGGAATAGAATACAGATAAAATGGAATTTTTTGTGTCTATGAGCTGGAATAGAATACAGATGGAAAAGAAATCATAGTATTTGAAATTTAATATAAAAACAGCTATAGAAGAAATAGTGTCTATGAGCTGGAAAAGAAAAAAGATAGAAAGGAATTTTTTGTTTTTATGGGTTGGAATAGAATAGAGATGGAATAGAACAAATAGTGTCTTTGAGCTGGAATAGAATACAGATAGAGTGGAATTTTTTGTGTCTATAAGCTGGAATAAAATACAGATGGAATAGAAGAAATACTGTCTATGAGGCGGAATGGAATACAGATGGAATACAAGAAATAGTGTCTATGAACTGGAATAGAAAAAATATGGAATGGAATTTTTTGTGTCTATGTGCTGGAACAGAATACAGGTGGAGTAGAAATCATAGTCTTTGAGATTTTATAGAAAAAATAGTTATAGATGAAATAGTGTCTATGAGCTAGAATAGAAAACAGATAGAATGGAATTTCTTGTGTCTATGAGATGGAATAGAATACAGATGGAATAGAAGAAATAGAGTCTATGAGCTGGAAAAGAATACAGATGGAATAGAACAAATAGTGTCTATTGGTTGTTAAAGAATTCAGAAGGAATACAACAAATAGTGTGTATGAAATGGAATAGAATACAGATAGAATGGAATTTTTTGTGTCTATGAGCTGGAATAGAATACAGATGGAATAGAATTTTTTCTGTCTATGAGCTGGAATAGAATACAGATGGAATAGAACAAATAGTGTCTATGAGCTGGTATAGAATACAGATGGAATAGAACAAACAGTGTCTATGAAATGGAATAGAATACAGATGGATTGCAATTTTTTGTGTCTGTGAGCTAGAATACAATGCAGATGGAATAGAACAAATATTGTCAATAAGCTGGCATAGAATACAGATGGAATAGAAAAAATCGTGTCTATGAGCTGGAATAGAATACAGATGGAATAGAACAAACAGTGTCTATGAAATGGAATAGAATACAGATGTAATGGAATTTTTGTGCCTATGAACTGGAATAGAATACAGATGAAGTAGAAATCATAGTCTGAGATTTTATAGAAAAAAACGTTACAGATGAAATAGTGTGTATGAGCAGGAATGGAATACAGATGGACTAGAAGAAATGGAGTCTATGAGCTGGAATAGAATGCAGATGGAATAGGACAATAAGTGTCTATTAAGTCGAATAGAATCAGATAGATTGGAATTGTTTGTGTCTATGAGCTGGAATAGAATGCAGATGGAATAGAACAAACAGTGTCTATGAGCTGGAATAGAATACAGATGGAATAGAATTTTTTGTGTCTATGAGCTGGAATAGAATACAGATGGAATAGAACAAACAGTGTCTATGAGCTGGTATAGAATACAGATGGAATAGAACAAACAGTATCTATGAGCTGGAATAGAATACAGATGGAATAGAACAAATAGTGTCTGTGAGCTGGAATAGAATACAGATGGAATAGAACAAATAGTGTCTGTGAGCTGGAATAGAATACAGATGGAATAGAACAAATAGTGTCTGTGAGCTGGAATAGAATACAGATGGAATAGAATTTTTTGTGTCTATGAGCTGGTATAGAATACAGATGGAATAGAACAAACAGTGTATATGAACTGTATTAGAATACAGATGGAATAGAACAAATAGTGTCTGTGAGCTGAATAGAATACAGATGGAATAGAACAAACAGTGTCTATGAAATGGAATAGAATACAGATGGATTGCAATTTTTTGTGTCTGTGAGCTAGAATACAATGCCGATGGAATAGAACAAATATTGTCAATTAGCTGGAATAGAATACAGATGGAATAGAAAAAATCGTGTCTATGAGCTGGAATAGAATACAGATGGAATAGAACAAACAGTGTCTATGAAATGGAATAGAATACAGATGTAATGGAATTTTTGTGCCTATGAACTGGAATAGAATACAGATGAAGTAGAAATTATAGTCAGAGATTTTATAGAAAAAAACGTTACAGATGAAATAGTGTGTATGAGCAGGAATGGAATACAGATGGACTAGAAGAAATGGAGTCTATGAGCTGGAATAGAATGCAGATGGAATAGGACAATTAGTGTCTATTAAGTGGAATAGAATCAGATAGATTGGAATTGTTTGTGTCTATGAGCTGGAATAGAATGCAGATGGAATAGAACAAACAGTGTCTATGAGCTGGAATAGAATACAGATGGAATAGAACAAATAGTGTCTGTGAGCTGGAATAGAATACAGATGGAATAGAATTTTTTGTGTCTATGAGCTGGTATAGAATACAGATGGAATAGAACAAAGAGTGTCTATGAGCTGGAATAGAATACAGATGGAATAGAACAAACAGTGTCTATGAGCTGGTATAGAATACAGATGGAATAGAACAAAGAGTGTCTATGAGCTGGAATAGAATACAGATGGAATAGAACAAACAGTGTCTATGAAATGGAATAGAATACAGATGGATTGGAATTTTTGTGCCTATGAACTGGAATAGAATACAGATGAAGTAGAAATCATAGTCTGAGATTTAATATAAAAAAAAGTAATAGATGAAATACTGTGTATGAGCAGGAATGGAATAGAGATGGAATAGGAGAAATAGAGTCTATGAGCTGGAAAAGAATAGAGATGGAATAGAACAAATAGTGTCTTTGAGCTGGAATAGAATACAGATGGAGAAGACATCATAGTCTTTGAAATTTAATATAAAAACAGTTATAGAAGAAATAGTGTCTATGAGCAGGAAAAGAAAAAAATAGAATGGTATTTTTTGTGTTTATGAGCTGGAATAAAATACAGATGGAATAGAAAAATAATTTCTGTGAACTGGAATAGAATACAGACGGAATAGAACAAAAATTGTCTATGACATGGAATAGAATACAGATGGAATAGAACAAACAGTGTCTATGAGGTGGATTAGAATACAGATGGAATAAAACAAATAGAGTCTATGAGCTGGAATGGAATACAGATGGAGAAGAAATCATAGTCTTTGAAATTTAATATAAAAACAGCTATAGAAGAAATAGTGTCTATGCGCTGGAAAAGAATACAGATGGAATAGAAGAAATAGAGTCTGTGAGCTGGAATAGAATACAGATGGAATAGAACAAACAGTGTCTATGAAATGGAATAGATTACAGATGGAATAGAATTTTTTGTGTCTATGACCTGGAATATAATACAGATGGAATAGAACAAACAGTGTCTGTGAGCTGGAATAGAATACAGAAGGAATAGAACAAACAGTGTCTATGAAATGGAATAGAATACAGATGGATTGGAATTTTTGTGCCTATGAACTGGAATAGAACACAGATGAAGTAGAAATCATAGTCTGAGATGTTATAGAAAAAAAAATTATAGATGAAATAGTGTATATTAGCAGGAATGGAGTACAGATGGAATAGAAGAAATAGAGTCTATGAGATGGAATAGAATGCAGATGGAATAGAACAAATAGTGTCTATTGAGTGGAATAGAATACATACAGAATGGAAGTGTTTGTGTCTGTGAGCTGGACTAGAACACAGATGGAGTAGAACAAATAGTGTCTATGAGCTGGAATAGAATAGAAATGGAATAGAAAAAATAGTGTCTATGAGCTGGAATAGAATAGAGATGGATTGGAATTTTTTGTGTCTATAAGCTGGAATAAAATACAGATGGAATAGAAGAAATACTGTCTATGAGGAGGAATGGAATACAGATGGAATACAAGAAATAGTGTCTATGAACTGGAATAGAAAAAATATGGAATGGAATTTTTTGTGTCTATGTGCTGGAACAGAATACAGGTGGAGTAGAAATCATAGTCTTTGAGATTTTATAGAAAAAATAGTTATAGATGAAATAGTGTCTATGAGCTAGAATAGAAAACAGATAGAATGGAATTTCTTGTGTCTATGAGATGGAATAGAATACAGATGGAATAGAAGAAATAGTGTCTATGAGCTGGAATAGAATACAGATGGAATAGAACAAACAGTGTCTATGAGCTGGAATAGAATACAGATGGAATAGAACAAATAGTGTCTGTGAGCTGGAATAGAATACAGATGGAATAGAACAAACAGTGTCTATGAAATGGAATAGAATACAGATGGATTGGAATTTTTGTGCCTATGAACTGGAATAGAACACAGATGAAGTAGAAATCATAGTCTGAGATTTTATAGAAAAAAAAGTACTAGATGAAATACTGTGTATGAGCAGGAATGGAGTACAGATGGAATAGAAGAAATAGAGTCTATGAGATGGAATAGAATGCAGATAGAATAGAACAAATAGTGTCTATTATGTGGAAGAGAATACAGATAGAATGGAATTGTTTGTGTCTATGAGCTGGAATAGAACACAGATTGAGTAGAACAAATAGTGTCTATGAGCTGGAATAAAATAGAAATGGAATAGAAAAAATAGAGTCTATGAGCTGGAATAGAATAGAGATGGATTGGAATTTTTTGTGTCTACAAGCTGGAATAAAATACAGATGGAATAGAAGAAATACTGTCTATGAGGTGCAATGGAATACAGATGGAATACAAGAAATAGTGTCTATGAACTGGAATAGAAAAATATGGAATGGAAATTTTTGTGTCTATGTGCTGGAACAGAATACAGGTAAAAATCATAATCTTTGAAATCATAGTCTTTGAGATTTTATAGAAAAAATAGTTATAGATGAAATAGTGTCTATCAGCTAGAATAGAAAACAGATAGAATGGAATTTCTTGTGTCTATGAGATGGAATAGAATACAGATGGAATAGAACAAACAGTGTCTATGAGCTGGAATAGAATGCAGATGGAATAGAACAAACAGTGTCTATGAAATGGAATAGAATACAGATGGAACGGAATTTTTGTGCCTATTAACTGGAATAGAATACAGATGAAGTAGAAATCATAGTCAGAGATTTTATAGAAAAAAAAGTAGTAGATGAAATAGTGTGTATGAGCAGGAATGGAATACAGATGGAATAGAGGAAATAGAGTCTATGAGCTGGAATAGAATAGAGATGGAATAGGACAATTAGTGTCTATTAAGTGGAATAGAATACAGACAGAATGGATTATTTTGTGTCTATGTGCTGGAATAGAATTCAGAAGGAATACAACAAATAGTGTGTATGAAATGGAATAGAATACAGATAGAATGGAATTTTTTGTGTCTATGAGCTGGAATAGAATACAGATGGAATAGAATTTTTTCTGTCTATGAGCTGGAATAGAATACAGATGGAATAGAACAAATAGTGTCTATGAGCTGGTATAGAATACAGATGGAATAGAACAAACAGTGTCTATGAAATGGAATAGAATACAGATGGATTGCAATTTTTTGTGTCTGTGAGCTAGAATACAATGCAGATGGAATAGAACAAATATTGTCAATAAGCTGGAATAGAATACAGATGGAATAGAAAAAATCGTGTCTATGAGCTGGAATAGAATACAGATGGAATAGAACAAACAGTGTCTATGAAATGGAATAGAATACAGATGTAATGGAATTTTTCTGCCTATGAACTGGAATAGAATACAGATGAAGTAGAAATCATAGTCTGAGATTTTATAGAAAAAAGCGTTACAGATGAAATAGTGTGTATGAGCAGGAATGGAATACAGATGGACAAGAAGAAATGGAGTCTATGAGCTGGAATAGAATGCAGATGGAATAGGACAATTAGTGTCTATTAAGTGGAATAGAATCAGATAGATTGGAATTGTTTGTGTCTATGAGCTGGAATAGAATGCAGATGGAATAGAACAAACAGTGTCTATGAGCTGGAATAGAATACAGATGGAATAGAATTTTTTGTGTCTATGAGCTGGAATAGAATACAGATGGAATAGAACAAACAGTGTCTATGAGCTGGTATATAATACAGATGGAATAGAACAAACAGTGTCTATGAGCTGGAATAGAATACAGATGGAATAGAACAAATAGTGTCTGTGAGCTGGAATAGAATACAGATGGAATAGAATTTTTTGTGTCTATGAGCTGGTATAGAATACAGATGGAATAGAACAAACAGTGTCTATGAACTGTAATAGAATACAGATGGAATAGAACAAATAGTGTCTGTGAGCTGAATAGAATATAGATGGAATAGAACAAACAGTGTCTATGAAATGGAATAGAATACAGATGGATTGCAATTTTTTGTGTCTGTGAGCTAGAATACAACGCAGATGGAATAGAACAAATATTGTCAATAAGCTGGAATAGAATACAGATGGATTAGAAAAAATCGTGTCTATGAGCTGGAATAGAATACAGATGGAATAGAACAAACAGTGTCTATGAAATGGAATAGAATACAGATGTAATGGAATTTTTGTGCCTATGAACTGGAATAGAACACAGATGAAGTAGAAATCATAGTCTGAGATTTTATAGAAAAAAGCGTTACAGATGAAATAGTGCGTATGAGCAGGAATGGAATACAGATGGACTAGAAGAAATGGAGTCTATGAGCTGGAATAGAATGCAGATGGAATAGGACAATTAGTGTCTATTAAGTGGAATAGAATCAGATAGATTGGAATTGTTTGTGTCTATGAGCTGGAATAGAATGCAGATGGAATAGAACAAACAGTGTCTATGAGCTGGAATAGAATGCAGATGGAATAGAACAAACAGTGTCTATGAGCTGGTATAGAATACAGATGGAATAGAACAAACAGTGTCTATGAGCTGGTATAGAATACAGATGGAACAGAACAAACAGTGTCTATGAGCTGGAATAGAATACAGATGGAATAGAACAAACAGTGTCTATGAGCTGGAATAGAATACAGATGGAATAGAACAAACAGTGTCTATGAAATGGAATAGAATACAGATGGATTGGAATTTTTGTGCCTATGAACTGGAATGGAACACAGCTGAAGTAGAAATCATAGTCTGAGATTTTAGAGAAAAAAAAGTAATAGATGAAATACTGTGTATGAGCAGGAATGGAATAGAGATGCAATAGAAGAAATAGAGTCTATGAGCTGGAAAAGAAAAAAGATAGAAAGGAATTTTTTGTTTTTATGGGTTGGAATAGAATACAGATGGAATAGAACAAATAGTGTCTGTGAGCTGGAATAGAATACAGATAGAGTGGAATTTTTTGTGTTTTTAAGCTGGAATAAAATACAGATGGAATAGAAAAATAATTTCTGTGAACTGGAATAGAATACAGACGGAATAGAACAAAAATTGTCTATGAGATGTAATAGAATACAGATGGAATAGAACAAATAGTGTCTATGAGCTGGATTAGAATTCAGATGGAATAAAACAAATAGCGTCTATGAGCTGGAATAGAATACAGATGGAGAAGAAATCATAGTCTTTGAAATTTAATATAAAAACAGTTATAGAAGAAATAGTGTCTGTGAGCTGGAAAAGAAAAAAGATAGAATGGAATTTTTTGTTTTTATGAGCTGGAATAAAATACAGATGGAAAAGAAAAATAATTTCTGTGAACTGGAATAGAATACAGACGGAATAGAACAAAAGTTGTCTATGAGATGGAATAGAATACAAATGGAATAGAACAAATAGTGTCTATGAGCTGGATTGGAATACAGATGGAATAAAACAAATAGCGTCTATGAGCTGGAATAGAATACAGATGGAGAAGAAATCATAGTCTTTGAAATTTAATATAAAAACAGTTATAGAAGAAATAGTGTTTATGCGCTGGAAAAGAATACAGATGGAATAGAAGAAATAGAGTCTGTGAGCTGGAATAGAATACAGATGGAATAGAACAAACAGTGTCTATGTAATGGAATAGAATACAGATGGAATAGAATTTTTTGTGTCTATGACCTGGAATATAATACAGAAGGAATAGAACAAACAGTGTCTGTGAGCTGGAATAGAATACAGATGGAATAGAACAAACAGTGTCTATGAAATGGAATAGAATACAGATGGATTGGAATTTTTGTGCCTATGAACTGGAATAGAACACAGATGAAGTAGAAATCATAGTCTGAGATTTTATAGAAAAAAAAGTACTAGATGAAATACTGTGTATGAGCAGGAATGGAGTACAGATGGAATAGAAGAAATAGAGTCTATGAGATGGAATAGAATGCAGATAGAATAGAACAAATAGTGTCTATTATGTGGAAGAGAATACAGGTAGAATGGAATTGTTTGTGTCTATGAGCTGGAATAGAACACAGATGGAGTAGAACAAATAGTGTCTATGAGCTGGAATAGAATAGAAATGGAATAGAAAAAATAGAGTCTATGAGCTGGAATAGAATAGAGATGGATTGGAATTTTTTGTGTCTACAAGCTGGAATAAAATACAGATGGAATAGAAGAAATACTGTCTATGAGGTGCAATGGAATACAGATGGAATACAAGAAATAGTGTCTATGAACTGGAATAGAAAAATATGGAATGGAAATTTTTGTGTCTATGTGCTGGAACAGAATACAGGTAAAAATCATAATCTTTGAAATCATAGTCTTTGAGATTTTATAGAAAAAATAGTTATAGATGAAATAGTGTCTATGAGCTAGAATAGAAAACAGATAGAATGGAATTTCTTGTGTCTATGAGATGGAATAGAATACAGATGGAATAGAACAAACAGTGTCTATGAGCTGGAATAGAATGCAGATGGAATAGAACAAACAGTGTCTATGAAATGGAATAGAATACAGATGGAACGGAATTTTTGTGCCTATTAACTGGAATAGAATACAGATGAAGTAGAAATCATAGTCAGAGATTTTATAGAATAAAAAGTAGTAGATGAAATAGTGTGTATGAGCAGGAATGGAATACAGATGGAATAGAGGAAATAGAGTCTATGAGCTGGAATAGAATAGAGATGGAATAGGACAATTAGTGTCTATTAAGTGGAATAGAATACAGACAGAATGGATTATTTTTTGTCTATGTGCTGGAATAGAATGCAGATGGAATAGAACAAGTAGTGTCTGTGAGCTGGAATAGAATACAGATAGAATGGAATTTTTTGTGTCTATGAGCTGGAATAGAATGCAGATAGAATGTAATTTTTTGTGTCTATGAGCTGGAATAGAATACAGATGGAATAGAACAAATAGTGTCTTTGAGCTGGAATAGAATACAGATAGAGTGGAATTTTTTGTGTTTATAAGCTGGAATAAAATACAGATGGAATAGAAAAATAATTTCTATGAACTGGAATAGAATACAGATGGAATAGAACAAAAATTATCTATGAGCTGGAATAGAATACAGATGGAATAGAACAAATAGTGTCTATGAGCTGGATTAGAATACAGATGGAATAAAACAAATAGCATCTAAGAGCTGGAATAGAATACAGATAAAATGGAATTTTTTGTGTCTATGAGCTGGAATAGAATACAGATGGAAAAGAAATCATAGTCTTTGAAATTTAATATAAAAACAGCTATAGAAGAAATAGTGTCTATGAGCTGGAAAAGAAAAAAGATAGAAAGGAATTTTTTGTTTTTATGGGTTGGAATAGAATAGAGATGGAATAGAACAAATAGTGTCTTTGAGCTGGAATAGAATACAGATAGAGTGGAATTTTTTGTGTCTATAAGCTGGAATAAAATACAGATGGAATAGAAGAAATACTGTCTATGAGGCGGAATGGAATACAGATGGAATACAAGAAATAGTGTCTATGAACTGGAATAGAAAAAATATGGAATGGAATTTTTTGTGTCTATGTGCTGGAACAGAATACAGGTGGAGTAGAAATCATAGTCTTTGAGATTTTATAGAAAAAATAGTTATAGATGAAATAGTGTCTATGAGCTAGAATAGAAAACAGATAGAATGGAATTTCTTGTGTCTATGAGATGGAATAGAATACAGATGGAATAGAAGAAATAGAGTCTATGAGCTGGAATAGAATACAGATGGAATAGAACAAATAGTGTCTATTGGTTGTTAAAGAATTCAGAAGGAATACAACAAATAGTGTGTATGAAATGGAATAGAATACAGATAGAATGGAATTTTTTGTGTCTATGAGCTGGAATAGAATACAGATGGAATAGAATTTTTTCTGTCTATGAGCTGGAATAGAATACAGATGGAATAGAACAAATAGTGTCTATGAGCTGGTATAGAATACAGATGGAATAGAACAAACAGTGTCTATGAAATGGAATAGAATACAGATGGATTGCAATTTTTTGTGTCTGTGAGCTAGAATACAATGCAGATGGAATAGAACAAATATTGTCAATAAGCTGGAATAGAATACAGATGGAATAGAAAAAATCGTGTCTATGAGCTGGAATAGAATACAGATGGAATAGAACAAACAGTGTCTATGAAATGGAATAGAATACAGATGTAATGGAATTTTTGTGCCTATGAACTGGAATAGAATACAGATGAAGTAGAAATCATAGTTTGAGATTTTATAGAAAAAAACGTTACAGATGAAATAGAGTGTATGAGCAGGAATGGAATACAGATGGACTAGAAGAAATGGAGTCTATGAGCTGGAATAGAATGCAGATGGAATAGGACAATTAGTGTCTATTAAGTGGAATAGAATCAGATCGATTGGAATTGTTTGTGTCTATGAGCTGGAATAGAATGCAGATGGAATAGAACAAACAGTGTCTATGAGCTGGAATAGAATACAGATGGAATAGAATTTTTTGTGTCTATGAGCTGGAATAGAATACAGATGGAATAGAACAAACAGTGTCTATGAGCTGGTATAGAATACAGATGGAATAGAACAAACAGTATCTATGAGCTGGAATAGAATACAGATGGAATAGAACAAATAGTGTCTGTGAGCTGGAATAGAATACAGATGGAATAGAACAAATAGTGTCTGTGAGCTGGAATAGAATACAGATGGAATAGAGTTTTTTGTGTCTATGAGCTGGTATAGAATACAGATGGAATAGAACAAACAGTGTATATGAACTGTATTAGAATACAGATGGAATAGAACAAATAGTGTCTGTGAGCTGAATAGAATACAGATGGAATAGAACAAACAGTGTCTATGAAATGGAATAGAATACAGATGGATTGCAATTTTTTGTGTCTGTGAGCTAGAATACAATGCAGATGGAATAGAACAAATATTGTCAATTAGCTGGAATAGAATACAGATGGAATAGAAAAAATCGTGTCTATGAGCTGGAATAGAATACAGATGGAATAGAACAAACAGTGTCTATGAAATGGAATAGAATACAGATGTAATGGAATTTTTGTGCCTATGAACTGGAATAGAATACAGATGAAGTAGAAATTATAGTCTGAGATTTTATAGAATAAAACGTTACAGATGAAATAGTGTGTATGAGCAGGAATGGAATACAGATGGACTAGAAGAAATGGAGTCTATGAGCTGGAATAGAATGCAGATGGAGTAGGACAATTAGTGTCTATTAAGTGGAATAGAATCAGATACATTGGAATTGTTTGTGTCTACGAGCTGGAATAGAATGCAGATGGAATAGAACAAACAGTGTCTATGAACTGGAATAGAATGCAGATGGAATAGAACAAACAGTGTCTATGAAATGGAATAGAATGCAGATGGAATAGAACAGTGTCTATGAGCTGGAATAGAATACAGATGGAATAGAACAAACAGTGTCTATGAGCTGGTATAGAATACAGATGGAATAGAACAAACAGTGTCTATGAGCTGGAATAGAATACAGATGGAATAGAACAAATAGTGTCTGTGAGCTGGAATAGAATACAGATGGAATAGAATTTTTTGTGTCTATGAGCTGGTATAGAATACAGATGGAATAGAACAAACAGTGTATATGTACTGTATAAGAATACAGATGGAATAGAACAAATAGTGTCTGTGAGCTGAATAGAATACAGATGGAATAGAACAAACAGTGTCTATGAAATGGAATAGAATACAGATGGATTGCAATTTTTTGTGTCTGTGAGCTAGAATACAATGCCGATGGAATAGAACAAATATTGTCAATTAGCTGGAATAGAATACAGATGGAATAGAAAAAATCGTGTCTATGAGCTGGAATAGAATACAGATGGAATAGAACAAACAGTGTCTATGAAATGGAATAGAATACAGATGTAATGGAATTTTTGTGCCTATGAACTGGAATAGAATACAGATGAAGTAGAAATTATAGTCAGAGATTTTATAGAAAAAAACGTTACAGATGAAATAGTGTGTATGAGCAGGAATGGAATACAGATGGACTAGAAGAAATGGAGTCTATGAGCTGGAATAGAATGCAGATGGAATAGGACAATTAGTGTCTATTAAGTGGAATAGAATCAGATAGATTGGAATTGTTTGTGTCTATGAGCTGGAATAGAATGCAGATGGAATAGAACAAACAGTGTCTATGAGCTGGAATAGAATACAGATGGAATAGAACAAATAGTGTCTGTGAGCTGGAATAGAATACAGATGGAATAGAATTTTTTGTGTCTATGAGCTGGTATAGAATACAGATGGAATAGAACAAAGAGTGTCTATGAGCTGGAATAGAATACAGATGGAATAGAACAAACAGTGTCTATGAGCTGGTATAGAATACAGATGGAATAGAACAAAGAGTGTCTATGAGCTGGAATAGAATACAGATGGAATAGAACAAATAGTGTCTGTGAGCTGGAATAGAATACAGATGGAATAGAACAAACAGTGTCTATGAGCTGGATTAGAATACAGATGGAATAAAACAAATAGCATCTAAGAGCAGGAATAGAATACAGATAAAATGGAATTTTTTGTGTCTATGAGCTGGAATAGAATACAGATGGAGAAGAAATCATAGTCTTTGAAATTTAATATAAAAACAGCTATAGAAGAAATAGTGTCTATGAGCTGGAAAAGAAAAAAGATAGAAAGGAATTTTTTGTTTTTATGGGTTGGAATAGAATACAGATGGAATAGAACAAATAGTGTCTTTGAGCTGGAATAGAATACAGATAGAGTGGAATTTTTTGTGTCTATAAGCTGGAATAAAATACAGATGGAATAGAAGAAATACTGTCTATGAGGCGGAATGGAATACAGATGGAATACAAGAAATAGTGTCTATGAACTGGAATAGAAAAAATATGGAATGGAATTTTTTGTGTCTATGTGCTGGAACAGAATACAGGTGGAGTAGAAATCATAGTCTTTGAGATTTTATAGAAAAAATAGTTATAGATGAAATAGTGTCTATGAGCTAGAATAGAAAACAGATAGAATGGAATTTCTTGTGTCTATGAGATGGAATAGAATACAGATGGAATAGAAGAAATAGAGTCTATGAGCTGGAATAGAATACAGATGGAATAGAACAAATAGTGTCTATTGGTTGTTAAAGAATTCAGAAGGAATACAACAAATATTGTGTATGAAATGGAATAGAATACAGATAGAATGGAATTTTTTGTGTCTATGAGCTGGAATAGAATACAGATGGAATAGAATTTTTTCTGTCTATGAGCTGGAATAGAATACAGATGGAATAGAACAAATAGTGTCTATGAGCTGGTATAGAATACAGATGGAATAGAACAAACAGTGTCTATGAAATGGAATAGAATACAGATGGATTGCAATTTTTTGTGTCTGTGAGCTAGAATACAATGCAGATGGAATAGAACAAATATTGTCAATAAGCTGGAATAGAATACAGATGGAATAGAAAAAATCGTGTCTATGAGCTGGAATAGAATACAGATGGAATAGAACAAACAGTGTCTATGAAATGGAATAGAATACAGATGTAATGGAATTTTTGTGCCTATGAACTGGAATAGAATACAGATGAAGTAGAAATCATAGTCTGAGATTTTATAGAAAAAAACGTTACAGATGAAATAGAGTGTATGAGCAGGAATGGAATACAGATGGACTAGAAGAAATGGAGTCTATGAGCTGGAATAGAATGCAGATGGAATAGGACAATTAGTGTCTATTAAGTGGAATAGAATCAGATCGATTGGAATTGTTTGTGTCTATGAGCTGGAATAGAATGCAGATGGAATAGAACAAACAGTGTCTATGAGCTGGAATAGAATACAGATGGAATAGAACAAACAGTGTCTGTGAGCTGGAATAGAATACAGATGGAATAGAATTTTTTGTGTCTATGAGCTGGTATAGAATACAGATGGAATAGAACAAAGAGTGTCTATGAGCTGGAATAGAATACAGATGGAATAGAACAAACAGTGTCTATGAGCTGGAATAGAATACAGATGGAATAGAACAAATAGTGTCTGTGAGCTGGAATAGAATACAGATGGAATAGAACAAACAGTGTCTATGAAATGGAATAGAATACAGATGGATTGGAATTTTTGTGCCTATGAACTGGAATAGAATACAGATGAAGTAGAAATCATAGTCTGAGATTTAATATAAAAAAAAGTAATAGATGAAATACTGTGTATGAGCAGGAATGGAATAGAGATGGAATAGGAGAAATAGAGTCTATGAGCTGGAAAAGAATAGAGATGGAATAGAACAAATAGTGTCTTTGAGCTGGAATAGAATACAGATGGAGAAGACATCATAGTCTTTGAAATTTAATATAAAAACAGTTATAGAAGAAATAGTGTCTATGAGCAGGAAAAGAAAAAAATAGAATGGTATTTTTTGTGTTTATGAGCTGGAATAAAATACAGATGGAATAGAAAAATAATTTCTGTGAACTGGAATAGAATACAGACGGAATAGAACAAAAATTGTCTATGACATGGAATAGAATACAGATGGAATAGAACAAACAGTGTCTATGAGGTGGATTAGAATACAGATGGAATAAAACAAATAGCGTCTATGAGCTGGAATGGAATACAGATGGAGAAGAAATCATAGTCTTTGAAATTTAATATAAAAACAGCTATAGAAGAAATAGTGTCTATGCGCTGGAAAAGAATACAGATGGAATAGAAGAAATAGAGTCTGTGAGCTGGAATAGAATACAGATGGAATAGAACAAACAGTGTCTATGAAATGGAATAGATTACAGATGGAATAGAATTTTTTGTGTCTATGACCTGGAATATAATACAGATGGAATAGAACAAACAGTGTCTGTGAGCTGGAATAGAATACAGAAGGAATAGAACAAACAGTGTCTATGAAATGGAATAGAATACAGATGGATTGGAATTTTTGTGCCTATGAACTGGAATAGAACACAGATGAAGTAGAAATCATAGTCTGAGATGTTATAGAAAAAAAAATAATAGATGAAATAGTGTATATTAGCAGGAATGGAGTACAGATGGAATAGAAGAAATAGAGTCTATGAGATGGAATAGAATGCAGATGGAATAGAACAAATAGTGTCTATTGAGTGGAATAGAATACATACAGAATGGAAGTGTTTGTGTCTGTGAGCTGGACTAGAACACAGATGGAGTAGAACAAATAGTGTCTATGAGCTGGAATAGAATAGAAATGGAATAGAAAAAATAGTGTCTATGAGCTGGAATAGAATAGAGATGGATTGGAATTTTTTGTGTCTATAAGCTGGAATAAAATACAGATGGAATAGAAGAAATACTGTCTATGAGGAGGAATGGAATACAGATGGAATACAAGAAATAGTGTCTATGAACTGGAATAGAAAAAATATGGAATGGAATTTTTTGTGTCTATGTGCTGGAACAGAATACAGGTGGAGTAGAAATCATAGTCTTTGAGATTTTATAGAAAAAATAGTTATAGATGAAATAGTGTCTATGAGCTAGAATAGAAAACAGATAGAATGGAATTTCTTGTGTCTATGAGATGGAATAGAATACAGATGGAATAGAAGAAATAGTGTCTATGAGCTGGAATAGAATACAGATGGAATAGAACAAACAGTGTCTATGAGCTGGAATAGAATACAGATGGAATAGAACAAATAGTGTCTGTGAGCTGGAATAGAATACAGATGGAATAGAACAAACAGTGTCTATGAAATGGAATAGAATACAGATGGATTGGAATTTTTGTGCCTATGAACTGGAATAGAACACAGATGAAGTAGAAATCATAGTCTGAGATTTTATAGAAAAAAAAGTACTAGATGAAATACTGTGTATGAGCAGGAATGGAGTACAGATGGAATAGAAGAAATAGAGTCTATGAGATGGAATAGAATGCAGATAGAATAGAACAAATAGTGTCTATTATGTGGAAGAGAATACAGATAGAATGGAATTGTTTGTGTCTATGAGCTGGAATAGAACACAGATTGAGTAGAACAAATAGTGTCTATGAGCTGGAATAAAATAGAAATGGAATAGAAAAAATAGAGTCTATGAGCTGGAATAGAATAGAGATGGATTGGAATTTTTTGTGTCTACAAGCTGGAATAAAATACAGATGGAATAGAAGAAATACTGTCTATGAGGTGCAATGGAATACAGATGGAATACAAGAAATAGTGTCTATGAACTGGAATAGAAAAATATGGAATGGAAATTTTTGTGTCTATGTGCTGGAACAGAATACAGGTAAAAATCATAATCTTTGAAATCATAGTCTTTGAGACTTTATAGAAAAAATAGTTATAGATGAAATAGTGTCTATCAGCTAGAATAGAAAACAGATAGAATGGAATTTCTTGTGTCTATGAGATGGAATAGAATACAGATGGAATAGAACAAACAGTGTCTATGAGCTGGAATAGAATGCAGATGGAATAGAACAAACAGTGTCTATGAAATGGAATAGAATACAGATGGAACGGAATTTTTGTGCCTATTAACTGGAATAGAATACAGATGAAGTAGAAATCATAGTCAGAGATTTTATAGAAAAAAAAGTAGTAGATGAAATAGTGTGTATGAGCAGGAATGGAATACAGATGGAATAGAGGAAATAGAGTCTATGAGCTGGAATAGAATAGAGATGGAATAGGACAATTAGTGTCTATTAAGTGGAATAGAATACAGACAGAATGGATTATTTTGTGTCTATGTGCTGGAATAGAATGCAGATGGAATAGAACAAGTAGTGTCTGTGAGCTGGAATAGAATACAGATAGAATGGAATTTTTTGTGTCTATGAGCTGGAATAGAATGCAGATAGAATGTAATTTTTTGTGTCTATGAGCTGGAATAGAATACAGATGGAATAGAACAAATAGTGTCTTTGAGCTGGAATAGAATACAGATAGAGTGGAATTTTTTGTGTTTATAAGCTGGAATAAAATACAGATGGAATAGAAAAATAATTTCTATGAACTGGAATAGAATAAAGGTGGAATAGAACAAAAATTGTCTATGAGATGGAATAGAATACAGATGGAATAGAACAAATAGTGTCTATGAGCTGGATTAGAATACAGATGGAATAAAACAAATAGCATCTAAGAGCTGGAATAGAATACAGATAAAATGGAATTTTTTGTGTCTATGAGCTGGAATAGAATACAGATGGAAAAGAAATCATAGTATTTGAAATTTAATATAAAAACAGCTATAGAAGAAATAGTGTCTATGAGCTGGAAAAGAAAAAATATAGAAAGGAATTTTTTGTTTTTATGGGTTGGAATAGAATACAGATGGAATAGAACAAATAGTGTCTTTGAGCTGGAATAGAATACAGATAGAGTGGAATTTTTTGTGTCTATAAGCTGGAATAAAATACAGATGGAATAGAAGAAATACTGTCTATGAGGCGGAATGGAATACAGATGGAATACAAGAAATAGTGTCTATGAACTGGAATAGAAAAAATATGGAATGGAATTTTTTGTGTCTATGTGCTGGAACAGAATACAGGTGGAGTAGAAATCATAGTCTTTGAGATTTTATAGAAAAAATAGTTATAGATGAAATAGTGTCTATGAGCTAGAATAGAAAACAGATAGAATGGAATTTTTTGTGTCTATGAGCTGGAATAGAATACAGATGGAATAGAATTTTTTCTGTCTATGAGCTGGAATAGAATACAGATGGAATAGAACAAATAGTGTCTATGAGCTGGTATAGAATACAGATGGAATAGAACAAACAGTGTCTATGAAATGGAATAGAATACAGATGGATTGCAATTTTTTGTGTCTGTGAGCTAGAATACAATGCAGATGGAATAGAACAAATATTGTCAATAAGCTGGAATAGAATACAGATGGAATAGAAAAAATCGTGTCTATGAGCTGGAATAGAATACAGATGGAATAGAACAAACAGTGTCTATGAAATGGAATAGAATACAGATGTAATGGAATTTTTGTGCCTATGAACTGGAATAGAATACAGATGAAGTAGAAATCATAGTCTGAGATTTTATAGAAAAAAACGTTACAAATGAAATAGAGTGTATGAGCAGGAATGGAATACAGATGGACTAGAAGAAATGGAGTCTATGAGCTGGAATAGAATGCAGATGGAATAGGACAATAAGTGTCTATTAAGTCGAATAGAATCAGATCGATTGGAATTGTTTGTGTCTATGAGCTGGAATAGAATGCAGATGGAATAGAACACACAGTGTCTATGAGCTGGAATAGAATACAGATGGAATAGAATTTTTTGTGTCTATGAGCTGGAATAGAATACAGATGGAATAGAACAAACAGTGTCTATGAGCTGGTATAGAATACAGATGGAATAGAACGAACAGTATCTATGAGCTGGAATAGAATACAGATGGAATAGAACAAATAGTGTCTGTGAGCTGGAATAGAATACAGATGGAATAGAACAAATAGTGTCTGTGAGCTGGAATAGAATACAGATGGAATAGAATTTTTTGTGTCTATGAGCTGGTATAGAATACAGATGGAATAGAACAAACAGTGTATATGAACTGTATTAGAATACAGATGGAATAGAACAAATAGTGTCTGTGAGCTGAATAGAATACAGATGGAATAGAACAAACAGTGTCTATGAAATGGAATAGAATACAGATGGATTGCAATTTTTTGTGTCTGTGAGCTAGAATACAATGCAGATGGAATAGAACAAATATTGTCAATTAGCTGGGATAGAATACAGATGGAATAGAAAAAATCGTGTCTATGAGCTGGAATAGAATACAGATGGAATAGAACAAACAGTGTCTATGAAATGGAATAGAATACAGATGTAATGGAATTTTTGTGCCTATGAACTGGAATAGAATACAGATGAAGTAGAAATTATAGTCTGAGATTTTATAGAATAAAACGTTACAGATGAAATAGTGTGTATGAGCAGGAATGGAATACAGATGGACTAGAAGAAATGGAGTCTATGAGCTGGAATAGAATGCAGATGGAGTAGGACAATTAGTGTCTATTAAGTGGAATAGAATCAGATACATTGGAATTGTTTGTGTCTACGAGCTGGAATAGAATGCAGATGGAATAGAACAAACAGTGTCTATGAACTGGAATAGAATGCAGATGGAATAGAACAAACAGTGTCTATGAAATGGAATAGAATGCAGATGGAATAGAACAGTGTCTATGAGCTGGAATAGAATACAGATGGAATAGAACAAACAGTGTCTATGAGCTGGAATAGAATACAGATGGAATAGAACAAACAGTGTCTATGAGCTGGAATAGAATACAGATGGAATAGAACAAACAGTGTCTATGAGCTGGAATAGAATACAGATGGAATAGAACAAACAGTGTCTATGAGCTGGTATAGAATACAGACGGAATAGAACAAAAATTGTCTATGAGCTGGAATAGAATACAGATGGAACAGAATTTTTTGTGTCTATGAGCTGGTATAGAATACAGATGGAATAGAACAAACAGTGTATATGTACTGTATAAGAATACAGATGGAATAGAACAAATAGTGTCTGTGAGCTGAATAGAATACAGATGGAATAGAACAAACAGTGTCTATGAAATGGAATAGAATACAGATGGAATAGAACAAATAGTGTCTGTGAGCTGGAATAGAATACAGATGGAATAGAACAAACAGTGTCTATGAAATGGAATAGATTACAGATGGAATAGAATTTTTTGTGTCTATGACCTGGAATATAATACAGATGGAATAGAACAAACAGTGTCTGTGAGCTGGAATAGAATACAGATGGAATAGAACAAACAGTGTCTATGAAATGGAATAGAATACAGATGGATTGGAATTTTTGTGCCTATGAACTGGAATAGAACACAGATGAAGTAGAAATCATAGTCTGAGATGTTATAGAAAAAAAAAGTTATAGATGAGATAGTGTATATTAGCAGGAATGGAGTACAGATGGAATAGAAGAAATAGAGTCTATGAGATGGAATAGAATGCAGATGGAATAGAACAAATAGTGTCTATTGAGTGGAATAGAATACATACAGAATGGAAGTGTTTTTGTCTGTGAGCTGGACTAGAACACAGATGGAGTAGAACAAATAGTGTCTATGAGCTGGAATAGAATAGAAATGGAATAGAAAAAACAGTGTCTATGAGCTGGAATAGAATAGAGATGGATTGGAATTTTTTGTGTCTATAAGCTGGAATAAAATACAGATGGAATAGAAGAAATACTGTCTATGAGGAGGAATGGAATACAGATGGAATTCAAGAAATAGTGTCTATGAACTGGAATAGAAAAAATATGGAATGGAATTTTTTGTGTCTATGTGCTGGAACAGAATACAGGTGGAGTAGAAATCATAGTCTTTGAGATTTTATAGAAAAAATAGTTATAGATGAAATAGTGTCTATGAGCTAGAATAGAAAACAGATAGAATGGAATTTCTTGTGTCTATGAGATGGAATAGAATACAGATGGAATAGAAGAAATAGTGTCTATGAGCTGGAATAGAATACAGATGGAATAGAACAAATAGTGTCTATTGGTTGTTAAAGAATTAAGAAGGAATACAACAAATAGTGTGTATGAAATGGAATAGAATACAGATAGAATGGAATTTTTTGTGTCTATGAGCTGGAATAGAATACAGATGGAATAGAATTTTTTCTGTCTATGAGCTGGAATAGAATACAGATGGAATAGAACAAATAGTGTCTATGAGCTGGTATAGAATACAGATGGAATAGAACAAACAGTGTCTATGAAATGGAATAGAATACAGATGGAATAGAACAAATAGTGTCTGTGAGCTGAATAGAATACAGATGGAATAGAACAAACAGTGTCTATGAAATGGAATAGAATACAGATGGATTGCAATTTTTTGTGTCTGTGAGCTAGAATACAATGCAGATGGAATAGAACAAATATTGTCAATAAGCTGGAATAGAATACAGATGGAATAGAAAAAATCGTGTCTATGAGCTGGAATAGAATACAGATGGAATAGAACAAACAGTGTCTATGAAATGGAATAGAATAGAGATGTAATGGAATTTTTGTGCCTATGAACTGGAATAGAATACAGATGAAGTAGAAATCATAGTCTGAGATTTTATAGAAAAAAACTTTACAGATGAAATAGTGTGTATGAGCAGGAATGGAATACAGATGGACTAGAAGAAATAGAGTCTATGAGCTGGAATAGACTGCAGATGGAATAGGACAATTAGTGTCTATTAAGTGGAATAGAATCAGATAGATTGGAATTGTTTGTGTCTATGAGCTGGAATAGAATGCAGATGGAATAGAACAAACAGTGTCTATGAGCTGGAATAGAATGATGATGGAATAGAACAAACAGTGTCTATGAAATGGAATAGAATGCAGATGGAATAGAATTTTTTGTGTCTATGAGCTGGAATAGAATACAGATGGAATAGAACGAACAGTGTCTATGAGGTGGTATAGAATACAGATGGAATAGAACAAACAGTGTCTATGAGCTGGAATAGAATACAGATGGAATAGAAAAAATCGTGTCTATGAGCTGGAGTAGAATAGAGATGGATTGGAATTTTTTGTGTCTATGAGCTGGAATAGAATACAGATCTAATAGAATAATTAGTGTATTTTAGTGGAATAGAAAACAGATAGAATGGAATTATTTGTGTCGATGAGCTGAAATAGAATACAGATGAAGTAGAAATCATAGTCAGAGATTTTATAGAAAAAAAAGTAATAGATGAAATAGTGTGTATGAGCAGGAATGGAATACAGATGGAATAGAGGAAATAGAGTCTATGAGCTGGAATAGAATAGAGATGGAATAGGACAATTAGTGTCTATTAAGTGGAATAGAATACAGACAGAATGGATTTTTTTGTGTCTATGTGCTGGAATAGAATGCAGATGGAATAGAACAAGTAGTGTCTGTGAGCTGGAATAGAATACAGATAGAATGGAATTTTTTGTGTCTATGAGCTGGAATAAAATGCAGATAGAAAGTAATTTTTTGTGTCTATGAGCTGGAATAGAATACAGATGCAATAGAACAAATAGTGTCTTTGAGCTGGAATAGAATACAGATAGAGTGGAATTTTTTGTGTTTATTAGCTGGAATAAAATACAGATGGAATAGAAAAATAATTTCTATGAACTGGAATAGAATACAGATGGAATAGAACAAAAATTGTCTATGAGATGGAATAGAATACAGATGGAATAGAACAAATAGTGTCTATGAGCTGGATTAGAATACAGATGGAATAAAACAAATAGCATCTAAGAGCAGGAATAGAATACAGATAAAATGGAATTTTTTGTGTCTATGAGCTGGAATAGAATACAGATGGAGAAGAAATCATAGTCTTTGAAAATTAATATAAAAACAGCTATAGAAGAAATAGTGTCTATTAGCTGGAAAAGAAAAAAGATAGAAAGGAATTTTTTGTTTTTATGGGTTGGAATAGAATAGAGATGGAATTGAACAAATAGTGTCTTGAGCTGGAATAGAATACAGATAGAGTGGAATTTTTTGTGTCTATAAGCTGGAATAAAATACAGATGGAATACAAGAAATAGTGTCTATGAACTGGAATAGAAAAAATATGGAATGGAATTTTTTGTGTCTATGTGCTGGAACAGAATACAGGTGGAGTAGAAATCATAGTCTTTGAGATTTTATAGAAAAAATAGTTATAGATGAAATAGTGTCTATGAGCTAGAATAGAAAACAGATAGAATGGAATTTCTTGTGTCTATGAGATGGAATAGAATACAGATGGAATAGAAGAAATAGAGTCTATGAGCTGGAATAGAATACAGATGGAATAGAACAAATAGTGTCTATTGGTTGTTAAAGAATTCAGAAGGAATACAACAAATAGTGTGTATGAAATGGAATAGAATACAGATAGAATGGAATTTTTTGTGTCTATGAAATGGAATAGAATACAGATGGAATAGAATTTTTTCTGTCTATGAGCTGGAATAGAATGCAGATGGAATAGAACAAACAGTGTCTATGAGCTGGTATAGAATACAGATGGAATAGAACAAACAGTGTCTATGAGCTGGAATAGAATACAGATGGAATAGAACAAACAGTGTCTATGAAATGGAATAGAATACAGATGAAATAGAACAAACAGTGTCTATGAGCTGGAATAGAATACAGATTGAATAGAACAAACAGTGTCTATGAAATGGAATAGAATATAGATGGATTGCAATTTTTTGTGTCTATCAGCTGGAATAGAATACAGATCTAATAGAATAATTAGTGTATTTTAGTGGAATAGAAAACAGATAGAATGGAATTATTTGTGTCGATGAGATGAAATAGAATACAGATGGAATAGAACAAACAGTGTCTATGAGCTGGAATAGAATGCAGATGGAATAGAACAAACAGTGTCTATGAAATGGAATACAATACAGATGGAATGGAATTTTTGTGCCTATTAACTGGAATAGAATACAGATGAAGTAGAAATCATAGTCTGAGATTTTATAGAATAAAACGTTACAGATGAAATAGTGTGTATGAGCAGGAATGGAATACAGATGGACTAGAAGAAATGGAGTCTATGAGCTGGAATAGAATGCAGATGGAATAGGACAATTAGTGTCTATTAAGTGGAATAGAATCAGATAGATTGGAATTGTTTGTGTCTATGAGCTGGAATAGAATGCAGATGGAATAGAACAAATAGTGTCTGTGAGCTGGAATAGAATACAGATGGAATAGAACAAACAGTGTCTATGAAATGGAATAGAATACAGATGGATTGGAATTTTTGTGCCTATGAACTGGAATAGAATACAGATGAAGTAGAAATCATAGACTGAGATTTAATATAAAAAAAAGTAATAGATGAAATACTGTGTATGAGCAGGAATGGAATAGAGATGGAATAGGAGAAATAGAGTCTATGAGCTGGAAAAGAATAGAGATGGAATAGAACAAATAGTGTCTTTGAGCTGGAATAGAATACAGATGGAGAAGACATCATAGTCTTTGAAATTTAATATAAAAACAGTTATAGAAGAAATAGTGTCTATGAGCAGGAAAAGAAAAAAATAGAATGGTATTTTTTGTGTTTATGAGCTGGAATAAAATACAGATGGAATAGAAAAATAATTTCTGTGAACTGGAATAGAATACAGACGGAATAGAACAAAAATTGTCTATGACATGGAATAGAATACAGATGGAATAGAACAAACAGTGTCTATGAGGTGGATTAGAATACAGATGGAATAAAACAAATAGCGTCTATGAGCTGGAATGGAATACAGATGGAGAAGAAATCATAGTCTTTGAAATTTAATATAAAAACAGCTATAGAAGAAATAGTGTCTATGCGCTGGAAAAGAATACAGATGGAATAGAAGAAATAGAGTCTGTGAGCTGGAATAGAATACAGATGGAATAGAACAAACAGTGTCTATGAAATGGAATAGATTACAGATGGAATAGAATTTTTTGTGTCTATGACCTGGAATATAATACAGATGGAATAGAACAAACAGTGTCTGTGAGCTGGAATAGAATACAGATGGAATAGAACAAACAGTGTCTATGAAATGGAATAGAATACAGATGGATTGGAATTTTTGTGCCTATGAACTGGAATAGAACACAGATGAAGTAGAAATCATAGTCTGAGATGTTATAGAAAAAAAAAGTTATAGATGAAATAGTGTATATTAGCAGGAATGGAGTACAGATGGAATAGAAGAAATAGAGTCTATGAGATGGAATAGAATGCAGATGGAATAGAACAAATAGTGTCTATTGAGTGGAATAGAATACATACAGAATGGAAGTGTTTTTGTCTGTGAGCTGGACTAGAACACAGATGGAGTAGAACAAATAGTGTCTATGAGCTGGAATAGAATAGAAATGGAATAGAAAAAACAGTGTCTATGAGCTGGAATAGAATAGAGATGGATTGGAATTTTTTGTGTCTATAAGCTGGAATAAAATACAGATGGAATAGAAGAAATACTGTCTATGAGGAGGAATGGAATACAGATGGAATTCAAGAAATAGTGTCTATGAACTGGAATAGAAAAAATATGGAATGGAATTTTTTGTGTCTATGTGCTGGAACAGAATACAGGTGGAGTAGAAATCATAGTCTTTGAGATTTTATAGAAAAAATAGTTATAGATGAAATAGTGTCTATGAGCTAGAATAGAAAACAGATAGAATGGAATTTCTTGTGTCTATGAGATGGAATAGAATACAGATGGAATAGAAGAAATAGTGTCTATGAGCTGGAATAGAATACAGATGGAATAGAACAAATAGTGTCTATTGGTTGTTAAAGAATTAAGAAGGAATACAACAAATAGTGTGTATGAAATGGAATAGAATACAGATAGAATGGAATTTTTTGTGTCTATGAGCTGGAATAGAATACAGATGGAATAGAATTTTTTCTGTCTATGAGCTGGAATAGAATACAGATGGAATAGAACAAATAGTGTCTATGAGCTGGTTTAGAATACAGATGGAATAGAACAAACAGTGTCTATGAAATGGAATAGAATACAGATGGAATAGAACAAATAGTGTCTGTGAGCTGAATAGAATACAGATGGAATAGAACAAACAGTGTCTATGAAATGGAATAGAATACAGATGGATTGCAATTTTTTGTGTCTGTGAGCTAGAATACAATGCAGATGGAATAGAACAAATATTGTCAATAAGCTGGAATAGAATACAGATGGAATAGAAAAAATCGTGTCTATGAGCTGGAATAGAATACAGATGGAATAGAACAAACAGTGTCTATGAAATGGAATAGAATAGAGATGTAATGGAATTTTTGTGCCTATGAACTGGAATAGAATACAGATGAAGTAGAAATCATAGTCTGAGATTTTATAGAAAAAAACTTTACAGATGAAATAGTGTGTATGAGCAGGAATGGAATACAGATGGACTAGAAGAAATAGAGTCTATGAGCTGGAATAGAATGCAGATGGAATAGGACAATTAGTGTCTATTAAGTGGAATAGAATCAGATAGATTGGAATTGTTTGTGTCTATGAGCTGGAATAGAATGCAGATGGAATAGAACAAACAGTGTCTATGAGCTGGAATAGAATGATGATGGAATAGAACAAACAGTGTCTATGAAATGGAATAGAATGCAGATGGAATAGAATTTTTTGTGTCTATGAGCTGGAATAGAATACAGATGGAATAGAACGAACAGTGTCTATGAGGTGGTATAGAATACAGATGGAATAGAACAAACAGTGTCTATGAGCTGGAATAGAATACAGATGGAATAGAAAAAATCGTGTCTATGAGCTGGAGTAGAATAGAGATGGATTGGAATTTTTTGTGTCTATGAGCTGGAATAGAATACAGATCTAATAGAATAATTAGTGTATTTTAGTGGAATAGAAAACAGATAGAATGGAATTATTTGTGTCGATGAGCTGAAATAGAATACAGATGAAGTAGAAATCATAGTCAGAGATTTTATAGAAAAAAAAGTAATAGATGAAATAGTGTGTATGAGCAGGAATGGAATACAGATGGAATAGAGGAAATAGAGTCTATGAGCTGGAATAGAATAGAGATGGAATAGGACAATTAGTGTCTATTAAGTGGAATAGAATACAGACAGAATGGATTTTTTTGTGTCTATGTGCTGGAATAGAATGCAGATGGAATAGAACAAGTAGTGTCTGTGAGCTGGAATAGAATACAGATAGAATGGAATTTTTTGTGTCTATGAGCTGGAATAAAATGCAGATAGAAAGTAATTTTTTGTGTCTATGAGCTGGAATAGAATACAGATGCAATAGAACAAATAGTGTCTTTGAGCTGGAATAGAATACAGATAGAGTGGAATTTTTTGTGTTTATTAGCTGGAATAAAATACAGATGGAATAGAAAAATAATTTCTATGAACTGGAATAGAATACAGATGGAATAGAACAAAAATTGTCTATGAGATGGAATAGAATACAGATGGAATAGAACAAATAGTGTCTATGAGCTGGATTAGAATACAGATGGAATAAAACAAATAGCATCTAAGAGCAGGAATAGAATACAGATAAAATGGAATTTTTTGTGTCTATGAGCTGGAATAGAATACAGATGGAGAAGAAATCATAGTCTTTGAAAATTAATATAAAAACAGCTATAGAAGAAATAGTGTCTATTAGCTGGAAAAGAAAAAAGATAGAAAGGAATTTTTTGTTTTTATGGGTTGGAATAGAATAGAGATGGAATTGAACAAATAGTGTCTTGAGCTGGAATAGAATACAGATAGAGTGGAATTTTTTGTGTCTATAAGCTGGAATAAAATACAGATGGAATACAAGAAATAGTGTCTATGAACTGGAATAGAAAAAATATGGAATGGAATTTTTTGTGTCTATGTGCTGGAACAGAATACAGGTGGAGTAGAAATCATAGTCTTTGAGATTTTATAGAAAAAATAGTTATAGATGAAATAGTGTCTATGAGCTAGAATAGAAAACAGATAGAATGGAATTTCTTGTGTCTATGAGATGGAATAGAATACAGATGGAATAGAAGAAATAGAGTCTATGAGCTGGAATAGAATACAGATGGAATAGAACAAATAGTGTCTATTGGTTGTTAAAGAATTCAGAAGGAATACAACAAATAGTGTGTATGAAATGGAATAGAATACAGATAGAATGGAATTTTTTGTGTCTATGAAATGGAATAGAATACAGATGGAATAGAATTTTTTCTGTCTATGAGCTGGAATAGAATGCAGATGGAATAGAACAAACAGTGTCTATGAGCTGGTATAGAATACAGATGGAATAGAACAAACAGTGTCTATGAGCTGGAATAGAATACAGATGGAATAGAACAAACAGTGTCTATGAAATGGAATAGAATACAGATGAAATAGAACAAACAGTGTCTATGAGCTGGAATAGAATACAGATTGAATAGAACAAACAGTGTCTATGAAATGGAATAGAATATAGATGGATTGCAATTTTTTGTGTCTATCAGCTGGAATAGAATACAGATCTAATAGAATAATTAGTGTATTTTAGTGGAATAGAAAACAGATAGAATGGAATTATTTGTGTCGATGAGATGAAATAGAATACAGATGGAATAGAACAAACAGTGTCTATGAGCTGGAATAGAATGCAGATGGAATAGAACAAACAGTGTCTATGAAATGGAATACAATACAGATGGAATGGAATTTTTGTGCCTATTAACTGGAATAGAATACAGATGAAGTAGAAATCATAGTCAGAGATTTTATAGAAAAAATTAATAGATGAAATAGTGTGTATGAGCAGGAATGGAATACAGATGGAATAGAGGAAATAGAGTCTATGAGCTGGAATAGAATAGAGATGGAATAGGACAATTAGTGTCTATTAAGTGGAATAGAATACAGACAGAATGGATTTTTTTGTGTCTATGTGCTGGAATAGAATGCAGATGGAATAGAACAAGTAGTGTCTGTGAGCTGGAATAGAATACAGATGGATTGGAATTTTTGTGCCTATGAACTGGTATAGAATACAGATGGATTGCAATTTTTTGTGTCTGTGAGCTAGAATACAATGCAGATGGAATAGAACAAATATTGTCAATAAGCTGGAATAGAATACAGATGGAATAGAAAAAATCGTGTCTATGAGCTGGAATAGAATACAGATGGAATAGAACAAACAGAGTCTATGAAATGGAATACAATACAGATGGAATGGAATTTTTGTGCCTATGAACTGGAATAGAATACAGATGAAGTAGAAATCATAGTCTGAGATTTTATAGAAAAAAGCGTTACAGATGAAATAGTGTGTATGAGCAGGAATGGAATACAGATGGACAAGAAGAAATGGAGTCTATGAGCTGGAATAGAATGCAGATGGAATAGGACAATTAGTGTCTATTAAGTGGAATAGAATCAGATAGATTGGAATTGTTTTTGTCTATGAGCTGGAATAGAATGCAGATGGAATAGAACAAACAGTGTCTATGAGCTGGAATAGAATACAGATGGAATAGAATTTTTTGTGTCTATGAGCTGGAATAGAATACAGATGGAATAGAACAAACAGTGTCTAAGAGCTGGTATATAATACAGATGGAATAGAACAAACAGTGTCTATGAGCTGGAATAGAATACAGATGGAATAGAACAAATAGTGTCTGTGAGCTGGAATAGAATACAGATGGAATAGAATTTTTTGTGTCTATGAGCTGGTATAGAATACAGATGGAATAGAACAAACAGTGTCTATGTAATGGAATAGAATACAGATGGAATAGAATTTTTTGTGTCTATGACCTGGAATATAATACAGAAGGAATAGAACAAACAGTGTCTGTGAGCTGGAATAGAATACAGATGGAATAGAACAAACAGTGTCTATGAAATGGAATAGAATACAGATGGATTGGAATTTTTGTGCCTATGAACTGGAATAGAACACAGATGAAGTAGAAATCATAGTCTGAGATTTTATAGAAAAAAAAGTTATAGATGAAATAGTGTGTATTAGCAGGAATGGAGTACAGATGGAATAGAAGAAATAGAGTCTATGAGATGGAATAGAATGCAGATGGAATAGAACAAATAGTGTCTATTAAGTGGAATAGAATACATACAGAATGGAAGTGTTTGTGTCTGTGAGCTGGAATAGAACACAGATGGAGTAGAACAAATAGTGTCTATGAGCTGGAATAGAATAGAAATGGAATAGAAAAAATAGTGTCTATGAGCTGGAATAGAATAGAGATGGATTGGAATTTTTTGTGTCTATGAGCTGGAATAGAATACAGATGTAATAGAATAATTAGTGTCTTTTTAGTGGAATAGAATACAGATATAATGGAATTATTTGTGTCGATGAGCTGGAATAGAATACAGATGGAATAGAACAAACAGTGTCTATGAAATGGAATAGAATACATATGGAATAGAACAAATATTTTCAATAAGCTTGAATAGAATACAGATGGAATAGAACAAACAGTGTCTATGAGCTGGAATAGAATACAGATGGAATAGAACAAACAGTGTCTATGAGCTGGTATAGAATACAGATGGAACAGAACAAACAGTGTCTATGAGCTGGAATAGAATACAGATGGAATAGAACAAATAGTGTCTGTGAGCTGGAATAGAATACAGATGGAATAGAATTTTTTGTGTCTATGAGCTGGTATAGAATACAGATGGAATAGAACAAACAGTGTCTATGAAATGGAATAGAATACAGATGGAATGGAATTTTTGTGCCTATGAACTGGAATAGAATACAGATGAAGTAGAAATCATAGTCTGAGATTTTATAGAAAAAAACGTTACAGATGAAATAGTGTGTATGAGCAGGAATGGAATGCAGATGGAATAGAAGAAATAGTGTCTTTGAGCTGGAATAGAATACAGATAGATTGGAATTTTTTGTGTCTATGAGCTGGAATAGAATGCAGATGGAATAGAAGAAACAGTGTCTATGAGCTGGTATAGAATACAGATGGAATAGAACAAACAGTGTCTATGAACTGTAATAGAATACAGATGGAATAGAACAAATAGTGTCTGTGAGCTGGAATAGAATACAGATGGAATAGAACAAACAGTGTCTATGAAATGGAATAGAATACAGATGGATTGGAATTTTTGTGCCTATGAACTGGAATAGAACACAGATGAAGTAGAAATCATAGTCTGAGATTTTATAGAAAAAAAAGTACTAGATGAAATACTGTGTATGAGCAGGAATGGAGTACAGATGGAATAGAAGAAATAGAGTCTATGAGATGGAATAGAATGCAGATAGAATAGAACAAATAGTGTCTATTATGTGGAAGAGAATACAGATAGAATGGAATTGTTTGTGTCTATGAGCTGGAATAGAACACAGATGGAGTAGAACAAATAGTGTCTATGAGCTGGAATAGAATAGAAATGGAATAGAAAAAATAGAGTCTATGAGCTGGAATAGAATAGAGATGGATTGGAATTTTTTGTGTCTACAAGCTGGAATAAAATACAGATGGAATAGAAGAAATACTGTCTATGAGGTGCAATGGAATACAGATGGAATACAAGAAATAGTGTCTATGAACTGGAATAGAAAAATATGGAATGGAAATTTTTGTGTCTATGTGCTGGAACAGAATACAGGTAAAAATCATAATCTTTGAAATCATAGTCTTTGAGATTTTATAGAAAAAATAGTTATAGATGAAATAGTGTCTATCAGCTAGAATAGAAAACAGATAGAATGGAATTTCTTGTGTCTATGAGATGGAATAGAATGCAGATGGAATAGAACAAACAGTGTCTATGAAATGGAATAGAATACAGATGGAACGGAATTTTTGTGCCTATTAACTGGAATAGAATACAGATGAAGTAGAAATAATAGTCAGAGATTTTATAGAATAAAAAGTAGTAGATGAAATAGTGTGTATGAGCAGGAATGGAATACAGATGGAATAGAGGAAATAGAGTCTATGAGCTGGAATAGAATAGAGATGGAATAGGACAATTAGTGTCTATTAAGTGGAATAGAATACAGACAGAATGGATTATTTTGTGTCTATGTGCTGGAATAGAATGCAGATGGAATAGAACAAGTAGTGTCTGTGAGCTGGAATAGAATACAGATAGAATGGAATTTTTTGTGTCTATGAGCTGGAATAGAATGCAGATAGAATGTAATTTTTTGTGTCTATGAGCTGGAATAGAATACAGATGGAATAGAACAAATAGTGTCTTTGAGCTGGAATAGAATACAGATAGAGTGGAATTTTTTGTGTTTATAAGCTGGAATAAAATACAGATGGAATAGAAAAATAATTTCTATGAACTGGAATAGAATACAGGTGGAATAGAACAAAAATTGTCTATGAGATGGAATAGAATACAGATGGAATAGAACAAATAGTGTCTATGAGCTGGATTAGAATTCAGATGGAATAAAACAAATAGCGTCTATGAGCTGGAATAGAATACAGATAAAATGGAATTTTTTGTGTCTATGAGCTGGAATAGAATACAGATGGAAAAGAAATCATAGTCTTTGAAATTTAATATAAAAACAGCTATAGAAGAAATAGTGTCTATGAGCTGGAAAAGAAAAAAGATAGAAAGGAATTTTTTGTTTTTATGGGTTGGAATAGAATAGAGATGGAATAGAACAAATAGTGTCTTTGAGCTGGAATAGAATACAGATAGAGTGGAATTTTTTGTGTCTATAAGCTGGAATAAAATACAGATGGAATAGAAGAAATACTGTCTATGAGGCGGAATGGAATACAGATGGAATACAAGAAATAGTGTCTATGAACTGGAATAGAAAAAATATGGAATGGAATTTTTTGTGTCTATGTGCTGGAACAGAATACAGGTGGAGTAGAAATCATAGTCTTTGAGATTTTATAGAAAAAATAGTTATAGATGAAATAGTGTCTATGAGCTAGAATAGAAAACAGATACAATGGAATTTCTTGTGTCTATGAGATGGAATAGAATACAGATGGAATAGAACAAATAGTGTCTATTGGTTGTTAAAGAATTCAGAAGGAATACAACAAATAGTGTGTATGAAATGGAATAGAATACAGATAGAATGGAATTTTTTGTGTCTATGAGCTGGAATAGAATACAGATGGAATAGAATTTTTTGTGTCTATGAGCTGGAATAGAATACAGATGGAATAGAACAAATAGTGTCTATGAGCTGGTATAGAATACAGATGGAATAGAACAAACAGTGTCTATGAAATGGAATAGAATACAGATGGATTGCAATTTTTTGTGTCTGTGAGCTAGAATACAATGCAGATGGAATAGAACAAATATTGTCAATAAGCTGGCATAGAATACAGATGGAATAGAAAAAATCGTGTCTATGAGCTGGAATAGAATACAGATGGAATAGAACAAACAGTGTCTATGAAATGGAATAGAATACAGATGTAATGGAATTTTTGTGCCTATGAACTGGAATAGAATACAGATGAAGTAGAAATCATAGTCTGAGATTTTATAGAAAAAAACGTTACAGATGAAATAGTGTGTATGAGCAGGAATGGAATACAGATGGACTAGAAGAAATGGAGTCTATGAGCTGGAATAGAATGCAGATGGAATAGGACAATAAGTGTCTATTAAGTCGAATAGAATCAGATAGATTGGAATTGTTTGTGTCTATGAGCTGGAATAGAATGCAGATGGAATAGAACAGTGTCTATGAGCTGGAATAGAATACAGATGGAATAGAATTTTTTGTGTCTATGAGCTGGAATAGAATACAGATGGAATAGAACAAACAGTGTCTATGAGCTGGTATAGAATACAGATGGAATAGAACAAACAGTATCTATGAGCTGGAATAGAATACAGATGGAATAGAACAAATAGTGTCTGTGAGCTGGAATAGAATACAGATGGAATAGAACAAACAGTGTCTATGAAATGGAATAGAATACAGATGGATTGGAATTTTTGTGCCTATGTACTGGAATGGAACACAGATGAAGTAGAAATCATAGTCTGAGATTTTATAGAAAAAAAAGTAATAGATGAAATACTGTGTATGAGCAGGAATGGAATAGAGATGGAATAGAAGAAATAGAGTCTATGAGCTGGAAAAGAATAGAGATGGAATAGAACAAATAGTGTCTTTGAGCTGGAATAGAATACAGATGGAAGAGAACAAATAGTGTCTATGAGCTGGATTAGAATACAGATGGAATAAAACAAATAGCGTCTATGAGCTGGAATAGAATACAGATGGAGAAGAAATCATAGTCTTTGAAATTTAATATAAAAACAGTTATAGAAGAAATAGTGTCTATGAGCTGGAAAAGAATGCAGATGGAATAGAACAAACAGTGTCTATGAGCTGGAATAGAATACAGATGGAATAGAATTTTTTGTGTCTATGAGCTGGAATAGAATACAGATGGAATAGAACAAACAGTGTCTATGAGCTGGTATATAATACAGATGGAATAGAACAAACAGTGTCTATGAGCTGGAATAGAATACAGATGGAATAGAACAAATAGTGTCTGTGAGCTGGAATAGAATACAGATGGAATAGAATTTTTTGTGTCTATGAGCTGGTATAGAATACAGATGGAATAGAACAAACAGTGTCTATGAACTGTAATAGAATACAGATGGAATAGAACAAATAGTGTCTGTGAGCTGAATAGAATATAGATGGAATAGAACAAACAGTGTCTATGAAATGGAATAGAATACAGATGGATTGCAATTTTTTGTGTCTGTGAGCTAGAATACAACGCAGATGGAATAGAACAAATATTGTCAATAAGCTGGAATAGAATACAGATGGAATAGAAAAAATCGTGTCTATGAGCTGGAATAGAATACAGATGGAATAGAACAAACAGTGTGTATGAAATGGAATAGAATACAGATGTAATGGAATTTTTGTGCCTATGAACTGGAATAGAATACAGATGAAGTAGAAATCATAGTCTGAGATTTTATAGAAAAAAGCGTTACAGATGAAATAGTGCGTATGAGCAGGAATGGAATACAGATGGACTAGAAGAAATGGAGTCTATGAGCTGGAATAGAATGCAGATGGAATAGGACAATTAGTGTCTATTAAGTGGAATACAATCAGATAGATTGGAATTGTTTGTGTCTATGAGCTGGAATAGAATGCAGATGGAATAGAACAAACAGTGTCTATGAGCTGGAATAGAATGCAGATGGAATAGAACAAACAGTGTCTATGAGCTGGAATAGAATACAGATGGAATAGAACAAACAGTTTCTATGAGCTGGAATAGAATACAGATGGAATAGAACAAACAGTGTCTATGAGCTGGTATAGAATACAGATGGAATAGAACAAATAGTGTCTGTGAGCTGGAATAGAATACAGATGGAATAGAACAAACAGTGTCTATGAAATGGAATAGAATACAGATGGATTGGAATTTTTGTGCCTATGAACTGGAATGGAACAGAGCTGAAGTAGAAATCATAGTCTGAGATTTTAGAGAAAAAAAAGTAATAGATTAAATACTGTGTATGAGCAGGAATGGAATAGAGATGCAATAGAAGAAATAGAGTCTATGAGCTGGAAAAGAAAAAAGATAGAAAGGAATTTTTTGTTTTTATGGGTTGGAATAGAATACAGATGGAATAGAACAAATAGTGTCTGTGAGCTGGAATAGAATACAGATAGAGTGGAATTTTTTGTGTTTTTAAGCTGGAATAAAATACAGATGGAATAGAAAAATAATTTCTGTGAACTGGAATAGAATACAGACGGAATAGAACAAAAATTGTCTATGAGATGGAATAGAATACAGATGGAATAGAACAAATAGTGTCTATGAGCTGGATTAGAATTCAGATGGAATAAAACAAATAGCGTCTATGAGCTGGAATAGAATACAGATGGAGAAGAAATCATAATCTTTGAAATTTAATATAAAAACAGTTATAGAAGAAATAGTGTCTGTGAGCTGGAAAAGAAAAAAGATAGAATGGAATTTTTTGTTTTTATGAGCTGGAATAAAATACAGATGGAAAAGAAAAATAATTTCTGTGAACTGGAATAGAATACAGACGGAATAGAACAAAAGTTGTCTATGAGATGGAATAGAATACAAATGGAATAGAACATATAGTGTCTATGAGCTGGATTGGAATACAGATGGAATAAAACAAATAGCGTCTATGAGCTGGAATAGAATACAGATGGAGAAGAAATCATAGTCTTTGAAATTTAATATAAAAACAGTTATAGAAGAAATAGTGTCTATGCGCTGGAAAAGAATACAGATGGAATAGAAGAAATAGAGTCTGTGAGCTGGAATAGAATACAGATGGAATAGAACAAACAGTGTCTATGTAATGGAATAGAATACAGATGGAATAGAATATTTTGTGTCTATGACCTGGAATATAATACAGAAGGAATAGAACAAACAGTGTCTGTGAGCTGGAATAGAATACAGATGGAATAGAACAAACAGTGTCTATGAAATGGAATAGAATACAGATGGATTGGAATTTTTGTGCCTATGAACTGGAATAGAACACAGATGAAGTAGAAATCATAGTCTGAGATTTTATAGAAAAAAAAGTTATAGATGAAATAGTGTGTATTAGCAGGAATGGAGTACAGATGGAATAGAAGAAATAGAGTCTATGAGATGGAATAGAATGCAGATGGAATAGAACAAATAGTGTCTATTAAGTGGAATAGAATACATACAGAATGGAAGTGTTTGTGTCTGTGAGCTGGAATAGAACACAGATGGAGTAGAACAAATAGTGTCTATGAGCTGGAATAGAATAGAAATGGAATAGAAAAAATAGTGTCTATGAGCTGGAATAGAATAGAGATGGATTGGAATTTTTTGTGTCTATGAGCTGGAATAGAATACAGATGTAATAGAATAATTAGTGTCTTTTTAGTGGAATAGAATACAGATATAATGGAATTATTTGTGTCGATGAGATGGAATAGAATACAGATGGAATAGAACAAACAGTGTCTATGAAATGGAATAGAATACATATGGAATAGAACAAATATTTTCAATAAGCTTGAATAGAATACAGATGGAATAGAACAAACAGTGTCTATGAGCTGGAATAGAATACAGACGGAATAGAACAAACAGTGTCTATGAGCTGGTATAGAATACAGATGGAACAGAACAAACAGTGTCTATGAGCTGGAATAGAATACAGATGGAATAGAACAAATAGTGTCTGTGAGCTGGAATAGAATACAGATGGAATAGAATTTTTTGTGTCTATGAGCTGGTATAGAATACAGATGGAATAGAACAAACAGTGTCTATGAACTGTAATAGAATACAGATGGAATAGAAAAAATCGTGTCTATGAGCTGGAATAGAATACAAATGGAATAGAACAAACAGTGTCTATGAAATGGAATAGAATACAGATAGAATGGAATTTTTGTGCCTATGAACTGGAATAGAATACAGATGAAGTAGAAATCATAGTCTGAGATTTTATAGAAAAAAACGTTACAGATGAAATAGTGTGTATGAGCAGGAATGGAATGCAGATGGAATAGAAGAAATAGTGTCTGTGAGCTGGAATAGAATACAGATAGATTGGAACTGTTTGTGTCTATGAGCTGGAATAGAATGCAGATGGAATAGAAGAAACAGTGTCTATGAGCTGGTATAGAATACAGATGGAATAGAACAAACAGTGTCTATGAACTGTAATAGAATACAGATGGAATAGAACAAATAGTGTCTGTGAGCTGGAATAGAATACAGATGGAATAGAACAAACAGTGTCTATGAAATGGAATAGAATACAGATGGATTGGAATTTTTGTGCCTATGAACTGGAATAGAACACAGATGAAGTAGAAATCATAGTCTGAGATTTTATAGAAAAAAAAGTACTAGATGAAATACTGTGTATGAGCAGGAATGGAGTACAGATGGAATAGAAGAAATAGAGTCTATGAGATGGAATAGAATGCAGATAGAATAGAACAAATAGTGTCTATTATGTGGAAGAGAATACAGATAGAATGGAATTGTTTGTGTCTATGAGCTGGAATAGAACACAGATTGAGTAGAACAAATAGTGTCTATGAGCTGGAATAGAATAGAAATGGAATAGAAAAAATAGAGTCTATGAGCTGGAATAGAATAGAGATGGATTGGAATGTTTTTGTGTCTACAAGCTGGAATAAAATACAGATGGAATAGAAGAAATACTGTCTATGAGGTGCAATGGAATACAGATGGAATACAAGAAATAGTGTCTATGAACTGGAATAGAAAAATATGGAATGGAAATTTTTGTGTCTATGTGCTGGAACAGAATACAGGTAAAAATCATAATCTTTGAAATCATAGTCTTTGAGATTTTATAGAAAAAATAGTTATAGATGAAATAGTGTCTATCAGCTAGAATAGAAAACAGATAGAATGGAATTTCTTGTGTCTATGAGATGGAATAGAATACAGATGGAATAGAACAAACAGTGTCTATGAGCTGGAATAGAATGCAGATGGAATAGAACAAACAGTGTCTATGAACTGGAATAGAATACAGATGAAGTAGAAATCATAGTCAGAGATTTTAAAGAATAAAAAGTAGTAGATGAAATAGTGTGTATGAGCAGGAATGGAATACAGATGGAATAGAGGAAATAGAGTCTATGAGCTGGAATAGAATAGAGATGGAATAGGACAATTAGTGTCTATTAAGTGGAATAGAATACAGACAGAATGGACTTTTTTGTGTCTATGTGCTGGAATAGAATGCAGATGGAATAGAACAAGTAGTGTCTGTGAGCTGGAATAGAATACAGATAGAATGGAATTTTTTGTGTCTATGAGCTGGAATAGAATGCAGATAGAATGTAATTTTTTGTGTCTATGAGCTGGAATAGAATACAGATGGAATAGAACAAATAGTGTCTTTGAGCTGGAATAGAATACAGATAGAGTGGAATTTTTTGTGTTTATAAGCTGGAATAAAATACAGATGGAATAGAAAAATAATTTCTATGAACTGGAATAGAAGACAGGTGGAATAGAACAAAAATTGTCTATGAGATGGAATAGAATACAGATGGAATAGAACAAATAGTGTCTATGAGCTGGATTAGAATACAGATGGAATAAAACAAATAGCGTCTATGAGCTGGAATAGAATACAGATGGAGAAGAAATCATAGTCTTTGAAATTTAATATAAAAACAGTTATAGAAGAAATAGTGTCTGTGAGCTGGAAAAGAAAAAAGATAGAATGGAATTTTTTGTTTTTATGAGCTGGAATAAAATACAGATGGAAAAGAAAAATAATTTCTGTGAACTGGAATAGAATACAGACGGAATAGAACAAAAGTTGTCTATGAGATGGAATAGAATACAAATGGAATAGAACAAATAGTGTCTATGAGCTGGATTGGAATACAGATGGAATAAAACAAATAGCGTCTATGAGCTGGAATAGAATACAGATGGAGAAGAAATCATAGTCTTTGAAATTTAATATAAAAACAGTTATAGAAGAAATAGTGTCTATGCGCTGGAAAAGAATACAGATGGAATAGAAGAAATAGAGTCTGTGAGCTGGAATAGAATACAGATGGAATAGAACAAACAGTGTCTATGTAATGGAATAGAATACAGATGGAATAGAATTTTTTGTGTCTATGACCTGGAATATAATACAGAAGGAATAGAACAAACAGTGTCTGTGAGCTGGAATAGAATACAGATGGAATAGAACAAACAGTGTCTATGAAATGGAATAGAATACAGATGGATTGGAATTTTTGTGCCTATGAACTGGAATAGAACACAGATGAAGTAGAAATCATAGTCTGAGATTTTATAGAAAAAAAAGTACTAGATGAAATACTGTGTATGAGCAGGAATGGAGTACAGATGGAATAGAAGAAATAGAGTCTATGAGATGGAATAGAATGCAGATAGAATAGAACAAATAGTGTCTATTATGTGGAAGAGAATACAGGTAGAATGGAATTGTTTGTGTCTATGAGCTGGAATAGAACACAGATGGAGTAGAACAAATAGTGTCTATGAGCTGGAATAGAATAGAGATGGATTGGAATTTTTTGTGTCTACAAGCTGGAATAAAATACAGATGGAATAGAAGAAATACTGTCTATGAGGTGCAATGGAATACAGATGGAATACAAGAAATAGTGTCTATGAACTGGAATAGAAAAAATATGGAATGGAATTTTTTTTGTCTATGTGCTGGAACAGAATACAGGTGGAGTAGAAATCATAGTCTTTGAGATTTTATAGAAAAAATAGTTATAGATGAAATAGTGTCTATGAGCTAGAATAGAAAACAGATAGAATGGAATTTCTTGTGTCTATGAGATGGAATAGAATACAGATGGAATAGAAGAAATAGAGTCTATGAGCTGGAATAGAATACAGATGGAATAGAACAAATAGTGTCTATTGGTTGTTAAAGAATTCAGAAGGAATACAACAAATAGTGTGTATGAAATGGAATAGAATACAGATAGAATGGAATTTTTTGTGTCTATGAGCTGGAATAGAATACAGAGGGAATAGAATTTTTTCTGTCTATGAGCTGGAATAGAATACAGATGGAATAGAACAAATAGTGTCTATGATCTGGTATAGAATACAGATGGAATAGAACAAACAGTGTCTATGAAATGGAATAGAATACAGATGGATTGCAATTTTTTGTGTCTGTGAGCTAGAATACAATGCAGATGGAATAGAACAAATATTGTCAATAAGCTGGCATAGAATACAGATGGAATAGAAAAAATCGTGTCTATGAGCTGGAATAGAATACAGATGGAATAGAACAAACAGTGTCTATGAAATGGAATAGAATACAGATGTAATGGAATTTTTGTGCCTATGAACTAGAATAGAATACAGATGAAGTAGAAATCATAGTCTGAGATTTTATAGAAAAAAACGTTACAGATGAAATAGTGTGTATGAGCAGGAATGGAATACAGATGGACTAGAAGAAATGGAGTCTATGAGTTGGAATAGAATGCAGATGGAATAGGACAATAAGTGTCTATTAAGTCGAATAGAATCAGATAGATTGGAATTGTTTGTGTCTATGAGCTGGAATAGAATGCAGATGGAATAGAACAAACAGTGTCTATGAGCTGGAATAGAATACAGATGGAATAGAATTTTTTGTGTCTATGAGCTGGAATAGAATACAGATGGAATAGAACAAACAGTGTCTATGAGCTGGTATAGAATACAGATGGAATAGAACAAACAGTATCTATGAGCTGGAATAGAATACAGGTGGAATAGAACAAATAGTGTCTGTGAGCTGGAATAGAATACAGATGGAATAGAACAAACAGTGTCTATGAAATGGAATAGAATACAGATGGATTGGAATTTTTGTGCCTATGAACTGGAATGGAACACAGATGAAGTAGAAATCATAGTCTGAGATTTTATAGAAAAAAAAGTAATAGATGAAATACTGTGTATGAGCAGGAATGGAATAGAGATGGAATAGAAGAAATAGAGTCTATGAGCTGGAAAAGAATAAAGATGGAATAGAACAAATAGTGTCTTTGAGCTGGAATAGAATACAGATGGAAGAGAACAAATAGTGTCTATGAGCTGGATTAGAATACAGATGGAATAAAACAAATAGCGTCTATGAGCTGGAATAGAATACAGATGGAGAAGAAATCATAGTCTTTGAAATTTAATATAAAAACAGTTATAGAAGAAATAGTGTCTATGAGGTGGAAAAGAAAAAAGATAGAATGGAATTTTTTGTGTTTATGATCTGGAATAGAATGCAAATGGAATAGAAAAATTAGTGTCTATTAAGTGCAATAGAATACAGATAGATTGGAATTGTTTGTGTCTATGAGCTGGAATAGAATGCAGATGGAATAGAACAAACAGTGTCTATGAGCTGGAATAGAATACAGATGGAATAGAATTTTTTGTGTCTATGAGCTGGAATAGAATACAGATGGAATAGAACAAACAGTGTCTATGAGCTGGTATAGAATACAGATGGAATAGAACAAACAGTATCTATGAGCTGGAATAGAATACAGATGGAATAGAACAAATAGTGTCTGTGAGCTGGAATAGAATACAGATGGAATAGAACAAACAGTGTCTATGAAATGGAATAGAATACAGATGGATTGGAATTTTTGTGCCTATGAACTGGAATGGAACACAGATGAAGTAGAAATCATAGTCTGAGATTTTATAGAAAAAAAAGTAATAGATGAAATACTGTGTATGAGCAGGAATGGAATAGAGATGGAATAGAAGAAATAGAGTCTATGAGCTGGAAAAGAATAGAGATGGAATAGAACAAATAGTGTCTTTGAGCTGGAATAGAATACAGATGGAAGAGAACAAATAGTGTCTATGAGCTGGATTAGAATACAGATGGAATAAAACAAATAGCGTCTATGAGCTGGAATAGAATACAGATGGAGAAGAAATCATAGTCTTTGAAATTTAATATAAAAACAGTTATAGAAGAAATAGTGTCTATGAGGTGGAAAAGAAAAAAGATAGAATGGAATTTTTTGTGTTTATGATCTGGAATAGAATGCAAATGGAATAGAATAATTAGTGTCTATTAAGTGCAATAGAATACAGATAGATTGGAATTGTTTGTGTCTATGAGCTGGAATAGAACGCAGATGGAATAGAACAAACAGTGTCTATGAGCTGGTATAGAATACAGATGGAATAGAAGAAATAGAGTCTGTGAGCTGGAATAGAATACAGATGGAATAGAACAAACAGTGTCTATGAGCTGGTATAGAATACAGATGGAATAGAATTTTTTGTGTCTATGACCTGGAATAGAATACAGATGGAATAGAACAAACAGTGTCTGTGAGCTGGAATAGAATACAGATGTAATGGAATTATTGTGCCTATGAACTGGAATAGAACACAGATGAAGTAGAAATCATAGTCTGAGATTTTATAGAAAAAAAAGTAAGAGATGAAATAGTGTGTATGAGCAGGAATGGAATACAGATGGAAAAGCGGAAATAGAGTCTATGAGCTGGAATAGAATAGAGATGGAATAGGACAATTAGTGTCTATTAAGTGGAATAGAATAACGACAGAATGGATTTTTTTGTGTCTATGTGCTGGAATAGAATGCAGATGGAATAGAACAAATAGTGTCTGTGAGCTGGAATAGAATACAGATGGAATAGAACAAACAGTGTCTATGAAATGGAATAGAATACAGATGGATTGGAATTTTTGTGCCTATGAACTGGAATAGAATACAGATGAAGTAGAAATCATAGTCTGAGATTTTATAGAATAAAACGTTACAGATGAAATAGTGTGTATGAGCAGGAATGGAATACAGATGGACTAGAAGAAATGGAGTCTATGAGCTGGAATAGAATGCAGATGGAATAGGACAATTAGTGTCTATTAAGTGGAATAGAATCAGATAGATTGGAATTGTTTGTGTCTATGAGCTGGAATAGAATGCAGATGGAGTAGAACAAACAGTGTCTATGAGCTGGAATAGAATGCAGATGGAATAGAACAAACAGTGTCTATGAGCTGGTATAGAATACAGATGGAATAGAACAAACAGTGTCTATGAGCTGGAATAGAATACAGATGGAATAGAACAAACAGTGTCTATGAAATGGAATAGAATACAGATGGAATAGAACAAACAGTGTCTATGAGCTGGAATAGAATACAGATTGAATAGAACAAACAGTGTCTATGAAATGGAATAGAATATAGATGGATTGCAATTTTTTGTGTCTATGAGTTGGAATAGAATACAGATCTAATAGAATAATTAGTGTATTTTAGTGGAATAGAAAACAGATAGAATGGAATTATTTGTGTCGATGAGCTGAAATAGAATACAGATGGAATAGAACAAACAGTGTCTATGAGCTGGAATAGAATGCAGATGGAATAGAACAAACAGTGTCTATGAAATGGAATACAATACAGATGGAATGGAATTTTTGTGCCTATTAACTGGAATAGAATACAGATGAAGTAGAAATCATAGTCAGAGATTTTATAGAAAAAAAAGTAATAGATGAAATAGTGTGTATGAGCAGGAATGGAATACAGATGGAATAGAGGAAATAGAGTCTATGAGCTGGAATAGAATAGAGATGGAATAGGACAATTAGTGTCTATTAAGTGGAATAGAATACAGACAGAATGGATTTTTTTGTGTCTATGTGCTGGAATAGAATGCAGATGGAATAGAACAAGTAGTGTCTGTGAGCTGGAATAGAATACAGATGGATTGGAATTTTTGTGCCTATGAACTGGTATAGAATACAGATGGATTGCAATTTTTTGTGTCTGTGAGCTAGAATACAATGCAGATGGAATAGAACAAATATTGTCAATAAGCTGGAATAGAATACAGATGGAATAGAAAAAATCGTGTCTATGAGCTGGAATAGAATACAGATGGAATAGAACAAACAGTGTCTATGAAATGGAATAGAATACAGATGTAATGGAATTTTTGTGCCTATGAACTGGAATAGAATACAGATGAAGTAGAAATCATAGTCTGAGATTTTATAGAAAAAAGCGTTACAGATGAAATAGTGTGTATGAGCAGGAATGGAATACAGATGGACAAGAAGAAATGGAGTCTATGAGCTGGAATAGAATGCAGATGGAATAGGACAATTAGTGTCTATTAAGTGGAATAGAATCAGATAGATTGGAATTGTTTGTGTCTATGAGCTGGAATAGAATGCAGATGGAATAGAACAAACAGTGTCTATGAGCTGGAATAGAATACAGATGGAATAGAATTTTTTGTGTCTATGAGCTGGAATAGAATACAGATGGAATAGAATTTTTTGTGTCTATGAGCTGGTATATAATACAGATGGAATAGAACAAACAGTGTCTATGAGCTGGAATAGAATACAGATGGAATAGAACAAATAGTGTCTGTGAGCTGGAATAGAATACAGATGGAATAGAATTTTTTGTGTCTATGAGCTGGAATAGAATACAGATGGAATAGAACAAACAGTGTCTATGAACTGTAATAGAATACAGATGGAATAGAACAAATAGTGTCTGTGAGCTGGAATAGAATACAGATGGAATAGAACAAACAGTGTCTATGAAATGGAATAGAATACAGATGGATTGGAATTTTTGTGCCTATGAACTGGAATAGAATACAGATGAAGTAGAAATCATAGTCTGAGATTTTATAGAATAAAACGTTACAGATGAAATAGTGTGTATGAGCAGGAATGGAATACAGATGGACTAGAAGAAATGGAGTCTATGAGCTGGAATAGAATGCAGATGGAATAGAATTTTTTGTGTCTATGAGCTGGAATAGAATACAGATGGAATAGAACAAATAGTGTCTATGAGCTGGTATAGAATACAGATGGAATAGAACAAACAGTGTCTATGAAATGGAATAGAATACAGATGGATTGCAATTTTTTGTGTCTGTGAGCTAGAATACAACGCAGATGGAATAGAACAAATATTGTCAATAAGCTGGAATAGAATACAGATGGAATAGAAAAAATCGTGTCTATGAGCTGGAATAGAATACAGATGGAATAGAACAAACAGTGTCTATGAAATGGAATAGAATAGAGATGTAATGGAATTTTTGTGCCTATGAACTGGAATGGAACACAGCTGAAGTAGAAATCATAGTCTGAGATTTTAGAGAAAAAAAAGTAATAGATGAAATACTGTGTATGAGCAGGAATGGAATAGAGACGCAATAGAAGAAATAGAGTCTATGAGCTGGAAAAGAAAAAAGATAGAAAGGAATTTTTTGTTTTTATGGGTTGGAATAGAATACAGATGGAATAGAACAAATCGTGTCTATGAGCTGGAATAGAATGCAGATGGAATAGAACAAACAGTGTCTATGAGCTGGAATAGAATGCAGATGGAATAGAACAAACAGTGTCTATGAGCTGGAATAGAATACAGATGGAATAGAACAAACAGTGTCTATGAGCTGGAATAGAATACAGATGGAATAGAACAAACAGTGTCTATGAGCTGGTATAGAATACAGATGGAACAGAACAAACAGTGTCTATGAGCTGGAATAGAATACAGATGGAATAGAACAAATAGTGTCTGTGAGCTGGAATAGAATACAGATGGAATAGAACAAATAGTGTCTGTGAGCTGGAATAGAATACAGATGGAATAGAACAAACAGTGTCTATGAAATGGAATAGAATACAGATGGATTGGAATTTGTGTGCCTATGAACTGGAATGGAACACAGCTGAAGTAGAAATCATAGTCTGAGATTTTAGAGAAAAAAAAGTAATAGATGAAATACTGTGTATGAGCAGGAATGGAATAGAGATGCAATAGAAGAAATAGAGTCTATGAGCTGGAAAAGAAAAAAGATAGAAAGGAATTTTTTGTTTTTATGGGTTGGAATAGAATACAGATGGAATAGAACAAATAGTGTCTGTGAGCTGGAATAGAATACAGATGGAATAGAAAAATAATTTCTGTGAACTGGAATAGAATACAGACGGAATAGAACAAAAATTGTCTATGAGATGGAATAGAATACAGATGGAATAGAACAAATAGTGTCTATGAGCTGGATTAGAATTCAGATGGAATAAAACAAATAGCGTCTATGAGCTGGAATAGAATACAGATGGAGAAGAAATCATAGTCTTTGAAATTTAATATAAAAACAGTTATAGAAGAAATAGTGTCTGTGAGCTGGAAAAGAAAAAAGATAGAATGGAATTTTTTGTTTTTATGAGCTGGAATAAAATACAGATGGAAAAGAAAAATAATTTCTGTGAACTGGAATAGAATACAGATGGAATAGAACAAAAGTTGTCTATGAGATGGAATAGAATACAAATGGAATAGAACAAATAGTGTCTATGAGCTGGATTGGAATACAGATGGAATAAAACAAATAGCGTCTATGAGCTGGAATAGAATACAGATGGAGAAGAAATCATAGTCTTTGAAATTTAATATAAAAACAGTTATAGAAGAAATAGTGTCTATGCGCTGGAAAAGAATACAGATGGAATAGAAGAAATAGAGTCTGTGAGCTGGAATAGAATACAGATGGAATAGAACAAACAGTGTCTATGTAATGGAATAGAATACAGATGGAATAGAATTTTTTGTGTCTATGACCTGGAATATAATACAGAAGGAATAGAACAAACAGTGTCTGTGAGCTGGAATAGAATACAGATGGAATAGAACAAACAGTGTCTATGAAATGGAATAGAATACAGATGGATTGGAATTTTTGTGCCTATGAACTGGAATAGAACACAGATGAAGTAGAAATCATAGTCTGAGATTGTATAGAAAAAAAAGTACTAGATGAAATACTGTGTATGAGCAGGAATGGAGTACAGATGGAATAGAAGAAATAGAGTCTATGAGATGGAATAGAATGCAGATAGAATAGAACAAATAGTGTCTATTATGTGGAAGAGAATACAGGTAGAATGGAATTGTTTGTGTCTATGAGCTGGAATAGAACACAGATGGAGTAGAACAAATAGTGTCTATGAGCTGGAATAGAATAGAAATGGAATAGAAAAAATAGAGTCTATGAGCTGGAATAGAATAGAGATGGATTGGAATTTTTTGTGTCTACAAGCTGGAATAAAATACAGATGGAATAGAAGAAATACTGTCTATGAGGTGCAATGGAATACAGATGGAATACAAGAAATAGTGTCTATGAACTGGAATAGAAAAATATGGAATGGAAATTTTTGTGTCTATGTGCTGGAACAGAATACAGGTAAAAATCATAAACTTTGAAATCATAGTCTTTGAGATTTTATAGAAAAAATAGTTATAGATGAAATAGTGTCTATGAGCTAGAATAGAAAACAGATAGAATGGAATTTCTTGTGTCTATGAGATGGAATAGAATACAGATGGAATAGAACAAACAGTGTCTATGAGCTGGAATAGAATGCAGATGGAATAGAACAAACAGTGTCTATGAAATGGAATAGAATACAGATGGAACGGAATTTTTGTGCCTATTAACTGGAATAGAATACAGATGAAGTAGAAATCATAGTCAGAGATTTTATAGAATAAAAAGTAGTAGATGAAATAGTGTGTATGAGCAGGAATGGAATACAGATGGAATAGAGGAAATAGAGTCTATGAGCTGGAATAGAATAGAGATGGAATAGGACAATTAGTGTCTATTAAGTGGAATAGAATACAGACAGAATGGATTTTTTTGTGTCTATGTGCTGGAATAGAATGCAGATGGAATAGAACAAGTAGTGTCTGTGAGCTGGAATAGAATACAGATAGAATGGAATTTTTTGTGTCTATGAGCTGGAATAGAATGCAGATAGAATGTAATTTTTTGTGTCTATGAGCTGGAATAGAATACAGATGGAATAGAACAAATAGTGTCTTTGAGCTGGAATAGAATACAGATAGAGTGGAATTTTTTGTGTTTATAAGCTGGAATAAAATACACATGGAATAGAAAAATAATTTCTATAAACTGGAATAGAATACAGGTGGAATAGAACAAAAATTGTCTATGAGATGGAATAGAATACAGATGGAATAGAACAAATAGTGTCTATGAGCTGGATTAGAATACAGATGGAATAAAACAAATAGCATCTAAGAGCTGGAATAGAATACAGATAAAATGGAATTTTTTGTGTCTATGAGCTGGAATAGAATACAGATGGAAAAGAAATCATAGTATTTGAAATTTAATATAAAAACAGCTATAGAAGAAATAGTGTCTATGAGCTGGAAAAGAAAAAAGATAGAAAGGAATTTTTTGTTTTTATGGGTTGGAATAGAATACAGATGGAATAGAACAAATAGTGTCTTTGAGCTGGAATAGAATACAGATAGAGTGGAATTTTTTGTGTTTATAAGCTGGAATAAAATACAGATGGAATAGAAAAATAATTTCTATGAACTGGAATAGAATACAGATGGAATAGAACAAATAGTGTCTATGAGCTGGATTAGAATACAGATGGAATAAAACAAATAGCATCTATGAGCTGGAATAGAATACAGATAAAATGGAATTTTTTGTGTCTATGAGCTGGAATAGAATACAGATGGAGAAGAAATCATAGTCTTTGAAATTTAATATAAAAACAGCTATAGAAGAAATAGTGTCTATTAGCTGGAAAAGAAAAAGGATAGAAAGGAATTTTTTGTTTTTATGGGTTGGAATAGAATACAGATGGAATAGAACAAATAGTGTCTCTGAGCTGGAATAGAATACAGATAGAGTGCAATTTTTTGTGTCTATAAGCTGGAATAAATTACAGATGGAATAGAATAAATACTGTCTATGAGGCGGAATGGAATACAGATGGAATACAAGAAATAGTGTCTATGAACTGGAATAGAAAAAATATGGAATGGAAGTTTTTGTGTCTATGTGCTGGAACAGAATACAGGTGGAGTAGAAATCATAGTCTTTGAGATTTTATAGAAAAAATAGTTATAGATGAAATAGTGTCTATGAGCTAGAATAGAAAACAGATAGAATGGAATTTCTTGTGTCTATGAGATGGAATGGAATACAGATGGAATAGAAGAAATAGAGTATATGAGCTGGAATAGAATACAGATGGAATAGAACAAACAGTGTCTATGAAATGGAATAGAATACAGATGGATTGCAATTTTTTGTGTCTGTGAGCTAGAATACAATGCAGATGGAATAGAACAAATATTGTCAATAAGCTGGAATAGAATACAGATGGAATAGAAAAAATCGTGTCTATGAGCTGGAATAGAATACAGATGGAATAGAACAAACAGTGTCTATGAAATGGAATAGAATAGAGATGTAATGGAATTTTTGTGCCTATGAACTGGAATAGAATACAGATGAAGTAGAAATCATAGTCTGAGATTTTATAGAAAAAAACGTTACAGATGAAATAGTGTGTATGAGCAGGAATGGAATACAGATGGACTAGAAGAAATAGAGTCTATGAGCTGGAATAGAATGCAGATGGAATAGGACAATTAGTGTCTATTAAGTGGAATAGAATCAGATAGATTGGAATTGTTTGTGTCTATGAGCTGGAATAGAATGCAGATGGAATAGAACAAACAGTGTCTATGAGCTGGAATAGAATGTTGATGGAATAGAACAAACAGTGTCTATGAAATGGAATAGAATGCATATGGAATAGAATTTTTTGTGTCTATGAGCTGGAATAGAATACAGATGGAATAGAACGAACAGTGTCTATGAGGTGGTATAGAATACAGATGGAATAGAACAAACAGTGTCTATGAGCTGGAATAGAATACAGATGGAATAGAAAAAATCGTGTCTATGAGCTGGAGTAGAATAGAGATGGATTGGAATTTTTTGTGTCTATGAGCTGGAATAGAATACAGATCTAATAGAATAATTAGTGTATTTTAGTGGAATAGAAAACAGATAGAATGGAATTATTTGTGTCGATGAGCTGAAATAGTATACAGATGGAATAGAACAAACAGTGTCTATGAGCTGGAATAGAATGCAGATGGAATAGAACAAACAGTGTCTATGAAATGGAATACAATACAGATGAAATGGAATTTTTGTGCCTATTAACTGGAATAGAATACAGATGAAGTAGAAATCATAGTCAGAGATTTTATAGAAAAAAAAGTAATAGATGAAATAGTGTGTATGAGCAGGAATGGAATACAGATGGAATAGAGGAAATAGAGTCTATGAGCTGGAATAGAATAGAGATGGAATAGGACAATTAGTGTCTATTAAGTGGAATAGAATACAGACAGAATGGATTTTTTTGTGTCTATGTGCTGGAATAGAATGCAGATGGAATAGAACAAGTAGTGTCTGTGAGCTGGAATAGAATACAGATAGAATGGAATTTTTTGTGTCTATGAGCTGGAATAAAATACAGATGGAATAGAACAAATAGTGTCTATGACATGGAATTGAATACAGATGGAATAGAACAAATAGTGTCTATTGGTTGTTAAAGAATTCAGAAGGAATACAACAAATAGTGTGTATGAAATGGAATAGAATACAGATAGAATGGAATTTTTTGTGTCTATGAGCTGGAATAGAATACAGATGGAATAGAATTTTTTGTGTCTATGAGCTGGAATAGAATACAGATGGAATAGAACAAATAGTGTCTATTGGTTGTTAAAGAATTCAGAAGGAATACAACAAATAGTGTGTATGAAATGGAATAGAATACAGATAGAATGGAATTTTTTGTGTCTATGAGTTGGAATAGAATACAGATGGAATAGAATTTTTTGTGTCTATGAGCTGGAATAGAATACAGATGGAATAGAACAAACAGTGTCTATGAAATGGAATAGAATACAGATGGATTGGAATTTTTGTGCCTATGAACTGGAATAGAACACAGATGAAGTAGAAATCATAGTCTGAGATTTTATAGAAAAAAAAGTAATAGATGAAATACTGTGTATGAGCAGGAATGGAGTACAGATGGAATAGAAGAAATAGAGTCTATGAGATGCAATAGAATGCAGATGGAATAGAACAAATAGTGTCTATTGAGTGGAATAGAATACATACAGAATGGAAGTGTTTGTGTCTGTGAGCTGGACTAGAACACAGATGGAGTAGAACAAATAGTGTCTATGAGCTGGAATAGAATAGAAATGGAATAGAACAAACAGTGTCTATGAAATGGAATAGAATATAGATGGATTGGAATTTTTGTGCCTATGAACTGGAATAGAACACAGATGAAGTAGAAATCATAGTCTGAGATTTTATAGAAAAAAATGTAATAGATGAAATACTGTGTATGAGCAGGAATGGAGTACAGATGGAATAGAAGAAATAGAGTCTATGAGATGGAATAGAATGCAGATGGAATAGAACAAATAGTGTCTATTGAGTGGAATAGAATACATACAGAATGGAAGTGTTTGTGTCTGTGAGCTGGACTAGAACACAGATGGAGTAGAACAAATAGTGTCTATGAGCTGGAATAGAATAGAAATGGAATAGAAAAAATAGTGTCTATGAGCTGGAATAGAATAGAGATGGATTGGAATTTTTTGTGTCTATAAGCTGGAATAAAATACAGATGGAATAGAAGAAATACTGTCTATGAGGAGGAATGGAATACAGATGGAATACAAGAAATAGTGTCTATGAACTGGAATAGAAAAAATATGGAATGGAATTTTTTGTGTCTATGTGCTGGAACAGAATACAGGTGGAGTAGAAATCATAGTCTTTGAGATTTTATAGAAAAAATAGTTATAGATGAAATAGTGTCTATGAGCTAGAATAGAAAACAGATAGAATGGAATTTCTTGTGTCTATGAGATGGAATAGAATACAGATGGAATAGAAGAAATAGTGTCTATGAGCTGGAATAGAATACAGATGGAATAGAACAAATAGTGTCTATTGGTTGTTAAAGAATTAAGAAGGAATACAACAAATAGTGTGTATGAAATGGAATAGAATACAGATAGAATGGAATTTTTTGTGTCTATGAGCTGGAATAGAATACAGATGGAATAGAATTTTTTCTGTCTATGAGCTGGAATAGAATACAGATGGAATAGAACAAATAGTGTCTATGAGCTGGTATAGAATACAGATGGAATAGAACAAACGGTGTCTATGAAATGGAATAGAATACAGATGGAATAGAACAAATAGTGTCTGTGAGCTGAATAGAATACAGATGGAATAGAACAAACAGTGTCTATGAAATGGAATAGAATACAGATGGATTGCAATTTTTTGTGTCTGTGAGCTAGAATACAATGCAGATGGAATAGAACAAATATTGTCAATAAGCTGGAATAGAATACAGATGGAATAGAAAAAATCGTGTCTATGAGCTGGAATAGAATACAGATGGAATAGAACAAACAGTGTCTATGAAACGGAATAGAATAGAGATGTAATGGAATTTTTGTGCCTATGAACTGGAATAGAATACAGATGAAGTAGAAATCATAGTCTGAGATTTTATAGAAAAAAACGTTACAGATGAAATAGTGTGTATGAGCAGGAATGGAATACAGATGGACTAGAAGAAATAGAGTCTATGAGCTGGAATAGAATGCAGATGGAATAGGACAATTAGTGTCTATTAAGTGGAATAGAATCAGATAGATTGGAATTGTTTGTGTCTATGAGCTGGAATAGTATGCAGATGGAATAGAACAAACAGTGTCTATGAGCTGGAATAGAATGCAGATGGAATAGAATTTTTTGTGTCTATGAGCTGGAATAGAATACAGATCTAATAGAATAATTAGTGTATTTTAGTGGAATAGAAAACAGATAGAATGGAATTATTTGTGTCGATGAGCTGGAATAAAATGCAGATGCAATAGAACAAATAGTGTCTTTGAGCTGGAATAGAATACAGATAGAGTGGAATTTTTTGTGTTTATTAGCTGGAATAAAATACAGATGGAATAGAAAAATAATTTCTATGAACTGGAATAGAATACAGATGGAATAGAACAAAAATTGTCTATGAGATGGAATAGAATACAGATGGAATAGAACAAATAGTGTCTATGAGCTGGATTAGAATACAGATGGAATAAAACAAATAGCATCTAAGAGCAGGAATAGAATACAGATAAAATGGAATTTTTTGTGTCTATGAGCTGGAATAGAATACAGATGGAGAAGAAATCATAGTCTTTGAAAATTAATATAAAAACAGCTATAGAAGAAATAGTGTCTATGAGCTGGAAAAGAAAAAAGATAGAAAGGAATTTTTTGTTTTTATGGGTTGGAATAGAATAGAGATGGAATTGAACAAATAGTGTCTTTGAGCTGGAATAGAATACAGATAGAGTGGAATTTTTTGTGTCTATAAGCTGGAATAAAATACAGATGGAATAGAAGAAATACTGTCTATGAGGCGGAATGGAATACAGATGGAATACAAGAAATAGTGTCTATGAACTGGAATAGAAAAAATATGGAATGGAATTTTTTGTGTCTATGTGCTGGAACAGAATACAGGTGGAGTAGAAATCATAGTCTTTGAGATTTTATAGAAAAAATAGTTATAGATGAAATAGTGTCTATGAGCTAGAATAGAAAACAGATACAATGGAATTTCTTGTGTCTATGAGATGGAATAGAATACAGATGGAATAGAAGAAATAGAGTCTATGAGCTGGAATAGAATACAGATGGAATAGAACAAATAGTGTCTATTGGTTGTTAAAGAATTCAGAAGGAATACAACAAATATTGTGTATGAAATGGAATAGAATACAGATAGAATGGAATATTTTGTGTCTATGAGCTGGAATAGAATACAGATGGAATAGAATTTTTTGTGTCTATGAGCTGGAATAGAATACAGATTGAATAGAACAAATAGTGTCTATGAGCTGGTATAGAATACAGATGGAATAGAACAAACAGTGTCTATGAAATGGAATAGAATACAGATGGATTGCAATTTTTTGTGTCTGTGAGCTAGAATACAATGCAGATGGCATAGAACAAATATTGTCAATAAGCTGGCATAGAATACAGATGGAATAGAACAAACAGTGTCTATGAAATGGAATAGAATACAGATGGAATAGAACAAAGAGTGTCTATGAGCTGGAATAGAATGCAGATGGAATATAACAAACAGTGTCTATGAAATGGAATAGAATACAGATGTATTGGAATTTTTGTGCCTATGAACTGGAATAGAATACAGATGAAGTAGAAATCATAGTCTGAGATTTTATAGAAAAAAACGTTACAGATGAAATAGTGTGTATGAGCAGGAATGGAATACAGATGGACTAGAAGAAATGGAGTCTATGAGCTGGAATAGAATGCAGATGGAATAGGACAATTAGTGTCTATTAAGTGGAATAGAATCAGATAGATTGGAATTGTTTGTGTCTATGAGCTGGAATAGAATGCAGATGGAATAGAACAAACAGTGTCTATGAGCTGGAATAGAATGCAGATGGAATAGAACAAACAGTGTCTATGAGCTGGAATAGAATACAGATGGAATAGAACAAACAGTGTCTATGAGCTGGAATAGAATACAGATGGAATAGAACAAACAGTGTCTATGAGCTGGTATAGAATACAGATGGAATAGAACAAACAGTGTCTATGAGCTGTAATAGAATACAGATGGAATAGAACAAATAGTGTCTATGAAATGGAATAGAATACAGATGGAATAGAAAAATAATTTCTGTGAGCTGGAATAGAATACAGACGGAATAGAACAAAAATTGTCTATGAGCTGGAATAGAATACAGATGGAATAGAACAAATAGTGTCTATGAGCTGGATTGGAATACAGATGGAATAAAACAAATAGCGTCTATGAGCTGGAATAGAATACAGATGGAGAAGAAATCATAGTCTTTGAAATTTAATATAAAAACAGTTATAGAAGAAATAGTGTCTATGCGCTGGAAAAGAATACAGATGGAATAGAAGAAATAGAGTCTGTGAGCTGGAATAGAATACAGATGGAATAGAACAAACAGTGTCTATGTAATGGAATAGAATACAGATGGAATAGAATTTTTTGTGTCTATGACCTGGAATTTAATACAGATGGAATAGAACAAACAGTGTCTGTGAGCTGGAATAGAATACAGATGGAATAGAACAAACAGTGTCTATGAAATGGAATAGAATACAGATGGATTGGAATTTTTGTGCCTATGAACTGGAATAGAACACAGATGAAGTAGAAATCATAGTCTGAGATGTTATAGAAAAAAAAGTTATAGATGAAATAGTGTGTATTAGCAGGAATGGAGTACAGATGGAATAGAAGAAATTGAGTCTATGAGATGGAATAGAATGCAGATGGAATAGAACAAATAGTGTCTATTAAGTGGAATAGAATACATACAGAATGGAAGTGTTTGTGTCTGTGAGCTGGACTAGAACACAGATGGAGTAGAACAAATAGTGTCTATGAGCTGGAATAGAATAGAGATGGATTGTAATTTTTTGTGTCTATGAGCTGGAATAGAATACAGATGTAATAGAATAATTAGTGTCTTTTTAGTGGAATAGAATACAGATATAATGGAATTATTTGTGTCGATGAGCTGGAATAGAATACAGATGGAATAGAACAAACAGTGTCTATGAAATGGAATACAATACATATGGAATAGAACAAATATTTTCAATAAGCTGGAATAGAATACAGATGGAATAGAAAAAATCGTGTCTATGAGCTGGAATAGAATACAGATGGAATAGAACAAACAGTGTCTATGAAATGGAATAGAATACAGATGTAATGGAATTTTTGTGCCTATGAACTGGAATAGAATACAGATGAAGTAGAAATCATAGTCTGAGATTTTATAGAAAAAAACGTTACAGATGAAATAGTGTGTATGAGCTGGAATAGAATACAGATGGAATAGAACAAACAGTGTCTATGAAATGGAATAGAATACAGATGGAATAGAATTTTTTGTGTCTATGACCTGGAATATAATACAGATGGAATAGAACAAACAGTGTCTGTGAGCTGGAATAGAATAGAGATGGAATAGAACAAACAGTGTCTATGAAATGGAATAGAATACAGATGGATTGGAATTTTTGTGCCTATGAACTGGAATAGAACACAGATGAAGTAGAAATCTTAGTCTGAGATTTTATAGAAAAAAAAGTTATAGATGAAATAGTGTGTATGAGCAGGAATGGAGTACAGATGGAATAGAAGAAATAGAGTCTATGAGATGGAATAGAATGCAGATGGAATAGAACAAATAGTGTCTATTAAGTGGAATAGAATACAGACAGAACGGAAGTGTTTGTGTCTATGAGCTGGAATAGAACACAGATGGAGTAGAACAAATAGTGTCTATGAGCTGGAATAGAATAGAAATGGAATAGAAAAAATAGTGTCTATGAGCTGGAATAGAATAGAGATGGATTGGAATTTTTTGTGTCTATGAGCTGGAATAGAATACAGATGGAGAAGAAATCATAGTCTTTGAAATTTAATATAAAAACAGCTATAGAAGAAATAGTGTCTATTAGCTGGAAAAGAAAAAAGATAGAAAGGAATTTTTTGTTTTTATGGGTTGGAATAGAATACAGATGGAATAGAACAAATAGTGTCTTTGAGCTGGAATAGAATACAGATAGAGTTTAATTTTTTGTGTCTATAAGCTGGAATAAAATACAGATGGAATAGAAGAAATACTGTCTATGAGGTGGAATGGAATACAGATGTTATACAAGAAATATTGTCTATGAACTGGAATAGAAAACATATGGAATGGAATTTTTTGTGTCTATGTGCTGGAACAGAATACAGGTGGAGTAGAAATCATAGTCTTTGAGATTTTATAGAAAAAATAGTTATAGATGAAATAGTGTCTATGAGCTAGAATAGAAAACAGATAGAATGGAATTTCTTGTGTCTATGAGATGGAATAGAATACAGATGGAATAGAACAAATAGTGTCTATTGGTTGTTAAAGAATTCAGAAGGAATACAACAAATAGTGTGTATGAAATGGAATAGAATACAGATAGAATGGAATTTTTTGTGTCAATGAGCTGGAATAGAATACAGATGGAATAGAATTTTTTGTGTCTATGAGCTGGAATAGAATACAGATAGAATAGAACAAATAGTGTCTATTGGTTGTTAAAGAATTCAGAAGGAATACAACAAATAGTGTGTATGAAATGGAATAGAATACAGATAGAATGGAATTTTTTGTGTCTATGAGCTGGAATAGAATACAGATGGAATAGAACAAATAGTGTCTATGAGCTGGTATAGAATACAGATGGAATAGAACAAATAGTGTATATGAACTGTAATACAATACAGATGGAATAGAACAAACAGTGTCTATGAAATGGAATAGAATACAGATGGATTGCAATTTTTTGTGTCTGTGAGCTAGAATACAATGCAGATGGAATAGAACAAATATTGTCAATAAGCTGGAATAGAATACAGATGGAATAGAACAAACAGTGTCTATGAGCTGGAATAGAATACAGACGGAATAGAACAAACAGTGTCTGTGAGCTGGAATAGAATACAGATGGAATAGAACAAACAGTGTCTGTGAGCTGGAATAGAATACAGATGGAATAGAACAAACAGTGTCTATGAAATGGAATAGAATACAGATGGATTGGAATTTTTGTGCCTATGAACTGGAATAGAACACAGATGAAGTAGAAAACATAGTCTGAGATTTTAGAGAAAAAAAGTTATAGATGAAATAGTGTGTATGAGCAGGAATGGAGTACAGATGGAATAGAAGAAATAGAGTCTATGAGATGGAATAGAATGCAGATGGAATAGAACAAATAGTGTCTATTAAGTGGAATAGAATACAGACAGAATGGAAGTTTTTGTGTCTATGAGCTGGAATAGAACACAGATGGAGTAGAACAAATAGTGTCTATGAGCTGGAATAGAATAGAGATGGATTGGAATTTTTTGTGTCTATGAGCTGGAATAGAATACAGATGTAATAGAATAATTAGTGTCTTTTTAGTGGAATAGTAAACAGATAGAATGGAATTATTTGTGTCGATGAGCTGAAATAGAATACAGATGGAATAGAACAAACAGTGTCTATGAGCTGGAATAGAATACAAATGGAATAGAACAAACAGTGTCTATGAAATGGAATAGAATACAGATGGATTGGAATTTTTGTGCCTATGAACTGGAATAGAACACAGATGAAGTAGAAATCATAGTCTGAGATTTTATAGAAAAAAATGTAATAGATGAAATAGTGTGTATGAGCAGGAATGGAGTACAGATGGAATAGAAGAAATAGAGTCTATGAGATGAAATAGAATGCAGATAGTATAGAACAAATAGTGTCTATTATGTGGAAGAGAATACAGATAGAATGGAATTGTTTGTGTCTATGAGCTGGAATAGAACACAGATGGAGTAGAACAAATAGTGTCTATGAGCTGGAATAGAATAGAAATGGAATAGAAAAAATAGTGTCTATGAGCTGGAATAGAATAGAGATGGATTGGAATTTTTTGTGTCTATGTGCTGGAACAGAATACAGGTGGAGTAGAAATCATAGTCTTTGAGATTTTATAGAAAAAATAGTTATAGATGAAATAGTGTCTATGAGCTGGAAAAGAAAAAAGATAGAAAGGAATTTTTTGTTTTTATGGGTTGGAATAGAATACAGATGGAATAGAACAAATAGTGTCTTTGAGCTGGAATAGAATACAGATAGAGTTTAATTTTTTGTGTCTATAAGCTGGAATAAAATACAGATGGAATAGAAGAAATACTGTCTATGAGGTGGAATGGAATACAGATGGAATACAAGAAATAGTGTCTATGAACTGGAATAGAAAACATATGGAATGGAATTTTTTGTGTCTATGTGCTGGAACAGAATACAGGTGGAGTAGAAATCATAGTCTTTGAGATTTTATAGAAAAAATAGTTATAGATGAAATAGTGTCTATGAGCTAGAATAGAAAACAGATAGAATGGAATTTCTTGTGTCTATGAGATGGAATAGAATACAGATGGAATAGAAGAAATAGTGTCTATGAGCTGGAATAGAATACAGATGGAATGGAATTGTGTCTGTGAGCTGGAACAGAATACAGATGAAATAGAACAATTAGTGTCTATGAGCTGGAATAGAATACAGATGGAATAGAACAAATAGTGTCTATTGGTTGTTAAAGAATACAGAAGGAATACAACAAATATTGTGTATGAAATGGAATAGAATACAGATAGAATGGAATTTTTTGTGTCTATGAGCTGGAATAGAATACAGATGGAATAGAACAAACAGTGTCTATGAGCTGGAATAGAATACAGATGGAATAGAACAAATAGTGTCTGTGAGCTGAATAGAATACAGATGGAATAGAACAAACAGTGTCTATGAAATGGAATAGAATACAGATGGATTGCAATTTTTTGTGTCTGTGAGCTAGAATACAATGCAGATGGAATAGAACAAATATTGTCAGTAAGCTGGAATAGAATACAGATGGAATAGAAAAAATCGTGTCTATGAGCTGGAATAGAATACAGATGGAATAGAACAAACAGTGTATATGAAATGGAATAGAATACAGATGTAATGGAATTTTTGTGCCTATGAACTGGAATGGAACACAGATGAAGTAGAAATCATAGTCTGAGGTTTTATAGAAAAAAAAGTAATAGATGAAATACTGTGTATGAGCAGGAATGGAGTACAGATGGAATAGAAGAAATAGAGTCTATGAGCTGGAATAGAATACAGATGGAATAGAAAAAATAGTGTCTTTGAGCTGGAATAGAATACAGATAGAGTGGAATTTTTTGTGACTATAAGCTGGAATAAAATACAGATGGAATAGAGAAATACTGTCTATGAGGTGGAATGGAATACAGATGGAATACAAGAAATATTGTCTATGAACAGGAATAGAAAAAATATGGAATGGAATTTTTTGTGTCTATGTGCTGGAACAGAATACAGGTGGAGTAGAAATCATAGTCTTTGAGATTTTATAGAAAAAATAGTTATAGATGAAATAGTGTCTATGAGCTAGAATAGAAAACAGATAGAATGGAATTTCTTGTGTCTATGAGCTGGAATAGAATACAGATGGAATAGAACAAATAGTGTCTATTGGTTGTTAAAGAATTCAGAAGGAATACAACAAATAGTGTGTATGAAATGGAATAGAATACAGATAGAATGGAATTTTTTGTGTCAATGAGCTGGAATAGAATACAGATGGAATAGAATTTTTTGTGTCTATGAGCTGGAATAGAATACAGATAGAATAGAACAAATAGTGTCTATTGGTTGTTAAAGAATTCAGAAGGAATACAACAAATAGTGTGTATGAAATGGAATAGAATACAGATAGAATGGAATTTTTTGTGTCTATGAGCTGGAATAGAATACAGATGGAATAGAACAAATAGTGTCTATGAGCTGGTATAGAATACAGATGGAATAGAACAAATAGTGTATATGAACTGTAATACAATACAGATGGAATAGAACAAACAGTGTCTATGAAATGGAATAGAATACAGATGGATTGCAATTTTTTGTGTCTGTGAGCTAGAATACAATGCAGATGGAATAGAACAAATATTGTCAATAAGCTGGAATAGAATACAGATGGAATAGAACAAACAGTGTCTATGAGCTGGAATAGAATACAGACGGAATAGAACAAACAGTGTCTGTGAGCTGGAATAGAATACAGATGGAATAGAACAAACAGTGTCTGTGAGCTGGAATAGAATACAGATGGAATAGAACAAACAGTGTCTATGAAATGGAATAGAATACAGATGGATTGGAATTTTTGTGCCTATGAACTGGAATGGAACACAGATGAAGTAGAAATCATAGTCTGAGATTTTATAGAAAAAAAAGTAATGGATGAAATACTGTGTATGAGCAGGAATGGAATAGAGATGGAATAGAAGAAATAGAGTCTATGAGCTGGAAAAGAATAGAGATGGAATAGAACAAATAGTGTCTTTGAGCTGGAATAGAATACAGATAGAGTGGAATTTTTTGTGTTTTTAAGCTGGAATAAAATACAGATGGAATAGAGAAATAATTTCTGTGAACTGGAATAGAATATAGACGGAATAGAACAAAAATTTTCTATGAGATGGAATAGAATACAGATGGAATAGAACAAATAGTGTCTATGAGCTGGATTAGAATACAGATGGAATAAAACAAATAGCGTCTATGAGCAGGAATAGAATACAGATGGAGAAGAAATCATAGTCTTTGAAATTTAATATAAAAACAGTTATAGAAGAAATAGTGTCTATGAGCTGGAAAAGAAAAAATATAGAATGGAATTTTTTGTGTTTATGAGCTGGAATAGAATAGAGATGGAATAGGACAATTAGTGTCTATTAAGTGGAATAGAATACAGATAGATTGGAATTGTTTGTGTCTATGAGCTGGAATAGAACGCAGATGGAATTGAAAAACAGTGTCTATGAGCTGGTATAGAATACAGATGGAATAGAACAAAGAGTGTCTATGCGCTGGAAAAGAATACAGATGGAATAGAAGAAATAGAGTCTGTGAGCTGGAATAGAATACAGATGGAATAGAACAAACAGTGTCTATGAAATGGAATAGAATACAGATGGAATAGAATTTTTTGTGTCTATGACCTGGAATAGAATACAGATGGAATAGAACAAACAGTGTCTGTGAGCTGGAATAGAATACAGATGGAATAGAACAAACAGTGTCTATGAAATGGAATAGAATACAGATGGATTGGAATTTTTGTGCCTATGAACTGGAATAGAACACAGATGAAGTAGAAAACATAGTCTGAGATTTTAGAGAAAAAAAGTTATAGATGAAATAGTGTGTATGAGCAGGAATGGAGTACAGATGGAATAGAAGAAATAGAGTCTATGAGATGGAATAGAATGCAGATGGAATAGAACAAATAGTGTCTATTAAGTGGAATAGAATACAGACAGAATGGAAGTGTTTGTGTCTATGAGCTGGAATAGAACACAGATGGAGTTGAACAAATAGTGTCTATGAGCTGTAATAGAATAGAAATGGAATAGAAAAAATAGTGTCTATGAGCTGGAATAGAATAGAGATGGATTGGAATTTTTTGTGTCTATAAGCTGGAATAAAATACAGATGGAATAGAAGAAATACTGTCTATGAGGTGGAATGGAATACAGATGGAATACAAGAAATAGTGTCTATGAACTGGAATAGAAAAATTATGGAATGGAATTTTTTGTGTCTATGTGCTGGAACAGAATACAGGTAAAAATCATAATCTTTGAAATCATAGTCTTTGAGATTTTATAGAAAAAATAGTTATAAATGAAATAGTGTCTATGAGCTAGAATAGAAAACAGATAGAATGGAATTTCTTGTGTCTATGAGATGGAATAGAATTCAGATGGAGTAGAACAAATAGTGTCGATGAGCTGGAATAGAATACAGATGGAATAGAACAAACAGTGTCTATGAGCTGGAATAGAATGCAGATGGAATAGAACAAACAGTGTCTATGAAATGGAATAGAATACAGATGGAATGGAATTTTTGTGCCTATTAACTGGAATAGAATACAGATGAAGTAGAAATCATAGTCAGAGATTTTATAGAAAAAAAAGTAATAGATGAAATAGTGTGTATGAGCAGGAATGGAATACAGATGGAATAGAGGAAATAGAGTCTATGAGCTGGAATAGAATAGAGATGGAATAGGACAATTAGTGTCTGTTAAGTGGAATAGAATACAGACAGAATGGATTTTTTTGTGTCTATGTGCTGGAATAGAATGCAGATGGAATAGAACAAATAGTGTCTGTGAGCTGGAATAGAATACAGATGGAATAGAACAAACAGTGTCTATGAAATGGAATAGAATACAGATGGATTGGAATTTTTGTGCCTATGAACTGGAATAGAACACAGATAAGTAGAAATCATAGTCTGAGATTTTAGAGAAAAAAAAGTAATAGATGAAATACTGTGTATGAGCAGGAATGGAATAGAGATGGAATAGAAGAAATAGAGTCTATGAGCTGGAATAGAATACAGATGGAATAGAACAAATAGTGTTTTTGAGCTGGAATAGAATACAGATAGAGTGGAATTTTTTGTGTCTATAAGCTGGAATAAAATACAGATGGAATAGAAAAATAATTTCTATGAACTGGAATAGAATACAGATAGAATGGAATTTTTTGTGTCAATGAGCTGGAATATAATACAGATGGAATAGAATTTTTTGTGTCTATGAGCTGGAATAGAATACAGATGGAATAGAACAAATAGTGTCTATTGGTTGTTAAAGAATTCAGAAGGAATACAACAAATAGTGTGTATGAAATGGAATAGAATACAGATAGAATGGAATTTTTTGTGTCTATGAGTTGGAATAGAATACAGATGGAATAGAATTTTTTGTGTCTATGAGCTGGAATAGAATACAGATGGAATAGAACAAACAGTGTCTATGAAATGGAATAGAATACAGATGGATTGGAATTTTTGTGCCTATGAACTGGAATAGAACACAGATGAAGTAGAAATCATAGTCTGAGATTTTATAGAAAAAAAAGTAATAGATGAAATAGTGTGTATGAGCAGGAATGGAGTACAGATGGAATAGAAGAAATAGAGTCTATGAGATGGAATAGAATGCAGATGGAATAGAACAAATAGTGTCTATTGAGTGGAATAGAATACATACAGAATGGAAGTGTTTGTGTCTGTGAGCTGGACTAGAACACAGATGGAGTAGAACAAATAGTGTCTATGAGCTGGAATAGAATAGAAATGGAATAGAAAAAATAGTGTCTATGAGCTGGAATAGAATAGAGACGGATTGGAATTTTTTGTGTCTATAAGCTGGAATAAAATACAGATGGAATAGAAGAAATACTGTCTATGAGGAGGAATGGAATACAGATGGAATACAAGAAATAGTGTCTATGAACTGGAATAGAAAAAATATGGAATGGAATTTTTTGTGTCTATGTGCTGGAACAGAATACAGGTGGAGTAGAAATCATAGTCTTTGAGATTTTATAGAAAAAATAGTTATAGATGAAATAGTGTCTATGAGCTAGAATAGAAAACAGATAGAATGGAATTTCTTGTGTCTATGAGATGGAATAGAATACAGATGGAATAGAAGAAATAGTGTCTATGAGCTGGAATAGAATACAGATGGAATAGAACAAATAGTGTCTATTGGTTGTTAAAGAATTAAGAAGGAATACAACAAATAGTGTGTTTGAAATGGAATAGAATACAGATAGAATGGAATTTTTTGTGTCTATGAGCTGGAATAGAATACAGATGGAATAGAATTTTTTCTGTCTATGAGCTGGAATAGAATACAGATGGAATAGAACAAATAGTGTCTATGAGCTGGTATAGAATACAGATGGAATAGAACAAACAGTGTCTATGAAATGGAATAGAATACAGATGGAATAGAACAAATAGTGTCTGTGAGCTGAATAGAATACAGATGGAATAGAACAAACAGTGTCTATGAAATGGAATAGAATAGAGATGTAATGGAATTTTTGTGCCTATGAACTGGAATAGAATACAGATGAAGTAGAAATCATAGTCTGAGATTTTATAGAAAAAAACGTTACAGACGAAAGAGTGTGTATGAGCAGGAATGGAATACAGATGGACTAGAAGAAATAGAGTCTATGAGCTGGAATAGAATGCAGATGGAATAGGACAATTAGTGTCTATTAAGTGGAATAGAATCAGATAGATTGGAATTGTTTGTGTCTATGAGCTGGAATAGAATGCAGATGGAATAGAACAAACAGTGTCTATGAGCTGGAATAGAATGCAGATGGAATAGAACAAACAGTGTCTATGAGCTGGAATAGAATACAGATGGAATAGAACAAACAGTGTCTATGAGCTGGAATAGAATACAGATGGAATAGAACAAACAGTGTCTATGAGCTGGTATAGAATACAGATGGAATAGAACAAACAGTGTCTATGAGCTGTAATAGAATACAGATGGAATAGAACAAATAGTGTCTATGAAATGGAATAGAATACAGATGGAATAGAAAAATAATTTCTGTGAACTGGAATAGAATACAGACGGAATAGAACAAAAATTGTCTATGAGCTGGAATAGAATACAGATGGAATAGAACAAATAGTGTCTATGAGCTGGATTGGAATACAGATGGAATAAAACAAATAGCGTCTATGAGCTGGAATAGAATACAGATGGAGAAGAAATCATAGTCTTTGAAATTTAATATAAAAACAGTTATAGAAGAAATAGTGTCTATGCGCTGGAAAAGAATACAGATGGAATAGAAGAAATAGAGTCTATGAGCTGGAATAGAATACAGATGGAATAGAACAAACAGTGTCTATGTAATGGAATAGAATACAGATGGAATAGAATTTTTTGTGTCTATGAGCTGGAATAGAATACAGATGGAATAGAACAAACAGTGTCTATGAAATGGAATAGAATACAGATGGATTGGAATTTTTGTGCCTATGAACTGGAATAGAACACAGATGAAGTAGAAATCATAGTCTGAGATGTTATAGAAAAAAAAGTTATAGATGAAATAGTGTGTATTAGCAGGAATGGAGTACAGATGGAATAGAAGAAATAGAGTCTATGAGATGGAATAGAATGCAGATGGAATAGAACAAATAGTGTCTATTATGTGGAATAGAATACATACAGAATGGAAGTGTTTGTGTCTGTGAGCTGGACTAGAACACAAATGGAGTAGAACAAATAGTGTCTATGAGCTGGAATAGAATAGAGATGGATTGTAATTTTTTGTGTCTATGAGCTGGAATAGAATACAGATGTAATAGAATAATTAGTGTCTTTTCAGTGGAATAGAATACAGATATAATGGAATTATTTGTGTCGATGAGCTGGAATAGAATACAGATGGAATAGAACAAACAGTGTCTATGAAATGGAATACAATACATATGGAATAGAACAAATATTTTCAATAAGCTGGAATAGAATACAGATGGAATAGAAAAAATCGTGTCTATGAGCTGGAATAGAATGCAGATGGAATAGAAGAAACAGTGTCTATGAGCTGGTATAGAATACAGATGGAATAGAACAAACACTGTCTATGAACTGTAATAGAATACAGATGGAATAGAACAAATAGTGTCTGTGAGCTGGAATAGAATACAGATGGAATAGAACAAACAGTGTCTATGAAATGGAATAGAATACAGATGGATTGGAATTTTTGTGCCTATGAACTGGAATAGAACACAGATGAAGTAGAAATCATAGTCTGAGATTTTAGAGAAAAAAAAGTAATAGATGAAATACTGTGTGTGAGCAGGAATGGAGTACAGATGGAATAGAAGAAATAGAGTCTATGAGATGGAATAGAATGCAGATAGAATAGAACAAATAGTGTCTATTATGTGGAAGAGAATACAGATAGAATGGAATTGTTTGTGTCTATGAGCTGGAATAGAACACAGATGGAGTAGAACAAATAGTGTCTATGAGCTGGAATAGAATAGAAATGGAATAGAAAAAATAGAGTCTATGAGCTGGAATAGAATAGAGATGGATTGGAATTTTTTGTGTCTACAAGCTGGAATAAAATACAGACGGAATAGAAGAAATACTGTCTATGAGGTGCAATGGAATACAGATGGAATACAAGAAATAGTGTCTATGAACTGGAATAGAAAAATATGGAATGGAAATTTTTGTGTCTATGTGCTGGAACAGAATACAGGTAAAAATCATAATCTTTGAAATCATAGTCTTTGAGATTTTATAGAAAAAATAGTTATAGATGAAATAGTGTCTATGAGCTAGAATAGAAAACAGATAGAATGGAATTTCTTGTGTCTATGAGATGGAATAGAATACAGATGGAATAGAACAAACAGTGTCTATGAGCTGGAATAGAATGCAGATGGAATAGAACAAACAGTGTCTATGAAATGGAATAGAATACAGATGGAACGGAATTTTTGTGCCTATTAACTGGAATAGAATACAGATGAAGTAGAAATCATAGTCAGAGATTTTATAGAAAAAAAAGTAGTAGATGAAATAGTGTGTATGAGCAGGAATGGAATACAGATGGAATAGAGGAAATAGAGTCTATGAGCTGGAATAGAATAGAGATGGAATAGGACTATTAGTGTCTATTAAGTGGAATAGAATACAGACAGAATGGATTTTTTTGTGTCTATGTGCTGGAATAGAATGCAGATGGAATAGAACAAGTAGTGTCTGTAAGCTGGAATAGAATACAGATAGAATGGAATTTTTTGTGTCTATGAGCTGGAATAGAATGCAGATAGAATGTAATTTTTTGTGTCTATGAGCTGGAATGGAATACAGATGGAATAGAGGAAATAGAGTCTATGAGCTGGAATAGAATACAGATAGAGTGGAATTTTTTGTGTTTATAAGCTGGAATAAAATACAGATGGAATAGAAAAATAATTTCTATGAACTGGAATAGAATACAGATGGAATAGAACAAAAATTATCTATGAGCTGGAATAGAATACAGATGGAATAGAACAAATAGTGTCTATGAGCTGGATTAGAATACAGATGAAATAAAACAAATAGCATCTAAGAGCAGGAATAGAATACAGATAAAATGGAATTTTTTTGTGTCTATGAGCTGGAATAGAATACAGATGGAAAAGAAATCATAGTCTTTGAAATTTAATATAAAAACAGCTATAGAAGAAATAGTGTCTATGAGCTGGAAAAGAAAAAAGATAGAAAGGAATTTTTTGTTTTTATGGGTTGGAATAGAATAGAGATGGAATTGAACAAATAGTGTATTTGAGCTGGAATAGAATACAGATGGAATACAAGAAATAGTGTCTATGAACTGGAATCGAAAAAATATGGAATGGAATTTTTTGTGTCAATGTGCTGGAACAGAATACAAGTGGAGTAGAAATCATAGTCTTTGAGACTTTATAGAAAAAATAGTTATAGATGAAATAGTGTCTATGAGCTAGAATAGAAAACAGATAGAATGGAATTTCTTGTGTCTATGAGATGGAATAGAATACAGATGGAATAGAAGAAATAGAGTCTATGAGCTGGAATAGAATACAGATGGAATAGAACAAATAGTGTCTATTGGTTGTTAAAGAATTCAGAAGGAATACAACAAATATTGTGTATGAAATGGAATAGAATACAGATAGAATGGAATATTTTGTGTCTATGAGCTGGAATAGAATACAGATGGAATAGAATTTTTTGTGTCTATGAGCTGGAATTGAATACAGATTGAATAGAACAAATAGTGTCTATGAGCTGGTATAGAATACAGATGCAATAGAACAAACAGTGTCTAAGAAATGGAATAGAATACAGATGGATTGCAATTTTTTGTGTCTGTGAGCTAGAATACAATGCAGATGGAATAGAACAAATATTGTCAATAAGCTGGAATAGAATACAGATGGAATAGAACAAACAGTGTCTATGAAATGGAATAGAATACAGATGGAATAGAACAAAGAGTGTCTATGAGCTGGAATAGAATGCAGATGGAATAGAACAAACAGTGTCTATGAGCTGGAATAGAATACAGATGGAATAGAACAAACAGTGTCTATGAGCTGGAATAGAATACAGATGGAATAGAACAAACAGTGTCTATGAGCTGGTATAGAATACAGATGGAATAGAACAAACAGTGTCTATGAGCTGGAATAGAATACAGATGGAATAGAACAAACAGTGTCTATGAGCTGGTATAGAATACAGATGGAATAGAACAAACAGTGTCTATGAGCTGTAATAGAATACAGATGGAATAGAACAAATAGTGTCTATGAAATGGAATAGAATACAGATGGAATAGAAAAATAATTTCTGTGAACTGGAATAGAATACAGACGGAATAGAACAAAAATTGTCTATGAGCTGGAATAGAATACAGATGGAATAGAACAAATAGTGTCTATGAGCTGGATTGGAATACAGATGGAATAAAACAAATAGCGTCTATGAGCTGGAATAGAATACAGATGGAGAAGAAATCATAGTCTTTGAAATTTAATATAAAAACAGTTATAGAAGAAATAGTGTCTATGCGCTGGAAAAGAATACAGATTGAATAGAAGAAATAGAGTCTGTGAGCTGGAATAGAATACAGATGGAATAGAACAAACAGTGTCTATGTAATGGAATAGAATACAGATGGAATAGAATTTTTTGTGTCTATGACCTGGAATTTAATACAGATGGAATAGAACAAACAGTGTCTGTGAGCTGGAATAGAATACAGATGGAATAGAACAAACAGTGTATATGAAATGGAATAGAATACAGATGGATTGGAATTTTTGTGCCTATGAACTGGAATAGAACACAGATGAAGTAGAAATCATAGTCTGAGATGTTATAGAAAAAAAAGTTATAGATGAAATAGTGTGTATTAGCAGGAATGGAGTACAGATGGAATAGAAGAAATAGAGTCTATGAGATGGAATAGAATGCAGATGGAATAGAACAAATAGTGTCTATTAAGTGGAATAGAATACATACAGAATGGAAGTGTTTGTGTCTGTGAGCTGGACTAGAACACAGATGGAGTAGAACAAATAGTGTCTATGAGCTGGAATAGAATAGAGATGGATTGTAATTTTTTGTGTCTATGAGCTGGAATAGAATACAGATGTAATAGAATAATTAGTGTCTTTTTAGTGGAATAGAATACAGATATAATGGAATTATTTGTGTCGATGAGCTGGAATAGAATACAGATGGAATAGAACAAACAGTGTCTATGAAATGGAATACAATACATATGGAATAGAACAAATATTTTCAATAAGCTGGAATAGAATACAGATGGAATAGAAAAAATCGTGTCTATGAGCTGGAATAGAAAACAGATAGAATGGAATTTTTTGTGTTTATAAGCTGGAATAAAATACAGATGGAATAGAAAAATAATTTCTATGAACTGGAATAGAATACAGATGGAATAGAACAAAAATTGTCTATGAGATGGAATAGAATACAGATGGAATAGAACAAATAGCATCTAAGAGCAGGAATAGAATACAGATAAAATGGAATTTTTTGTGTCTATGAGCTGGAATAGAATACAGATGGAAAAGAAATCATAGTCTTTGAAATTTAATATAAAAACAGCTATAGAAGAAATAGTGTCTATGAGCTGGAAAAGAAAAAAGATAGAAAGGAATTTTTTGTTTTTATGGGTTGGAATAGAATACAGATGGAATAGAACAAATAGTGTCTTTGAGCTGGAATAGAATACAGATAGAGTGGAATTTTTTGTGTCTATAAGCTGGAATAAAATACAGATGGAATAGAAGAAATACTGTCTATGAGGCGGAATGGAATACAGATGGAATACAAGAAATAGTGTCTATGAACTGGAATAGAAAAAATATGGAATGGAATTTTTTGTGTCTATGTGCTGGAACAGAATACAGGTGGAGTAGAAATCATAGTCTTTGAGATTTTATAGAAAAAATAGTTATAGATGAAATAGTGTCTATGAGCTAGAATAGAAAACAGATAGAATGGAATTTCTTGTGTCTATGAGCTGGAATAGAATACAGATGGAATAGAACAAATAGTGTCTATTGGTTGTTAAAGAATTCAGAAGGAATACAACAAATAGTGTGTATGAAATGGAATAGAATACAGATAGAATGGAATTTTTTGTGTCTATGAGCTGGAATAGAATACAGATGGAATAGAATTTTTTGTGTCTATGAGCTGGAATAGAATACAGATGGAATAGAACAAATAGTGTCTATGAGCTGGTATAGAATACAGATGGAATAGAACAAACAGTGTCTATGAAATGGAATAGAATACAGATGGATTGCAATTTTTTGTGTCTGTGAGCTAGAATACAATGCAGATGGAATAGAACAAATATTGTCAATAAGCTGGCATAGAATACAGATGGAATAGAATTTTTTCTGTCTATGAGCTGGAATAGAATACAGATGGAATAGAACAAACAGTGTCTATGAAATGGAATAGAATACAGATGTAATGGAATTTTTGTGCCTATGAACTGGAATAGAATACAGATGAAGTAGAAATCATAGTCTGAGATTTTATAGAAAAAAACGTTACAGATGAAATAGTGTGTATGAGCAGGAATGGAATACAGATAGACTAGAAGAAATGGAGTCTATGAGCTGGAATAGAATGCAGATGGAATAGGACAATAAGTGTCTATTAAGTCGAATAAAATCAGATAGATTGGAATTGTTTGTGTCTATGAGCTGGAATAGAATGCAGATGGAATAGAACAAACAGTGTCTATGAGCTGGAATAGAATACAGATGGAATAGAATTTTTTGTGTCTATGAGCTGGAATAGAATACAGATGGAATAGAACAAACAGTGTCTATGAGCTGGTATAGAATACAGATGGAATAGAACAAACAGTGTCTATGAAATGGAATAGAATACAGATGGATTGGAATTTTTGTGCCTATGGACTGGAATGGAACACAGATGAATTAGAAATCATAGTCTGAGATTTTATAGAAAAAAAAGTAATAGATGAAATACTGTGTATGAGCAGGAATGGAATAGAGATGGAATAGAAGAAATAGAGTCTATGAGCTGGAAAAGAATAGAGATGGAATAGAACAAATAGTGTCTTTGAGCTGGAATAGAATACAGATAGAGTGGAATTTTTTGTGTTTTTAAGCTGGAATAAAATACAGATGGAATAGAAAAATAATTTCTGTGAACTGGAATAGAATACAGACGTAATAGAACAAAAATTGTCTATGAGATGGAATAGAATACAGATGGAATAGAACAAATAGTGTCTATGAGCTGGATTAGAATAGAGATGGAATAAAACAAATAGCGTCTATGAGCTGGAATAGAATACAGATGGAGAAGAAATCATAGTCTTTGAAATTTAATATAAAAACAGTTATAGAAGAAATAGTGTCTATGAGCTGGAAAAGAAAAAAGATAGAATGGAATTTTTTGTGTTTCTGAGCTGGAATAGAATGCAAATGGAATAGAACAATTAGTGTCTATTAAGTGGAATAGAATACAGATAGATTGGAATTGTTTGTGTCTATGAGCTGGAATAGAACGCAGATGGAATAGAACAAACAGTGTCTATGAGCTGGTATACAATACAGATGGAATAGAACAAAGAGTGTCTATGCGCTGGAAAAGAATACAGATGGAATAGAAGAAATAGAGTCTGTGAGCTGGAATAGAATACAGATGGAACAGAACAAACAGTGTCTATGAAATGGAATAGAATACAGATGGAATAGAACAAACAGTGTCTGTGAGCTGGAATAGAATACAGATGTAATGGAATTTTTGTGCCTATGAACTGGAATAGAACACAGATGAAGTAGAAATCATAGTCTGAGATTTTATAGAAAAAAAAGTAAGAGATGAAATAGTGTGTATGAGCAGGAATGGAATACAGATGGAAAAGAGGAAATAGAGTCTATGAGCTGGAATAGAATAGAGACGGAATAGGACAATTAGTGTCTATTAAGTGGAATAGAATACAGACAGAATGGATTTTTTTGTGTCTATGTGCTGGAATAGAATGCAGATGGAATAGAACAAATAGTGTCTGTGAGCTGGAATAGAATACAGATGGAATAGAACAAACAGTGTCTATGAAATGGAATAGAATACAGATGGATTGGAATTTTTGTGCCTATGAACTGGAATAGAACACAGATGAAGTAGAAATCATAGTCTGAGATTTTATAAAAAAAAAAAGTTATAGATGAAATAGTGTATATTAGCAGGAATGGAGTACAGATGGAATAGAAGAAATAGAGTCTATGAGATGGAATAGAATGCAGATGGAATAGAACAAATAGTGTCTATTGAGTGGAATAGAATACATACAGAATGGAAGTGTTTGTGTCTGTGAGCTGGACTAGAACACAGATGGAGTAGAACAAATAGTGTCTATGAGCTGGAATAGAATAGAAATGGAATAGAAAAAATAGTGTCTATGAGCTGGAATAGAATAGAGATGGATTGGAATTTTTTGTGTCTATATGCTGGAATAAAATACAGATGGAATAGAAGAAATACTGTCTATGAGGAGGAATGGAATACAGATGGAATACAAGAAATAGTGTCTATGAACTGGAATAGAAAAAATATGGAATGGAATTTTTTGTGTCTATGTGCTGGAACAGAATACAGGTGGAGTAGAAATCATAGTCTTTGAGATTTTATAGAAAAAATAGTTATAGATGAAATAGTGTCTATGAGCTAGAATAGAAAACAGATAGAATGGAATTTCTTGTGTCTATGAGATGGAATAGAATACAGATGGAATAGAAGAAATAGTGTCTATGAGCTGGAATAGAATACAGATGGAATAGAACAAATAGTGTCTATTGGTTGTTAAAGAATTAAGAAGGAATACAACAAATAGTGTGTATGAAATGGAATAGAATACAGATAGAATGGAATTTTTTGTGTCTATGAGCTGGAATAGAATACAGATGGAATAGAATTTTTTCTGTCTATGAGCTGGAACAGAATACAGGTGGAGTAGAAATCATAGTCTTTGAGATTTTATAGAAAAAATAGTTATAGATGAAATAGTGTCTATGAGCTAGAATAGAATACAGATAGAATGGAATTTCTTGTGTCTATGAGATGGAATAGAATACAGATGGAATAGAAGAAATAGTGTCTATGAGCTGGAATAGAATACAGATGGAATAGAACAAATAGTGTCTATTGGTTGTTAAAGAATTAAGAAGGAATACAACAAATAGTGTGTATGAAATGGGAATACAGATAGAATGGAATTTTTTGTGTCTATGAGCTGGAATAGAATACAGATGGAATAGAATTTTTTCTGTCTATGAGCTGGAATAGAATACAGATGGAATAGAACAAATAGTGTCTATGAGCTGGTATAGAATACAGATGGAATAGAACAAACAGTGTCTATGAAATGGAATAGAATACAGATGGAATAGAACAAATAGTGTCTGTGAGCTGAATAGAATACAGATGGAATAGAACAAACAGTGTCTATGAAATGGAATAGAATACAGATGGATTGCAATTTTTTGTGTCTGTGAGCTAGAATACAATGCAGATGGAATAGAACAAATATTGTCAATAAGCTGGAATAGAATACAGATGGAATAGAAAAAATCGTGTCTATGAGGTGGAATAGAATACAGATGGAATAGAACAAACAGTGTCTATGAAATGGAATAGAATACAGATGTAATGGAATTTTTGTGCCTATGAACTGGAATAGAATACAGATGAAGTAGAAATCATAGTCTGAGATTTTATAGAAAAAAACGTTACAGATGAAATACTGTGTATGAGCAGGAATGGAATACAGATGGACTAGAAGAAATAGAGTCTATGAGCTGGAATACAATGCAGATGGAATAGGACAATTAGTGTCTATTAAGTTGAATAGAATCAGATAGATTGGAATTGTTTGTGTCTATGAGCTGGAATAGAATGCAGATGGAATAGAACAAACAGTGTCTATGAGCTGGAATAGAATGATGATGGAATAGAACAAACAGTGTCTATGAAATGGAATAGAATACAGATGGAATAGAATTTTTTGTGTCTATGAGCTGGAATAGAATACAGATGGAATAGAACAAACAGTGTCTATGAGCTGGAATAGAATACAGATGGAATAGAAAAAATCGTGTCTATTAGCTGGAGTAGAATAGAGATGGATTGGAATTTTTTGTGTCTATGAGCTGGAATAGAATACAGATCTAATAGAATAATTAGTGTATTTTAGTGGAATAGAAAACAGATAGAATGGAATTATTTGTGTCGATGAGCTGAAATAGAATACAGATGAAGTAGAAATCATAGTCAGATTTTATAGAAAAAAAAGTAATAGATGAAATAGTGTGTATGAGCAGGAATGGAATACAGATGGAATAGAGGAAATAGAGTCTATGAGCTGGAATAGAATAGAGATGGAATAGGACAATTAGTGTCTATTAAGTGGAATAGAATACAGACAGAATGGATTTTTTTGTGTCTATGTGCTGGAATAGAATGCAGATGGAATAAAACAAGTAGTGTCTGTGAGCTGGAATAGAATACAGATAGAATGTAATTTTTTGTGTCTATGAGCTGGAATAAAATGCAGATAGAAAGTAATTTTTTGTGTCTATGAGCTGGAATAGAATACAGATGCAATAGAACAAATAGTGTCTTTGAGCTGGAATAGAATACAGATAGAGTGGAATTTTTTGTGTTTATTAGCTGGAATAAAATACAGATGGAATAGAAAAATAATTTCTATGAACTGGAATAGAATACAGATGGAATAGAACAAAAATTGTCTATGAGATGGAATAGAATACAGATGGAATAGAACAAACAGTGTCTATGAGCTGGTATAGAATACAGATGGAATAGAACAAACAGTGTCTATGAGCTGGAATAGAATACAGATGGAATAGAACAAACAGTGTCTATGAGCTGGAATAGAATACAGATGGAATAGAACAAATAGTGTCTGTGAGCTGGAATAGAATACAGATGGAATAGAACAAATAGTGTCTGTGAGCTGGAATAGAATACAGATGGAATAGAATTTTTTGTGTCTATGAGCTGGTATAGAATACAGATGGAATAGAACAAACAGTGTCTATGAGCTGGAATAGAATACAGATGGAATAGAACAAATAGTGTCTGTGAGCTGAATAGAATACAGATGGAATAGAACAAACAGTGTCTATGAAATGGAATAGAATACAGATGGATTGCAATTTTTTGTGTCTGTGAGCTAGAATACAATGCAGATGGAATAGAACAAATATTGTCAATTAGCTGGAATAGAATACAGATGGAATAGAAAATATCGTGTCTATGAGCTGGAATAGAATACAGATGGAATAGAACAAACAGTGTCTATGAAATGGAATAGAATACAGATGTAATGGAATTTTTGTGCCTATGAACTGGAATAGAATACAGATGAAGTAGAAATTATAGTCTGAGATTTTATAGAAAAAAACGTTACAGATGAAATAGTGTGTATGAGCAGGAATGGAATACAGATGGACTAGAAGAAATGGAGTCTATGAGCTGGAATAGAATGCAGATGGAATAGGACAATTAGTGTCTATTAAGTGGAATAGAATCAGATAGATTGGAATTGTTTGTGTCTATGAGCTGGAATAGAATGCAGATGGAATAGAACAAACAGTGTCTACGAGCTGGAATAGAATGCAGATGGAATAGAACAAACAGTGTCTATGAGCTGGAATAGAATACAGATGGAATAGAACAAATAGTGTCTGTGAGCTGGAATAGAATACAGATGGAATAGAACAAATAGTGTCTTTGAGCTGGAATAGAATACAGATAGAGTGGAATTTTTTGTGTTTATTAGCTGGAATAAAATACAGATGGAATAGAAAAATAATTTCTATGAACTGGAATAGAATACAGATGGAATAGAACAAAAATTGTCTATGAGATGGAATAGAATACAGATGGAATAGAACAAATAGTGTCTATGAGCTGGTATAGAATACAGATGGAATAGAACAAACAGTGTCTATGAAATGGAATAGAATACAGATGGATTGCAATTTTTTGTGTCTGTGAGCTATAATACAATGCAGATGGAATAGAACAAATATTGTCAATAAGCTGGAATAGAATACAGATGGAATAGAACAAACAGTGTCTATGAAATGGAATAGAATACAGATGTATTGGAATTTTTGTGCCTATGAACTGGAATAGAATACAGATGAAGTAGAAATCATAGTCTGAGATTTTATAGAAAAAAACGTTACAGATGAAATAGTGTGTATGAGCAGGAATGGAATACAGATGGACTAGAAGAAATGGAGTCTATGAGCTGGAATAGAATGCAGATGGAATAGGACAATTAGTGTCTATTAAGTGGAATAGAATCAGATAGATTGGAATTGTTTGTGTCTATGAGCTGGAATAGAATGCAGATGGAATAGAACAAACAGTGTCTATGAGCTGGAATAGAATGCAGATGGAATAGAACAAACAGTGTCTATGAGCTGGAATAGAATACAGATGGAATAGAACAAACAGTGTCTATGAGCTGGTATAGAATACAGATGGAATAGAACAAACAGTGTCTATGAGCTGTAATAGAATACAGATGGAATAGAACAAATAGTGTCTATGAAATGGAATAGAATACAGATGGAATAGAAAAATAATTTCTGTGAACTGGAATAGAATACAGACGGAATAGAACAAAAATTGTCTATGAGCTGGAATAGAATACAGATGGAATAGAACAAATAGCGTCTATGAGCTGGATTGGAATACAGATGGAATAAAACAAATAGCGTCTATGAGCTGGAATAGAATACAGATGGAGAAGAAATCATAGTCTTTGAAATTTAATATAAAAACAGTTATAGAAGAAATAGTGTCTATGCGCTGGAAAAGAATACAGATGGAATAGAAGAAATAGAGTCTGTGAGCTGGAATAGAATAGAGATGGAATAGAACAAACAGTGTCTATGTAATGGAATAGAATACAGATGGAATAGAATTTTTTGTGTCTATGACCTGGAATTTAATACAGATGGAATAGAACAAACAGTGTCTGTGAGCTGGAATAGAATACAGATGGAATAGAACAAACAGTGTCTATGAAATGGAATAGAATACAGATGGATTGGAATTTTTGTGCCTATGAACTGGAATAGAACACAGATGAAGTAGAAATCATAGTCTGAGATGTTATAGAAAAAAAAGTTATAGATGAAATAGTGTGTATTAGCAGGAATGGAGTACAGATGGAATAGAAGAAATAGAGTCTATGAGATGGAATAGAATGCAGATGGAATAGAACAAATAGTGTCTATTAAGTGGAATAGAATACATACAGAATGGAAGTGTTTGTGTCTGTGAGCTGGACTAGAACACAGATGGAGTAGAACAAATAGTGTCTATGAGCTGGAATAGAATAGAAATGGAATAGAAAAAATAGTGTCTATGAGCTGGAATAGAATAGAGATGGATTGGAATTTTTTGTGTCTATGAGCTGGAATAGAATACAGATGTAATAGAATAATTAGTGTCTTTTTAGTGGAATAGAATACAGATATAATGGAATTATTTGTGTCGATGAGCTGGAATAGAATACAGATGGAATAGAACAAACAGTGTCTATGAAATGGAATACAATACATATGGAATAGAACAAATATTTTCAATAAGCTGGAATAGAATACAGATGGAATAGAAAAAATCGTGTCTATGAGCTGGAATAGAATACAAATGGAATAGAACATACAGTGTCTATGAAATGGAATAGAATGCAGATGGAATGGAATTTTTGTGCCTATGAACTGGAATAGAATACAGATGAAGTAGAAATCATAGTCTGAGATTTTATAGAAAAAAACGTTATAGATGAAATAGTGTGTATGAGCAGGAATGGAATGCAGATGGAATAGAAGAAATAGTGTCTTTGAGCTGGAATAGAATACAGATAGATTGGAATTGTTTGTTTCTATGAGCTGGAATAGAATGCAGATGGAATAGAAGAAACAGTGTCTATGAGCTGGTATAGAATACAGATGGAATAGAACAAACACTGTCTATGAACTGTAATAGATTACAGATGGAATAGAACAAATAGTGTCTGTGAGCTGGAATAGAATACAGATGGAATAGAACAAACAGTGTCTATGAAATGGAATAGAATACAGATGGATTGGAATTTTTGTGCCTATGAACTGGAATAGAACACAGATAGAGTAGAAATCATAGTCTGAGATTTTATAGAAAAAAAAGTAATAGATGAAATACTTTGTGTGAGCAGGAATGGAGTACAGATGGAATAGAAGAAATAGAGTCTATGAGATGGAATAGAATGCAGATAGAATAGAACAAATAGTGTCTATTATGTGGAAGAGAATACAGATAGAATGGAATTGTTTGTGTCTATGAACTGGAATAGAACACAGATGGAGTAGAACAAATAGTGTCTATGAGCTGGAATAGAATAGAAATGGAATAGAAAAAATAGAGTCTATGAGCTGGAATAGAATAGAGATGGATTGGAATTTTTTGTGTCTACAAGCTGGAATAAAATACAGATGGAATAGAAGAAATACTGTCTATGAGGTGCAATGGAATACAGATGGAATACAAGAAATAGTGTCTATGAACTGGAATAGAAAAATATGGAATGGAAATTTTTGTGTCTATGTGCTGGAACAGAATACAGGTAAAAATCATAATCTTTGAAATCATAGTCTTTGAGATTTTATAGAAAAAATAGTTATAGATGAAATAGTGTCTATGAGCTAGAATAGAAAACAGATAGAATGGAATTTCTTGTGTCTATGAGATGGAATAGAATACAGATGGAATAGAACAAACAGTGTCTATGAGCTGGAATAGAATGCAGATGGAATAGAACAAACAGTGTCTATGAAATGGAATAGAATACAGATGGAATGGAATTTTTGTGCCTATTAACTGGAATAGAATACAGTTGAAGTAGAAATCATAGTCAGAGATTTTATAGAAAAAAAAGTAGTAGATGAAATAGTGTGTATGAGCAGGAATGGAATACAGATGGAATAGAGGAAATAGAGTCTATGAGCTGGAATAGAATAGAGATGGAATAGGACAATTAGTGTCTATTAAGTGGAATAGAATACAGACAGAATGGATTTTTTTGTGTCTATGTGCTGGAATAGAATGCAGATGGAATAGAACAAGTAGTGTCTGTAAGCTGGAATAGAATACAGATAGAATGGAATTTTTTGTGTCTATGAGCTGGAATAGAATGCAGATAGAATGTAATTTTTTGTGTCTATGAGCTGGAATAGAATACAGATGGAATAGAACAAATAGTGTCTTTGAGCTGGAATAGAATACAGATAGAGTGGAATTTTTTGTGTTTATAAGCTGGAATAAAATACAGATGGAATAGAAAAATAATTTCTATGAACTGGAATAGAATACAGATGGAATAGAACAAAAATTGTCTATGAGATGGAATAGAATACAGATGGAATAGAACAAATAGTGTCTATGAGCTGGATTAGAATACAGATGGAATAAAACAAATAGCATCTAAGAGCAGGAATAGAATACAGATAAAATGGAATTTTTTGTGTCTATGAGCTGGAATAGAATACAGATGGAAAAGAAATCATAGTCTTTGAAATTTAATATAAAAACAGCTATAGAAGAAATAGTGTCTATGAGCTGGAAAAGAAAAAAGATAGAAAGGAATTTTTTGTTTTTATGGGTTGGAATAGAATACAGATGGAATAGAACAAATAGTGTCTTTGAGCTGGAATAGAATACAGATAGAGTGGAATTTTTTGTGTCTATAAGCTGGAATAAAATACAGATGGAATAGAAGAAATACTGTCTATGAGGCGGAATGGAATACAGATGGAATACAAGAAATAGTGTCTATGAACTGGAATAGAAAAAATATGGAATGGAATTTTTTGTGTCTATGTGCTGGAACAGAATACAGGTGGAGTAGAAATCATAGTCTTTGAGATTTTATAGAAAAAATAGTTATAGATGAAATAGTGTCTATGAGCTAGAATAGAAAACAGATAGAATGGAATTTCTTGTGTCTATGAGATGGAATAGAATACAGATGGAATAGAAGAAATAGAGTCTATGAGCTGGAATAGAATACAGATGGAATAGAACAAATAGTGTCTATTGGTTGTTAAAGAATTCAGAAGGAATACAACAAATAGTGTGTATGAAATGGAATAGTATACAGATAGAATGGAATTTTTTGTGTCTATGAGCTGGAATAGAATACAGATGGAATAGAACAAATAGTGTCTATGAGCTGGTATAGAATACAGATGGAATAGAACAAACAGTGTCTATGAAATGGAATAGAATACAGATGGATTGCAATTTTTTGTGTCTGTGAGCTAGAATACAATGCAGATGGAATAGAACAAATATTGTCAATAAGCTGGCATAGAATACAGATGGAATAGAATTTTTTCTGTCTATGAGCTGGAATAGAATACAGATGGAATAGAACAAACAGTGTCTATGAAATGGAATAGAATACAGACGTAATGGAATTTTTGTGCCTATGAACTGGAATAGAATACAGATGAAGTAGAAATCATAGTCTGAGATTTTATAGAAAAAAACGTTACAGATGAAATAGTGTGTATGAGCAGGAATGGAATACAGATAGACTAGAAGAAATGGAGTCTATGAGCTGGAATAGAATGCAGATGGAATAGGACAATAAGTGTCTATTAAGTCGAATAGAATCAGATAGATTGGAATTGTTTGTGTCTATGAGCTGGAATAGAATGCAGATGGAATAGAACAAACAGTGTCTATGAGCTGGAATAGAATACAGATGGAATAGAATTTTTTGTGTCTATAAGCTGGAATAGAATACAGATGGAATAGAACAAACAGTGTCTATGAGCTGGTATAGAATGCAGATGGAATAGAACAAACTGTCTGTGAGCTGGAATAGAATACAGATGGAATAGAACAAATAGTGTCTGTGAGCTGGAATAGAATACAGATGGAATAGAACAAACAGTGTCTATGAAATAGAATAGAATACAGATGGATTGGAATTTTTGTGCCTATGGACTGGAATGGAACACAGATGAATTAGAAATCATAGTCTGAGATTTTATAGAAAAAAAAGTAATAGATGAAATACTGTGTATGAGCAGGAATGGAATAGAGATGGAATAGAAGAAATAGAGTCTATGAGGTGGAAAAGAATAGAGATGGAATAGAACAAATAGTGTCTTTGAGCTGGAATAGAATACAGATAGAGTGGAATTTTTTGTGTTTTTAAGCTGGAATAAAATACAGATGGAATAGAAAAATAATTTCTGTGAACTGGAATAGAATACAGACGTAATAGAACAAAAATTGTCTATGAGATGGAATAGTATACAGATGGAATAGAACAAATAGTGTCTATGAGCTGGATTAGAATACAGATGGAATAAAACAAATAGCGTCTATGAGCTGGAATAGAATACAGATGGAGAAGAAATCATAGTCTTTGAAATTTAATATAAAAACAGTTATAGAAGAAATAGTGTCTATGAGCTGGAAAAGAAAAAAGATAGAATGGAATTTTTTGTGTTTATGAGCTGGAATAGAATGCAAATGGAATAGAACAATTAGTGTCTATTAAGTGGAATAGAATACAGATAGATTGGAATTGTTTGTGTCTATGAGCTGGAATAGAACGCAGATGGAATAGAACAAACAGTGTCTATGAGCTGGTATACAATACAGATGGAATAGAACAAAGAGTGTCTATGCGCTGGAAAAGAATACAGATGGAATAGAAGAAATAGAGTCTGTGAGCTGGAATAGAATACAGATGGAACAGAACAAACAGTGTCTATGAAATGGAATAGAATACAGATGGAATAGAACAAACAGTGTCTGTGAGCTGGAATAGAATACAGATGTAATGGAATTTTTGTGCCTATGAACTGGAATAGAACACAGATGAAGTAGAAATCATAGTCTGAGATTTTATAGAAAAAAAAGTAAGAGATGAAATAGTGTGTATGAGCAGGAATGGAATACAGATGGAAAAGAGGAAATAGAGTCTATGAGCTGGAATAGAATAGAGACGGAATAGGACAATTAGTGTCTATTAAGTGGAATAGAATACAGACAGAATGGATTTTTTTGTGTCTATGTGCTGGAATAGAATGCAGATGGAATAGAACAAATAGTGTCTGTGAGCTGGAATAGAATACAGATGGAATAGAACAAACAGTGTCTATGAAATGGAATAGAATACAGATGGATTGGAATTTTTGTGCCTATGAACTGGAATAGAATACAGATGAAGTAGAAATCATAGTCTGAGATTTTATAGAATAAAACGTTACAGATGAAATAGTGTGTATGAGCAGGAATGGAATACAGATGGACTAGAAGAAATGGAGTCTATGAGCTGGAATAGAATGCAGATGGAATAGGACAATTAGTGTCTATTAAGTGGAATAGAATCAGATAGATTGGAATTGTTTGTGTCTATGAGCTGGAATAGAATGCAGATGGAATAGAACAAACAGTGTCTATGAGCTGGTATAGAATAAAGATGGAATAGAACAAACAGTGTCTATGAGCTGGAATAGAATACAGATGGAATAGAACAAACAGTGTCTATGAAATGGAATAGAATACAGATGGATTGGAATTTTTGTGCCTATGAACTGGAATAGAATACAGATGAAGTAGAAATCATAGTCTGAGATTTTATAGAATAAAACGTTACAGATGAAATAGTGTGTATGAGCAGGAATGGAATACAGTAGGACTAGAAGAAATGGAGTCTATGAGCTGGAATAGAATGCAGATGGAATAGGACAATTAGTGTCTATTAAGTGGAAAAGAATCAGATAGATTGGAATTGTTTGTGTCTATGAGCTGGAATAGAATGCAGATGGAATAGAACAAACAGCGTCTATGAGCTGGAATAGAATGCAGATGGAATAGAACAAACAGTGTTTATGAGCTGGTATAGAATACAGATGGAATAGAACAAACAGTGTCTATGAGCTGGAATAAAATACAGATGGAATAGAAAAAATCGTGTCTATGAGCTGGAATAGAATAGAGATGGATTGGAATTTTTTGTGTCTATGAGCTGGAATAGAATACAGATGTAATAGAATAATTAGTGTATTTTAGTGGAATAGAATACAGATAGAATGGAATTATTTGTGTCGATGAGCTGAAATAGAATACAGATGGAATAGAACAAACAGTGTCTATGAGCTGGAATAGAATGCAGATGGAATAGAACAAACAGTGTCTATGAAATGGAATAGAATACAGATGGATTGGAATTTTTGTGCCTATTAACTGGAATAGAATACAGATGAAGTAGAAATCATAGTCAGAGATTTTATAGAAAAAAAAGTAATAGATGAAATAGTGTGTATGAGCAGGAATGGAATACAAATGGAATAGAGGAAATAGAGTCTATGAGCTGGAATAGAATAGAGATGGAATAGGACAATTAGTGTCTATTAAGTGGAATAGAATACAGATAGAATGGAATTATTTGTGTCGATCAGCTGGAATAGAATACAGATGGAATAGAACAAATAGTGTCTATGAGCTGGAATTGAATACAGATGGAATAGAACAAATAGTGTCTATTGGAATGCGCTGGAATAGAATACAGATGGAATAGAAGAAATAGTGTCTGTGAACTGGAATTGAATACAGATGGAATAGAACAAATAGTGTGTATTGGTTGTTAAAGAATACAGAAGGAATACAACAAATAGTGTGTATGAAATGGAATAGAATACAGATAGAATGGAATTTTTTGTGTCTATGAGCTGGAATAGAATACAGATGGAATAGAATTTTTTGTGTCTATGAGCTGGAATAGAATACAGATGGAATAGAACAAATAGTGTCTATGAGCTGGTATAGAATACAGATGGAATAGAACAAACAGTGTCTATGAAATGGAATAGAATACAGATGTATTGCAATTTTTTATGTCTGTGAGCTAGAATACAATGCAGATGGAATAGAACAAATATTGTCAATAAGCTGGAATAGAATACAGATGGAATAGAAAAACCGTGTCTATGAGCTGGAATAGAATACAAATGGAATAGAACAAACAGTGTCTATGAAATGGAATAGAATACAGATGTAATGGAATTTTTGTGCCTATGAACTGGAATAGAATACAGATGAAGTAGAAATCATAGTCTGAGATTTTATAGAAAAAAAAGTAATAGATGAAATAGTGTGTATGAGCAGGAATGGAATACAGATGGAATAGAGGAAATAGAGTCTATGAGCTGGAATAGAATGCAGATGGAATAGGACAATTTGTGTCTATTAAGTGGAATAGAATCAGATAGATTGGAATTGTTTGTGTCTATGAGCTGGAAATCATAGTCTGAGATTTTATAGAAAAAAAAGTAATAGATGAAATACTGTGTATGAGCAGGAATGGAGTACAGATGGAATAGAAGAAATGGAGTCTATGAGATGGAATAGAATGCAGATAGAATAGAACAAATAGTGTCTATTAAGTGGAATAGAATACAGACAGAATGGAAGTGTTTGTGTCTATGAGCTGGACTAGAACACAGATGGAGTAGAACAAATAGTGTCTATGAGCTGGAATAGAATAGAAATGGAATAGAAAAAATAGTGTCTATGAGCTGGAATAGAATAGAGATGGATTGGAATTTTTTGTGTCTATGAGCTGGAATAGAATACAGTTGTAATAGAATAATTAGTGTATTTTTAGTGGAATAGAATACAGATATAATGGAATTATTTGTGTCGATGAGCTGGAATAGAATACAGATGGAATAGAACAAACAGTGTCTATGAGCTGGAGTAGAATACAGATGGAATAGAACAAATATTTTCAATAAGCTGGAATAGAATACAGATGGAATAGAAAAAATCGTGTCTATGAGCTGGAATAGAATACAAATGGAATAGAACAAACAGTGTCTATGAAATGGAATAGAATACAGATGGAATGGAATTTTTGTGCCTATGAACTGGAATAGAATACAGATGAAGTAGAAATCATAGTCTGAGATTTTATAGAAAAAAACGTTATAGATGAAATAGTGTGTATGAGCAGGAATGGAATGCAGATGGAATAGAAGAAATAGTGTATTGGAGCTGGAATAGAATACAGATGGAATAGAACAAATATTTTCAATAAGCTGGAATAGAATACAGTTGGAATAGAAAAAATCGTGTCTATGAGCTGGTATAGAATACAGATGGAATAGAACAAACTGTGTCTATGAACTGTAATAGAATACAGATGGAATAGAACAAATAGTGTCTATGAGCTGGTATAGAATACAGATGGAATAGAACAAACAGTGTCTATGAGCTGGAATAGAAAACAGATGGAACAGAACAAATAGTGTCTGTGAGCTGGAATAGAATAACGATGGAATAGAACAAACAGTGTCTATGAAATGGAATAGAATACAGATGGATTGGAATTTTTGTGCCTATGAACTGGAATGGAACACAGCTGAAGTAGAAATCATAGTCTGAGATTTTAGAGAAAAAAAAGTAATAGATGAAATACTGTGTATGAGCAGGAATGGAATAGAGATGGAATAGAAGAAATAGAGTCTATGAGCTGGAAAAGAATAGGGATGGAATAGAACAAATAGTGTCTTTTAGCTGGGATAGAATACAGATAGTGTGGAATTTTTTGTGTTTTTAAGCTGGAATAAAATACAGATGGAATAGAAAAATAATTTCTGTGAACTGGAATAGAATACAGACGGAATAGAACAAAAATTGTCTATGAGATGGAATAGAATACAGATGGAATAGAACAAATAGTGTCTATGAGCTGGATTAGAATACAGATGGAATAAAACAAATAGCGTCTATGAGCTGGAATAGAATACAGATGGAGAAGAAATCATAGTCTTTGAAATTTAATATAAAAACAGTTATAGAAGAAATAGTGTCTATGAGCTGGAAAAGAAAAAAGATAGAATGGAATTTTTTGTGTTTATGAGCTGGAATAAAATACAGATGGAATAGAAAAATAATTTCTGTGAACTGGAATAGAATACAGACGGAATAGAACAAAAGTTGTCTATGAGATGGAATAGAATACAGATGGAATAGAACAAATAGTGTCTATGAGCTGGATTGGAATACAGATGGAATAAAACAAATAGTGTCTATGAGCTGGAATAGAATACAGATGGAATGGAATTGTGTCTGTGAGCTGGAACAGAATACAGATGAAATAGAACAATTAGTGTCTATGAGCTGGAATAGAATACAGATGGAATAGAACAAATAGTGTCTATTGGTTGTTAAAGAATACAGAAGGAATACAACAAATATTGTGTATGAAATGGAATAGAATACAGATAGAATGGAATTTTTTGTGTCTATGAGCTGGAATAGAATACAGATGGAATAGAACAAACAGTGTCTATGAGCTGGAATAGAATACAGATGGAATAGAACAAATAGTGTCTGTGAGCTGAATAGAATACAGATGGAATAGAACAAACAGTGTATATGAACTGTAATAGAATACAGATGGATTGCAATTTTTTGTGTCTGTGAGCTAGAATACAATGCAGATGGAATAGAACAAATATTGTCAGTAAGCTGGAATAGAATACAGATGGAATAGAAAAAATCGTGTCTATGAGCTGGAATAGAATACAGATGGAATAGAACAAACAGTGTATATGAAATGGAATAGAATACAGATGTAATGGAATTTTTGTGCCTATGAACTGGAATGGAACACAGATGAAGTAGAAATCATAGTCTGAGGTTTTATAGAAAAAAAAGTAATAGATGAAATACTGTGTATGAGCAGGAATGGAGTACAGATGGAATAGAAGAAATAGAGTCTATGAGCTGGAATAGAATACAGATGGAATAGAAAAAATAGTGTCTTTGAGCTGGAATAGAATACAGATAGAGTGGAATTTTTTGTGTCTATAAGCTGGAATAAAATACAGATGGAATAGAGAAATACTGTCTATGAGGTGGAATGGAATACAGATGGAATACAAGAAATATTGTCTATGAACAGGAATAGAAAAAATATGGAATGGAATTTTTTGTGTCTATGTGCTGGAACAGAATACAGGTGGAGTAGAAATCATAGTCTTTGAGATTTTATTGAAAAAATAGTTATAGATGAAATAGTGTCTATGAGCTAGAATAGAAAACAGATAGAATGGAATTTCTTGTGTCTATGAGATGGAATAGAATACAGATGGAATAGAACAAATAGTGTCTATTGGTTGTTAAAGAATTCAGAAGGAATACAACAAATAGTGTGTATGAAATGGAATAGAATACAGATAGAATGGAATTTTTTGTGTCTATGAGCTGGAATAGAATACAGATGGAATAGAACAAATAGTGTCTATGAGCTGGTATAGAATACAGATGGAATAGAACAAATAGTGTATATGAACTGTAATACAATACAGATGGAATAGAACAAACAGTGTCTATGAAATGGAATAGAATACAGATGGATTGCAATTTTTTGTGTCTGTGAGCTAGAATACAATGCAGATGGAATAGAACAAATATTGTCAATAAGCTGGAATAGAATACAGATGGAATAGAACAAACAGTGTCTATGAGCTGGAATAGAATACAGACGGAATAGAACAAACAGTGTCTGTGAGCTGGAATAGAATACAGATGGAATAGAACAAACAGTGTCTGTGAGCTGCAATAGAATACAGATGGAATAGAACAAACAGTGTCTGTGAAATGGAATAGAATACAGATGGATTGGAATTTTTGTGCCTATGAACTGGAATGGAACACAGATGAAGTAGAAATCATAGTCTGAGATTTTAGAGAAAAAAAAGTAATAGATGAAATAGTGTGTATGAGCAGGAATGGAATACAGATGGAATAGAGGAAATAGAGTCTATGAGCTGGAATAGAATGCAGATGGAATAGGACAATTTGTGTCTATTAAGTGGAATAGAATCAGATAGATTGGAATTGTTTGTGTCTATGAGCTGGAAATCATAGTCTGAGATTTTATAGAAAAAAAAGTAATAGATGAAATACTGTGTATGAGCAGGAATGGAGTACAGATGGAATAGAAGAAATGGAGTCTATGAGATGGAATAGAATGCAGATAGAATAGAACAAATAGTGTCTATTAAGTGGAATAGAATACAGACAGAATGGAAGTGTTTGTGTCTATGAGCTGGACTAGAACACAGATGGAGTAGAACAAATAGTGTCTATGAGCTGGAATAGAATAGAAATGGAATAGAAAAAATAGTGTCTATGAGCTGGAATAGAATAGAGATGGATTGGAATTTTTTGTGTCTATGAGCTGGAATAGAATACAGTTGTAATAGAATAATTAGTGTATTTTTAGTGGAATAGAATACAGATATAATGGAATTATTTGTGTCGATGAGCTGGAATAGAATACAGATGGAATAGAACAAACAGTGTCTATGAGCTGGAATAGAATACAGATGGAATAGAACAAATATTTTCAATAAGCTGGAATAGAATACAGATGGAATAGAAAAAATCGTGTCTATGAGCTGGAATAGAATACAAATGGAATAGAACAAACAGTGTCTATGAAATGGAATAGAATACAGATGGAATGGAATTTTTGTGCCTATGAACTGGAATAGAATACAGATGAAGTAGAAATCATAGTCTGAGATTTTATAGAAAAAAACGTTATAGATGAAATTGTGTGTATGAGCAGGAATGGAATGCAGATGGAATAGAAGAAATAGTGTATTTGAGCTGGAATAGAATACAGATGGAATAGAACAAATATTTTCAATAAGCTGGAATAGAATACAGTTGGAATAGAAAAAATCGTGTCTATGAGCTGGTATAGAATACAGATGGAATAGAACAAACAGTGTCTATGAACTGTAATAGAATACAGATGGAATAGAACAAATAGTGTCTATGAGCTGGTATAGAATACAGATGGAATAGAACAAACAGTGTCTATGAGCTGGAATAGAAAACAGATGGAATAGAACAAATAGTGTCTGTGAGCTGGAATAGAATAACGATGGAATAGAACAAACAGTGTCTATGAAATGGAATAGAATACAGATGGATTGGAATTTTTGTGCCTATGAACTGGAATGGAACACAGCTGAAGTAGAAATCATAGTCTGAGATTTTAGAGAAAAAAAAGTAATAGATGAAATACTGTGTATGAGCAGGAATGGAATAGAGATGGAATAGAAGAAATAGAGTCTATGAGCTGGAAAAGAATAGGGATGGAATAGAACAAATAGTGTCTTTTAGCTGGGATAGAATACAGATGGAGAAGAAATCATAGTCTTTGAAATTTAATATAAAAACAGTTATAGAAGAAATAGTGTCTATGAGCTGGAAAAGAAAAAAGATAGAATGGAATTTTTTGTGTTTATGAGCTGGAATAAAATACAGATGGAATAGAAAAATAATTTCTGTGAACTGGAATAGAATACAGACGGAATAGAACAAAAATTGTCTATGAGATGGAATAGAATACAGATGGAATAGAACAAATAGTGTCTATGAGCTGGATTAGAATACAGATGGAATAAAACAAATAGCGTCTATGAGCTGGAATAGAATACAGATGGAGAAGAAATCATAGTCTTTGAAATTTAATATAAAAACAGTTATAGAAGAAATAGTGTCTATGAGCTGGAAAAGAAAAAAGATAGAATGGAATTTTTTGTGTTTATGAGCTGGAATAAAATACAGATGGAATAGAAAAATAATTTCTGTGAACTGGAATAGAATACAGACGGAATAGAACAAAAGTTGTCTATGAGATGGAATAGAATACAGATGGAATAGAACAAATAGTGTCTATGAGCTGGATTGGAATACAGATGGAATAAAACAAATAGTGTCTATGAGCTGGAATAGAATACAGATGGAGAAGAAATCATAGTCTTTGAAATTTAATATAAAAACAGTTATAGAAGAAATAGTGTCTATGAGCTGGAAAAGAAAAAAGATAGAATGGAATTTTTTGTGTTTATGAGCTGGAATAAAATACAGATGGAATAGAAAAATAATTTCTGTGAACTGGAATAGAATACAGACGGAATAGAACAAAAGTTGTCTATGAGATGGAATAGAATACAGATGGAATAGAACAAATAGTGTCTATGAGCTGGATTGGAATACAGATGGAATAAAACAAATAGCGTCTATGAGCTGGAATAGAATACAGATGGAGAAGAAATCATAGTCTTTGAAATTTAATATAAAAACAGTTATAGAAGAAATAGTGTCTATGAGCTGGAAAAGAAAAAAGATAGAATGGAATTTTTTGTGTTTATGAGCTGGAATAAAATACAGATGGAATAGAAAAATAATTTCTGTGAACTGGAATAGAATACAGACGGAATAGAACAAAAGTTGTCTATGAGATGGAATAGAATACAGATGGAATAGAACAAATAGTGTCTATGAGCTGGATTGGAATACAGATGGAATAAAACAAATAGCGTCTATGAGCTGGAATAGAATACAGATGGAGAAGAAATCATAGTCTTTGAAATTTAATATAAAAACTGTTATAGAAGAAATAGTTTCTATGAGCTGGAAAAGAAAAAAGATAGAATGGAATTTTTTGTGTTTATGAGCTGGAATAAAATGCAAATGGAATAGAACAATTAGTGTCTATTAAGTGGAATAGAATACAGATAGATTGGAATTGTTTGTGTCTATGAGCTGGAATAGAACGCAGATGGAATAGAACAAACACTGTCTATGAGCTGGTATAGAACGCAGATGGAATAGAACAAAGAGTGTCTATGCGCTGGAAAAGAATACAGATGGAATAGAAGAAATAGAGTCTGTGAGCTGGAATAGAATACAGATGGAATAGAACAAACAGTGTCTATGAAATGGAATAGAATACAGATGGAATAGAATTTTTTGTGTCTATGACCTGGAATATAATACAGATGGAATAGAACAAACAGTGTCTGTGAGCTGGAATAGAATACAGATGGAATAGAACAAACAGTGTCTATGAAATGGAATAGAATACAGATGGATTGGAATTTTTGTGCCTATGAACTGGAATAGAACACAGATGAAGTAGAAATCTTAGTCTGAGATTTTATAGAAAAAAAAGTTATAGATGAAATAGTGTGTATGAGCAGGAATGGAGTACAGATGGAATAGAAGAAATAGAGTCTATGAGATGGAATAGAATGCAGATGGAATAGAACAAATAGTGTCTATTAAGTGGAATAGAATACAGACAGAATGGAAGTTTTTGTGTCTATGAGCTGGAATAGAACACAGATGGAGTAGAACAAATAGTGTCTATGAGCTGGAATAGAATAGAGATGGATTGGAATTTTTTGTGTCTATGAGCTGGAATAGAATACAGATGTAATAGAATAATTAGTGTCTTTTTAGTGGAATAGTAAACAGATAGAATGGAATTATTTGTGTCGATGAGCTGAAATAGAATACAGATGGAATAGAACAAACAGTGTCTATGAGCTGGAATAGAATGCAGATGGAATAGAACAAACAGTGTCTATGAAATGGAATACAATACAGATGGAATGGAATTTTTGTGCCTATTAACTGGAATAGAATACAGATGAAGTAGAAATCATAGTCAGAGATTTTATAGAAAAAAAAGTAATAGATGAAATAGTGTGTATGAGCAGGAATGGAATACAAATGGAATAGAGGAAATAGAGTCTATGAGCTGGAATAGAATAGAGATGGAATAGGACAATTAGTGTCTATTAAGTGGAATAGAATACAGATAGAATGGAATTATTTGTGTCGATCAGCTGGAATAGAATACAGATGGAATAGAACAAATAGTGTCTATGAGCTGGAATTGAATACAGATGGAATAGAACAAATAGTGTCTATTGGAATGAGCTGGAATAGAATACAGATGGAATAGAAGAAATAGTGTCTATGAACTGGAATTGAATACAGATGGAATAGAACAAATAGTGTCTATTGGTTGTTAAAGAATACAGAAGGAATACAACAAATAGTGTGTATGAAATGGAATAGAATACAGATAGAATGGAATTTTTTGTGTCTATGAGCTGGAATAGAATACAGATGGAATAGAATTTTTTGTGTCTATGAGCTGGAATTGAATACAGATGGAATAGAACAAATAGTGTCTATTGGTTGTTAAAGAATACAGAAGGAATACAACAAATAGTGTGTATGAAATGGAATAGAATACAGATAGAATGGAATTTTTTGTGTCTATGAGCTGGAATAGAATACAGATGGAATAGAACAAATATTGTCAATAAGCTGGAATAGAATACAGATGGAATAGAAAAAATCGTGTCTATGAGCTGGAATAGAATACAAATGGAATAGAACAAACAGTGTCTATGAAATGGAATAGAATACAGATGTAATGGAATTTTTGTGCCTATGAACTGGAATAGAATACAGATGAAGTAGAAATCATAGTCTGAGATTTTATAGAAAAAATTAATAGATGAAATAGTGTGTATGAGCAGGAATGGAATACAGATGGAATAGAGGAAATAGAGTCTATGAGCTGGAATAGAATGCAGATGGAATAGGACAATTTGTGTCTATTAAGTGGAATAGAATCAGATAGATTGGAATTGTTTGTGTCTATGAGCTGGAAATCATAGTCTGAGATTTTATAGAAAAAAAAGTTATAGATGAAATAGTGTGTATGAGCAGGAATGGAGTACAGATGGAATAGAAGAAATAGAGTCTATGAGATGGAATAGAATGCAGATGGAATAGAACAAATAGTGTCTATTAAGTGGAATAGAATACAGACAGAACGGAAGTGTTTGTGTCTATGAGCTGGAATAGAACACAGATGGAGTAGAACAAATAGTGTCTATGAGCTGGAATAGAATAGAAATGGAATAGAAAAAATAGTGTCTATGAGCTGGAATAGAATAGAGATGGATTGGAATTTTTTGTGTCTATGAGCTGGAATAGAATACAGATGGAGAAGAAATCATAGTCTTTGAAATTTAATATAAAAACAGCTATAGAAGAAATAGTGTCTATTAGCTGGAAAAGAAAAAAGATAGAAAGGAATTTTTTGTTTTTATGGGTTGGAATAGAATACAGATGGAATAGAACAAATAGTGTCTTTGAGCTGGAATAGAATACAGATAGAGTTTAATTTTTTGTGTCTATAAGCTGGAATAAAATACAGATGGAATAGAAGAAATACTGTCTATGAGGTGGAATGGAATACAGATGGAATACAAGAAATAGTGTCTATGAACTGGAATAGAAAACATATGGAATGGAATTTTTTGTGTCTATGTGCTGGAACAGAATACAGGTGGAGTAGAAATCATAGTCTTTGAGATTTTATAGAAAAAATAGTTATAGATGAAATAGTGTCTATGAGCTAGAATAGAAAACAGATAGAATGGAATTTCTTGTGTCTATGAGATGGAATAGAATACAGATGGAATAGAAGAAATAGTGTCTATGAGCTGGAATAGAATACAGATGGAATGGAATTGTGTCTGTGAGCTGGAACAGAATACAGATGAAATAGAACAATTAGTGTCTATGAGCTGGAATAGAATACAGATGGAATAGAACAAATAGTGTCTATTGGTTGTTAAAGAATACAGAAGGAATACAACAAATATTGTGTATGAAATGGAATAGAATACAGATAGAATGGAATTTTTTGTGTCTATGAGCTGGAATAGAATACAGTTGTAATAGAATAATTAGTGTATTTTTAGTGGAATAGAATACAGATATAATGGAATTATTTGTGTCGATGAGCTGGAATAGAATACAGATGGAATAGAACAAACAGTGTCTATGAGCTGGAATAGAATACAGATGGAATAGAACAAATATTTTCAATAAGCTGGAATAGAATACAGATGGAATAGAAAAAATCGTGTCTATGAGCTGGAATAGAATACAAATGGAATAGAACAAACAGTGTCTATGCAATGGAATAGAATACAGATGGAATGGAATTTTTGTGCCTATGAACTGGAATAGAATACAGATGAAGTAGAAATCATAGTCTGAGATTTTATAGAAAAAAACGTTATAGATGAAATAGTGTGTATGAGCAGGAATGGAATGCAGATGGAATAGAAGAAATAGTGTATTTGAGCTGGAATAGAATACAGATGGAATAGAACAAATATTTCCAATAAGCTGGAATAGAATACAGATGGAATAGAACAAACAGTGTCTATGAGCTGGAATAGAATACAGACGGAATAGAACAAACAGTGTCTGTGAGCTGGAATAGAATACAGATGGAATAGAACAAACAGTGTCTGTGAGCTGGAATAGAATACAGATGGAATAGAACAAACAGTGTCTATGAAATGGAATAGAATACAGATGGATTGGAATTTTTGTGCCTATGAACTGGAATGGAACACAGATGAAGTAGAAATCATAGTCTGAGATTTTATAGAAAAAAAAGTAATAGATGAAATAGTGTGTATGAGCAGGAATGGAATACAGATGGAATAGAGGAAATAGAGTCTATGAGCTGGAATAGAATGCAGATGGAATAGGACAATTTGTGTCTATTAAGTGGAATAGAATCAGATAGATTGGAATTGTTTGTGTCTATGAGCTGGAAATCATAGTCTGAGATTTTATAGAAAAAAAAGTAATAGATTAAATACTGTGTATGAGCAGGAATGGAGTACAGATGGAATAGAAGAAATGGAGTCTATGAAATGGAATAGAATGCAGATAGAATAGAACAAATAGTGTCTATTAAGTGGAATAGAATACAGATGGATTGGAATTTTTGTGCCTATGAACTGGAATGGAACACAGCTGAAGTAGAAATCATAGTCTGAGATTTTAGAGAAAAAAAAGTAATAGATGAAATACTGTGTATGAGCAGGAATGGAATAGAGATGGAATAGAAGAAATAGAGTCTATGAGCTGGAAAAGAATAGGGATGGAATAGAACAAATAGTGTCTTTTAGCTGGGATAGAATACAGATAGAGTGGAATTTTTTGTGTTTTTAAGCTGGAATAAAATACAGATGGAATAGAAAAATAATTTCTGTGAACTGGAATAGAATACAGACGGAATAGAACAAAAATTGTCTATGAGATGGAATAGAATACAGATGGAATAGAACAAATAGTGTCTATGAGCTGGATTAGAATACAGATGGAATAAAACAAATAGCGTCTATGAGCTGGAATAGAATACAGATGGAGAAGAAATCATAGTCTTTGAAATTTAATATAAAAACAGTTATAGAAGAAATAGTGTCTATGAGCTGGAAAAGAAAAAAGATAGAATGGAATTTTTTGTGTTTATGAGCTGGAATAAAATACAGATGGAATAGAAAAATAATTTCTGTGAACTGGAATAGAATACAGACGGAATAGAACAAAAGTTGTCTATGAGATGGAATAGAATACAGATGGAATAGAACAAATAGTGTCTATGAGCTGGATTGGAATACAGATGGAATAAAACAAATAGCGTCTATGAGCTGGAATAGAATACAGATGGAGAAGAAATCATAGTCTTTGAAATTTAATATAAAAACAGTTATAGAAGAAATAGTTTCTATGAGCTGGAAAAGAAAAAAGATAGAATGGAATTTTTTGTGTTTATGAGCTGGAATAAAATGCAAATGGAATAGAACAATTAGTGTCTATTAAGTGGAATAGAATACAGATAGATTGGAATTGTTTGTGTCTATGAGCTGGAATAGAACGCAGATGGAATAGAACAAACACTGTCTATGAGCTGGTATAGAACGCAGATGGAATAGAACAAAGAGTGTCTATGCGCTGGAAAAGAATACAGATGGAATAGAAGAAATAGAGTCTGTGAGCTGGAATAGAATACAGATGGAATAGAACAAACAGTGTCTATGAAATGGAATAGAATACAGATGGAATAGAATTTTTTGTGTCTATGACCTGGAATATAATACAGATGGAATAGAACAAACAGTGTCTGTGAGCTGGAATAGAATACAGATGGAATAGAACAAACAGTGTCTATGAAATGGAATAGAATACAGATGGATTGGAATTTTTGTGCCTATGAACTGGAATAGAACACAGATGAAGTAGAAATCTTAGTCTGAGATTTTATAGAAAAAAAAGTTATAGATGAAATAGTGTGTATGAGCAGGAATGGAGTACAGATGGAATAGAAGAAATAGAGTCTATGAGATGGAATAGAATGCAGATGGAATAGAACAAATAGTGTCTATTAAGTGGAATAGAATACAGACAGAACGGAAGTGTTTGTGTCTATGAGCTGGAATAGAACACAGATGGAGTAGAACAAATAGTGTCTATGAGCTGGAATAGAATAGAAATGGAATAGAAAAAATAGTGTCTATGAGCTGGAATAGAATAGAGATGGATTGGAATTTTTTGTGTCTATGAGCTGGAATAGAATACAGTTGTAATAGAATAATTAGTGTATTTTTAGTGGAATAGAATACAGATATAATGGAATTATTTGTGTCGATGAGCTGGAATAGAATACAGATGGAATAGAACAAACAGTGTCTATGAGCTGGAATAGAATACAGATGGAATAGAACAAATATTTTCAATAAGCTGGAATAGAATACAGATGGAATAGAAAAAATCGTGTCTATGAGCTGGAATAGAATACAAATGGAATAGAACAAACAGTGTCTATGCAATGGAATAGAATACAGATGGAATGGAATTTTTGTGCCTATGAACTGGAATAGAATACAGATGAAGTAGAAATCATAGTCTGAGATTTTATAGAAAAAAACGTTATAGATGAAATAGTGTGTATGAGCAGGAATGGAATGCAGATGGAATAGAAGAAATAGTGTATTTGAGCTGGAATAGAATACAGATGGAATAGAACAAATATTTCCAATAAGCTGGAATAGAATACAGTTGGAATAGAAAAAATCGTGTCTATGAGCTGGTATAGAATACAGATGGAATAGAACAAACAGTGTCTATGAACTGTAATAGAATACAGATGGAATAGAACAAATAGTGTCTATGAGCTGGTATAGAATACAGATGGAATAGAACAAACAGTGTCTATGAGCTGGAATAGAAAACAGATGGAATAGAACAAATAGTGTCTGTGAGCTGGAATAGAATACAGATGGAATAGAACAAACAGTGTCTATGAAATGGAATAGAATACAGATGGATTGGAATTTTTGTGCCTATGAACTGGAATGGAACACAGCTGAAGTAGAAATCATAGTCTGAGATTTTAGAGAAAAAAAAGTAATAGATGAAATACTGTGTATGAGCAGGAATGGAATAGAGATGGAATAGAAGAAATAGAGTCTATGAGCTGGAAAAGAATAGGGATGGAATAGAACAAATAGTGTCTTTTAGCTGGGATAGAATACAGATAGAGTGGAATTTTTTGTGTTTTTAAGCTGGAATAAAATACAGATGGAATAGAAAAATAATTTCTGTGAACTGGAATAGAATACAGACGGAATAGAACAAAAATTGTCTATGAGATGGAATAGAATACAGATGGAATAGAACAAATAGTGTCTATGAGCTGGATTAGAATACAGATGGAATAAAACAAATAGCGTCTATGAGCTGGAATAGAATACAGATGGAGAAGAAATCATAGTCTTTGAAATTTAATATAAAAACAGTTATAGAAGAAATAGTGTCTATGAGCTGGAAAAGAAAAAAGATAGAATGGAATTTTTTGTGTTTATGAGCTGGAATAAAATACAGATGGAATAGAAAAATAATTTCTGTGAACTGGAATAGAATACAGACGGAATAGAACAAAAGTTGTCTATGAGATGGAATAGAATACAGATGGAATAGAACAAATAGTGTCTATGAGCTGGATTGGAATACAGATGGAATAAAACAAATAGCGTCTATGAGCTGGAATAGAATACAGATGGAGAAGAAATCATAGTCTTTGAAATTTAATATAAAAACAGTTATAGAAGAAATAGTTTCTATGAGCTGGAAAAGAAAAAAGATAGAATGGAATTTTTTGTGTTTATGAGCTGGAATAAAATGCAAATGGAATAGAACAATTAGTGTCTATTAAGTGGAATAGAATACAGATAGATTGGAATTGTTTGTGTCTATGAGCTGGAATAGAACGCAGATGGAATAGAACAAACACTGTCTATGAGCTGGTATAGAACGCAGATGGAATAGAACAAAGAGTGTCTATGCGCTGGAAAAGAATACAGATGGAATAGAAGAAATAGAGTCTGTGAGCTGGAATAGAATACAGATGGAATAGAACAAACAGTGTCTATGAAATGGAATAGAATACAGATGGAATAGAATTTTTTGTGTCTATGACCTGGAATATAATACAGATGGAATAGAACAAACAGTGTCTGTGAGCTGGAATAGAATACAGATGGAATAGAACAAACAGTGTCTATGAAATGGAATAGAATACAGATGGATTGGAATTTTTGTGCCTATGAACTGGAATAGAACACAGATGAAGTAGAAATCTTAGTCTGAGATTTTATAGAAAAAAAAGTTATAGATGAAATAGTGTGTATGAGCAGGAATGGAGTACAGATGGAATAGAAGAAATAGAGTCTATGAGATGGAATAGAATGCAGATGGAATAGAACAAATAGTGTCTATTAAGTGGAATAGAATACAGACAGAACGGAAGTGTTTGTGTCTATGAGCTGGAATAGAACACAGATGGAGTAGAACAAATAGTGTCTATGAGCTGGAATAGAATAGAAATGGAATAGAAAAAATAGTGTCTATGAGCTGGAATAGAATAGAGATGGATTGGAATTTTTTGTGTCTATGAGCTGGAATAGAATACAGTTGTAATAGAATAATTAGTGTATTTTTAGTGGAATAGAATACAGATATAATGGAATTATTTGTGTCGATGAGCTGGAATAGAATACAGATGGAATAGAACAAACAGTGTCTATGAGCTGGAATAGAATACAGATGGAATAGAACAAATATTTTCAATAAGCTGGAATAGAATACAGATGGAATAGAAAAAATCGTGTCTATGAGCTGGAATAGAATACAAATGGAATAGAACAAACAGTGTCTATGCAATGGAATAGAATACAGATGGAATGGAATTTTTGTGCCTATGAACTGGAATAGAATACAGATGAAGTAGAAATCATAGTCTGAGATTTTATAGAAAAAAACGTTATAGATGAAATAGTGTGTATGAGCAGGAATGGAATGCAGATGGAATAGAAGAAATAGTGTATTTGAGCTGGAATAGAATACAGATGGAATAGAACAAATATTTCCAATAAGCTGGAATAGAATACAGTTGGAATAGAAAAAATCGTGTCTATGAGCTGGTATAGAATACAGATGGAATAGAACAAACAGTGTCTATGAACTGTAATAGAATACAGATGGAATAGAACAAATAGTGTCTATGAGCTGGTATAGAATACAGATGGAATAGAACAAACAGTGTCTATGAGCTGGAATAGAAAACAGATGGAATAGAACAAATAGTGTCTGTGAGCTGGAATAGAATACAGATGGAATAGAACAAACAGTGTCTATGAAATGGAATAGAATACAGATGGATTGGAATTTTTGTGCCTATGAACTGGAATGGAACACAGCTGAAGTAGAAATCATAGTCTGAGATTTTAGAGAAAAAAAAGTAATAGATGAAATACTGTGTATGAGCAGGAATGGAATAGAGATGGAATAGAAGAAATAGAGTCTATGAGCTGGAAAAGAATAGGGATGGAATAGAACAAATAGTGTCTTTTAGCTGGGATAGAATACAGATAGAGTGGAATTTTTTGTGTTTTTAAGCTGGAATAAAATACAGATGGAATAGAAAAATAATTTCTGTGAACTGGAATAGAATACAGACGGAATAGAACAAAAATTGTCTATGAGATGGAATAGAATACAGATGGAATAGAACAAATAGTGTCTATGAGCTGGATTAGAATACAGATGGAATAAAACAAATAGCGTCTATGAGCTGGAATAGAATACAGATGGAGAAGAAATCATAGTCTTTGAAATTTAATATAAAAACAGTTATAGAAGAAATAGTGTCTATGAGCTGGAAAAGAAAAAAGATAGAATGGAATTTTTTGTGTTTATGAGCTGGAATAAAATACAGATGGAATAGAAAAATAATTTCTGTGAACTGGAATAGAATACAGACGGAATAGAACAAAAGTTGTCTATGAGATGGAATAGAATACAGATGGAATAGAACAAATAGTGTCTATGAGCTGGATTGGAATACAGATGGAATAAAACAAATAGCGTCTATGAGCTGGAATAGAATACAGATGGAGAAGAAATCATAGTCTTTGAAATTTAATATAAAAACAGTTATAGAAGAAATAGTTTCTATGAGCTGGAAAAGAAAAAAGATAGAATGGAATTTTTTGTGTTTATGAGCTGGAATAAAATGCAAATGGAATAGAACAATTAGTGTCTATTAAGTGGAATAGAATACAGATAGATTGGAATTGTTTGTGTCTATGAGCTGGAATAGAACGCAGATGGAATAGAACAAACACTGTCTATGAGCTGGTATAGAACGCAGATGGAATAGAACAAAGAGTGTCTATGCGCTGGAAAAGAATACAGATGGAATAGAAGAAATAGAGTCTGTGAGCTGGAATAGAATACAGATGGAATAGAACAAACAGTGTCTATGAAATGGAATAGAATACAGATGGAATAGAATTTTTTGTGTCTATGACCTGGAATATAATACAGATGGAATAGAACAAACAGTGTCTGTGAGCTGGAATAGAATACAGATGGAATAGAACAAACAGTGTCTATGAAATGGAATAGAATACAGATGGATTGGAATTTTTGTGCCTATGAACTGGAATAGAACACAGATGAAGTAGAAATCTTAGTCTGAGATTTTATAGAAAAAAAAGTTATAGATGAAATAGTGTGTATGAGCAGGAATGGAGTACAGATGGAATAGAAGAAATAGAGTCTATGAGATGGAATAGAATGCAGATGGAATAGAACAAATAGTGTCTATTAAGTGGAATAGAATACAGACAGAACGGAAGTGTTTGTGTCTATGAGCTGGAATAGAACACAGATGGAGTAGAACAAATAGTGTCTATGAGCTGGAATAGAATAGAAATGGAATAGAAAAAATAGTGTCTATGAGCTGGAATAGAATAGAGATGGATTGGAATTTTTTGTGTCTATGAGCTGGAATAGAATACAGATGGAGAAGAAATCATAGTCTTTGAAATTTAATATAAAAACAGCTATAGAAGAAATAGTGTCTATTAGCTGGAAAAGAAAAAAGATAGAAAGGAATTTTTTGTTTTTATGGGTTGGAATAGAATACAGAAGGAATAGAACAAATAGTGTCTTTGAGCTGGAATAGAATACAGATAGAGTTTAATTTTTTGTGTCTATAAGCTGGAATAAAATACAGATGGAATAGAAGAAATACTGTCTATGAGGTGGAATGGAATACAGATGGAATACAAGAAATAGTGTCTATGAACTGGAATAGAAAACATATGGAATGGAATTTTTTGTGTCTATGTGCTGGAACAGAATACAGGTGGAGTAGAAATCATAGTCTTTGAGATTTTATAGAAAAAATAGTTATAGATGAAATAGTGTCTATGAGCTAGAATAGAAAACAGATAGAATGGAATTTCTTGTGTCTATGAGATGGAATAGAATACAGATGGAATAGAAGAAATAGTGTCTATGAGCTGGAATAGAATACAGATGGAATGGAATTGTGTCTGTGAGCTGGAACAGACTACAGATGAAATAGAACAATTAGTGTCTATGAGCTGGAATAGAATACAGATGGAATAGAACAAATAGTGTCTATTGGTTGTTAAAGAATACAGAAGGAATACAACAAATATTGTGTATGAAATGGAATAGAATACAGATAGAATGGAATTTTTTGTGTCTATGAGCTGGAATAGAATACAGATGGAATAGAACAAACAGTGTCTATGAGCTGGAATAGAATACAGATGGAATAGAACAAATAGTGTCTGTGAGCTGAATAGAATACAGATGGAATAGAACAAACAGTGTATATGAACTGTAATAGAATACAGATGGATTGCAATTTTTTGTGTCTGTGAGCTAGAATACAATGCAGATGGAATAGAACAAATATTGTCAGTAAGCTGGAATAGAATACAGATGGAATAGAAAAAATCGTGTCTATGAGCTGGAATAGAATACAGATGGAATAGAACAAACAGTGTATATGAAATGGAATAGAATACAGATGTAATGGAATTTTTGTGCCTATGAACTGGAATGGAACACAGATGAAGTAGAAATCATAGTCTGAGGTTTTATAGAAAAAAAAGTAATAGATGAAATACTGTGTATGAGCAGGAATGGAGTACAGATGGAATAGAAGAAATAGAGTCTATGAGCTGGAATAGAATACAGATGGAATAGAAAAAATAGTGTCTTTGAGCTGGAATAGAATACAGATAGAGTGGAATTTTTTGTGTCTATAAGCTGGAATAAAATACAGATGGAATAGAGAAATACTGTCTATGAGGTGGAATGGAATACAGATGGAATACAAGAAATATTGTCTATGAACAGGAATAGAAAAAATATGGAATGGAATTTTTTGTGTCTATGTGCTGGAACAGAATACAGGTGGAGTAGAAATCATAGTCTTTGAGATTTTATAGAAAAAATAGTTATAGATGAAATAGTGACTATGAGCTAGAATAGAAAACAGATAGAATGGAATTTCTTGTGTCTATGAGATGGAATAGAATACAGATGGAATAGAACAAATAGTGTCTATTGGTTGTTAAAGAATTCAGAAGGAATACAACAAATAGTGTGTATGAAATGGAATAGAATACAGATAGAATGGAATTTTTTGTGTCAATGAGCTGGAATAGAATACAGATGGAATAGAATTTTTTGTGTCTATGAGCTGGAATAGAATACAGATAGAATAGAACAAATAGTGTCTATTGGTTGTTAAAGAATTCAGAAGGAATACAACAAATAGTGTGTATGAAATGGAATAGAATACAGATAGAATGGAATTTTTTGTGTCTATGAGCTGGAATAGAATACAGATGGAATAGAACAAATAGTGTCTATGAGCTGGTATAGAATACAGATGGAATAGAACAAATAGTGTATATGAACTGTAATACAATACAGATGGAATAGAACAAACAGTGTCTATGAAATGGAATAGAATACAGATGGATTGGAATTTTTGTGCCTATGAACTGGAATGGAACACAGATGAAGTAGAAATCATAGTCTGAGATTTTATTGAAAAAAAAGTAATGGATGAAATACTGTGTATGAGCAGGAATGGAATAGAGATGGAATAGAAGAAATAGAGTCTATGAGCTGGAAAAGAATAGAGATGGAATAGAACAAATAGTGTCTTTGAGCTGGAATAGAATACAGATAGAGTGGAATTTTTTGTGTTTTTAAGCTGGAATAAAATACAGATGGAATAGAGAAATAATTTCTGTGAACTGGAATAGAATACAGACGGAATAGAACAAAAATTGTCTATGAGATGGAATAGAATACAGATGGAATAGAACAAATAGTGTCTATGAGCTGGATTAGAATACAGATGGAATAAAACAAATAGCGTCTATGAGCTGGAATAGAATACAGATGGAGAAGAAATCATAGTCTTTGAAATTTAATATAAAAACAGTTATAGAAGAAATAGTGTCTATGAGCTGGAAAAGAAAAAATATAGAATGGAATTTTTTGTGTTTCTGAGCTGGAATAGAATGCAAATGGAATAGAACAATTAGTGTCTATTAAGTGGAATAGAATACAGATAGATTGGAATTGTTTCTGTCTATGAGCTGGAATAGAACGCAGATGGAATTGAAAAACAGTGTCTATGAGCTGGTATAGAATACAGATGGAATAGAACAAAGAGTGTCTATGCGCTGGAAAAGAATACAGATGGAATAGAAGAAATAGAGTCTTTGAGCTGGAATAGAATACAGATGGAATAGAACAAACAGTGTCTATGAAATGGAATAGAATACAGATGGATTGGAATTTTTGTGCCTATGAACTGGAATAGAACACAGATGAAGTAGAAAACATAGTCTGAGATTTTAGAGAAAAAAAGTTATAGATGAAATAGTGTGTATGAGCAGGAATGGAGTACAGATGGAATAGAAGAAATAGAGTCTATGAGATGGAATAGAATGCAGATAGTATAGAACAAATAGTGTCTATTATGTGGAAGAGAATACAGATAGAATGGAATTGTTTGTGTCTATGAGCTGGAATAGAACACAGATGGAGTAGAACAAATAGTGTCTATGAGCTGGAATAGAATAGAGATGGATTGGAATTTTTTGTGTCTATGAGCTGGAATAGAATACAGATGTAATAGAATAATTAGTGTCTTTTTAGTGGAATAGAATACAGATAGAATGGAATTATTTGTGTCGATGAGCTGAAATAGAATACAGATGGAATAGAACAAACAGTGTCTATGAGCTGGAATAGAATACAAATGGAATAGAACAAACAGTGTCTATGAAATGGAATAGAATACAGATGGATTGGAATTTTTGTGCCTATGAACTGGAATAGAACACAGATGAAGTAGAAATCATAGTCTGAGATTTTATAGAAAAAAATGTAATAGATGAAATAGTGTGTATGAGCAGGAATGGAGTACAGATGGAATAGAAGAAATAGAGTCTATGAGATGGAATAGAATGCAGATAGTATAGAACAAATAGTGTCTATTATGTGGAAGAGAATACAGATAGAATGGAATTGTTTGTGTCTATGAGCTGGAATAGAACACAGATGGAGTAGAACAAATAGTGTCTATGAGCTGGAATAGAATAGAAATGGAATAGAAAAAATAGTGTCTATGAGCTGGAATAGAATAGAGATGGATTGGAATTTTTTGTGTCTATAAGCTGGAATAAAATACAGATGGAATAGAAGAAATACTGTCTATGAGGTTGAATGGAATACAGATGGAATACAAGAAATAGTGTCTATGAACTGGAATAGAAAAAATATGGAATGCAATTTTTTGTGTCTATGTGCTGGAACAGAATACAGATGGAGTAGAAATCATAGTCTTTGAGATTTTATAGAAAAAATAGTTATAGATGAAATAGTGTCTATGAGCTAGAATAGAAAACAGATAGAATGGAATTTCTTGTGTCTATGAGATGGAATAGAATACAGATGGAATAGAACAAATAGTGTCTATTGGTTGTTAAAGAATTCAGAAGGAATACAACAAATAGTGTGTATGAAATGGAATAGAATACAGATAGAATGGAATTTTTTGTGTCTATGAGCTGGAATAGAATACAGATGGAATAGAATTTTTTGTGTCTATGAGCTGGAATAGAATACAGATGGAATAGAACAAATAGTGTCTATGAGCTGGTATAGAATACAGATGGAATAGAACAAACAGTGTATATGAACTGTAATAGAATACGGATGGATTGCAATTTTTTGTGTCTGTGAGCTAGAATACAATGCAGATGGAATAGAACAAATATTGTCAATAAGCTGGAATAGAATACAGATGGAATAGAAAAAATCGTGTCTATGAGCTGGAATAGAATACAGATGGAATAGAACAAACAGTGTCTATGAAATGGAATAGAATACAGATGTAATGGAATTTTTGTGCCTATGAACTGGAATAGAATACAGATGAAGTAGAAATCATAGTCTGAGATTTTATAGAAAAAAACGTTACAGATGAAATAGTGTGTATGAGCTGGAATAGAATACAGATGGAATAGAACAAACAGTGTCTATGAAATGGAATAGAATACAGATGGAATAGAATTTTTTGTGTCTATGACCTGGAATATAATACAGATGGAATAGAACAAACAGTGTCTGTGAGCTGGAATAGAATAGAGATGGAATAGAACAAACAGTGTCTATGAAATGGAATAGAATACAGATGGATTGGAATTTTTGTGCCTATGAACTGGAATAGAACACAGATGAAGTAGAAATCTTAGTCTGAGATTTTATAGAAAAAAAAGTTATAGATGAAATAGTGTGTATGAGCAGGAATGGAGTACAGATGGAATAGAAGAAATAGAGTCTATGAGATGGAATAGAATGCAGATGGAATAGAACAAATAGTGTCTATTAAGTGGAATAGAATACAGACAGAACGGAAGTGTTTGTGTCTATGAGCTGGAATAGAACACAGATGGAGTAGAACAAATAGTGTCTATGAGCTGGAATAGAATAGAAATGGAATAGAAAAAATAGTGTCTATGAGCTGGAATAGAATAGAGATGGATTGGAATTTTTTGTGTCTATGAGCTGGAATAGAATACAGATGGAGAAGAAATCATAGTCTTTGAAATTTAATATAAAAACAGCTATAGAAGAAATAGTGTCTATTAGCTGGAAAAGAAAAAAGATAGAAAGGAATTTTTTGTTTTTATGGGTTGGAATAGAATACAGATGGAATAGAACAAATAGTGTCTTTGAGCTGGAATAGAATACAGATAGAGTTTAATTTTTTGTGTCTATAAGCTGGAATAAAATACAGATGGAATAGAAGAAATACTGTCTATGAGGTGGAATGGAATACAGATGGAATACAAGAAATATTGTCTATGAACTGGAATAGAAAACATATGGAATGGAATTTTTTGTGTCTATGTGCTGGAACAGAATACAGGTGGAGTAGAAATCATAGTCTTTGAGATTTTATAGAAAAAATAGTTATAGATGAAATAGTGTCTATGAGCTAGAATAGAAAACAGATAGAATGGAATTTCTTGTGTCTATGAGATGGAATAGAATACAGATGGAATAGAAGAAATAGTGTCTATGAGCTGGAATAGAATACAGATGGAATGGAATTGTGTCTGTGAGCTGGAACAGAATACAGATGAAATAGAACAATTAGTGTCTATGAGCTGGAATAGAATACAGATGGAATAGAACAAATAGTGTCTATTGGTTCTTAAAGAATACAGAAGGAATACAACAAATATTGTGTATGAAATGGAATAGAATACAGATAGAATGGAATTTTTTGTGTCTATGAGCTGGAATAGAATACAGATGGAATAGAACAAACAGTGTCTATGAGCTGGAATAGAATACAGATGGAATAGAACAAATAGTGTCTGTGAGCTGAATAGAATACAGATGGAATAGAACAAACAGTGTCTATGAAATGGAATAGAATACAGATGGATTGCAATTTTTTGTGTCTGTGAGCTAGAATACAATGCAGATGGAATAGAACAAATATTGTCAGTAAGCTGGAATAGAATACAGATGGAATAGAAAAAATCGTGTCTATGAGCTGGAATAGAATACAGATGGAATAGAACAAACAGTGTATATGAAATGGAATAGAATACAGATGTAATGGAATTTTTGTGCCTATGAACTGGAATGGAACACAGATGAAGTAGAAATCGTAGTCTGAGGTTTTATAGAAAAAAAAGTAATAGATGAAATACTGTGTATGAGCAGGAATGGAGTACAGATGGAATAGAAGAAATAGAGTCTATGAGCTGGAATAGAATACAGATGGAATAGAAAAAATAGTGTCTTTGAGCTGGAATAGAATACAGATAGAGTGGAATTTTTTGTGTCTATAAGCTGGAATAAAATACAGAATGAATAGAGAAATACTGTCTATGAGGTGGAATGGAATACAGATGGAATACAAGAAATATTGTCTATGAACAGGAATAGAAAAAATATGGAATGGAATTTTTTGTGTCTATGTGCTGGAACAGAATACAGGTGGAGTAGAAATCATAGTCTTTGAGATTTTATAGAAAAAATAGTTATAGATGAAATAGTGTCTATGAGCTAGAATAGAAAACAGATAGAATGGAATTTCTTGTGTCTATGAGATGGAATAGAATACAGATGGAATAGAACAAATAGTGTCTATTGGTTGTTAAAGAATTCAGAAGGAATACAACAAATAGTGTCTATGAAATGGAATAGAATACAGATAGAATGGAATTTTTTGTGTCAATGAGCTGGAATAGAATACAGATGGAATAGAATTTTTTGTGTCTATGAGCTGGAATAGAATACAGATAGAATAGAACAAATAGTGTCTATTGGTTGTTAAAGAATTCAGAAGGAATACAACAAATAGTGTGTATGAAATGGAATAGAATACAGATAGAATGGAATTTTTTGTGTCTATGAGCTGGAATAGAATACAGATGGAATAGAACAAATAGTGTCTATGAGCTGGTATAGAATACAGATGGAATAGAACAAATAGTGTATATGAACTGTAATACAATACAGATGGAATAGAACAAACAGTGTCTATGAAATGGAATAGAATACAGATGGATTGCAATTTTTTGTGTCTGTGAGCTAGAATACAATGCAGATTGAATAGAACAAATATTGTCAATAAGCTGGAATAGAATACAGATGGAATAGAACAAACAGTGTCTATGAGCTGGAATAGAATACAGACGGAATAGAACAAACAGTGTCTGTGAGCTGGAATAGAATACAGATGGAATAGAACAAACAGTGTCTGTGAGCTGGAATAGAATACAGATGGAATAGAACAAACAGTGTCTATGAAATGGAATAGAATACAGATGGATTGGAATTTTTGTGCCTATGAACTGGAATGGAACACAGATGAAGTAGAAATCATAGTCTGAGATTTTATTGAAAAAAAAGTAATGGATGAAATACTGTGTATGAGCAGGAATGGAATAGAGATGGAATAGAAGAAATAGAGTCTATGAGCTGGAAAAGAATAGAGATGGAATAGAACAAATAGTGTCTTTGAGCTGGAATAGAATACAGATAGAGTGGAATTTTTTGTGTTTTTAAGCTGGAATAAAATACAGATGGAATAGAGAAATAATTTCTGTGAACTGGAATAGAATACAGACGGAATAGAACAAAAATTTTCTATGAGATGGAATAGAATACAGATGGAATAGAACAAATAGTGTCTATGAGCTGGATTAGAATACAGATGGAATAAAACAAATAGCGTCTATGAGCTGGAATAGAATACAGATGGAGAAGAAATCATAGTCTTTGAAAATTAATATAAAAACAGTTATAGAAGAAATAGTGTCTATGAGCTGGAAAAGAAAAAATATAGAATGGAATTTTTTGTGTTTATGAGCTGGAATAGAATGCAAATGGAATAGAACAATTAGTGTCTATTAAGTGGAATAGAATACAGATAGATTGGAATTGTTTGTGTCTATGAGCTGGAATAGAACGCAGATGGAATTGAAAAACAGTGTCTATGAGCTGGTATAGAATACAGATGGAATAGAACAAAGAGTGTCTATGCGCTGGAAAAGAATACAGATGGAATAGAAGAAATAGAGTCTGTGAGCTGGAATAGAATACAGATGGAATAGAACAAACAGTGTCTATGAAATGGAATAGAATACAGATGGAATAGAATTTTTTGTGTCTATGACCTGGAATAGAATACAGATGGAATAGAACAAACAGTGTCTATGAAATGGAATAGAATACAGATGGATTGGAATTTTTGTGCCTATGAACTGGAATAGAACACAGATGAAGTAGAAAACATAGTCTGAGATTTTAGAGAAAAAAAGTTATAGATGAAATAGTGTGTATGAGCAGGAATGGAGTACAGATGGAATAGAAGAAATAGAGTCTATGAGATGGAATAGAATGCAGATGGAATAGAACAAATAGTGTCTATTAAGTGGAATAGAATACAGACAGAACGGAAGTGTTTGTGTCTATGAGCTGGAATAGAACACAGATGGAGTAGAACAAATAGTGTCTATGAGCTGGAATAGAATAGAAATGGAATAGAAAAAATAGTGTCTATGAGCTGGAATAGAATAGAGATGGATTGGAATTTTTTGTGTCTATGAGCTGGAATAGAATACAGATGGAGAAGAAATCATAGTCTTTGAAATTTAATATAAAAACAGCTATAGAAGAAATAGTGTCTATTAGCTGGAAAAGAAAAAAGATAGAAAGGAATTTTTTGTTTTTATGGGTTGGAATAGAATACAGATGGAATAGAACAAATAGTGTCTTTGAGCTGGAATAGAATACAGATAGAGTTTAATTTTTTGTGTCTATAAGCTGGAATAAAATACAGATGGAATAGAAGAAATACTGTCTATGAGGTGGAATGGAATACAGATGGAATACAAGAAATATTGTCTATGAACTGGAATAGAAAACATATGGAATGGAATTTTTTGTGTCTATGTGCTGGAACAGAATACAGGTGGAGTAGAAATCATAGTCTTTGAGATTTTATAGAAAAAATAGTTATAGATGAAATAGTGTCTATGAGCTAGAATAGAAAACAGATAGAATGGAATTTCTTGTGTCTATGAGATGGAATAGAATACAGATGGAATAGAAGAAATAGTGTCTATGAGCTGGAATAGAATACAGATGGAATGGAATTGTGTCTGTGAGCTGGAACAGAATACAGATGAAATAGAACAATTAGTGTCTATGAGCTGGAATAGAATACAGATGGAATAGAACAAATAGTGTCTATTGGTTGTTAAAGAATACAGAAGGAATACAACAAATATTGTGTATGAAATGGAATAGAATACAGATAGAATGGAATTTTTTGTGTCTATGAGCTGGAATAGAATACAGATGGAATAGAACAAACAGTGTCTATGAGCTGGAATAGAATACAGATGGAATAGAACAAATAGTGTCTGTGAGCTGAATAGAATACAGATGGAATAGAACAAACAGTGTCTATGAAATGGAATAGAATACAGATGGATTGCAATTTTTTGTGTCTGTGAGCTAGAATACAATGCAGATGGAATAGAACAAATATTGTCAGTAAGCTGGAATAGAATACAGATGGAATAGAAAAAATCGTGTCTATGAGCTGGAATAGAATACAGATGGAATAGAACAAACAGTGTATATGAAATGGAATAGAATACAGATGTAATGGAATTTTTGTGCCTATGAACTGGAATGGAACACAGATGAAGTAGAAATCATAGTCTGAGGTTTTATAGAAAAAAAAGTAATAGATGAAATACTGTGTATGAGCAGGAATGGAGTACAGATGGAATAGAAGAAATAGAGTCTATGAGCTGGAATAGAATACAGATGGAATAGAAAAAATAGTGTCTTTGAGCTGGAATAGAATACAGATAGAGTGGAATTTTTTGTGTCTATAAGCTGGAATAAAATACAGAATGAATAGAGAAATACTGTCTATGAGGTGGAATGGAATACAGATGGAATACAAGAAATATTGTCTATGAACAGGAATAGAAAAAATATGGAATGGAATTTTTTGTGTCTATGTGCTGGAACAGAATACAGGTGGAGTAGAAATCATAGTCTTTGAGATTTTATAGAAAAAATAGTTATAGATGAAATAGTGTCTATGAGCTAGAATAGAAAACAGATAGAATGGAATTTCTTGTGTCTATGAGATGGAATAGAATACAGATGGAATAGAACAAATAGTGTCTATTGGTTGTTAAAGAATTCAGAAGGAATACAACAAATAGTGTCTATGAAATGGAATAGAATACAGATAGAATGGAATTTTTTGTGTCAATGAGCTGGAATAGAATACAGATGGAATAGAATTTTTTGTGTCTATGAGCTGGAATAGAATACAGATAGAATAGAACAAATAGTGTCTATTGGTTGTTAAAGAATTCAGAAGGAATACAACAAATAGTGTGTATGAAATGGAATAGAATACAGATAGAATGGAATTTTTTGTGTCTATGAGCTGGAATAGAATACAGATGGAATAGAACAAATAGTGTCTATGAGCTGGTATAGAATACAGATGGAATAGAACAAATAGTGTATATGAACTGTAATACAATACAGATGGAATAGAACAAACAGTGTCTATGAAATGGAATAGAATACAGATGGATTGCAATTTTTTGTGTCTGTGAGCTAGAATACAATGCAGATTGAATAGAACAAATATTGTCAATAAGCTGGAATAGAATACAGATGGAATAGAACAAACAGTGTCTATGAGCTGGAATAGAATACAGACGGAATAGAACAAACAGTGTCTGTGAGCTGGAATAGAATACAGATGGAATAGAACAAACAGTGTCTGTGAGCTGGAATAGAATACAGATGGAATAGAACAAACAGTGTCTATGAAATGGAATAGAATACAGATGGATTGGAATTTTTGTGCCTATGAACTGGAATGGAACACAGATGAAGTAGAAATCATAGTCTGAGATTTTATTGAAAAAAAAGTAATGGATGAAATACTGTGTATGAGCAGGAATGGAATAGAGATGGAATAGAAGAAATAGAGTCTATGAGCTGGAAAAGAATAGAGATGGAATAGAACAAATAGTGTCTTTGAGCTGGAATAGAATACAGATAGAGTGGAATTTTTTGTGTTTTTAAGCTGGAATAAAATACAGATGGAATAGAGAAATAATTTCTGTGAACTGGAATAGAATACAGACGGAATAGAACAAAAATTTTCTATGAGATGGAATAGAATACAGATGGAATAGAACAAATAGTGTCTATGAGCTGGATTAGAATACAGATGGAATAAAACAAATAGCGTCTATGAGCTGGAATAGAATACAGATGGAGAAGAAATCATAGTCTTTGAAAATTAATATAAAAACAGTTATAGAAGAAATAGTGTCTATGAGCTGGAAAAGAAAAAATATAGAATGGAATTTTTTGTGTTTATGAGCTGGAATAGAATGCAAATGGAATAGAACAATTAGTGTCTATTAAGTGGAATAGAATACAGATAGATTGGAATTGTTTGTGTCTATGAGCTGGAATAGAACGCAGATGGAATTGAAAAACAGTGTCTATGAGCTGGTATAGAATACAGATGGAATAGAACAAAGAGTGTCTATGCGCTGGAAAAGAATACAGATGGAATAGAAGAAATAGAGTCTGTGAGCTGGAATAGAATACAGATGGAATAGAACAAACAGTGTCTATGAAATGGAATAGAATACAGATGGAATAGAATTTTTTGTGTCTATGACCTGGAATAGAATACAGATGGAATAGAACAAACAGTGTCTATGAAATGGAATAGAATACAGATGGATTGGAATTTTTGTGCCTATGAACTGGAATAGAACACAGATGAAGTAGAAAACATAGTCTGAGATTTTAGAGAAAAAAAGTTATAGATGAAATAGTGTGTATGAGCAGGAATGGAGTACAGATGGAATAGAAGATATAGAGTCTATGAGATGGAATAGAATGCAGATGGAATAGAACAAATAGTGTCTATTAAGTGGAATAGAATACAGACAGAATGGAAGTGTTTGTGTCTATGAGCTGGAATAGAACACAGATGGAGTAGAACAAATAGTGTCTATGAGCTGGAATAGAATAGAGATGGATTGGAATTTTTTGTGTCTATGAGCTGGAATAGAATACAGATGTAATAGAATAATTAGTGTCTTTTTAGTGGAATAGAATACAGATAGAATGGAATTATTTGTGTCGATGAGCTGAAATAGAATACAGATGGAATACAGATGGAATAGAATACAGACAGAATGGAAGTGTTTGTGTCTATGAGCTGGAATAGAACACAGATGGAGTAGAACAAATAGTGTCTATGAGCTGGAATAGAATAGAGATGGATTGGAATTTTTTGTGTCTATGAGCTGGAATAGAATACAGATGTAATAGAATAATTAGTGTCTTTTTAGTGGAATAGAATACAGATAGAATGGAATTATTTGTGTCGATGAGCTGAAATAGAATACAGATGGAATAGAACAAACAGTGTCTATGAGCTGGAATAGAATACAAATGGAATAGAACAAACAGTGTCTATGAGCTGGAATAGAATAGAGATGGATTGGAATTTTTTGTGTCTATAAGCTGGAATAAAATACAGATGGAATAGAAGAAATACTGTCTATGAGGTGGAATGGAATACAGATGGAATACAAGAAATAGTGTCTATGAACTGGAATAGAAAAAATATGGAATGGAATTTTTTGTGTCTATGTGCTGGAACAGAATACAGGTAAAAATCATAATCTTTGAAATCATAGTCTTTGAGATTTTATAGAAAAAATAGTTATAAATGAAATAGTGTCTATGAGCTAGAATAGAAAACAGATAGAATGGAATTTCTTGTGTCTATGAGATGGAATAGAATTCAGATGGAGTAGAACAAATAGTGTCGATGAGCTGGAATAGAATACAGATGGAATAGAACAAACAGTGTCTATGAGCTGGAATAGAATGCAGATGGAATAGAACAAACAGTGTCTATGAAATGGAATAGAATACAGATGGAATGGAATTTTTGTGCCTATTAACTGGAATAGAATACAGATGAAGTAGAAATCATAGTCAGAGATTTTATAGAAAAAAAAGTAATAGATGAAATAGTGTGTATGAGCAGGAATGGAATACAGATGGAATAGAGGAAATAGAGTCTATGAGCTGGAATAGAATAGAGATGGAATAGGACAATTAGTGTCTGTTAAGTGGAATAGAATACAGACAGAATGGATTTTTTTGTGTCTGTGTGCTGGAATAGAATGCAGATGGAATAGAACAAATAGTGTCTGTGAGCTGGAATAGAATACAGATGGAATAGAACAAACAGTGTCTATGAAATGGAATAGAATACAGATGGATTGGAATTTTTGTGCCTATGAACTGGAATAGAACACAGATGAAGTAGAAATCATAGTCTGAGATTTTAGAGAAAAAAAAGTAATAGATGAAATACTGTGTATGAGCAGGAATGGAATAGAGATGGAATAGAAGAAATAGAGTCTATGAGCTGGAATAGAATACAGATAGAGTGGAATTTTTTGTGTCTATAAGCTGGAATAAAATACAGATGGAATAGAAAAATAATTTCTATGAACTGGAATAGAATACAGATAGAATGGAATTTTTTGTGTCAATGAGCTGGAATATAATACAGATGGAATAGAATTTTTTGTGTCTATTAGCTGGAATAGAATACAGATGGAATAGAACAAATAGTGTCTATTGGTTGTTAAAGAATTCAGAAGGAATACAACAAATAGTGTGTATGAAATGGAATAGAATACAGATAGAATGGAATTTTTTGTGTCTATGAGTTGGAATAGAATACAGATGGAATAGAATTTTTTGTGTCTATGAGCTGGAATAGAATACAGAAGGAATAGAACAAACAGTGTCTATGAAATGGAATAGAATACAGATGGATTGGAATTTTTGTGCCTATGAACTGGAATAGAACACAGATGAAGTAGAAATCATAGTCTGAGATTTTATAGAAAAAAAAGTAATAGATGAAATACTGTGTATGAGCAGGAATGGAGTACAGATGGAATAGAAGAAATAGAGTCTATGAGATGGAATAGAATGCAGATGGAATAGAACAAATAGTGTCTATTAAGTGGAATAGAATACAGTCAGAATAGAAGTGTTTGTGTCTATGAGCTGGAATAGAACACAGATGGAGTAGAACAAATAGTGTCTATGAGCTGGAATAGAATAGAGATGGATTGGAATTTTTTGTGTCTATGAGCTGGAATAGAATACAGATGTAATAGAATAATTAGTGTCTTTTTAGTGGAATAGAATACAGATAGAATGGAATTATTTGTGTCGATGAGCTGAAATAGAATACAGATGGAATAGAACAAACAGCGTCTATGAGCTGGAATAGAATACAAATGGAATAGAACAAACAGTGTCTATGAAATGGAATAGAATACAGATGGATTGGAGTTTTTGTGCCTATGAACTGGAATAGAACACAGATGAAGTAGAAATCATAGTCTGAGATTTTATAGAAAAAAAAGTAATAGATGAAATACTGTGTATGAGCAGGAATGGAGTACAGATGGAATAGAAGAAATTGAGTCTATGAGATGGAATAGAATGCAGATAGTATAGAACAAATAGTGTCTATTATGTGGAAGAGAATACAGATAGAATGGAATTGTTTGTGTCTATGAGCTGGAATAGAACACAGATGGAGTAGAACAAATAGTGTCTATGAGCTGGAATAGAATAGAAATGGGATAGAAAAAATAGTGTCTATGAGCTGGAATAGAATAGAGATGGATTGGAATTTTTTGTGTCTATAAGCTGGAATAAAATACAGATGGAATAGAAGAAATACTGTCTATGAGGTTGAATGGAATACAGATGGAATACAAGAAATAGTGTCTATGAACTGGAATAGAAAAAATATGGAATGCAATTTTTTGTGTCTATGTGCTGGAACAGAATACAGATGGAGTAGAAATCATAGTCTTTGAGATTTTATAGAAAAAATAGTTATAGATGAAATAGTGTCTATGAGCTAGAATAGAAAACAGATAGAATGGAATTTCTTGTGTCTATGAGCTGGAATAGAACACAGATGGAGTAGAACAAATAGTGTCTATGAGCTGGAATAGAATAGAAATGGAATAGAAAAAATAGTGTCTATGAGCTGGAATAGAATACAGATGGATTGGAATTTTTTGTGTCTATAAGCTGGACTAAAATACAGATGGAATAGAAGAAATACTGTCTATGAGGTGGAATGGAATACAGATGGAATACAAGAAATAGTGTCTATGAACTGGAATAGAAAAATTATGGAATGGAATTTTTTGTGTCTATGTGCTGGAACAGAATACAGGTGGAGTAGAAATCATAGTCTTTGAGATTTTATAGAAAAAATAGTTATAGATGAAATAGTGTCTATGAGCTAGAATAGAAAACAGATAGAATGGAATTTCTTGTGTCTATGAGATGGAATAGAATACAGATGGAATAGAAGAAATAGTGTCTATGAGCTGGAATAGAATACAGATGGAATGGAATTGTGTCTGTGAGCTGGAACAGAATACAGATGAAATAGAACAATTAGTGTCTATGAGCTGGAATAGAATACAGATGGAATAGAACAAACAGTGTCTATTGGTTGTTAAAGAATTAAGAAGGAATACAACAAATAGTGTGTAAGAAATGGAATAGAATACAGATAGAATGGAATTTTTTGTTTCTGTGAGCTGGAATAGAATACAGATGGAATAGAATTTTTTGTATCTATGAGCTGGAATAGAATACAGATGGAATAGAACAAACAGTGTATATGAACTGTAATAGAATACAGATGGAATAGAATTTTTTGTGTCTATGAGTTGGTATAGAATACAGATGGAATAGAACAAACAGTGTCTATGAGCTGGAATAGAATACAGATGGAATAGAACAAATAGTGTCTGTGAGATGGAATAGAATACAGATGGAATAGAATTCTTTGTGTCTATGAGCTGGTATAGAATACAGTTGGAATAGAACAAACAGTGTCTATGAAATGGAATAGAATACAGATGGATTGCAATTTTTTGTGTCTGTGAACTAGAATACAATGCAGATGGAATAGAACAAATATTGTCAATAAGCTGGAATAGAATACAGATGGAATAGAAAAAATCGTGTCTATGAGCTGGAATAGAATACAGATGGAATAGAACAAACAGTGTCTATGAAATGGAATAGAATACAGATGTAATGGAATTTTTGTGCCTATGAACTGGAATAGAATACAGATGAAGTAGAAATCATAGTCTGAGATTTTATAGAAAAAAGCGTTACAGATGAAATAGTGTGTATGAGCAGGGATGGAATACAGATGGACTAGAAGAAATGGAGTCTATGAGCTGGAATAGAATGCAGATGGAATAGGACAATTAGTGTCTATTAAGTGGAATAGAATCAGATAGATTGGAATTGTTTGTGTCTATGAGCTGGAATAGAATGCAGATGGAATAGAACAAACAGTGTCTATGAGCTGGAATAGAATACAGATGGAATAGAACAAACAGTGTCTATGAGCTGGAATAGAATACAGATGGAATAGAACAAACAGTGTCTATGAGCTGGAATAGAATACAGATGGAATAGAACAAATAGTGTCTGTGAGCTGGAATAGAATACAGATGGAATAGAATTTTTTGTGTCTATGAGCTGGTATAGAATACAGATGGAATAGAACAAACAGTGTATATGAACTGTAATAGAATACAGATGGAATAGAACAAATATTTTCTGTGAGCTGAATAGAATACAGATGGAATAGAACAAACAGTGTCTATGAAATGGAATAGAATACAGATGGATTGCAATTTTTTGTGTATGTGAGCTAGAATACAATGCAGATGGAATAGAACAAATATTGTCAATAAGCTTGAATAGAATAGAGATGGAATAGAAAAAATCGTGTCTATGAGCTGGAATAGAATACATATGGAATAGAACAAACAGTGTCTATGAAATGGAATAGAATACAGATGTAATGGAATTTTTGTGCCTATGAACTTGAATAGAATACAGATGAAGTAGAAATCATAGTCTGAGATTTTATAGAAAAAAACGTTACAGATGAAATAGTGTGTATGAGCAGGAATGGAATACAGATGGACTAGAAGAAATAGAGTCTATGAGCTGGAATAGAATACAGATAAAATGGAATTTTTTGTGTCTATGAGCTGGAATAGAATACAGATGGAGAAGAAATCATAGTCTTTGAAATTTAATATAAAAACAGCTATAGAAGAAATAGTGTCTATGAGCTGGAAAAGAAAAAAGATAGAAAGGAATTTTTTGTTTTTATGGGTTGGAATAGAATACAGATGGAATAGAACAAATAGTGTCTTTGAGCTGGAATAGTATACAGATAGAGTGGAATTTTTTGTGTCTATAAACTGGAATAAAATACAGATGGAATAGAAGAAATACTGTCTATGAGGTGGAATGGAATACAGATGGAATACAAGAAATAGTGTCTATGAACTGGAATAGAAAAAATATGGAATGGAATTTTTTGTGTCTATGTGCTGGAACAGAATACAGGTGGAGTAGAAATCATAGTCTTTGAGATTTTATAGAAAAAATAGTTATAGATGAAATAGTGTCTATGAGCTAGAATAGAAAACAGATAGAATGGAATTTCTTGTGTCTATGAGATGGAATAGAATACAGATGGAATAGAAGAAATAGTGTCTATGAGCTGGAATTGAATACAGATGGAATGGAATTGTGTCTGTGAGCTGGAACAGAATACAGATGAAATAGAACAATTAGTGTCTATGAGCTGGAATAGAATACAGATGGAATAGAAAAAATAGTGTTTATGAGCTGGAATAGAATACAGATGGAATGGAATATTTTGCGTCTATGAGCTGGAATAGAATACAGATGGAATAGAACAAATAGTGTCTATTGGTTGTTAAAGAATTCAGAAGGAATACAACAAATATTGTGTATGAAATGGAATAGAATACAGATAGAATGGAATTTTTTGTGTCTATGAGCTGGAATAGAATACAGATGGAATAGAATTTTTTGTGTCTATGAGCTGGAATAGAATACAGATGGAATAGAACAAACAGTGTCTATGAACTGTAATAGAATACAGATTGAATAGAACAAACAGTGTCTATGAAATGGAATAGAATACAGATGGAATAGAACAAACAGTTTCTATGAAATGGAATAGAATACAGATGGATTGGAATTTTTGTGCCTATGAACTGGAATAGAACACAGATGAAGTAGAAATCATAGTCTGAGATTTTATAGAAAAAAAAGTTATAGATGAAATAGTGTGTATGAGCAGGAATGGAGTACAGATGGAATAGAAGAAATAGAGTCTATGAGATGGAATAGAATGCAGATGGAATAGAACAAATAGTGTCTATTAAGTGGAATAGAATACAGATAGAATGGAAGTGTTTGTGTCTGTGAGCTGGAATAGAACACAGATGGAGTAGAACAAATAGTGTCTATGAGCTGGAATAGAATAGAAATGGAATAGAAAAAATAGTGTCTATGAGCTGGAATAGAATAGAGATGGATTCGAATTTTTTGTGTCTATGAGCTGGAATAGAATACAGATGTAATAGAATAATTAGTGTCTTTTTAGTGGAATAGAATACAGATAGAATGGAATTATTTGTGTCGATGAGCTGGAATAGAATACAGATGGAATAGAACAAACAGTGTCTATGAGCTGGAACAGAATGGAGATGGAATAGAACAAACAGTGTCTATGAAATGAAAGAGAATACAGATGGAATGGAATTTTTTGTGTCTATGAGCTGGAATAGAATACAGATGGAATAGAACAAACAGTGTCTATGAGCTGGTATAGAATACAGATGGAATAGAACAAACAGTGTCTATGAAATGGAATAGAATACAGATGGAATGGAATTTTTGTGCCTATTAACTGGAATAGAATACAGATGAAGTAGAAATCATAGTCAGAGATTTTATAGAAAAAAAAGTAATAGATGAAATAGTGTGTATGAGCAGGAAAGGAATACAGATGGTATAGAGGAAACAGTGTCTATGAGCTGGAATAGAATGCAGATGGAATAGAACAAACAGTGTCTATGAAATGGAATAGAATACAGATGGATTGGAATTTTTGTGCCTATGAACTGGAATGGAACACAGATGAAGTAGAAATCATAGTCTGAGATTTTATAGAAAAAAAAGTAATAGATGGAATAGTGTGTATGAGCAGGAATGGAATACAGATGGAATAGAAGAAATAGAGTCTATGAGCTGGAATAGAATGCAAATGGAATAGAACAATTAGTGTCTATTAAGTGGAATAGAATACAGATAGATTGGAATTGTTTGTGTCTATGAGCTGGAATAGAATGCAGATGCAATCGAACAAACAGTGTCTATGCGCTGGAAAAGAATACAGATGGAATAGAACAAACAGTGTCTATGAAATGGAATAGAATACAGATGGAATAGAACAAATAGTTTCTATGAAATGGAATAGAATACAGATGGATTGGAATTTTTGTGCCTATGAACTGGAATGGAACACAGATGAAGTAGAAATCATAGTCTGAGATTTTATAGAAAAAAAAGTTATAGATGAAATTGTGTGTATGAGCAGGAATGGAGTACAGATGGAATAGAAGAAATAGAGTCTATGAGATGGAATAGAATGCAGATGGAATAGAACAAATAGTGTCTATTAAGTGGAATAGAATACAGATGGAATAGAAGAAATAGAGTCTATGAGCTGGAATAGAATAGAGATGGAATAGAATAAATAGTGTCTAAGAGCTGGAATAGAATACAGATGGAATAGAATTTTTTGTGTCTATGACCTGGAATAGAATACAGATGGAATAGAACAAACAGTGTCTTTGCGCTGGTATTGAATAAAGATGGAATAGAACAAACAGTGTCTGTGAGCTGGAGTAGAATACAGATGGAATAGAACAAACAGTGTCTATGAGCTGGAATAGAATGGAGATGGAATAGAACAAACAGTGTCTGTGAAATGGAATAGAATACAGATGGAATGGAATTTTTGTGCCTATGAACTGGAATAGAACACAGATGAAGTAGAAATCATAGTCTGAGATTTTATAGAAAAAAAAGTTATAGATGAAATACTGTGTATGAGCAGGAATGGAATAGAGATGGAATAGAAGAAATAGAGTCTATGAGCTGGAATAGAATGCAAATGGAATAGAACAATTAGTGTCTATTAAGTGGAATAGAATACAGATAGATTGGAATTGTTTGTGTCTATGTGCTGGAATAGAATGCAGATGGAATAGATCAAGTAATGTCTGTGAGCTGGAATAGAATACAGATAGAATGGAATTTTTTGTGTCTATGAGCTGGAATAGAATGCAGATAGAATGTAATTTTTTGTGTCTATGAGCTGGAATAGACTACAGATGGAATAGAACAAATAGTGTCTTTGAGCTGGAATAGAATACAGATAGAGTGGAATTTTTTGTGTCTATAAACTGGAATAAAATACAGATGGAATAGAAGAAATACTGTCTATGAGGTGGAATGGAATACAGATGGAATACAACAAATAGTGTGTATGAAATGGAATAGAATACAGATAGAATGGAATTTTTTGTGTCTATGAGCTGGAATAGAATACAGATGGAATAGAATTTTTTGTGTCTATGAGCTGGTATAGAATACAGATGGAATAGAACAAATAGTGTCTATGAGCTGGTATAGAATACAGATGGAATAGAACAAACATTGTCTATGAAATGGAATAGAATACAGATGGATTGCAATTTTTTGTGTCTGTGAGCTAGAATACAATGCAGATGGAATAGAACAAACAGTGTCTATGAGCTGGAATAGAATACAGATGGAATAGAACAAATAGTGTCTGTGAGCTGGAATAGAATGCAGATGGAATAGAACAAGTAGTGTCTGTGAGCTGGAATAGAATACAGATAGAATGTAATTTTTTGTGTCTATGAGCTGGAATAGAATGCAGATAGAATGTAATTTTTTGTGTCTATGAGCTGGTATAGAATACAGATGGAATAGAACAAACAGTCTCTATGAGCTGGTATAGAATACAGATGGAATAGAACAAATAGTGTCTGTGAGCTGGAATAGAATACAGATGGAATAGAACAAACAGTGTCTATGAAATGGAATAGAATACAGATGGATTGCAATTTTTTGTGTTTGTGAGCTAGAATACAATTCAGGTGGAATAGAACAAATATTGTTTATGATCTGGAATAGAATACAGATGGAATAGAACAAAAATTTTCCATGAGCTGGAATAGAATACAGAAGGAATAGAACAAATAGTGTCTATGAGCTGGTATAGAATACAGATGGAATAGAACAAACAGTGTCTATGAGCTGGAATAGAATACAGATGGAATAGAACAAATAGTGTCTGTGAGCTGGAATAGAATACAGATGGAATAGAAGAAACAGTGTCTATGAAATGGAATAGAATACAGATGGATTGCAATTTTTTTGTGTCTGTGAGCTAGAATACAATGCAGATGGAGTAGAACAAATATTGTCAATAAGCTGGAATAGAATACAGATGGAATAGAAAAAATCGTGTCTATGAAATGGAATAGAATACAGATGGAATGGAATTTTTGTGCCTATGAACTGGAATAGAATACAGATGAAGTAGAAATCATAGTCTGAGATTTTATAGAAAAAAACGTTATAGATGAAATAGTGTGTATGAGCAGGAATGGAATGCAGATGGACTAGAAGAATTAGAGTCTATGAGCTGGAATAGAATGCAGATGGAATAGGACAATTAGTGTCTATTAAGTGGAATTGAATCAGATAGATTGGAATTGTTTGTGTCTATGAGCTGGAATAGAATGCAGATGGAATAGAACAAACAGTGTCTACGAAATGGAATAGAATACAGATGGAATAGAATTTTTTGTGTCTATGAGCTGGAATAGAATATAGATGGAATAGAACAAACAGTGTCTATGAGCTGGTATAGAATACAGATGGAATAGAACAAACAGTGTCTATGAGCTGGAATAGAATACAGATGGAATGGAACAAATAGTGTCTGTGAGCTGAAATAGAATACAGATGGAATAGAACAAATAGTGTCTTTGAGCTGGAATAGAATACAGATAGAGTGGAATTTTTTGTGTTTTTAAGCTGGAATAAAATACAGATGGAATAGAAAAATAATTTCTATGAACTGGAATAGAATACAGATGGAATAGAACAAAAATTGTCTATGAAATGGAATAGAATACAGATGGAATAGAACAAATAGTGTCTATGAGCTGGATTAGAATACAGATGGAATAAAACAAATAGCGTCTATGAGCTGGAATAGAATACAGATAAAATGGAATTTTTTGTGTCTATGAGCTGGAATAGAATACAGATGGAGAAGAAATCGTAGTTTTTGAAATTTAATATAAAAACAGTTCTAGAAGAAATAGTGTCTATGAGCTGGAAAAGAAAAAAGATAGAATGGAATTTTTTGTGTTTATGAGTTGGAATAGAATACAGATGGAATAGAACAAATAGTGTCTATGAGCTGGAATAAAATACAGATGGAATTGAAGAAATAGTGTCTATGAACTGGAATAGAATACTGATGGAATAGAACAAATAGTGTCTATGAACTGGAAAAGGATAGAGATGGAATAGAACAAATAGTGTCTATGAGCTGGAATAGAATACAGATAGAGTGGAATTTTTTGTTCCTATAAGCTGGAATAAAAAACAGATGGAATAGAAAAATAATTTCTATGAACTGGAATAGAATACAGATGGAATAGAACAAAAATTGTCTATGAGCTGGAATAGAATACATATGGAATAGAACAAATAGTGCCTATTAGCTGGAATAGAATATAGTTAGAATGGAATGTTTTGTGTTTATGAGCCGGAATAGAATACAGATGGAAAAGAACAAATAGTGTCTATGAGTTGGAATAGAATACCGATGGAACAGAACAAATATTGTCGATGTGCTGGAATAGAATGCAGATGGAACAGAACAAATATTGTCGATGTGCTGGAATAGAATGCAGATTTTATGGATTTTTTTGTGTCTATAAGCTGGAATAGAATACAGATGGATTGAAATTTCTTGTGTCTATGAGCTGGAATAGAATAAAGAAGGAATAGAAAAATAATGTCTATTCATTGGAACAGAATGCAGATAGAATGAATTTTTTTATGTCTATAAAATGGAATGGAATTCAGACGGAATGAAATGTATTGTGTATATGAGCTGGAACAGAATATAGATAGAGTCGAATTTCTTGTGTCTGTGAGGTAGAATACAGTGCAGATGGAATAGAATAATTAGTGTCTATGATCAGGAATAGAATACAGATGGAATAGAACAAATATTGTCAATAAGCTGGAATAGAATACAGATGGAATAGAAAAAATTGTGTCTATGACCTGGAATAGAATACAAATGGAATAGAACAAACAGTGTCTATGAAATGGAATAGAATACAGATGGAATAGAACAAATAGTGTCTATTAAGTGGAATAGAATACAGATAGAATGGAAGTGTTTGTGTCTATGAGCTGGAATAGAACACAGATGGAGTAGAACAAATAGTGTCTATGAGCTGGAATAGAATAGAGATGGATTAGAATTTTTTGTGTCTATGAGTTGGAATAGAATACAGATGTAATAGAATAATTAGTGTATTTTAGTGGAATAGAAAACAGATAGAATGGAATTATTTGTGTCGATGAGCTGGAATAGAATACAGATGGAATAGAACAAACAGTGTCTACGAGCTGGAATAGAATGCAGATGGAATAGAACAAACAGTGTCTATGAAATTGAATAGAATACAGATGGAATGGAATTTTTGTGCCTAGTAACTGGAATAGAATACAGATGAAGTAGAAATCATAGTCAGAGATTTTATAGAAAAAAAATTAATAGATGAAATAGTGTGTATGTGCAGGAATGGAATACAGATGGAATAGAGGAAATAGAGTCTATGAGCTGGAATAGAATAGAGATGGAATAGGACAATTAGTGTCTATTAAGTGGAATAGAATACAGACAGAATGGATTTTTTTGTGTCTATGTGCTGGAATAGAATGCAGATGGAATAGAACAAGTAGTGTCTGTGAGCTGGAATAGAATACAGATAGAATGGAATTTTTTGTGTCTATGAGCTGGAATAGAATACAGATAGAATGTAATTTTTTGTGTCTATGAGCTGGAATAGAATACATATGGAATAGAACAAATAGTGCCTATTAGCTGGAATAGAATATAGTTAGAATGGAATGTTTTGTGTTTATGAGCCGGAATAGAATACAGATGGAAAAGAACAAATATTGTCGATGAGCTGGAATAGAATGCAGATTTTATGGATTTTCTTGTGTCTATAAGGTGGAATAGAATACAGATGGATTGAAATTTCTTGTGTCTACGAGCTGGAATTGAATACAGAAGGAATAGAAAAATAATGTCTATTTATTGGGACAGAATGCAGATAGAATGAATTTTTTTATGTCTATAAAATGGAATAGAATTCAGACGGAATGAAATGTATTGTGTATATCAGCTGGAATAGAATACAGATGGAGTGGAATTTTTTGTGTCTGTGAGCTAGAATACAGTGCAGATAGAATAGAATAATTAGTGACTATGATCTGGAATAGAATACAGATGGAATAGAACAAATATTGTCAATAAGCTGGAATAGAATACAGATGGAATAGAAAAAATCGTGTCTATGAAATGGAATAGAATACAGATGGATTGGAACTTTTGTGCCTATGAACTGGAATTGAACACAGATGAAGTAGAAATAATAGTCTGAGATTTTAAAGAAAAAAAAGTTATAGATGAAATAGTGTGTATGAGCAGGAATGGAATACAGATGGAATAGAAGAAATAGAGTCTATGAGCTGGAATAGAATAGAGGTGGAATAGAATACAGATAGAATCGAATTGTTTGTGTCTATGAGCTGGAATAGAATAGAGATGGAGAAGAACAATTAGTGTCTATGAGCTGGAAGAGAATACAGATGGAATAGAAGAAATAGTGTCTATTGGCTGTTAAAGAATTCAGATGGAATACAACAAATCATGTGTATGAAATGGAATAGAATACAGATAGAATGGAATTTTTTGTGTCTATGAGCTGGAATAGAATACAGACGGAATAGAACAAACAGTGTATATGAACTGGAATAGAATGCAGATAGAAAGGATTTTTTTCTGTCTATGAGCTGGAAAAGAATACATATGGAGAAGGAAACAGTCCTTAATAGAAAAATTTGTTATAGATGAAATTGTGTTGATGAGCTAAAAAAGAATACAGATGGAATAGTAGAAATAGTGTGTATGAGCTGGAATATAATACACATGGAATAGAAAAAATAGTGTCTATAAGCTGGAATAGAATACAGATGGAATCAAACAAACAGTGTCTATGAACTGGAATAGAATACAGTTAGAATGGAATTTTTCGTGCCTATGAGCTGGAATAGAATAGACATGGAGTAGAACTAATAGTGTCTGTAAGCTGGAATATAATGCAGATGGAATTGGACAAATAGAGTCTATGAGCTGGAATAAAAAACAGATAGAATGGAATTTTTTGTGTCTCTGAGATGGATTAGAATACAGATGGAATAGAACAAATAGTGTCTATGAGCAGGAATGGAATACAGATAGAATGGAATTTTTTGTGTTTATTAGCTGGAAGAGAATAGAGACAGAATAGAAAAATAGTGTCTATGAGCAGGAATAGAATACAGATGGAATAGAACAAGTAGTGTCTATGAGCTGGAATAGAATAAACATGGAGAAGAAATAACAGTCTTTGAAATATAATAGAAAAAAATATAGATGAAATAGTGTCTATGAGCTGGAATAGAAAAAACAGATGGAAAATCTCAAAGACTATGATTAATTCAATAGAAAGATGTTACAGATGAAATAGTGTCTCTGAGCTGGAACAGAATACAGATGGAATAGAAGAAAGAGTGTCTATGAGCTGGAATAGAACACAGACGGAATAGAATTATTAGAGTTTTTGAGACAAAATAGAATACAGTTGGAATGGAACTAAATAGTGTCTGTGAGCTGGAATATAATTCAGGTGGAATAGAAAAAATAGTGTTTTAAAGATGGAATAGAATGCAGATTGAATAGAACAAATGGTGTCATTGAGCTGGAATAGAACACAGATTGGAATAGAACAAGTAGTGTCTATGAGCTGGAATAGAATGCAGATGAAATGGAATTAACAGTGTCTAAATGATGGAATAGGAAGAAAAAATATTGTGTATAAAGTTTGATGGAATACAGATTGAATATAACTCATAGTGTCTATGTGATAGGATAGAATACAGATGGAATACAGTATTGTCTATGAGGTGGAATACAATTCACATGGAACACAAATAACGGCCTCTACGTGCTGGAATAGAATATTCAAGGAATTTTCAGTTCTGCTTTCTTTGGTAGTTCTTCTTCAGTAATTATTCTTCTCGACTTCTTCTCTCAAATAGTTGGTTTAGTTTAGGCCTTTTATTCCCCCTTTCTCTGTTCTTTTTCTTTCCTTTGCCTTCATTGCCATCCAGGAGCTTTGTTGTCATTTTGTGGTTGTCTGCTTCTCCATGCCATAACCCCCTCCCCCCCACCCACATCTCTTCCAGAAATGAATATTTGCCCCTATTTCTGCTTACCTTTTCTACTACAAGCAGAGACACGGCACCCATGTAGATAACTGGCAGATATCGTTCAGTCTCATCAGCAGAAAAGGCCTTACAAAGCAATATTTGAGATAAAAGAAAGGAAATTAGTTTCCATTCTACACAAGGATTCAGATCCAATAGAAATAATAGGATCTCTGAAATGGAATACAATATAGATAGATTGGAAATAATAGTGTCTATGAGATGGACTAGAAATACATAATAGAGTCTATGAGAAGGTCTGGAATACTGAAGGACTAGAAATAACCGTGTCAGGGATATGGAATTGAACACAGATGGAATTGAAATAACTGTGTCTATGAGATGGAGTAATGAGACAATATTGTCTTTGAGACGGAACAGGATACCGGTTGAACAATTATGGTGTTTGAGATGGGACTGAAATAATACTGTCTGTGAGATGGATGAGAAATTGCAGTGTCTGTGCGATGGAATAAAATACAGGTGGAATTGTAATAACAGGGTCTGTTAGATACAATTCAGATAGAATAGAAATAATACTATCTATGAGATGAAATAGAAATAAATAATAGTGTCTGAGGTGGAACAGAATATTCTTTTAATAGAAATAATACTGTTGATGATATGCAATAGAATACAGATGCAATAGAAAGAACAACAATGCCTGTGAGATGCATTAGGATACAGATGGAATGGAACGAAGTAACAGTGTCTGTGAGATGGAATGGAACACAGAACAGAAAAAATTGTGTCTATGAGATGTAATAGAAATAAGAGCACGTATGAGTTAGAATAGAATTAAATAGGATTGTCTGTGCGGTGGAATAAATACAGATGGAGGTGTATAATAAATAGTCAATAATTAATATAATAATATTTTATTTATTTAATAATGTTATATATTTTTACATATTATATGTTTTACATATTATATTTAATATAATATACATTATTATACATTATTATATATAGTAAAATATAATAATAAATTATTTATAAATAAAGAATAAATAAATAAATAATAGTGGCTAAGAGATGGAATAGAATTTAGATGGTATTGAAATAATTGCATCTATGAGATGGAATAGAATACAGATCGGATCGAATGGGCATCTCGGAGCCAACTGAGGGATAGAATACATGTAGACTAGAAAGAGCGTTTTCAAGATGCAATACAAATAGTATATTTAAGTAAGTGTAGGCTGAATAACCCAGAAGAATAGCATTCATAGGGAATAGTAAGGAGGATGGTATCTTTTGCTAGGCTTATCTGGATGTTAAAGAGACAACCAGTGAATAAAGAGAGGCTCACCTTTTGCAGTTGGTCGAGATTCTCCAATAACTCCACAGGGGAGGGATCTCCAACAAAAGATCTTTCCCCAGTGGTGGTCAGCCCTTAAATAGGTCTGGGAGAGCTGGAGCCAGACTCCACCCCTTCCATCACACAGGTACATTGCCTTCACCTGTGCTCCTGCAGCTGACTCAGTGCTCGCCTCAGGTGATCAATCAGTGGCTCAGGCTGTGATTCAGCAGTTCCCATACACTCCACCCCTTCACGATATGAACCACTGATCACATTAACTATAGGGTGAGCCTTTCTTAATACAGAAATCCAGTGCATTGCAACATTTATATAATTGCATGTCGTGACGCGTATCGATGTAATTTGGGATGAGTGATGATCAGCGTATGGCTTGCGTTCTTCCTTGGACCAGTACTCTTTGTTATTTACTGGAACCATGCGGTCACGTAGTGCAGGTCCATCCTACGTTCCATCAGTCCCAGGTAGACCATCACTGGATGTTGGAACACTTCAGCATTATTTGGTTCCTTTCAGCAACTCACACAGGTAGTAATATAGGTGTTTCAAGGGTACCAACAGGGGAAGGTCTGCCCTCCATGGCAAGATGAAGGCCGTATTCCTATCTTGGGTCAACACTTCAGCTTGTACAGGGGCATGCTCCGGCCACCTGTACCAAACCTTTTGGCCAGATGTCTGTGGCTGCACAACTATATCAGGCACTAAAAAAGGGGGTGTCCTGATCTGGCACAGAGACGTGATAGGGGTCCCTTTAGCAATAAAGACTGGAGTGTTGACCACAATATCAGCAGGCCATGGAGCAATTACCAGAGGGACTACCGAACCCCCCCACCTCCAGTAATCTCCCCCAAGGTGCAAGTAGGCCACATCACCATGGTCCTTCCTGCACCTTCCAAGGCCATTTTATTCTACTGATGCCTGTTTTTAGGTTCTCAGGGGCAGGGAGCAAAAGACTGTTCTCACGGCCAGTCTGAGGTCTTACCTCATTATCGGTGCCCATCATTTGGATCCTAAGTAAGTAAGTGGGGAGGCCCATGTTGTTTGTAACATTTTCAAGACACTGGGTCTGCCATCTCTAGGTCTTTCATTCAGGTCCCACTGGGTTTCATGGAGTCGCTTTGTCCAACCCTGCAGAGACTGAGCGTCTGTCTTCAGGGCGGCCTTGAGAATAACATTATAACGCTCAATGAGGCCTGTCCCTGTTGGACTGTATGGCAGATGGAATCGCCACTCAATATTGTTCTCTTCTGCCCAGCGTTGTATCATTGCACTCCCTTGGTTGCTCGCAATCACTTGTGGTGTCCTGTAGGCAGCCATCAATCTCATGAGCGCTTTGATTGTATATGCCTGGTTGGCTTTTGGTACTGGATAGGCCTGCATTAGCCCACTTGTGTTTTCAACACAGGTTAGGGCACATCTCGCCCCCTCAGATTGAGGGGCCCAATGTAATCAACCTGCCATCTATGTAGAGAATTGTGTCCTCTAGCAAGAAAGATGGGCTGTTGTTTCAGGCAACTACCTTGGTCTCATCTTGGAAAACGCGTCACAGTCTCGGCATGCTTGAGCAATGTCCGATAGTTGTACAGGCAGTCCCCATGCTTTAGCAGCTGCCCACATGGTCTTCTGTCCAGCATGCCGCAGCTTTTGGTGTAACCAGCAGGCAATGTTCTAAGATGGTGAGTTCTTGACCTGTCTAACTCGGGCCAGTGTGTCGGCTTCATCATTTCCTGGTGACTGTAGGGGTCGGTGACCAGAAACTTGGTAGACACGTACAGTTCTGTGTTTGTTTAATTTTATTCCATATGTCTAACCACATATATTTACCCCAGATTGGTTGGGAGTGGATAGTCCAGTCCTGGGTAGCCCACTGTGTGATCCAAAGAGTGAGCCCCCGGTACACAGCCCAACTATTTGTGCAAATATTCAGGACACCGTCACCAGGTTCTTTGGTTATAACCATCCACACGGCCCGCAGCTCTGCCCACTGGCTCCTCTGACCATCCCCTCTTCAAACCACATGGTGTCTGTGGCAGGATGGTATGCCACTGCCCTCCACTTGCTTGGGTTGCCATTGCTGGACTCATCCGTGTTCCAGGTGTCTTCAGGAATGAGCTATTTTCCTTCCTGGACGGGACTCTTCTGTGGCGAAGCAACTGAGGTTTCTTTTGGTGTATCACTGATACGTCACTGGGCCTAGAATCTTTTGAAGCTCTTCTTTCAGTGGTGAGACAGACTACTCCTGTGACTGAGATAGATAGGGGACCCATCATGCCACCGTCTGTGCCTGGGCCACCCCTCTCTTAGGAAGGTGGGTCAGATCTCTTACCCAACCCTGTATTGGTAGAGTGTTCTTAACTATGACTTCGGCTGTCTGGGTTATTGGCTCTACAGCTTGTAATGGAAAACAGGCAGCCAACAGCTGTTTTTCAATCATACTATTATTTTTCTTCTGTTCTATGCCAGACCCGAGACCAAAATCCAATGGGGGTCCGAACAGAACTCTGACAGGCCCCAGCCAAAGCCATCCTGAGTAACATGAACATCCAATTGAGCTGGGAGGGCACGATCAAATATTCCCAATTCCAGAGCATGTTCCTCTGGTTTTGCTTGTAGAAGGGTGTCCTGTTCAGCTCTCCCACAATCCCACGATTCGCTCTTTATTGTGAGCCTATACAAAGCAGCTGCACTAAATGAGGTATAAAGGAACACCAATATCCTAATACCTAGAAAATCTTGCGGCTGCTTTGGTGTTGTAGGGACTGGGAATGCCTGAACCTTATCTACGATGGCACTGGGTAGTACTTTAGTCTTTCCTGACCAGACTACCTCCAGAAATTACACATACAGGCCTGGACCTTGCACCTTTTGACGATTGATAGCCCATCCTCTTTCACTTAGGTGGGCGGTTAATGAATCTGCCGCCTCTCCTACTGCCTCCAGTGAGTCGGATGTTAAGAGGAGATCATCAACGCAGTGGTATAGGTTGACGTTATTAGGTTTTCTCCATTTAGAAAGGGTCACATGCCACCAAGTCATGACAGTACATTGGCGAATGCACGTACCCCTGTGGCAGGACCTGAAAGGTCCACTGCCTGCCTCCCCATGTAAATGCAAATTGATCTTGCGATTCCTCAGTAATCGGAATACTAAAGAATGCATTTGCCAAATCCAGGACTCAGTGGTAGGTTCTGATTTCTCTACTGTGTCCATTAGGGAAGCAATATTGGGTAAGGACGCATGGATGGGCGGCGTGACCTTATTCAATTCCCTATAAACCACAGTCATTCTCCATGTTCCAACCGACTTCCGCACTGGCCCTATGGGGAAGCTGTGTGGGCTGTGTGCAGCTCTTACACTGTCTACTTTTTCTAGTTCCTGCAATGTCCTTAATATTTCATCTTCCTCCCCTGGGAGTCCATAATGTCTTCCAAATGTAATCCGGCGTGGTATCGGCAAACAAATAGGTTTGTTTCGCATGGCCCCTCAATATTGTGTGTATCACCTGAATACTAATGTACCTTTGCTGTAGTATGAAGTCTCCCAAATTTGACAGGAGAGCCAGAACCCATGAAATGTCTATGCCCAAGATGTATTGCGGAATTGGGGCAATCAAATACTCCCACGGTGGGAGATGCCCAAAACCCAATTTATGTATAAGAAAGAATAGAAATATGATCTAGAAGATAGAATAGAAATAGTACACATAAGATAGAATATAGTGTATACTGTGTACAAGATAGGAGAGATACAGTATGTATAGGATAGAAATATAGTATAAGATAGGATAGAAATATAGTATAAGATAAAGATATGGTACGTATAAGACAGGATAGAGATATGGCATGTATATGATAGGATAGAAACAGTGCATGTATAAGATAGAAATAGTATGTATATGATAGGATAGAAACAGTGCATGTATAAGATAGGACAGAAATAGTGCATATAAGATAGAAAAGAAATAATATGTATAAGATAGAATAGAAATAGTATCTGTGAGAATATAAGATTGATTAATAAGATATAAGATAGATTAATATAATATAGACAGATTCTATAAGATTGAATAGAATACAGGTAGAATAGAATAGAGATAAGATAGAATAGAATAGAGATAGAAGACAACAGAAAACAGGAGACAGAATAAAGACACACTGAAGAGAAGCGAAGACAGACAAAAGGGAATATAGAGAGAATAAAAATAATATATGTAAGAGAGAAGAGAACACAGAGATGACAGAGAATATAAATAATATATAAGATAGAAGACAGAAGAGAAGACAGGACAGACACAGAGAGAAGACAGAAGAAAAGACAGAATAGATATATATAAGATAGAAGACTACAGAGAGAATAAAAATAACATAAGATAGAATACATATAAGATAGAATACAGATAGTATATAAGATAGAACAGAATACAGACTTATGTATATACTTAGAAATAATATATATGTAAGATAGAATAGATAGAAATAACCATATGATAGAATTGTACATAGAATACAGATAGAACAGAAATTATATACATAAGATAGAATAGAAATAATATATATGATAGTATATATTTTTTAACCTCCCCCCTCTCAGCATTTAAGACCAGATGCACTATGCTACTTCTAGACACTTTAACTTTCTGAAACTTTATTGAACTGTAAGAAATTGTAATGCAGTATAAGAAAGATTGTTTTAAAAGAAAGTACTTGATTGCCATTTGGAACACAAAAAATGTCCATCAGCTGACAGCAACGTGAGCCACTCCGGCTGCTGCTCTCAGCTAGAAAGTACTTTCTGCTTTTATATAACCTTGTCTTATACAACTGATCCAGGGGTCTACATCCAGGGACTGTTCTTGGACGGAGCACGCTGGAACAGAGAAACAAAGAAGCTAGGAGAATCTCATCCAAAAATCCTCTACGATACAGTACCCGTGGTCAGTATATTTCATTTGGTAACATTTTTATGGTAATAACTGTAAACAAATTCTCAGCAATGAATATCTAAAGTTATAGCCCTGAAGGGAGCTACAGGGTAATTCCTAAATGTTCACAGCATTGAAAAAGACTTTTGTTGAAAGAGAAATTATCTGAGAGAAGCTGGGAATCCTCTGCTACTAACACTGGCAACAGTGTATCTGGTGTTGCAGATTTTGCAAAAGGAAGCAATCTGCTAAGAAAGAGCGAACAAAAAAGCAGGTTTCAGGACTAGCTGTGAAAACACAAACACCACTGTCAAAAATACTTAGGGCCAGCCAAGAATGTTTCCCACCCACTTTTTTGTTAAATGGACGTGAAAAGGATGACATTCTTTCCGCAGATCTGGTTAAAGCCCTGTAAGAAAGCGGACATTCCACAGCGCCCCAGTTACCTGGCTCCAGTGTACAAGACCAGCGAGAGAAGAGGGATCCTGTCAACGACCGGCCATTCCACCAACTTTGTCATTGCCGTGACCCTGCCTTCCGACAAACCGCAACAACACTGGATCAAACGAGGGGTGGCGTTACTGTGTCAGCTTAACTCATAAACCTACCACATCAGTGGAGCTTCCTTTTCTAGATCACCTGTGAGGAATGCCTGCCACTTCTGAAAGGCCGTATCAAAAGAGAAGTCAACATTCATATGAAAACACTGACAAAAAACATTTCGCGTTTCATGTAATATACAACATGAGAGTGCACAATAAAACCTCATGAAAGCAAACAAGAATACCATCTGCTCCTTTAATAGTTTTATTTTTTGAAGGCTCCTTATTTATAAGGAACATACATAAAAATGAACACAACACTGTTGACAATGAATAGAACAGCATTTGATCTTTTCCAGCTTTATAAAATTAAAAAAAAAAAAAAAAGATTTATTTATAACAAAAAGAGCGATAGCTCAGCTGTATCATATAGGACCATATCACATTTGAAACCATAGACTCAACTGTTAACGGGAGGGGATTTCTTTATTAAAAAAAATCACACTGCATCTAGCAACTACAATATTTCAAAGCGTAATCACAGCAGACTGAGTGCAATGTGATCAAAACTCATATGGGATGTCACACAGTGACAGCATTGTAATATACAAATAACATGCCCTCCAACAAATACAAGTTAGATGAGACTCTGGATTCAGCAGAATGGAATGTACAAACCAAGTAGAAATGTAGTGGAATTCAGATTGTCGGTAATGTGACTTATAAGTGTACATTAGAACAATTTGGAATTCAGTACTGGTGAAGAACCTATAGAAGTCGCAGCTGTTACACTGCCCTCCGTAAGTTGCAATAAATACTACAAAATGAAAGAAAAATATCATATATATTTAAAAGAAAAGATGCAGTACCTGCCTTGAAAGACCATATTTTTCCCTTGTCTGAGAAGGCCATGAAAGGAAGTTAAACTACTTTCCTACACAGGCAGTGTATTAAGCTAAAACCATACTCCAATAATACAAAAGTACATATACTACCTGAAATAAAGACATTTTCATTTGAAAAATATTAAAAGAAATAAACATAAAAAAAAAAGAGGAAGAAAAAAAAGTTTTGACAAAAACATCAGTTAGACCACGTGGTCCCCTTATACTTGACAGAGTTAACAGAAAATTAAAATTAAGGGTCAGTTCAATACATCAGCAATGTAAGTTGCTTAAGCTAAGATTAAGCTCAGAAATTATCCCGTGACTTAAATCTCTTTGAAAATGGTACTTAGGATTGTATGGCCAGCACCAGGGAAAAGAAGCGTCACCTAGGATCTCTGCACTGCACAAATTCAGCAAACCGAAGCTAACAGTCTGTTTGCTAATTGGGGTCCAACAGTAAACGTATTTAACGAAGAAAACAAACAAACCAACCTGAGTTCTCAGCAACAAATTTCTGCGTGCCTGAACTCTTTGGCTTCTTCACTGAAGAAACTGCGCTCTTCTTTGAAATGGACCCTTAATACTGTTCCTTGATACTGCATTAGGAAGAAATACTGGCAAGAACCAACCGATACCTTTACAATACACAAGCTGCTCATGTTTAAAAACTGACTGATCAATGAAGCTTCAAACAGGCCACAAGAAATGCACAAATTTGAAATGGAATGCAGATACCAGCTGGTGCTCTTTTTTAGCTGTTAGGATCAGTACGGTTTCAGCAGCTACACCAGCACCAAGCGGACTGAAACAAAAAAACATACGGCACGTAGTCAAGAAACAGCTTACCTGGCATACACAAAGGAGATGGCAAACTGGATGTTTTAGAAAAGGCTACCTCCATGCTTACGAGTGGACTACAGAACCAGTTTGCTCTCCTCAAGAGCTCACTGTTTTTGTTTTTTTTTTCTTAAGGAGACGGGTACAAGAACTAACTCATATCTGGCAGTACAATCACCTCAGCAAAATCAGATCTAGAGCAAGCTCCCAGCATATTAAGGCCCAAATTTTCAGTCTATCCTCCCAAATTATACATACAACAGATCTATCACATCTGCTTTGTTAATAAGCAAATAACAAAACAAGTGTAAAAAATAACAGAAATATCACAGAAATGAACTCATTGATGCTGGAAGTAGAAATCGTCTGAGTCTCAACCACCAGAAATGGCTGGTGCCACAACGTCTGATACTGAGGCACTGCAGAAACTGAGTACAGTAAGTAATCCTACACGCACGCAGCATCAATTAACCTCCGTGCCCACGTTTAGTAACTAGCATGTTTGCTGTACTTCTGATTTTTTAATATAGGAGAAAACATTCCAAAAATAACTGTTAAGAAAAAAACAAAAAAAAAGATCTCATCGATTCTCTATTAAATTAAGAGTTTGCACACATTCACAGCCACAATTCTTCAGTAGTTTATGCTGCAAGTGGCACACAATACATGTTTAGCATCTGTAGAAAAGAACCAGGAATAGCTCAATAACTCCAACATCAGGGGTTTCCCCAAGCTAGCACTAATTCTACTGCATTTTGCTTTTTCCTACTAATATCAAAGAACAAACATCAAATAAATTTTAGTCAGGAAAACATTGTCAAAGTGATCCTGGACAGGACACAGCACTTTGCAGCGTATATTGCAACAGCCTGCCTTCTTACACGTGAAGTTTAATATGAGGGAGTGCAGCTCAGTGTGTATCCAAAGAATTTAAACAGCCTTAAGGTTTTGGGCTTCTTTTTTTTTAAAATTTAAGACAGAACAGTGGTTTCCAGGCATCTACTGCTGTTAAGATTTAATACTTAAATAAAAAGTCACCACTACGCAGAGGAACCAGTGCTCTGCATATATACACATATATATGTTCAGATAGGAAAATACATATATATACATATATATGCCTGCTGCTTAAGACTCGCGTGGTACTAAAAGCGTACTCAGGTTCCTTGCATAGGTACGAATTTCAACAGTAAACTTTTCTGGGTTCTGTCAAATGTAGTATGAAACAGTATTTTCCCGAGTGTGTACATCCTTCACTGACACTTTATATAAGCAAGCAGCACATTGAACTTGCCATTTCTTTCTGGTATTTACTGTTTCCAAATAGCCAGTTACTAGAGTTTAGAAGATGCATTTGGGCAATCTCATCCAATCTGAATCAGAAAAAAGCAGCAGTTAATATACAGAGAAATGAATATGCTTTACTTGTGTAAGTAGTGCAAGCCACTGCTTTTCCTCTAAGCAATGTGCATACAGTGAAACAGTGCAGACTCAAAGCCATACAGTAATAATATTGTATCCACAGTGATTACCAGAATAAGGTCAAAACTGGATGTTAAGCACAATTTTATCTTCATAGAGGGCAATCACCAGCATGATGGCAAACCCAAGAAGCAGGCCTAGATTCTGCAGAATGAACTGCCCCACAGGACAGTAACCGTGCTCTTCATTATCTCCATCTCCATGAAGCATTTCTGGAAGCTAAAATGAAAAGCGGTTTAGAAAAAGTTATTTCACCTCTCTTCTATTTAATCGCTGACAACTTACAAGATCATATTTCTTGATCAAACATAAGCAATTTAGGTTTTTGTTATAAAAATAATTTACCAAGATATAGTTAAAACTATATCCAATTTAGTATTTTAGTAAAACACAGTCTCAAACACATTATGTATTTATTTACTAGAAAAACTGAAAATTCTTTTCCACTGGGCACTTCCGAGCTCTTTCTGGATCACATACCTATTTGAACTTCCAGTTTATCAGGATAATGACCAGCCCTGTATTCTTTGAGTCTGCTCTTTCAAATTTGTTGACACAATTAATGCTAGCCACACTCAAATAAATGTAATAAAAAGCTTTTTTTAAATCAGGAGCAATTTTATGCACAACAATAGGAAGTTCTGAAAGCTCTGGTTATTTCTCACCTACAAGGATAAGGTCAAAAAGTACTGACAAAGCTCTACATCAATGCAGATGTGGAAGATATAAAAAATAAATCATCCAAAGTGCCTTACCACCCAGGCAAGACAAAAAGAACTTAAAGTATTTCCTTTGTTTGCCTTACGCTTTTGTCCATTAATTTCTTCATAAATCATTTTAAGAAAAAAACCCAACATATGATATAGAACAAACAGAAACTTCAGACAGCACGCAGCAAAAAGTCTGTAACTGCTCTTGTCATTCTGAATATCTGAATACAACAAACACTGACGAATTATCAGAGCATCAGCTAAAAAGATGAATATATTACCCATCAGGTCTCGCATTACTGTATTTCAGAAAGACACATAAGCTGACAATTTGATCCACTGAAAAGTTAAATACAAAAAATATACTGCTGTGAAAAGTTTTCATCTCTCTGGTAGACTACTCGACTATTTACTTTATAAGCTCTAGATATGACGAATTTTATTGACCATACATTGAGCCTGGTCCTGTCAATAAGAACAAAAACCGACAACTTCTTGCAGTTGAAAATTCATAGTTTCTCCCAGATATGTGAGAAACAAAAAGTAAGACATAAACATTTAATAATTCAAGTACTCTCCACATAAGTGACAACAGAAGGTCACGGAAAGCCTGAAGGATTTAAGATTTCCCAAGTTGAGGTTCTACCTCTTCCCTACTGGAAGAAAACTACATTCTAAAAATACAGAAATATGCCTAATTAGATGAACTTCAATCACATGCAAGAATACCAGAAGATCAATCACACCTTAATGGGCCTCAGCTAAGCTACAAAAAGATTAAATTCTGTTCCTATTAGGTGTCAGAAAACAGGGACTTTGAGAGGAAGGCAGACTAAGGAAACACTGTAACAAAAATATGGTGTGGTTTCAAGCGTATCACACAGGGGCTCTCCTGCTCTTGTTTAGAGTCACACTATATCGGATGCTACTGTGCCTAAGGGAGAGGACAAAGTGAAAGATTAAAAATACTGCCTTCCTTTATACGTGCAGTCTTCAGTCAAAGTACATAAAGAGAAAAAGAAATCAGCCACAGAGCTCACATGAAATGGTATCTACTAGTTACAGGCTATCGCAGAACATCTATACTGGCATGAAGAGTTATTCTCTACTATGCAGCTGCTCTCTTCAGGAAGACCTGAAAAAGACTCACTCACCTTACGGATAAGCAACTTCAATAACGGGGCATACCAACTAATTAATGCTCTTCTGTCTTAATATGGACAGAAAAAATACAGTGCTGATCAGCTTTCATGAGTCCTGCTCCTAGAAGTCCTAATAGTAAGCAGGACTATCACAGGACCTCCAGAAACAAAGCTGAATTTAAAGGCAAGAAGCTGGAAGCTCCACTGACACTCAGTTCCCTGAGCCCAGTGTGAAAGTAATTGCAGAGGTAAGTTTGCTAAGCTGCAAGACAGCTCCTGCTGATACCAAGACATTCGGCAGAAACTGATCCCTCTTTTTCACGGTCTTCACTAATGCTTGAAGGATACCACCAAGCTGCAGAAAACTGGCCAGGAACTTGAAGCTGTTGGCCACAGCAGCTGAGGGGAGAGGGATTTTCAGAACGTCAACTGCTCTGGTCTGCACCAGAGAAATGATACAATCGACCTACCTGGAATGCAAAGAATAACCATAATCATCTTACCATATCAACCAATGCCACATAGAGGAACATGCCTGCAGTGACCGCAAAGATCCACAAGGTGATGTTATTCGCATACTGTCCCACCGCTGTGCCAATCAGCATGCCGATGTAAGCCATCATGGCAGACAGGAGGTTGTACACTATAGCTTGCTTTACTGTCATACCAGCTTTAAGAAGCACAGCAAAATCACCTGGAGTGAGGACAAAAGACAGTGGTTTAGTATGAGTGCTCCTCAGGACAGCAAGCAGCTAGGTTAGCCTACCTTTCCGACCTCAGCAATCCAAGGCACTGCTAAAGTACAACGCTGCTACAGAGGCTCAAAGAAAGACTGGGCAACAGGGCATGACAACTCCTGTAACACCTCTGTGTGCTGCAAGCCCTTGGTAAAATATGATTTAAAGGTAATGATTCATCACACTGAAGGGTAGAAAGGTAATAGTGACTGACTGGTAAGGGCAAGCAGGGCAATCCAGATCTGGTCCTCCCACAGAATACATGTGCACAGACTTGCCTTTACTTCAAAAAGGTAAGTTTTGATCAATATTATCTATATATACACATCACTCTTTAAATTCAGTAAGAGGATCATGAGGCGTTACTTCCTACAAAAGGTGACAAGCAATTTGACAAATGGGGTACTAGGAAAAGAACAGTTGCATTCAGAAGGCATGATTTCACATTCATGCTGAATTACTTTGCTAGTTTAAGACACAGCGAGTTAACCTGTATTGCTCTGAATTCAGGTCATCTCTGCCAAAATTACTGTACTATAAAGACTTAAATTTTCATCTCTTAACTGGCTCCAACTGCTTACTTCCTTCAAACTGAACTCTGGTGAATCGGAGTGAAAGGGGATACACACTTACAAGGGTAAATAATATAACAATTCCAAGATGGATATACTAGAAATTAATTGTTCAACCTAGAATGAAAATCAGAAGTATACATTGTGAAATACTTCACACACTAAATTCATTTAAATCTCGTTAACCTAGCAATTTTAAGTGCTGCAATATGTATTTACAATCGCTTAGTGTCACTTAACTACTGTACAGTACCACTGTCCAACCACAAACACCTTCTCTATGATGCCCCATCTATACTCACTGCTTACCTGACCTGTCTATTCACAATCCTTTTCACCTGTCACCTCTGTTGGTTTTTCAAGTACACACTTGACCTCATCTTCGATTGTACAGGGCTAGCAGCTTAACAGCTTAAGCAAACTGTGATTGTATACAGTTTAATCTGGCACCTTTTCAGGCTATGGACACAAAAAAAAAGCCAACAGCTCCTTCCTCTCTCGAGTTGCTCTTTTGTAAATCTCAGATGTGCTAACTTCAAGCGATGTGCCTCGTGGCTCTAAGAAACACAGGTTTCACCACCATTAGTTAGCATCCAAGCAACAGTGCTTCAGTTAGGGACAAGAAGAGTCAAAGGCACCAGCATCAGTTCTTACAGTTTTTATCCAAACAGCCATTCACATCTGTTGGACTCAGTGGTAACTGGTGCAAAACATCTTCTGAACATCCACACAAGGACTTCTGCTCATTCATTCAGCTTTCTGTAATACGCCATTGGATATATGATATTTTTGAAGATAATGCAACAGACAAATGGGAAACTACAGAAAATTCAGAGGTATAACACCAAAAATGGATCCTCTCTACTCTTGAACAAATTCTTAAGCATGCCAAAAAACTTCCCAGAATGCCTGTCAAACTGCTCTTGGTAGTCTCATTGTGTATGCTGAAGCAACACTGCTCAATCATTCTCTGAAGTTCTGGTCACCCTTGCTTCAACTGCACTGCATTACACCTACCAAAAGGAGTATCACAACAGCATTTACATACATGCATTCAGTCTTCAGCTGTATGAAGTACCAGTTTTATACAAGTGGTTACCTAATTCATGGGGCAGCTCATGACAAAACACTGCTATGGACGTACTAATTCCTCCTGTCAGTCCAGCACTAAAGGCTGCTCCTGAAAGAAAAAAAAAAAAAAAGGATACAAATGCTTTGTTACTATTTTCAAAACAGAAAATTTATTCAACAGAGCTGACAGGATTACACCTTTTTGTTAAAACACACACACACACACACACATACTTTTTGGTTATACTGGAAGTACCCTGGTATCCATTAGTGCTGCATACTTTATTATCTAGTTCAAGTGGACAGCAAAACCCAAAAGAAGAGAACACAAGAGACAGAAGGGCAACAAGTGGATACACAGCACCACTTTGCCATGCTCAGGGCATTTCATGCACACTAAAATAATTAAGAATGCACAAGAACAACAGTTTAGTGTTCTCTTTTTCAGGCTGGAAATCCAAACTAACTCGTAACAGTTCTTTAATGCCTATTCCTAATGCAGTATCAGCAACAGCACCAAGCCTAACTTGGAAGACAAGAAGAAAAGTACTCCTATAAAACTTTTTAAAAGCAACTTTTGCATAATCTAATTTAGTTAATCGACTTTAAGTTTGTACCTTAAATAACTTAGAGATAAGAAAACTGACAATAAACTTCTGTACTGTCGAAGCGAAAAGGTACAAGGAGAGCTCTGGAGTGAGCAGATCAAACAAGAAAAATAAATAATAAAAGCAGAAAGAGAAGGAACAAACTTAAAACAGAGGGAAAATTTAACTTCCCCTAGAACCCTATGGATCTCTTATAACTTAATTATTAAATTAAATTTCTATTATAAAATTTAATATTATATTAAAAAGACTTATACAAGCATTTCTAAAATCTACAGTGTACTAAAGAATCAGCTGCTTTGGCTTGTCACAAGAATACTAGAAATGGAGTTTTAATGTAGTGAAGCTCTCAACACATGGTGTAACGATCCTGTTAGGTCTTAGAAGCATCTGCCCAAATGTCATCCTGTTAAACATTAAAATGGAACAAGGTTTGTTAAGAACTTCGAAAATTATTTGGAGAAAAGTGGAAATACTGCAGAAGAATTCACTGCTAACTCAAAACTTCTGTAAGTATCTGTTGTCCTTTAAAACAGGTGAACAGGCGAATAGGTAAAGAAGTCCCTTCTGCACCTAGTTCAGAATCCTGCATGCTGTTTTTGGCTACCTTGGTAAAATAAAGCAATCATAAAATAAAAATCACATTTAGAGGTTTATACGAATCAGAGTTGATTTAATGAGCTAATAAAATTTGTACTTGTTCTAATTTCTCTGATAGTTTTATTTCTAGCCAAATGTGTAAGAAATTAATCTATATTAACCATAAGCAAAAATAATACTTTGCTTAGTGGTTTTTTTTTAGGAGAGGAGTGGGAATGCCATGACAACCTGACTCACAGGACATTACTTACAAATACTGTATACGTATTATTAACAACAAGTAATATTATTGTAAAGTGAAATACTAAATAAGTATCATTCTAAGGCATGTCTTGTTTCTTACTCTAAGGTAACTACTGAGACCCAAACAATAACCATGCATTACAGGCACTCCTTAACCCGTAAGGAGTTGTGTCTGCACCCACCTATCTTTATTTAACAGAGGTTGCTGCTGTTGCTAATATCAATACAGCAGTCTTGGTGGAAACAGTCACTTAATATTAACAAAGTGCAGATTATTTACTACAGCTGATGACCTTTTAATTCCTGTTATGAAGGAGATTTAACAGTGCTGGTAACTAAGAGGACAACTAGAAATCCTCCTTAAGATCACTGGCAAGTAAAATGAAGTTTCTCAAGAAAGTGCTGAGGGAAATGGTTTTGCTTACCTATTGCTAAGCCGTCACTGAAGTTATGAATGCCATCTCCCATAATTACCATCCAAGCAATATTAGCTATCCCTGTGTCTTTCAGGTCTTTTCCGGAATGACAGTGGCCATGGGAATGATGGGAATGTTTGTGATGCCAGTGATGACTGTGTTTTCTAGCTATCATCTTGTCTTCACCATGGCTGTCATACTCTAAATCGTGAAGATCGTGTTCTTGAGCAGCACGTAAGACATCGTTGTGAGAATGGTGCATGTTGTTCTCTTCTTCTACCGACAAGAAGTTTTTGGGTGGGGATTCCAGCTGGCCATCTAAGTCTGTCAGTTCAGTTTCATTAAGTCGATCTTCAGACAGAACTGAGTCATCTGCTCCTACATTGAAGTCGGTTGAGAGAAACATTGCATTAACCCTGATGTGAAGTATCACCAGCACCTACTGCACCACGGAGCTAAGAATGTAACTGCTTTGTGAAAGCAAAATTAGTGTCTTAACTCAGCCCAATCTAATAACAGCGTGGTCAACGTTCTCCTAAAAAAAAGCAAATATACCAACGTAATTACCCTGCCTTTCAGCAATTTGCATACACAGCATTTACAAGTCTCCATATAAGGTAGCATCCATAGGTTGAGCCTGACAGGACCGTACCTGTAATTTTGCTGCTGATGAAGCACACTGCTGATCAACACTGGGTAAGGAAAGTTGCCAGGACTAGGGAGCCTGCTTTGGCAGGGGCTTGCACTCTATCTCTAGAGGTCCCTTTCAACCCCTACAGTTCTGTGATTCTGACTATATGGATATTGTATGTGCATGTAATTCCTTCTCATCCCTTGAAGACAGGTGCTACGTACGGCATTCTGTACAAGTGTACACTGCATGAGCATTTGGATTATCATGAAGGAACAGTATGCGAAAGTTGTTTTGCATTCCTGAGAATTACACGAGATACCTGATTATGTTTATCAGAAGAAATCAATTTTGCTTGGCCTTCTCAGCCAAATGGTAGTTGGTCAGACACTGGAATCTTCAAAGTGTAACACATTATCCTCCTTCAGGCCACACGGATTAATTTCTGATTTAGTATTTGCCAGGGCTGAGCTATCTTAACCAGAAAACTCCTCCCAGAACCAAGGAATCACAGCCACCCAAAAGCCTGACTACTTGAGAAGTCTGAGAATCACATGCAGGGCATATTAGGAAGTGTGTGCAGTGCTCTCAGATCTAAGAAAAACAAAACATATAGCGCAGGGAAAGCCTATTAAATCTTATTAACAGCAATTTGCATAATAGCAGCACAAGTGTACAAGAGGTTACATGCTACATACCAGAAGTTACATGTCATTACTTTGAATCTCAGAGAAAATGCTGAAAACAAATGCGTACCTGCAAGGGGTCTGAGCTGCAGCCAGTCAGCATCTGGTCTATTATTTAATTTCTGATCAGAAAGTTTCATTCCTATTGGTGATTCTTCACTCTGCTTGTTCTTGCACCATTTCTGCTTACTCTGCAACAGGAAAACATCTGATTTATAAGGGACATAAATATTGAAAGTTGAAATATTGTAAAAAAAATCTTAGAAAACACACAATTCCACTTTAACAGAGTACAGTATGACAAAGAAATCTGTAACAGCCAAGGAACACATGCATGCAGAGTCATACTTGGTTTGTTCAAGAGAGCAAGCACATGGCAAGAACAGCTCCTATTTTGTTCAATTGTAAGTTTTATATTCTTGTAACATCCTCGTGCTTTCTGTTAGATAAAACCTTGCTCCTTTCCTGTCTGCAGCCCATACAACAGAGATCGCAGATTTGCCAAAGCAGCCTCAGGGATTTATCTATTTGGGGTTAATTAACCTCAAAGATGACACACACAATGTAATAGCTTTTCCCTCTTTATCACAAGATCTAAGAAATGCTTCCTCCAACACAGACAATCCTCTGCTACCTGTCCAGCTGAAGCAGCAAGTTTCATACAAAACCAGAGAACTCGATAATTTTGCTCACTTGTTTAGGGAGAAACCGTTATTGTTCGTTTTCTCCTCAAAGTCAAGTGTTGGAAGCAAACACAATAAAAATTTATAATGACACCTGAAACAACACAGATCTTCCGTGGTTTGAATTTCTATGGATTGTCACATATACCCTCAAGTACAGACTCTCTTTTTATTCTACTGTAATGAATACAGTTTACCTCCAGCCATAAAAATCCAATCCTGTCTTATGTGGGATGCAAGATACAATTTAACAGATTATTTACATAATACAGAACCTCTGCTACTTTTTGGCCCTTTCTGGTGTGGATATCTGTTACACTGGCACCATCAGCTGGCAGTATCCAGTGAGTTCCTTCTCAATTGTCTGACAATTGTCTTGCTCTGTTATCAGTTCTTTCATATGTATTTGCTTTCCTGTCTTTGCAATGAGATCACAGCATGCTAGAGAAAGAGATGTAATTTCTTCTGCTTTGGTCTACTTTCAAATAGATCTGGCTGAAAAGATGATACTTCCCCCACCAGATTCCCACCTTGTCCTCCCAGATCACCTCATTATAAATGCAACCTCTCTTAGAAGGGGTTTCCTCCAATGAAGTCAAACAGAATGTGTATTAGCAGCACATGCTCAGTCATCACACAGACAATTCCCTCAACACACAGAAACTGGAATATTCTTAAACTAGCATGAAATTACACTGCATTACCTTTTGTTTATTGTAATGCTTGTACATTCTTATGCAGTGTTCGATGATGAACAAAACATAAATTCCTCCGAGAGCGACAAGACCTTTCAATACTGGATCATTTTCTTCTAGAAAGCCTTCGTTCTCCATCCCGTGTCCGTGGGCATGTCGATGAGAATGCCTGTGTTCATGACTGTGACCTTGGCCATGGTGGTGACTGTGGTTGTGGCCTCCATGTGACTACAAAGAAAGTAAGAACACAGTGTGACTTGACGCAACTGGGGACTGAAACAGCTCTAACCTGAGCAGGCAAAATGTGTAACCTCACCTGAAAAGTAGTATTAAAAATGCGTTAAAAGACTCTTTTCATACGAACACATCTTACCACAGAAAATGTTTGTTAGACTGTTCACTACTCTGATATTCCTCTGGTTAATATTTAGAAAGGGGAAAAAAATATCTCCAGCTTTTTTTCCGTCACTGTGCTGAAAAAAAATCAGAGAATCACTCAGGAACAGCACACAAATTACAGCTGCTGCACTCCCACTAAGAATGAAAGCTCACCTTTTTAACTACTCCAATCAGTTACAGTCTTAAGCCAGTTTTGGAACGGAAGAAAAATAAATCTGTATTAATGCTTACACAAAGAAAACAATGTCTTTCTGCTAAAAGGGCAAAGATGATAACTGACCGTGTAGGAAATGTTTCGATTCTTTCTAAGAATCACAGCACGCTGTTACAAATAAAAACATGCTAGTAATCAGGGAGCTGAATCCCCTGAAATACTTCTAGATGCTACTGACATGTAAGTATCAATTGGCAAGGCACAGTAATGCTGCTAACTTTAAAATACTCTTGTTGGTCTCAGGTGTTTTAAAACATTTTGAAAGAATTTTGGCTACAATTTTACTAGTTTACTGAACTTTTTTGGTTTTGTTTGTGTGTTTGCTTTTTTTAAAGAAATCTGCTTTGTTTTAATGCCAAGACTCAAATACTGTTTCAGGAAGTACCTAAGACAAGTTACATCTACCTCAGCAAACATCTGTGTGTCAGCACTTGTCCAGCATTTCCAAATTCTATATACACCTGAATTAGAATAGAACGTAATAAAAGCAATACTTACATGTGGCAACAGATGGAGCAGAGCATCTCCACTCATTGTTCCTACAGCCAGAGCTACCAAGAAAGTTAGAAGAAATTTGAAGCACCATTGGTTAATGATGGGAATCAAGATCACACCTAGCAAGGAAAGCAGGCTAATGACGGTGATAGAGATGATACCACAAACCCAGGCTGTGGGAAGAAATGGATACAGAAAGGTTATCAGAACAATACTTCTAAAACTTCTGATTAAAGACTTTCAACTGTCTCTTAAGAAGGTGACTCTCCTTTAACCCAAGTTCTGTGATCATTCAAAAGGTGCTGAAAAATACAAAGACAGCACTCAAGTCCACAGGAAAAATTATGCAGACTAGATCACTACACAAAAAACTGAAAAACATTGGAAGACAATCTGCTATGAATAAAACAATCCCTCCATTCCTCCTGTCTGAAGTTCCCAGCTTAGCTCTGCAGCCCTCTAAAGCAACATAAAAAGCCAATGATTTCACGCTGGAACAAAAAAATCTTGGCCATTTTCTTAACTTACTATGACTCTGCAGGCACTAATTCATGTTTACCATCTGGATTTAAAAAGATTCTGATGGAAATTTACATTGAAGGAACTAAATATTTCACCCCTTTGGTAGAAATAACATGTTCAGCTACGCACCATTCTCTTTAAATGGTGTTTTGAAGTACACATTTTTATTAATGATAAAAGAGTTATGCTCAATTTTTGTTGGAGGAACCCTGAAAACAAATGCTAAAAAAAGAACTTCAAGAGCTGAAAGCAACTGCTACTAACAAAACCAGAACAGAGTTTTTTTGATGTCAGAAGAAAAAATGATAACGGTCAAGTTAAAAGTTGACACAACCCTGTGAGTTGGAGACACACAAGTTTCTTTATGACATGGAAAAGAAGGAACTGCACAAGAAACAGATCCTATCAACAAGGAAACATGCCTCTTGCCATCTGTATCTCACCCTAACGTGATACTTTCCTTTTTTTGTCCCATCACAGAAACCCCAAAGAACATCCAAAACTGTTTGATTCCAACAGTATAGCTCTTAAGTTTTACGGTCCCACAGTCCCAAGGAATAGTTGGTGGCTGCAGTATTAATGAGTTGCCTCTTCTCACAGATACCACAGCAATATGCATTAAATAAGCATGCTTATAAATGAAACAGAGATTTTAAATGATTTCTTTCAAGTTTCTTACTAGCTTCATTCTTATCATAAATGTCTACCAGTTTGTGAACTTCAAGGAAAGTTAGCAACTTCTGATTTTAAAGCATAAGCAGCTCTGTCCTTTGGTGCAGGACATGACTTCCTTTATGTTCCCTTATGTGAAAGTCCACTCATTTTTGACCAAGTAGGGAAAAACACCATGGGAAATGGGAGTGGGGAGAGGAGAAAAAGCAGAGGAAATATTGTACATTGCAGCTGCCCAATGAAATACATATAAGACAGCAGTCAAATGTCCCAAGAATTCTATTTGCACTGAAAGTGCAACAGATCAGATTTGTAAGGCTTTGCCACTAGAACCCTGGCTGCTGCAGCCCATCTGGTTCAGCACCAAAATTGCATTTTGGGATATTCACTCATACAAATTCCGCACGTGTCCTGTGACAGTTCAGAAAAGGAAACAATCCAATTCAGATGCAAAGGTTCTAAGAACATTTCCACTAGGAGAAATGGACTGGAAAAAGCTTTGGAAAGCACACAGCACATAATGGAATGGACACTGAGAGCGTGAAGAAAAAAGGAACTGGTGAAAAGGCAATGGCTGCAATCAGATGTCAAAGTGTAGGAGAGGTCAGAAAACAGGAATTCAGAGGTAGATCTAGAGTGGAAGCTAGGCCCTGCAAACAAAAATATCGTCACTATACAACCACGGTTCATCCCCGGAGCACTCCTATCACTTACAGTCAACAAACAGGCCCTGCTGAAAGACACGGGGACAAGTAATGATGTAACTCAACACCGAATTACAAAGTGCATATCCAAGTTGCCCAAATTAAAAGTACAGCTGTTTGGCAAAAAAAGGAAACTCCAATCTAGACAGAGGTGTTACGATGTTGGGTGCCGGGTTAAATGACCAACAGCCTTACATGGACACCAGAAACGGAGACTATGTGAACTGGCTGAAGTTTCATCTATCACAGCATAGATTTGGCAAACACATCTCTGAAAGGCTGACATGCTTTTATGAATGATACAGTATCTAAACGTGGCACCATGATTAAGAAGAGGCACATGAGAATGAGAATACAGAATCTGTGCCCCTCTCTGACTTTGGCCATCAGCTTCAGAAGCTGTTACAACAGCTATTAAAAGTGATTAAAAGTGGTACAGATCCAAAATTATCAGTAAAAGTTTGCAATCAAAGTCACCCATGAAGAATTATCTACAAAGGCAGGGTATGATCCCACAGTTACATACACGAACAAACTGATTCTGGTAAAGCTACGTCCTGAGATGAAAGGACTATTAGTAACTCTGAAGAAAATTTTACTGAAAGATTTCAAACACTAAAATGTTATGGAAGTAGAACTAATAAGCAGTATTACAAGCACTGCAAAATCTCCTAAGTAATAAAAGACCTTGGTGCACAGCGGTCCCAAGAATACTATTTAAGGCTCAATCTATGAAGCAAAATTATTACATACTGGCTTATAAAATGTTTGTGGAAAAAACAAGAGGGTGGTGATCCAACAACTTCCTCTGGAAGGGACCTCTGTTCAGACAGAGGGTAGCAAACAAAGCATGGCTGCTCCACACCACACTGCACAGCTATCTGTAAATTAAAGCAGACTAAAAAAGAAAGGTAGGCTCCTTTAGGAAGCTGAGAAAGGCTAGCTATCTGCAACCTTTAAGAAAAGCTCCACTGCAGCTTTCCTGGATTCTGGGAATGGTAAACTCCAAGGGAATGCTGGCAACTGCACAGGCAGATTTACAGGGTAAATATGATCTGAAATACTTTTCAATAGCAGCTCTAACTGATCCCTGCCTTGAAGAAAACGCTCAGTGTTTATTTGTATCATTTCTCTGCGCTGCTCCTTTAGTAAGGGGATAGATTCTTGTTCACGTATATACTAGATAGACAAACTGGTGCAACTATACTGTAAAAATTACCTTTTTTCACTTCAGGTGTATACAGTCTTACTGTGTAAATACATAACATAAGCACACTTAAAAGACCTTTGCCAATAAATATTGTAATTCCATCATTCATGCTAACTGTGAGCTGCTACGACTGCAGGCCCTGCTTCATAAGAACTGAAATAAGCATGCAGGGTAGCATCAATCTGCCCAGTCAACTGAATGACAGCAGATCTTAAGATCTATGAGAACTGAATTTAGAAAAGAAAAAACACAAGTGTCAGGTTGTCCAGGAACTACAGCAACATATGCACTCAAATACTTATAAATTATAGGAAAACCACAGCACTGCTCAGATGTGGAAAACTGATTCACTTTCCCAATCCGAAAAACGTGTCCACTTACTGATACTAGATCATTTCAACTAAAAACCTACAGTGAAACAAAAGCAGCACTAGGTACAGTATACATAGGGATCTACTTCTCTGACTGAGTGCACATCAGCAGTTGCACAGTCCGTGTGGCCTCAGATGGCTATGGAACAGATGGGGCTGTGAGGAGAAGGCAGAGGGGAAAACATAACACATCATACAGCCCTCTGCCTTCTCCTCTCTTAGGTGTCTAGAAGTTTATTAATCGAAGAGATAAATTTGATCAAAAGCATACATTAGTTTGATGTAAAGCATACATTTCCTTTTAAGTCATGTAGGAACGATCTATTTAATGAATGCAACCTCTTCCAATGGGTGCACTATGAAAACTCAGTTGTACGTTGAAGACTTTGGAACTTCCCTAACAGAGGACATTGCAGAAGTATCTGTAATAACAGGTACAAAACTCAACATGGCTTTATAAGCTTTCGGTCATCATCTAATTAAATTACTTTGCTTTAGATAACTGTACTGTGAGACCTAGTGTCAATCTTACAAGTTAGTATAAGCAAACAGAAACAGCATTAGTTCGTTAAACATTTGGAAAGCTTTTAATTAAAACTGAAGTACAAATATGTTGTGTTTAAAAAGGCCAGCATCTTCCTAACTTTGCTAAGTATGGAGTAAAGAATCTTTATATGAGCTGGGACAAGCAAACCTTCTGCAATCCTCAAGTACTAGGTAGGATTTGTTATTTTGTTATTCACTTCCTTACTTAACAAGTGAAAATGTCATTACATGGCCTGAAGTCTCATTCTACTTAGCAACACTGTATATATGACACTGCCAGATGTCAGGATTTATCATTATCTCACCCAGCTGACTTACTTCAGAAGTTACCGATGGTTTTCAAAGCCAAATTACTAAGTTAAAAACCCCATAAATTTTCACAATCAACTGGCTAATGTTGCTTATATGCAAAATACCAGACACCATGGTACGTTCCTGTCAACAAAAGTTTCACTTATTTTGCAAGTAAAATCTCTTAAGGTGTTAAAGGATCTTCAAGTTCAGCTGCTCACCAACTCTCTTTCTCATTACAGAGAATGAAAATGCATCATTTTAAAAAGAAGCACTCAGCCACATAAACTTTCTAATTGAACTGATTCAGAACATGTGCAACACGACAGTTTTATGCACATTTACCCTATTTTAATTGGCAGAAAATGCTTTAAGCCGTTCTACAAATCCTCCTGGCAGTAAAGCAAGGGTCAGCTCGTACTACCCACAAACAAACTGCCTGGATGGGGTCTGGACAGCACAGTTTAGAGGGTATTTCCCAGAGCTATGGTTCCTTTGGAGAAGCTACCATGCCACCAAGATTACGCTTTGTCTACTGACTTAATGGAGCATACTGTCTCAAATTTCTTCTAAACATTACTTTACTCTGCAGTAAACGCTAAGCTTTGTTAAGCTGTGCTTCAAAATTTAAAGAAAATTTAATATTCAGAATGAAAAAAAAAATTAAAATCAAAAGCCTTCGGATATTATACACCTACCTGAAGCACCTGTTTTATCTTCATTCTCAATTGATGCAGTTTTACTTTTCATAAAATCTTCAAGCTCATCATAATGTACAATACAAAGCCTTCTATCAATCTGGTAGAGCAGAGCAGGACACATATATATAAAAAATTCAGGAGATATTGGAGAGCTGGTTTCCAGACCATAGCGTCGTAGCAGCTGAGTAACATTTAAGCACTGCAAGCACACGGTACAAACAAATTAAATATGGAAGCAACTATTTCACTGCAAAGATCTACAGTTGTGGAAAACATAGCATATGATTTCAGAACACACACAGGAGTGAAAACCCGGTCCAAAACATTCCATCAATGCTCCATCAGTCTAAGCTGATTCAAGTGGTTTATAAGAGGAACAAACTGTCACAGTATCTACATTATACAACTCAGTCCCCAAACACCTATAGAATTTTTGATAAACGCCAGTAAAAGCAAGTTTCCTTTACAGTTACACAGTAAAGAAAGAGCAAGAAAAAACGAATAGCAGAACATAAATCAATCTAAGTCAGGTTTTCTAATACTTCTCTTTACCCATTAATGCTAAGTTGTTTAGAGTTTCCCTTTCCAATTTACTTTAAAAATGGATTCATCACTCACTCCATCCCTTTTTATACTGCTATATTTAAAACCATGATATCAAACCATCCTCCTTGTGTTGTAAACTGTGAGGGGATAGGGATAGTAAATTTATGGACCTGGAAGAAATGGTGGATGCTGGAAACAGAAGGAGGAGCTTACACCATGCACAGTACTACGGAAGTTACATCTACACTGCTTTACAATCTTTTGGAACAAAGAAACAAGCACATTGGAAAATATGAACATGCCTTTCTAAGGAAAATGTTTCTCTGCAGCTTCCAAAAATGTAAACAGTCTCAGATTCAGAAAGAGGTCCAAAATATATAAGAGGAGGAAAAAAAAAATGTACTCCTGAATATTGGAGGAAAAAAACAATGACAAAAATGACCACCTGTAAGCAAGGTATGTTAGAACCCTTTAAGTACGCCCATAAAATAGAGAAGCAAGATAACCTGAAAAAGATGGGTGACAGGCAGGCAGAACCAACAGTTCATTCTGCTTCATCTGTGGGTAAGCATCTTCACGTATTATTTAATGACAGCAAAAGTGAACCACCAGTTTCCCATTTCATACTCACCACTTCACAATCACGTTCCTCTTCATTATGATCCTTACGACTCCGTGCTGAAACAGTGTGCTTTCTTACGCCCGTGTGCTTACAGGGCGCCTCTCGCTTGCTGGTATGGTGGTGCCCATCCTCACTACCTACACTGGAATCCTGATGTCCATGATTAGTGGAACGATCACCACTGTGTTCACGATGGTGCACATGTAAGTGAGATGCATCATGCACATGATCATGTTTATGAACATGATTGTGCTCACACTGATCACCTAGGTGATGATTTGGAGGACAATCTTGTATAGCATCTCCCGAAGTCTCACCGATTTTCTTTCGTTTCTTCTTCTGTTTCCGCTGTTTTCTTTCACGCTGATCCTGTGTTGTGTTTGTTTCTGTGGAAGGTCCATGATTCTGCTCTCCATGTTCGTTATGAATAACAGAATCATTACGAGAATGATGCGTACCGTTGTGGTCGAGATGATGATGGGGATGAGGGTGGTGATGGTGGTGATGGTGACTCTGGTCATGAATATGTTTACCATCGCCTTTTATAGATGACACTACTGCATCTCTCTCAGAGTTATATTTATGATTTTTCTTTTCAGGCATACCAGTCACAGTCTGATTTTCTGAATCTGAGTGGCTATGAGGATGATTATGAGAATGAAAATGCTTCCCCTCCTGTACTTCTAAAGCATATAGGTGAGAAACATGATCGTGGCCAATATCATCATGATTAATCACTACTACTTTTACTTCTCCTAAACCAAGACTTATTAACAGTTTTTCCAGGCCAAAAAAGGATAATCTTCCATTTTCACCATAACGATCAAAAATCTTTTCAATGTAGTATTTCTGTTCATTTTCAGCTTCTGACGTTGAAAATTTACTCGGCATAGACTCTGATCCTGCGGTCTGGTGGTAGGGTGTCTCTGAGATCTGATAGCAGTTATGGTGGTCCTCGTGTCCATCTTCGGGACCATGGTCACGTCCATCTTTATGGCAATGGTTGCACTGATGAAAGATAAAGGTCAGCAAACAAACGATGCAAAATTTTGTGTGCATGTGTACCTTCATCTCCGTTTCCTACAAGAAATACAAGGGGAAGCAGTTAGGTAAAAAAACAGTCTCGTACTATGGTCATTACAGTACTTATTTGCACCAAGTGAATGATTTAGATCTCTTCAGATATCAGCGTTAACAGAAAACCAATTTTTACTTCAGGCATTATATTAACGTATTTCTCATATCCAGCAGTAAAGCAATAGGCTCTGTGTATTTCAGATACGTAGCTCTCTATGCCATACTTATAGGAGGCAGTTACAAACAAAAGTTCAGCATTTACAGTCAGTCATAATAGAAGATTTTTGCATATGTTTTCAGAAGCACCTGCACCTGAGATAGCTGGCAATATTGAAAAATCTCAATAAAGCACAAGTTAAGGAATTAAAAGAACTCAACATCATGGTCTGTATTTTCTTTTTTATAGCGATGATGGGAAGATAACAGAGTTGAAAACTCTAGTCTCGTTTGCTGTTTTATGCACAGCTAAACTGCTTCCACTAAACACATACTGCACAATTCCTAACTTACATTGGTAAACTGAGATTTCAAAACAAGTTCTCATTAACCAACTTCATAGCATTCCTAATAGATGTTGTTTTTATTTGTAGTACTTCCTACTTAAGTAAGTTTATTGATCTCAGAGATCTATGTGGATACTGATCTAAAAATAAGGTTCTACAAAAAAGGATGTCCCCCCATACAACTTGAAAAATACTGTTAGGCCAACACACAAAGTTCACCATTTTTTGGAAATTACATCAAAACAATGGCATTTTCTACCTTGTATTAAATGTATGAAACTTATTTTCAGCATCAGCTAATGATGAAGACACGGCACCAGATTTAACGTGTATTCAGATTTGAAAAAAATTCACTACTTCACAAAATATGACACATTTCTTTCTCTAATACCTCCTAATAATAAATTACAAATACTCGAATAATTATTACAAAAGAAACTTTACAAAAAAGATCCAAGATTACTTTACGATGACATCAAACTAGGAAGCTGAAGACAAACCAAGAAATATATTTTACGACATCTAAGTTCTAGACTTATTATGGGCAGAGAATATCCAGTAAAGTACATGTTAAAACCATCATTTAAGTACTGCCAAGGCATTCTAGTAACACTTAATTCATACCCTTGGTACAAGACAAAGTATTATTTACATATGTACAGTGTATTATGTACATTGTTTCCTCTATGAGTGACAGAGCATTGGAACAGGTTGCTGGAGAGGCTGTGGAGTTTCCTTCTCTGGACATAATCAAACCTGCTTGGATGCTTCCCTGTGCGAGCTGCTGTAGGGAACCTCCTTTAGCAGGGGATGGACTGGATTATTTCCAGAGATTCCTACAAATCCATGAAGCCCTCCCATTGAGAAAGGAACACAAAGAAAGATGAAGGAAGCATGAAGCTTCCCAACTGATGAAAACATTTTGCTGACTAAAAAGTAAAAATAAAAATAAATAAAAGTACAGAAATAGGGTTTTCACACATAACTACTTAAATATTCAATCTGATTGAGGAGGAAAGGAGAGCTGAGAGGAAGGACAAACGCAGGACTCCATTCATTCTGATTTTCATACATCCAGATGTTGGCAAGACACTCTAGCAAAGTATTAGGCAAACAGATCAAGAATGCTATGATCCTGTTTTACACTGAAAGCAATTTTTGCTTCCTGTGTGCAATTCAGCTAGAGCTGTATGACTGACCCTACCTTCAGATGCCAAGTAAGTTGATCAACCTCTCCTAAAATGAGACTGAGTTTCATACAACAAATGGTGTATGTACTTGTTCTTCTCCAGCCCTGCAGCTGTGTTCTGTGAAACTGATGAGAAAATTGCTTTACAACAAAACACCAAAATTTTCAATCAATTTTAATTTCTTTAAATGTTATTTAATGCTTTGCATTTAAGCACTTGCTTAAATTACTGTACAGGCACACATATCACAGAGAAATCTATACCTGCAACAGGTTGACAGATAAAACAACTGAAAATGGGAAAGAGCTATCATTTTGTAACTTTATATAGCAAATAAATGAGTTAACACTTTATATTGGGGAAGAAGTTTTCTCCCATTAACCTCTATAAATACAGAAGATGAAAAATCATCTTTTCTGGAGCCTTAAATGCTTTAAACAAACAAACAAACAACAAAAAAAAAAAAAAAAAAAAAAAAAAAAAAAAAAAAAAAAAAAAAAAAAAAAAAACCACAACGGCTTATTCTTCTTTTGCAACCCTGACCTAATAAGAGATCTAAGATCAGAAGAGGATCCGTCACCTGGAGTCACCTGTAACAAACCTGATTCAAGGAAAATCAGAAAGATCCACAGAAAATCATTTACATGACACCTTCATAACCAGCTCTTCTATCGGGAGTTTAGAATCCCTGCAGTCTGAGTTAAGGGCTCTGACAAACATTTCCAGGAAGTTTAGTAGGATAAGTTCACCCCCAAAATTTACTGAAAAGACTTTAAGAAACATTAAAAGCGCCTCAAAGTGCCTTCCAGAAGCTCTTCCACTCTCCTCTGAGGAAACAGGTAAGTACAGAGGTTGTTCCTGACGGAGCCAAAAGAAACAGCTTATAAACCTCTACCCAAGAATCACTGAAGCGAGCCAACACTCAGACTGCACGACTGCCTGGAAACTCATTCCAAAGGCTTCAGATAAAGACCTGTGCTCTTTTTCACACAGGCCAGGAGCCTGGGCTCTATGACTTGCATCATCCCTGTAGGCAGAAACACTTGGGCAGTATGTGAAGGTACTGATCCAGCATGTGGCTGGTGACAGATCAGCAGAACTCTGCATTTCTGTAGGAATATGCTGATTTTCATCAACTGAGGATTTAAAATGTGGAACGTTACTCAATGTGAAAAGCAAGTTCAAGGGTTGGATTAAGCAGCTAAGATATACCCAAGATCGATGAAAGCCCTGGGAGAAGGATGAACACGCATACATGCTTGCCTGGATGGTGTAGCAGCAGGTAAGCGCATGCAGCATACTGTAATTCTTTAGCAATTTGTTTACTCTTACTTTAATTTCAGTTCTTGGTACAAAAAACACTATCTCAACTATCAGCAAAATTCAGTTACTCAAATCATACTAAGCTTGTAGCTAGGACACCTTTTCTTCCCCTTTGCCACCGAACAGTAGTATAACCAGAACAAGTAAAGCAAAACTACTCTCATTTAAACCAGCACAATTCAGACTAAAATATCTCCACCAGGAAATTCATGGCTAAAGCATGATCATAATCCTTTTCACAACCTCATGATCTTTTTCATGTGACTGTCTCATACAATACTACTAACACATAACTTTGAAATTTCAGTCATGCATGTCTAATTGTGGTATTTAGCTTTGAATGGTACCTTTTCTCCATGCCCTGATGGTTTAAAGTTTGTAATCTATGATCGTGATTTATTGCCCGAATTCAAGAGTTGAGCATTACCAGACTTATTTCAAAATTAATTTAGATGTCTATTTTCAATAAAACTAGTAATAACCCTGGCACAATATTTTTATGTATAAGATACTCTTCTGTATCTTCTACTTTAATTCTTCTCTTACAGGAGATGGTAAAAAAACATACACATCTTAACAAGTCTTGAACAGAACAACTAATACGAGTAGGTTATTTGTTTCATTTTTACACAAGCTTCATTAGTATCTAGTCAACTATAAATAGCTCCCACCAGGCAATATGTTCATCAATATTCACACGTATATAACAGCAGAAAGCAGAAGTCCAAATCTGACACACTTCAGTGGCACAGAACGGTACACAGCTCATCTTGGGTAAGCACATTAAGAGCCTTGAATCCTTTCAAAAGACCATGGAAAGGCAGCCTGAGGACAAGGCTACAAAGGTGGAAAAGATTTCAGCTATTACGGCTGCCGGCCTTGGCCTTACTTTATACACTCGTGATTCCTGCTGCCCATCCTCCTTTCTTCAACAGCACAGGAATGGCTGGGCACCCAGCAGGGTTAGATACACGAGCAAACATCCCTGAACTGTGGCATGGGTGAGAAACAGCAGCCAGAACCAGAACCCGCAGGCTGGAGCGGGAACTAATGGCACCTGCTGCGCTGGGCTGCCAACAAGAACAAGGCACATCTTTTGGGATGCGCTCAGGCAGTGGGACAGCCCCACCCAAAGTCACTCTTCAAGGTTAGAATACATGTGCACATGTCCGAGTAAAATAAACACCTCTGCTGTGGCCACTGACATTTAAAGAACTGCAAATGGTGCTGCCAAGCACACCCCACTGCCCCCTCATACAGCACAAGCAGATCGTTCCAACTCAATGCAGCTCTGACTGCACACCCACAGGGGAGGCTTTGACAGGGAAGGCTTCAGGCCAAAGAACCTGAACAGTACTTCAGCATCAGTTACCTGTTCTATTAAGAAAACTTTCACCATCTCTTATGTCACACCATTCCCTATGGTATTTCCTCTACTTAACTAAATATGCCTCTAATCAAAGTGCGCGTTACATCCTTTCTCACTCATTCTCCCTTGAAATCCTGAAACACTTTCACAGTCCCTGCCACTTCAACTGCTCTTCCATTTCATACCTGTAGTGGTTTATTTTCACGTCATTTCATAAAAAGTCTGGAATAGGAACATTATCTGGAGAGACATTTTTCTTTATCATCAATTGCTTCACTGAAAGTAGAAAACTAGTCTGACAGCTGGGTTTGACTTCAAGTAGCACCCCTGGATTCCAATAACATGGTCACACAAAATCCACGCTCAGCTCACAACTGGGTAGGTGTATCACTGAAGTGCTCACAACACACATACAACAGCATTTCTGTTACATACAAACACCAATTAGTCTAAGTGCCCAACTTCTACCCCCCTCTTTTTTCCTGACTGTTCCCAACAATTTTAATTAACAGACATCTGAGATAAATGCATTGGATTTCTGCCCTTGCAAGTATTCAATTAATTTTCTTTCTACTAATTGTTTTTCTATACTTTCTTGTAAGAACATTCTGCCTCCTTTTACTACCTGCATAGAATCAAACTCATGAAACTACCTTAAAAAGAATCAAGAACAACTTGAAAGACAGCTCCGACTGCTTGGAGTACTCAGCCTGGAAGCCGCAATGACCGAAGTACCTTAACCAGGAGTTTATCAGCCGCCAGAAGCTGCAAACTGCACAGACACCAACACACGACTTAGCTAAAACAGGGAGGACTGAGAAGGACAAACAAGACTTACAAAGTAATATTCTTCCCAAACTAAGATGCTCTCTTAGTTCAAAAAATTGAAGCACTTCTGCCACTAGATTTTAGTAACAACTTCTCAGAGTAAAAGAAGTATGAGAAATGACTCTTCGTTTTTATTCTTTCTGTATGTTGAGATACACATCTCTTGAATTAAAAGTACTGGTTACATAACGGCACTGTCTCATTCCTCCTAGAATTCAATATTCTCTCTCACACTGCAGGTGTTTAATCAGATTTCCACGCAGAAGAGATACCTGCAGTGCCCCTACACCTCTAATACTCCACACAATTCCTCTGTCCAGAAACTCTAAAAATTCTAATAATCTACTCTTAATTTCCTAAATTTCCAGTTTTAAGCAAATGCCAAAGTGTCACTTCCTACCAACCTAACATTCACTTTTAAGGTAAGGGATTTAAAAAAACTATTTCAAAGAGAAATCAAAATACTCCTGTTAAAGACACTTGAAGAAATCCACAGAAGTACTCCAATAAACAACTAATCTAATTTTAACAGTTTTTTGCTGCCGTGAGCCTCTGAATATACAAACATGAAAACATTCTACAGGCGTAAGAAGTTACAGTTAACAATCTCTAAATTTAGTTCTCACCCATCTCCTGTATTTTCTTCCCTCTCCAAATTCAGTGAAACGGGTTTGTGGATATAAGCAAAACTCATTCAGTTGATAACCTACAGCCCAGTAGGAGGGGCACTCTGTAGGAACAGACCACCAAACAATTGATCCGAGCCACATTTGCTAAGTTAATACCAGATAAGACATATAGCACAGAAAGCATTTATGCATAACTGAACACATTCTCAAAACTGGAAGTTTGAAGGATTTGAAATACCAAAGCCTGAGCACACTAGGAAATGATCCCAAATTAATGCAGCCATAATCTATTAGCTCAGTTGTACAGAAAGGTGCATTTGCTTTATTTCAGACAGAAAATAACTGGGGCACATTCTTCAAAAGTATAATTACCTGTAAAGTAATGAAACTGCTGAATATGGGATCCTTCTCATAGCATGAACTAATACAAAAGCCATCCAAACAACTCAAGTTCTTTAAGCTTCAGATCTGCTTACCCGCAAGTTACTTTTCTGTGTTTTGTACATAAACTTTATATAGTTTATAATACATTATTAAAGCACAACCTTTGCAATGGAGCTGGTTTGATCTCATGTCAAATTCTGTTAATTAGTTTGCTTGTAAGTATGCAGTACCTGAAAACAACCAGGTACATTTACATTGTAGTGCTTTATTTCTCCACTCAAAATAAGCAAATGCTTTTGTAAGAACTATCGCTGAAGCTCAACAAATATTTTAAGATGCTGTTGCACCCATGGCAGTCCTGCCCTGCCCTACTGCTTCTCTCATTCATTCCCATAAAACCATTTTAGTATACCAGATTTGTTTGCTGATCTGTGCAGCTGTACAATTAGATTCTGCTGAAAAACAGTCCAGAAACAAGAAAAAAAAGATTATTTCCAAGACAGAATACTTCTCCTATCTGCTTCACGGTGCAGCTGCACAAACACTGCAGTCCCCACAAAAAAAAAGAACAAACCAACCTTGCCTTTGGTGGCAGCACCGGAGCGAGCTGATCTGCAGCCCAGCAGCCTATTTCAGCTACAGCACAGATACAACTGCCCACCTCAAAACACATTCAGATAACACTGAAAAATCAACCACTTTCATACTGAAAATCATTTTCGAACAACTTCTCTAACTGCCCCCTCAGCAAAGAATATAGTAACATTTACAATGAAGTGTTAAGACCAGCGGCAGTATGTTTATCCCTGCTGTAACTTAAACCACTTGTATCTATCTCATCCTTACAGTATCTTAGAACATTTACACAAAGTTCAAAGGCATAAAAGCATATCTTTGATACGCTTTTAGTTGTTAAATGATCACAATTAAAACAATCTACAGCAGCTACAGTCCAGGAAGGAATTCAACATGTGTACTATTAAGCTGACAGCTTCTCTCACTTTTCCTAAAAATAAATAAAGCCACCAAGTAAAAAAGTCCACTGAAAAAAAGGACCGAGGCATGCTTCCCTCACATGTGCTCAGCCAAGTTATGATGCTTAACAATCATTTGTGGAATTTAAAAGCAAACAAGTCTTCATAAAGACATTTCAGCACATTCAAAATAACACGCAACCTGCCTGACCTGCGACAAAAAACGGCTGCACATATTTCAACAGGAAGGTCAGCCTAACCGTTAGCCAACCCAATCAGAACATGCCATTTCCATCCCATTCCACGTAGACTTGAACAGAAGTCATGATGACTTATTTATCGGAGCTAAGACCACGGTGAAAACCCCACAGGGCTACCCATCACAGGACTGTGTGATGGTTCAACACTCAAACGGATAGAAACTGGCTTGAAATAAAAAAATCACTCACAGTGCACTATGATCTTTGCTTAACGAGTTATTAAAACAATTCTGCAGGTGCACAGCTTCCAGGAGACTGAGCAAAAGCATCATACTCGATGTCAACAGTATTCATACTGCAGTATTAGAGACAGAAAAGGAGAAAGGAACAGAATCCTTACAGACTCAACCTAAAGCGCAAGCAGAGTTTTCTTCCTAGTTACACAAATTTAAATAAAGTACAAAAACTTGTCTTAGAAATGCTGCTGTCTGTGCGCACTTCCTCATGTCCGTCATCTCACAAGCGCATGTCCAGTCCAACAGCAAAACTAATGAGCAAAGAGAGATACAGTGAAGAGCGAGGCTGCACAATCAGTTGTAGAAAAACTGCACTGCAATCAGATGCACCCAGCCTAGAACATGCTGCGTAGCATTCTAACAGGATCCAGCAGCAGCTGCTGGCTTTCGTCTTCCGCTCTGCACACTCCACTTCCAGTACCTGAAAGGTACTGGAAGTGGAGTGTACAGAGTGAAAACCAAAGGGGATGCCCCTGATCCCCTCATGGAGCATCACTGTGTCTTCTCTGTTTTAACTTAAATTACATGGACTTTTCTGTACCAACGGCTGATTTGATTCCATACTGCTGCAGTCACCATCCTTCTCAGTGGGATCATTAGGACATTACTATTTCCTGCTTCACTGAGATCTTCCATCTTCCTGCTACTTTCCCCCTCCTATTGGCAGCTTTCTTCAGCTTGCATGAATCTATTACTTCTCGAAGCTGTGGCAAATAAATACCACGTTTTATCACCGCTTTGATACATCCTCCCCACAACCTAAAAACAGAAGGTGTTAGTTCTTTTCAGAACACAAACAAAGCAAGGGAGCAACAACAACAGAAGAGGGCTACTTCTTGTCTCCAACACTCAACATGAGCAATTACAAGTGTATCTTGAATTTCAAAGCAAACAAGTCTTCAGCAAAACTGACGAGCAAAGAGAGATACAGTGAAGAGCAAGGCTGCACAATCAGTTGTAGAAAAACTGCACTGCAATCAGATTCACAGATTCATAGATTCATAGATACATTAGGTTGGAAAGGACCTACAAGATCATCTAGTCCAACCATCCTCACACCACCATCCCTACCCACCAAGCTACTAAATCAAATCCCTCAGCACCTCATCTAAACGCTTCTTGAACAGCGCTAGGCACGGTGCCTCAACCCCCTCCCTAGGCAGGCCATTCCAGTGCCGGACCACTCTCTCAGAGAAAAAATTTTTCCTCAAGTCTAATCTAAATCTTCCCCGGCACAACTTGTGGCCATTCCCTCTCGTCCTGTCATTAGTTACCTGGGAGAAGAGGCCGAGCCCCTCCTTACCACAGCCTCCCTTCAGGAAGTGGCAGAGCGCAATGAGGTCTCCTCTGAGCCTCCTTTTCCCCAAACTAAACAATCCCAGCTCCCTCAGCCGCTCCTCGTAAGACTTGTGCTCCAGACCCCTCACCAGTTTTGTTGCCCTTCTCTGAACACGCTCCAGGGCCTCAACGTCTTTCTTGTAGTGAGGGGCCCAAAACTGAACGCAGTACTCGAGGTGCGGCCGCACCAGAGCTGAGTACAGGGGGATGATCACCTCCCTGCTCCTGCTGGCCACACTATTCCTAATACAGGCCAGGATGCCATCGGCCTTCTTGGCCACCTGGGCACACTGCCGGCTCATATTGAGCCGAGCATCAACCAACACCCCCAGGTCCTTTTCCTCTATACACTCCTCAAGCCATTCTGCCCCAAGCCTATAGCACTGCATGGGGTGATTGTGGCCAAAGTGCAGGCCCCGGCACTTGGCCTTATTGAACCTCATCCCATTGACCTCAGCCCAACTGTCTAGCCTATCCAGATCCCGCTGAAGGGCCTCCCTACCCTCAGGCAGATCGACACATCCTCCCAACTTGGTGTCATCCGCAAACTTACTGAGGGTACACTCAATCCCCTCATCCAGGTCATCAATAAAGATATTAAACAAGACGGGCCCCAATACTGACCCTTGGGGGACACCACTCGTGACAGGACGCCAGCTGGACTTGACTCCATTAACCACTACCCGCTGGGCACGGCCCTCTAGCCAACTCTCAACCCAGAGAAGAGTGAACCTGTCCACACCATGGGCTGCCAGCTTCTGCAGAATACTGTGGGAGACCGTGTCAAAGGCTTTGCTGAAGTCCAGGTAGACTACATCAACAGCCTTTCCCTCATCTACCAGTCTGGTCACCCAGTCGTAGAAGGAGATGAGGTTGGACAAGCACGACCTGCCCTTTGTGAACCCGTGCTGGCTGGGTCTGATCCCCTGATTGCCATGCACGTGCCGTGTGATCTCCCTCAAGATCAATTGCTCCATAACTTTCCCTGATACCGAGGTCAGGCTGACAGGCCTGTAGTTCCCCGGATCTTCCTTACGGCCTTTCTTGTAGATGGGAGTCACATCGGCAAGCCTCCAATCTCGCGGGACCTCTCCAGATGACCAGGAATGCTGATAGATGGCAGAAAGCGGCTTGGCAATCACCTCTGCCAGCTCCCTCAGCACCCTTGGGTGGATCCCATCTGGCCCCATGGACTTGTGGCAGTTCAGATGGAGGAGCAGGTCTCTGACTGTCTCTGCTGGGATCACAGGGGGTGTATGATGCGCTTCGTCCCAGACTTCCAGGTCAGGGCGAGAAGTCTCCTGAGGATAACTGGTCTGTCTATTAAAGACAGACGTGAAGAAGGCATTGAGAACCTCAGCCTTTTCCTTATCCTCTGTGGTTACATTCCCTGCCGCATCAAGTAAAGGAGGGAAATTCTCCTTAGTTCTTCTTTTACTGTTAATATATTTATAACAGGATTTTTTGTTCTCCTTTACTGCAGTAGCCAGTCTCAGTTCAAGCTGGGCTTTTGCATTTCTAACTTCCTGCCTGCAAATCTTGGCAAGTTCCCTGTAGTCTCCCCAAGTAGCCTGTCCCATCTTCCAGAGGGCATAGACTCTCTTTTTCTCCCGGAGTCTCAACAAAAGATCCCGGTTCATCCACACTGGCCTTTTTCCCCTCCGGCTTGACTTACGGTACTCAGGGACAGCCTGCACCTGTGCCTTTAAGATGTCCGTCTTGAGGAGGACCCAGGCTTCCTGGACCCCTTTACCCCTCAGGAGCGAGTCCCAAGGGACCCTTGCAACAAGCGTCCTGAACAGGTCAAAGTCTGCCCTCCGGAAGTCCAAGGCAGCAGTTTTGCTAGTCACCCTCTTGATGTCACCAAGAATAGCAAACTCTACCATTTCATGGTCACTCTGGCCAAGACGATCCCCAACCTTCACATCTCCTACTAGTCCTTCTCTGTTAGTGAAGAGCAGGTCTAGCAGGGCACCTCCCCTGGTAGGTTCTTGCACCAGCTGTGTCAGGAAGCAATCTTCCACACACTCCAGAAATCTCATGGACTGCTTCCTCTGCGCGGCATTATATTTCCAGCATATATCAGGGAAGTTGAAGTCCCCCATGAGAACTAGTGCTGGCCATCGTGCAACATCTACCAGTTGCTTGTAGAACACCTCATCTATCTCTTCATCTTGGCTAGGCGGTCTATAACAGAGCCCCACCACAACGTCACTCCTACAGACCATCCCCCTGATCCTTACCCACAGACACTCCACTTGGTCGTTTCCAACCTCAAGCTCTTCAACATCAAGACACTCTTTGATATAGAGAGCTATGCCACCACCCTTTTTTCCCCTCCTATCCCTTCTGAAGAGCTTGCAGCCATCCATCCCAGTACTCCAGTCATGGGAGGGGTCCCACCATGTTTCTGTAATAGCAACAAGGTCATAGTTAGACCGCCTTACAATCGTTTCAAGCTCTTCTTGTTTATTGCCCATGCTGCGTGCGCTGGTGTATATATGCACTTCAGCTGAGACATTTGCCTCACCCTTTGTTCCAGCACAGCCCCCCTGGGCTCTTCACTGGGGAGCCCTGTTATATCCCCTACCCCCATCACAGCTAGTTTAAAGCTCTCTCAATTAGTCCAGCTAGCTCCTGGGCTAGAATTCGTTTCCCCCTTTGGGACAGGTGTATTCCATCAGCGGATAACAGGCCAGGAGCTGAGTAAACTGCCCCGTGGTCAAAAAACCCAGCCTAGAACGTGCTGTGTAGCATTCTAACATGATCTAGCAGCAGCTGCTGGCTTTCGTCTTCCGCTCTGCACGCTCCACTTCCAGTACCTGAAAGTGGAGTGTACAGAGTGAAAACCAAAGGGGATGCCCCTGATCCCCTCATGGAGCATCACTGTGTCTTCTCTGTTTTAACTTAAATTACATGGACTTTTCTGTACCAACTGCTGATTTGATTCCATACTGCTGCAGTCACCATCCTTCTCAGTGGGATCGTTAGGACATTACTATTTCCTGCTTCACTGAGATCTTCCATCTTCCTGCTACTTTCCCCCTCCTATTGGCAGCTTTCTTCAGCTTGCATGAATCTATTACTTCTCGAAGCTGTGGCAAATAAATACCACGTTTTATCACCGCTTTGATACATCCTCCCCACAACCTAAAAACAGAAGGTGTTAGTTTTTTTTCAGAACACAAACAAAGCAAGGGAGCAACAACAACAGAAGAGGGCTACTTCTTGTCTCCAACATTCAACATGAGCAATTACAAGTGTATCTTGAATTTCAAAGCAAACAAGTCTTCATAAAGACATTTCAGCACATTCAAAGTAACACGCAACCTGCCTGACCTGCGACAAAAAACGGCTGCACATATTTCAACGGGAAGGTCAGCCTAACCGTTAGCCAACCCAATCGGAACATGCCATTTCCATCCCATTCCACGTAGACTTGAACAGAAGTCATGATGACTTATTTATCGGAGCTAAGACCACGGTGAAAACCCCACAGGGCTACCCATCACAGGACTGTGTGATGGTTCAACACTCAAACGGATAGAAACTGGCTTGAAATAAAAAAATCACTCACAGTGCACTATGATCTTTGCTTAACGAGTTATTAAAACAACTCTGCAGGTGCACAGCTTCCAGGAGACTGAGCAAAAGCATCATACTCGATGTCAACAGTATTCATACTGCAGTATTAGAGACAGAAAAGGAGAAAGGAACAGAATCCTTACAGACTCAACCTAAAGCGCAAGCAGAGTTTTCCTCCTAGTTACACAAATTTAAATAAAGTACAAAAACTTGTCTTAGAAATGCTGCTGTCTGTGCGCACTTCCTCATGTCCGTCATCTCACAAGCGCATGTCCAGTCCAACAGCAAAACTAATGAGCAAAGAGAGATACAGTGAAGAGCGAGGCTGCACAATCAGTTGTAGAAAAACTGCACTGCAATCAGATGCACCCAGCCTAGAACATGCTGCGTAGCATTCTAACAGGATCCAGCAGCAGCTGCTGGCTTTCGTCTTCCGCTCTGCACACTCCACTTCCAGTACCTGAAAGGTACTGGAAGTGGAGTGTACAGAGTGAAAACCAAAGGGGATGCCCCTGATCCCCTCATGGAGCATCACTGTGTCTTCTCTGTTTTAACTTAAATTACATGGACTTTTCTGTACCAACGGCTGATTTGATTCCATACTGCTGCAGTCACCATCCTTCTCAGTGGGATCATTAGGACATTACTATTTCCTGCTTCACTGAGATCTTCCATCTTCCTGCTACTTTCCCCCTCCTATTGGCAGCTTTCTTCAGCTTGCATGAATCTATTACTTCTCGAAGCTGTGGCAAATAAATACCACGTTTTATCACCGCTTTGATACATCCTCCCCACAACCTAAAAACAGAAGGTGTTAGTTCTTTTCAGAACACAAACAAAGCAAGGGAGCAACAACAACAGAAGAGGGCTACTTCTTGTCTCCAACACTCAACATGAGCAATTACAAGTGTATCTTGAATTTCAAAGCAAACAAGTCTTCAGCAAAACTGACGAGCAAAGAGAGATACAGTGAAGAGCAAGGCTGCACAATCAGTTGTAGAAAAACTGCACTGCAATCAGATTCACAGATTCACAGATTCATAGATACATTAGGTTGGAAAGGACCTACAAGATCATCTAGTCCAACCATCCTCACACCACCATCCCTACCCACCAAGCTACTAAATCAAATCCCTCAGCACCTCATCTAAACGCTTCTTGAACAGCGCTAGGCACGGTGCCTCAACCCCCTCCCTAGGCAGGCCATTCCAGTGCCGGACCACTCTCTCAGAGAAAAAATTTTTCCTCAAGTCTAATCTAAATCTTCCCCGGCACAACTTGTGGCCATTCCCTCTCGTCCTGTCATTAGTTACCTGGGAGAAGAGGCCGAGCCCCTCCTTACCACAGCCTCCCTTCAGGAAGTGGCAGAGCGCAATGAGGTCTCCTCTGAGCCTCCTTTTCCCCAAACTAAACAATCCCAGCTCCCTCAGCCGCTCCTCGTAAGACTTGTGCTCCAGACCCCTCACCAGTTTTGTTGCCCTTCTCTGAACACGCTCCAGGGCCTCAACGTCTTTCTTGTAGTGAGGGGCCCAAAACTGAACGCAGTACTCGAGGTGCGGCCGCACCAGAGCTGAGTACAGGGGGATGATCACCTCCCTGCTCCTGCTGGCCACACTATTCCTAATACAGGCCAGGATGCCATCGGCCTTCTTGGCCACCTGGGCACACTGCCGGCTCATATTGAGCCGAGCATCAACCAACACCCCCAGGTCCTTTTCCTCTATACACTCCTCAAGCCATTCTGCCCCAAGCCTATAGCACTGCATGGGGTGATTGTGGCCAAAGTGCAGGCCCCGGCACTTGGCCTTATTGAACCTCATCCCATTGACCTCAGCCCAACTGTCTAGCCTATCCAGATCCCGCTGAAGGGCCTCCCTACCCTCAGGCAGATCGACACATCCTCCCAACTTGGTGTCATCCGCAAACTTACTGAGGGTACACTCAATCCCCTCATCCAGGTCATCAATAAAGATATTAAACAAGACGGGCCCCAATACTGACCCTTGGGGGACACCACTCGTGACAGGACGCCAGCTGGACTTGACTCCATTAACCACTACCCGCTGGGCACGGCCCTCTAGCCAACTCTCAACCCAGAGAAGAGTGAACCTGTCCACACCATGGGCTGCCAGCTTCTGCAGGAGAATACTGTGGGAGACCGTGTCAAAGGCTTTGCTGAAGTCCAGGTAGACTACATCAACAGCCTTTCCCTCATCTACCAGTCTGGTCACCCAGTCGTAGAAGGAGATGAGGTTGGACAAGCACGACCTGCCCTTTGTGAACCCGTGCTGGCTGGGTCTGATCCCCTGATTGCCATGCACGTGCCGTGTGATCTCCCTCAAGATCAATTGCTCCATAACTTTCCCTGATACCGAGGTCAGGCTGACAGGCCTGTAGTTCCCCGGATCTTCCTTACGGCCTTTCTTGTAGATGGGAGTCACATCGGCAAGCCTCCAATCTCGCGGGACCTCTCCAGATGACCAGGAATGCTGATAGATGGCAGAAAGCGGCTTGGCAATCACCTCTGCCAGCTCCCTCAGCACCCTTGGGTGGATCCCATCTGGCCCCATGGACTTGTGGCAGTTCAGATGGAGGAGCAGGTCTCTGACTGTCTCTGCTGGGATCACAGGGGGTGTATGATGCGCTTCGTCCCAGACTTCCAGGTCAGGGCGAGAAGTCTCCTGAGGATAACTGGTCTGTCTATTAAAGACAGACGTGAAGAAGGCATTGAGAACCTCAGCCTTTTCCTTATCCTCTGTGGTTACATTCCCTGCCGCATCAAGTAAAGGAGGGAAATTCTCCTTAGTTCTTCTTTTACTGTTAATATATTTATAACAGGATTTTTTGTTCTCCTTTACTGCAGTAGCCAGTCTCAGTTCAAGCTGGGCTTTTGCATTTCTAACTTCCTGCCTGCAAATCTTGGCAAGTTCCCTGTAGTCTCCCCAAGTAGCCTGTCCCATCTTCCAGAGGGCATAGACTCTCTTTTTCTCCCGGAGTCTCAACAAAAGATCCCGGTTCATCCACACTGGCCTTTTTCCCCTCCGGCTTGACTTACGGTACTCAGGGACAGTCTGCACCTGTGCCTTTAAGATGTCCGTCTTGAGGAGGACCCAGGCTTCCTGGACCCCTTTACCCCTCAGGAGCGAGTCCCAAGGGACCCTTGCAACAAGCGTCCTGAACAGGTCAAAGTCTGCCCTCCGGAAGTCCAAGGCAGCAGTTTTGCTAGTCACCCTCTTGATGTCACCAAGAATAGCAAACTCTACCATTTCATGGTCACTCTGGCCAAGACGATCCCCAACCTTCACATCTCCTACTAGTCCTTCTCTGTTAGTGAAGAGCAGGTCTAGCAGGGCACCTCCCCTGGTAGGTTCTTGCACCAGCTGTGTCAGGAAGCAATCTTCCACACACTCCAGAAATCTCATGGACTGCTTCCTCTGCGCGGCATTATATTTCCAGCATATATCAGGGAAGTTGAAGTCCCCCATGAGAACTAGTGCTGGCCATCGTGCAACATCTACCAGTTGCTTGTAGAACACCTCATCTATCTCTTCATCTTGGCTAGGCGGTCTATAACAGAGCCCCACCACAACGTCACTCCTACAGACCATCCCCCTGATCCTTACCCACAGACACTCCACTTGGTCGTTTCCAACCTCAAGCTCTTCAACATCAAGACACTCTTTGATATAGAGAGCTATGCCACCACCCTTTTTTCCCCTCCTATCCCTTCTGAAGAGCTTGCAGCCATCCATCCCAGTACTCCAGTCATGGGAGGGGTCCCACCATGTTTCTGTAATAGCAACAAGGTCATAGTTAGACCGCCTTACAATCGTTTCAAGCTCTTCTTGTTTATTGCCCATGCTGCGTGCGCTGGTGTATATATGCACTTCAGCTGAGACATTTGCCTCACCCTTTGTTCCAGCACAGCCCCCCTGGGCTCTTCACTGGGGAGCCCTGTTATATCCCCTACCCCCATCACAGCTAGTTTAAAGCTCTCTCAATTAGTCCAGCTAGCTCCTGGGCTAGAATTCGTTTCCCCCTTTGGGACAGGTGTATTCCATCAGCGGATAACAGGCCAGGAGCTGAGTAAACTGCCCCGTGGTCAAAAAACCCAGCCTAGAACGTGCTGTGTAGCATTCTAACATGATCTAGCAGCAGCTGCTGGCTTTCGTCTTCCGCTCTGCACGCTCCACTTCCAGTACCTGAAAGTGGAGTGTACAGAGTGAAAACCAAAGGGGATGCCCCTGATCCCCTCATGGAGCATCACTGTGTCTTCTCTGTTTTAACTTAAATTACATGGACTTTTCTGTACCAACTGCTGATTTGATTCCATACTGCTGCAGTCACCATCCTTCTCAGTGGGATCGTTAGGACATTACTATTTCCTGCTTCACTGAGATCTTCCATCTTCCTGCTACTTTCCCCCTCCTATTGGCAGCTTTCTTCAGCTTGCATGAATCTATTACTTCTCGAAGCTGTGGCAAATAAATACCACGTTTTATCACCGCTTTGATACATCCTCCCCACAACCTAAAAACAGAAGGTGTTAGTTTTTTTTCAGAACACAAACAAAGCAAGGGAGCAACAACAACAGAAGAGGGCTACTTCTTGTCTCCAACATTCAACATGAGCAATTACAAGTGTATCTTGAATTTCAAAGCAAACAAGTCTTCATAAAGACATTTCAGCACATTCAAAGTAACACGCAACCTGCCTGACCTGCGACAAAAAACGGCTGCACATATTTCAACGGGAAGGTCAGCCTAACCGTTAGCCAACCCAATCGGAACATGCCATTTCCATCCCATTCCACGTAGACTTGAACAGAAGTCATGATGACTTATTTATCGGAGCTAAGACCACGGTGAAAACCCCACAGGGCTACCCATCACAGGACTGTGTGATGGTTCAACACTCAAACGGATAGAAACTGGCTTGAAATAAAAAAATCACTCACAGTGCACTATGATCTTTGCTTAACGAGTTATTAAAACAACTCTGCAGGTGCACAGCTTCCAGGAGACTGAGCAAAAGCATCATACTCGATGTCAACAGTATTCATACTGCAGTATTAGAGACAGAAAAGGAGAAAGGAACAGAATCCTTACAGACTCAACCTAAAGCGCAAGCAGAGTTTTCCTCCTAGTTACACAAATTTAAATAAAGTACAAAAACTTGTCTTAGAAATGCTGCTGTCTGTGCGCACTTCCTCATGTCCGTCATCTCACAAGCGCATGTCCAGTCCAACAGCAAAACTAATGAGCAAAGAGAGATACAGTGAAGAGCGAGGCTGCACAATCAGTTGTAGAAAAACTGCACTGCAATCAGATGCACCCAGCCTAGAACATGCTGCGTAGCATTCTAACAGGATCCAGCAGCAGCTGCTGGCTTTCGTCTTCCGCTCTGCACACTCCACTTCCAGTACCTGAAAGGTACTGGAAGTGGAGTGTACAGAGTGAAAACCAAAGGGGATGCCCCTGATCCCCTCATGGAGCATCACTGTGTCTTCTCTGTTTTAACTTAAATTACATGGACTTTTCTGTACCAACGGCTGATTTGATTCCATACTGCTGCAGTCACCATCCTTCTCAGTGGGATCATTAGGACATTACTATTTCCTGCTTCACTGAGATCTTCCATCTTCCTGCTACTTTCCCCCTCCTATTGGCAGCTTTCTTCAGCTTGCATGAATCTATTACTTCTCGAAGCTGTGGCAAATAAATACCACGTTTTATCACCGCTTTGATACATCCTCCCCACAACCTAAAAACAGAAGGTGTTAGTTCTTTTCAGAACACAAACAAAGCAAGGGAGCAACAACAACAGAAGAGGGCTACTTCTTGTCTCCAACACTCAACATGAGCAATTACAAGTGTATCTTGAATTTCAAAGCAAACAAGTCTTCAGCAAAACTGACGAGCAAAGAGAGATACAGTGAAGAGCAAGGCTGCACAATCAGTTGTAGAAAAACTGCACTGCAATCAGATTCACAGATTCACAGATTCATAGATACATTAGGTTGGAAAGGACCTACAAGATCATCTAGTCCAACCATCCTCACACCACCATCCCTACCCACCAAGCTACTAAATCAAATCCCTCAGCACCTCATCTAAACGCTTCTTGAACAGCGCTAGGCACGGTGCCTCAACCCCCTCCCTAGGCAGGCCATTCCAGTGCCGGACCACTCTCTCAGAGAAAAAATTTTTCCTCAAGTCTAATCTAAATCTTCCCCGGCACAACTTGTGGCCATTCCCTCTCGTCCTGTCATTAGTTACCTGGGAGAAGAGGCCGAGCCCCTCCTTACCACAGCCTCCCTTCAGGAAGTGGCAGAGCGCAATGAGGTCTCCTCTGAGCCTCCTTTTCCCCAAACTAAACAATCCCAGCTCCCTCAGCCGCTCCTCGTAAGACTTGTGCTCCAGACCCCTCACCAGTTTTGTTGCCCTTCTCTGAACACGCTCCAGGGCCTCAACGTCTTTCTTGTAGTGAGGGGCCCAAAACTGAACGCAGTACTCGAGGTGCGGCCGCACCAGAGCTGAGTACAGGGGGATGATCACCTCCCTGCTCCTGCTGGCCACACTATTCCTAATACAGGCCAGGATGCCATCGGCCTTCTTGGCCACCTGGGCACACTGCCGGCTCATATTGAGCCGAGCATCAACCAACACCCCCAGGTCCTTTTCCTCTATACACTCCTCAAGCCATTCTGCCCCAAGCCTATAGCACTGCATGGGGTGATTGTGGCCAAAGTGCAGGCCCCGGCACTTGGCCTTATTGAACCTCATCCCATTGACCTCAGCCCAACTGTCTAGCCTATCCAGATCCCGCTGAAGGGCCTCCCTACCCTCAGGCAGATCGACACATCCTCCCAACTTGGTGTCATCCGCAAACTTACTGAGGGTACACTCAATCCCCTCATCCAGGTCATCAATAAAGATATTAAACAAGACGGGCCCCAATACTGACCCTTGGGGGACACCACTCGTGACAGGACGCCAGCTGGACTTGACTCCATTAACCACTACCCGCTGGGCACGGCCCTCTAGCCAACTCTCAACCCAGAGAAGAGTGAACCTGTCCACACCATGGGCTGCCAGCTTCTGCAGGAGAATACTGTGGGAGACCGTGTCAAAGGCTTTGCTGAAGTCCAGGTAGACTACATCAACAGCCTTTCCCTCATCTACCAGTCTGGTCACCCAGTCGTAGAAGGAGATGAGGTTGGACAAGCACGACCTGCCCTTTGTGAACCCGTGCTGGCTGGGTCTGATCCCCTGATTGCCATGCACGTGCCGTGTGATCTCCCTCAAGATCAATTGCTCCATAACTTTCCCTGATACCGAGGTCAGGCTGACAGGCCTGTAGTTCCCCGGATCTTCCTTACGGCCTTTCTTGTAGATGGGAGTCACATCGGCAAGCCTCCAATCTCGCGGGACCTCTCCAGATGACCAGGAATGCTGATAGATGGCAGAAAGCGGCTTGGCAATCACCTCTGCCAGCTCCCTCAGCACCCTTGGGTGGATCCCATCTGGCCCCATGGACTTGTGGCAGTTCAGATGGAGGAGCAGGTCTCTGACTGTCTCTGCTGGGATCACAGGGGGTGTATGATGCGCTTCGTCCCAGACTTCCAGGTCAGGGCGAGAAGTCTCCTGAGGATAACTGGTCTGTCTATTAAAGACAGACGTGAAGAAGGCATTGAGAACCTCAGCCTTTTCCTTATCCTCTGTGGTTACATTCCCTGCCGCATCAAGTAAAGGAGGGAAATTCTCCTTAGTTCTTCTTTTACTGTTAATATATTTATAACAGGATTTTTTGTTCTCCTTTACTGCAGTAGCCAGTCTCAGTTCAAGCTGGGCTTTTGCATTTCTAACTTCCTGCCTGCAAATCTTGGCAAGTTCCCTGTAGTCTCCCCAAGTAGCCTGTCCCATCTTCCAGAGGGCATAGACTCTCTTTTTCTCCCGGAGTCTCAACAAAAGATCCCGGTTCATCCACACTGGCCTTTTTCCCCTCCGGCTTGACTTACGGTACTCAGGGACAGCCTGCACCTGTGCCTTTAAGATGTCCGTCTTGAGGAGGACCCAGGCTTCCTGGACCCCTTTACCCCTCAGGAGCGAGTCCCAAGGGACCCTTGCAACAAGCGTCCTGAACAGGTCAAAGTCTGCCCTCCGGAAGTCCAAGGCAGCAGTTTTGCTAGTCACCCTCTTGATGTCACCAAGAATAGCAAACTCTACCATTTCATGGTCACTCTGGCCAAGACGATCCCCAACCTTCACATCTCCTACTAGTCCTTCTCTGTTAGTGAAGAGCAGGTCTAGCAGGGCACCTCCCCTGGTAGGTTCTTGCACCAGCTGTGTCAGGAAGCAATCTTCCACACACTCCAGAAATCTCATGGACTGCTTCCTCTGCGCGGCATTATATTTCCAGCATATATCAGGGAAGTTGAAGTCCCCCATGAGAACTAGTGCTGGCCATCGTGCAACATCTACCAGTTGCTTGTAGAACACCTCATCTATCTCTTCATCTTGGCTAGGCGGTCTATAACAGAGCCCCACCACAACGTCACTCCTACAGACCATCCCCCTGATCCTTACCCACAGACACTCCACTTGGTCGTTTCCAACCTCAAGCTCTTCAACATCAAGACACTCTTTGATATAGAGAGCTATGCCACCACCCTTTTTTCCCCTCCTATCCCTTCTGAAGAGCTTGCAGCCATCCATCCCAGTACTCCAGTCATGGGAGGGGTCCCACCATGTTTCTGTAATAGCAACAAGGTCATAGTTAGACCGCCTTACAATCGTTTCAAGCTCTTCTTGTTTATTGCCCATGCTGCGTGCGCTGGTGTATATATGCACTTCAGCTGAGACATTTGCCTCACCCTTTGTTCCAGCACAGCCCCCCTGGGCTCTTCACTGGGGAGCCCTGTTATATCCCCTACCCCCATCACAGCTAGTTTAAAGCTCTCTCAATTAGTCCAGCTAGCTCCTGGGCTAGAATTCGTTTCCCCCTTTGGGACAGGTGTATTCCATCAGCGGATAACAGGCCAGGAGCTGAGTAAACTGCCCCGTGGTCAAAAAACCCAGCCTAGAACGTGCTGTGTAGCATTCTAACATGATCTAGCAGCAGCTGCTGGCTTTCGTCTTCCGCTCTGCACGCTCCACTTCCAGTACCTGAAAGTGGAGTGTACAGAGTGAAAACCAAAGGGGATGCCCCTGATCCCCTCATGGAGCATCACTGTGTCTTCTCTGTTTTAACTTAAATTACATGGACTTTTCTGTACCAACTGCTGATTTGATTCCATACTGCTGCAGTCACCATCCTTCTCAGTGGGATCGTTAGGACATTACTATTTCCTGCTTCACTGAGATCTTCCATCTTCCTGCTACTTTCCCCCTCCTATTGGCAGCTTTCTTCAGCTTGCATGAATCTATTACTTCTCGAAGCTGTGGCAAATAAATACCACGTTTTATCACCGCTTTGATACATCCTCCCCACAACCTAAAAACAGAAGGTGTTAGTTTTTTTTCAGAACACAAACAAAGCAAGGGAGCAACAACAACAGAAGAGGGCTACTTCTTGTCTCCAACATTCAACATGAGCAATTACAAGTGTATCTTGAATTTCAAAGCAAACAAGTCTTCATAAAGACATTTCAGCACATTCAAAGTAACACGCAACCTGCCTGACCTGCGACAAAAAACGGCTGCACATATTTCAACGGGAAGGTCAGCCTAACCGTTAGCCAACCCAATCGGAACATGCCATTTCCATCCCATTCCACGTAGACTTGAACAGAAGTCATGATGACTTATTTATCGGAGCTAAGACCACGGTGAAAACCCCACAGGGCTACCCATCACAGGACTGTGTGATGGTTCAACACTCAAACGGATAGAAACTGGCTTGAAATAAAAAAATCACTCACAGTGCACTATGATCTTTGCTTAACGAGTTATTAAAACAACTCTGCAGGTGCACAGCTTCCAGGAGACTGAGCAAAAGCATCATACTCGATGTCAACAGTATTCATACTGCAGTATTAGAGACAGAAAAGGAGAAAGGAACAGAATCCTTACAGACTCAACCTAAAGCGCAAGCAGAGTTTTCCTCCTAGTTACACAAATTTAAATAAAGTACAAAAACTTGTCTTAGAAATGCTGCTGTCTGTGCGCACTTCCTCATGTCCGTCATCTCACAAGCGCATGTCCAGTCCAACAGCAAAACTAATGAGCAAAGAGAGATACAGTGAAGAGCGAGGCTGCACAATCAGTTGTAGAAAAACTGCACTGCAATCAGATGCACCCAGCCTAGAACATGCTGCGTAGCATTCTAACAGGATCCAGCAGCAGCTGCTGGCTTTCGTCTTCCGCTCTGCACACTCCACTTCCAGTACCTGAAAGGTACTGGAAGTGGAGTGTACAGAGTGAAAACCAAAGGGGATGCCCCTGATCCCCTCATGGAGCATCACTGTGTCTTCTCTGTTTTAACTTAAATTACATGGACTTTTCTGTACCAACGGCTGATTTGATTCCATACTGCTGCAGTCACCATCCTTCTCAGTGGGATCATTAGGACATTACTATTTCCTGCTTCACTGAGATCTTCCATCTTCCTGCTACTTTCCCCCTCCTATTGGCAGCTTTCTTCAGCTTGCATGAATCTATTACTTCTCGAAGCTGTGGCAAATAAATACCACGTTTTATCACCGCTTTGATACATCCTCCCCACAACCTAAAAACAGAAGGTGTTAGTTCTTTTCAGAACACAAACAAAGCAAGGGAGCAACAACAACAGAAGAGGGCTACTTCTTGTCTCCAACACTCAACATGAGCAATTACAAGTGTATCTTGAATTTCAAAGCAAACAAGTCTTCAGCAAAACTGACGAGCAAAGAGAGATACAGTGAAGAGCAAGGCTGCACAATCAGTTGTAGAAAAACTGCACTGCAATCAGATTCACAGATTCACAGATTCATAGATACATTAGGTTGGAAAGGACCTACAAGATCATCTAGTCCAACCATCCTCACACCACCATCCCTACCCACCAAGCTACTAAATCAAATCCCTCAGCACCTCATCTAAACGCTTCTTGAACAGCGCTAGGCACGGTGCCTCAACCCCCTCCCTAGGCAGGCCATTCCAGTGCCGGACCACTCTCTCAGAGAAAAAATTTTTCCTCAAGTCTAATCTAAATCTTCCCCGGCACAACTTGTGGCCATTCCCTCTCGTCCTGTCATTAGTTACCTGGGAGAAGAGGCCGAGCCCCTCCTTACCACAGCCTCCCTTCAGGAAGTGGCAGAGCGCAATGAGGTCTCCTCTGAGCCTCCTTTTCCCCAAACTAAACAATCCCAGCTCCCTCAGCCGCTCCTCGTAAGACTTGTGCTCCAGACCCCTCACCAGTTTTGTTGCCCTTCTCTGAACACGCTCCAGGGCCTCAACGTCTTTCTTGTAGTGAGGGGCCCAAAACTGAACGCAGTACTCGAGGTGCGGCCCCACCAGAGCTGAGTACAGGGGGATGATCACCTCCCTGCTCCTGCTGGCCACACTATTCCTAATACAGGCCAGGATGCCATCGGCCTTCTTGGCCACCTGGGCACACTGCCGGCTCATATTGAGCCGAGCATCAACCAACACCCCCAGGTCCTTTTCCTCTATACACTCCTCAAGCCATTCTGCCCCAAGCCTATAGCACTGCATGGGGTGATTGTGGCCAAAGTGCAGGCCCCGGCACTTGGCCTTATTGAACCTCATCCCATTGACCTCAGCCCAACTGTCTAGCCTATCCAGATCCCGCTGAAGGGCCTCCCTACCCTCAGGCAGATCGACACATCCTCCCAACTTGGTGTCATCCGCAAACTTACTGAGGGTACACTCAATCCCCTCATCCAGGTCATCAATAAAGATATTAAACAAGACGGGCCCCAATACTGACCCTTGGGGGACACCACTCGTGACAGGACGCCAGCTGGACTTGACTCCATTAACCACTACCCGCTGGGCACGGCCCTCTAGCCAACTCTCAACCCAGAGAAGAGTGAACCTGTCCACACCATGGGCTGCCAGCTTCTGCAGGAGAATACTGTGGGAGACCGTGTCAAAGGCTTTGCTGAAGTCCAGGTAGACTACATCAACAGCCTTTCCCTCATCTACCAGTCTGGTCACCCAGTCGTAGAAGGAGATGAGGTTGGACAAGCACGACCTGCCCTTTGTGAACCCGTGCTGGCTGGGTCTGATCCCCTGATTGCCATGCACGTGCCGTGTGATCTCCCTCAAGATCAATTGCTCCATAACTTTCCCTGATACCGAGGTCAGGCTGACAGGCCTGTAGTTCCCCGGATCTTCCTTACGGCCTTTCTTGTAGATGGGAGTCACATCGGCAAGCCTCCAATCTCGCGGGACCTCTCCAGATGACCAGGAATGCTGATAGATGGCAGAAAGCGGCTTGGCAATCACCTCTGCCAGCTCCCTCAGCACCCTTGGGTGGATCCCATCTGGCCCCATGGACTTGTGGCAGTTCAGATGGAGGAGCAGGTCTCTGACTGTCTCTGCTGGGATCACAGGGGGTGTATGATGCGCTTCGTCCCAGACTTCCAGGTCAGGGCGAGAAGTCTCCTGAGGATAACTGGTCTGTCTATTAAAGACAGACGTGAAGAAGGCATTGAGAACCTCAGCCTTTTCCTTATCCTCTGTGGTTACATTCCCTGCCGCATCAAGTAAAGGAGGGAAATTCTCCTTAGTTCTTCTTTTACTGTTAATATATTTATAACAGGATTTTTTGTTCTCCTTTACTGCAGTAGCCAGTCTCAGTTCAAGCTGGGCTTTTGCATTTCTAACTTCCTGCCTGCAAATCTTGGCAAGTTCCCTGTAGTCTCCCCAAGTAGCCTGTCCCATCTTCCAGAGGGCATAGACTCTCTTTTTCTCCCGGAGTCTCAACAAAAGATCCCGGTTCATCCACACTGGCCTTTTTCCCCTCCGGCTTGACTTACGGTACTCAGGGACAGCCTGCACCTGTGCCTTTAAGATGTCCGTCTTGAGGAGGACCCAGGCTTCCTGGACCCCTTTACCCCTCAGGAGCGAGTCCCAAGGGACCCTTGCAACAAGCGTCCTGAACAGGTCAAAGTCTGCCCTCCGGAAGTCCAAGGCAGCAGTTTTGCTAGTCACCCTCTTGATGTCACCAAGAATAGCAAACTCTACCATTTCATGGTCACTCTGGCCAAGACGATCCCCAACCTTCACATCTCCTACTAGTCCTTCTCTGTTAGTGAAGAGCAGGTCTAGCAGGGCACCTCCCCTGGTAGGTTCTTGCACCAGCTGTGTCAGGAAGCAATCTTCCACACACTCCAGAAATCTCATGGACTGCTTCCTCTGCGCGGCATTATATTTCCAGCATATATCAGGGAAGTTGAAGTCCCCCATGAGAACTAGTGCTGGCCATCGTGCAACATCTACCAGTTGCTTGTAGAACACCTCATCTATCTCTTCATCTTGGCTAGGCGGTCTATAACAGAGCCCCACCACAACGTCACTCCTACAGACCATCCCCCTGATCCTTACCCACAGACACTCCACTTGGTCGTTTCCAACCTCAAGCTCTTCAACATCAAGACACTCTTTGATATAGAGAGCTATGCCACCACCCTTTTTTCCCCTCCTATCCCTTCTGAAGAGCTTGCAGCCATCCATCCCAGTACTCCAGTCATGGGAGGGGTCCCACCATGTTTCTGTAATAGCAACAAGGTCATAGTTAGACCGCCTTACAATCGTTTCAAGCTCTTCTTGTTTATTGCCCATGCTGCGTGCGCTGGTGTATATATGCACTTCAGCTGAGACATTTGCCTCACCCTTTGTTCCAGCACAGCCCCCCTGGGCTCTTCACTGGGGAGCCCTGTTATATCCCCTACCCCCATCACAGCTAGTTTAAAGCTCTCTCAATTAGTCCAGCTAGCTCCTGGGCTAGAATTCGTTTCCCCCTTTGGGACAGGTGTATTCCATCAGCGGATAACAGGCCAGGAGCTGAGTAAACTGCCCCGTGGTCAAAAAACCCAGCCTAGAACGTGCTGTGTAGCATTCTAACATGATCTAGCAGCAGCTGCTGGCTTTCGTCTTCCGCTCTGCACGCTCCACTTCCAGTACCTGAAAGTGGAGTGTACAGAGTGAAAACCAAAGGGGATGCCCCTGATCCCCTCATGGAGCATCACTGTGTCTTCTCTGTTTTAACTTAAATTACATGGACTTTTCTGTACCAACTGCTGATTTGATTCCATACTGCTGCAGTCACCATCCTTCTCAGTGGGATCGTTAGGACATTACTATTTCCTGCTTCACTGAGATCTTCCATCTTCCTGCTACTTTCCCCCTCCTATTGGCAGCTTTCTTCAGCTTGCATGAATCTATTACTTCTCGAAGCTGTGGCAAATAAATACCACGTTTTATCACCGCTTTGATACATCCTCCCCACAACCTAAAAACAGAAGGTGTTAGTTTTTTTTCAGAACACAAACAAAGCAAGGGAGCAACAACAACAGAAGAGGGCTACTTCTTGTCTCCAACATTCAACATGAGCAATTACAAGTGTATCTTGAATTTCAAAGCAAACAAGTCTTCATAAAGACATTTCAGCACATTCAAAGTAACACGCAACCTGCCTGACCTGCGACAAAAAACGGCTGCACATATTTCAACGGGAAGGTCAGCCTAACCGTTAGCCAACCCAATCGGAACATGCCATTTCCATCCCATTCCACGTAGACTTGAACAGAAGTCATGATGACTTATTTATCGGAGCTAAGACCACGGTGAAAACCCCACAGGGCTACCCATCACAGGACTGTGTGATGGTTCAACACTCAAACGGATAGAAACTGGCTTGAAATAAAAAAATCACTCACAGTGCACTATGATCTTTGCTTAACGAGTTATTAAAACAACTCTGCAGGTGCACAGCTTCCAGGAGACTGAGCAAAAGCATCATACTCGATGTCAACAGTATTCATACTGCAGTATTAGAGACAGAAAAGGAGAAAGGAACAGAATCCTTACAGACTCAACCTAAAGCGCAAGCAGAGTTTTCTTCCTAGTTACACAAATTTAAATAAAGTACAAAAACTTGTCTTAGAAATGCTGCTGTCTGTGCGCACTTCCTCATGTCCGTCATCTCACAAGCGCATGTCCAGTCCAACAGCAAAACTAATGAGCAAAGAGAGATACAGTGAAGAGCGAGGCTGCACAATCAGTTGTAGAAAAACTGCACTGCAATCAGATGCACCCAGCCTAGAACATGCTGCGTAGCATTCTAACAGGATCCAGCAGCAGCTGCTGGCTTTCGACTTCCGCTCTGCACACTCCACTTCCAGTACCTGAAAGGTACTGGAAGTGGAGTGTACAGAGTGAAAACCAAAGGGGATGCCCCTGATCCCCTCATGGAGCATCACTGTGTCTTCTCTGTTTTAACTTAAATTACATGGACTTTTCTGTACCAACGGCTGATTTGATTCCATACTGCTGCAGTCACCATCCTTCTCAGTGGGATCTTTAGGACATTACTATTTCCTGCTTCACTGAGATCTTCCATCTTCCTGCTACTTTCCCCCTCCTATTGGCAGCTTTCTTCAGCTTGCATGAATCTATTACTTCTCGAAGCTGTGGCAAATAAATACCACGTTTTATCACCGCTTTGATACATCCTCCCCACAACCTAAAAACAGAAGGTGTTAGTTCTTTTCAGAACACAAACAAAGCAAGGGAGCAACAACAACAGAAGAGGGCTACTTCTTGTCTCCAACACTCAACATGAGCAATTACAAGTGTATCTTGAATTTCAAAGCAAACAAGTCTTCAGCAAAACTGACGAGCAAAGAGAGATACAGTGAAGAGCAAGGCTGCACAATCAGTTGTAGAAAAACTGCACTGCAATCAGATTCACAGATTCACAGATTCATAGATACATTAGGTTGGAAAGGACCTACAAGATCATCTAGTCCAACCATCCTCACACCACCATCCCTACCCACCAAGCTACTAAATCAAATCCCTCAGCACCTCATCTAAACGCTTCTTGAACAGCGCTAGGCACGGTGCCTCAACCCCCTCCCTAGGCAGGCCATTCCAGTGCCGGACCACTCTCTCAGAGAAAAAATTTTTCCTCAAGTCTAATCTAAATCTTCCCCGGCACAACTTGTGGCCATTCCCTCTCGTCCTGTCATTAGTTACCTGGGAGAAGAGGCCGAGCCCCTCCTTACCACAGCCTCCCTTCAGGAAGTGGCAGAGCGCAATGAGGTCTCCTCTGAGCCTCCTTTTCCCCAAACTAAACAATCCCAGCTCCCTCAGCCGCTCCTCGTAAGACTTGTGCTCCAGACCCCTCACCAGTTTTGTTGCCCTTCTCTGAACACGCTCCAGGGCCTCAACGTCTTTCTTGTAGTGAGGGGCCCAAAACTGAACGCAGTACTCGAGGTGCGGCCGCACCAGAGCTGAGTACAGGGGGATGATCACCTCCCTGCTCCTGCTGGCCACACTATTCCTAATACAGGCCAGGATGCCATCGGCCTTCTTGGCCACCTGGGCACACTGCCGGCTCATATTGAGCCGAGCATCAACCAACACCCCCAGGTCCTTTTCCTCTATACACTCCTCAAGCCATTCTGCCCCAAGCCTATAGCACTGCATGGGGTGATTGTGGCCAAAGTGCAGGCCCCGGCACTTGGCCTTATTGAACCTCATCCCATTGACCTCAGCCCAACTGTCTAGCCTATCCAGATCCCGCTGAAGGGCCTCCCTACCCTCAGGCAGATCGACACATCCTCCCAACTTGGTGTCATCCGCAAACTTACTGAGGGTACACTCAATCCCCTCATCCAGGTCATCAATAAAGATATTAAACAAGACGGGCCCCAATACTGACCCTTGGGGGACACCACTCGTGACAGGACGCCAGCTGGACTTGACTCCATTAACCACTACCCGCTGGGCACGGCCCTCTAGCCAACTCTCAACCCAGAGAAGAGTGAACCTGTCCACACCATGGGCTGCCAGCTTCTGCAGGAGAATACTGTGGGAGACCGTGTCAAAGGCTTTGCTGAAGTCCAGGTAGACTACATCAACAGCCTTTCCCTCATCTACCAGTCTGGTCACCCAGTCGTAGAAGGAGATGAGGTTGGACAAGCACGACCTGCCCTTTGTGAACCCGTGCTGGCTGGGTCTGATCCCCTGATTGCCATGCACGTGCCGTGTGATCTCCCTCAAGATCAATTGCTCCATAACTTTCCCTGATACCGAGGTCAGGCTGACAGGCCTGTAGTTCCCCGGATCTTCCTTACGGCCTTTCTTGTAGATGGGAGTCACATCGGCAAGCCTCCAATCTCGCGGGACCTCTCCAGATGACCAGGAATGCTGATAGATGGCAGAAAGCGGCTTGGCAATCACCTCTGCCAGCTCCCTCAGCACCCTTGGGTGGATCCCATCTGGCCCCATGGACTTGTGGCAGTTCAGATGGAGGAGCAGGTCTCTGACTGTCTCTGCTGGGATCACAGGGGGTGTATGATGCGCTTCGTCCCAGACTTCCAGGTCAGGGCGAGAAGTCTCCTGAGGATAACTGGTCTGTCTATTAAAGACAGACGTGAAGAAGGCATTGAGAACCTCAGCCTTTTCCTTATCCTCTGTGGTTACATTCCCTGCCGCATCAAGTAAAGGAGGGAAATTCTCCTTAGTTCTTCTTTTACTGTTAATATATTTATAACAGGATTTTTTGTTCTCCTTTACTGCAGTAGCCAGTCTCAGTTCAAGCTGGGCTTTTGCATTTCTAACTTCCTGCCTGCAAATCTTGGCAAGTTCCCTGTAGTCTCCCCAAGTAGCCTGTCCCATCTTCCAGAGGGCATAGACTCTCTTTTTCTCCCGGAGTCTCAACAAAAGATCCCGGTTCATCCACACTGGCCTTTTTCCCCTCCGGCTTGACTTACGGTACTCAGGGACAGCCTGCACCTGTGCCTTTAAGATGTCCGTCTTGAGGAGGACCCAGGCTTCCTGGACCCCTTTACCCCTCAGGAGCGAGTCCCAAGGGACCCTTGCAACAAGCGTCCTGAACAGGTCAAAGTCTGCCCTCCGGAAGTCCAAGGCAGCAGTTTTGCTAGTCACCCTCTTGATGTCACCAAGAATAGCAAACTCTACCATTTCATGGTCACTCTGGCCAAGACGATCCCCAACCTTCACATCTCCTACTAGTCCTTCTCTGTTAGTGAAGAGCAGGTCTAGCAGGGCACCTCCCCTGGTAGGTTCTTGCACCAGCTGTGTCAGGAAGCAATCTTCCACACACTCCAGAAATCTCATGGACTGCTTCCTCTGCGCGGCATTATATTTCCAGCATATATCAGGGAAGTTGAAGTCCCCCATGAGAACTAGTGCTGGCCATCGTGCAACATCTACCAGTTGCTTGTAGAACACCTCATCTATCTCTTCATCTTGGCTAGGCGGTCTATAACAGAGCCCCACCACAACGTCACTCCTACAGACCATCCCCCTGATCCTTACCCACAGACACTCCACTTGGTCGTTTCCAACCTCAAGCTCTTCAACATCAAGACACTCTTTGATATAGAGAGCTATGCCACCACCCTTTTTTCCCCTCCTATCCCTTCTGAAGAGCTTGCAGCCATCCATCCCAGTACTCCAGTCATGGGAGGGGTCCCACCATGTTTCTGTAATAGCAACAAGGTCATAGTTAGACCGCCTTACAATCGTTTCAAGCTCTTCTTGTTTATTGCCCATGCTGCGTGCGCTGGTGTATATATGCACTTCAGCTGAGACATTTGCCTCACCCTTTGTTCCAGCACAGCCCCCCTGGGCTCTTCACTGGGGAGCCCTGTTATATCCCCTACCCCCATCACAGCTAGTTTAAAGCTCTCTCAATTAGTCCAGCTAGCTCCTGGGCTAGAATTCGTTTCCCCCTTTGGGACAGGTGTATTCCATCAGCGGATAACAGGCCAGGAGCTGAGTAAACTGCCCCGTGGTCAAAAAACCCAGCCTAGAACGTGCTGTGTAGCATTCTAACATGATCTAGCAGCAGCTGCTGGCTTTCGTCTTCCGCTCTGCACGCTCCACTTCCAGTACCTGAAAGTGGAGTGTACAGAGTGAAAACCAAAGGGGATGCCCCTGATCCCCTCATGCAGCATCACTGTGTCTTCTCTGTTTTAACTTAAATTACATGGACTTTTCTGTACCAACTGCTGATTTGATTCCATACTGCTGCAGTCACCATCCTTCTCAGTGGGATCGTTAGGACATTACTATTTCCTGCTTCACTGAGATCTTCCATCTTCCTGCTACTTTCCCCCTCCTATTGGCAGCTTTCTTCAGCTTGCATGAATCTATTACTTCTCGAAGCTGTGGTAAATAAATACCACGTTTTATCACCGCTTTGATACATCCTCCCCACAACCTAAAAACAGAAGGTGTCAGTTTTTTTCAGAACACAAACAAAGCAAGGGAGCAACAACAACAGAAGAGGGCTACTTCTTGTCTCCAACATTCAACATGAGCAATTACAAGTGTATCTTGAAACACATCCAGGATTCTGGAAGAAAAGACAATCCTAACTATTAAAAAAACGTACTCCACACAGAATAGCATAAAAAAGTCCCATTTTGTTCTTCCACTCTCTGACTTGGCAGCCTACCGCTGAATCTGAGTATTACCTGATCTCTCTGAGGAAGATGTTTTATGCTCTTTTCACTGATTAGGTGAAACCAAAAGAAAAGCAGACTGCCTTTGCCCCTAAATTCCTGGGGTCATTAGTGGGTCGTGACCACCATTCCAAAGGTTCCACTTCAGAAATACTTAACATTCATAGGATGTAAAGATGAGTTTCTGTAACATGCTTTATTCCATGGACAGCCAAGTCAGCATTTTCTCTTCAAAGTATCCTCCCTCCTTCCTTCTCCTTTGGCTACTGTAACTGACAGTACATTACTTTCTTCCATGTCACAGGCACGTTACAAAATACTGCACTTTTATAGCATTAAAGCTTTCCCATGTACAATCTGTTACAAGATCAGGGTTGAAATCTACCAAATTAAGTCTAGCTACACCTCCAAATGTATTCTACTTTTAACATCCAACGTAGCTCAGTTCAGATAATTATTAAACACAACCAATCAGACAGCTTAATCCCCAAAAGAGTCAAATGTTTGATTCCATGGTTAACCACAGCTGAAGGTACCTAACATTTATGTGACCGTTAAGGAGTAAAAAGCAAAGCCTCAGACATCTCCAAATGCACAACAGTTTAGTCATTGAAGTTGCTATGATATTTAATCATGGGAATAATATGTCATCTCCTATCAAGATGCCACGTTATGAAACTGAAATACTTTAGTAGGTAGGTTGTCTATTTGTCACAGAAACCTGCATCTGGCATCCAAAATGAGCTGCAGCTATAGCACAGCTCCTGATCTGAAAAATCCCCAGTAAACAGAAAAACCTCATAACCTGATGTCATGAATAATAAAGGTTGAAATACTCCTCCCACTCCCTCCCCCCACCCCTCCATATCCGATGTGATAAATTCACCATTTATTAGCTTCTGATTAAACTATGCAAATTTGCTCATAACCAGCTTGTAACTTTATAACATATATGTGACATTTTAAATGTGGGTTACCAGTAATAGGACTGTACTTACGGTCAAGAGAAGTGAAAGAACACAAAAGCACAACTGCACATACAGACTACAAAGCAGCAGAGCACTTGAGGTACAGCATTCCGCTGTTAAGTCAGCCACTGCTTGCAACTACTACGTAACACATTTGTTAAGATACAGGCAAGGATTTGTCTCAAAAGCTCACATCTTTTTCATAGTTGAAATACACTGCTTTGATTTGAAGAACAATGCACTCCTCTCCATTGAGAATATCCCGTTTCTAAAACGTGATTAATCCTTTGCCTCTGTCACGTTCATACTCCCAATTCATAGTTCACAACCAAGAAAGTAAAATCCAGAAAATGAATCTGTGCGAGCTAAATTTCCCTCAGTGACACTTTGCACTTTTCAATTTTATTCACTTTAAGAAGCAGTATGTAGTCTTCTTCCAAAACATCATTTTTATCTGTCAACTGTCCAATTAACAACAACGAAAAAACAATTTAAATATTAAATCCATATATGTTTTAAAGGGATTCTGGCCTAAATTATAGAACTTTTAGGCTACGAGATGCGTTCTCATGCATGAAAAGGCACCAGAATACACTCCTTCATTAGACTTATGTAGCAGCTTAGTGCTGAGAAACAAGCAGTTTCTATGGGGAAAATGAGAAGACCAAGTGTGCTCTAAAAAGACAATGATATACTGCAACTAATTTGATCGACAAAATCTGACACAAACAAAACAGAAGTAACAATAATTATTTGGTACAACTGTTGCATTCTCAGTAAAGCATCTCAACCCAACCCATTCTTCCACGAGTCAGCATAAAACCCCCACTTTTTTCTCCCTACTAGTGAACTTTCGTGATTAGAAAATGCCAGTGTGAGAATTTTTGCCCTAAGACATTAAGAATGAACTTCTGCTGGGACCCCGTGTTTGTACCTTACATTGGCTTTTTATGTTAGAAAAAGTCTAACCATATGAATACTTTTACAGAACTTCACATGATGTATGACTTTCGGACGTGAACACTGTTATTCAATTACACTCATTATCTTAATTCAGCATCAATTTAGCTACCTAATACCAATGACTACTAAATCAAATCTTGTGCACTGAATTTAATGCATGAGGACTGCAACTTTCTGTACCTCTTCACCGTTCAGAACTTAATATTCTTCTCACTTATCTCTAGTTAACATCCCCAAGTTGTACGTGCTTTACACTTGGTGCCGAGAACTGGGACTGTTCAGTCTGGAGAAGAGGCGGCTCAGGGGTGACCTCATCACTCTCTATAAATACCTGAAGGGAGGTTGTCGTGAGCTGGGGTCAGCCTCTTCTCCCACGTTAGTGAGAAGACTGGGGGGAATGGCGTCAAGTTGCACCAGAGAAGATTCAGGTTGGACATGAGGAAAAATTTATTCTCTAAGAGTGGTGAGGTGCTGGAACAGGCTGCCCAGGGAGGTGGTCAAGTCACTGTCCCTGTAGATGTCAAAGAGATGTGCAGATGTTGTATGAGGGGAAACAATTTATAGGAAATATTGGTGGTAGTTAGACTGAATGACCTCGCGGGTCTTTTCCAACTTCAGTGAGTAAATGATTCTATTTCTTACATGAAGGCTCTCCAACAGACTACTCAGTATGAATGCCATAAAAGGTTAATCAATTTCCACAGTTATCTAACTTTGCATTAGTAAAATGAGCAGACCCTCTTCACCCTCATCATACTGTTTTTGGAAGCAGCAAGCTGTAGAAAATGTGGTAGTGAGATAACAATGAAGCTCATAGGTCAGCAGTGGCTGAGACAGAAAAGGCAGCTGAGACACTCCTCTGCAGCAGGTGGCAAGTCAGAAAATGGAAAGCTGAGGCACCAAAATGTAATATCCAAAAGATGAAAACATTTTTGTAATAATGCAATGAAGCATGTTCCCAGCACGGGTACAACACCCTACACGTAATTCCAACATCCCTTCTTATGCTTTTGAGATAGGTGTCAGGAAACCATGATCTTTGCAGTCTTTCACGCTGGCTTCCACATTAAGGACATTAATACCTGTACAGGGACTGGACCAACATTAACAGGTAACAAGAAAAACTTAAGTGACTCGAAATACACACATACATTCCTTTCTTCTTTACTCCTCAGATTTGTATTACATCAAAGAATCCTTGGGAGAAATGGTACTGATGCAGTGTCACACAGAATATTCTGAACAACTGGATGAAACGAGCACACCCTTCTCTCACCTAGGAGATTACAATGCTGGCAGGACATTGGTACAAATATTTTCATCAGTTTTAGAAACTTCAAATTTGTTCTTTTTTATTAGCTTCACCTAATTGGCACACATTTCTTTATCACACATGATGAGATACACTTTCATATCTCAGTTGCAATTGAAGAATGACCAATCTAAATTCTTTCCACATCACCAAGCCCTTATCAGCGAGATAAAATTACTGGACGTCATTTCAGATAACTTCAGCAGCCCAAACAGAAACACTTTCCATATAACCAAAGTATATTTCAAGGATGTGCTCTTTAAGTTGGATGCTCACAGAACAAGAGGAAGTTATACTGTTTTTCTTTAAATCAGAGCAGAAATTGCTTCCCCAAAGGCATGAATTCTTTAATTCTTGCTATTGTCAGAACTCGCTCTGCACCTGAAGCTCAATGCTACGGAAAGCGTACCTCCACGAGGACAGCAGAACCCTAATCCACCTTTCCTTCTTCGGAACTTCTGATGACATTTTTAGGTGCGTTAAGAAGAAAGCCAGAACTTGACATTCATTTGACAATTCTGAAACATGCTGCAACATCACATAGCAAACGTTCTGACAGTTGACTGACAAACTGTGAAGAAAATGGCATTAAGATTTCTTCTCTGATATCATTTCGCTGTTCATACCCCGATTCCGTACTGCGGCCCGTAAAGACACTGTGACCTTTTCAGGGAGTTTCACCACATTTAAGGACCAAATCTTAGCTGACAGGAAAACTTCTACTGAGCTCAGATTTTAAGTGGCTTGAGTAATTCTAATTTGGTAATTTCATCCAATGAAAAAAAGTAACAACTTCCAAAGCAATACTGTCTTACCCTATGCTCAACTTCCATTTCTGCAAAAACTGGCAAAGATGAGAACTAACTAATGGAGACAAAACTGTGATCAGTGACATTAAAACACAATAGCAAAAATAAACAAACCCAAACATACTTCTTATACACCTGTACATACACTCAATCTTAATGACCGCGTGATCTGTGCACCACCTCAAAGTTTCTTCCTACTTGGACCAGCTGCTGTTTTGCTGATGATCTCTTCTGAATGTAAATATCTTAATTATTAACAGTGCTTGATCTACTTAGTGAAAACAGCAAAGGAAATCTATGCAAGGCTGCAATGTAACAATTTTTCCATAAGTGAACAGAGATTTTATTTTGACAAGCCAACAAGACAATGCATGTATCTTACCAAAGTTTCCTGCTGAATACTCAAACGGAATGATTTATTAATGTGTAAAACCCAAGTACCATATGCTATCAATATCCTGTTGCCTTTCCTTGATGTAACTTTACAAGATGCATACCGTGACATCACATAAATCTTTAGTTTCAAATCAGACCATGACCAGCCACAGGAGTAGACAAACATCATCATCACAGAGATTCATGCTTCTTTATGGGAAGCCAAGGTTCCAGAACACTCCCCAGTTGCCATCATTCACTGGAATTTTTTTTCTTTGTAATGAAATAAACATGGAATAGCTCAGCCTGTGAATACATTCGCGATGCTTTTTGTAGCCAGATTTTATGTTTCTGTGTGGATATACTGTCCTAGGGATGCATCTGTTCTTAAGACAGCCTGAAAAGCACAGAAAACCGACTTGAAACCAAGGCATTTACATTAAAGCAACCTCACTGCTTTGGGGAAAGTTACAGAGGCAGAAACTCCTTTCATGCTGCATATTCCCAACAAGAAACTGTACAATCCTTCAACACCCACCTTCAGTGGAAGCTAATGCAAACACCCATACGGAACTGCCACCGATTTCATAGAACGTACCCAGTTTATTCATGGTCTGCACACAGGCCCTGTTCTCTAAACACACTGCGTGGCAGCACACTTCTTTCCTCCCATGTATGAATGTGCTGGAAACAGTTTAAGAAGTGCTACAAGACAATACAACAATTTAAACATTTACTTCAGAAGAAAAAACTAATTATGGATTTTATCACTTTTTTTTTTTTTTTTTTTTTTTTTTTTTTTTTTAAGTTTTCAGGCACCACAGATCTTTTTCACACAGTTTCTTCTGTAGTCCTAAGAGACTATCAGGTCTATACCCACAAGAGCATCAGCCTATGAAGTCACTGTCAGTAAGCCTAACATCTGATTTGCAATTACAGCAGCATGTCTCATTAGGCCAGAGAGAATTCCTACCCCTCTTCATATCCAATAGAAAGTTCATTCTTAAATAAAATCCAAGTGTGTGCTCTTCTAATTTTTTTTTTTTTTAATCTCTTAGAACCCGTTGTGTTTTCCATTTTATTGTCGTTGTAACCATCACTACTACCCAGAGGAACACCAGGACACACTCCCTGGAACACCCCCCAGGAACTGCTGCTCTTAACAAGACAATCACTTCCACATTTCCAGAAGCCAGGCCTTGCTCTGTGCAGTTCTGTGCTGTACCAGTTTTCATCTATCACAGCCTCCCCCAACACTACAGTATGACATATTATTAAAAAAAAATAAATCCACAACAAATTACCGTTACATACAGATATACATTGAGTGCAACAGAATTATTTTCAGTTCAAGAATTGCTTGTATTTTATAAATCCAAGCGTATACGCATCAGAAACATGAGATGAAGAACGGGCACATATGGACGTTACACAAAGCAATTAAGACAAAAGGTGGCGAAGACTTCTTTGAACACTTTTATTCCAAAGGCTCCACATTAAGCACCCACTGCGGCAGATACAGGTTGGGCACAGGTGAGAGCAGGAAACTCCTCATTTCCGTGCACATTCCGCCCCAGCCAACGACGGAACCTCCTGCCTCCCCTCGATCTTACCTTGATTGTTTGGGGCCTCATGCAGGTCACACAGCCTGGCTGTGGTTTCTGCCCTTGCTAACGCTTAGATCAGGCCGAGGGGGATGTAACCGCCTGCTCGCTCCCCGCTCCCACCTAGCAGGGTCCACCGCCGTGCCCCGCGGGCCGCAGCCCGCCCTCACACCTATGCGCGTTCCCGGCCTCCACGTGGCCGCAGGCGGACGGCTCCGGGGGACGGGGCGCCCCCAGCCCGCGCTTACGCTCGGAAAGAGGGCGAGGGAAGCGGCAGCGATAGCTGGCACGGAGCGGCGGACCGCCTCCCCGGAGTAGCGGGCCCGCCAGCCGCCGCCGTCCCCACGGCGCCCCCCGGAGCGGCCTGGAACCGCCGCATTCCGCACCCCCGCTGCGGGAGGGCGGCTTCACCTGCCGCGTGGCCGCCCCGCGACGATGAGGAGAGCGGAGCGGGGGTCCGGGCTCGCGCTCCCCGCCTCACGACACGGCGGCCCCCCCCCCGCCGCCCCCGGCCCCTCGCCCACCCGGCGGGTCCGGCACCGCCACGTCACGAGGCGGCCGCGCCGCCGTGCCCCCCGCTCCGCATCGCGGGGAAGGAGATGTCCGCTAGTGCCCGCCGGCTCCCGCTCCTCGTCCGCAACCCCGGGCCCCCCCGCCCCCCCAACGCCGCCGGCCCGAGCCAGCCGCCACCCGCACCGCCGCGCCGGCCGCTTGTGGGGGAGGGAATGTAAACAAATGGGGTTTTATAGCTACCTCACTCGAGTGCCGTGTGCATCTCCCTCTCCGCTCGGTACCAAACCGCCGCGGCGCCTCCTCCTCCTCCTGCAGCTCCTGCCGCCGCTACGCTATTCGCCAACCACCGCTACGCCAACTGCTGGCGCGCTCGCCACAGTCGCCCCTACGTCCTCGCAGCCCGCCCGGCCCAATGCGGAGCCATTTCCTCCCCTTCCCCCTCGCTAAGCTACCCCCTCCCCTACTCTATTGCCAGCTACGAAAATGGCGTAGCGTTCCCTCCTCCCCTCCCTGCGGCGCCTTGCGCTCATCACTCAAGCGAGCGGGGCCGGGTGGCAACGCGGCGGAGCCTCGCGGAACCCCGGCTTCGGGCCGCGCCGTGCCGCTCGTTCTGAGGGGAGCTCGCGCGGAGATACCGCGGAGAGACGGGCGAGTCGCCCCGGACGAGCCCCTGTCGCCCGGCTCGGGCCCCCCTCGGCCGACGGCTGAGGGAAGCGGGGCCCCGTGCCCGGCTGAGGGCGGCCTGGGCGCTGCCGTGGCGGCGGGGCCGGGCCTCCGTTCAGCCGCCGCCGAGTGGAGCGCCGGCGGAGCCGGGAACGGACTGCTCGGGGGGGCGCTCGACTGTCGCCCCGGGAGCGCTCCAGGAAGGAGACGAGCTGCCCCGGCTGCCTGAGCCCTGCGAGCCCGGCAGCCTTATCGCGAAAGAAAACTCGCATTACGGGATGATAAACACGGCCCCTACTCGAGGTGCGGCCCCTGATCGCAATGTATCTGATTCCTCACCAACATTATAACAGCTGTAGGACTCCAAGAGAACGTACGCAGTGCCTTACGTAAATTAAAACCTTTCCCGGAACAGCCCCGCGGCTCAGCAGACATTTTGGTTTGCAGTGTACGACCCAGAGCGTGCAGCAACCCTTCACCTCAAATGCTGCTTAAATCAGCCAGCTTACTGTGTCATGGCTGTTTGCAGGAAGCCTGCTCAAAGGCCGAACAGCAGTTGAACGCGTTACGAATGACTTAAGCCATTTCCTTTTTAATTCTGAGAAATTTGCATGACTTGTTCCTCCAAAACGAAGTGATGCTTCCCTAGCAGGCTTCAGGCTGCAGCAGACCTCCCCTCTTTCTGGCGCAGGAGGCACTCATATTTCTCGCAGACTCTCCTGATACCGAGATGAAGTAATCCACTTAATCCTTTCCAAGCACGTCCCTTTGCTGAGGTGGCTGGTACATCTGTGCTGCCCTAGGTATGGCTCGGCAGAGCCAGAGCCGATCCTACCCGCAGTCCTACCTCAGCACAAGTCTCATCCCAATAGCCTCACAAAGTAAATTTTTGCTCGACAACATATCCTTGGAGTACAAAGACAGCTTTAAATACCAAAAATACAACGTGCTCATATCATGAAAGAAAGTTGGCATCCCTGTGTCTCCAAAAAAAAATCACATAACCATGAAACTGAAGTCACGGAGACAAACAAAACAGCAACAAAACCACCACCACTAACATTTTCCTGATAACTTCTCTATGAGTATTCATTGTAATCTGAGAACCACCGTTCAGGTCAAGGTTTGGGAACTGTTAAACGTGATTTGGAGGTCCTATACCACAATACTGCCCCAGATTGTTTTATGTAGTTGGAATAGTTTCTGCCTCAAAGCAGGCCCTTTCAGCATATTTGTACAGCAAATACAGTACAGACCCGATTCTGACATTGGTCATTAGACACGTACCATAGGGTACATTGCACCTTGCGGTGAGGTTACTTCTCCCTAGTGTTAATCCTATATTTTAGTACACAAGCTGCCTGTACACAGATACTTGAAAGAATTCCCTGCCATGTACTGGGAAGTACAAGTTTCTGCACCTCAGTTTCACAAACCAAGAACAAAACCTGTTAAATCACATATTACTGTGAGAAGTACGCTTCCCTGTAAAGCACGTGGAGCAACTTTCTGTGCTGCGGGGAAGCTTGTACAAGAAAACAGGGAAGTCAGTACCTGCAGGAGTGCTGATAGCTTGGTACAACACAAATGCACAGAGCAGATCCAGACTGATTCTTCAGGATTTATGAGCAGAGTGATATGTTACCATGATTTTATAAAAGAACTCACTTAAACCCCCCGCCCTCTTTTCTCAGCAGGCACTTTCTGAATACAGCTGAGCAGTACCTGCTCTTAAGTGTGGTTGCAGGATGGGAACATGTCCTGCTAAGTGATGTGGATGAGGGCTTCTAGTAAGGTTCCTCTCAAGATGAAGTCCTGTCTAGACACACATCTCCAGTTTCAGAAGAGTGCTTCACCCTCTTCCCCTTTCCCATGTTCCACAGAACTGATGACTTGGCCATCATACCCAGGTTTAGTTCAGCAAGTTGTGTTGCCACAGACAAAAATAAAGGGAGAGAAAGGATGTAGTGTTATGTTTTGAATACAAGATGTGGGCCTAAAGAGAAATGCAAGGTTGGATAGAATTTGAGAGATATCATATACTGATTTCCTGTTCTCCCTTTGTAAAACCCAACTATATGTGCAGGATAAAAACATGAAGAGACTTATCTATGCATGTATATAAGTAGTTTGTTTAGGAGGAAGTTTTACTCGCAGTGAATTTAAAAGGGGAATTTATGTTTTGCTTCCGCTTACATTCTTACGTCCTGTTACCTGTTCTGCACAAGGCTTCAGCTCTTTTTGTCTCTGATTGTAAGCTGAAAGAAGAGTCTTTGTGGAAGTATCCATTCAGGATTAGGAACAACAATAATAATGAAAAAAAAAAAAAAGAGAAATTTGCTTGGAAAGCTTGTAGTTGACAGTGTTGACACATCTACCATTGTCATCATTTGTTGCCAAAATTGAGTTTTGTGCCCTTAAAGCAAAGTTCCCTGGTAAATTCAACTTTTGTTAGTTTAAAAATACTGTTGTCTGAAGAAGCAGCCAAGATGATAGCTTGAAGAATCAAATTCCTCCTTCATTCACAAACTTCTGTAACCTCTGTCCGAGGATTTCTTCAGAATTCATGGCAGTTTGAATGCCAGTATACCTGGTTTTATGGTTTACGTTATTTCCTTTCCTTTTCTTTAAACTACTGTTACAGCTTTTGTTCTTGATTTTCTGAGAGCCCGAATCAAAGTCAGAAATGCCATTTCTTATTGGACTATTACCTGTTCAGCTTGTCAGGTAGTTTCATGGAGATAGCAAGTGGCACAATTAACCTTGAGGAGATAAAGAATGGCTAACAGGGCAAGGCCTACTTGTCAAGCAGAGAGATTTTACCAAGTTACTTTGGAACAGAAGAGCTTTACTACAGGAGGCGTTACTCAGAAGTATGCTATCAAGAACTGCTGAAGAGCAGTATTGGGAATCACACAGAAGGCAGTTTCTTTCCTTATTACATCGTTTTTAATCTGGATGTCAAAGTGTGACATGTTGGCAGTTGTCTCCTCTGTTGTGAACTTACCAATATACTTACTATATAACGATATGTAGTTAATTATACTGCTCAGATTTATCTGTACTTTCAGTATTCAGTATAGCTGTTTGGTAGGTACTCATTCCCAGAGGGCAATGAGATTGGGTCCTGACAAAGAAAAAATCTTCGCTTATGGCAGGGATGTAAGTTAAGGTATTTAAGCATTTGGATGAGCTTAAGTATCACCACAAGTAAGTAGTGATTCTAAGATGAAAGCTCAAGCTTGGAAACAGGCAGTGATGTCCTCCAGGGGATTTTGCAGCCTCAGGATGAGTTGGCTTGTTTGCATTGAATTTAAATGCCAAGTTTATTTACTTTAGGGCAGTATATAAAAATGGTACTTTCAGTGGAGACTGTATGTGCTCTTTTCCATGCTCCTGCTGAACTGGGTGATCTTGTTTAAGCTTTTGTTTGGTAGATTAGTTTATTAAGTTCTAACTGGTTTCAGCTATAGAAATTAAAGTGATAACTCAAAGTAGCTCTTGTTGGTTTTGCGCCAACCAAAAAGGACTATTTGAAAGTTTCTTCACTGATAAGATGGGACAAACAGGGAAAATGAACTTAAGCTGTGTTGTTGTTAGAAGAACAATTCTTACCCTTCTTCTTTTACAACATGTACATATTCCCCATAAAGGCAGCATACGTAGGACAGCATATATATTTGTATAGGCACGTGTAGGTTTTGAAGCAGAAGTACTGATGTCAGTGACTTGCTGTGTGTAATTTTAAATGAGGCACTAGTGTAAATAATGACAGGAAATACTTTTAAACAGAAGCCTGTGATTTTGTTCAAGCATGCTAAAATAAGAAACAGATTTTTAAGAAGTTTGTTTCATAACTTTTTATAAAGACTATTGTGGGAAAGGGTTTGGCTTTTTGTGTTTTTTTTTTTTTTTTGTTTAGTTTAGTTTTGTTTTTGCTTTTAAACACGCACTGACATTTTTAGAGAAAAGAAGTTAAAAGCTTTTTCACTGGCTGTACACTTGGTTACATAAACATCAAAGGACATAGGCAAAAGGGTGTGTGATGCTGCAGCAACAGCTGAAGTATTTGTTCCTCACACAGACTTTTTTCCTGCAGTTAGACAGAAGCCAGTTTGACTTGCAGATGTTCCGTTAGTTTTGCAAAGCTAGCAAATGCTAGTATGACTTACCCACAGCAAGACTTTTGCTGGGAAGACTTTATTTGTTTAAATGACTCTGGCTTTACTGCGTTATTTCTTTTAGTACAGTTTGCTAGACCTGCTGTATGTATCAGCCCAACGCCCTTCACTGGATCTAAGACTCAGCAGGTTTGCTGTAGCAGGGAAGGGAGAAGATTCAAAATGGAAGATACTAAAAGTGAGGACAGCGTGTCACAGCCTTCTTCCTCTCTGGAAAGTCTGTGTTTATTTTTCTCTTTCCTTCCTGCCTTTTGAAGACACCTGCTCTCAGTGGTATTTTTTTCTGTAGCACTAGTTACATATACAAAGACACACTTGGAGTCTATCTTCATACCAAAAAATATGAGGATATGACCCAGACCGTCTGCTCTATTGTATGATTTGTCAGCCATACAGTTTATACTGCTCTATCACACCAGTTATTCTTCAGCCTTTGTGTTCTTATAACAAGCAAGCAGAACATAAGTTTTGGATTGACCCTTCTCATAAGGTTGTCACTTTTTTAGGACAAGGCAGTAAAAAGCCATGATGAGATGAAAAGGCACTTGTGGTCAGTTGCTTCCTTCAGCACATGACTAGGGTAAGACTGCTGAGCACAAAGAACTCGTTCCCAACCACAGAAAGGCTGTATGGGATAAATACGGGATATTCTCTGCTGGAGCCATGCAGGGTTCAAAACATTAAACAAAGATGTGTTAGCTGGCTAGGTGGAGTGGACTGCAAATTCCTTTAAAGACCTGTATTTATAAAAGAAAACTGGATCGGTTCCAGAACTGACCCGCCTTGCTGAAAGGGAAATATTGACTTTAATGTAATCTCTTCACATGTTAAGGAATTTTACACCCTCTTCTCAAATAGAATGGAAAAGACTAACAGTACTCTCCTTGATATTATTTGAAAGAATCAATGAACAGACTGAAGTAAGAAAATGAAAGTCAGTATCTTTTATGTCAGTCCTTGCCAATTTTTAACCTCCGCTTTAAATGATTAGCAGTATTTACATATAGCCAATACCTAGTTGAAGCACAGCTCTTCTGAAGCTAGGTTTTAGTCAGCAGCTGGGGTGAAGTTCCTCATTTCTTGTACCTTTGTTACACATGGAAGTGGAAATGAGAAATTTAAAATAATGTAATTCGTGCAACATCAGCAGGTGGAACTGGAAAGCCAAGATGTCCTTAAGTTTCTGTTCTACTTGTTTTGAATGCGTGAGGAGGGACTATACAGTATCAAGAGTGGAAGAGGAGTCACTAGTAACTACTACAGATATGCTTCAGTTACATAAGCTTGAATGGACAGCAGAGGATGTTGTTTAGCCTCATCCCTTTATCATATAACTCAAGCATCATAGGGACGAATTCACAGGGAAGACAAGAACATGAACTCTCAGGGAAAAGGAACACCATAGTTATTGTTTGCAGAAATAAAACAAATTATGAATGGAATATTTCTTACGTCTGCTTGTTCATAAGTTAACTGTACTAGTAGGAAAATGTAAAACCAACAGGAAGACTCTCAAGATCATTGCTAACCGGCCTTCTGTTTAAGGAGCTTAGCTAACTCAAAAAATAGTTAGCTTAACTTTTGCTGTGTTGATCCTTCCATGTCTGATCATATAATAAGTGATGGGAGAAGATAGATGCTGGCCTTCAGTGTCCTATCAACTTTAAAGGTACACCGTCTCTGAAATGCTGGTATGTATTGAAGTCATGGGTTTTTTTCCCCATAATGTTTGTTATTGTTTTAAAATCTATTTCACTTGTATTCTGCAATTCTGCACGTTAAAGCTCCCAGTTTCTAAACATTAGTTAAGTACCAGGAGGGTTATGAATTAGATTAGGAAACACCACTGTTTCCAAATCTTTCACTACAGGCATTTCACAGTACTACTAGGTGTTGTAGCTTTATTTTGGATGTTGCTACCCCAAAATGCTTTGCAGAGTTGGATGGTAATTACAGTTTTAATGACACAAGTAGGAGTGTGAATTCAAGCATAAGCAGCTGTGGAGAAAAAAGTAAACTTCAGCTGAGATACACAGTGTTGAAGCACAGGCACGCACAGAACATGGCTCAAATGACAAGAAATGTGAAAATATGAGATGAATATCGCTGAAATTACATGAAGGAAAAAGTCATGTGAATATGCACAGCTGAAAGCTGGGAAGAGAGGCAAAGAAATGGGGAAGCCCTGCTCCACTGCCATTTTTCAGCTGTATGACTTTGCAGCCTCACTTGATGACTTACATAAAACAGAACTCCACTGAGATTGAGCTATAGCAGCAGGAAAGAGTAACAGTGATAAACATAACCCATTTTCTGTTAGAAAAGGAAGAGAAGTTTAAACCACATCCTCAAATAAGCATGGGACTAGACAGACTGCTTGTGGAAGAGGGGACATGGTCACGCGTCTTTGCTGACATGTCAGATGATGCATTTGGCAGGTATGAGGGTATCAAGAGAGCTCTGAGAAGATTCAGGAGTGGGAATGCCTGTAACCAAGTAGAAGAAATAATGGCTGGGTTGGAATAGCATTAATTACAGAGATAACAAACAGACTGTCAAACTGTAAGGAAGCAAAAACGCCTCAAGCAAGCTTGATGCCAGTTTTGACCACACTGAAATTAAAAAAAAAAAAAAAAAAAAAAGTTACTCTTGCAGATACTTTATTTCATTCATTATATTTATGTCTTTCTACCTCTCTCAGGTAACCTTCCCTTCATTTATCTGTTACCTTCCCCTTTGTAACTGAAAATACATTCCTATATATACAACAAGAAGCTCGCCACCATGGTACCGCTAATGAAGTAATTGCAGAGTTTCCCAAGAAAAACATGCAAGGCTGAATTCATGCTGTTAGTTGGCACAGCAGTCGGAAAAGGATATTTAAAACTAAATGGTAACCAGAAAAAAGATGTTCTTTATAATGAGAAGTTAGAGTTTGTAAAGCTCTGTAATAGTGTATTTTCATTACTATTTTCAGAAACATTTTTCTATTACTTAAAGGTTAAATATATATGAGACAAATCTGATGGATTAACTGCAGATAAAATTTAAAGTTATAAAACCTTTTATCTACCTAATTTCCAATTCACTAAAATACTAAGAATTAATTTCTGAGTATCAACGTAGCATCCTTTGTCAAATAAACATGTTTAATGAAAAGAAGGAACTCCAAGACACTGTTTATTAAAACTAAATACAACTAAAACTCAAGTCAGTACTTAGTAATACCTTGCCAAGAAGCTAGGAATATTTCAGGTGAGCCTGTTACTTGAAAAGAGACTGCTCAGGGTTGTACCAGTCATAGAATCATATCACACAACCTGTCGTGGTTAGGGTTGCCAACTACTAAATACCTGGTTGGGGCTGACTCGTTGCCAAATTCCCATGTAAAACAGAGGCCAGATTCTAGGAAAAACCCATCCTAAAACCTGCTGACAAACTTATCTCAAATGACCAGAAACACCTATCTGGACAGTGCAATTCCAGGATAGCTTTATGTATATATGGACTGCATCAAACTCATAACATAGGGATGACTGGAATTCCCTGCTGTTATTATGAGAGGACTTCAGTTTTAATTTAATTTACAACCCTACCCTAAAATGAAGGCATATTAATATTGGCCCCATCAATATAAATGACACTAACAGTATCACAGGTACCACTAATTCGAATAAAATAGTCTTGGTTATTGCAACTTCTAAAAAGCAGTGAATCAGAAAAAGGACTGCTGGTCACACACCCCCTCCCCCTAAAGAGCGGATCCATCCACTTACACAGTGCGGAGTGCCAGATTCATCATGCAGGGCAGCAGTGCCTGATTCTTGACCTTTCCCTCTTTCTCCTCTTCCTCACTTGCATGGCATATAATCACTTCCCTCATCATGAAGAGCTGCTATCTATGCAGTTTCTTTTTAAAGAGCTGCACGAGCAGGGCTTTTTTATTTATTATTACACTGAAATTGAACTTTGAGCTAGTAAAACCAATATTATTGCAATGCTGTAGTCCTACAACTGGAGCTGCTGTTTTCACAGGACAGGTCTAATCACTTCACAGAACTTGGGGCTGTTGAGCTCTGAGGGGTGTGCAGTGTAGAAGGAGCCAGATACTGCTAACAGAGAAGCAGCAGAGGGCTGCTTTTTCAGAGGGTACTGCTGAGAGTTTTCAACCTAACCAAAAAGTTAATGCAGAGAAAAACAAAAAAATTTTGCAGGAGAGAGTGGAGGGTATAAAAGGTGGTGCATCTTTTTCTTTTGAAACACCATTTGAGTCACACTGCATAACAGCACAGGAACAGCACTCATCTCAAAAGTCAATGAACTCCTGAGGCAAAACGGAACCATTCCTTATGCTGACATAATCTGGTCAACAGAGAAGTTCACTAGACAGAGATGTTCTCAACAGAGATGTTCCTAACAGACCACTGCTTTTTAATGCTACAGATTACACAGTGAATTTAGGGGGTGCTCAAAGGCAGATTTCCCCTCTAAAGTAGTCTCTTTCTTCATTTCCTCCCATTGCCATTACGAGTACATGACAGAAAAGTCATGTCAGTCTTAGCACATTACCAAATTGCCACTTACGGATTTTTTTTAGAATGTCAAGAAATGTATTTCTTAAAACACTTAAGTCAGTGCTGATGTCTCCTCCGCTTATTTGTAGCAGCATTAGTTACATTGGAATTATGACTAAAAAGTGATGGGAATCTATCACTGCTCTCCTCCGAAGTGACTGAGACTGCTGTCACACGGCACCTCACACTGCCTGCCCGGGGAGGCACTGGGCACATGAAGGACACATGCGTTCTGCTCCTGAGGTACTGACGATTTGTTTCCCCAAATTAAGTTTTCAAACAGTTTTCCTTCAACATCACACAGGAAGAGACGGTTTGAGAAGGGTTTCCTCTTTGGTGCTGACACACACGGTCATGGTGCTGCTGAAGATTACATCCTAATAAACGTAGCTTCTCCTCTGTGGACTGTGTTTGCCTTAGCCTGACATTGTTTTCAGGGCATTTAAAGCTTAGAAATAATATTTATGTGTTCCTGAAACTCTCTTCTGTTTTCAGAAGAAAGCGAGTTGTTAACATAAGTTCAGAAAGGAAACAAAAAATGTTTTTCTTTTGTTTCACTGTGTCATGTCCTTGGAGAAGCAAAACCAGATAGCAGCAACCTCCCACAAAAAAAAAAAAAAAAAAAAAAAAGCCGACTGCTAGAGCTGTTTTAGAGAACTTACTTCGGTATTGGTTTTATGTCTTTTAAAAGGGCTTTAAAGTTTTTGTGCATCACTTTGAGATATCTAGAGGAAGACAACTTTGCCGAGATGTTTTAAGCTAAAATGTAATACAGATTAGTCTTCACTACTGTAAAGCGTTCACAGACTACAAGGTAGAAACGATTACTGAAGTGCTTAAAAGCCAGGAGAATGATACGTAAATGACAGAATTTTCTTCACTGTGCACACAATCAGAACTTCTTTGGCAGAAAGCAGCTTTCCATCTGATAAATCCGTAAGCCCTTAGAAGAATGTACACTAATGTTCACAAGGGAACAGCGAGTCCTGCTCAGACAATGGGATGTGACTTTCCTCTCTCCACCCCCATTGTGCCGGTGGTTGGTAAACTTCCAAAAGAATGTGGAATAAAGATTACTTGGTTTCCATTACCCTAAGGCAGTAATCTACCATGGTCACCTACTGAGCCTAGAGGAGGGGTGATTTTCACTGTTCACTGAAAACGATGACAAAACAAGTTTATAGAGGAGCACAGTACTTAACACTTTGTCAGGCTACAATTCAGGAGTTTAAATAACGCTCCCAGGCTTACACAGGCACGGATTTGCCTTGACTCAGATGCTTAGTAGCCTTTTCAAATCAATGGAAATGCAAATACGCTAAGAGCGAGGCACAAGCACTAGGGTATCGATGACTCACATCCTTTGCATGTCACAACCATTACTGAAAGATGTGCTTGCGAGCACACTCCGAATTTCGCGAAGAGTGTTGGCAGTGGAAGGCAGAGCTTGATGAGACACAAAGGTGGTATGTGTGTGCAGGGATGCTGCCAAGCATTCCTGTCTTGTTCAGATTCTGCCACTCCTGGAGAATCATAGATGCAAAAAGCCAGGCATTTTGAAAGCCATGTCCATTCTTTAAGTACACTACATACACATTAAAAGAAAAACTTGATTTCTGTCAAGTGTGCAACGCAGTAACAACATAATAAGGTTGCTTTTTCTTTTTTTTTTTTATTAGACACTTCATACAAACTGAGTTTAGTATGAACCAAGATTGCATGGGTTCTTTCTATCTCAGACTTTCAGATCTCTCCACTGTGCTGAGAAATATCTGTATACTCTTTGGCTCTTTGAAAAAAGCAGGCTACAAATGGCTGATCTCAAATCTCCTCAAATATGCTCACAATTACAAATGTCAGTTCTCAAGTTCAAGTTTCAGTAATGTATTAAAAATAAAATGGATGAGAAAAAATATACAAAAATATCTTGTCAATGATGAAGCAGTACTGGACGGCTGACAGTTAATAGGCATGGCTTGCTTTCTTTCCCACAGACATCCTTGCACTCCTTGCTCTCTTCCTTCTTACACCCTCAAGAAAATTGTTTTAGCTTTTACTTCTTTGAATTATCTCACTGTAAGCAACATGTTTCATTGCTTTCAAATGTCAGAAGCTGAAGAAAAGTAGGCACTGTAGAGTCTCTAGAAATGATGTACTGTCTGCCTTCAAAATACTTTGCTTCTTTGCTTTACCTTCATTTCTGTGCCTAGGGGGTGTTATTAGAAAGTTATACTTCATAGGAAGTTCTTGTTTGACCACTTGTACAAAAATATACTTTAGGGTGCACTCCTGTAGACCAGCTATAGGAAAAAGTCTAACTGGGAACCAGCAAGGACATCGAGTGAATGAAACTGTTGTCATCTATACTGTCACACAGAGGAGCCAAATGGAGTCACATATACTAGCCTACTGTCAGCAAATATATTAAGCACAAGCAACTTCCTCCAAAATTTCAAAGTAAAACACATAAGTAAACTACTATTATAAGTAAAACAATACAGAAAAAAAAACCCAAACAAATAATATGAGCCTTTCTTAATTTCAGATGAAATAATTTTCTTCTTAGTGGCTGATATGGTGCTTGATGTTCAATAATAAACAAAACCTGACACTCTCGCAACCCTCCTGACTAGAATTAGTGTGGAAAAAGGAACTGGGTCTAACTATTGTAATTCTACATTTAACAACTGCAGAGCAGTTTGTAATAGTTCTGATTCTGTCAGGAAGAGCTATTAGTCTGGACAAATATCTTTTCCAAAACTGAGCCATCATTACTCCAGCAACATCTGCAGCCTCACAAGAATGTCTGATTAACATTAGCTCAGAAACTAGTGCAGCTCCTTTCCAGGCATCAGATGTGTACTTTCTCTTAATTGCTCACAAATGGATTCTGTTTCACTAATGCCTAAATAACCCCATATCTAAAAACATTTAATACAGAGATGGAAACAGGGTAAATGGTCTTGCAGGAGAGGAATCGAGCAAACATCCTGTAATTAAGGAAATAAAATATTGTAATGTAGTGAGCTTCCACCTCTGAACTGATTAAGGCAGCTCAACAGAAATAGAAAACTATCTGTGCCCTGAGGATGGCTTTCTAGGAAGATGGCTTTCTAGCCAGACCTAATTAGGTATGCAGCATTCAGCTTGTTAATACACTCTGTCTCTTCTGATTGACACTTCTCAAATGATTGTTTTTTCATTAAAAGCTTGGGACATTATTATACCTGGTTTGAACGACCAGCAAATGGGGAGGCTATCATTTATTTTCATGTTACCTGGTAACATGTCTTACATACACAGACCTGTATATATTACCACGCATTTTCCAGAGCAGGATGTCTGTTGTGGAAGTTACTGGTTGGTTTATGATTACTCTCAACTGTTGTATGTGGACTAAAATTAACAGTAGTATTTTCTTCTCTTTTCTTAGTCAGAACATTTATTCATATATTCAGCTGTATGCTACTTACTATGAGAATTTGCAAGTTTAAAACTGCAATGTTAAAAAAAATTCCAAAAATGACTTATCTTCTTCTAAATTATTTTAGAAGAAACATATAAGAGCACTGCTTTCAGTATATCCCAAAATAGGCAAATGAACCCGACAATAATAATTGTTATTTTACTTGTTTCAGTGTGATGTGAAGTCTGTGGGATAGTTTCCATTCACTTTTGGAGGATAATGATAATGTTTTCAAACAGTAATAATGACTAATAAGGAGGTAAAATAGTAAAGGGCTTGACACCAAAGAATAAACAAAAAATGTGCTTTGACTGTGGTCATTACTACAGACTGTTAAAGGTCTGAATGTCTGGACAGAGAATAAAATGCAGAAAGAAAAAAAAAAGCCCTTTGAGGCAGTTAAGTTGAGTTTTCAAGTCCAACAGTGACCTTTCTGTCTCTGATAGTGGGAAGATGCTGCATTTTCAGACTAGTTTAATTCCACTATTACATGACGTTTCTTGCAAGAACAAGAGTAGTGCTTCTCTGTAGAGCATTGACAACTAGACTACAAAAAGCCAGGGTGCTTTGTTCTTTTGTAGAGAGAGGAAGGCCTAAGGTTAAGACAATAATTATGCTCTAGAGATGAAGAGATATGGATTGGGAAGCACTGTGTCTGACATTGCCCTGCAGTAAGAGAGGAAATTGACTTAGAACATCTGTGCAAAGAATACCTGCAGTGTCCTTCATCTGGGGAGTCAAAACAGTCCTGTCTCACTTGAGCTGCATGTTCATATTTTTTTTTGTGCTTCACTTCTTCCTTCTTGCTACCAAAGACTTTTACTAAGGTACAGATTTAATGAAAGTGGAGTATAAAAGTGGGCACATTTTTCTCCCATTAGTCCCTGCTTCTTGCAGTTTTCTTCAAGTTAGCAATCAATTATGAGAAACTGGAGAAGGCTGTGGGATGGGATATGTGTAAAAGTCCCGATGAACAAATTGTTGAGGATGTGGTAAGCATCCTTTATCCAAGTGGAATTATAGCAATAATTCTTCTTGACTAAGACAATACTGAGTCTCATAAGAAGCCCCAAGGTTTGAAATTCTGCTATTCTGCAGAACAAACTTTGGTTGTAACAATGGGTAAACCATAACAGAAGACAGGCGCAGTTAGTAGCTGATGCTCTTAAACTGATGCACTGCCTTGCTCTCACTGACAGAAGGGGAGGGGTAGTGGTCTACCAGCTTTGAACCTGGAGTGGGTTCTTATTAACTGGAGGTGCTCCTGTGTTGGAAGACTTTCTGGGAACTTAGCTACAAATCTCTGTGAGCAGTTCAAATATCCCTGAAGACTGTATGGCAGGAGTAATCAGCAATTTGGAAAATACAGTTTGGATGAACAGAATGGGCTTGCTTCACAGAGGGTTTTTAAAGGTAGGTCAGGATTGTCTCAGAGTAATTATAACCATAGGGTCAGAATCAGTTTCAGGCGAAATTAAAGGGGTGGAAAAAGCATATGATTATACGTTCACTGCTTTAATATTAGAAAATAAAAGGTTTGACCCGAAAAGAGACAAAATGGAAGCTAATCTGGAACAGACAAGTGGCACTTGAGTCAGGTGCCTGGAGGAATTGGCAGTGCTGAAAAGCTTTCTGTTCCCACCTCCCACTTTGGAAAGGTGTATGGCAGATACACTGAGGCAGTACTTCAGGGAAAATTTAGGATTACTGGGCTGGGAGAATGCCAGAAAGCAAGCATCTGAGAACATCAAAGTAGCTCATTTCATACATTGAACCAGTTTTGGAAGTGACACAGGTTATGAGACATCCTTTTCTCTTCAGCTTTGACAAGCCATACTGTATTGTAACGCCCCTGAAGCTCTCAGAAAGCAGTTCTAGCTATTTGTCAGTCATATGCCCCTCTTACCACTATTCAGGCCCCAGATATACATTTAAAACTATTTTTTTCTAGAGTTTCCTCACAGCTGCATCTCTGAGAAAAGAAGTTGCTTTAGCAATGGAGAATTACCTCAGCAATAGCAAACACTGTAATGGGCTCAATGTGCAAGTATTTTGTACACATAGATCCCCTGGAAGATCTATCAGCTTGGGAGGATCAGCCAGTGATACTCTGTTCTAGAAGGGCATTGTTTTCCTAGGTGGAGGATTGTTTGAGAGAACAAACAGCTTTGGTATATTGGTCTTGTCCTCGGTGAAAGACTCCAGAGCTCCTTCTCATGTGCAGTTATTGCAGACATAATAATAGTATGAGGTTTTCATCCATAATTGCCCCTGTGTGGAAACCCATGGCATCCATTCAGTAGGTGTCCACCTGCAGCCTCTATGAAGATAGCCTAATGTTCCCTATGCGTCACACATCACATTTATTGCGTAAAATTGGTGTCCTTGCAATATAGTCCTCTCAGACGTCCTTTACTGGCAAACAATAATCCCTCAGTATGACAGTTAAAATACATGCCACTGCTCCCCAGACAAGGAGAGGAAGATATAATGATTCCTTCCTCTTAATGTCAGCTTTGGGCAGACGGGCTCTTGAACCTGGTTAAAATCACAAAGATGATTTCTTTTCACAGTAATCTGAATGAAAAGCAGAGCCTTATTAACTAGTAGGAACACTAAGGTAAAGTATTTTCTAAAGCTCTCTTCTGAGGGAGTCCAGATGAACTTGTTTAAAACAAAACACATTAATCTGGCATTTTAATTTGGTGTTAATTGCTGTATAAATGATTGGTGAAATAAAAATTGAACAGCACATTGTCATTTCTGATACTAGCGCAGCCGAATGCAGAAGCAGTAAAAGCGACTTAAAACTAGTGAAGAGAAAAGAGAAGCAAAAAACTAGAAGCCATGTGATATATCAACCTTGTTCTAAAAAGAATTTACTACGTTTGAGTTTTAGTAAATTCTATGTCTGGACCTGGAATAGCAGAATAGCACTTAGTGCTTCAAAGTTAGATATACCGAAACAGTATTATCATTTCTAGTGATCTGAGGAGTAAGGCTTGTAAATGGATGTAAGTAATTAAAGTACACAAGCAAGCATTAAAAGGAGCATTGTAATACCTGGGCCTGAAGATTAAAGTTAGAAGCATAAGAAAATCTTGCTATGTTACATACCAGCACAGATGAACAATGGGAAATATAACAGATTTATCACAGATATTTCCACCCTGTCTACTAGCAAATAAAGGTTTTTTTTTTTTTGTTTTGTTTGTTTGTTTTTAAGGAGAAAAGTGCAATTTTTTTTTCCTATTAAATTAAGGTAATCTAGTGGCCAGTACTACTTTAATATAGACGCACCTGGAATGATGTATTAATGATTAAATGGAAGAGCTTGGGAGAATAATGAAGTGAATAGACCAGATGATAGTGGAAAAGGAAGATTAAGATAAGAAATTCTAAAAAAGTAAAATCATAAAAGGGTATTCTGGTATAAAGATGAGGGTATAATTGGATGAATATGAGTAGACTTTAAAAATGCAAATATGAGATGAAAAGAAAAAAGGAACCAAGAAAGACATTGTAAGCAAAGAGGGAAAAAGTTTTGTTGGCTCAACAAGAACAGTGACCTTCAAGAACAAGTTTGATAAAGACTAAGAAACACTTGAATTCTTAAGGAGGTATTTTAAAACGGGAGACAAATCAAGGTCAATTCTGATTAGGATGTGAATTTGCATGGTACCAGCAGCAGTTCAGGAAAACAAAAAGGAAAAAAATCAAAACTGCTCTGATTAGGACTTTGCTGAAATTACCTGAAAATTGCCAAAAGACATAATATTGAAGGACACCATTGTTGATCATTCTATACTTTTGATGTTGTAGGTAGAATTGCTGCAATGTCGGTTAGTAGTTTTGGTTAGGAGCACGTACTTGTATATTCATCATGTAGAAGTAAATGTGTAAAAGGATGTAGATGAGTACAATCTGAGCAAGACAACAATAGTTTCGAAAGTCTCTGTACTGTCTAGGACAAGATTTTTTCTCACAGAAAAGTATGTGGTAAATATTTCAGTGCCTAACTCTATCAAAGTCCCTGAAACCTCTGTAAGAGCTCTCTAAATCCACGTTCATATATCTTGTTAAAAAATATTCATAGCAGCTGATACACTAAAGCTGCTAAGATTCAGTGATAGGAAACAGTAAGTGTTATTAGTTGCACAGTCTTCACTATATTAGTACGTTATCAAGAAGCTTACTGGCCAGTGCTGTCAATGCAACCAATGCAGAGATGGTTCTTTGATGCACAGCCTTGAGTTGTCATCAGTAGAGTAGCCCATGCACCTCAGTGGAGCTACGTTTAGTTAATCTTTGGGTAACTTAGAACCATATCAGAGGGAAGGTCACGTTATGAAAATGGTCCAGCGTCTCAGTTTAAAATTCACCATGCCTGTAATGGATGGAATACCTTGAAACTAGTTAAATGCCTTAAGTCATTCAAATACAGGTAAATTAAGAATAGATAGAAATATTTTTATGCAATATACAAAAAAGATAACTGAATTACAAAATATTCAGGACAGAAATTAGAGTGAGCCGTATAAAATCTACTTATCACAGTACCAGAAGTTTCTTCCACTTCCTCTCTATCTTGCCAACGTGCTGTTACATTCTTAGCACAGATGTTCAGGTTTTCAGTCCTTTTGCATAGCTTATATCCCGAGGGAGACAGGAAGGCTAGCTTTGGGAATCTTTCGCTTTTGTACTACCAACACCCTTCTTGGGGAGTTATTAAGATTCAAGGTTTCTTACTCACTCCACCCCACTGAGAAGGATTTCTTAATATTAATTCAGTCCCAGGTAACTTCAGAATTCCTGCATCCTTGCCACTGAGTGCCACTTCATGATTTCAAAATGGTAATTTCCCTTAGGCCTATCTGGGAGCAATCATCATCTGTCCAGACAGTAAACAGATTATGCTAATAGTGCTCCAGTACTTGGTTAAACCCTAAACAAAGTTCCAACCTGCTGTGATGCAAAATACTTTTTAAGCAATTTGAGACGTAGGCTGAGGTTTTTTTTTTCATGTAACTTACCAGAGAACCTAATTTTTTTCATGTGCATGTGTAACCTGCCAGCCTTATTCAATAAAATCACAAAAGTAAGTTTATTTGCAGTTTATCCAAGATGAGATTTGATGTCAAATTAAACAGTGCTACAGTCTTTGACAGTGGGTTTAAGACAAATCCTTCCACACCCCAAACTGATTCCCTCCAAAAATTGTTTCTGGGTGATACCATGATTTTTCCACCCTTAGGTTACATATCTAACATGAGATGGCACCTCTTACCCTTCCTTGGCAATAGCTACGATGATCCATCACTAGTAAATTACATTTCCAGTTATACAACTCCTTTCTTAAACTAAGAAAACACATAAGCCCACCATATAACATTCATTGCTTAATAGGAGTGTAACAAATTTACCATAACCCTTTTTAAACACAAGCATTATGTGAATCCATTCGAACAGCTAAGTTAGCTTCTGCTCCATCAGTTTCACATCATTACTTGCCTGTTTAATGTCTAAAACAACTCTAAGAGCACTTCAAGAGCAAATGCTGTAATTTGCTCCTTTTTGAGCTTCTTCTGGTTGTATGCCGCTAACACTCTATATTTGAATTGTTTTTGTACCGGGGAGATGGTACAAAAAATCACACAATACTCCAGGTGTGACCACACCAGGGCAGAGTAGAGGGGGAGGATCACCTCCCTTGACCTGCTGGCCACACCCTTCGTAATGCACTCCAGGATCCCATTGGCCTTCTTGGCCATGAGGGCCCGCTGCTGGCTCAATGGCCACCAGGACACCCACGTCCCCCTTCTCAGAGCCCATCACCAGCAGGTCATCCCCTGACCTGTACCGGTGCATGCAGTTATTCGTCCCTAAGTGCAAGACTTTACACTTGCTCTTGTCAAACCTCATCTGGTTCCTTTCTGACCAACTCTCCAGCCTGTTCAGGTCTCAATGAATGGCAGCACAGCCTTCTGGCCTGTCAGCCATTCCTCACAGCATTGTATCATAGCAAAATTGCTGAGGGTGAACTCTCCCCTCATCAAAGTCTACATTTTTTTTCTTCATTGATCAAACTGCCTCACTTAGAAAATAAACGATACATACCGGTAGTCCAGTTGCAAACTATTTGTTAATGCCATGTGTGTTTAGTGTGCAGCAGGTTTTCAAAGCATCACAACCATGTTCAGAACTCCCTCACAAATGAAGTGACTGCAGAACTTACAACACTTCTGAGTAAATAAAAGAGATGGTCCAAAATGTCATTGCATCTAATACCTTGGCTACCAGTATTAAAGTAGTTTCCTGGAAGAATATTTTATGCCCACATGAAATTTTAATGTAAAAATATCATCATAATTTTCCAGACCTATTGCTTCTGCGCCCAGACTGAAGCAATACTTTTCTTTGATCCCCCTGAAGTTTCATAAACAGAGTGTGTTGAAGGAAAAGCTTACTTCCTATGACTCCTCAATTAATAAAGTATCCAAATTCTGCCCTCAGATTTACACCTACAGACCAAGAGCTATGGAGATCACAGCAGACTCAAATTCTTATTCTGTAACTACAACTTTTCTAACAATTCTGTTGAATTTGATGATATTTCATTTCATTGTCTTGTAGCATACTCTTTGTTCAGTTAGGATACGAGAAGAAATTAAACATCCTGTTATACTTACTGACTCTCCTGAAGATGGCTGGATTCTGTCTTCAGAAGGGAAAGAAGATATCGAAGTCTGGTCTACTTAAAGTGTTCCCTAAGCCTGTCACCCACAGCAGTGCCACAGAAGACTAGTGGGTGAGATCTCATGGACATGGAGGTTTAGAACTCATGGAGGATATTTATCAGAAGAATGCTACCAGGAACTGACCATGAAGGAGACCACTCATGGGAACAGGTTTGTCGTGAAAGCTATATAAAATTCCTGCCTCTATCAGAGACTGCCAGTAGTGGCTTGGTGAGTTCCCTTGAGATGATTTATAAACAAAAGACACCAAAGTGAGCAGAGGACATGGTGACGATATTGTGAAGTAATTCTGCTCCACAGAAATAAAATTATGGCAGTAATAAATGATGACTATTTTTTTCCTTGCATCAGACAATAGAACATCCAGTAATCAAACAATTAAGAGGGTTAACTTGTTTCCTGTTGCTTTTACGTCAGTTTTCACAGGAAGTAATTACAGGTAATTTGTTCGGACATGATACTAATATTCTTTGTGTTGCTACTGAAAAACTGGTGCATTTAAATACATGTATGATAAACTTCAGTTATCAGCTGTGCATATCTAAGTTATTCAATGCCTGTAAATCTGGCTGTTTTATTAAATCGCTCCGTCAGTGCAAGTTAAGTTTAGACATGTTTTGCTGTTTTATGTATTCACGTTATTTGTATCACAGTCAACTGATTTGTAGATTAGAAATATTTGTTCCAGTGGCTGAAACAGATTAAACTTTCCACATTCAAAACCATATTTAAGTACTAAATATTCAATTGTTCAACTGGGATAGAGTTAAACACTTAATTGAAAAGTTGGGACACTGTTGGGATCTGAAGTCCGGCTATTCTACATTTTGAAGACTGTTTTCAGGTAGCCCTAATCTGGTTCTGTGACCATCAAATTTGATTGGTCCCAGAAAGGCACTACCAGGTGATGGAAAAGCACTTTCCTTACCTCAGGAATAAATAATTCCCCCCACCTCTATACTTGTCCAAGTAGCTGAGCTGACAAAGAGTGACATATTGCCTGGCAGCAGCTTATCCTGCCAAAACAACAACAGTGGGTAACAAAAGGGGACTGAAGGAGATGTTCCTCCACGCAGGAAGGTATCAGTACTACCTCCGAGAGTCCTGCTTTTCCAAGTCTTTCTAGAAGCATCAGTGAGCTTTGCAGTTAAACAATCATATGATTATATGGCCATATGATAGTAGCATTGTATCAAACTGGGGGAACCAAATGCTAGAAGTCTGATGAAAACTGTTTTGGGAAGGCTTATTACTTACCTCTCAGGCAGAGATTACAGATCAGCCTTAATTATCAAGACCTAATTTAGATAACCAAATTTACCTTTTATTTTTTGCATTAATGTGTTCTTCTTATCATTTAATATTTTGCTATGAACATCTGAAGTTATTATGAGAGATTACATTATGTACAGTAAGATTCAGTAAAATTACGTGAAAAAATTAATGTAAATACACCTGCATGTGGAGTTATTTTAGTACTCAGAAATAAGAAACCATTATGATTACAAAGCAGAACAACTACTGAGTGGGTAACAGGACTGCTCAAGGACAGACTCCCAGTATAGAAAACAGCAAAGAGCTTGTTAGAAAGACACATTTAGATAGGAACAGCCTTCTACTGCACTTGTACTGCTAGGAAGGCTGATGCAGCTCTACCTCATAAGCTTGGGAGTTCTCCATCCAAATCACTCTTAAAGCTCTTCTTAGAAAAGAATAATAATTAGAAAAAAAACAAAAAACAAAAACAAAAACAAACCTTCTATGTGTGTTCTCCAGTTTCTAAGTCCCCAAATTCAGAAAGAGAACATCATTCTAGTTTCAATTATTCTGTCACACCTACAGGACTTCCACACCAGCTAATTACAAAAATGGACTGATTGAACAAATAAACAGTAAAAGGATAGAATTTCAGGTCACTGCTGTGTTTACCTCCTGTATAAGAAAATGATTTTATTTCTAGGTGATGCAATAACTAGAGAGAGCGAAACTGCTTAATTCAGGAAACTAATTTAAGTGCAATTCCCGAGGCAATGACTGAAACACATTTCAATGTAAGTAAATGTAAAACAAGACAAGAACAATGAATAGGTACTTGCTGATAAGAAACAAACAAAAGGTATGAGAGTGCAAGGGAAATGAAAGTAAACACATCTCTTCATGATGCACCTAAAATGTCCAAAGTGGTTAGCGAGAACAACACTTTGTAATAGGGCAGACTGAACCAAAGAAAATCCAGAGTTGCCTCATATAATAAATGGCAGAGGCTGCATGATTCTACACTGTAAATCTCCCTTGAAGACAAGCCCTTTTCTGAAATATATACAAAATAGATCTGAGATGTAAATGTACTTAAAAATGTTCAGGAAGAAAAATAGCCGCTATCCAAGGAATCCTTTGCATCAAAATCAAAACTGTTATCTAAGTTTTGAATTCTGAAGACACATAACACTTGACTTTTACTGTAATCCTTCTCATTTCAATGCCTCACTGGAATCTTTCCCTTCCTTTTTGTCACTCAGACCTGTTAACTAAACTTGCATTTGTCAACTTACAGAAGTTGCTTAACAGAAAACCAAACTAAAGTAAACAACACAAACATACCCTAAAATCTACAGCCCTGGGAACCATTTTTGTTAGCTTTCTGAAGGATGGCCAGGAAGGTTATATTTGGAACATTTAGAATTTTAGGTGGAACATGTAATTGAAAGGCAAAACCAAATAATCTCCTCAAATCCACACAGAACTCTCCATTAGCTACCTTATTTGAAAGCAAACTTTAGTATCAACATTTCAGAACTGCTTTGGAATCAAGGAGAATGATGACTGAAAGAGATCTTCAGTCAATTGCTCAAGGTATGTCCCATAGGTAAGCAGAGGGAAGACACATGCCACATTTTATTTTGCCAGTTGAAGGAATATCAACAGGAACACAGCATGCATCTTGTAAAAATTGGTAGGACCGGCCCTACAGGCAACCAAAGAACTAGCAGTAACGCCGTTAGTAATTTGCCTTAGTTTTACAGTGGTACAAATTACAGACCATCATAGCACCTACAGCTTGATACGCGTTTTCTTAGGAAACACGTAGTTAATCATGTGATTACAAGACCTAGGACAAGATCTTAGGTACATCCATAATGTCATTTAAACTTTCACTCTTCAAATGCAGTGTGAGACATTTCATTACCTTGATCAGGGTCACAATCTTTGACAATGGTACTACCTGTACTTTTTTCAGCAATACCCACTAGATCTATTCTTGCCACACCAATGGCTTAGCTGGTAACGACTAATCATACCTATAAATCCAAAGTGTTTGTTCTGCTTTCATCATTCTTCTCTCTTCCCTTTTGATCTTTCTTTGAAGTGAAGCAGGTGCCATTTTATATTCATTTCCTTTCTGTCCTTCGCTAACACTTCTGTCTGGAGGTACTTGAGCTAGGTTGTGTACTTGCTTCAGTCTAGCTAAACTGTGCCCTCTGTAGCTGTACCTCTCACTGCAGGGTGCATTGTGTCTGGTGGCTGTACTGGTGTCTGGTGGTGGCAACTCATTTTTGCCCTAGAAATCTTTTTGACAGTGTATGAGATGGACTATACACAGGCTGATTGTGTGTTTATAGCACACCACTGCACAATGGATCAGTCTCATTGCACTGGGCAGTGTCTAGCTGCTATGGTAGTGAAAGTCATCTGGGCACATGGAAATTCAGCTGGCATTCAGCATGCCTCTGTTCACATGGGAGCAGTCTTCTGCCTTCTAGGTCATGATCTGCATGGTCGAGAAGGCCACTGACCTCTCTTTCCCTCCCTCTATCCCTCTGCTCTGCCATCTTGTGCTCTGCACCAGAGTTGTTCTCCTCAGAGGGATTCCAGTGAATCTCCCCAGTGATATCTCCTCAGTGAAATCTCATGCACACAAACTGCTCTTTTTTCCCTTGTCCTCCTGTTTATTATTTTCTGATTTCATATTCAATAGGAACTCTGAGACCCAAGTTTGACAGGCATTATTGAATAAAGTCAACCACTATCAAAATGGGCTGACAACAAACATTCACTATAATACTGCCGCTTCCTTTCTTGAGTGGTCAGAGGGCCACCATTTGTTTTGTAGAATACATTTAAAAAACATAGAGGTCTTTGGTTAGCAGTAAGCATCAGACTTAGGTCTCAAAAACTGAGTAGGTAGGTGTAGGCTGTACAAAACCCAGCAACAGACAGCGTATTTGAGATATCAATTAATGGCTTGAGGTGCCTTTTCTTGGAATCAAGATCAAAGTTCTGATTGTATATGGTCATTATGGTCATTAAAAAGTTAATGTCTTTTTTTTTTTGTTAGTTTTGTTTTTGTTTTGTTTTGTTTTGTTTAGCAAGATGAGGCATGTTGCTGTTCGTATTGTTCTTCTTGCTAAAATCCAGTTTGGACTACTCAGCATTCCCTGACAGAATAGCATGATTTTGTTACTGCCTGTTTTATTGGAAAGAACATTATGCTGTAGGGTATGCATTTAGTAGTTAATATGCTTGTTATCAAGCACATCTCTTGCAGTACCTCTTCATTTCATAACCAGGAAGCTCAGTGTTGAAGCATCCCAGAAAGATAACTGTTCCATGTTCTTTCACTAACATGACTGCTGAGGTTCAGAAAGGTTCTGTGCTGTTAGAACAGTCTGGATGATTAACAGTGGCCCATATGCATCAACTAACTGAAGGAACTAAGGAATACATTTACGTCAAGACACCTACATGGCATGTTCAAAATCTAGACTGTTTCCTAAGGACAAAGTCACCTCTGCAAGCTTATACCTGGAACTGCTTCACTCAGCAGTGCTGATAATTAGCTGAGTTTGGCTGGTTAGCACTGAAGAAGGGAACAGAGTAATTCATTGCATATAGCGGTGCCAACGTAGAGTTGTGATGCTCAGCAGTGCGACAGAAGCACACTGAAATCTGGGGCTCCAGCAGAATCACAAGGACAAGATATTTGACCCAGCAGCAGTCTGGTTTGAACTTTGATAGTAGCCATCCTTATAAGAGTGTTCTCACCTTTTTTTTTTTTTTTTTTTTGTAATAGAGAAAGATGCTAGCATGCAAGCTAATTCACATTTTGGAGAAAACGGAGTTTCTGAATTGTGTAGGTGATACTACAGACATCTTTTTTTTTCCAGACCAGATATGTAGCTAGTTCACTACCACACAGAAAGCAGCAATGTTAACATCAAAAGATCATAATAGCAACATATTTGGAACTTATGCCTCTGTGAGCAAGAAAACAGCTCACATGAACACGGAAATGATCGTTTTCCTTTTTGGGATTCCCCCCAGCACTTCTGCCAGTGAGCAGCTAAGGGTACTTTTGCAGCTAAGATAGCAAACATTTGATAAGCAGGGACAGGTCTTGCTTCCCAGAAGAGGGAGGGCATCCAGGATTTCCAACTTTCTGGTGAGTCTGAAGGTCCCTAGGAGCCAAGTTTGGCCTCCCTTCTGGCAAGAAAACTGCCATCTGGAGAACCATTCTGGGAGGCTGCTGAGAACTGCTTTTTCACCTCCAGAACAAAAAGTAACCTGTTTGTAACCAGGTTGTGCAGTTCTTTGTTCTCACAAAGAATGATCTAGAGATATGTTGCTGTAATGACAGTGGTCAGGTTGGGCCCAAGGACAACACAAGAAAGAAGAGGAAGCGGCTGTGCTAGTGGTACAATGCCCAGCTCAGCAATGTGTCCGGTAGTTTCCAGCCAGCTGCTCAGATACCGAAGAATGATTTGTTTGAAGGTCATCCATTCTTTTGTGCTTTTGGTGAAGTGTTAGTCATTCACAGAATAATTAAACTGTAAAAGACACGGTTTCATGCCAAGAGATCATAACATAATATGGTTATGCTGGGCCCACAGCCAAAGGGAAAGTACAATTTTTGAAGCCTAGTTAGAGCTCTTGTATCGTTTACAACTTCACAACTGTGGAGTCTTCCATTCTTAAAATTGACACCCATATATAAAAATATATATATATTCAAACACTGCATATTCATTTGCAGACTCTTCATTCAGCTTAATTAAAATGTGATCACTGCAAATAGCTTATGTTCATAGTAAGTGTACAGAGACTCAGATTTAGCAGCAATATATGGTGCCTTTTTTTCCTTTTCTGAAGGAATATACTCTTGACAACTTTTCCAAAGAGAGATTCAAGATGAAGAATTCAATAATACTAAAATCATAAAAAAACACTCTTATTGAAGCAGAGGCAGTTTGATAACTTGAGGACATCTACATTTTTTACTGGGATACAATGCAAAGATCCCAAGGCCAGTACAGGAGCTGAAGGCAGTGCAGTAGGGCAAATAGGGCCCTGTAGGAGAGCAATTCTTATCTGTTACTCACTACTATTGGTTGTGACTGGATGTAGGGGCAGAGGATAGCACAGGCAGTGGACTTCAGTTGTGGACAGTCTGGTTAATGATCAGGAAAAGATGAGTTGTGCTACTAAGAGACAGCTGAAACAAAAATGGTGTTGTCCTCACTGATGCAGTTTTAGAGGTAGTCAAAGAGCAGGAGTTTTTGTCAACACTTTCACTGAGATGGCACTACTTCAGGCTGTCAATCCAGCATAACTAAAATGGAATGGAGATGGAAATAACATAAATGCTAACTCTGCTGCAGACTGGGCTGACATCTAGTAAGCATGAAGGGATTACAACTGCAGTTTCCAAAGCTATCCTGTGCTTTTGGGAAATGAAGTTTTGATAAGATTCCTTCTTTTCTCAAGCTTTCAAATCCACTGATCAATTTATATGTTTTTTTAAGTCATTCTCCACTAGAAACAGTCTAGAAACACTTTCATAAAAGGAGTCTAATCCAGGAGCTGGGCTCCTGTTTAATGGTTTTGATGTTGACTTTAGCTTGTAAAAATGGAAGAAATGTCCATTGCTGTATGGGCCTCAGAGCCCATAGTGTACCTTTGGTGCTCACTGAATCCAAAGCACCATTGGATCCACATATTTTGATAGGTAGGAAATAAGGAATGAAAAGAAGCCAGGAATTCATCAGTCATAGAAAAAAGTAAAAGTTTTAACTTTGACTCCTCCCTATAACTGATTAAAGGCTAACAAAGTAGTTTGGCTGGAAAGACTGCTTCCCTCCCAAGCCCCAAGGTAAACAAGTATTGTAAGTGCTTTGGGGGAGTGGCAGCAGAAGAAAGGCAGAAAATTTCTATTAGCATTTCAAATAGGCCGGAACAAAATCTGAGCGACTCATCAGCTTTCAGGCATATTAATCTTAGTTATAGATCTGAGCGCTGCGGGATCAATGAGTTATATGTATTATTTTTCAACATATAAAATAGTGTAGTACAGCATATGCATGCATTTGTGACATAGCAAACAAGCACTCAAATATGTACACGCATTCATTTAATTTCTTTTGATATAGGAATTTTTGCTCTTCAGAACATTTTCCCCAGATGATTAGCTGAAGATAAGTGTGCTTTACAGAACTACAGGTCTAACAGCACAGAGCTATTACATTCACTACCTCCTTTACTGAACTTTAATATTGGATGACAAATATTTAAACAGCTTCTTGCAAGGAGGACATAAAGGGGCTAAAATAGGTGTGTACATTAATGTAGCTGAGAAAGATTAGGAAATTACAGTCAACAGTGTTTCAGATTCATGTTGGCTTTTATAGGCATATGAATTAGAAACAGTGAGCTTGGGTGGTTGAAGCGGTGTTGGATTACCAAACCTTCTTGTCCCCAGATTAGAAAAGCCCCACAGTTATGATGGTACCAGATCAGATTTCAGACCTGAGCTATTAAAGCAGAAAATAGGTTATTTTTTCTTTTGATCATAAGGGACAAAGCTGCAAGCTTTGAGTGACGTCGAACTAGAAGAGAAATAAGAACAGAGAAGTACCTGTACTAACAGATAAAGGGTATTACATTTGCCAGCACAGTCCTGATTTAATGACAACAGATTAGCAGGATCATTAAAAAATAGCAAGAAAAATAATCCCAAACCTGACAAGTAATTAATCTATTTTCAATGAAGAAATGGTGAATGGCTAGATTACCAGCTTTGTATAATATAACTTATCATCAAATCACATCAAGATGAACTAAGTTGGAAGAAACTAGTAAAAAAATGCATACTTTGAATTATAATGTTAAAAGATTCCATGCTGACTATGGATGCACATAAAGCTACTGAAAGCGCATAGCCAATTACAGGTTACATAAAACCACCACACAATGCACAAAAACCTACAATAACTATGAATGAGATCCCCTCACTGTAACAAATGAAGAAGGCATCAAACACAGCCGCTAGGCAGCTACAATGCAGAGTATCTTCCAAAACACAGGCTGGGTAAGAAGTACAAAGGTAACCTTCCCCATCAATTCTTGAGTGGATAAAATGACACAAAATGTGGTGTTCAAATACTAACCATGTCCATCCATTCTTCGTAGAAAACACTTCAGCCCTGATAAAGAACACAGCACCTGAGAGGCAGGCAGAGCACTGGCTGCAGGTTTCTCATGTGACAAAAGACCTCAGTAGGCTCAGGCACAGCACAGAACAAGGACAAGAACATGCTTGAGAAGAGCCGAATGTGAATTAGGCTCACTTCCATGGGTTTTTCCCCCAGACACTGAAGGTGCCAGCCCTTTCCATTTGCCTTTTTGCTTTTCTTCCCAGTGTTTGCAGTGGATTTTGAGGGGTGAGGGAAAGAACAGGGAACTCAAAGTGGCAGGAAGATGCAACACAGAGAATTACTAAGTTGTGGAGATCTGTTTTAACTTACAGCTACAGTAAAGTCAAAACTGTAGCCAAGTGGAAAGCATCATAATGGGCTGAGCATCTTGTTAGAATTCCTCTTGTTTCCACTAGAAATCAGTAGGTGGGCACTTGAGCTTCACTGAACTCTGAAAACCTCTGAAAGCCTTAAATTTTTTGCTTTCAAAGTGTAAGGGATAATTTTTTCAAGTTACTGAGAAAAAAGTTAAGTGGATTTGAGAGAGAAACTCCTGAGAAATTGACACAGATTATGCTGCTTTGGTAGCAAGAGATCAAACAAGTCACTACCAGATTAACCATACTTTTCATTCCTTGGAAGCTTTTCTAAATCACATGGTTCAGGTAGTTAATTCAAAAACTTTCATCTTTGACTTTCTTTATTGTACAGACAGAAGCGATTCTAAATAAATCTTGTCATTATGCTTCTGCAAGCTACTGGATGTCTTTTAAGCTTTGTCACTAAAACATTATTCATTAAATTAAAAAATAAAAAAACAAAAAACAAACAAACAAAAAACCCAGTCAAACATTATGGGGCATTTGGATACTTAAAAATAAAAAAATAAAAAAAAAATGCACACAAAACCCAAACAGCTCCTCCAGTGCAGCACTATGCCTACCAGAGATTTAAAATTACTTTTTCTTTAGAAGACATATCTATAAATTATTGCTACTTTAAAAAACAAATGAACAAATACACCAAAACACTCTATTAAGGCATGATCAATTAGTTCTGTTCAGGGGGTTCGGACTAGATGATCGCTAGAGGTTCTTTTCAACCCCTACAATTCTGTGATCCCTATGGATGTTCTAAATACAGTGTGCATGTTTGGTTTAATTAATGACTAGCAGAACTGAGAGTATGGACAGAAAGACTGCAAGAGTGGTAATAGCTACTGGTAGCAGACATGACTAAATGACAGAACAGGACACGACAGCCTTTGGCTTTTGGTTTGTTTGGCTATCCTCCCCACTTCAGGTCATTTCGAATGAAAAAGCTAGAATGCACTTGTAAATTCACTTCTTCTCGAGTTCATTCAATGTTTATTTTGAAGTTTTAAACTAATACAACACTTCTTTAACTCCTAGAGAATGGCAAATGCTCTTTAAGTTTGATGTAATAATTGCCTTTACTTTTACACTAGTGTGGCAATAGCAGTGAAAATCAAATTCTCAAAATTCAATTGAAAAACCAATGTGAGATATATCAACACAATCAATAAACCGTCTTCTAGGTCTGTTCCAACTGGGGTTGTTTGTATGGTTGTCACATAAAATTAGTGATAACACATTTAAGCTGCTGACAGCAGAATCCTAGGATATGTATTATTCTTCATAGAATGGCTGCTGTTAATAGTCTAAAGAAGAAAAAATACTGTTTCATCTTCTTATATAATCTGTTCCAGCGATCTGTTGTAACATGTGTTTTACATTTCAAATAAAGGCTCAATTACTAAAGTTCATTCATTTTTTTCAGTGTAAATCTAGCAAGAAACAGTGTTGGTAAGGGCTCATGATTTTGATAAAATACACTCTGGTTAGGCTTCTTACTGGCAGAAGATCCATGTACTGTACTGAATATTCACAATACTTATTGCAGTGTGACTGAAAACTTCTGTTTATTAAATCTTTTAGCCTACAGACTGGCGGCTCGTTTCTCCTCATGTGTGTGCGCTTACCATTGGATCTGTAATAGTGTATTCTCAGGAATGGGGTCATGCTTTGGAATGCTTACAGGAGTGCAGCACTGCCACATAACAATGCTCACACACAGAGGATTAAACTCAGTAATAGGAGCTTCCAAGGAGTTCTGCTCCACACGAGGCAGTAGAAGTCCCTGCAGCATCAGTTGAACACATTTTACTTGCATGCACAGACTTATTTAGCTATATGTACGAGTTACTCCAATGAAGTAAAGATTTTGTATGTGCATAAAATAAGGATATATGAAAGTTCTTAAGGGCTGCAGATTCAAGCCTTTACCCTGCTTTTCCCAACTAAGGCATGTTGGATTCTCACTACCGAATTCCCTTGCACACTTCATTTCCATTTTAAGATTTCAAATCTCTTGTTCAGCCAAGTACCGCAGCAAACACACATAGCTTGGAGGTTATTCTTCAAGGATTTAAGTATCTACATAATCCCTTCAAGCGAGCAATGCTGCATTTGTATACTACTTCAATCATATGGTCACTAGACCTTAAAACAACTATTTAGAGCTCCAGAGCTACAGCAGAGCAAAAATCCTGTTAAGCATATAGTTAGACCTGAGCACATAATACTGAAAATTTTCATATGCCAAACAGCTCTGAATCTATGAGAAAACAGAATGTACAGTCCTATCTAATTCCAGTTGTCATTTCTCCAAGTTGTTCTTGGGAATGCATGCTTCACTTCCTTCTATCTCAGCCTTTTCAGGTGAGCCTTTTCAGGTCACCCAGTCCCCTTTTTAAGCAGGGTCAGCTACAGCAGGTTGTCCAGCACAGTGTCCAGCTAGGCTTTCAGTATGTCCACAAATGCAGACTACAACTTCATGTCACTAGATTACTACTAGATGGGTCAGGCACAAGTCACCTCTTGCTCAAGTAGACCAAATTATTCTCTGCTCTCCATTACTTCACTGGAGCAGAGAGAGTTCTAAGAGCTTTAAGGTAATTTCCTGCTCTGCAGGAGATTCCTGAAGTGTTGCTTGCATGCTGGGATTTGCATATTCTCTTTTGTGCTGGCCTAATTTTGTCTTCATGTCTTATTTATTTTCCTAAAACTTGTGAATCTAAAGCTTTTTGCCTCCAACTCAAAATTTCCTTACACTGCTTTTAAACTGAACATCTGTAGCTCAGTTATAATGCTAATAAATATTTGAAGACAGTACACAGAGATGGTATACTACTAGAAATCAGCAAGCATAGCTAAAAGAATACTTGGTGTTGCAATAAAGGATTCCTCTCTGCATCTGCTATGGTATATAGCTGCTCAAAGCTTTTTCTTCTTTCAGAGGAAACCAGAGAATCTGGCAAGAGAAAGGAAAACTTACTGCTTCATCCATCAAGCTTCCCTCTAGCCCAAAAGCATGGATAGTCCCACGGGGGATTGTTACTGTGAGCACATTTTGTGCTGCAGAATGTGTGCTGGTTTACGTCCTATTTTCACTGAAAATTCAATTACTAAACAATAAAGCTCAGACTTTTTGTAATCTCTTGATTATACAGGCTATATAAGAAGCCATGTTCTTTTAGGAATACAAATCATGACTGGAGGCTTGAGATGTACACAAAACACAGATCTTCTTGGTTCTATTACTACACACAGGACTTCAGGAGTAATTATCAGGAAAGAACATATGTTTCTTGATTTACCTAGAGGGAAAAATACACCCGGTACATTACTTGTGGTTGAGTTCCTGGCATTTGCCTCTATGCTTTCACTTCTACAATACTAAGAGAATACACTTTATCAGTATCAATTTGTTCACCATTTCCACTACCATAGCACTGTGTGGGGTAGGCACTTCTAACAACACCAAATCAGTATCAGCACCACATATCAGAGTATCGGGTATTCCATATTAATTACTCACTGTTCAGTCATATATTTGATTAATTCTGTCTTGACAGACTAGTGTTTCCTTGGCTACTGCAATTATTTTAATATTTCTATGTTGTCAGCGCCATAGGTGCAGTCAAATATATGTTAAAGAATCACTTTTTTTCTTGCACTTCATTATAAAACAAACAAACACACAAAAAAAAGGACAGTGGGAGGATAACTGCTTATTTTCAGACAGCAGCAACTCTGTGTGATTATGCAATTGTCAGTGAAGGCCTAGTTTGACCTACATGCACTTTATTATGGATGATGAACCAGAAGAAAAGAACCCATCTTGCCTTTCAACACTGAGAAATAATTCAAGCTAATACTTAAAATACTTATTATTATGATTTTATGAGATTAATAATATTTGGCATGAAGTTAAAGAAACATACAGCATGTTATAATGTTTTCAAATATGTACCAATCACTCTTCAAAAGGAACCTGCATTTAACCAGTTTGGACTTAAAACCCCTAGGAATCATATCTCATTTGTGTTTTCCTCTTAATCGGTCTTGTAACAGGTAAATACACAAATGCAACATATAAGGCATAATGTAAATCAGATACTGGAATGCTTGTAAACTTACTTATTAATAAGCTTGCTAATCATGTATTTCCTCACAAGATTTATTCACAATTACTTGCAATTCTTCAAGATTTCATCTACTTGGGCTGAAATACTCCATGTTCAAGTCATGCATGAGACTTTCTAAAAAACTAACGTTCTTTTTTATTCCTTTATTGATTGTGGAAAGCTCTGTAAATTCTAGCAATTTACCAAGAATCAGCACTCAGTGTTAAAGAATTATGATAATACATTATAGTAGAGAACAGTAGGCCATACACAAGAAAACAGAATGAGACAGAAACAGCAGGAAGGGATCCTGTACTGTCCCAAGAAAAAAGAGTCAATTCTAAGAAGTCCATTCCAAGTTTTGTCAAATTCTAAGCTTTTGGTAGAAGATCATAAATGTCACATAGACGCCTCTCCAGCTCCTGCCTGCCCTCAAATCTTTGTATCTAACTGTGGTGTTGACTGACATTCCAATTGCTATGCTTGTGTTTCTTATATTTCCTAGTACTGTGTATATTCACGGTTCTTTGGTCTGGAACGCATATCCCTAACTCAAGAGGCAAAGATGGCCGCCCCTGGAGAAGCTAACCTTGGACCAGGGCAGGCACTGAAGTCAGGAGAAGCCTGTCAGTTTTCCCTAAACTATCAAAGACTGTTGTTCCATGGAAAGTCAAGAGCAGGAGGAAAAAGGTTTTCAGTTTTAAGGCAGAAGGCCAGAAAGTAATTTGAAGAGGAATCAAATGAAAGTCAAGGAAGGATCTGCAAGAACAGATAAGCTATTTAATTGTGAGAAACAAACTAGCACTTGTTCTAGCAAGATTTAGTGGGAAACTGAAGTCTACAAGCTTCCCTATTTCTTTTTTTCTTTTCTTTTTTTTTTATTTTTTTTTTATTTTTAAGGAAAATCTTGTTTCCCTGATGTGAATGACTTTAAAATTATATTAGCAACAACTGCATCCAGCAGGATGAATACAAGCCCTATTTATCTTCTAACCCCATTCCTCCTAGCTCCACAAGATAACAAAGGGAGAACAGCAAAATGGGTTGTATAAGTTTTTATTTTCTGAATCTTATTGTAATCTCAGGAATATGAAAGTGAATACCTGCACTTAAAATTGTTCACACATCAGGTAATTCAACCCATTCTAACTCTAGCCAGTATTTTAACTGTGAAATTCATAGCATCTTGCAGTATATTCTCATCTACTGTCCTTCATCAGCTTCTCCACTACAACTCACTGAAGTTACTGTAGGGGAGCCACTTCAGCTGTCTTTTCCAAATCGCTTTGAGATGACAGTCTTAGAAAGAAACCTGACTATTCATTTACTGTCTCCTTCCTGCTCCCTGGCAAACTACATAAACTGAGGTGAATCTGTGGAATGTACTTCCTCAAAGGCACACAGCTTTAAGCCTATAATGCAAGTGAAGGTGAACTGGGGGATTCCCAGGAATATGGACAGTGTAGACACAAGTAGCAATGACTTTGATGTGATATATTATTTATTTTAGCCTCTACTTCCCTGTGAAGCACAGTATATGCTTATGAGCTCGTTCTTCCATGTGAAAAACACAGATTCCCCCCTCACTATTCTCAATAGTAGACAGATATTATGAGAGATTGTAATCATCACAGATGAGATTGCCAGACATGCAGATTGGGAGATTAGCTGTAGAGAGCTGTAGAGTCTGCAGAATCACACATGGGAGATATTAAGGACTTGACTAGACAAAGCTGCCTATACCCAGTGTGGATGACAAGATGATCTCCAAAGGTCCCTGCCAATCAACATTACTGTGACTAGACTGATCTCAAGGGTTGATATACTCAATAACCATACATTCAAGACTCCTCACCTGGAAGCTGCTGTTTGTTGCTTACCTCAACCCCTCCTTCCTATCTGTGAGCCTGTGGTATCTGGTCATGATGTTATGCAGAGAGCCAGAGGCAAGAGAATGGTACAGCTGAGTCTTTTGAAAAACATATGAATTTCTGCTCATTCCTCAGCCTCCCACTACTGAAGTAGCTATCCTTCCTGACTCTTTTCTAGCAGATTCCCAATGTCACGTCAGGTGTGCTAGTACAGCAGCCACACTGCAGGTCTTCTTTCTTGAGAGCAGTCCCCTCAAAAATTGTGCCTATCAGGGAAAATCCCAGACTACTTTTCATTTATTTAAGTAGGAGGGAGGGCAAGGCACCCTGAACAGTGCTATCTAGTTAAAATAGTTCATTGCACTGTTTTTTTTTCCTGGCTATGTTGAACATTGTTTTGTTATTCAGTTGGTTTAGCCATTGTTTGAATACCATTAATTGCTCTTGGCTGTACAGGACTTATGTTCTACTTCTCTATTTTTTCCTGTAGCTTGATGGCTTTATCATGCCATGTGGAGCAGCTATATCTAGTTACTTTTGGACTTAGTCTTTAGTCTAACAGCTAGGCCCACACGAGTAACTTGTAAATAGGTATGTGGAAATGCATGGAGGCCACTAAGGGCTCAGGAATTGAATCTGACTGGCCTACAACTGCAGGATAAATAGGATCCCTGAGGGGATAAAGATAAGAGGTAACTATGGAGATCAACTATTTAAAATTAATGGGATAATAGGTAACATGAAGAGAGGGGAAAGGGTTTTGAGGAAGAGCAGAGGTAAACTTTATTTGGGTTATTAGTATTATATGGGAAATCAGTGTTGCAGACGGACTGGAAGAAAGCAAGGTCCATTGTTTCATACAGTAGGAGAAAAAAAATGGATTTCTGATTGTTAAAGAGCAGAACAGCTAAGAGGATGGAGCACCTCTATCCCCAGTAGAGTAAGTATGTTATGATTTTTGGAGAGAAGGCCCTGCTCCAACTAGGAAAGGCATCAAACTCAAATCCAGTTCTGGCTAAGGACCCTTTAGCCTCAGTACTGGCTGTGGCTTTCTGCCATGCAAGGTACAATTGCCTTTAAGCTGCTTGTAGCGCAGATAGCTTTGACCACTGCTGTCCTACAGAAGAAAATTCTGCTTTCGGATAAGTTAGAAGTAGGAACAGTCCTGCTGATTTGGGTGGGAACAGCTCTCCTGTCCTTAAGCCCAGATTACCATACTTCTGACACAATCTCAGTGGCTCTAGAGAAGATGACATCCAGACAATGCAATCAATCTCCAGCAGACATTACAATGATATCTGCTTGCTGGCTGCAAAATGAGTGCTAAATGGTTCACAGTATCTTTGGCAAAAGATACATAAAGCATTATAATAAGGATAGCATAGGATATACAGGAGGCTTGTCAAACTGCTGAGTGACAGAGAAGGGAAGAGTGCACTTTTGAAGAGCCCCATGAGCAGAACATGCAACTACTGTGAACAGCCATGGTACCCACAAGACTTATTCGTGTTGTAGGGAAGTTGCAAAAACAGTCAGTCATAACGTTGCAAACCTCACACCTTACTTTGCCAAGTTACCTGGCTTAATGTGGCCTTATTACCAAGATAGAACAATGGCTTTATTAACAATATAGAACAATCCTGTTAGAAAAAGAGAAGCCATGTCCGTAGCATCAGACCAACCCCCTTAGTTTCTCCTACTTTTCCTTCCAGCATTTCTTGTGGCGCTCAGCACTTGACGGGAAGACCCTGCAGCTTGTCTCAGATCTCTACTAGGACCACCGCAGGCAACACCTAACAAATCAATGGGCACTTCTCTAACACTAGCTATGCACTTCTCTAACACTAGCTATAGGAACACTTCTTCACACTGACACAAGAGAGTCCCACAATGACTTTCACGAAATGCTGGTGAACTTTGTTATCTTTGAAAACTATTCCTCTGCTTAATGTGGTTAAACAGCTCCAAAGCAGCCAGGGTTAAGTGAGACAATACAACCATACAAGCCTTGTTTACCTCCGGTCTTTGATTTTACATCCTAATGAAGCTTTTAAAAGTTGTAGCAGAGACTATGTTCCTTCTGCACACCTGTCGAAAACACTGAAAGTACTTGGCAAGTGGGCGTGCTTCCTCTCTCAGTTGCTTTGATTTAAATTACATAAGAACTTGAAAGGAAATCCAAAAGCACTTGTGACCTTCTCTGCAAAAGTCATTTTTACCTGGCTTTCTTTAACTTCTGCTAATATTTTGCTAAGCTTTCTCTGAACTATCATTATTAAGAAACCTGCTCGTAACTTTCCAGTGTTGCTCAAATGTTTTATCTTAGAGCCCAGTCACTTATCAGAAAAGAAAAACAAATGAACAAAAAATAACAACTCTTCCAAACCTTCATGAAATCAGAATACATCACAGATGGGAAGGAGAAGTGCTGGGGCTGGTTTGTATTTGAAGGCACAGGTGTAATTTTAAAGCAACTTGCGTCCTCACAATGTTTGTCTACTTCAAGCCATTTGGTGCTTTAAAACAGTCTTTTTCTATTGGCTGTTACATACACACAGAGTTCATCCTAGGTCTCATCAAAGAATGACATCAAGCAGATAGAAGCAATTTTCTACACCTGAGCTGTTGCCTGGCCTCCCAGTGTTGTCATTTTGTGCTGTTCAGAGGTCAGTCTGTCTGTGGGCTTCTATGTCATCTCAGTCAGCTTGATCCATTATAAATGCTCGCATGAAGCAGATTAGTGGCTGGCTCAGGTAAGCAAGTGGCTACTGTTCTATGTCATCCAACACCACTTTGGGCATAATTCTGTAGCTGTTTTTTTCTAGTTCACATAATTTAAAATACATAACATGTTACAGTGGGACAGAGCATGAACAAACTCATATCCTTGTGGTCTTTCTCTGTTGTTTTCACAAAGTTTATCCCATTGAACAGAATGAAAAAAATTCACTACAGTTCTTCAGCCATACTCACCTACATATGGCTATTGGATCTTTCCAGCACTGTAGTTGCTGTGTGCTCTCTATATCCACAAAAACACAAATCACTTTGATTATGCGTGGACAACTGTATGCTGAATACCCACTGTTTATTTAACATTTGCTATAGGCTATTTAATTCGTCTGCACAAAACCTGACACTAAGTTCAAAGAAAACCTTTCACCTCGCCAAGTCTATCAAACCTTATCAAATGAAGAAAAATAGTTTAAGAAAAAAAATATCATGTTGTTTTCAGAAAGATCTTAGAAAAATATTTGTACAAGAGTTGTGTGAAGTACTAACGAGCTTTTTTGTTTGACCTATCTAGTAACCTACGCTTCAGAACACTTGGAAAACAGGTTAAAAGCTTGCAAATACTGAGCCTGGTCTTTGCTTACAGAAGCATTTTGTCATACAGTTATTGCTTGTGTTACTTCATTCTTCTTTCTTTCATCTTCCTCACTGCAAAGGAAAGTTTTCTCAAACTGACAGTAAGCCACATCTGTGAGGTTGTTTTGCTTTGCCATGCCCAAGACCTTGAGATTAATTGCTTAATGCTTAGTATGGTCAAAAGCAAACCACAGAAACCTGGCAACAGCTTTTGAGTCACTAATGCTATTTTTCAAGCTATTTACTACTGCCAAGGGGCCCAGAAATTAGCACAGATTAAAAAGAAATCATAGATCAAATCTAACAGGGAAATACATTGACATTTCTATTTGTGTAATAGATCAAAATAGAGCAGCTCCATCTGAACTCTACCGATGCTTACTGTGAATAAGCAGTGCTCACCAATGTCTGTGTCCAAAGAAGACAGACCCTGGCAGTACTGAAGAGTTTGTCAGATTAAAGTTACTAGAATTGTGAGGCTCTGATCCTCTAAAACACAAGAACTACTTTACGCACATGGAATTTTAGCTGAAAGGGCAAGAGGGAAAAGCTTTTCTCTAACAGAAGTTTTCAGAGTTATACTTTTACACTGCTAAAGACAGAGAGGGGCAACAGCATAATACAAGAACTGCATGGATTTTAATCAAAATTGAAATATCTGTCTCGAATATGGCACAAGTCTTCTGGAGAATACAATTGCTATTTTCCAGTCCTTTCATTACAGTCAACCAAGCTGCATTTCAAGTCAGTTATAACAGTGTGGTAATCCCAATGCCTCTAAATCAGGTTGCCAATCTAAGACTCATTCCTTTCTTGAATACAGCTGTTGTATTTCATCTTATTTTCTTAGGGACTAAGCATATTACAGAAGTTCAACAGAAGAGACCCTGTTCCTAACTGGTAACTGCTACCAGTTCCTAACCCTCCAGACTCCAGCCAGTGTAATATTGTAGCCAGCTGTTCAGGTAACCAAGGACAACTGTACTCTAAGAAGCATCCAGCTCATCCTCCACCATCACAGAAAGTTGTTTTTTCCCCTGAAGGCTTGACATCAGGAAGAACATGAAGCAGACAATGCTTAGACATCCCAAGCCAGCTTCCTTTCCTGCTTCAAACTATAATTGGTTCAAGCTGATGATTTCCAGATTTGTATGTTATTTCAGCATGTGACCTTTTTAGGTCACAGCACTAGTTTTCACTTGCAGGGATTTTGTGTGTATAAAGATGCACTGCTCTCCATGTCTGCTCTTTGTAGTCTTTCCACAGCTACCCTACCACACATTGCTTTAAGGTGAGCATAGCTCTGTACACTTCAACACACAGCAATTATCTTAAATGAAAAAGTAATACCATTCACATAACAGAGTGCATATTCCCTGTAGCACATGTCACAGTGTGAGGTTTCGTGGAGTTTGCCCAGTCTGGCAAGATACTTATTCAGTCTGATCAAGAGAAGAGTTTCTGCAGTACAGTGACCATCAGCATACACACTGGGCTTTCCTAGAGATGTCTCAGCACAGGTAAAGACTGGAGAAGCTCCTGAGGGGAGATTTCCACTTTCCAGATCTACTACAAGAACTGTTTCAAACCAGTACCATGACTTTAGCAAAGAGCCTTTCAGGAGGCTTTGTTGAACAGTAAAATACTCAGCTCTTCATAAGAGAGAAGAGTAGATGTTTACTTCAGAATGAATTTCAGCTCAACTCTGTTAGCAGCAGTGAGTCTGAATGCAAGTCTTACAGAAAATAAGCTGAAGATGACAAATGAACAAACAAACAAAAAAACCCCAAACTAGATAGAGGTCTGTGCATTGTTTTGTTGTTTTTTTTTTTTTTTTTTTTTTTTTTTTTTTTCTGACAGATGCTAGGACCACCACAATTGTCAGGTGAGCAATGATGCAAATAAAAAGCCTGATACAGATAATGTGTAAATAGACATTAGACAATTTCCTTGGCATGATCTGTTCCTGATCCAAGCATAGCTTGGGATCTGACCAGCAGACTCACCTGCTTAATGAAGACCTATACGAAGCAACAGAAAACCTTAATACAAATATTGCTGTCTGTGCAGTTGCAAAGAATAGATGACTTGGGAAAAAACAGAAAAAGCAGAGTCTATGTTATTGTATTTCTGGGACACATCCCATGAAGCAATACAGAAAAATCCAGCCCAGCAAACACACAGGTATTTTTGAACAACTAAGGAGAATGCTCTCAGGCTCATCTATCCACAGTGTTCTGTATTTTTTCACCATGACTGACAAGATGAATACATACCTTAGCTATTGTAACTTATCTTATTTTAGAGACAAAGTATGTCTGATACAGCATTACATTGTTCTAAGACACAATTTTCTGTCTCTCTTTTCTCACAAAGGGAAATATCCATCCCTGATCCCATCTGCAGAACTGGAGAAATGGGGCAGAGGGAATCTTCCAAACCATCCTTGACAATATTTTTCCTTTTCTGTTCATTACTGCAAATATTCATTTTGCTTTCTGGATCAAAGCTAAGCAGACTCGCAATGGGAAGAAAGGTGCTATGAAAAGGAGGTGCGAGCCACAGTGGGTGTTACAACCTGCGTAATCACTAAGTGAAACTAGACTCAAGCATTTTTAATACATATAAAAATGTATTTTGAAAGTAGTATATAGCTATACTATTATTCAATGACAGTGTGAGCAATTTTATCAGAATTAGATAGCATAATTCACATATTATGTTCATAATCAAAAGCTACTTTTACTTTTCTGGATGTTTAGACCCTGCAAGAGAAATCTGACCTTGATCTTCTGTATACAGAACAAACTCAATGCACTGAATGTACAGCAAACAGTACAGATCCCATAACAAGTCACTGGCTTAACTTCTGCTGGATTTCTAAAAGGAAAATTATGGTACTTGCACACACCCACTAAAGGGATAATGATGCTAAAGAAATTAAACAACCTACACACGATGCCTCCAGCTGTTGTACAGACTTCTTGCAGTATAGAATAAAAGTCCATTTAAAGAGTCCACTTTTTTCCACACATAGGAAAATGCATGCCTTTGAGACTGTGCCAATCTAAGCTGCAGAGTTAGTCACAAACCATAATGGCTTAAAATTCTGAAGAATTCCAAGATGAGAGCAATGAGCTCATGTTCAGGCTTGGAACTCTGGCCCTGGTTCTTTTAAATCAAAGGATAACCTACAGTCTGACTCACTTCTTACATTATGTTTTAAAACATTTCTGAGAGTAAAAATGACTCTCTCTTAATCATTTTTCAAGAAACACTTCTTACCCCAGGTTTTAAGGGACATAACGAGGCAGTATGAGACAGTTAGGAAAACTGACAGTGCTGAAGGACGGCAGAGCCCCAGCTTTTCATCAGGAAAAAGGTTATTTGAAGTTAAATACCTTCTACTGCTGCAAATGGCAGGCTGAACTTGAAAGGTATTCTCATCCCTCCCTCTGCAGCAGTCAACATGCAACAGTACAGAGAAATTAAAAAAATAATTACTTCAAAGTGGTGGGGGTTGTGGTGGTTTTTGTTGTTATTTGTTTATTTATTTTTAAATGCAGGCTCCAACTATTGCAGCTTTTTTAGCATTAAACATCGTGAATCAAAACCAACAAAGGCTTTTATGGTCTTTTTGCATTTTATTCTTGATGGAGATAAGCAGTAAGGAATCTCCAAGGCAAGCAAAAGTTGCAGAGATTTAGATGATCCATTTCCCTAATCTAACAAATTCAGTCAGAACTGAAAAGTTTCTAAAGTTTTAGACTGACAAACACTAAGAGAGCCTCCAAGAAACTGAAAGACAGCTCCTGCTTTGAATGTGATGACTGTCTGAGTCTTGTGAGGAAAAAATTAAGTTTTACTGCTTCCAAACTACTGAGGCATAGAAGACCATCTTCTTTTCTTTACCTATTCTAGGTATTTCAAACATCTGTCTTTGGTGCAAACTAGAGCAGAGGGGCTCAGTAGTAGTTGCTGCTTTGGACTGGAAGAACAGATCAAGAGTGCTAGCTTGCCTAAGTCATCTCCATTACAACTGTCTCTTTATCAGTGAAATTACTGTAGAGAGGAAAATAGGAGGCACTTAGGAATGGTGATAGCACAAGAGGCAATGTGAACAAATTAAAATACAAGAAATTAAATCTGAACAAGAGTACAGTTATTTTCTTGCTACTTTTTTTTTTTTTTTTTTTTTTTTTTTTTAACCTTCTGTGAGTGTGGTCAAGAACTGGAACAGGTTGGAAAGTTGCAGAATCTCCATCTGTGGAGATACTCAAAAGCCAGACAGATGTGATTCTGGGCAACTTGCTCTAGCAGACTTGAATTGTGCACAAATAAAAGAACAAGATTGCGTCCCTGTGCTCTCTGACCTTTCTTGGGCTTAAATGTATCTACCTACATTGCACTTGCAATCAGTACACATCAGATCATTCTTACATGTACTAAATGCTATTGACTGTAAGTATGGTTTCAGGAAGTCTTGAATTCATCAGACATTTTGGAATACACATTTCCTAGGGGGCTCAAGTAAAGCATGTAATCCTGCTTACGTACGTGAACTACTCTGTTAGCAGTACTGTTCCCACCTATCTACAAAAAGACAGCAAAGTCAAGTCTTGACTTGCTAATAACACGGCATGGAGAAGGGAGGTGGTGGGGAGAATGGGCGAAGAAACAGAGCAACTCATTACAAGGAAGGAATAACCCACAAGTTAGCCTCTTTTCAAGAAATGCAGCCTAAAATGTACTCATCCTAACAGCCCATCCATACACTGCAACACTGCAATTACACTGAGAATTGGTTCGATTGTTGTGATTCATCAGATGCACAATAACTGCAATACCTTGAACAGAGAAAGAAAAGAGTAAAGCCCAGGATCTGTTACTTCACAACTAATTTTCCTTTCTCCTCCTGGCATAAGCACTGGGAAAGAAAAAATAACTCATGTGGTGGTATGTGACTACAAGAGGAAAGAGTTATAAGCAAAGGAACAGAAACTACTAGAAACCACGAAAATCACTAACATTTTCAAGGTATCTCTTCTATAGCTGTTAACACTCAAAATTGCAAAAACAAAACCCTTCTGAGACAGAAACCACATAATCCCAGAGCCTTTGTTGTTTCTGGAGGTTGGTCATCTGGGCATTGCCTTAGTTCTTTTTTCAGTTAGCTGATATTTCTTAGCTATTCTCACCTGTTGACTAGCATTTGCTGAGAAGAACATACAGCTGCAGTAAAAGTTTATTATTTAAGTATCCCAAAGCTCCTCATGCCATAATAGAAGGGAAATAATTAATGGGTTTTGTTCTACAAAGTCATCTTTTCAGAGATGGCTATATAAATATTGCACACAAACAGAAGAATTTTTATATGTTCCTTATACTTGAAAAGTATGCTCAATTATGATTTGGTTATATCTAATTGTCTTCCACTTGACTCAAAGACCAACCCTTAAATAACACCTGCCAGTGTGCAGGAGTGAGACTTCTTTAAAACACAAACTGAGAAGGGCCCAAATCTTTCTTACAGCAAAGTACAGTTTGTATTACTGTGTGTAGTCCTATTACACCACTCATGAGGTTTGGCAGTCCTGACCCTTACCAACCCAATGCTGAAGATGAATCAAAGAAAGCAGAACAGATCCTTCTAACAGGCTTAAGATTTTAACAGCAGAAAACATATAGGTGTGCTCTAACTGATCCTCATGGAGCCATGGACCCCGGAGCCTGCACTCCCCTCACTAGCACACTTTCAAAGAGCTCAGTACAAGCTCTTCCTTTGCCATTGCTCCAAAAAGAAACTGGGGAATGCAGATATGCTTACCTGAACATCCGTGGGCTACTTAGATGCTAGCACAGGCTGGATCCCCTTTATACAGCCTGCCTCCCAGTGCTCTCTTTCCCCAGCATTCAAGTAAAGAACTGTTTATGCTATTGCACTGATAGAAATCACCTCAGAGGGGCCTAAGAGCTGCCCTCATAGCTCATAAATTATATGGCTCTACTCTGCTTGGCACAGGTTTGTACTCTTGTAATTTAGGTTAAAAGACAAAACAAATTTTCTGCCTTTTCAGAGCCCTTCGGCAGTTTTGCTGCTGAACCACAGGTTCTGGTCAGGCCCCTACAGGTGTTCTTAATTAGAAGAGAATCCATGTTAGGCACTAGCCTTAAAGATATATGTCTTCTGAGCACAAACCTTCAAAACTCAGCCATATCATACTGTCATCTTCACTGAGTTATGCTTACAAAGAACACAGATAAAATAGTGTTTAATCAGAACTGCTGTTTCCCTTTGCAAGCAAAAGATCATGAAATAGCTACCCTGCAGTATGAAAGCATTGAGTTATCTCATCCTAGTGTGAGTGCCTAGTTGATTCACCTTCTTGCCTTTGACTTGCTTTAACACATACATTTAAAAGGTACTTCTGTCCTTAGAAGCAAAAGTAGAGTACAAAAAACAGAGCTGATACTTCTTGAAGAATTTGATTACATTTGGGAACATATCAGTTGGTCTCTTATTCATGTTTTTAAGTGATGAGTGACTGACTTAAAAAGTAAATACTTCATTGGGACTGTGAAATTGTGCACAGAAATAAATGTATGGCTGTGGCCTGAGTGATCATTAATAGCACATGGCCTGTGAGGCTGTCTTGGAAAAACACAGAATTGTAAAGTTTGGAAAAGACCTGTTACATCATCTAGTCCATCTGTCCATCTGCAACTAGAAACTGAAATAATTAGCTGGGGACACTGAAGTATAAGAACAAGCAGTTTGAGAAAGGGATACAAAGGAAGAGGAATTAGGGGAAAAAGAGACCAAAAAGAAGATAGGAAACCACCTGGTATAGAAAGGAATTTGATACAGATACTAACTTACAATAAAAGCACCAAATCTCATAAAATACGTAACTATAATGCAAATGATCGCTCTCCCAAAAGTTGCTTTGTCCAGATGCCTATGCTACTGAGTCCCAGGAAACTCAGTTAAATTTTGTCTACATCTCAAGGCTGGAAGGTTTCTCCTAGTCTAAATCATTTACACATGCACCACATTTCACTCAGGTCTCCCTGTTCTGAGCACGGGAACCGTACAGAGAATTAAGTATCTGGTATTTTATTTTAAATCTACAATTTTCCTCATATTCTTCATGCCCTCTTGGAGTAGCCAAACCTTCGATGTCTTGGTAAAGGTATGGGCTCTTCTTTTATGTGGGCAGAGATCAGTCGTTGTGCTCTTAGAAGAGCTGTCAAGAACTGAGCAGTCTTTGAGAATGGCTTGCTACAGTTTTCATTTTTAAGCTCAGTACCTCTGGAGATGTTACTTTCCTCATTTGATACAAGTGTTCAGTGATAACCTATGAATCCAATTACAATGTATTACTCAGAGGTTTTCAGTTTTGATAATTTCTTTGTAACCAACAGAAATGTTCCCTTAAGAATGTGAAATACTTTTTAATTTATGAATTCATATGAAGAGATGCTATCGTTCCACATACTATCCTCGTGTTAAATTAGTACTTTTCAATTCAGACTTCACCAGTGAGCCACAAAGACTTTTTTCCTTCCTTGTACATAGTAGGACTTCCTGCCTTCCTTTCTGACTAAAAAGTGAAGTCATTCCCACCGTTTAGGCTCTAGGCAGTTTTTAGCCCTAAGTTTTTTTTCTCACAGTTCTTCCCCACTGCCAGAGACGCAGTGCTTGGGCCTTGCTGTGCTACGTGCCGGTGCCTGTGCGTGTGGGATCCTCTGGCAGCAGCGAGGCTCTGCCTGGATGCTAAATGCAGCAGGGCTGAGAGCTGGGTTCGCTCCTCTCCCAAGGGCTGTGCCATCACCCAGAGATTTCTGTTATTTAGTCGTGCTATTTAGAATTCAGCAGCAACAAACATGACTTAATCCTCAGTTTACGTTGGTACACATAGCCAAGTTTCAAGGTTTGAAAATTAGCTTTCTTCCCTGATGTTTGTTCTCTCTTTGGTAAATGCTACTTTTTCTCCTTTTGTTCTTCTGCAGCAGCTAGGGTAGTTTTTTTTTCTTCATAGTCTGCTATGAAAGATCTTATGAAATTGCCCCCCTACAAAACTAATTTATTTAGGTTAAAATTATACATGCTAATGAATTACTTTTTGCCAGACATTCAAGTTTTGATATGTCTGCATTTATACCAGTGGCTCTGATATCCAGACTTATCGTACCATAGAGATTTGCAGTTAGAAGTACATTTTATTAATTGAATCCTACTCTAGCTTGGTGGATCATGAAAGAAGAGGAAATCCTCCTAGGCATCTAGAAGCACAAATACATAACTCTTCTGCTTGTTTTCCACTGAGGATGCTGAACTAGAAAAATCAAATAGGAAGCTACAAATCATGCAAGCTGACTAGATTTTTATTAACGATATCTTACAAAGTAAGAAGGGAATCCAAATGCTCTGCTGACTTTCAAGGAGCATCTGTTAAGTGTTTAACAGATAATCCAGTCAGAGCATTTGCCTGTCTAAAAATGACTCTCTTGTTTGTGAAATTTTTAAACAATTATGTGAATCTTTACAACTTGCAGTACCTAGTGCCTGAAATCTGCGTTGGGACTTGCTTTCCTTCTTGCATCCAAAATGATGTAATGAGAAAACATTGAGCATACTCGGCCCATTAAGGAACTAACATGGAAAGTCTTGGAATACATACTTTTGCAATTAACATGTTTGCTGACAAAAGCTACTTGTGTGCTGATGGCAAGCTGCATCCTTATTACATTTTATAAGCAGATCATAGCACATAAAAGTATCTTTAGAACTGAAACATGTCTGATGCTGAGCAGCATGCCATAAGTGCCTAGTGGGCATGATTGAGGAGAAACTGCTGGAGTATAGATACCAGCCTTCCAGGTTAACCTCAACTACAAGGGTAATTTACACTCTCTTTTACATTAAAGACACTGTATACTATTGCTTGTATCATGGGGCAATGGAGCACTGCTGCTGCTGAAACTGAGATATTCCTTAAGTGTGTACTGTATCCATTAAGGTCTGAAAATTGCAGATTGCTGACTACATAAATTACTCTGGAGCAGTTTAGCATGTGTGTAGGGTTTCTGCTATCAAAAAGCTCTGGTGATTCCATATTAGAAAGTAATTTTCCATATGGCTTACTGGGAATTTAGGTACATAAACAGATACTGAGCAGTGCTATTTAATGTAGTTTACTGAACAGATTTACAGTGTAGGGACATAATTTTCAGAGATTTGTCAGTTTCTGTCTGAGCACACTGATTATGTGCCTGGGAATTTAACTTTTCCCCTTGTGTTTTATTTTCTTTCATTCTCCATTTTGATGATAAAAGGTAAATGCAAAGGTAGGATTGTGCTGATGCAGACTGTTCCACAGACTTCAGTGTAGTTTATGGGCAGAACCTTCGGCAAGAAATAATGTTTATGTGATCTTGTCTTACTGCAGATGTTTTAGAGTAAGCCTCTTGCTACACAATGTGCACGAATGCATGAACAGATACTATAATTGAAAATAGACGAGGAATAAAATTTAATATGAGATTACAATTTAGTGCAGACATGGCAATATCTAGATGTTTGCACTTAAGTGTTTATGAACAGAATAGTGACTGAACATAACAAGGACCTGCTCCATAACCAGGTCTGCTGGGTGCCCTCAGAGTACAAGTCAACAGTAGCATATGGTGCATGGTTTCATTTGTACTCTACTCTCAGCAATATTCAGTAGTTTTTCTGTTAATAGCAGGAAAACAGCCAAATACAGCAAAGATATGAGAGCATGCAAGTTGATCACTGCCAAAGAATAAATTTCTAGTCTCATCAGACCTGTTACCACCAAAAGGAAAAGGAAGGCTGTTTTGGATTTGTAGCCATGTGTATATTTTCTGTCCAAAGTCCTAATGGAAGCACGGGTTGTGAGCACAGACCACGATGATGGGTGTTTTTGTCCTGCAGTGAGAGGGAGACCTTGGGACACACACATTTAACCCTACTTGGTGGTATTCCCTCTTGTAGCACTTCCCCTGGCCCCCTCTGAGATTCTGCTCATCTGCCCTTGAAATTTTGTCCTTTCTACTTAAAGACTGACACAATTATGGACCTTCTTATTAATCAGCCATTTACAACTGCTCCTAGTCAGCCATGTCTCATGTTCATGAATGTGCCTCAAAAACATTCCTGAATGAGTGCCATCTCAACACCCTACTGCTACAGCCCTGGTAGAAAGGAATAACATTGTTTTCTCTCAGAAATCCGAGTCCAGGCTCCATAGGGCACACCAGCCATGGTCCAGCAGCACAGTGAGCTTCTGATCTGCCTGATGCCTCTTGCCTTAGGGGCAGGAGACCTTAAGGAAGGTACTGCAACACTGCTGGTGTCATCATTGCTGCACAACTGCCCGTTATGCTACATCTGGGGTACGCCTTATGGGAACTGCCTGCCATTTCGTGTCAGGAGCACACCTTATATCCCAGTATAGTTTTTACTATCATTTTTTTTTGTCCAAAATTTGATCTTAAATAATTTTTTCTCCTTAAACAAAGCTGCATTTATTTTTTATTCATTTTTTCTCCTTTGGTCCACTTTAGCATGTGAAGTTCACCTTTTTTCTTTTCTTTCTTTACACAACTGAAAGTATTTGAAAGCATTTACCTCGTTAATGAAGGACAAGGCTAAGGATCCAGGTTAGGCTAACCTATGCTGTATCAAATTCCTCATAAGTCATTCTCATAAATCGCCCAGAAGATTTCTCTTCTAGTGTTTGTCATGCTAACAGGATTTCAACTGGGGAAGAAAGGCAAATGTTATTAGGGCTCAATGAAGCAAATACAGGAGAGGGTCATTAAACAACGTGCCAATAAGGCTGGCAGCAGTTGACACAAAATTTCTTGTCTGAATTATGCAAATGCCGTAAGTTTTTGTTTTTATGACTTTTTCTTTTGGATAATAAATGTAGATGTGTTAATGATCAGGATAAACAGATTTTTGGTGGATTTTTCAACCTAGTACAAGCTTCCTCAAAAGAGATTTGGTTTATGTATGAATTCTACACCCTGATTCTGAACTGAAAGGATTTTCATGTATCCCTTTCTGAAGAAATCTGAGTACTAATGACTGATGATGGCACTGAACAATACAATAGTAATCTTAGAGCCTGGTGTTAGCACAAACTAACAATGGTGTCTTCACATAAGCTCCATTACTTGGACAGTCAGCATTTCAGAGACTAATCTCCTCTAGAAGAGGTCCAGTCTTTGATGTTCATGGATATAGGATCAGTCTTCAAAGGAAGTATGTACCATATTTATATCAGAAAAGCCTGAGGTTCCTTTTTAATTTTTATATGAAAACTTCAACAATCTACATTATGAATTATTTTTCTGTGTTTTTTTAAATTAATATGAAAACTCAAGATTTGGATTTTCTGTGCCTGAAATGCAATTCTGAAAATGCTACCAAGCCTGAAATAGCTCATTAAAGAAGCTGTACTCTTTTTTTTTTTTAAACTCTGACTCTATTGTAATATAGAGTATATTTCAAATTTTTATTTTACTCTAATGAATTCTAGGAATTGGTCTGTATCAAAAGAGATGCAAGTACAACAGACAGATTTTGGTGTTTGTGAAATATATGATTTTTTAGAGAAGTCACACAGCAGCAGCAGGCATCTGACACTCATCCTTTCCCAGATCAGAAATGACACAACTCCCATGAAGGAGCATGAAGAAGGGGGTGTGTATAGAGGGGCAGGATGCAGATTCTGCTCTTTCATGAAAAGTTTTATGCTGACCTAGATACCTTTAAAGAAAAGCAGTTGGAAAAACAAGGATGATGGATTTCTTGAAACCACTGCAGAGAAAAAGTGACCCAGACTGATAATCTGTACATTTCTACACTGTCAGGAAAACACATACATTGGTCCCTGCAGTAATTCCTTCTCCCAACTTTGCATATTTTTTCCTTGTATTCAGACGCAGAGGTGAGACAGTTGAACAGGCACAAACCTCCAATCTTTCCCAGGTTCTGGAGTTTTGAACCTATGAATCCTAGAAACATTGCAGCATATATTAAATACTGTACTGAAGGAGTTGTGGAAATCAAAAGATTTTGAGGCTCTACTTTAAGACATTTTAAAGCTGTTATTCTCTCCTCTTTATTCTAAAATTATCCCTTTTAATTATCCTTCTGACTGCAAAAATTCACACGTATTTTCAGTTTCACCCAGCCTTAGTTGTTCCTCTTACAAATCTACATAAAGTCTTAATTGTTAATTTGAATGTACAAACACTTTAAAAATTGTTTCCTTCATGCATTGAAGCATCTAACAATACCTGAATCTTTTTTTCTTCCCCTCAGCCCCCAAGCAAAAGACACTAAAGCTTATGCTTTGATCTCTTCCTGCTCTTTGGACCAGTAGGGCCAAAGATCTTCTGCAACCCTCTGGGAATAAGGAAGATGGAGCGAGGAGAAAGCTGTGGAAGAAATGTGTACAACTAGCAAGGCAAGATTGTTCTGGGGACAGAAGAATTAATTGCTGGACAGTGTGGGTGTGTACAAAATAATGTCACCTTCATTTTTCCAACTATTCTAAGACCTGATAAATACTCACAAAGCAGTAGTACAATAAGGACAGGGAGGTATGGTGTGGCTTTTAGAACAGTCACTGACATGGAGAAGTGGGAGAGCTCATAGGAAGGAGCTCAAAAGTGCATTTGCTAGATATCCTACCATATAAGCACTTTGCTGTCTGGATTTCCTTATTAATCGTAAGGTAACTTAAAAAACACTATCCCACATTCCTTAAGTCATCAGCAGAGACTCTTCCCATACTTTTCCTATGGAACTTTTGCTCCAAGAAACAGCAGGTTGACTTGCTTGCTGGACTTTTAGTATTTCTCTTAACTAATTTCTTACAGTGGTAATTATTTTGATTATGCAAAACCTCTGTCCTATTTCTCACAGAAAAATAGAAATGTGGCTCCTATTGTACCTTTCTGGATATTATTTTTTCCACTTTCTTGTTTGTTATCTTAGTGTTCTGTTGATAGCCAGACAGTTTTCTTTACCTCCATTTGAAAAAGCCACTCAAATTGGCAGAGAACTCATGGGATAACTCCAGAGATAGTAAAGAAGAGGTATTTTTAGTATAAGGGAGACAAAAAAGAGAATTAGCTTATTTCATCTGAGATTCATGAATGCCCTTAGCAATGAAGCATGCTGATGGCATGTCTGCATCATTCACAACAGACACTTCAAAGCACAGAGATATTCTATAGCACTTCAAGACATGTCTCCATCTGTAATTACAGCTGTGGATTAAGCAGTCAAGGACAAGCAGTACAGCACTGCAGAAGAACTAAATGGGATGCTTAACAAACCTTCCAGATTTATGTACTAAGGGAATTACTCTACAGGTATGGACTATTTGCTTTAACACAGCCATTCATTGACACAAGAGAAGCAGAACTTGCTCTACATAAGTTTGAAATTGTTGAAATTAATAACTGTGGCTCATCATTTTCTGCAAGACTATACCAATTTACTGTGCTCTTTTGTCTCAATTACTTTCTTCATGTGTCCTATATTTCTCTATTAAATGCCAGTAATGGTAACACTACGGTAATAACTCACACATACTGAATGTTATATGATGGACTATTTTACATTATTGTGAATATCTTCTTTATGTTATAATTATTAACATCATATAAATGTGATCCACTGAACTAATAATATTTTCAGACAACTGTTGTAACTCACTGATTTTCTTCTATTATGCAGGACTTCATTTTGCACTGGTAGTTGGGTTTACCTTTACTTTTAATTCTGACATTAGTAGGATAAAGGTTTTTTACTTTATCCCATAATAATGATACTTAATAACTCCTTCTGTCATAGATCAAGCAAATAGGAAGTACTATGCTTATATTTTCTCAACTGATCTTTTGTTCAAAAGTACTCCTGAAGTATCCCTGCAGAAATGACCAAAAAATGGGGTTTTTTTTGAGATTCAACAGTTCACACTGAGAAATCTCATGTAGATTTTGTGTGGTACATTAGCCATGTTTTTCTCCTTTGAGAGGAATCTGGGTAATGCCTTCTGAATGGCAGAGTTGCTTAAGCACTTCTGTGCCTGCAGAACTGAATGAGTTTCTGTCGTATTCACTATTTACCCTATCTGCCCTGTGGGGACACTAGTCTGCAATCAGTTCAACCTCAATTTGAAAGTCATTTAACAATGCGGTAAATGAAAGTAATCCAAAAAAGGCACTACTGATGACAATCTAGCCTTGTTCAGGTCTTCTGCATGCAGTGGAATTTTAACAGATCATTCAAGCTACATGTAAGCACACCACTGGCTTAGCACAACAATAACGACAACAACCACAAAAAGATAGTAGATCTCATTGTAATAAGAAAATTGAGATAACTCAAAATATTTAGCTCAAATAAATAAGCAACTACAGAATGTAAACATCAGTTTACTCTATTTATAGTTCCCTGCTTGTACTCTGTTCTAAAGCAATTCAGTTGGACAATTTCTTGGAGGATATCAAGATTTTTCTCTGGTGGAATGGGTTTGTTTCCAGCTGCTTTGCTTTCCAAACAACTATGCTAAGAGATTTCATTCCACCTCCCTTGTTACTTCTGAGCATTTGTTGACAGCAGTCTTTGCACAGACAGTGACTATTAACTTTTACTTCAGCAGCACTTATGCCCTGCTAACAGTAATATCTAGATGCACAGCCTCTTTATTAATGCAGACAGTTTTGAAAATAGGAGCAAACGGCATCTGACAGAAAGAAAAATGGCTATTAAGGAAATAATTTTGCTGATCAGGGAATAATTGTAGTATACTCAGCTCATTTCTCCTTTCTGTCCACAGCATATTAGCACTGACTGGAGTTCTTCTCAGCAGGAAGAAAATGGACCAGTACGACCTCAGTCAAAAAGCACTCATGTGGAACTAGGCTACAGGTCTGGAACATTAATTATACTTCAGGCTTAAATGATTTCCATTTTTAACTCCAAGTAGATGGGGTGGATGGTAGATAAGGAGTTATGATCTGAACTAAATTCAAAGTAATAGAGACCATTTTTTTCATCATTGATGTCAAGAATTTTTGTTGATGGCATTATAAGAATTGTACAAGCACTCCCAGATTACACTGGAAATTAATGGGAAACAATAGAGCTCCTCGAATGTTACTTTCTAGATAGGAGACTACTGAAGAACTTTGGTTAAGATGAAGAGGAAAACCAAGACTTGGCTACTTACTATAATGACTCAAAGTAACATTTGGTAATGCTATCACTAGGCTTAAAATTACTATTAGAGGACTCTCCAATGATTTGGAGAAGGATTTGAAGGATCACTAACTGTGAAGTTGGTAAGTAAATTAACAAATCAACCAACCCAACAGGCTATTCATCAGATTTCCAGTGTTTCTTGCTACCACTTGGCCCCAAAATAGGTAGGACTACGGTAGAAAGGTAAACTGGTCCTGGTCCTGCTGGTACTTGAAAAGTAAGTTATAAATTACTCAATAGTTCAAACTAAAGGATTCTTATTTTTGCAGCTGATTCATACACAGTATGAAAGTATAAAAATTAAAAAACAATGTAAGTAAATAAAAAGTAAATAAATATATGTAAATAAAAAAATAAAAAAGTAAAAGTATCTGTCTTGCAACTGAAGACATTTATTGTAGCATATAAACTGTTCTGAAGCTCTTTGGCACAGAATAAATACACAAAAATCTTTAGAAATAGTTATATTCCCAAAGGATCTTATTTCTTAAAATTTAAACATCAGTTTTAGGGGAGACTTTCTGACATTGCAGAAGTAAAACTCCTCCATTACATTCATACGCTATCTAGTTATTGTGCAGTATGCAGTCTTCCTACAAGTAAATACCAGACTTTTGCACCTAAAGCAACAATTTCTGCTGTCCTGAAATCTGTGGCTTCCATAGCCTCTTCATTACTGGTTATCCTGAGCCATGAATCAAGAAAGATGCACTCTGCAGCCCTTCACTAGCTGAGATAAGGAAATCAATTCTGTTTCATGAAAGATAAAACTACTGGACTGGAAGATTAATGAACAATTCCAGTTGCTTTACAGTGGTAGAGTTTCAGTGATTGATCCCAAATCAGACAAAAGCCTTGTACTGTGTCACTAAGCTGGGATTCATTACAGAAAAGGAAACCAACACGTAACTTGTGCATGTCACAAAATTTCTACACAAACTGGCAGTTTACTCAGAAATAGTCCAGAAATAGAAATCACAACTCAGTAGTGAATTGGAAGATAAAAGCAGGAATGCTTGTGCAGTGCAAGGACAATATTTCTTGCGTCTCTTTCTTCCACAAGCATTAAACCAAGCCCTAAAACCACAATTGCTACTTTTGGACAAGGGAATTAAGTAGATTCTGTGACTACATGTAACAATTATTTTGTGATGGTCTAGAGTACTTTTCTGTGAAGATAAACTGTAATTATCTACATAACTTAAAACATATTGGCAGTGTAATTATATCACAGGCATTTTTGCTGTGCTGAGGCTTTCCTTCTGATCTTTCAGGATTGCTTATCTGAATAATTATTTTTTATAAAAGTAGCAAAGACCTGTTCAAAATAATAGTTTAAACACTTTAAATGCACGGTTTGGGTTTGTCAGCCTTACATTCACACTAGAAACAAACCCTGGCTATGATTTATCAGTAGCAGCTTGGATTATTATTATGTAGTTGAGCCTGCAGGACAGCGTTCAGATCCAAACACTAACTACCCAGCAACTGAGAATACTGCTTTTGTTCTTACACTTTCTGAGAATTTGCCAGTTTTGTTTTTTTGTTAAGGTTCCTCCGGCTGGATTGCTATAAATGCAGTTTCTCCCTTTTTCAACTTCTGAATTCCACAAGGAAAAATTGTGGCATCACCTTGTGATACCAACAAATGTGTACATACAGGTGACACTGAAAAACTTCAGTTTACTTAAGAGAATGACAGAGAAATCCATTCTCATGTAGAAAAGATGCTGTAGTTTAGCATGAACATACTCTTAAGTTATAATTGGGAATAAACTTTCATTTCTGTTCTTATAAAAGTTATAGGCTAATTTGTGTTATTTCTCTATATTAATATATTCATGGACCAACTACTACCTTAGTACCAAAAATGGTTGTGTAGGTTGTTGCTAATAATTCCTGCTTCCAATTGGATGTTAATTCACTTTCCATATATTTGCTTTTACTGGGAACATGAATATTGAGAATTCTAAGATATGTATATAAATGCATAAACTGGAAAGCATATGATAGTGATATGCAAGAAAGTCAAAATCTTTTAGCTTAGAATACAAGTGTGATGGAGATCAGTCCTGAGATTTACGTGACCATTCATCATACAGACAGAGCTATAAAGCTGTAGCTTGAGTAAGTGGGAGGATAACAGAAGAAGAGAGAAAGGAAAAGACTCTGTGGTTGATCTGACTCAGGTATGTGTAAAAATAAATGAGAACTAGTCTCGGATCTGGAAGGACACCTTAAGCCACATTTTGCCTGAAGCACACCTAATATCTGCCTAACAGTTGAGGAATCAGATACCATCTAGAAAGCCATGTCTGCCTTCCTACAAGTACCCACTGAGGTTTAATTTACCACAAACCATTCCTTAGCTTTAGTGTATAGCTTTAAGTAGCTATGTGTTTGAAATCTCAGTGGGCTATATGGTTTCAAAACAAATATAAAAGTAGAACTTGAGAAAAAATACAGAGGAGTTCTCATTCTATTCCTTTGTTGTTGGCTCCATGAAATTTTAGGGCAGAGCTCTGTAACCTCACTGATGATTTGCTGAAACCACATCAGTTACTATTTAAAGGATTGTAGCATTTTTCTTAAATATAATTGTTGATATATATATCAATGAAGATTTTCATTAATTACATGAGAATGCATTACTCATTTCCATTTAGATTTTTATAGAGACTGTACGTTCTACATATATATAGACTGGCTGGCTATCAAGTATTCCAAATAATTATTTTATGAAGTAGAACTGATATATATGAGTGCTGAATGGATAATGAATAGGCTTTTAGACTACAGTCTCACGTGATGGCACAGTTAGCAGTCCTAGCAATGATTTCTGTCAAGACATATGATAACAAATGGCATGAAAATTGACTTTATTATATTATGTAGACTTTATATAGAAATGGTATATGGTAGTAACATAGACTGTAGGTCTGAGAAGATAAAAAAATGGCAGAAAACAACAAAAAAGAGCGATTTTAAAATGGTATAGAAAGGCTGGCTAAAGTCACATTCAGATAATTTCTATCTCCACTGAGAAACTTGGATTTACAAGAAGGTATGATCTGACATGAGTTTAGAACAAAGAAGAATGTTAACAGTGATCTTCAGCAAATAACTGTATGGTATGGAACAGCAGGATGAACAGGTGAACATCCAGTGTCAGCAGAGCTCACTGAAGGTGTTGCAATCCTAGCTGTACATAGTGTGCTATGCAGAATGCAAAATAACAAAGCATTCTTCAGTATTGATTTCAATACTATGGTAAAGGTAATTAAGAACAGGTGCCTATAATATGAGAGACACTGTAAGTGTTACTAATTAACTCCTTTACAATAGAAACTTTACATAATGAAATGCATAATTAAACATCAATGACCAAGATCATTACTGGCAATTTTGTTCCACTAACACATAATTTTGGCCTAAGGTGCAGCCTCATGTTTTAGTGAAGTTGTCATTCATGCTGCTATATTTGCTTTACAACTACTTCATGTTATAGCCTTGAAAATTCTTCTGGATGTTCATTTCTAATGCACAGGACATTCACTGAATTTCTAGTACTTCTTCCCTTAATGTGATTAGAATCCTACCAGATTCTGACTTAACTGTTTGTGCTGGTACTGAAAAAGAAGCTGGTCCAAACATAACTGATCACATTTATTCCGACTGAAACCATGGCAATCTGTTACACTGTAAACTGTGCTCTCCATTTTAGAATACATCAAATTACGTTGTTTGTGCTCCTGCATATACACTTCTTTTCCCCTACTTAGTGGTATTTCTTTATTTTCAGTGTCCATACGATACTGCCTATCTCTTCTGAGACTGATAATTTACAGAACAGACAGAATTACAAAAGAACCACACAGGATTAAGGGGCAGAGCAAGTAAAATTGCAGGTGAAATTCAATATAAACAAACAGATGCACAGAAATCTTGTGTGAAATGAAGAATTCTGAGCTGAACATTATGACTCAAAACTTGGTGCCATGACACCTTTATGAAAAAGTTTACTTCATGCTCAGCAACAGAAAGGCAAACTGAATGGAGGTGCTTTTGATGCCTGCGTTTCAGAAAGTATTTTCCACTCTGGAAGTGGAAAATATTTACCAAACCTACACTACTCTCAGAATTCCCCAAAAAGGCAGATGACTGTGGGAAGGGAAATAGTAGTGCATGTGTACGTACACTGCATATTCCTACATTTTTGCCTTGTCCAGTGAAAGGACCTCATCCAGCCACATTACATTCCTATTTTCAGCAAAAGACATATAGAGAATATTTTGTACACAGGAATTATAAACATCAGTGATATAATGATGACAGAAAGTCTTCCTCAGTTCTTAACACGATTTTCTGTGAGGTTTTCTGTGTTTGTCAGTAATGCTTACCCTTGCTCTAGCTTCAGCATGGCTGAACTCTGTGTGTTTAAGCAGGATCATTATACCCTCTGTTAGTACTTCTTAGGAGGGAATTTGAAGATTGTCAAAGAGCTTCTATTCCTTAAAATAGTGAACATATATAGACTACAAAGAGAGCAAACTGAAGTTTAGATCTCTGTTTGGCTTGCTGGGGAGCAGGAGAACCTTCTATTTTTGTTTTTACAATACTAATGTAGTTTCATGCTCTCACACTCTTGTGATCTCTTTGGTTAGGAGAACAGCTATTTCTATTTAACGGTTTTCTACGCAAAGTATCAAAAGTCTATTAAACACAAACCCACAGGCAACCCCTTTAGGGTGTTCCTAAGAAAAAACCTGTAGGGAATTGAAAAGGGCTGTTAAGGAAATTGTTCCTGTAGGCTAACTTGATCTGGCAATTCTTTGTTTAGACCTCTGCTACTAGCTGTTATCAGAGACTTTTGGTCCATCTCTCTGAGTGAGATAAATCTCATGAGCCTCAGATCACAGAATCTTTTTGTGTTACAGCAGCAACGTAAGGTTGCTTGGACATTCCTGAACCTCAGTAAGATATTATATTAAATAAATCATTAGTATATAATGATTAATAACTATAAATGCCTTTATCTTATTTCAGCACCTCAATTAAATAGACAGATTTAAGAAGAAGAGAGGTGGTCGGGCTATTCCTCATTCTGTGTGAAAGCAAAACATCTCATCTCAGAGGGTGGTTTGAGTATACAAAAAAATTCAGGAGCTAGCTTTGGAAACAGGAAGAGAGTGGCTGTCTGCGAGGAAACAGCCAGCTCCATCTCCAGCCACATCCAGCACAGGCAGCAGGCAGTGCCAACTCCAGTGATGACTTGTGATTAGGCAGCCCATGCCCTTCAGGAGTCATCGCCCCTGGACTATGTTCTGTGTTCTGCAGGGAGTCAGGCCAGAGAGTAAGGCAGAAAGAGGACAGCAGGGAGCTGGCAGCTCTGGCTGCCAAGTGAGTGAGCTGGAGATGTCTCAAGGCAAATGGCTTAATTTCTAGCTGTAATGAATTGCAACAGTCAAGCCTAGAAGTCATGCGTGTGCATCAGTGTTGCCAAATTAGACTCTGATAAGAAAGGACAGGCTTCTGGAGCACTTCGGAAAGGATGTGATACTCTAGCAGACAATACGATTTGTATTTTTAGATGAAACAAAGACGACCTCTAGACAGCACATTTTTCATGTGAACTGGGGACACATACTTCTAGGATAAAATGTCAGATATAAAAGGGACTTGTCTTAGTGACTTATCTGTATTCGTGCTAATTTTCTACAGCCAGTTCTTTCTTTCTATTCAAATTCTTCAGTGGTACTAATCAATTTCATTTAGCAAAGGGTGTACTTGTAACCAATTGAAAATTCGGTTAAATAATATTGACTTCATGTATAAACTATCAGAACACACAAAAATAAAATAAATTCAAAGTAATAGAATTTTAATTTAAAGGTATAAAATGACAACGGGAATACATGCTTCAGTAGGATTCTTCCTCTCTTATATAAAATCCCTTTTTTTTCTGGAAAAAAAAATATCCCAAAAAGAATTTTCCAACAGTGATTCCACTACAGAACATCTTCTGCCACTAGCAAACATAGATTAAAGTTTTATCCAAAAGAAAATTAAAATAAAAAGCGATTTCCTGGCAATTTTGCCTCACAGAAAAGTAGTTACATGGTGTGTTTTTTTGTTTGTTTTTTGTTAATTATATATGTGTGTGTGTGTGTGTGTGTGTGTGTGTGTATATCACAAGGTAGTTACTGGGGAAGAATATATTTTAAACTTAGGAAGGAAAAAGGAACTTTTATATATGCAGGGCATGTATAACTCCCAAATCAAACCCACTTGATCTCCTAATAAAAACAGGTTTCAGATAGGATCAGTGAATGGAAAGATGATGTTAATCCAGATAATAAAGATTTTGTACTCTGATCATGCCTTATCCACCACAAAACCATTGCCTCTGATAATGGAGTTTTTACTGTTGATCTATCCATGACAATAACATATCCAGATTCTCCCTTTGCTGGGGGTTCGTATCATATAAAATCTTGTACAAACTATTAGCCTATGCAGATTTTTGTAATACTGAAGATTAGATTTCTCTGATTATCTGGAACCACTGATACTCAATATCTGTGTACTTAATAAGTACTCTTGGATGACAAAATAAAACTAAATAATACTTTCAGTGTTTTTCTTTGTGTGTCTAAATTCTGCTTTTAGCTGTATTGGGATAACCTCACCTAGATGCCAAAAAGAAATGTATACTAGTTCTGAGCTGAGTCATTCTTCAAGTGAAATGGATTGCAGTGGTACAGTGTTTGCCATAAATTCTCTGACTCACTGGAAGCAGTACTTTCATGTAGTGAATCTTAAAACTATTTTGCATACATTGATCTTTACTTAAAAAATAATATACTTCAGCTAGAAGGAGAGTATGTCTATTAATATTGCCATTAACTACAGTCATTAGCATCAGCATGTTTGAAAGTCTCAGAGTCTGGGCCAATCCTTAATTTCTATCATGGTTGTGACTTTGTCTTGCCCAAGAAAGCCCTGTGGAATTCAAAAGATCAGACAGATGATATTCTGATGAAAATACTGACTTATTACCCATAGTCATAGAAGCTGCCATTGGCACTTGGAAACACATGGATGCTATTTATAATTACCAGCCCTTTTTTCTATATTTCTTCTAAAAGTTTCTAAGAAAAAAATCATTTCTAGAAATCTTCTGAAACTGAAATCTCTCATTTTGAGCTGCAGGCTGAAAAACTCTAGTGTCCTGAGAAATAAAGGTTGGTATTATCCTGACAAGTGTTAGGCAGTGCTGATCATAATTGCTCATGAGTAGGAAGAACAGTCAATTTGGTCATAACTCCATGGCAATGTTTTCTAATTCAGTTATGGTATATTGTGACACTAATCTCGGCAGAGTTATAGCCCTGGTAAAAACAGCTTTATCATCTTTATCATATGGCATTATGATTCCACTCAAGGAATCAATGAAGTATGTGAATCCACATTTCTTTCTTTATACCTCTGAAATACAAGCAAAAGAAAGATACCAACAACTGTTATGGGTTAATGCATGCAGAAGGATGATTTTTGCTGAACAGAGAAGAACTGAATCACAACAAGCAAGCCTTCCCTCTTTTATAAGCATGAGGGTCAAAGAGTTCATTTAGTATCCATGATCAAAATACTCAGTGTCAGATGTGCTGGTACTGAAATCTGAGCTAGGCCCTTAGTAACGCACAATGTTATCATCCTTGCATCCATAACTTACAGCCACCTACAACACCTCTCATTCTCCCCCCCAGCTGTACTGGAATGAGGTAGCAACAGCAAGCTGTCAGGAGTTTGAAAATGTCAAGAGAGCTGCCTGCTTCTTCATCATGTACTTATTTTCCAGGAAATGTATCCCTGCTCCTGCATCCACGAGGCTTTATTCCTACACTGTCAGAGCAACAGATGTGATTTAATCCTGGAAGCACCGATCAGAAATGATAATAGCGGGAAATTAAAATATCTTTGAAGAAAAACATTGTCTTTCATAGTGACATAGTTAAGTGCAGCCTTGTTGAGGGAGATGGAAAGCGGACCCTCCTCCTCTCCCTTTCATTCTGTGTATCACATCATGACTCAGACTGACATCTTCTGAATTCCTACCTAAGTTTTCTTCTCTGTGTGGTGCTCGTCAGTTCTGAGATGTGTGCTGCCGCACCACAGCATCTGGCTTAGTCACGTCTGGCTATATATACATAATATATATATTGTAATTTTCTGGCACTTATACATCAAATTCCTTTTTTATGACCCTTTTTGGAAATTCTTCCTGTGGTGACAGTGAACACAGTCATCTTTGTTATCCTGCATTGGATAGGAGGCTGAATTACCTGATTTAGGTAAACTTCCCTTAAAAATAGAGGCTAGTACAATAACTAAAGCGTTCTGTGCTGATGAACATCACATTAGCTCCATAGGCTCTCCTACTTTTCTGAAAGTCATAAAAAGCTGAAATGTGTTTTAGTGATAGAAGATATTGTAGACAGGTAACAAAAAAACCTCGAGCTGACAGACAAATAACAAAATTGTGCCTGATAATACTGTTGCTTGCATGGCCAGCTGTTTGAGAAGCAGAAAAATGAGGCTGTCAGTTCTGTTACTGACAAGTGCATAATTCACTTCCTAAGTAAACTCAATTAGAGACACAGCTATGGATGGAGAAAGGCCTAAAGCTAGATTACGGTGCATAAAAGGATAAGAACCTGATAATTGTATAATGAAGAGTAAGCAGCTACTTCTACCTTCTTAGGAGTAGCAAGAGGTGCTTGGAATAGCAGTTATTCAGCATTAATCATGGACTAACTTTGTGGCAAAGCATTGCTTTCCATGATTTATCCAACCACAGCATAAATGTTGTTAAATAAATGTCATGAGTTTAAGAAATATATGCAGCTTGTCATTTTGTTTAATTTAAATCCAAGCTCTGCTGTAGCTTCTCTTTTAGCCCACTTAAAAGCTTGCTTTTAAAGGAAACTAAGTATTCCTCTTCACATCACTCTGGCAGAAAAAGAAGAAAAATGCCAAGGGGCTACGTTTCCTGTAATTGAGATGCATTTCCCAGCTAGTCACGTCTTGTGTGATGATGAAATTCAGAACTCACCCTTGATTATTTCCAGGATTCCTACTCATTTAACCTTTGGCAAAGGAAAAACAGAAACTTGTCTTTTTTTTCTGAGTCTATGAGGTTGACTGGAACTGAAAAGGAAGAGGTTGCAGTACCACATATTCTGCCATTAAATAATGATGATTCTACTTCAGTGGAATTAAGAGCACATGAACTACATTGATACAGTTCCCATGGAGATGTGTGATGCCCAGGAAAATGACAAGACAAGAGATAGGAACAGAGGAAGATCTGGAGTGGAGCAGTAGCAACCAGGTCTCAAGGTCCTGTGAGTGCTCAGGAACCTGGGCAAAGGGTTCAAGGACAAGACTTAGAAGGATGCAAGCAGAGGAGGGCAGCCATGCAGGCAGGGAAGGCAAAGACTGCTTAAGGCAGGGATGGAGCAGATAAATTTACAGTTTCTATGGTTAATCAGTTCCTACTGCCTTGAACTGAAATTCTCACTTGGTTAATATAGACAGTAAATTACGTTTCTGTTGCCACCATTTTCATTCCACAAGTCAATTTGTTAATTACAGGCAGAACATCATTGTTTGGAGGTCTACCTCTAAAAACAATACCAAAAGCAAGCCACCCACTAGCTAACATACGGAATATTAAGGGAAATTCCGTACTTCAGAGAAATGGAAACATTTTCTACAGAGCTCTAATTGGTGGCTGTTTTTAAATTGCTTGGGGCTTAAGACAGTACACTGAAACCCAAAGAAAAACAGCTGTCCTCTCCTAGAGGACACAGAAGCCAAATTACTCTGGCAAACTGAAAAAAAGAAATACTTATCATTTCAGCTGTGAAGAGTAAAAAGACATTTAAGAAATAAATCCAACAGAATCCCAGTTGATTTGGACTTACTGCAGGGGTGTATAGGGATTTGCATAATATTTTGAGGAAAATTATTTTTGAAAACCATGAACTGTAACTCCAAGAACAGAATGCAGCAGATTGACAATACAAACACAGCTCAGTCAGAGCAGCATATAGCACAATTTTAAAATTAGATTTTTTTAATTCACATTTAAAGGAAGATTTTCAAAATAAGCACTACTGGGTAATACCACAGACATGACTGATATTTGCTTAAAAACATCGTCCTTTTTTCTTGCAGATTTGAGACTGATCCACTAACAGCTTGCACTGGGAATATAGAAGAGATCTCAGCTGTGAAATTTAGATCTGGGTATGAACTAAGATTAGATGTGTTTGGACTTGAGTTTTGAAATACAGAAATAACACTTATTTGGATAGCCATGATTTGAATGCACCAGATTTTGATGACATTCATATTCAGGCAAGTTTTTGCATAATATGAATACTTCAATACTACAGGACTTGAGTTAAAGGCAGACCAAGCAAACTGAGGCAAAGCAATACAGAATTCTGCTCTGAAAAGGTTGCTTTGTCAGAAGCATAATCCACCCTCTCATCTTACTGAGAATGACTGAGAACCCTAATCATTGCCTGCTGAACCCAGAATGGGTCTTAACACTCTAGAGTCAGTCAGCACTGAGACTGCCTGGGAAGCTTTCCACTTTCCACATCTTTGTGCAACACACAAAATCCTCCTCAAAGTATCTGAAAGTTGCATCAGTTCAGCAGCTTAAAAAGAATCTTCCAATCTTGATTTTTGTTCACAGAGTTTCCTTGTTGCTTTTACTTAAGAAAAGTGAAGGTTCCACTATTGGTGCATATTACCTTATGCCAAAATATAAGTGAGTCAGAAGTACGAGAAATAGCTTATTTTTAATATGTTCTTGGCATTCTGTATTTTTGCAATATCATCAGAAAATTGTTACTTTTCCACTTGCTGTTGAACAAATAATGCTCAAGATGGTAAAATGTCTGCTTTGCACAATGCATATAAATGACTGCAACCTGTCTTTAACCCGAACTGAAAAGAGACAGTCTTGCTAACATACACAGTACTTAAAATATCTGTCTCGGTATTTTGCAGATATCTATCATGAAAAATATCAATATTTTGTTTCTCTTCAATTAGAATTAAAACCAACCAAACAAAACTCCCTCACAGACAAATCTGTACCCCAAATTTGGTTAATTCTCACTGATGTCAAAACCCAAAGCACTCTTTATAGATGGGAAGCAGAATTTGGAACTCTTACAGAAAATCCACATAATCTTTTCAATCCTATATAAAGAAATCAGAAGTGATAATTAGTATAGGGATGGGAGATGAAACCCAATCCAGATTCTGAATGGTAACACATTCAGGAGGTAAAGACTTGCTCTCCCTTAAGTACCTCTGCTCCTTTTGCACTGACCACTCCTCCCACTCTTGCAGCCCAAGTGCTTCTGTAGCTGAACACCAGAGCTCCTTTAGGCCTGCTGGTCACTCAGATGTTATCATCTCTGTAGAAATAAGTTTTGTTGCCTCATACAAACAAGTCAGGGCTGCATATCTTGTTTTCTTTCCACAGTGTGGAAGACTTTTTTCTTCTAATCTAACCTAGCTGCCATCCCTCAGTATTCTATTCATGAATTAGTAAGCTTGAAATGCTCAAAGCCTGAGGGTTTTACTGACTGATCCCATTAGAGTCAAATTTTAGAGAACAGACTCGCTCTTGTCAGATACCTTATCTGACTGCTGTCCAAACACAGTACATAAATCCAAGCACTACCTCTCTCTGCCACTTATGATGGAAAGCAAGGCACTGGGTTGGCACTGAGAGCACACTATTCCTGCACATACTGAAGCAGAGCAGCAAAACCTTCTACCTGTCTCTTACACTTCACACCTTCCTGAACAATTAAGAATCAGCGATTAAAAAAACAACGATACAATGCTGTTTGAAACAGCTAGTGCTGATGCTTTACCTCCGTTTCTACACTATGGACTATGAAATAAGTAGTAGGAAATAACTAAAGATTCTGACCTAAGTATTTATTTCTGAATTACAAAGAATAAGTATCACTCAAAACACAATGCAAGCACAAGATAATAAGGTCTTCAAATGTAAACAGCATATTTTATACAAGATGTATATAATGCATAAAAAGAAATATATACACATAAAAAGAAACAAAATATATAAAAATGAGAAAGTGAATAATCCAAATCCAAGAGAAATAAAGGCACGTTCAAGTCTATTGACAAGTGTTTCCATCAAAAGTAGACTGCATAAAATACATAACAAAAGTACTAAAATGTCTTCTACTGGCCTGAATGCTCCTCTATCTTTAACCCTGTTTCAAAGAGATATTGGGGTGACAAGTCTCTGGATAAACTCAGCGAAACATGTATGCTCCTTTTATCCCTACACATGAAGAGAAACTGAATGCTTTTACCTGTAACAACTGGTTGAACTACACAAAAACTATGCATGATAACAGAAGTGCTTGTGTGACTATCAGCAGCAGAACAACTGCCTTCGTAGGTCAGACAGCACGCTGTGCTGAAATTGAATTAAAGCAGTGGGTTCACACCATCTATCCCATCCTGAATGAATTTCAGAGATTTTAATTTTCAGAGAACATCACTATGCAAATTTTTTGCCTGCATTCAACATGTTCGTTTGATGACAACGTTAAGTTACTGCCCTTAAATGAATGCATCAAGATTCTTGAGGAATCATTGGAAAAGGTAAGACTGATAATATCAGCTTCAAGTGTGTACAGTTTTTCTTTCCACATTACTGGAAATCATTTGGCATACAACCATGCTTTGTTTATAAAGTTTGCACTCTGTATCAGAGAATACACATTTCCCTGATGGTTGAAGAGATTCTCTTCAATATATTCTCAATCTCTCTTAGGTGCTGCATACTGTAAGTGATTTTTAAGATCCTCCAGTTCTAATAAAACATATTGCCAACTACTACTGTTAATGAATAGTGAGGATGGACTATAAAGTTGAGTGAGACAGAATTCTTTAAAGAGAAGAAAACTTACGTACACTATCTTTGCTTTAATGGAATCCAAGTATGGGCTGTGGCACATAGTAAAAATTGACACTGCATTTGATTGTGGACATCCACCCATTGGTACTTTCCAGGGGAAGCTAACTGCTTCAAATTAACACTGCAGTTTGCTATTCTGTACTTAGCACAAAACACAATTAAAACACAGGTGATATGGAAGACACTGAGAAAATGTACGCATGTGCACAGGATAGCTGCCTTTGTTCCCTTTCTTTACTGCACCTAGATTCACAGGCTACTTGTGAATGAGTTATATGTGCACAAGACTTATGCCTCTTCAAACTGAAGAACACTGAGCTGAACCACAGAGTACATGACTGTTCACAGTAAGGCACTTGCTAAATGTGTTGCACCCAAATTGAGAACAAATCTTAGGGAAATTGTATGTAAGAGAAGTAATGCTGGTAGAAGACAGTTCAAAATATTCATAAAGTTATTGAAGAAGGATAAGTGAATATTTCATGAGGATGAAAGGAAGTGTTCAGTGAAAAAAACAACGTTACTGATAGAGCCAGTTGCTAGAGTGAACAACATACCAGCTGCTTCCACTAATGATCAAGCTTTATATATCTTGTTTCAAAAGCATTTCTAAGTTTCTGATATTCCCTAAGGGATTTTTGTCAGTGTGTGCATTTCTGAGGGAAATCAGAACACAGTTTGGCAGATTGCCATTCTGTGTGCATGATCAATGTAAGGTTGGAATAACAGATTACTGCAGACCATGGAAAAACCTGCAAGACTTGCTCGATCTTCACCAGCATCCTATTCACTTGAGGATAATGAAAAACAATTACCAAGCTACAGTATACTCGTAAGTGCAGGTTTGCACAGCGACACAATCACAGAATGACCTGGGTTGGAAGGGACCTCAAGGATCATGAATCTCCAACACCCCTGTCACAGGCAGGGCCACCAACCTCCCCATTTAATACCAGACCAGGCTGCCCTGGGCCCCATCCAATCTGGCCTTGAACACCTCTAGGGATGGGGCATCCACAACCTATTCAGGCAGCCCATTCCAGCACCTCACCACTCACACTGTAAAGAACTTCCCCCCCTAAATCTTCCCTCCCTCAATTCAAAACCATTTCCCTTTGTCCTGCTGTTATCTACACTTTCAAAGAGTTTATTCCCCTCCTGTTTATAAGCTCCCTTTAGGTACTGAAAGGCTGCAATGTGTTCACCCTGCAGCCTTCTTTTCTCCAGGCTGAACAAGCCCAGCTCCCTCAGCCTGTCTTTGCAGGGGAGGTGCTCCAGTCCCCTGATCATCTTCAGGGTTCTCCTCTGGACCCTCTCCAACAGTTCTCCGTCTTTCTTGTACTGGGGGCTCCAGACCTGAATACAGTGCTCCTGATGGGGCCTTACGAGCAGAGTAGAGAGGGACAATCACCTCCCTGTCCTTGCTGGCCACCTCTCTCCTGGTGGAGTCCAGGATACCATTTACTTTTCAAGCTGCAAGAGCACACTGCTGGCTCACATTAAGTTTTTCATCCATCAAGACCCCCAGGTCCTTTTCTGCAGGGCTGTTTTCAAGGACTGCACCTTCTAGTGTCTTTATAGATGGCTGGGATTCCTCCAGCCCAAGTGCAAAACCTTGCATTTTGCCATGTTGAATCTCATTAGGTTCACCCAGTCCCACCTTTCAAGTCTGTTGAGGTCCCTCTCAATGACAGGGAGATTTGTACAAAATCAGAGGGTTAAATCTCTCCAAAGCTGTGAATTCTGTGTGAGTAACCTCCTATTCCCATTTAAATTGATGCTGATGTACAGCCTACATCTTAGGAGCAATTTGGAGATTAGAGGCAATATTGCTAATTTAGAGAACACCTGAAGATTGGAACAATAGTTGTAAAACAATTAATCAAGAAGCCTAAATAGAACAAGGTATTTTAATTTAGATATTTGATCAAGTCTAACTTCATCTGTTCAAAATAATGAATATCCATTAGAAGAGTTTGCATTTTACAACATACAATCTCTAGAGAGTGTGATCAGAAGATCTCATTGCAGAACTGCAAGCTTATTTCCCATGCTAACACACATTGTTCTAGCTCTTCACATCAAAATGGTGTGCAGGAGGAAAGCACTATTTGCAACAATCATGAGAATTATAAATAAGTTATATTAATAGTTCTCCATCTGTCAAGAGGAAAGTAAAATCTTACTGAAAATCAGAAGTGTGATTAACTGAGATTATTTCGCTCTTTTGCAGCTAAATAACATTTCAATTTAAAGGGTATATCTGTGAATAAACTCAGCTAAATGTCAGAACATAATCCTGCATCAAAGCAGATTCCAGTGTATGCAAAAGGTCTTACCTAGCTGTGATGCATGTTTTCTTTTTTAGTAAAGTAAATGCAAGAAACATAGCCTTGAAGCCTGAGTCACCTGCACATCCCAGAAGCCCTTCAATGCGTGGTTTGTCAAAGCCCTAACAAAGATGTGGATAACAGCTACTGCACTTAAGATATTAGAGACGACATATGTGTTTGTCAGGCTACAGTGCATGCAACAGCTCACCTGAGAATTCCAAAAAGGCTCTGTGTCTAAAAAGTGCGTTGCTCTGCTATCTGCATCAAAACACTCATTTGGCACAAAAGGCTCCAAATACTGCAGTTACAGAAGGCTTGGAGTGAACATCTAATTAGCACTGATACCTTTTATATGGCTACTTTACTGTAACGAGTTTGAACACAAATGCAATGGGGCAAAGGAAGAAAATGTGAAACTATAACAATAATTACAAGTAAACCAGGGCTTTTTACAAGATCCCAGACAGTGTTTCTTCTCTAATTGCTACTAATTAATATTAGAGGAAATGATTATAAATCCTATTTCCGAAAGAAATAAAAGGAGATAAAGGCTACTGTTCTCATTTTTCCTATGAAAAGTATGTTATTTAATGTAACCAATTCTAGATTGACTCAAAAAGGTCAATAATCTCTGGTTTCAGGTAAGTCAGAGAACTGTCAGTTTTTCCCTCCCATTCCCCTTCCCACTCCTGTCTTTAATAACTACTTACATTTATTATTTACAACCTACAAATTTAGAAAACCAGTAAATGACTTATACATTGAAACATACCCAACCGGATTGGGTGCTAAAATGACACTACTTATTTTCAGCTTCTTCCCAATCCTTATAAGCCCATGAGATCTGATATGCTGAAGTGAGGCAGAACTCCACATAAACATGCACAAAGAAACAGTAAGCAACCCTATAACACAGTTACAGGAGCCTCAGCAAGAGTGCACATCAGGCTTCCTGCCAGCCCAATACATTGCCAAAAGTGCTCCTGTGGGAACCACTTAGCTGATCATACTTTAAGATGCAAAGAAAAGGTCTGCTGACTCAGCGCAGAACAACACTCCCAGCCACACTCTCTTCCAGCAATAAACAGACACGTCAGCAGAGGAGAAACAAGCTCCTCTCTCCTCCAGCCAATTATTTCTTCCATTTAAGACATGAACTTCAAACTACTTACTCGCTGCTCCCTTATTTTTAACAGACGGTTAGAAAATCAGGCCCTTAGGCTGGCACTTGTGTCCATTACAGAATGGTCCAGGTGATCTCCCAGGCCTTCAGTGAAGCCATGCACCCATCAGTGCTAATGCTTCGCAAATCACTTGCAGAGATTTGAAGTCAAATGCAAATGACTGACGGCGTACCACAGACAATGGTGTAAAGGGTTGTGGAGAAGCTTTACCAACTTACAGAAAGTTGTTAAAGAATCCTGCCTTATAAAACACTTGTAATCAGTGCCCTGACATATAGTCTAATATGCAACATACCTCTGCAGGGCTTTCTTGTTTTCTGGTTCCAAGAAAGAGCCGCCAAGCTTCTGGGAAGGCAGATGGACGTACACCAACAGAATTCAAAGTTGACATCAAGCTATCCAGGTTCTGTGCTTGAGCTGCAGGTTAATAGGACATTTCTTTGCCTTTTTAGTTTTGGGAGTATCCAAACACATGATTCTTCTGGAAAGAGAAAAAAAAAAGAAGATTCGGTCAGATAATGAGTATGAGAACATAAACTGCTAAAATGAAAATGACAGTACAAACACTTGGTCTGAAATAGAGGGTCCTAATCACTGGAACTGATGGATAAGAAGAGAACCATTTCAAATCTGACAAAGCAAAATGTAATTATTATGACAGAGGTGATAGGGCAGGTAAATGACTTGCCCCCAAATTAAAAAAGTCAAACCTAGTTAATTATATCTCAGCTAATAAAACCAGCAGTGATAAGACTGTTACAGATTGGTGAAAAATTAATGAAGTCTTTAATGAACTTCATGGCAAATTATATAAATCAGAGCTAACTTAATAAAAGCCCAGAAGAATTTTAGCAGCAATTAGATTTTCCAACTGCTGAAAGATAAAGAAAATAACTCTACTAAAATCCTCTATTCTCTACTAGAAGACTCTGGAAAACACTGAAATACTGGAAACAGTGTCAATGAATGACAGGTTCACTACAGTGATCATTAAATAAGATTAGAATTATATTTATAAATGGCCATTCCCAAAGCTGACCAGAGAAACTCCTGCATCACAAGCAACTAAATCAATGTTTCTTTTTTGGTGAATGTACAGAAATATGTAAATATACATACAGAACAACACCTTCCACACAGTAGAAATTTTGCTGGACTTGCAGTAAGCGTTAAGCATACTTTGTGGATTTGCTTCAGTGATTATGTAAAAGAACCACAGTGAAGAACAAAAGGCACCTATAGTTTTCAGAGGCAAATCAAATTCAAGAGCAGGATTCCTCACAGAACTGCTGTGAGATAATTTTGCATTAAACATCTAGGTGGTTTGGACACAAATACCTGGAAATGGGCTGCCATTCCAACAGGTAGATTTAGGAACAGAGAGAAATTTTGAAAGGCACAGACAGCAGTTGGAGCCTAATTTCCATTACATGTCAAGATGTTTGGAACACTTAACTTTCCATCTTGCTGCTGACACTCTACTTGCAATTAAACATGATGAATCGTATCTTGGATATAATGCAGAGAAGAGTCTACGCCTCCTGCAGGCTCTTCTAATTTATATTAATTATGAGAGACTAGTAGGGAACAGGGAAAAAATAGAAAAAGAATGTGCCCTGTCTCTTAAGTCCTGCCAAGAAGGCTTGAGCCAAATTAGTCACATGAGAATCAGAAGCAAAGTCATAAAAAAGCTGGGTTTATTTTCTGAATTTATCAAAAAGAAATAGCTCTAAATCATTTTCAGAGTTGAAGAATTATTATCAGAAAAAAATATTCTAAAAGACATCTATGTCTGAGCCTGTACAAATGTAGAAAACCATTAGAAGAGAGAAAGATCTCATGAAAGGATGAATGAAGGTTTTGCATCTTCTTCCAGCAAGATGGCTCTGAAGTCAAACTGTACATATATATTACTAAATTTTACTTTTTTTTTTTAATAGAAATACTTTTTCCCTACAAATCAATTTTGCCATGCTATATCCTCAACAGCTCCAATGGTAAAATCACAGTATCAGAGAGCTCCAAGGCCCAGTGATAGCAGACTATCCTGAGAGAAGTAGGGCAGAAAATCCTCCTGGGACCACTTGCTGTGGCCAGGCACAGATATGGAATCCTCCTTTAAGACTTTTCTGTCTTATTTCCAATAAATTAAAAAAATTTAAAAAAAAAAAGAGAAAGTTCAAACTGCTTGTATATAAATGTGAACAATTTGTGATGAAAGTGTGCTCCATGCAGAACTGTGCTGTAACTATGGAAACTTCCATTGAGAGAGACACATATTGTAAATCTACAAGGATCTAATTTACATGAGATTTAGTTGTACTAGTCACCAATTTATGAATACTCCAATCATGTAAAAAAACACCCTAGTTACTTACAGCATTGTTTTTAAATAGTGCAGCTGTGTGAATGAGAATGCTATTACCAGCATTTACATGGAACAGTTTCTAAATTTTATTTTATGATTCTTTTGGAACTTGGATATTTTGTAACCCTTTGGCTATAAAGACCTGATATACATTGGCTTCAGGCACTTCGCTCTACTTTGTCCTGTTATATTCTACATATGTAGACATCTGGTAAATGTGTCTCTATTAAAATATCTTCACATTGAACCCAACTACAGCGCAAGTTCAGAAAAAAAAAGAGTGTTCCTCTCATTCAGTGTTTTAGCTGCAACCTGTCCTTAAAATCCTTAGCTATCTATAGCCTCTAACATAAGATACAATGCCAAAACATTTTCTGATGGTTTCTGTTCTCCTTGTAACCTTTCTCAGTGAAGGGTAGGCCTTTCTCTCTGACTAACTCTTAGTAAATTCTCAGATGGCAGACTTGTTTCTAAGGCATCAAACTCAGTGTCAAAGTTTGGGGAGTTATTTTGTGCCTTTCTGACAGCCTGTTCTACCTACTTACAACTGCAATTTACAGTACAGAGAAATATGTCTTATAGTATAGATTTGAAATAAATTCCCACAAAAGTCAAATTTGCAGAGGACATTGACGTTGTAGTTTATCTTTTTACTGTCAGTCTACTAGTGAAGTCAAATGCAGAAAGAGAATGAGACATGAATCACCTAAACTCAACCTGCATGTCTTAATGCTATAACAAAAATCTCCCATCCAAGGTATATTTATTTGTATGGGATGCATTGTCCTGACATCAATAAAACTGATGTATACCAAATCTCCTTCTAGAAATCCAGGGTAGCATCCTCAAAAGAGCACAGCCCTAGGATCAGATAAAACACCGTGTGGGCTATAATAGTATACTTGTGAAGCAAGCAGGAATGTAACATAGCTAAATACACTGGTAATAGTGTGGGGTTTTCTTGGTGTGTTTTGTTTTGTTTTAAACACTGTTCTGATCCCCACCACTTAGGTATTGCAAACAGCATCTAGAGAATTCTGAAGAACTCTGCCCAATGATGGAGTGCACAATGATAAGAGAGGCTCTGGGGAGTCTCAGATTACATGCATGTGGTCTCATAAAGTGCTTGTTTTCTGTACTGACAGTAGGGTTTTACTGTAGATTTTATAGGCCAATGATATATTTTTCTGAGAGAAAGGGATAGTCCACTTGAGACAGTTTGGGAAAAAGTCAGCAAGCACACTACTAAAACCCACCTAAAATACCTCAAGCGGGCCTGGCCTCTCACATTAATGTGTCTTAATATATTAATTCTAATTTATTATTGATGAAAAAACAAAAATGAAAGATTCCCAGTACTCTCCTGTCAAATTTGTCCAATGGAAAAATACTTAAATACTCAGAGATGTTAGAAGACCTCTTGTGAGCAATACCAGGAACTCCTTTACACTCTCAACTCGCAGCAAGAACCCTTAATCCAAACTTTTCCTTTACTCCAGCCCTGATATCCCCAAGCATATATTCACATCTTGAACCTTTTCACAGAATCACAGAATGGTTTGGGTTGGAAGGGGCCTTTAAGATCATCTAGCTCTAACTCCCTTCAATAGTCAGGGACACATTCCTCTACACCTGGTTACTCAAAGCCTCATCCAGCCTGGCCTCAAATGCTGCCAGGGAGGGGAAATCGGATCAGGCTTGGGGAATTTTCATTCCACGAGCTGCGTCCTGCAGCCCTGACAGCCCAGCTCTTATGTTAACCCTGCCTGCAGGTTACAGTTCTGTTGGATAGCTTCACGGAAAAAGGAAGAAACATAAAATTTGAAGGCAGCTATTTCTTCAGCTTGCCAGAGAGCTAAAAGCAATTAGTTGTTTCATCAAATCAGTTGTCTTTTAAAATACGCTTATCCTGTTTTCTCATTCATCTTCCATTTAGTACAGTGGTTTCAGGACTGCACTGTAGTAGTTGACATTCTGACCTACACCTCATTTTTGGGGCAAAAACAGCCCTCCCTCACTGTGATTTCACTTTTATAAAGAGGCATTCACTTTTGAAATGGAGCATGATGAGCATTTGGGCATTTTTTTCCTTTCTTTCTTCTCAGTTGCACATAGGAAACGGAAGATGGAGATTTTGAAGGTATAATGGTGCATGGTAAGACCAAAGATGAGTACATCCAAATATACCTGTGACAATGGCTTCAGTCAGAGTCTCACTGAGGTTTGCAGAAGCAAACTTTCAAGTGTTGTCCAGTTCAGGCAGCTTCCATTTTGCCACCTTAGTGCATTACTTTTCACAACTCAGAGCACTTCCTACCACAATTTCCCGTTACCAGGCAAACTGCTACTGAAATGCAGGTTGGAGCCACAACCAAGGAGAAAGACTTGAAGGTGACTGAAGAGTGACAGGATGGGGGTTCCAGGTTAAGGTATATATTAGATCCCATTTATTTTCAGCCAATTGTTTCCCATTTTCAAGTGTTCCTGAAATAAAGGAAGGTCTCTCTTGGGAGAAGCCAATCCTTTTCCCTTTAACAGAAAGAGAAAAGTAAAGTTTGCACCCAGTGTGCAGAATGGATGGGTTGAAAGAGCTTTCACTTAGACACAGTCATGGGGCATACAGAAGTGAAGAACTAGGATTTCTGTTGTCATAAAGTCAAACCTTACATTTCTGAGAGCAGCATGCTCTGAAGAGACAGGAAACACTTTGTTCTGTGTGCTTCACAGCACATATACACTCAGGGTTTCTGCATGGGAACCTCAACTTTTGTTTCTTTCACAGCGTTAATAAAAGACAGATCAAAAAGATGAGGCTGTTCTTTGTTATGGAAAACACAACAGTGATGCTATGAAAATTAGCAGTGCAGACAGGCCTGCAGCTGGCTAACTATGCTGTAAAGCCTAAGGACGGAAAAAAATCTCTGCTCTTCCAGTCACCAGCCAAGCCAAGTACAAAATATTTGGAAAAAAAAATTGAGCTGCACTTTTTAAAACATTGCTCTTCCAATCCCTCTACATGAATGCATTCAGAAAATTGAAACCCCCCTTTGCCACCCAGAACTGGTCAGTGTCCTGACACTGAGCTGCTGTATCTCAGTGCTTGGCAGAGGGATGACCTGACAGGACCACCCCAGTTTTATGCAACTGCTCACTTGAAGAATGACAGCAGCCACTGCACAAGGTATTTAATTGGAGGCCTCATCCAGGCTATCATCAGAGCCTGATTAAGGGATAAGCAGAACGTACTGAAGCCTTCAAAGCCAGCACCTACTGTAACGTGATAACAACAGAATCTCAGATTTGTTAATAGGAAAATAAGACACTATTTCCAGCTCTCAATTTTGAAAAATCTGGAAGGCCTGAAGGCATTTCTGTCACAGTGCTGGAATACAGTAAAAAAAAAAAAACAACCCAGGTTGCCTTAATTCAGACCTGGGAGTCATGCCCATCTTTACTACCTAATTAATTGTATGGATGAGCTTGCAGGAAATGCAATTATCTCTCTTTTTTTGCTGGGTTTCAAGGTATTTGGCAAAGAGATAGCCTAAAATTTTATTTGCTTTGCAGGAAGATTGCAGTTCGTTTTAATTTCAGGAAGCTAAAAGTATTTTCAAAATTGGCAAGGAGTTTTAGACAAGGAAAGCAGGGAATTTTAGAGGAAATGTTTCAAATATAAGGATAGCTTTGTTCAAAATAACATTTCCCATTTGGGTATAGACTTTAAAAAGGACAAAAAAATTAGAAAAAAAAAATTTCACGTATAATTCTTCATTTGACCAACAGTTTTATCTTTCTTATTATAAAAAAAAATAATAATAATCAGAAACAAATTCTCTCTTTTCAACAAGAAATCATTTTCGCCATCAACACTTTTCACTTAAGCTTCAAAATCACATCCCCATCACCCTACCACACCACAGCCCTGGAGCCTCGTGCAGTTTTTTCCTGATACAGCAGCCACGTGTACATTAAAGTACAAGATCCAGTGCAGATGCTCCCTGAACTCCAAGCTGTTCAAGTCCTGTCTTGTTCAGAACACTATCTATTTCCAACTAAAGGCCGTCTAAACTAGCAAAACCCTACCATTAAAATAGCATTGATGTGTATTTGGAGATGACATGGCAAGGACATGACAGCAGTCCATGAAGTCCTCTGAGACAAACCTCCACAGCAGCAGCCCCTCTGCTCAGTCTCGAGCAGCCACATGCAGCCTTCCAGAGATCCTTCTGGAGATCACTAGCTGCTGCCTGAGCATCAAGTCTCTTCTCTCTGAGACAGTGCAAACACGAGAAGAGCAACAAATGGCAGTTGCTTAAAGTATTCCTGGTATACAGAGATGGGGTTACTTCTCTGAAAGTAATATATAAAATACAATTGGTGTTACAGAAAATGATGAATGAGGTAAGAAATGTAATTATTCATGTGGGACCAAGATTTTTGAAAGCTTTGAAAAAGGTTTGTATGTAAAAGCAGCATCGATGCCATAAAGTTTGCATCCAGTGTCTCTGAATTGGTCACATCTTCTGATCTTTGAATAGGTAAGTTCACTATGATGGGGACAAGGATGATAGGACTGCAATGCATATTCATTCACACAGTTTCAAGAAATGCTTGCAAATGCTGAGGGAAACATAACCCTAATGAAGCACTTACAGAATGTCACAGAACATCTAAATGAATCTCAGAGGTTTTTGAAGTATTCATTAAAGTATATCAGAATGCTGTGTGTTTTTCAACCACAGAGACTATGATGTCTTACTATGGATTTCATTACAAATTTTCAGTGGAGAAACTTAAATCACAAAACTTAATGTTAAAAGATAAATCTTCTATTGCTATTTAGGCCCGACCTATACCATAAATAAAAGAAATCTAGTGGATTTATTTTCTAAAGCATGAAAAGCAGGCAAAAATAGTAACTATGTATATTTGAGCAATTTCTATGTAATTACATTAAAAAATGTACAGCACTGCTCATAAGTTGGAGACTTTCCAAAACATTTCCACTAAAATTAAGAGAAGAGTTACGAGTACACTAAGTATTGATTTTCCTTGATGCAGCATAACCATAGAAAAATCTGGTGTTGAAAGCACATTAAGATTGTTTATTATGCTCTTGGATGCAGAAATGTATTCAAGTGCTTCTTTCAGTTTTCTGTTCATGTCAGCCATCAGACTGGTCCTTCTTTTTATGAGAAACACAAAGGACACCTCCATTGGGTGCCATGGTAAATAGAAGTACAAGTGTACAGGAGTGAAATAACTTGGTACATGTGAAAAGCAGTCAACAGTGCTGAAACAAAACTCAGTTAACTCAATCTTATTCTCCATGCATCAATGAACTAAAATGGAAATTTCAGGTATCTCTTTACAGATTACAAACTGCAGAAGTTATTTTATTTCCTCCAAGAACTCTGATTAAAGTAGCCTCCTCGCAGAGAGACCACTGGTTTGCAGGCTTTGAACGCCTAGGAGTCTCAAAAGCAAAACACCCAGCATCCACTCAGAGAGCTGGGAGTCCTGTGTTGATTAGTAGCACTTACTAACATGGTGAAGTAGAAAACCTAGGAATAAAATCAGTTTCAATTCTCCTGTTTTCTTACACAAGGCATTTTACTTCCAGTAGTAGAAGAAGTTAGTATTTCTCATTTTCAGTCCTTCAATTAATGATTCTTTTTCTTTCTCCCCCTTGTGAGTAGGATACTGCTATAATGTTAACATGCACAGCATGATGATTTCATTAAATTATTTGCTAAGACCTCATGCATAATCATCTCAATGAAAAATAATGAATAGTCATTTATGTCGTGTCAATTAGTAATGTACAATAATAAGGCCTGATGCTGGTTTAACCCTTACACCTTACTTGTGAGGTTATTGCAAAGAGTGGAGGAGGATGCTTTGGAAAAAGTAGCTATGCTATGACGTATTCAAAGAATGCATTCTGATGGTTACACACTAACTGCATATGACCTCCTATTTAAGAATGCAGTCTTTTGTCATGTACCACTATTACATCATTAAGGGACAGAAATTTGGGTTTTATTTTATTTATTGAAGACTTGTAATTGCCAGTAGGCTTCTATCTGCTCAGCTACTTTTAGGTTATTTAAAGACATTTCTCTGAAAAACATCCTAAGTTGGCAGATATAGAATTTCTACAGAAAATTCTAAGAGCTTACTTATCCCAGGAGAGAGATGATTATACTGTACCTGTACAGAAAGGATAGTTTCTTTGTACTATATAATTCTATGTTAAAGTGATGAGCCTTTAATTGACACAGCCTTATAAAAAATATTTGAAAACCTCAACAAACAGTTTAATACAATGAGAAAAAAAAAAGGCAAATGGGTGTATCCTGTGGTTGTGGGTTAGTGTATCTGATGATTTTTTCCTTAAGAAGGAATTTGTAAGTACAGAAATTATGACTGTATTCATTAAGCAAAAGAACATTTTCTTGATGATGAAACAGGATAACTCTTTCAGACTCCCAAACAGACAAGTCGTAACTTTGCTTGATTCAACTGCCTAACCCAAAATCCAGCTCAAAACTCGTAGTCACGGAGGACTTAAGGCCAACTGTTTCACAGCTTTTTAAGATCCTACCTAAAGACACACTCGGAATCTTAAGAAATAACTCTTCATGGGAGGCCAGGCAATATTTAGCAGCTCACAGCCTTTCTTGCTGTTGTTTGAGGAGAGATTCAAAATGCTTTTGATTAATTCAGAAACTGTTTCATACGATATTTTATTAACTTCTGCAAACTGTTTGAAAACATCTCAAAATATCTCTTAGATAGCCTTGGCAAGATCTGAAACAAGTCCCACGATTCAGCAATATCCCATATGGTACCTCATATGTCATAAAACCTGCCTGGATCTTGAAAGCTAAGGTAATTTCTTTCCTCAGTTTAAATTGGCTTTACAGCAAATCAAACATCTCAGGTATAATCTCCTTCCTGATTCACCATCTTGAAAAATGGTACTTTTATATTGCTCAATTCTTACAACACTATGAAAGAAATTTAATGCTTACCTTCCAATGACAGTTGCCTGGGGGTCATGAAACTCTGGATACTTGCAGGCACAAACCACTACAGAATTTGACTTACAAATAATTAAGTACATAAAAATGTAGTTCCTCTTGTAAATTGAGATAAATAGCATCATCTCAAAACACCTCTTGGTACATTCTTCCTTGCTGGAGATATTCAAGACCAGTCTGGATACTTTCCTGTGAAACCTACTCTAGGGAACCTGGAGTTAGCAAGGGGGCTTAACTGGATGATCTCCAAAGCTCCCTTCAAACCTGAATGATTCTATGATTCTATAAATATTTAGAACAGAGCTAATATGCCACTGATTAAACACAGTTAATTTTTTTTTCTTGCACTTCCTGTTTTCTCTGTGCTATCTCTAATGCTGTTTTAGAGAGAAAGATGGTAACATAGCTCTCAACTTGATAAAGTATGAATGAGGAACAGCAAAAGGGTTTTTAATGTGGGAAATGTGAAGCCATATGGAATTCCATTTACAGCATAAGCAGCTCTTTTTACAGCCTTTCTTGTGAAATTTCTTATTATGTTAAATTTCCACATTGACAATGAGAGGGCATAAAATCTCTATGGAAATCAAGCAATTCTGGCAACAACACAACTGCTGTTTCTTGAAATGGTGAACACTGAGAGGCACGGCCAGAAATAGTCAAGTCATAAATTTGTCACCAGGGGCACTTAGTACATAAAACAATCACTTCTTCTTGGGCAACCAGATGCTCCAGAATACCAGATTGCACTATGGTATGCAAAGTCACAACTGAAAAAAGTACTTTTATGCAATGGTGCATTGCAGGTGGGAGGAAGCTGTTGTTGCAACCAACGGCTTATGCCCAGAAATTTCACTTTTCATCTACAGCTAAAAATTGCAGACATAACAAGATAACAAGAATAAGCGCAGGATTCTGCACCTGAGAAGGATCCTGGCTCCACATACAGACTGGGGGATGAGATACAGGAAAGTAATCCTGCTGAAAGAGATCTTGGTTGACACCAAGTTGAATGAGAGTCAACAGCCAGGAAGGCCAATTGCATCCTGGGGTGCATCAAACACAACACTGCCAGCCTGTCAACAGAAGTGATTGTCCCAATGTACACTGCACTGGGATGGCCTCATCTCAAGCATGGTGTGCAGTTTGGGATGTACAAAAAGGATATAAATTATTAGAGAACAACCAAAGGAGTGCTACAAAGATAGTGAAAAGTCTAGAATGGAAGATGTATGAGGAGTGGCTGAAGTCCTTTGGTTTGCTCAGCCCAGAGAAGAAGCTGAGGGGAGACCTTATTGTGGCCTATGGCTTCCTCATGATGGGGAATGCTGGGACAGGTGCTGATGTCTGCTCTCTGGTGACAGGGATAGAACCCAAAGGAATAGCATGAGGCTGCAGCAGGAAGGGGTGAGGTTGGATATCAGAAAAATGTCCTTCACTGAGATGGTGGTCAGGCACTAAAACAGGGTTTCCAGGGAAGTGGTGATGGCACCAAGCTTCCTGGAGTGCAAGAAGTGTCTGGATGACACTCTATGACACATGGTCTGATTTTGGATTGTGTGCTCCTGTGTGTAGCTAGGAGCTGGACTTCATGATCCATGGCTTTTATGACTCCATGAAAATTCATGTACAAAAATAGTGCTGGTTATGACTGAAAACAAGAGATTATAAAGTGACCATTACCAACAAAACTTATTCTATGTCTTATGAAATTGGGCCAATACCATGCACAGGTTGATGAGGCATTAAACAGAATGCCTGAGGAAGAGGTTGCTAAAGCAACTCCAAATAACAGGTATTCAAGGAACAAACACGCTTCTGTATAAAGCCACATAGCTGGAATGAGGATATACCAATGTTTTAACCAGGAATCTCGAGAAACTTAGTACTAGCAGCTTATTTGCAAGAAACGTATGAAAATGTAATAGCAATACCCTAACACATTATTTACCGAAATTCAAAAAACCCTGTACACTAAAAAGCTGAGGTTAACTAGAACATCAACTAAAGCCTATTATTAAAAAATAGGTATAGGCCCCTTATGATCATCCCACTCTTCCCTTGGAAATGTTTCTTCTTTCCTCCTTTTTAAGATGTATCCTCTGCAGTTTTGTCTCAGTTCATTCTGACACATCAGCTGCTTCTGCAGCAGCAGTTGAACTAGTTGAATCCTGGCAAATCCACTGGCATCAACTGCATTTTGCTCCACTAGTTCATTATGCTGCCATGGGAGCTGATAATTACTGAGATTACAAGGGCACCATCAAAAAACACTGTCACCTTCCAACTCAGTGGCACAAATGCACTTGTCCTACATGAACAGCACAGAGCTTACTATCTATGCCAAAAACTCACTTAGGGAAAGAATTTCATGTCTGCAGTTAAAAGAGTTGCCAATTCTAAGAAAACAGTAGTTATTTAAATATGGTATTTTTAGCAAGTATAGCAAATTGACCTAAGTAGTTATTACTCACTCACCTTCAGCTGATCTGTCTTTGGTGTCATTTTTAATGCAAGCAATTACACAACTACTATTTATCCTGTGAGTAGAAGGACTGGACAGTAATTCAGAGACTTCCCATTGACTTCTGTTCAAAATAGCATTCCTTCTGTAATCTCCACTGTTAATCTCCCCAGTTCCCAGTTTCCTAGGTTTGTCTTCTAGATAGGCATTTTCTGTCTGTCATTTGCCTGGATGTTCTTTAATATTGATTCTCTTGTCCTGTTTTTGATGACAAAGATGAGAGTACCGGACTTTTATAGACCGTATTTTTTTGGCTAAGATAACCAGGATGGCTATTAAGAAAGCCCTCTTCGACTTGGCTATTCTGCTTGCCACAGAAAGCACCACTTCAGACTAATAAAGCTCTTTTTGAAGTATACAATCACTAATTTAAGAAATGTGGTGCTTATAAGGCCACCAAGAATCCCTAGCTGATTGACAAGGAAGGGGATGACTACAATCACTGCTGTTATTTTGTGGATTTATGAATGGTTCCGACATATAAATAGCTTTCTGGCTGTGGGCTCTAATTCAACAGTACTTTCAATTTTAGTTTTGTCAGCAGGTTTTAGGCAGCCTTCTTCATACCTGTGTTTCACAGGACCCCTGGTGAAGAAAAAAATAGGGGAACAGTTTGCTACTAGATATGTCCCATTTGAAAAGACGTGTAGGAGAAACAAGGCTGCATTATTCTGGCATGACCAGATTCTTTGTTCCTTGAAGATTCTCTAACTAATAGGTCATGTTGATTTACTTACATATTTTTTGCTGCTCTACAAAGGATTTCAGTGCACTTGCTGCTTTCCTGTTTCCATATCTTTCTCAACATATACCTCGTTAAAATCCAATGATTTCTTTATTCTAGAGAGAGGAAATTATACACAGATAACATTATATGGACAGAAAGAATCAGAACAGCACTCTGAGGATGGAGTTTGGGTATATAACAAGTGAGAAGTTGCATGTATTATTAAGGAAAAAAATATTCATTGGCATAATCAGGTCTGTTCAAAACAGAGCAACAGCAACAAAAAACAAACAACAGTGAAGTGATATTCCAAAATCAAAGACGAGGCAGAGGAAATATTCTGAGAGACGAATAAAGTGTTTAACCACTTGGTGTCACTCTTAACAAGCGCTTGGGCAACGCTGTGTGAGAGCAGGAAACGTATCTGAAGTGGGGGATTTCACCGACTGTATTTCGGAAACAAAATTCAGACGCTTAGAGACTTAAATAGACTGACCTAACAGTTCTTCAGAAGTTGTTTGGCGGAGACATGTTTTATAAGGCCTCGCTGTCTCTGAGGCAGGTAATAATTACTTCTGCTGTTAGATTTTTTTTGCAAAATTTGATGATCTATGAAACCAGATTACCTGGTTTGTTGCCATCTCCTCTCTAGTTTTTAGCACGCATTGTAGCTAATGTGTTGTTCCTTCATTTACATTTGTGCATCTTTCCCAATAAAAATCATTTGAGAAAAATGTCACAAAGAAATTAATCTTAGCCACTCTGGTTAGCATGTGCCTCTGTATGAACAACCTGTCCTAAACCACTGATTTAAAACTTCCAGAATCTTGCAGGTCACATTACTAAAATAATCACATTAGGTTATACAAATCATGATGAGAACAACCAGCAACCTCTGCTACATGCCAGGAAGCACCAGCCACAACTGCTTCAGGTACCCTTGTCACTTGCCCAGCTTTGCACAGGGCACTGCCCTACAGCACAGTGCTGAGATCACCGAGTCCTGCCATGAACACATTTTCCCCACCTCAAAGTTATCAACAATATTTGACTTCTGTTAGCATCGCTGGGAGTGCTACTCCCATAACTACTTCTCAGCAGAAAGGTCTGTCCTACGGGCTTTGCTGTAGGCCATGACAGTGGGATGAAATTTGGGGTGGAAAGGGAGGAACAACATGGAGCTGATTGTGAACTGCTTGAAAAAAGGCAGTTGAGAAGACAGGCAGCCCTACTACACTGCAGCTTCCTGATTCTGCTTCTTACCAGGGAATTGACTTTCACATTTGTTGCCCACAGAGAGAATTCAGAAAAGTGGTAGCTCAGCTATGTTGCACGGGTACTGGCAATCTCAGCATCAGTGCTGGTTCATCCTAACATAGGGAGCTGTAGCCTACCAGGGACTTTCTGTCACACAAAACACTGTCTCTGGCAAAAGCCAGCAATGGGCAGTAGTCCCTGGCTCCCAGGTTCTGGGAAGAGCAGGCTGTTTACACAGAACAGTGGCAATCCAGGTTTATAGAATAATGCAATCCTTAGAGTTGGAAGGGGACCTCTAAAGATCATCTAGTTCAACTCCCCTGCAGTGAACAGGGACACCACAGCTAGGTCAGTCTGCCCAGGGCATGATCCAGCCTTCCCCTGAGAGGCTATCTGCCCTACTCTCAGTTTCCTTTCTCTCAAATCTCCTGATCATTGCCACAACCCCAGCTTTCATACGTAGACTCCTACGACCAGCAATCCCAGTTTTCTGTGACGCTCCCCTCAGTGCTTAAAAAGCACATTGCCTAAAGAAGAGTCATTGTTAATTGATTCAACTGGATTTTAATGAATCAAAAGTAAAGAAGAAAACTCCAAGCATGATGTCCTACAAGCATTAAGGAGAGCTCTAACACAAACTCAGGAATTCAGAGTGCGCTACCAAAAAGGCTGTTGTATACTGAGGTCCTTTGCTGCAGATCACCAACCTCTAAACTGAGACTGTCCAGCTGGACCACTCACAACACTGCTTTTCAGCATGATGGGAAGCTGGATAGTTTAAGTCCATGGACTAAGATGCAGAATAAGTGCCACCTCCGTCTGCTGTCATACCTACAGATGTAATTTGAAGCATCCAAAAAGACAACTGGAAATTTTAAAGGGAAGAGCAATGACTATCTGATTCTGCAGTCTTGTAAACTACACCCTAAGCATCTAATACTTTATGACAGCATTTAGCTTAAACACTGAAGCACGAATACTCTTTTACAGTATTTTTTGAAAGTTTCCATACAACCTCAGTTACTTTAAAATGTTTAAAAATTCTTTTTTGAAATCTAAATAAGTGTTTTGTAGGTGGCTGTTTCGCTATTACATTAAATGCTCAGTTAAAAATACTAACCAGTTATTCTTGAGATGGCAATTTTTCAATAATTTTAATGATAAGACTATAGCAAAGATGTATTTGAAATTTGATTTTCAGTGTATTCCGCATGTGAGGGAAGACAAAGGCTTTTTTGCGTAAGTATCATGAAAACCTAGGGCAGAGGGTATCCATCAACCTTGGGACCCACAAGAACTATAAAATTTATTAAAAAAAAAAAAAAAAAAAAAAAGGGGGTTCATTTTTTGGTTGTCCTGGACAATGATGGCCATTAGATGCTGATCCTACTAACCTCTCTGTAGTTCAGGGAAAATAAATATAGCCCTTTGTTCCAGTCATACCACAGCCATTACATATTATAACTTGACTGTTAAGCATGACTGCAATTATGATGCTTCTGCATGTACAAGCAATATCCCATTATTTACTTTTAATACTGTTTTGTGATAGAATACTTGAAATAACTGATTTTGTTTTTCTATTCATGTAATTCCTTTTATTGTTTTCCTATATAATGTAGAAAGTTCATTAAGAAAGCAGTAAGCTGAGGAATATTACTGCAAGTTTGTACTTAAAGGAAAAGTACATAGTCAATAGAAACATATTAATTGGTGTACAGGACAACAATGATTCTTTTGCCAATATGTAAAATACTGTGAACCATTTTCTTTCTGCTTATGGAGAAGGAGCTGTTTATTGCTTTGCATGCTGCAGATGATCAAACGTTGCTTAAGTAACTTTAAAACCTTAAAAAGACAAGATAGTAAGATTTATCATGAGGTTGAAAGCATAAAGAGAGACTATACGTATTAGATATTGTCTACTTTACAAAGGAAAGATGGATTGATAAAAGCTATTAAAATTTTGAATTAATGCATATTTTATAGACTCTACAACATTAAGGGGAAGATTAAACTTAAAGATGGCCATTTCAGGCTTTATGCAGCACTTTATAATTTTATTTTCATCCTTTGAGGTAATGTGGGTGAAATGCCAGCAGACCAATTAGTTACCAGAATGTAGTAACCATCTATGGTAGTTTTGCTTAAGGTTTAAAACTGTAGGGGCACTTTCTCAAAAGCATTCGTTGTTTTGACACTGTACACTGAAAATATCTTTCTAATGCAGATACTATTTTTTTCTTAAAATTTTAATGCTTCTTTTTTTCCTTTTTTTTTTATTTTTATTTTTTTTTATTTTTCTCTGTAAGTTCCTGGAGAAATTTAGATTCTCTAACAAAACATCAAGAATAATGTGGGGATAACAGGATTAGTTGCTATGACTGAATTGAGTTAATATGAAAAGACACGGAACACGATACAAAACCTTCTGGGGAGACCCATTGGCTGATAAAATAACTTTGTGTAAAAAGTCATTAAGTTCATAGAATTAAATGCCTGTTTCTGTATTTCTGAGTTTTGGAAGCTGATGTGGTTTATGTCTACAAAAAGAATTGGTATTGCAAGTCATTCAGAAACAAGAAACAGCCACTACAAGAAGGCCGAAGTGCATGAGCCATGCTCAGATTCTTCATGGAACCTCAAAACTAAGGGCACAGCGAAGGGGACAAACAGAACAAGAAAGTGGAGGAGGTACATTGTAAAGGAAGTTCCATTTAAGCAGAGCACCAGAAAAGCCAAGAGACATGTAAAGTCAATTTTCAGTTTCTAAAAGAGAACTTCGATATGAATGTGAAAGCTTATTAGAAAAGGAACACTTCTACTACAGAAGCTTAAACTTAATTTAACCTAATTAATTGTATAGCTTTTTTTTTTTTTTTTTAATTCATGTCTTCTGTTTTACAAATGTAGGTGAGACAAGTATAAAACATAATGAACACTAAAAACACTAAAGAATTTGTTAATAAGATAAAAACTAAAATTAGTTTCTTGCAACACTCCGGGAACAGGAATGCTGCCTGGGACTTTGAAGGGCCAACATAGATTTATGGTGAGAAAGAAGTGCAAGAGAATGAACTTTCTTTCCTACACACATAAAATAAATTTAGGTAAGCTATACCTAAAAATTTCATAATGATGGACATGTTCAGACAGACCACCTGAAATATAAGTGTCAGTAGAATAGAATTAGGAATAAATTGTTAAAATGAATAAGCAGCAAATCCCCAAGACCAAGTGATATTCACTAAGATGTTCTAAAGGCAGTCAGGTATGAAATTACTGTAACTCTATAATGTGTAACCTTTTGCTTAAAACTATCTTAGTGCCAGAAAAATAGAGGTGGCTAATATGATACTGAGGTTTCTAAATTCTTCAGGGATTTGGTCAACTACACACTGCTAGGACAACTGTGAGGACCTCAGGACAATGAAGGATAAAGCTATAAAAGGGCAGACAAAATTTAATGTTCCAGAATGTAGCAATACACATGAGAAAACTATGCCAGCCCTCTCAGGCAGCATTGAGTTCCCTGCTGTAAATTCTGTGATGACTGTTTGCCACTTATGGTGGTGAGAACATTTGATACCTTACTCTAAGCACTACAGAGTTAGTAGTGCTTTGAGCAAGAGAGGGGAAGACATAATTACCTGTAACAGAGACCCACACGTATTTTGAAGATATTTTATAAAAAAATAAAAATTGCAAAGCCTGTGTGGCATAGAGAAATGAGAAGACAGATTTCTTTGCACACAGTCTTCTGAATGAATTGTTCTTACTGGGGATGCATACCATGGTACAAATACACGCTGAAGAAGATATAAAAGGCAGCTTGTCCTAGCAACTTGCGTGGCCTGCACTGCGGCACCCTCACAGCTTACAGCTACATCACTCCATGTCTCTGCCACACGTATCTGAGTGCAGATCGGGGGGGGGGTTACACTGCAACATAGTCCAGTGAGGAACCTAATGACAATGGGTGTACTTGTTATAAAATCTCACATGGCACTGTTGTAAAAAACAATAACATAACATTGTCATAGAGACGCTAAGAAAAACAGTACTTGCTTGACAATAATGAAGAATGAGGAAAGGAGAAAGCAAATGTAGTGCAAGAAACAAAAAATCCTCAAAGGTTACAGGAAAACATAGTTTCACATGTACCTTGAATTTTTTAAACTTATCTTTCCTTCTGTGACATGGAAGAAGTATTTTCCATGGAAAGACTTTAAGAGAGAAAGATCTCTTTCTCCACAACCAGAATGTCTTCCTCTCTGAAGCAGTGCAGTAAGCAATTAACCAGCACTAGCAGAAACACAGCTCTTTAGGGTGTGAACTGAAGAACATAATCAGCAAATAATGCAAATTACTGCTAATCAAATAAATTAATTCATCACCCATGATTAGTAAAGAATTCAGTTCCATCTGCAAAATGCTGTCTGTAGCAAATTCAGCCCAAGAGTGTGCAGCTTGATCAGAAGAGTTTGTAAATAACTTTACAGCTGAAGTATGTTGTTTAACTAGTGAAGATGTAACTCAGTTGTCAAAATACTTCAGAAAACCCACAGCTGAGGTATGCAGCAGCTCAGATAGAGAAACAGGTGCCCGGATCTGTGACAAATTGAATCGGGAGTTTATTCATCTTCACCAACAGTACATACAAAGAAGAATTGTAAATAATACCTCCATTGTTAAACTGTGCAACTTAGCCACGTATATGCGACTGGAAAAGTGTTCTACTGAATTAACGAATTCATCTCAGTCAAGGTATGGAGGGAGTCTGGTCATTGACAGCGCTCCCCAGTGGCCACAGAATTGGGAAGTTCCTGCAGAGGGCTGCAGTCCGAGGGCAGGTGTGCCAGGGAACAGCACTGAACTAGGGAAATACCAGTTTGAGTGCAGTTTCACCTTCGTGGCATCCTGCATGTCTAAGAACAAGCAAGGTCCTCTAAAATATTGTAAAAACCCCTTTCTACGCAGAATGTTTGTTCGCTGTGTTAGTATTTGAACTTGTTACAGGTAACACCCAAATTTCTACAAACAGCACAAGCAGTGACATTAGAATTCAGTTAAAATTATTTTCTTACAGGATCCTTTACACGATCCCCTAGGTGCCAGGATTTAAGTGAAATTTCGCTGTGTAAGGCAGTCTTATTAAATGGAATTCAATGCGTAGTTTAGTGCTTATTAATTTTCATACCAAATACACCTTTTACAAGTAAAAAAACCAGAACAAACAAACAAACAAAAACTAGCGAGGCAAATGCATCCTGAAAACAAGCATTTCTTGAACAAACTCTAGTAATAAAGATTTCTAACAAGTCAGTTATTGATTGAAAAGTCATCCTTTACTGGCTCTTTCTTGTTAAGACTACAAAGAGCAGTACTGGAAAACCTTCCCTGACCATCAAGGACATTTATGAGGCAAATGTCTTAATAAGAAAATGTTCATTTACATCATCACCGTCATAGCTCAGTACCTCAGGTATGCCAAGAGACGTAGGTAAGGGATACAGAATGTAGTTCACTATTTTAAGAAGGGTTGGCTTGTTAAGAAAAGTGAAACATCATTTGGATCATAAAAGTAGACACGTCAGAAATTTACATGTTGATTCTTGTTATAGATGTCCATTTTATAGATTTAGTGATTATTAGCTACTAATAGGTAAATATCTTAGGCAAGGACTAAAAAGAAATATTTTGTAAGCTTTAAGTCAATACTGACGGAAATTATTCATCCTGTAACTCTGCAAGAAAGCATTGCTAATAGTTGACAAAATGCATGCATTTTCATTGCCCAATGGTAACTATTGTGAGCAGCTGTACGAAGTTTCCTGGCTGCTGCCTTTCTAACCAGACCTGCAGGAAAGACTTTATTGCGAATAACTTGGGGGCAGCTTCAAGTCAAAAGCTTCAAGCTTTTGAAGGAGCACAGCTATGCCATAACCGACATTCAAGGTGCATCATAAATTTATGCCACATGCATTTTAATATCACGCTTTCTAGGTAAGCACAATTTATCTCTGTTCTAAACAAAAAAAAAAATGCTGAACCAAATCTATCTTCCTTGTATTCACTCCCTCCCAGCCTTCATCCAATTTCTATTGGCATGACTTTATTTTCTATTCAATTTCCTTGCACTGAATAAAGCACGAAAGCCACAGCAAAATCCTCCCTCAACATATTATTCCTTATGAACTCTAACTTGCTGGATTATTTCTCTGCTAAAACAAATATGCCCTAGAATATTTCTAGGAAAAGGTGTGATTAAAATGTTTTGCCTTCTTTAAATATTCTCTTAACCTAAAATGGATGTCCCCCTTCATTTCGGAAAGCTAAGACCAACTATACCAAATGAAATATTCCTAAAACAATTCCTCATACACACAAAAAGAAAAAAAGGCAAAATAACTCCAAATTAATCTCAATTTACCTTTTAGAAAAGGCAGATCAAATCAATTTTAGCCATAGTGAAACATTTACTCAGTGAAAAATGTGACATTATCATTAATCATGCTTATTTTGAGCAAATGAGGTAAATGAGCAACAACAAAAAACAGAACACAAGGTTTATAATTATTGAGGAAAGATACAAAGAACAAAGTGTAGAGATGGAAAGCCTGCTTTGTGGCCTGGATTCTGCAGCGAACAACACGTTTGATGATCAAAACTATTCTGTTGCCTGAACTAGGATATTTTCTGCTATAGAGGTATAATCAAATCAGTCTAATGAACTTATTTTAAATCAAGATTTGACAGAAGAAATTAAGCTACAGATGTTTTATATATTATGATGTACATTTATTAACTAACCGTATCAAACTGCTGCTTTTTTCAAGCATCATCCAGTGACAGTACAAGGGGCAATGGGCACAAAATGGAACAGAGGAAGTTCCATACAAACATGAGGAAAACGGTCTTTATTTTGAGGGTGACAGAGTACTCCAATTGAGTCCGGAGAGGTGGTACAGTCTCCTCCTTTGGTGATACCCAAGCCCCACCTGGACACTTTCCTGTGCAACCTACTTTAGGGAACCTGCTTAAGCAAGGGGGATGAACTAGGTGATCTCCAGAGATCCACTCCAACCCCTACAGATCTATGATTCTGTGAAAGCTGGAATTATCTACCTAATTGATTCAAATGTGCATTCAATATGTTGTTTAGATCATCAAGTTGATTATGCAAATGAGTTTCCTATGGAAGATGATGATGACTTCCCCCACACCGTGGGTTCTATATTATGATGATTAAAAAAATATGGCACATTACAAGATATAGAGTAGTGGTGGGCAACCATTTGCCTCTAAGGGTGAAAAGGCAGCTGTGTGAAAGCCTGTGTTCCCCATTTCTCAAATGAGCTACTAAACTCATTTATGTGGAATAAGAGGGATTTTGAAGGTAACCAGCAGAGTCATTAAAAAAACCCCAACAATATGTATTAGTTCAATTTCGGTATATTCCCTATTAAAACATTTTCCAGGATTTTGAATATCACACTGAAAGGTATACTGCCAGTTTCTGGGTGGGAGAGTATGAGTATCATGAGACTGTGATGGCCTATGAGCTGGGCTGCACCTTCAACAATTGCAAGAACAGTTTATCACCACAAATCTTGTTTAAAGATAGGAGCTTAGACATCTTGGAATTGCTGTAAGAGTTTAAAAACACATCAGGTATCACTCTAAGATGCCAGCTCTTCCACAAAACAATATAATTAGTTTACTCAACTTCTAGAACTTCTCCTGAATTAAAAATCATCAAGGGAATAACTTCTGGTTGTATAATCCTGTTATACTAATAGCAAACAGATTCTAAACAGATGAACACATGAAATCCTGAGAACATTCATTTGAAGATTAAAAGCAGGGGGAAAGGAACTAACACAGAAATGGGATTATTTTGATAGTCTCCATCATTTAGATTTACAGCAATTATAAAAATAAAAGAACACCTGGTTCATAATTACATGATATTTTTATTAGAATTTACACTTGAATAACTGGAAAACATTTTTTTTTTTTTTCTGGAAACCTGAGTAGTTCTGTATTTCTTGATTTACACATGTTTCAAGCTACTGGTTTTCAATTTTAATTTCCAAACTTTTTTTTCTTCTTTACTTCAATGCTCAAATAGAGTAGCTCAGACAGTTACACATTATTTATGGGCAGGGTGCCAGTAACTAACTTAATTACATTTTTCAAAACTAGGAATTGGCACAATGTCAATTATAAAATTTTCCATCTAAGTGTTTTACAAATCAGGACATTAGACTTATTTAAAGACTACGTTATTGATTTTCCTAACAGACTGTACTATTGAAATGTATGTTACAACTATCATAACATAGTAGTGACAGTGGAAATTAAAGAATGGATGCAGCATGAATTTGTCTGGTCAAGCCTATCACCATTAACTTCTATCCTTTTCTTTGCACTTAGGCCAAAGAAGATTTTAAATATACTGCTTTCAAAGGGCTATGGAATGTCTTTTTTTAACATTACTGTCACTGTTGAGCCTAAGTCTCCTGTTTTTTTCTAGACAAAATATTATTGGGTAGATAGTATACACTGTGGATTGAGAATCAGGCCTTTGTTTTCTTTTAAGATAAAAATATCAGTTTTGCTAAGCACAGCACTCTGGCAGTTTCGAGGGGAGCCAACTTATTAACTAAAATTGCTTTCCCCTTAAATTACACTTGTGTCTCCTTCATTCGGAATTGTTAAATAGCTTCTCCTCCAAGACATCCTGAAGAAATGGCTGGTTTCACAACACTTAAATCATGTATTATATATAGTACAATAAAAAGTTATCTTTAGACACTAAAAGATTCAAATTTTTTATTATTATTTTTGTTTTGCTTTTTTTTTTTTTTAGTAATTCTTTAATACGAAAAAAGCCCAAACAAGAGGCATCTGTGGCCACAAGCACAGAGACACTGAGGAAGCTTATACACCAAAAACATCCCTGTTTGGTACCTGAGGGCATTCAGTAATTATTTCTGCGACTAATGTAGTTTTCATGTTCATTCTTCACAGAAGTTTTTAAATTTTGCACATCCTTGGATTCCATTTCTTACACCGTCTCCAACATACAGAACTGTTGACTCTAAGAGATGCCTCTAAGGTAATTTCCATTTGTAGCCAATTCCTATTCAACAGCTATCACAACTTCACAAGCCAGAGATCACCCACTGCAAGCTCCACTGTGCCTGAACTCATGCCAGTTGTGAGCACTACAGATGTTTGTGCTGTCAGCAGATGGAAACTTCATGGGTCATTTTTCCTCCTTTCTAAGGGTCAATGTCAGTTTGTTTGAGACTTGAAAACTTGCTTTCTTGTCATCAGGTCAAGGCTATGACCTAATCAGTAACAGTAGCAGTTAAGGCATTTTAGGTTAGACATTAGGGAGTCTTTTACATTATCTGCTGACTCAAGCATGTGTCTGTGAAACCAGGGATATATTCCTGTTCCCTTTGAGACTTAGGTTCTATCTTGCATATTTTATACCAGAGCTGTGCAATGCAATCTGCTAAAAATAACCACACATGATTTTTACCTTTGAGAATGGTTCTTATGGATGGATGAGCCATCAGGGAAAATAAAGAAAAAGCAAAAACAACACAAAAAGCCAACTATGCTGCATAAGGCACAGCCTGAGTGCGTCTGCACTCACATTTTCAAATTTAGAATAATATACTCATTAACTATGCTCCAGAAGAAGCTCAAGAACATTCCTCCTTTGCTTCACTGGTACAGCGTTAAAATCACACAAGCATGTTTTAAAGACAAAGTGCTTTTTTTTTTTTTTTTTTCCTAATCTACAAAGATACAGAACCTGATAGACATCAACTTAAACTTCAGCAATTAAATGACTGGCCAGTTGACTATAGCTAAGGAAATGAAGTACAGTTTAAAACTCATCCCTTATTGAATATGCTGTCAGAATTCATTGGACACAGTATCTGTAGTGCTGCATGTCACATACACTGCATCTCTGAGCCCGTCATGTATTGTACAAAATGAAGAAAATGGAGAAACAGAGGTTTAAGGTCCAGGTTCACTGCTTTTCAGACTACTTTGAAAATGAAAATACTGAAATTACCATACCATTAGATGCCCCTGTTCTACTCAGAGAGCCAGTTTGAAACATAGAGGTGTTCGTCTATAGACTCATAGAGCCATTAGTCTCCTTGCACAGATGCTGAGATTTTGAAAAAATAAATGAATTAATTAATTTTTCTAAAGTCACTTACAGCAATACCCCTAGTAACTGATAGCTTTTTTTTATGCCTCTGTGAGTCCTTACCTGGAAGGGCGATGGAACTAAATTTAATGTCTTACTTCATTTGGCTATACAGAACGACTAACCATTAGAACAAGTACATATGAAACAAGGCTATCTTGCTGGCTTACTAGTTCCAGTTTTGCTTGTTGCTGCCATAACTCAGTTTTTCTGGGTCACAATAACATTAACATTAGGTGAGATCCTGTAAGCATTGTCCTATGAAAGCACCATCCTTCGCTGAAACGGAATCAGACTTGATTCCACATTCTGACCTCAAGCAGAAAAGCCATATATTCAGTAACATCAATATACTATTTGGTGCACTATCTCAGGATTTCAGTAACAGCAAGGTTGTATTCCGCACGGTCATCCAGGTTTGGCTGACAGAAGTGCACTGCTGCAAAATTCTAGAGGCATCAACCTTCCACTTGTATGCTGTGGGATCTTGGAAAAGTTACTGTACCTTCCTCATTTACCTCCTTTCAGAAAATGAAATATCATCAGTGATCAGTACAGCACTTTGGGATCCTACAGTTCCCCAGCCAGGGATGAAATTGCATTGTTATTACTACTATAAAGTCCATGTATATAGTACTGTGAGCTCAGTGCTTTATTGAGCTGCTCCATATAACCTGTGTCTTGTGATTACAAGCACTGCACCTTCTTGAAATACAACAGAGAAATAAACTTGAGCCAAGTCTTAAACCTTTAACATCCTAGTAATTAAAAAGGCAGTTCTTATATTAAGAACTGCTCCTTAGGAAGAAAGATATATATATAACCAGGCTTTTTATTGTAAGGAATGATGTGCTGAAAATGCATTTTTAAATCTTCATGGAGGACATGACTACTTTTAATAAATACATTTATTTCTAAAAGCCAATCATAAAGCTACTTACAAGGTATTTCAACTACCTGATCCTAGGTATACATTCCTTATGTCTTACTAGAAATGCACACCCAACAGGGCTGCTAACAATCTGAATATTACTGTATTTCACTTTAAGAAATATTTTAGGATATATGCTCATAAATGTTCATATTTTATATGCTTTGTAAGTATAATGCTCATACTTTAACTCTGTCCTGTATTTAACAACCAAATATCTTTTCATATTCAAATCTGTGAAAACTAATTCTTTGCCTTTAGAGAGCCTGACCCATTACCATTTCAGTGAAGTTTGAGAATTGTTCTCAATTTCTTTTTTTTCCACAATTCTGTGCTATAGGGACATATTCTTATATTTTGTGTCTTATATCTTCCTCAAAGAAATTCCATTCCATTTTACTTTACACTCCACAAAACTTGTAACAGCTGGTGATCCCATCAGAATACAGAAAGGTACCAACCACCCTCAGAGGACTCATTTCAGATTGCATTCCAAATTGCAGATTTATCCGAACTGAAATCAAAGGCATGGCAAGTGATACTGTCTGAAATTTTACTCAGATCCTACAAAACAGATGGAACAGATCAATACAAAGACATGACTGGCTCTTTTATTCATTTGTAGAATCTCAGCAGATAAACAGTATAGTTGTTCTTATATTTTATACTCAAACTATGGAAAAGCCAATTTGAAGAATATTTCTGTAAATTCCTTATTTTTAACATTTAGAAAATCTGTTGTGTTAATATACTCCAACATTAACTCAATTAGTAATTAAGAGAACAATGTATTTTTTGTGGTTTCTAAAATTCTACCAAATAAGCTAGTCCACAGTTTTGTCTCACAAAACCTTACCCAAAGCCTATAGAGTTCATATAAAATCATGAAAAAGCCTTTGGAGATGCGGCTGGCCAAAGGAGTAACATCTCAAAGTAAACACTGGAATTGAGAAAAAAATAACTTAAAAGATGAGGAAGTTGTACTGGAATTTCTGAACAGATGCAGAATATTGCAAACTGTTAGAAGGAAAATTAAAAAAAAAGAAAACAAAACCACAGCAGTCACAATGACCAGGATCTAGATGCTGGAGATACCCCTCAGGACTAATGATTTCTAATATCTAGGAAATTACATAAACAGTATGTGGTCACTTTAACACTGAATGTCTTAAGCTTCCTCCGTATAATGAAAAAGAAACTCAAAAGACAGGAATAGAAAAGTCACAAAGATCAGATGACGATTCTTTATCTCAGCACTATACTGGATGTTGCATACAACAAAGGTTCATCAGTAAGGAGTGCTCTCCAGCCTGGAAAGAAAATGAACCTGTGAAATTGTCAACTTTATAAAGATTCTTCCTGGGATCTTCCAGGTGCACTGTCATTAATGTATTTGAAGTAATGACAGTATTAAGACAGTGTATACACAAGCAGTGAAGTATAGTAGTCAGAAACATAGGGAACTGATGAACCTTTAAGCACAGAAAATAGAATTTAAAGGGAAGAGAGCAAAACTACTTCCAATCAGTGCTTTCCTACTGGAATGAAATCACAAATGAATGAGAGCTAATGGTAATCATCATAAATCAGAGCTAGAAACTGAAGAAAATCAGTAAGAAAAGCGTAAGTACATGGAAAGAATTCTACACATAGCAGAATCAAGAAGAATGAGATGTGGTTGTTTTAATATATTTGTAGCAAAACGGTTCTACCAATAACTGAACTACAACTAAATGTGAAGGATAGAAATGATAATACAAGTGAAGAAATATGCACCTCTACATCTTGACACAAAACCAAAATAATTTTCATTCAGTAAATAAGACAGCGTGTGCTTAAAAACTGCACTGAAATTTGCTATTCAATAGCAGAGCAAATTCTAATTTAGAAGGAAAAAAGTTACACACTGCAGATGCAGAGAGAATTCTTCTATTGAAGTTGTTTGCATTACACTGAAACTGGGACCAGATGATTATTTTCTCTTCTTGTTTTATAAAACGAATTAGTTTGAGATGGATATTCATAATATTGTGCAGCTGAACAAGAAGCCTAAACTATAGACAAAAACTCAACGTGAAAATAAATCTCCATCACATTCAGAAACCTGCCAATAGCAAATAGTACATGTGCCTAGCAATCACTTTCTAAGGCAAGACTCTTGATAGTTTGGAACTTAATGTTTAGGACTATGTTAATTGTCAAGAATTCTGAATGTCAAAAACATAACAGCTGCCCATGAAGAAACAAATACCTTTCCTCCTTCTCTGGGGTTTGCTTTTAGAACACTCAAGGAGCCTACCCTAGAAAGCGATCTACTTCACATGATTAAAATGGCTTGCAGGAAATAGTAGTGACACAAAAGGAAAACAAACCCAATAATGAATAATAACAGCCCTAGGAGAACACTGCTAGTGCAATGAGGAATCAGTGTTACAGTATTTGAGTGGCTCATTTACTTTGTTTTGAATATCAATTCACCAGTGTAGCAAAAGCAAATTTGCTTCTCAGAAGAGCCAAGAGAAAATATTCCTTCTTTCTTTTTACATTCAAGACATGTAGAAATTCTCAAGGTAATACAAATACTGAGGAATAAACACACTTTCCAGAACACGAACAAAGACAACACTGCTCTTCATCACATTATTTACTGTCCCTGTCAATGTCCCTAAATTATGCTGCAATGTTAGAAGGGAAAACAGTGCATAGAGACCAGAAGTTGTTGAGTTAGATAGCAGCTGTTTGAGCACTCAAACAAAAAACCTTTACGTTCATAGTTAAGTATGGATTAAACAAAAAAAAAGGGCTGGGGTGAGGCCATGGCATCTCAGGACTTCTCTGAGATAAGTTTTCAAACGTAATGTCTGGAAGTTACCAATGTGATTGGTTGCACATGTGGATTATGTCTTTAGAATCAAACCGATAATCCCACCATGCTGCAAGCAACATTCACCACAGTCTCACCAGCTCTGTTCAGCCAGCTTCATGAAGCAAACACTTATGGCTCCTAAATTAAACTTGGTTAGCTTTCTCTTCTTTTCACCAAACTAGGAATCAGCTATGCTCTCTTTATAGCGATATATACCCCTTATGACATGTGGGCATGGTGGTGATGCGTGTTGACAGTTGGAGTAGTTGATGTTAGAGGTCTTCATGATTCTATGACTTTATGTGTTTGCAGTCTGATTTTTATTTTTATGTTACAGATCACATTTAAGAGATTTTGTTACAAGGTTTGGAACCTAAATAATAATATATAATTAGATCATTATAATAAATATTTTCCAAACATATGAACGCTTTGAAGTGGTAATGCATATGAAGACAAGAAGGATGTTCTTCCAACAGCATACCTGCATTCTCAGAAGGCTTTCAATTAGAACCCACATTGTTTCCAAAGACACTAGGTTAACATGTGATAAGTGAGAATTGCCACTTGGATGCACTACAGGAGATACAAGGGGTGCTCTGAAAGTAGTGACTCCTGTTTTCTTGGCCCACAACATCAAAGGCAGATGTTGGTGGTATGGCAGTAGAGGTTGAACTTTTCTGCCAATATTCCATTATATTTTGTTGCTATTTGACAGAAGCTAGCAGAGAGGCACTCTGACAAAATGACATCTAATATGGAAGCACATATGAAGAAAACGTGTTTCTGAATTTCTCCATGTGGACACAATGGCATCCACTGACCTTCACTGACACTTGTTGAATGTTTACGGAGACCAAACAGTGCACGTGAGCACAATGAAGTGGTGGGCAGAGCATTTCAACAGTGGTGACAAGAATGAGAGCAGCACATGTCCATCACCGGCAAAAAAAGCAGAGCTCATGGTGAGGACTGCGCTGAAAAATAGCTCTTCGTAGCTGAGAATTTGCTCTGTCAAACATTGTAACTGTGTTCTTACTATCTGTGTATCATTTATTGTAATAAATAGGAGGCAGTACTTTCTGAGCCACCTATTCACAAGAATTTTTAAAAGAAAAAATGTTTCCTCTTGTTAATTTTAAGTCCAGAGCAGGTGGTATGCAAGTGGCTCTGTTAATAAGCAAAACTTAATTAACTTATAAGCATGCTGAAGACTTCCAAAATACGCAATTGTCTAGAATTTAAATTAAAAGGTTTAATACAGTGCATTTCCAACTAAAGGTATGAGTAATTCTGCCTTTGGTATTAACAAATTGAATTTTATATACAGACATTAAGATACTGGATAAATTTTCATTGGGATATCATGACTCTGTATCTGATAATGCTGTCAAATGACAGAAACAGTTTTCCTTCACTTTAAGAAATAAAGAGACAGTGGCTACCTCAGCAGAGAAGTCACTCTTGTGCTCCCCTGTTTTGGGATGAGTACTTCATTTTCTTTCATACATCTTTAATGTCTGGCTAATTCAGATGTAAACTAAGACACAGCCAGAATGAAACCTTGTATCACTGAGTATTGCTGCCTGCAGTACGGCAGTAAACTGCAACTGCCTGGGATGACTCTTTCAAGATTTTTCACCAGCCTAATGACAAACCAGCAGCAACTCTTTTCTCACAGACTATTCAACGATGACAGTTAATAGAAGCATAAACACCTATAATCTAGAACTGCGCTAACAACAAGTAAATGATTTCATAAACAAAACAGCTTCTCCTTTCTTGCAAAGGAATTACCAGTGTTTGCAGCAACCAGGAAATGCACAGAAACAGTCACTTGTAACTGCACAGCAAGTGTCTTCAGTAGTAGAGGTCTGAACTACTTGCAAACAGGATTAGCTTTTTGTGTGCATGCTAACACATCTTCCGCTTATTTAATTAGAAGCAATCTTTACAAATAAGAAGGAAACTAGTGCATGACAGCATCAATGGGCAGACATTACATATTTAAAAATCTTGCGTTACAACAAATCAATCAGATAAAAAATGTTATGTCGTTTCTCAATCATTTGTGCTTTCTGACGTGAATTAATTATTGCTGCATAATCTGAAACCTGGAGAGGGCTACTCCCAGGTTTAAAAGTGGAAAACCCGGTTTCACACATCTACTGAAATGTATTTTGGTTTCCTGCTCTCAGCCCCATGAAGGATTTTAATTCTCAAATTATTATGAAGAAAAAGTCACTCTAAAATAAAAAGACTTGCAGACTATGCAGAATCACTAAGCTTTTCCCTCTTTAGAATACAGTCACTGAATTTTCCATTATTCTCAGTGCACAGTCTCTGAAAACACAGAACAATTGCCAGCAGGAGTTCAAAGTCTGACAGAGATGAAATCTTAAAATCTAAGCATGCGTGTAAGAACACGGAACAACATTAAAAAAAAAAGTCTTTTAGCACCAGGAGATGAAAATGATCACTTCATTGAAGCAATGTGCCTACTTTTATATGTACCTTTGTAACTTCTCAGAAGACACATTGAGAGGATCAAACAGGAGTTTTAGTGGACTTAGCTGCATGCATACAGACACTGCATCCTAAGGTTGCTTCTGCTTCGCAAAGTGCTGCAAGATTTTACTCACAACTGCTAAAATATTCTTTTAGATAAGGAGATAATAAAATTAAAATGTGCTTCTATAATCACTTCTTGGAGACCCCATCTGAAAATCAGCCCATTCTCCAAGAAAGCTCTGTAACTCCATTTTTACTTGAGAAGCACACATTACAAACTCCTGGGAGTTTTACCAACTCCTGGAGGCTTACGGTAACATCAAGCAGACACTGAGATGGACTTGGGATGGCAACAAATGAGGGTGAATAAGATGCTATTCTGCTGTTAGAAAGAAGGGAGATGAATTCTAACAGCACTGACTCTTTCCTGAAACTCTTGTTTAAAAAGCATGAAGTGGCAGTCTGTTGGCTACTGACAGAAGTCGTGATGAGAAAGAGAACTATTACAACAGCACTGATAGCAGCACTGCTCTGCCAGATCCTGGGAGAGTCTGAGCATCTGCTGGCCATCCTCAGGGACTGCAGTCAGTTTCTCTGTTCATAATCCAAGGTGTAACCAAATTTAGATGCCCTCCCAAAGGATTATGATTTCTTACCTACGTAGGGTTTGTAATGTTCACTGAAAAACTTGGAAGATGCTGTAACAGCAGAAACAGCGGGCACAGACTCACTCCTGTTTGAAAACAAGATTCTACAGCATTCATGTTCCCAGCTATTTATGCACCTCAGCACTTTCTGTGCTGTGATTTCACTTCATCTGCCGAAGTAGGCAGACTTCTACATTAGCTAAGTGTTTGGGGGTTGTTGAGATTGTTTAGAGGATTTTTTTTTTTTGTGACAGGTTGCAAGAGTTCTGAGAATAATCAAGTTCTCAATATTTTTGTATTTATAGCTTTCTGTGTCCATAAGGAAACAAAAAAATGTCTTGGTTATGTTTTGCTTTACACAAGAGCTAAAAGATTTCCTGCGTTATGGTGACTCAGAAAAACGCAGTTGTGAATCAGAGATTAACTAACCCTTTATTTCTTTACTCATTTTAGCTACTTTGCAGATGATGCCTGAATCTAAACTAGAGTAATGAGTGATAACACCATAACACGTGATTGGGATGCAAAGCAGGCCATCTCAACCTCAAATGAATTGCTTGTCATGAGAAAGGGACAGTATGTAAGCTGAGGGGTAATATACAAAATACCATTTTAAGATGTGGTGTTTTGCACAAGGCAGTGTAAAAATAACTTAAGGGAGGTTTCTGCCCTACAGTGGGAATAAAAGTGCGGTAAGGAGGCAAAAAATATGATTTTTAGCTGCTGTGCACATTGTAATCCATGCGGTATCTGGCTGTATTCTACCCCAGTGCTGGAGAGAAAGTGGAAAGAAAAGAAAGAAGAAATTTGACAAGATTATAAGCACAAACATCTTGGATGCAGGTAGAATTTGACTGTGAGCTTTTAATTTTGAACTCCACATGTTACAACAGGTTATTTCCTCCCTGTATATAATTCCCAGTATATATTTTTTCTTAAGTTCTCATCAAGACAAAAGAAAACTTATCTTTTACTGCATGTCACTGTGAGATATGAATTCTATTCAGTATCACACTTGGGTTTTTAAGAGACTGTGATGCTATAACAAAGCACTAACACAGCAGCAAGCTCTGCATACCAATGGCTGCGTTTCTTATGCAGGCTCACTTCCACCCAATGGAACTGAAACCTCTTCGAAAAAGCAATGCAAATTATTGCATTTGTTGTCGGGTCATGTAACGAAACTACACAGAACTGAGCGAGGAAAACAAAGCTCTTTTTTTCTGCCTTTGCAAAATTATCTGGGATTGCTACTGGAATTATACATTATATTTCAGGCAGAACACAGGTCACTGTGGCATGCTGGAATAGGATGCAGGATGGATGGAGGACAGAGAATTTCTTCTCTGACAGCTACTGAAAGGCTGAATGTGCCCTTAGGCCAAGAAGGAAACAGACCCTTTTTTTTTGTTTTCCTTTTCGTTTAACACTGACAGAGTTGGGGTAGTTTATTTGCTGTGTTGGTTGCTTGTACCAACATGATGTGTGTACCACATCAGAACTTTCTACTCTACAGATGTAAAAATTAACACAATGCAGAGTGGTATCTATACACTCAATGTAACCTGTCAAGATGGAACTCCATCTGAGCTCACGGAGGACACATCCCATATAAAAGCAGCTAAGCTCAGCAGCAAAGTAAAGCCATCCAGTCAATGGAACTAAACAAGAGGTGATCAGAGAACAGATATCTCCTCTCCATAAACATCTGACCAATGGAAAAGAAGTCCACTCTTTGCCCATCTAAAGACAATACTTCCTACCATCAATAGCAACAGAAGTTACAGGAACAAGATGGTAGAAGATCTCATCTCTCCTAGCTTCAAATCTGTGTTCAGATTGGCCACTGGCCAATACAGAGGAAACGTTTATGAATTTAGAAATAACTTTTTTATAGACATAAAATGAAGTATTAATGTTTGTTGCAGTGGCATCCCTTTAGAACCACGATTGATACTTCTAAAAGGATCTATGGGGAAAAAATATCAGGGTGCCTTGAAACTGTTGTAAGATATATTTTCCCAGAAAGGCAACCATTTGCAGCCGAGAAAGTCCTTGCATTAAACGTGGCAAGACATGCTGTTTAAAGTTCAACCCAGACTGCATTTTTTCAACAGCAGTCTCATTTATGGCAATAGCAACCCAATGCTACATTTACAGGGTTGGAGGTTAAATGCAACTCAGTTCAGCTCAGATACAAGAACGTTGTTTATGAGTAGAATCAACAAAGCCATTCTAATAAGACTCTGGGGTGTAAATTAGAGATAAGAAGACAAATCTCCCAATTAAAATTTTCCTTAAGGTTTAGGGCTTAAAGCCATTACAGCACTGTGGCCAAACTAGAATACAAAAGAAAAAAAGGGAAAAAAAAAATCCCCTCTTAGTTGTGAGGAGATTAAGACAGAGAATCAGAGTGAGTAAATTCAGAGCAAGATAGACTATAGACAATCTATTCTAATAATAGCAATGTGTTTAGACTTCAGGCCACGTTCTGAGAAACTACTGTAGTTGAAATCAGTGAGAACCCTACTTAGGAAGACAAAAAGAACCAGATACTTCATTATTTGGTCATAATATATTACACACTGGATGAAGTAAAAATGTACAAGAAACCAATAAATGAAACCTCCTCCAATGAAAAAAAATCAACACTTTGATAGAGTTTTTTAGTATGTGATTTCTAAGCCATGCAGATTTGGAACTTAATCATAAATTTTCTTTGAAAATATACAAGATTTATCAAATGAGTAAATGAAAAACCCAGCCTGTCTAACGAGAAGTGGACAGTTTTAAACCTGAAAGATTCCGATAGTCTTCTCTAGAATCTGAACTGGTTTCACGAGTTCTGGTTCTCCTGCCTGTCAGAGGAGTACAAGTACGAAGCCTGCTCCTGTGAGGACTGAACATCCACCAAAATTACCCTTAGCTGTGACTGTTCCAGATCTACGATTCACAGAGTGACTGCATCGCAGTGAAAAATATGGAAAGACATTCTCTGTTTCATATATTTCCCATTCTAAACATGCAATAGATGAGTGTGCCTGGGGAGAGAAATAAGGCAGAAGTTTTGCACTTTTTGACCATCTGGACCTAGAACTCCCAAGCTTTCGTACCGCTCAAGTCTTTTTGCATTGGGGAATTTTAACAGTTAAACTTTGCAAGAACACGGGAAGAGGACAAACAGCAGCACAGACATTCAGGTAACACCACTGGAATTTATAATTACCTCCACCTAAAGGTGACAAACGTCATTTGCCTGGACATTTACAGCAACTTCTTTTCTTTTGTTTGGTTAAAAGATATCATGCTCTACACTCTATATTTCCCCTGAGATCGGGAAAACTGACAACCAGTGAAACATCTCCTGCATCTCATTTTTATTTACCGTTAAAGTTACGAAATAAAAAATAAGACTTTCAGGCTCTATGAACTGTACTAGAATGCATACTGCAATTTCTACAAAAGCCATCTAAGGAGCTCAAGAATTCTGACTTTTTTCCCCCTGCATTAAATGCATTACTGTGGAAGAATAATACCTTCATTTTTAAACTGCCGTATCATCAAAGTCTCAAAAGTACCTTAACATGCCTAATATCTTCCAGGTCACTGAATCCAGAAGCAGCCATGATTGAGCTCCTTACAGAACATTTGGATCAGCACTCTAGACAAAACAGCTGGTATTTTCTTCATAAAAACTGGACAAAAATAATGAATCAATTTTCCTTACGGAAGCATCATATACTCCTTTTGAATTTGGTTTACATTGTTGATGCTAATATGAAGTCTTATTTAGTAAAATATTTTACTTTCGCCCTAACTCTTACAAAGCATTAGCAACTTCTTATGATGTGCCAAGTTTCCAACTTCTTCGAACTTCCCAGTATGGCTGAGCCTTACTGTTTCCCCTCAGTCTGCTAGTCCTTCCACTTTACCTTTGGAAGGAACTGGCTTTACACATATGATTCTTTAAAACCTAAATATTTAAGTAAGATCTCTTTGTAGATGACAAACAGCTCATTGTTCACTCTTAAAAAGCCAGCATATAATTCCATAAAAATTGACCAGGGAAAATAGATGTTTGCTGCCATCATAAATCTTCTAGGGTATCTGCTAGAGGCATGGCAGGGACTCTATACATCTTTATGCTCTCATAATTACTGTGAGTGTAATAAAAAATGCATTAAGAAATTGGAAAAGAATGACTTTGATGTTAATTTTGTCTAAAAATCCTCATGACTTATTGTACAGTGTTGTCAAGAAAGCTGAAGTAGAGAAATAGCCTGGAAATCTCTTTTGTGACTGATGAAGATACGTTGCTTGGTTTAGCTCCCTGTAAATTAGTATCAAAAATCTTGTTCCCTTCACATTATTTCAGCCCTTTTTCTCTGTCAGTCAGCATCTCCAGTTGCTTCTATTTCAGCTGATTTCAGTGTGCCTTGGAACAAGCCCTCAACTTTGCCAACAGATTGTCTGGTGCCTGTCTTCATAACTTCATGCTTTTCAGGCATGAGTGAGATTGCTCTGCAGTCCAGGCAGCTGTTTTGTTACGCTCCCTTTCCCTCAGTAGCTGGCAATGAGACCAAACAGTGAACAAAATCTAGGCAATCCCCGAGCTCCACAGACAAGAGGCACTATGCTGGAACAGCCAGAACATGGCACTGTTATCAGCAAGAGCAGTCACTTTCACACATTGTTTTTTTGGAAAACTAGACTTGGAATATTTTAGAGGTCTGACTGCAGAACATGTACGGTATGCCACTAAAGCACAAGCTAGCTGGGACACCCAGAGCACCAGGCTTCTCAGCAAGACTTCCAAGAAAACAACAGCTGCACTGACCAACACAGTGCTGTGGCAACTATCTTTTTTATCGGTTATTGAGTGAAGCAGGAAAAAAGGCATATTGGGGATGCTGGCAGCTACATCACTTCCTCCATTGGCCTCCCTCTCCCTGATATACTTTGAGACACAATTATGGTTTATCTGGCTAAAAAACCCAAAACAAACAAACAAACAAAACAAACAAAAATACACAGTCTTCTCTGAGGTACACTAATTGGCTTTGCTTAAACAACTATATAGTAAAAACATCTTCAGATAGGAAACATGATTTTTTTTCTTCAAAAGATCCAGCCCAGACTTTATAAAAAGACTTTGAAAGATTGTAAAAGAAGATGTAGCAATTATTCCTGACAAAAAAGCAAAAACAAGCTTTAGAAAACAAAATCCCTCATTAAAATTCAAAAGTGATATTAGGCAAAGCTTGTTTGTACTGTGTCAGGGACTTCAATGTCAGCAAATCTGAATGATTTACTAAAACAGTAACATCATAGAAAACTGATTTCCATTGCAACCTACCAGGCCTTTACATAGACATGCGAATATTAGAAGTATGGTGCCAAAGCATATCCCACTGTACGAAAGCTGTAGTTCTGCACACAATTCTAGTATAAACCAGGTAATAACAAAGGTGCTTTTAGATTCTTTCCTGCTTTCCTAGTCTTCTAAATCTAAATTTAGCAACTTGAAGCCCTACCCAAATAACTAGTCAGGGATTCCATTATGCTTGACAATGACTTACCATGCAACCAAAATGTAATATCTGTTACCGAAGCTAGATTCCCAGCAACACTAGAACTAACACATGTAAGAGGGCCACCAGCCTAGATAGTTTTTAAATACTGTATTAGGAGTTTATTCCTTTTTTTTTTTTTTTTAAACAGGTTTGTGTTTATAAATATACTACTTTCTTGTAATAGTGCACTGCACTGTATTTTGTCTGTCATTAAAATTTCAAAGACTGGAAAAGATCTGCATAGGAAAATAAATGACTGCAAGATAACAGATCAAGAGCTACTCCCATCTGCCTTACTATCTTTAATTATAATTGAAATATTAACTCTAAAACATGCAATATTAACTCTAAAACTGTGTGCTTAAAAGATCCAAATAAAGATTCCTGAAAAATCTATCCAGAATAATGATTCTGCAAACAAAGTTGCTACTCTTCTGTAACGTACATGTGATAATATGCACATTAAAAGAAGTTGTTAACATCCACCAGAAATAGGGAAGGCAGAACAGAAGTGTACATGCTAAAAGTGATAAATTACTGCTGGTTTTGGCTATTTAGACAAGCAGTAAGTTATAAAGGCAGTACAAGGCTGAGGTAAGTGGAAAAAGGAAAAAACAGGTACAAAAACAAATCCTTCTCTCGTGTACTAGAGCAAATTTAGCGCCTCTAAGAGCTCAGTCACGTCAAATGCAGAGCCAAGTAGGGCAGTTACAAACTCAGCAGCAAGGTACAGCAGAATTGCTTTAAGCACTGACAAACCTTTAACATAGGAAGAAAACAGATGAAGAAAAATGTTGAAGGGAATAATTGTCTCCATTATCTCTGGCATACAATGACTTACTTTTGCATTTAGCATATGGCCTGCACACAAATCCAAAGAGTTTTCTAACCAGGCTCTGGTGACTAAGAGTCAACCTCAGCACTACGCAGATGAAATTAAATGGCTGTGCTGAATGAATTGAAGAATAATGCTCTATAGCAAACGGGTGGAAATTGCCTGCAAGAGGATAGGCTGCACTTGATATTGTCAATTTGTTTACAGCACAGCTTCCAAATACAAAACACCTAAAGCCTGCACTCAGCTGACAGAAAGGTATGCTTCACAGAAGTGGCATCAGAATACAAATAAATTGGATACCACTTAGAGACTTGAAAGCCATTGAAAAGCAGTGAGATGAAAGGCAAATGCCACTGAAAGTGACAGCAATATTTTCTTCCAGAGCACAGAAAATGTAGAAGAGAGACCTCTTAAATAGCATAAAGAGAAAAGATGCTGTGCTTCAATAATGGAGTACTACAGCTCTTCGTGGAATTAAAGATAATATTTCAAAATAGGAGTGCATTGAACAGCGCTGCTGTTGAGAATCCCTCTCTATTGTCTTCTTGATATAACGTACAATATGCCAATATAAGAGGAGCCAACTACAGATTGCAGCGTAGGCAGCTTTGTTTTCACCTGCGATTGCCATTTCACCATAAACTACTGAGGGATGAATATTTGAGTTGAAAATACTGTGTACAATATTTCATTTTGCATAACTGTACTTTGTCTAATGTTTCCAAATGCCTCTTTTAATGAAGCATTATGGCATGATACACTGCTACATTAAAATGTCTCGTGACATTAGCTTTACATCAAAGTTTAGAACGCTGGCATTTCCCACATAACACTCAGCCTGCTGAACATTTGTACATAAATGCAGACTTTTTAACCAATCAGGCATGTCTCGTTCATTTTTCAAAATATTATGGCATATTACACCGCAAAATAAAAGCTGAGACTCTTGCTTTTCAGATAAATGAGTTTCCAAGTGCTAGCAGAAATAATATGGCTGCTAAAATGGAATGAATCAAACATCAATGATTTTTGGGAGATTATTGAATAGCTTTTTACAAAACATAAAAGCAGATGACAAACTCATGTGGCTTTTCAACTAATTTCAAATGTCTTTTTTCCAACTCCTTTTTGTGCTTCATCTTCTCCATCAGCACTGCTGATAACAGCCTCTCCTTTCTCACTGTGGTGCAACGAGACAGGCACAAGAATGACGTCTGTGACTCCGCAAGGAGTCAAACAGCATGGTGGCTGGGAGAAAAATAAATGGATCTAAAACCACAATCAGAGGTTTTGTCTTAGGTTAATTCAGTCTTACTGACTGCTCCGGGAGCACAGGTCTGTACAGATAGAGGAGGACTGAAGCTGAGGGCTTAATGAGATGGCAAGGCAGTGACTAGTTAGACAAAGTGACAGTGGCAGTATTACTGGATTATATGCTTTTTTTTTTTCTGTGCTGAAAGCATACAAGTTTTCACCTTATTTCTCTAATTGCAACAGTCGCTTTGAGTGGAAATGAAAAACAGACTTCTAGCCATATACGAATAAACGAAATTTAGAAAACAAATGTCCCATGTCTTATACTACAAACCACATGTCACTTCCCATCAGTCTACAGTAATAAAGATCTTGATACAAAGCACTTTTGCACAAATGCTGCAAAATGATCAAGCAAAAAGGGAAAAGGAAAAAAAAATTGACCCACTCAGGCCTTCTGTTCTGGGGAGACAAGGGAAGGAGCACAATTTGTTAAACAAGTATGTACAAAAGCACAACACCTCCCCCTTCTGCTTCAAGTAAGGAAACTTCCCTGTCTCCAAGTCTGACAGAGTTTGGTGCTGAGCACGTGAGCAGGTACCAGTCAGGCTTGTTAAGAGAAACTTCAATATCACAAGACTTGCAGGTGCTACTCAGAACTCTGGCTCTAGTTGCCTCCATTCTCCAAGTTTCCTGTTTTCAAATATTAATTACTTCATTAAAGTAATGCATTTTATTAAATAGGGACCAAACGTAAGAAGTGTGTGTGTGTGTGCATATGTATAAATTCTTTAAGAGATCCATTCTCCCCATCACAAAATAAATTCCCCTCTCCTTCTTCGACACACAATATTCACATATTCTGCTGATTTCTGACTCCAGTTTATCACTGTCTTTGTCCAACCTACACCTGAAATTTACTCTGGAGAACCTCTGGACCATGTACAAAGACTATAAAGTATTTATTATTGAAATCAGTTGGAATCCTGTATAAACAAAGGGGTCTGCTGTACTTTTTCTTACAATATTTGGGTTCCTGCTATATATTATTGGTAGGTACAGACATGATGAGTCTTAAAAGTATTTATTAGGATACTGAACTGAAAGACTGTATCTGGAAATATTTTACAGGCCTTCAAAGTTGTATGTTGAGAAGGTCGCTACCCTGGCAGTTAACAGGAATTGTAGAGAGCTTTCAATGTGATCCATGCACACAAATAAAACCTACTCTGAGTTAGGGCTGACCGCATTTGAAATCAGCACCGCTTTTCTAGGACAGATGCGGCTCTGCTTTTTCCTTTGCATTTATCTCTAACAAATGACGACAGCAGCCAAAGCTTTGGGGCTACCTCCTGCATGCACACCACCTAGAATTCCAATCAAGTGGAAGGAAAAAATTAAATGCACACCTCTGTTGGCATTGATATTTCATGGTCCAATCCTGTAAATGTGAACCTGAACGCTTACTTATTTTGACATAAGCAGGAAGTAGAGCTAAATCTGTAGACTCAATGCTAACAGTTGATTTTACTGTTTTTCCTTGTGAACAGAAGCAGAGAAAAAAAATCAGGAGATAAAGACATTTTCACGTTCTTGTTAAGGTGCATCTCTCTATGTTATGGGTATAGATCAATACCAGCTGAACAGACTACTACAGTGTAAACATAAGGGCACTGCTTTCCTTTTGGAATTCCTTTACTGCCAAATTACCAATGAGACTGTGATCTCATTTAAACAAGAAAAAGATACTGGATTTTCATTTTTGAATATTCAGTCGGGTCTAGATGTCCTTTCAGGACCATGCTGAAACAATGCATAAGGAAAAGTGAATCATATCCTTGCCTTAGCACCGCTAGGACACAGTAATAGAGATGGCTCAGTGATGCACCTGTGCTACTTCATGCATGCTAACTATTTCTAAAGTTACACCGACACCCTATTTGTGGAATTATTCTCTCTGACCATGAAGTGAAACCTTTTCTTCTTTCTATACTCTTAGTAATTGAAGGCACTTAACTGGCTCACGTTGAACTGAAGTCAGAGAATTACTTAAAAAACTTGAGCCCTATTCTGTGACTCCAGTAAAGAGCTTTCATCTTCCAGCTCTGTTTAGGACATCACTAAGTGGGTTGCCTAAGATCATCATACTATAGTCTTTAGGTAACAGTAACAGAATATTTCCCTGCACACTGTGTTTTCAGAGAGATTAACTCAGATCTGATTCAACAGTTCTTTATCAAACTGACTGTAGACATGCAAGGAAAAGGTACTGTATTAAAGAGATGTAAGTTCAACGATCCTAGGTCCTATTCACCAGCCTCTCACTGCAGGCTTCTACTTCGCTACAACGAAGTAACACCTCTCCGAAAACACATGGCAACACATCTGGTAATTAGGCTAAACATCTCTGACCTATGCATTAGACAGCACTGCTGATTCACTCACTATCATTTACTCTTTACATTGGCGTCTTATTTCTCCAACTCATCCTGACCATTGTTTTCCTGACCTGCATACCCAGAGAAACTGCATCCAGTACAACTTCTGCATCTGGGCACAGCTCTACCAGTTTAAAACCAAATACATCATTTAAACACAGTTCTAGCACAGGCAGTCAATATGGGAGAGAAAGAATCGTGCACATAAAAACAGCTAGAGTGCTTTGTTATGTTAGATATATACAAACTCAATCCCAACTTCATTTGTGTCAGTTCTGGCTTTTCTGGCACCTTGGTTGTCAATGATGATGTGAACATCCTGCACTGGTAAAGTAATACTTCATAATTCAATAAGCAGTTGTCAAGTATTCACAATTCAAACCTTTTCATTTCATTAGAAATAAACTGAACCGGACCAAACTAGTTAAAATAAATAGACTCAAGCACAGAACTTGAAGTACACCCTTCTGTATATTAGCAGTCAAATTTTTGGTGAGCATTTCTGAAAATAATATTTATGACATAATTGCAAAATGCCTTTAACATGAAAACCTGCTAGGGGTGCAATCATGCTAGAATAGTGAAGCTGCAAGATGTTAAAAGACTCAACAATAAACACTGTAGGATCAGTATACATAATATATACAAGATAAAGGCCCAAGAGCTTTAATGTTTAGGGAGACTTTATGCTTCGCTTTGCACTGATATAAGCAGCTGCACAAAGGTTAAAAGCAATCCATTCAACATATGAAACAAACACTCATGCTTCGAAGACTACTTCCCGAGTTAAGACCCTGTTGGCCTGTGTTTTCAATAATTAGTACTGTACAAGAGTGAAGCACACCAACATGAAACACAATGACAGTGCCTTGCAATGCTTTAGCAAATTAGAAGACTTGGTGTAATAAGGAAGGTTACAGAGAAGATCAGGAACATAGCATGTCTTTAATGGCAGCTCCTGGTTGTGGAAGCAGACGTACTGCACTGAATTTGATCAACTCACTTCTGGTGGCAACAAGTATTAAAGGCTTTGCGAGCAATCTCTATTTATGTTTAACTTACAGTCTGTAAAGAGAAACTGACACAGACAGTGCAGAAATCTACCAAATCTGAAGCCATGGCTACCCATGCTGTGAAATACTGGAAAATTAATCACTGCTATTACACCAGCTATTACACTGAGTACTGCTTCATCACGGGAGGCAATTGCTTTCTGACCTCTGAGGTGATCTGTGTTTGCCCTGAAGGAAACAGCCTAAGAACCCCTGTAACCATTCAAGATAAGACAGAAAAATACATCCACGCAACTCATACATCTCTACATAGCAAGCCAAATTAGATTTCACAAAATAATGGGCCCTTTTAAACTAAAACATGAAAAAAGACAAGTAAAATACTTTGCATAACACAGATAATGCATTTAACAGATTGCTAGCTTCCTGACACTCACCCTCTGGGCTTATATGCCACGAATGAAATTGCTGTGGCTGTCAGAGGGCTTTCATATTTGTCCCTTCCACACTGAAACAATCAGATTTAATTGGTGAAAAGAAATGACAATGAGCTCAGAAGCTGTAGAAGAATCAGGTTTAGCATTGCATTAGAAAGGGAAATGTTGACCTTATCTCCAAAACATGCAGGGAATCTTTGAGTGGAAAAGCAAAATAATATTGGTATTTTACATAGACTATATTGTACATATACACTTTATTTTTAGACAGTAGTCGAGTATGACAATGTCACTTCTTCTGCTTAGCAGGTAAGTAACTTTTAAGTATGTTATCTGTTAAGTATAATGAACTAGGACAAAAACTGAAGCATTTTCGTGTACATGCTTTTCTGTGAGGTGATCAAATACCAGACAGTCCACATTTAGCACTTTTGCTGTCAAACATCACAGGCAGGCATGGCTCGCTTAGCCTGCAGAAGTCAACCCAACATATGGTAACTCAGTTCACAAATTACAAAATACAATTGTAATGCCACCCCATTCCACCACACATGCGGACTCAGTGAATAAATGTTTCCTACTGCCAAAAGTAATATTTCTCTTCACACCCTCAAAATATAACGAGACTAAAACAATAAAAATAAATTCTTTACTACCAATTACATCTCACCAGGAAAAATACACTGTCCTGTATGTCAACCCCTGCTCCTCACCCTTCTCAAAGGGGCTATGGTTACCACAGAAATTGGAGGCATTAACTTCAAAGAAATTATGTAATAATCTAGGATTATAATTTATTATCCAACCTTAAAATCTTGAGGCATTAAATAAAGCTTCAAGAAAAAAGAACAGGTATGTCCATCCTCCTCATTGCTTTTCCAAATCTCACTGTACTTTTATGAGTGCAAAATCTTCTTGCAGAAAAATGCAAGCAAACTGTCACTGATGTTTTCCCTACGAGCAATTTAACAGTTCTTTCAATTCCCAAATGAAACCTGAAATAAAAACACTACAAGTAGGTTAATTTGAAGTTTTGCCATTTTCATTTCAAAGGCTCTTTTTTTTTTTTTAAACGTTAATTTGTCCTGAGGCATAAATGAAATACAGACAAACTGTATTAGATTTTAATTTGCTAAAAGTAGATTATTCTCCACTGGGACACCGAATTCTCAGTTCTTACAGAAGTAAACTCTTTTATCCAAAGAGAAGACACACACAGCAGATACCTAGTTGAGAATCGCAAAGGAGACGCTTCAAAGTTGACCCCATCAAGTGCAAGAACTCAGTCCACAAAACACAGCCAGTACTGAAAGGTGTTTAAGCACCTAGGTTTAACAGAGCTGAACCTGAAATACAAGTTAAGTAGGTGCCTGATTACATGCTCAAATTCATGGGGAAACTATTTACTCAATATTTAAGTTTAAAATATTTAAGCTTTTTTCCCCTCTCCAAACTCAGGGCTCAGTAATTTGGTGCTTCTCAGTCTGAGCACTAAATGATAAATTATACCATTATTTATAGATGAAATCCAGGAGATGAAGCACCACGTATTTCAGATACGCATCTCATCCTGGTGAATGACATCTCCCATCTGACAAACCTGAGCATATCAGCATTCAGAGCTCACAACTCTGATCTGAGCACAGGGAGGTGGTGGTCTTAAGACTATTGTTTTCTCTAAGGGAATGGCTTCAAATATTCAATATTCTTTACTTCCCTATCTCCTTTTGGAGAGTTGGTACCACTGCTGACGAAAAAGGCCAAATTCATTGATAAAATTCTAGAGATTCCAAAATCCCATAGTCAGAATTCCAGAAGCCAGCCTCCACAGTCCCTCTCCTGCTCAGCAGCTTCTTTGGAGCTGTACAGACTTTTGCTCCCATTCCACCAATCCTGCTGCGCAGTCTGGAACTTTACCCTCCCTTACATTTCTTCAACCTACGTGGACTGCAAACACACGCATCTCTCAGGTTTGCAAAACCGCATGGTAGAAGCATGTCTTTCCTGGAAAAGATACATTAATACACAAGAGCCTGGAAAAAAAAATAAAATCTAAAACAGAGCAGTATAGTAACATATGAAAGTAACATATGAAAGTAACCGTTCCTCTAATACAAACAGGACATATGGCATATAGAAATGTGTTTGGCTGCAGTTTCTTTCTAGTCCCTTCATGCCACTAAGGTCTTTGATATTTAAGAAAAGACCAAAGAGATTTCTAAAACGTTTCTAAATTAAATAACTTAGTTGATCTGGTTTCCACTGACAAGCATCAGACTGGAGCAAGCACGGATCACAGGCATCCTGCAGGGCATTCTGAGGAAAGGCATGGCTAGCCTCAGGGTGGCTTCAGATTTTATGGGAAAAGAGGAAGGTACCACATCCTAAAACAGAAAAGATCTGAGAATGTCATAGAGCCTCAAGGTCCGGGAAGTAACTAAAAATCAGAATGGGGTTTCCTGTTCTTTCAGTGAATTCAGTGTAACATCAAACTATCAAGTACCAGGCTATGCCCAATCCTGGCAGCAAAGATGTACTAGACTCGTCAAGCAACAAAAGCCACAGGGCTAAAAATAACAACAACAAACAAAAATAAAGCGTGCTACAACAGAGAGAAGAACCTTTGTGTGGTTTGCAGCTCTGAGAAGGAGCAGAAATAAGCTCTGGCTCTAGGAAAGCCAGTTGTGGAAGACAGACATTGAAAGCTGTATCTGAATGGCAATCATGCTAAATTTCTGCCCTTGAGGAAATAAATGCTATCTAATTTTCTAGTAGCAGCATCTTAGTGAAATATGATCTCTTCTGTGGAGTTTCAAGGTATGTGTCATTCTCTTTGAATACAAATCAGAATTCTGCTAGAAACTGCAGTCTGTTCTTTGACTATGGGAAACTACAACCAGCAAGAAAGCATGCCCTAACAGCAAACAAGAGATCACTCCAGGAAAAACACTTCCTGCCCCAGAAGTGAAATGAGAGGTTATAACATTTAAGTTCTACAGGTGTATTTATTTTTTTCAATTATATTACCATCATCCTCTGGGCTGAGTTCATTGCAATTCAGACATTCCGTTCAAAAACTTGAGTCATAAATCCAGTTATTTTATGAAGGAAAAAAAGACACCTGCAGCAAATGCTTTAGATCTGAGCAAAGCAGTATCCCCCAAACTTCACAGTTACAGTACTTTAGGAAGAGAAAAGTCTACAGCACATTACCACTATTATTCTACTGTGTCATATCCTATACATCTGCATAATGCTCCTAATCTCATTTGCAAAAGCATGTTCAATAAAGCCAACAGGAATCACCCTAATTTCAGCTGCCTGATGGTACAAATGCAAGCTTCGTATCATGCTTCTTTTAGCAAAAGCGTCTAACTGAAAAGTCAGATATGGAAAGTATTCATTACAGGGATAAGGTTTTCAAAACTACCAAAAATATCTGGATTCCCATTAACTTAAAGGAAATAGAACATTCCATGCCAGACTTAAGTCCTGTCATTTTTTCCCCTCTCTCTATTTTACTGTCTATTTCAATTTACTTGTTGTCCTAGTCATGCAATAAAGACAGAAACAACAACAACAACAACAAAAAAAACAAAAAAAAAAAAAAAACCCAAAAAAAAACAAAACAAAAAAAAACCAAAAAAACCAAAACCATTGCCTTTCTCTTCACTGAAGATCCCTAGATCTCTCCTAATGGTACATTTTATGTGAGAGTTTCTACTGAGGTCTGAGGTAGCTGTTAAATTAATTTAGCATGGGAAAATGAAAATGGAGACTGAAGAGTAAGAGTTACCACGCTGTAATAGCAGTAAGAAAAGGCTGCTTATTATTTACTCAATCATCTGAAAAACACTTATGAGTTCTTTCCCAGTTTCACTTCTTTGCCTGAACATTACCTCAACAGGAACTAGGAACAGAATTAAGACAGAACTTGAACATCAACACTATTTCTAATTTAAGAAAATTAACTTAATCCAGGTGGCGTTGCCACAAATACTAGAATATTACAGATTACCCAGAAAATAAGAGCCATATAAGAACCATGTAGAGGAAACGATTCTACAGTGAAGTGAGAGGATGGTGGGAGACAGGACTTACAGCAGTCAGGAACCCTATGGCTCTTCCAGTGACTCAAACAATGGCAGTCCTTGCAGGGCTGATCTGGGGACATGCATGACAGCTGAGTGGTAAGCAAGAGAACTAAAGTAACCTCAGCTATGTGTTTCCTTTCCAAAAGGATCTCTAATTGGTCAAGTAGGCACATTATGTCAACACAGTGAGAAATGGGAATGAAATTTTTAGGATGAAATACTAATGTCATACACATCATAAAATATTGGGTGTTCCTGCCTTTAGAGACCTCAGCCACCATCTTTCAACCCTTTTGCTCTTCCTTAGCGTTGACTCCAAGATAGTGAGAAAGTTCAGCGTTGCTCCAGAACTGGGAAAACATCATCACTAAGATTTTGCAAACAGCTCATAAAGTACTCCTTTGGAATGCAGCTTTTGGAGCTCCACATTCACAGTGATTTACTTCAGTCACACTGGAAAGCAAACCAACACATCTGTTTTACCCAGACTCCCAAAAGCTTCAGCAAACACAACGTGAGTGTGAGAGATTGTACTGTGTTTTTACTTGTCACTCAGACACAGCTAACAACCATCTTTCTTCTTTAGCTCACTGCCTCCTCTGACTTACATGCTTGCTACTGTCCTTCTTCTATAATAACTTCCTTTTATCTTGGCAGATTCTCTGACCAGGGAGTCTGCATAATAGCAAAACCCATCACTTCTGTGCCTCTCTCTTGATCTGCAATTAATCCTACTGTTGGTAGGATAGCTTTTTCTTGCTTCTTTCTGGAGATAACATTACTCCTTCATCTTCTTTGGGGAAGTTGCAGAAAGCTGACAACCACGGAAGTAGAAGACATCAATTCCACTGTTTTGTCAGATGAACACCAATTCCCTGACATCTCGTGGGGCTGCAGATGTCATTTTACAGACTTGAAGGCTCCAGCTTGCAGGTCATTAGCATAAGGCCATAATAAGACACATCAGTCATAAGACCACAATTCAATAACATGCTGAAATCCAGGCTTCCTTTAGCAACAGCTTCTCTAATGCTTGATAACCCAACAAAGCAACAAGGCATTCATAAATCTGAATCAATTAAGAACCACTAATGTGTTTGGAAATAAAATTAATAGAGTGACTGTAGTGAATTACAAATCTCCAAAATATGTACTCCTACAGGACACTTGGCTATCACGAAAAAAAAAAAAAAAAGTATTATATACTGTATTACACGGTAAAATAGCCTGATCAAAAAAATGAAGTCAAGTGTCACTTTGCTCAGGCTATTGGGATCTTTGAAAATAAGAAACAGAAAGGAGTTATGTGCCATATGAGAAGCTTCTGGTTTTGTTTAGGAAAAGTTGTTCTCTGTATTTTAAAGATTTAGTTCACTGAGATAAATACTAAAATGCCTCAAAAAGAAGATATGTTTGGAAATGGTTCAGTTCAATATTATCACTACAGGTCATCATAATATGGTGTGAAAATAAGTACATGAATGGGAAAAAAAAAGCCCAGCAGGTGGGATACGCTTCTTGTAAAAAGGCACAACAAATAGTAAAAAAACACAGTGCTACAGCAAAGTAAAAGAAAAAATAATCTGTTCAAATAAGGCAGCTTTCATTTCCTCAAGAAACGTCTGGAGTGACCATCAGTAATCAGAAAGGCTGATCTTGTAAGGCCTGATAGAATACTATTAGACCAATAGGAAACGTCTCTGAAAGCTTTTCATGATGTTTGTGTGGGACATCAGTTCAGTAATAAGTGATCAAGTAGCTGTAGAGATAGCACTGAAGTCTGGAGGAGAGGAGGTTCAGGGCAGACTGAACAATCTCAGTTTCCTCAGCCGTTCTTAAGACTTGTGCTCCAGACACCTCAAAGCTTCGTTGTCCTTCTCTGCATACACTTCAGGGCCTCACTGTCTTCCTTGTACAGAGAGTCCCAGTACTGACACAGCACTTGAGGTGCAGCCTCACCAAAGCTCAGAACAGAGGGATGATCACCGCCCTGCTTCTGTTGACCACACTATTTCTGATACAAGTCAGGATGTCATTGCTCTTCTTGGCCACCTGTTGACTAATAACGTCAGATCCTTTTCTTCTCCATAGTTTTACAGTCACTCTATTAGGGTTGTTGTGATCAAAATGCAGAACCCAGCACTTAGTCCTGATGCAGACCATACAATTGGATGCAGATTGGACTCCTGACTTCAAGCAGAAAAACCACTTCCACTCAACGTACTGAGAGTTCACTTAATCCTCTAGTCTGCATCAGCAATAAAAATATTAAACAGTGCTGGACCCAGTACTGACCCCCCTGAAGAACAGCACTCATGACTGTTCTCCAGCTGGACTTCACTCCATTCTCCACCACTCTCTAGGCCCAGCCCTCCAGCCAGCTTTATACCCGGCCAAGTGTACCCCTGTCCAAGCCACGATCTGCCAGCTTCTCCAAGAGAACACTGGGAGACAGAGTTAAGCAATGTACAGTCTTCCCCTCATCCACTATGCAAGACACTCGGTCCTAGAAGATCAGGTTGGTCTAGCAGGACTTGCCTTTCATGATTCCCAGTTGTCCCACACATGCCACATGATTACATTCAAGATGACCTTCCCTGATGATCATGATCACCTCCGTAGGCACCAAAAGTCAGGCTGATAAGCCCATAGCTCTCAAGATCCTCCTATTAGTCTTTCTTGTGGTCGGTTGTCAAGATGAGATCAGCACATATTTATTGAAAAGTCAAGATGAACAAAGCTGGATATTTTAGACAAAATTTGGTTTTTCTTATTACAGAAAACCTAGATTTGTCATACAAGAAGATTTGCTTTAACCATAGGGTAGTGAGCAACTCTTGATAGGAAAAGGTTTTACTGAACAGCAAGTGCCATCACAAAACCTTTTTTTCTTTTTAAACAACCACACACAGTACCAAACTGTACACTGCATAGCTATGCATAGTATCATAAAAAATTGAATGAATGCCAAGCCTGTTCATCTTCACAACTCAAACAGGACACTGATGTCCTGCTCCTATTGAGCTACGAGTGCTACACTGCTGAACAGGACGAATTCAGTGAATACTTAACTACTGTGTAAAAAGAACACAACTATGCCTTAGAAACACACATTTGCAGTCAATAAAATTAAATTAACTCTACAGTCTACCACAGTTGTGTCAAAACAGAATAGATATCTTCAGAGATAAGATCAGGAATTTTAAAAGGGAACTGTGGAAAAAAAAATATCATAGAATTGTAGGGGTTTGAAATTACACCAATCTGATTCATGTCACGCTGTTCTTATACATGATTTTACACAACTAAAGCTGATGAGTTTAAAATTTGAATGCAACATAGCTTTTACTGCTGATTTGTTAAATTATTATAAACTCTAATCTTGTCAAACAGCAAAGTAGTCTTAGACAAACTGAAACACAGATTTATGGAACTTTGGGGCAGGAGGAGAGCATGAAATAGGTCTTCTTTTTCTCTTTGGACTGAAGAAGTAGCTGAACATCCCTGATGATGCGCTGAATTGGTCTGACTTCATAAATACGCTTCTTTGTATTTCAGAGACTCGCTATTCAGTTCCAGACTTTTGAAAGCCCTCAAGACATAAAATGGGTCTTGAGGTTTTAACTTCCTTATGATTGCCAAACACCCCCAAAATAGAGCTAAGGAAATTAATAAGAAGTGAAAAGCTCTTGTGGTTCTTTCTAGAACTGAAAAATGGGAAGTGCAATGCAAGGTCTGGAGTGTCATCAAGTCGCATGGCGCTGCAAGTACTGTAGCTATATAGACTTACCATAAACATACAGAAGTTACATATAGCAAGGTGTACCTTGCTATTGGTCGGCAGCAGCTGCACATTATGAGTTTTACCTACACGCATTCACTTCTAGGGCAGTTAGCCCATATGGTACTGCTTATGAAACCATGTAAAGATGATAGGTTTGACTAGCCTACACAAGGAAGCAGAAATAGTTCTTATGCATCCTTTTAGCTCTATACATACCCTCAAGTCACATATAATTCTTACTGAGTTACTGTAAATATTGCCAGCTTAATACCTGGATTGTGGAGATGGATGTATGAAATTGACAGTATTTCCATTTACTTTATACTAAGAGATATAAAGCCTAAGCAGAAATTTAGGTCTTCTATTTTCTTCTCCCACAACTTCAGAAACTTGCTGGACAAGTTTATTTTCCTTTATCAAGTACTGAAATGTCATAGCAATACCAATTTCCAACTCCAAATAACCATTTCCTCAAAACCATGTTAGCTACTTGTTTGGAAAAGGCAAGACTTAAAAATAACTCACAACACATCTCCTTCAATGCATTTGCTGCAGCTGTAAATTGTCACTCTAATATGAAAAAAATACTAAGGCTTTAAGTAGGAGAATTTCAGAAGTGTTCTGTGCCGGCTTAACTCTGCTTACCACCGATTTTTCAGGGAACAGAGCTAAACTAACTGAAAGACTGAAAAGACACTGAGGAATTTAGAATTAACATGTCTAAGAATAAGAGGATTAAAACAGAGCCTCCTGTGAATTACAAGCCAGGTTCTTGCATCCTGCAATTCAGTGATTCATGTTAATAATATCCATGGCCAGTAACAGATTTAAGAATATACCTAACATTATCAATTAGGTGATTTAACTGGACCAAATCAGACTGTGAAGGAGTTTGGGACAGAGACAGGTGTTAAAACTCTCACTGAATTTGGAATATGGAAACAAGGTATTTTAATTGGTTCTGTTAAAGTGATGAAGGTGAGTCAGTATTTGCTGCAGGTATGCTCACCTATTTACCTCCAGATGTTTGCAGCTTGTTTATCATACTTGATATCAAATAGTTACAGATAATAACATGTTATCATTCTTCAAGCACTGGTAAGCAATGATATGTCCCTTTATATATTTGGGGTCACGGATGATATCTTCTAGTCATTTTTCAATGCTCATATGACTCGTCAATGAGGAGCTGGCAGGAAAAAACAAAAATCCACAAGCCTCCCCCAAATGCACATGTTCTTGAACATTTGTTTCACCATACCTCTGGGAAGGTTGAGTCCCCATAGATAGTTTGGGTGGAGAAGCACATTCCACTGGCTAAAGTGTTGAACTGAGAAATGGCACTGCTCTAACCCTCTGTTTCACAGCTGGTGTGTTAACAGCCAGTACTTTGTGTAGGAATTGCTATCCAGATGCCAGAATTTCAAACTAGTAATTTGCCTCAGTGATTAAACCCAGGTCATGAATTACAGTACAGTTTAACGATATTTTAGAGTGTACCTGCTGTTACACACATTAACATATACATAGTAGCAACAATATCTAAGACCAAGTAACAGATTAATGCAGCATCAGTCGTCTGGTGCTATGTATTCAACAACTCAAATATCATCAGCTCCTGAAGATAACATTTACAACTCTAGAACTTTTAATAGTCATTAAGTGTTAAGGGGAGAACCCACGATTTCTAGTTTCAGTCTGCTACACAGTACAGGCATAGAACTCACCCAGCACTCCTCTAGGAAGGTCATCAGTTCTGCTTGAGCACTCTGAAGGACAACAGCCTTAGTTCCCCAGCTACACACCCCAGGACACACCTAAGTGTCCCAGCAGAACTGCTCCTCAACTGGTTTCCCACAACAGTTTCCAGATCCTTGCCAGTCGCTGCCTTCCAGACCAATTTTCTTGTAACTATACACGAGCATGTATTTCTTGTACCAAGATACAGCACCTTTATTTAGGTGTATTAAAATGAAAGCCGTCCAGAGAAACCCAGATTGCCATGCATCAGGCTGCTTTGGATAACTGGCTATTCTGACAGTTCACTGCACAAAAATATAAGTATTCACTTCCCATTTTAATGGGAACCAATTATTCTTTCATACCTTAAAAAGAAGCAACGCAATACAGAAAAGTTACAAGAATCAGATTTCCTATTCTCCTTAGAAGGTAGTAAGTGGGTCTCAAAAGGCACTGTGACTTTGCCTCAAACAAAAAACCTTGAAAACTGTTTTTTGAGGAGAAAGATTATCAAGTACCTGAACTCAACCTCATCAGCATTATATTGACATATACTTTTAAGTAGACATGGTGTTTGGTCTGGAAACATCGTGGCAAGAAAAGGGAGAAAAAAATGCCTTAAAACTGAAGAAATTCTACGTTGTTTTCCTTTTTGCTCCAGGACTATACAATGCTGAAGCTGCTCAGAACAAGAGCATTGTGTTTTCATTCTACTTCTCTTCCCTTTCCCCATCTCTACAGGGGAAAATCTCACAAACCCTGAAGACATGTCTATTTCTGGCATGACTTCTGAATCCAGTGCTGACAAATGCAAGCTTACACTTGACAACTCTGAAAAGGATAGATAACACACTGTCTGTTATTATTCACCCTTCTCTTCAAGTCCCCTGTCTGGCCTGAAAAACATCTGCTTGCACTCATCTCCTGTGTGATTTTTCATCCCTTTGGATTAGGCACATCTTTGCTCTGTGTTCATAGAGCACTCACTATATTGGTCTGGGACTCTCAGGAACACCTTTAGTGTACTTAACTAATTCCATACCCTTCCAGTACTTCATGTTCTATTGTAGTACAGGGAAGGCAGCAGCCTGTAGTGCATGAACACAGGACTGCCACAACCCAGCGCCTGGCATAACCAGTATCACAAGAGACCCACAGAGCAATTTGGAACACAGCATAACCTGAAGCTGCACACACACTGAAACCCAGTGCTGAGCTCACTAGCTTGGCACCATTAGGAAATACTAAACCAAAGATGATTATTCAACTTCGTGTTGACTCTGAGCATGTTTATTACTTCAGAGTTTGTCAGCCTATAGGTATTAGATACCAGAGGTAGATTTTCTGCAGGCGTACAGCTCCTTTGAAATAGGATATCAGGCACAATTGGTTGCATCCTTGCCTCAAACACAATATTTCTAACTTTTTCACTTGTGCAACCAGGTCTAAGGAGCCTGTTTTAGCAGGGGGTTGGACTGGATGATATCTAGAGGTCCCTTTTAGATGCTTTTTTTTTTTTTTTTTTTTGGAGTTTCTTAGCTAACAAGTACCCACAGCGGGAACACAGACCAAGCTGAATAGAGAGCACAGCTTTAGTAAACTCAGTCAGCCATCAGAATCAAGCACCTCACTCATATGCTCTCCACATCTGGCTGAACATTTTGCTGCACTCGAACAGTAACGGAACAGTAAATATCTCTGCTCTTCCACTGTACTGCTTTTGATTCACAAAGGAAAAGAGTTTTGATAAAGTTGTGGTATTTTTCACTCTCATTCCTTTCTCACAGGAGAACTAAAAGAGTCCAGATCCAGTATAGGGCAGCAATTCATATATACAATGTATTGTAATGAAAGGAATTTTTAACCTATTTCATAATCTCAAGTACTGCAAGAGTATCAATTATAAAAATAATGAGAATATCAAAAATTTTACTTGGAAACACTCTAGATTTTTTTTTGTTTTGTTTTTGATTCTAAGTACAAGGCAATAAACACCTGCAAAGGAGGAATTCCCATTATGCTTCCCTGGTTGCAGACGTTCTCCAGCAGTCTGCTCTAACTTGCTTCATTTGCCTGCAGTGGCAGCAGGGAAATGATTGGATCATATTGGGTAGCAATATGATCCAACCACCTACAAGAAATGCTCAAAAGAGATATGCTCAGGGAGTCAGACTGAACAGCTCTGTTCAGAGCTCCTCTTAGGAAGCTTTTTTCACCCGTAAAGAGTATTATTTTGTTATCATTGAATCAAACAAGTCACTGTCAATGCCACGTTGAAGTATTTGCATCAGCCTTTTCTTTTTATTTTCCACTACAGAACACCACCAATAACAGCAGCCCAGAGTTTTTCACTGAGTATTACCAGGACAAGAATAACTGAACAGCACCAGTTCAGTCAATTGAGCTTGAAGGTGGATCTGAAATTACAACACCTGTGCCACCAAATATGGTTAACCCAAGACTGATTCAGCTTGAAATTAGTCACTGTCCAGAGCTGAGGTCCCAAAACTTTTTCTTTTTTTTTTTTTTTTTTAAATATAAAAGCCCAAGACTTTAACAGTTTTGCATTTGTTAGCAATGAGTTGTAACATGAGCATTAGCAGCCTTTTAGAAGTGTTTCTTGGAGATAAAATTTGAATAATCTATGTGGTTTAATTTAAATAATTTATGCATAAAGCACTGCAGAGTTATAATTGTAATTATAATGTTCAGCTCAACTGCAACGAGGTGCATTTGAAGTCTGATCCTGATTGTACTGTCTATCTTATGCTCCGAATTTCATTTTGTTTTGAAGAAATCTTTTTGAGTACAGGGAGATGGCTCAGAGCTTCATAAAAGTTCCCAAGTGAAGTTTTAAAGAGTATTTCCTACACATTTTTATTATTATTTAAAGTCTGAAATCCAATCTTCCATGCTTCTGTGCATTGGTGATAAAGTAAAGGTGGCTGAGAAGCGCCCCTGGTCAGAGAAGAAGGACTTTTGTTCTCTTCTTGTGAAGGAGCAGCTGTTCCTATCAATAATTTCCTGAAGCAATTGCCCTGGAGTGTAAACAATATTTTATACGGATGACAGTGGAACAGAAATGTTATTTCTGAAATTTTTGCACTTCACTGTGGAGAATGGATTAACCCTCTGCAAGGAACTTAAATGACACTTGTTTGAATTAAAAGGTTAAAATACTTCCAAGATAAAAGTTTTCTACAACACGATGCTGTGAGCTTAGTAGCCCGACTTCACCAGAGTAGAAGCACTTCAGAACCTGCATTTTGAAGCCTTAGCAGACAAAGTTTGTTTCTATCCTTCATATTAATACTGTTGCTGTTGAATTTGTTGGAAAACATGCCTGTACACAGATATTAAGGGTAACAAGCGACCCCATAGAACAATGCAGGATGCTGGGCAAGTACAAGAGAAGTGGACAAGAGATACTTTGGAGCTCTTCCTAATTAACTGCCAGCACTGGAGATTAAAGGAACGCTGCTATAACCTGGGAGGGCATACGCTCTCATACTGTTTCCAGTAACAGCTAACTGGGTAAAGAATGTTTGATTGCAAGTACTAACAAGCTGGTCATCTCAGAGTTTAAGTCCCTTGAGCAATGCTTCCAGAGGCCAAGTTACAGACAAGAGAGCACAGTTATGTATTCCTCTGCTGATAAGCAAGTCTCACAAAAGCACACTTATTTAGACAAGCTTCACGCAAGGACAATGACCCCCAAAAGTTGAATTTTTATGGGTAAATGGAGAATGTGCTCCTCAGTGTCAGGAAGAGGGAGAAGTTTACAACTGTATCTCTTCTCATTGAGACTATGCTGCTTGAAAAAAAAACTCTGGAAGATAGTGACACAAATCACTGGCTTAGCCTATCTGCAAGACTGGATTTTGCTTTCTCGTACTTCACCCCATGTTACTTGTGATGGCAGATGACTCCACTCACCCCCTTGCCCACTCACATCTAGAAAGTGCAGCATAAGATCAACAACCTTTCTAAAATATGAATTAATAAGTTGCCTAACATTTCATGCCTGAAGAATATCTCATATGAAAAAGAAACTAACACACTAAAGGAGAAAGCTTAGGAGAAGAAAGGGCAACTATATTTATCTCAGTCACCTCCTAATAAACTTACATAAAAGTGTTAGGACGAGTTAATCCAGACAGCTTCACAAGCTTAATGATTCAGTTAAAGCAATTAAAGGTTCACATATCTTTCAAGACAGGAAAAGACAATAAGTTCCTTCTGTGCTGCTATCATAATATGCAGGCAGCATGCATTAATAAAGAGCTGTCATTATTCCAGCTAACCCTTACAATAGGCTTCTAATCAATCTAAAAAATAAATTCTCCTCTAACAGCTATGCACCACAGTAATTTTATTTTAGGAGTGGAAGATGTTCCATTCATTCAACTGAAATAAGTTTTAGCAACATGAAGCAAGTATGAATTTACACAAGAAATAACTTTCTGCTTCTTCTTTGTTTGACATTATCTTCCTGGGATGCTACAGGAAAGACATCTTTAGGTGTTCACCACCAAAAGCAAAATAACTACCTAACAATTTACAAAGTCTTCTAAACATCACTAGACACCCTGAAAGCCTTAATCTCTATTCAGAGGCGTGACAAAGTGGAAATCAAATGAAGCTGTGAGACTATAAGCATCAACTGCTCTTCTACCACATCTTGATTCTGTCTTCTCTCTCTTTTTACTGAATATCATACTGCCCAAGATCAAGAAACTTGACCATCATTAAGGAAATGAATCAATGTTCCTCCACAGAACATCTGTTTGGCAACTCCATTCTCTGGTCATAGCTGCTAGAGCTGGAAAACCACACACAGAAAATCAACCTGCCACAGACAGCAGGCTGAGAAGTAAGGCAAAAGCTAAGCATGTCTATGTATCCCAATAATATACTAGGTAAGAAATCAAGCTTGAGTTACTCAAGCTAAACAAATGGTGATTACATGCTGTTTGTTGTAAATATACAGAACTCATAATTTAAGAAGGCAAGCTTAAAATCATTAAAGATCACAAAGGGAAGAGTAAAAATCACAGTCATTTGGAAATAGGCAGTATTGTGCAAAAAACAAAACCAAACAAAACATCCACAAAAGGCTGCATGATTCCAAACCACATCTTTTTTTATTAAAATCAAAGAACTCCAAAACAACACAACTCCAATTGAAACTGACCTTGCAAGGTTCAAGCAAGCTTAACCTCTAGCTAAGGGCTCTTGAAAAGAACATGGGGGTGAATCCCTCCTTCCCTGCCCCACTGCATCTGAGTGAGATCTTGGTCAAAGGTAGGAACAAGCTCTTCGAACCCTGGATAAATGATAAAAAGACAGTAGGGCTCCTTGTGTTTGTATCTCATTACAAACATCACACATTTTGAAAAGACTGATTTCTGATGCTAAGAAGGGCAGTAGGAGGAAGAGAGAAGGGGTCTCGGCAAAGTCTTGCTAAACACCCTCTGAAGGGTGCGCCAACCTGAGTCAACTGAAGATGGCCAGCTTGATGATGCCTCTAGGATGAAAGAGCAGAAGGTGCCAACTCCAAGAATCCCAGAGGATTTCTTTAGCCAAGCTAGGATATTACTGTTTGGACGGACAGACAACTAGACAGGTGAATAGTTGGTCAGAGGGTTTGCTCAGAGAGTTGCTGTTTATGGGTCATACTGGCTGAGGCCAGTAACAGGGCAGTATCACAGGGACATTTAGTAGTGACAACACTCTGTTGTCAGGTTCATAGATGCCACCGAATGGTGGGAGCACTGGCATACTTGAGGGCAGGGATGCTATTTAGACCTAGAAAGGCAGGAAAAAAGAGACATTATGTAACTCAGCAAAAACTGAGTCAGCACTGCATACCCAGGAATGAAGTGGCAACAAGAGAGGTTGGGAACTGAGAGATAAAAGCAAAGTGGGCCAGGAGCACCCTGGGCTCTATTAAGATCACATCCACTAAGAAGAGATATCCATTACTCAGTATGTGTTAAAGCTTTTGATTAACTGCTGGGCAAGAGATGGTTAACTAGCAAGAATAAAAGCCATGCTTGAAAAGAGTATTTGCTAAGTGCAAACCATTTTTCCAAAACTAAAGTACCATGAAGAGCTAAATAATGGAACAGACAGTCAACTTTTTCCAGAAATGTTATAAATTGAAGCTGATAGATACAATGCTCTTGATCTCCAAGATAAGCAGCTTTACCAAAGAAGCCAGTTTGATTATCAAACAAGCAATCTGTGCGGAGTTAAAAGAGGATTAAGAAAGTGAAGCCTTCAGATGCCATGCTTCACTTGCTTAGTGGTCAAAATTACAGCTGCTTGTAAGCTTTGTAGCTACGACCTCCTTTCAAGTCATGGTGATAATACACAATAGGTATTAAGCAGACATTTAAAAAATACAGATGGATTTATAGATTAATTTTCATTCAAATTATATGTTGATTTCTGCTAAAGAAGCCCTGTATCAGCCTGGAAATTCTAACAATTTGTGCCATACCTAGAAGCAAAGATTGACATATGAAAAAAAAAAACTACTATGCTTCTAAAGCTGGGAATTGAAACTGTTTTGCTTCACATTCTTCTGGCAATATTACAAGATGAATTGATAGAAAAGCTGGAAGTAGCAAAATGATGGGAAAAGATTTCTCTGGATATCACAGTTTAAATGTACAGTTTTGCTTTACCTTCCAGCAGAGAAATAGTTAAGGACTAGCATCTGGAGTTAAGGTAGAACAGGTTAGGTTAAAATAAAAATGAAAGTGGTTATACAGGATTATTGCACCACTAACTCCACTGTTGTGTACGCTTATTTAAATTTTAATCAGCCTTAACAACAAAGCCTGGCAAGTCCAAACCAATCTGATAGAAAAGTTGAGTATTCCTTCCCAAGGCATAGATCTAAGGCTGTTTAAACAAAGTAACAAGCAATTACATATTAATATTTCAATTGCAAGTAAAAATACATACACAGCTTTATAGAACATATTTTGAAAACTAAGAAGAGACCAAGAGACTAAGTTGCCTACTGAGCCTCTTTGGAAGCTGTGTTTATGACATTCTTGCAGGGTTGGAAAGCACAGGTCTTCTTTTGTAGGTCTCCATAAAATAAGACTTCTCCACCACCCTTGAAAGACGTCTGCTAATGCCAACTACAGTGAACAAAAACCAACATCCCTCTCTCTCTGTGATGCCTCATTACATCAGTTAAGACAGTGTTCTGGTACTCTCCAGCAGGGAAACATCAATCTTTTATCAGTCTACACTGTAATAAAATGCTTGCACAAAGGCACACTGAACACAACCCATTACAGTCACAGCAGATCACGGTACCCCAAAGTCAGGATTTATGTTATAGGCATAGCTTAAGAGGATCTACAAGGCAAGGGCCAAGTAAGACTGGTATATAAGCTGATATAATGCTTGATAACTTCTCAGCAAGTATTATTTTTTTAAATCAAATTACACTATGTCCATATCATAGTTACCAAATACCCTGTTTAAACGGGAAGCTCAGCATTTCACTTCTAAATGCCAGTGTTGGATCCTAGTTTAGCTGCAATGGCAAAGATCGAAGCTTACAGCCACCTGTATCAACAGTCTATCCAATCCTACATAGAACACTGGTTAAATAAGATCAGAATAAAGAGGCATTGTTTTGCTCACTGCCAACAACATAGAGAATATTTTGCATATCAGTGTTCTATACTGTTACATTTTCCATAGTTTAGTCCATTTTGGGACTAAAGTACCTGTAATCTAAAATAGCCTAATTTAATAGTACTGTTACACTGAAAGCACCATAAGAAAAAAACGGAACACAAAGAATCAAACAAAAAACAGAACAGTGCTGCTTAAAAGTAAGATTATAATTGTGTCTGCTTCAAACTGAGGAATCTACGATCCACAGAAATGAGTATTACATTCAGAAATACTATGTTCCAGTAGATAGCAGTCCTGTGTATTTGGGGCAGTGACAAATTGTACTGCCACATCCGCCTGCTAAGGAGAAGCCAATAGTATTTGCATCAAGTCTCAGAAGTCTGTATTCATAACCTCTTTCAGCTTGGAAAGAAAGCTGCCTGGAAACATTAGTTGGAACCTCAGACAACTAGATACTCCCCTGAAACAAAACAACTCCCCTGAAACAACAGCATCCCAGAGAAGAGCTTGCACAGTACAAAATTACAATAATTACAAAGTTTAAAATGAAGCATGCTTGACAAAAAAAAACAGAATTCCAAACTCCATTATGGAGTTTCACTACTGTACAGTACTTCCTTCAGAGTTCATGATGATGCAAGGCTCCAGCTTCAACCTGGTGCCCCCTTGCCAATCAAACAATTTTGCTCAGTCAGCAGTTTTACCATGCTTCTGTAAAACTGTCCGAAACAAAACTCACGCAGTGAAACAACCAAAAACCAACTTAAACCAATAAACAAAAACCCAGGATGGAAGGGAAAATATGACATGATTAAAAGTTATATTAAAGAACTTGACAACTATAATTTCAGGGGCTCAGATCACCTCACAGAACAAAGACCTTGTTTTTAATGGCACATACAGTGTATGTCCCACAGCAGGCAGCTGTCTCTTGTAACCACTGTATAAAGTAACACTGATTGATGCTGTTTCTCTAATCATTTCCCAAACCTTCCTGGTTAACGAGGTAAGCTGCGCAATGGCAGTTTATTTACCTGCTGGCAACCCTTTTCTTTGAAGGGTCACTGCTCTTAATTATAGTGGCACCTGCTTACTGCTCTGCTTTTACATCTGTCAAGGTTTCCATTATAATCCCATTTTTAGATGTGTATTCTGTAATACCCTTCAAGTCCACTGTGGGTTGAAGAGCGGCTCACAAGGTCTTGGAAAGTTTTTCTTTTGGTAAAGCAATCACAGCTAGCCCTCTATGTATCCTGTAACTTAGGATTGCCACTTTCTGCTGCTTCATTAAAGGAAGGTTATACCTACTGTAGAAAGGTTTATGCCTACCATTATTTTATTTTTTTTTTTTGGAAGGAAACATTCTACAGATAGGAAAACATTAAACAGAGAGAGTGGAAACCATTCAAGTAGAACTGCCCCAAACCCAAAGCAAAGCTTGGTATTTTCTACAAGGGCTGCTCCAAAAGTAATGCCTATTTTATTACAATGGCACAATGTCAGAAGCAGATGGTTGTGTTACAGCAGGGCAGAATGAACCTTCCCACAACATTCAATTACACAATGACGCCACGTGGCAGATGATAGAAGGGAGGCAGCCTGCCAGAATATCTGACATGGAAGCGTGGATGAAGCAGAGGTGTGTCACTGAACTCCTCCATGCAGAAAAAGATGGCGCCCACTGACTTTTACCAATGCTTGCTGAACACTTACAGAGACCAAACAGTGGATGAGAGCACAGTGAGATGGTAGGTGATGCATTTCAGCAGTGGTGACAGCCGGTCAACTCCACTGGTGCACATTTTTGTTACCAGCACAGCGCACAGGCTCTTTTTCATCACTAGAAGCAAATGGTGGTGACTGATTTGAAAAGTAGTGTTTCGTAGCTGAGAATTTTTTTTCTATCAAATAGTGTTTGTATACTCTTTATATCTTTAGTAGCTTCCATGGAAATAAATAGTATGCAGGTCACTCAAAGTAATGCCTCCTATCTCATATTTCTTGTATTTGTTGGAAAGATTTGCTTCTCTACCAGTACTAAAGACTGTCATGTCCAGAGCAGAACTAAGAACATGCCAAATTGCGATTTAGGGTCGTTGCATTCACAGGAGCCAACAGTTACTACACACAGAAGCAATGAGAGTTCTGAACTACAGTAACTGAGAAGTCAATGTAGCTTTCTTTCTCCCACCCACCCCCTAAAGACAGGAAACAAAAATCACCTCAAAAAGCTCCTCAGGGCTGAAGAGACTGGATAGTGTTCTGCATACCCCCACATTAGCCCTTCAGTGGCATCGTGGCCTTCAAACTGCACTGATGAGCCTGTAAACTTAAGACTGCAGTATACTCATTGGAGAGTAGAAGTGCAGTGAACTCTTCCACATCTCCAGTAAGATTCAAGGCACCCAAGGTTTACATAACATTCCAATTTTTTTTGACTGAGTAGTTACCAGCAAACACTGGGATTTTATTACCTAAATAGTAGATTATAACCACACAAGCTTAAATTCATACTATTAATCCACATCCAGTATCTTGCTCAGAATACTCCTGAATGATATTCAGTGATTAAAAACAATCTTCAATGCCTATACCTGGTACTATATTTCATTTTAATGCTTTCGAATCACTAATACATTAAGTCACATAGTGCCTATTATTGGTTTATATACGCAACTGAATTTTTACTATATTATAAAAAATAAAATAAAACAAACTGCTGACAATGATTATTTCTTTGAATAAACTGGGACATCACTCACTTTCCCTATAATACTTTTAAAAATTGGACAGGAATATTCAGAAAGTTACATTCTTTCTACAGGTGTTTCCTTTGTTTTAAACTATTACTATTTCACTGCTCCACACCTCTCTCAGTGCTTAAGAAGACTTCATACTTTGCGTATGCTGAAAATTTAAGTCAGAGCCGTTAGCTATGTATATGCATTCAATACTTATTTTGCATACATAACACCAGCTGCCTCTGATTGCTATTTTTCAGATGTTGGCAGATATTGCTATAATCCTGGAACTGGTTGTAAGTGCCTACACACTACTACTAGCTTGTATTATGGAAGATGCAAGAGACTCAAGAACGCAGAAGTAAAAAAAAGTGCAAGATTCTTAATTATTTTATCCTGTAGCTAAAGCAAAAAAAGCAATCGTGTACTCTTGAGACTGATGATTTCAAGTTATCTGCCTCTATAGAACTGCTCTCAAACCTATCTAGTATATCCTGTTTTAAATATATTTTAGCTTATAACCAAGTATTAGGATAATTTTATTGCAGTTTTTCTACCTCCTTTAAGGGTGGATCAAGTCCCCTTTAAGTCTCTCACTGTGAGAACATTAACAGTTACAAACTTGAAGGCTGCTACTGTAACAAAAACATCAGCAAAAAGACACATAAACACCTCAACAGACTCTGTGAAGAACCACCCCCACTGTGCCCTCTCCAACTTTATGTAGGCAGAAGAAAGTTTTACAAAGAAACTATTTACAATCAGCACCATTAATCCCAGCCTAGAAATACTTCTTTTATTCAACCCTTTAAGAACAGCATTTAAAGTTTTCTTTCCTCTTCAAAAACCGGATCACATTTAATCACCGCCACTCTGGGCACATTTGCAACAAGAAAACTACCTCTTAGAGGTACCTTCCAAGCCTTGTTCATCACCATTTACTACCAGGAGAAAACAAACCCCAAACCAAAACACGCGCAACAAACTCACCAGGCTACAACAGGTCCTCTGCAGAGCCGTAAGCTTTCTCCCCTTCCTCTGCTGAGTGCCTGGAATTTGAGATACAATTACTCTACAGCAGAAGGGAAGGGGTCCCAACCCAAACTGCAGCTTTCCTTCAGTACACCCTTCCCTGCTTTCCTCCACACCTTCCCTTCAGAGAGGTGCTCTCAAAGTCTTTCCCTCTGGCCCCACACAGCCCCCGCCCCAGAATATGGAGGTTTCCCTCACACCAAGCAGGCCACACACCCTGAGGTGGCACCAGCACCTTGCCCTGAAGCTGACCCGCTTCACGTTCCTTACCCCATACTTTACCAGAAACAATCCAGCTGCCACATGAAAGCACTACTGACAAGACAAAGCAAATCCCCAAAGAAGCATCTCCACAAGCATAGGAGCACCCTCAGTTACTCTCCCAGCACAAGTTCTGCTCATCCTGCTTCACCTCAGCAGCCCCAGGACCCACCAATACATACCACTCCCCACGAGAAGACTTCCCCAGCCGCTCCTAAAATGGATCCCACACCAACTGACCCAGACCCTTCTAGCACCTTCTTCCCACCAAACAGCTTCAGCTGTGCTGGGGCAGCAGCACCACCTCCCCACAGCTGCAGCTCATTAGCAATCAGGGACCTCCAGCCCAGGTGTGCCATCTTCTTTATGTAAATGTAGTGGGCCCAGGAGGAGGAAATTAGAGTAAGGATGCCTGCACGTCTTGTTATTTGTGATACTGAGATCTCTTTACCAAAGAAACAAGAGCAATGTGCTATATACCACACTACTTTTCGTTGCCCAAGAAAACACGCTATATTCTGTGACAGTCCTCCCCTACACCGCTGAAATATTGACAAATTTCAAGCTTCTAAGACAGAAACTTGAAGAAAAAAATAAAAGGACCGAGTTCCTACGCATATTATCAAAATTAAGGCAATTTATTCCATTTCAGCATGCATCAGCATGTTTGTAACTTGAACCGGCCATTACACGCTGCCTGATGTCCCATGGCAGCAGGGCTGTAGGCAGGATGGGGAGGCGGAGAGGCAGCACCGCCATTGTGGGAGGATGTAGGGGCAGAGCCTGTGGCTTTGCATCAAAGCAGGGCTCATTAATTTTGTCAAAGAAAGAACTTGTTTGTTTATATATACATGTATTAATCATCTTCGTTTTAAAAGACTTAAGCAATGTGTGTGTTTCTGTGGAAAGATACAGTCATGGGCATGTACAGTGTAATATAGCACAGGAGTGAATTTCATACTATCTCACAATAGTATGTGAAAATACCTTGTGCTGATGCTCTTGGTTTTTTTTGGAATAAATTCCAAAAGTGCCTGGGAAACATTTCTGTTAAGAGACAGTTCTAACAGAGAGAAGGCCAAAACCTACAGTTCATTAACAGAGTACCCTTGGCAGACAATATTTACCTTCAAGATTTAAAGTACACGGACTCTGTTTAGCAGAGACTGAATGCTTTGCTGATTCATACGACATATAATAAAAGCTTAATAAAACAGAATATATCCAGCTCATGAAGTCTCCTGATACTGTGTTATAATTTAGTCTACCAACAGCCTTTATTTAAAGTTGGATTCCATGAGTCTGTTATAATGAGCTAAAAAGTGCATGGATAAGCAGTTATTTCTGAAAATGTGGCTCCCTATCGATGTATATTTTGCACAGCCTGTATATCTTAATTGAATTGAAATGAGCATTGGACCCTAGGGTTGTTTTTTTTTTTTTAGGTCTAGTGAGGCATTAAATACACCAAAAACGTAATAAAAACAACAAAAAACTAAAGCAAAACAACTTCTACAAAGTATTGAACGTTATTGCATTAGCCCTGGACACAGCATTTCTACTCTCTAGTAGAAATACACAAAAGCATTGCTTTCAGTCTTACGTAGTCTATACCTACAACCTTTTACCTATAATCTCATCTGCTTCATCTTTTTGCACCCTACATACTGGCCCATAAGTACTTCTATGGTCTCTTTGCTGTTTGCTGGTCATGCTCTTAATCTGGCAAGTTCTTTTTTTCTTTTTGAAGCCTCTCTGTGTAGACCATTGTCATCTGTATTCAGTCAGAGTTCTGTTTTACTTCATGGAAGTCTTTTGTTTCTACTGGTGTTGAATTAAAATCAAGTACAAGTGTTTTTTTGAATTTTGATATATTTTGAATTCAAATAAATTTTGAATATTTTGTATTGGGTAGATGACTGCATATATCAAAATGAGTAACAACACCATCTTTCCATATGTTAAGTACACAAGAAGCTGAAATTGATAAAGAATAACCTAGTTCAAAGTAACAGGAAATAAACTGCTTTTCCAAATTGAATTATTTAAAAGCTTAAGAGCATTTGATTCTAAAAACTGTTCTTTTCCTCCCATCATATTTCCTTTTGATACTTTTTGATAACAACTACCAACACTGAATAGTCTTAAGTAAGCCACTGATTAACCTATTTCTGAACAATATTTGAAGACCCCAAAGGCTTAGGCAAAGATTTGAAGGCTACAATGCTTACCTAAATTGATCTGAACCTCTGAGTACTTTGTTCAGCAATCACTCTTGGTTGATACTATTAACATGGTTACAGAGGAAGTATTATTGATTACTTTCCATTACCATGACTGTTATATTGTCAATCAAAAACAAGAAGCTTGATAACATTCAGACTCCAGCTGTACAAATGTTCTCTTTTTGGGACTCATTATTTTACTCCAGATGGCATCTTTTCAGTCAGAAAAAAGAATCTGTGTTTTCCTTCAGTACAAACAAAATTCTATGAAAATATTTTGCATAAATATGTGCCCCAATTAAGAATGACTTTTCTTCAAAAAAAAAAAAAAAAAAATCGAAATAACTCACGCTTAGTCATTAGAACTGCAAGTGATGCAGCATAAGGATGCATCTTTCTTTATTCCATAGTTTGTAACCTGAGCACCCTTGATATGAGTGAAAATGCCTGGAGTATGCGATAGACTTGAAATCAAAGACTGAAAGATTTCATTGTTCTATGGAGAGTTGTTGCTTGAAAATTAAGATATGTTAATTCAAGTTCCTAGTAAAATACATTGAAGGATTATAGTGCAGAGTTGGGCACAGAAAGGAAGGTCTACTGCATTACTAAGCTCATTTCACCTGTAAGGAAAATAATATCGATTTCATTCATCTCACTTAGATGCTAGTAAGACTGAAGAATAACTCTAGTTCAATGACACCAGCTGTGCAGACTACAGGACTGTATCAGGGGATGGAAAGAAGGGATAACACAATAGAGATGCATGAAACATCATTGGGAGATAACAAAAATCAATCTATCGTTAATGGCATGTAAAGTAGGAGCTGTAGATTCTGTTTGTTCCTTAAGTCTATGACTTTGTAATATCTGATTATTAAACTATGCTTGATTTTTTCATTGAAATTGTGCATAACCAGAACACAGAATAAAATCACAGTAACACACAGAACACTTATACTTGTCGATGTTCTGTAAGTCAAGAGACAATGTAATTGTAATTAAATGATGAAACAGTTGAGCAATACGATTATGATTCAAAATCACTTCAGTAAGTTCTAGTGTAAGATTCCAAAATATAGAGGTAAAAATCTACATTGCTTCAGTGTATTTTTTAAGAACATTTTACTTTTGGAATTTCATCTTATAAGTGGTGTTTTTATTGTTTTGTTTTTTTTTTTTTTTAAACCATGTTTTAGAAGTAATGAGCCGTTCTGTCTTCTGTAAACATTTCTATACATTGCTGCCTCAATGACTTAAAGCAAAAGGTCTTACTTTGAGGGGTCTCAGCTTCATTTCTATTGTGCAATAGATTACTGGGCAATGTTCCGCTGTGTGGTTACCCCTTCCGTGGTATTCAATACCTTAAATCTCTAGTTCATAGAAAAGCTCATACTGATACATCTCAGGCTCTAATAACAGTAGCAAAGAGTGTTTAACTTCTAAAACATTTTTTAGTCCAAAGCAATGCTAACTCTTAAGGCAGCATCATTCAAAGTACAGAAAAAGAAATACAAAAACCACATTTTCCTTCGAAGTACCAAATGGAGATGGAGTTTTGATGTTTAGATTCCCAATATGTACTCTGTTGATAGTAAATATTCTTTGGCTTTCATGCTAGTGGCTAGGAAATACTTTGGGTACTATTAAGATTTATAATCTGCTGTATCTTGCATTTTCCAAAGAGGGAAAACAAAACAAACACTGATCTTGGTGAAAATGTCTCCAGGTTCTTCCTACACTGTGAATCAAATTATGTGATAACTGGCTCAGCATGATGAAATTCTTATTACTGTGGCTCAGCTATTAAAGTTTACTTTATCATTTGTAAAAAATACAAAGTAATTTAAATCTAAATAACTTAAAGAAAATATACAAAGCAAAGGGGGAACGAAGGGATGGGAGAAACAGAATAAATGGAGGAAAGAGTGAAAGCTAAGGCAAAGTGCATTATTGGTGGATTCTGCCAAATAGCAGGAAGGCAGTTTCCATCCAAATTTCTGTTTTCCTATTATAATGAACAGTGGATGCAGTTGCTCCCTAGTAATCCAGTATAGCAGCTGTACAATCTTCACTTTAAAACCTGGTATTTCACATGGTCATTTGGCAATTAAGCTCCATGAGGTTTCTCTTGAGTAGATTAATGCATATACAAAGCAGTTTTTTTTCTGAATAGTAGAAATCCCATAAAGATCAATTTGTATCTTCCGAAGCATCATTAGACCAGAATTAGAAAGCCAGAAACCCCAAGTTAATGCTGGTAGCATCAGCCAAACCTAGATGCCATTTGCTGCCCTCTGTTTACTACTAGAATGTCCTCCAGAAGGCTCCTGATTCTAAGTTTTTGGTAAATTACCCACAGAAAATATCAACTCCTAGAAATATGAGGATAAAAACACCATGAAAAGGGAGCAACATGACTTTAAAAATATCTTTAAGCAGTACATGCAAACAAACTGCTGCTGACCACCCTTTTGTTTCCCTAGTGTACCCCAAGTAGTATCAGCATAACTAAAGAGACAAAACTATTTAAGTTTTAAGATCTGTGTTGCTGTATTCTCGTGGGAGATGGGTTGTAGATTGCTTATTGTATTTCACAGTTTTTGCATTGAATATCTTATAGATCTACACTTCTGATACAGCTTACTGAATCTTTTATACTGGAAAAGCTGAAGTCACTGCAAAAAAAAAAAAAAAAAAAGCACTTAGGCAATGCTTCTTAATTCAAAAATGAAAGTCCTTGATTAACACAGTGTGTGTTCTCATTAATATTCTGCAGCCTGAAACCCTGTTGTCACTCGTAGAGATTCCAGTGCTGATTAGATCACAAAAAAGGCGTCTGTTGCCTTGCTAAACAGGACCTGGGCAGTCAGCCTGCAACTGTCATCCAGCTAAACATGCTAGACACTGGCAAAAGATAGAGCAAGCTAAAGAAAGTTTCTCAAGAGTAATTTCCTTTCCATCTGCCATTGTGGAACACAGCTTGATTTCCCCAGCCAGAAAATCTTGTGAATGCCTGCAAGAATTATGCTTTCACAGTATCACTTGGCCTGTGGTTCTTCTGAGACCATTAATAGTATGCTTTTCAGATTTCAGTTTGTCCACTTCCTTTAGGAGTGCCACCATGCTATAATTTCTGTGCTGCTAGTTGTTCAGGGTGGTAGGCATAAGCCAGTGTAATTATGAAGAGAAGTTGACTTCATTACTAATCTGAGATGCTACTTTGATATATAAAACTCAGAGGTTCACAGGACACCCAGTATAGACACCAGGGTGACTTCTTCAGCAGTACAACCTGTTTCTTCCATATTTGTTTCGCCTCTACTTTGCCTTCGCACCCACAACACATGAAGTTTATCATATCTGCTGTTCAGTCAGTCCATGACATCTGAAAAAGTTAACACCTTAGGGAACCAGATCAGCTCAGTGAGTGATCTAATCTGAACTAAATTGCAGTAAGCAATATCTGAAGGTATTTCACAGAATCGTAGGGGTTGGAAGGGACCTGTTTCAATTAAAAGATAAAGCAATCTCACAAAAAATCTCCTTTCTTTCCATCCTTTTTCCTTCTTTCTCATGATAAAGTGAACTAAAATATTTATTTTTAAAATACAAGCAAGCGTATATAACAGCATCTGTAGATGAACACCAAGAAAACAGAACTGATTTATTAGCCATAGGCCATTTGTATATGGGAACAAACCACTATTAATATATTTAGGATTACATTACGAGGTTTCTAATCTTTAGAAGAGTCAAATGTGAGAGCAACTTCCTAATAAAGCTTTGTAATAAATCTAACATATTAAGTTTGATGATATTATGATCACGGATAATTACAATAGCTGAGGCTAATATTTCAAGAGGTTTCCAGAAGTTAATCCTGTATTGCTATAGCTACATGCTGAGGTCCTTGATGAAACTGAAACAAAATTTCAAAGCAAAAAAATTATACAGAAAACACACATGACATTTTTAACTACATGCTATTCTTCTTTGCAAACTCAAATATGCAGATGTTTATGCAAAGCAAGCCACACGTTATTCACATTTAACTGCCTACTCTTGCTGCAGAAATCAAACTTAATTCTGGACCCACATGGCATCATGTGCCTTTTGTCTCACTCACAGCAGCCAACAAGACCTCCGAGTCCTTGTTCAAACATATCAGTACAACATCTTGCGATTAAATGAAAGATACCAGTGCTGTGCACCATAGGGTATGTTTTCTGTGCCTCTGCAATACAGCTGCAGCAGTCATTGAATTTAACACATTTTGTATGGGTTCAGGAAAAGAAAAAAAAAAAAAAAGCTCTTATATTAACTCAAAATGTAAACTACTGCAGGAGAATCCAGCTAGAGCTTTGGAACGAGCACAAAGAGACACATTATTACTAACACTGCCTTATTGTTAGGATTATTTATTGTGTTGATAAAATGGTCATAATTACTCTAGTCCATTTTTCATTATGCTCTTCATTGCTATTTAATTTTCGGTTCTGTACCTCTTTAGACACTTATTTAAAAAAGATGCAGGACATTTATCATGGTACTACATTCACAGACAGATATGGGTCCTTTGATTAACTCTCATTTTTCTGGTGGACAGCATTTGTTTAAGGGACAAGTAGTGCTTTCTTTCGTGCAGTTCTCATAGTATGCCACTGCAGCGATTCTTACTTTTTGTATTGAGTTTCTGCATTACCTGGCTCACCATGGTTCTTCTTGGAATCAAGGTCACGAACTATCCAGTTGTAGTAAAAACAGAAATAATACTTTATAACTTTTTGTTAGGAACACGAAAGACTTTGCACAATTCACTGTATGCTGTCTTTGTAGTAGGCTTGACAGCGAGCTAGTTGAGTTTTAAATTACTTTTCACTGGGTTTAGTAGCTAATACATAAGTCCTATCAATTTCTTAAGCTATATTAGCTTAATGAGGCATATGTAGTCCCTATAGTCTTTGCAGTTATATGGCAATTTTGTGATTAATACTAATTAAGTGCACATTTGAGGTGAATACTGAAAATTATCATCCAGCCTTGACAACGAATACAGCAAAGCAGCATTCTACCAAGGCATCAGAAACGGAGAAACTTGGAAAAACATGCCTTGGTTTCTGCTATGGTAATTTGAAACCAAACAAGGCTTGTTTTAACAGCGTAGGGAGACCCCAAACAGATCTGATAGATTGCTTTAGCTTTCTCAGTAAAGGCACAAAAGAGATGGAAAATGCAGACGATGACAGAACAGAATAGGATATTCTAGGTTTGACTATAGATCAGGGGTCTGAAGACCACGTTAGCATATCTTCAACTTTTCTCAAACTGATGATGAAGGAGTGGGACAGCAGGTTTAACAGTATTCATTGAATGGGAACGAATCAGGGGTAAATGATGTGCCTTAAAGATTAACAGTATTTTTGGAAATGGAGCTCCTGTTTCTCTAACTTGTCTTTAAGCAATTTGCTATGACTGTTACAGTGCTATTGATTTGAATTATGCACATAATAAAAAGATATTATAAATGGAACTTTGCATTTTTGTCAAACTTCTCAACTAAGGACTTCAAAGCACCATTCAGATTCCTTAACATTTTTCCATCAGATGTGTTTACATGGGTATCAAGGCATCAGGCAGCCCACTTTACACAGACTGGCCTTTGCTACAAGCACCTGTCTTCACTGTAGTGGAAAGCCAGAGGAATGTTTGTTGGACACCAAAGGGAGACAAATTATCTATGTGGTAGTTCAGAGTACATCAACCATTAGAGAATACCTGTGCCTAACACTGGTACCAGAAAATGGCCTTGCCCTCCTTCTCAAGTGGAAGAGGTCTGTATTTCTGGCACTGCAATACACACTTTTACTTCTAACTAAATTACCAGTAGTGGAAAATGATGCTTCACAATTCCATTGCATATTCCTGTGCCTCTGAAAAATGTAATGGGTTTTTATAAGCATAGGGAAAAGGTGTGTACTGATATCAGAGAGAGACTGATGTATACATTGGCATGTGATAGGGACAGTAGGCTGAAAACAAGAGAGTATACGCACATTCTGACTACATAGCCTTGTAGACAATAGAGTGAGAAGAAACTTTTGGCAACAGTGGCAGAAACCATTATTTAGTCAAATAAACAGCCACAAACCTGCTCAGCTCTTAGTGTGCTTCTTAGTGGAGTTGCACAACAGCTATAACAAAAAAGTAGAAAAACTATACAGGGAAAAGCAAATACTTTGAAGTCAGTTAAAAAAAACACCTGTCCTTAACTTGAATAGACCAGGATTTCACTTTGAAAAGATTGCAGAATCGTTTTGTAAAAGAAAAGAGTAGATTTAAGGGAAAAAAAAAAAATCCTTACAATAAAACGTAACAGACTGAAAAATAGTTTCCTGTGAGAAACATCTGAAGTGCTATTCCATGAGCTTATTAAAATTTCCTTGGACAAAGCACTTGTGAATATGCTGCTATGTGCTGGATGAACTAAGAGGCCTTTTTCATCTTTTTGCTTTTACTACATTGCTATAATAAAAAAACACAAAAAAAAAAAAAAAGAATTCTTTCCAGTGATTCAAGGAATTATTTCACTTTATGAAGCTAGAAATATGCCAATTCACTTGGCCACATCCCTTTAAAGTGACATTCTAAGAAGCTGCGTTAGATTTTTCTTAGCTTGAAAACTTGTACCAGCCTTTTTCTATGGTTCAAATAACTTTACACATTCTGACAGATTCTGTGTTTTTTGTTTTGCATCTTAGCTGGTAGAAGGCCCTGGTTTCTGATTTTCATCCTGTTTCTCTTGCAATACAACCACAAGGCATAAATATCATGCACAGTTTAGCTTTTTCTATATATATAAAAAAAAAAAAAAGAACGTGGTAACGATATAATGATAATAGTGACTGGGACAGGAACCCTAGTTCTATGCAAGTAATTCTTTTCTTATACACTGTAAATGGAGAACTATGTTATCTTTTGTTCATGATGAAAGGGGATTTAAAATCAAACCTTTCAAAGATCTCCATTTTAAATCAAACATGGTTAAGCTTCTCAGGTGTTTAACAAAATATGACTGGCAGTGTGTCTTTACCTAAAAGAAAACTGAAAAATGGCATACCTCTGCTATGAAGATGTGCAGAATTGCAAGTAAAGTAGAAATGACATCCAAGATTAATGAAGGCTTAGCCTTGCTCTCAGCAGGATTTATAACATTGGATATTCATTATAAATATGGAAACCACTTCCAGAAGAAAAATTCAAGAAAAACAGAGAGAAATATATGGAAGGGGATGAGTGTTATTTGTATATTTATTTTTAGTCTTCGTGAATTTGGGCCCAAGACTCAGTTACTGGTAAGGTCTACTCTGACATTCTTATTTTAAAAAGCCTGTAAACATGTGGGATGAAAAGTTGGGCAGTGTTACTGGTGAAATCCTGACCCCCCCAAAAAATGGCTTGAACTGCTGATTTGATGGGGCCAGGATTTACCTTGAGTAAAACACAGATATTCTCCAGAATGGACATTTTATCTGTCAGTGTGGAATATTTAGTAGCAAAAAAACAAAGATTAAAACATCAAAGGCTTTATTTGTTTTGTGCCATTTTAAAGCACGTAGCAATTCTATGCACCTCAGCACAAGTTCCCTCTCCTAGAGCCACTGATTTATTTTTGCCTTTAAAGAACGAATAGCATTCTCTCCAAAGGTTGTCCTACATTGTACTTAGCTGCTTGTTCTAGCAATACAACAGGTATTGTCCTAGCACAAAGAAAATGATTAAAATTTAATTACTTAACTGAATACCCTGGATATTTTTAAAGAAAAATGTGAGTAAAACCTACTACTTTTTATATACAAGTTCTGTTTTTTCTCCTCAACTACAAAGATGAGCAATTAGGTAAGCTCGGTATAAAAAAAATAAATCACCATTTTGTATTTTATACATAAGAGAGAAAATCTAGTGAGAGGTTATAAAAGAAAGAGCTAGAAATATAAATGACAGTAAAACTTATAAGGCAATTTACCATGGTGCAAGATCTGATTTCTGCATAGCTAGGTCCTTAGGTTTTATGCTCACTCAAGCTAAAAGACATGCAGAGTGTGTGCCTAGATCCTGAAAGTTTCATCGGGACATATGGGGTAGCAGGTGATATCAGGAATAGGGATGATCTAAAAATCAGTGCTCTTGAACGCGTATCTGGTCACAGATGCCATTCCCTGGAGGATGAAATAGTCCTCTCTGAAACCAGAGGAACAAGCGAGAGGTCTCTCTTCCCATTCCATTTCCAACTCTTGGACTGCACAGCTACAGTAGTATAATATAAATTTAAGAACGTATCATAGAAATTTTATTTTCTAATCTATTACTACATTGCCACACGTGAAAAGTACTGAACTTATGGAAAAAGAGCTGCAGTCAAAAAGCCCTTTAACTTCTCTTTCCTTTTCTCCATTACAGGAAAATAAATCCTTCCCTTTCATGCTTCTAGGCCAATCTCATATTTAGAGATTTAAAGCCAATTTCTTACTACCGTTTATTTATTTATTTATTTAAACACAGCCTCTAAACACACCTGTCTTTTATCTGAAGATGAAGCTCACATGCCATGGACCAACGAAAGGAAACATGGCCAGTTCCCTGATGTTGTCTTATGTGTCTCAGGCTCAATGTGGAAAGTCCATTACTGAGTCTTCAAAAGTAATTTCAGAATGCAAATGCACTGGCTAACAGATTCTTGTCTCAGAAGGATAGGCAATTTCCTTACCCCATGCTCATTTATTTTTCATAAAGAATGAAATATGGGGCAGAGTTTTATTTGTTGACAGTTATCAGCAGTAAGTCAGACTCAACACTGACCTACATTCTTCCTGCTCAGAAATGCTGAAGTAGAAAAATAACAAAGGCAGTGTTTTTTTTCCCCTCAAATGAAAAACTTGAAATTCCTGTACTGCCTGTTTAAGGCCTCCACTTCCACTCTTTGATCCCTTACAGTAAAATTTTACTGTAGACAAATCTACCTATTAGTTAGGTATTGCTGTACTGAAATAGATACTCTAATAAAACAACAACAAAAAAGTGAGAATCTGTTCAAATACCAAAGGCTTTTTTATATAAAAAATTACTCTGCATTTCATTTATGGAAGAGTGAGACTCCACAACTATTCCCAGTCATATATTTTTTAATTTTCATGTACCTGTGAATTTTAATGCTGAAGCATAACTATATGGAATAACTGCAAAGAGATGGCTGAAGCTGGTGATGTCACTGCTGCTTGAAATTAATCACTTGGCCATAGTAAATGTTTAGAACTTAAATGTCTCTGTCCTCTGTTGCCTTCTTTATAAAGGTGAATATTTTTATGTCAGGGAAGATTCTTGTTTATGCGGTTTGGTACCTTCCTAGTGATTCATCATTTTAAGGAACAGTTATTAGAGAAAGAACCAAATAACAACATTAAAACCGGTGCTAGCATGTGTCAGCGCTTCCAACAATACCAACCATCAGCAATAGCATCAATGACATTTTTATTTCACCGGAATAAAATATTATGCCTAATGGTAATTAAAGCTCTGTGTACAGCTTTGACATCTCAGCAGGAAATCCCACCATTCAGCAGAGAGGTTTCAGGGCAAGACATAGATAACTATATGGCAGCCTCCCAGTTTCAGTGTACCCTCAGGTTGGTGGGCAGCCAGTTTTCTCATGTACTGCCTCTGACTGCCAAAACACCACACATGTCCTTCTTTTGCTGTTTCTCTTTCTTGTATTTACTGTATTTGACCAACAACCAATTGCCCTCTGTCATTAGGATTTTTTTTGCCTATGCAAGGAGCTTTCTACCCGTCAAAAATCCTGTCCCCATGGGGTGAGAAGAGCAGTATGACTGGAGAAAATAAATTGCCCAGGAGCATTCCCCACTGTGCTGAATCCAATACAGAAATACAAATGAAAGCAAATAACATAGCCAAAATTTGCCAGCATTGTGCCTCTTGGAGCTTCTCTACACAGAACACAGAGAAGATTGACTTTCCTGGCACTTATGTCCAGGAACAGCTCGTTTTGTCCAGTGGTAGTGTTGACTGAAAGTAATATTATCACAGTGTTTGTTGTACTTCATCTTGGAAGCAAAAAAATACATTTTTTGCTTTTTAATTTAAATTCTGCGTGTGTCTGAACAGCATACATATTTTTTCCTCTGGTGTTGAAGGATTTTAGAGGACTACATATCAAATTAAAAATTAACATTCAACTCTATTTCTCTGCAGAGCATAACTCCACACACAATCAGGGCAAGCTCTGTGCAACCTTATTTACATGATTTTTATTTTTATTTTTTGGAGCTATGAGTACATTTGTAGAACTAGTTCTGCTATCGTTCTCTGAAGACAAAGGAAGAGACAGATAAAAGTGTATGTTATGGAAGAGCCTGGTACATGATGGCTCTTGTGATAGTATGCAGTTGGGGAGAAAGTGTTTGTTCCATAATTATTTAGTATGTATGGAGATACGTTGCCCTGTTTCTGGCCTGAATATCTAGTGTTAATCTCTACTGTCACTCTGCTTCACAGATCAAAAACTACATTTTCTTTATATGTTTGGTCTAAGAAATGGATGGTGAAAGTCCTGAATGAAAATGCCACACCTGAAAATGCACGGTCCTGGGAAGCCCCCTGCTATCCATAGCTGGATAGATTGGTCTGAATAATACCTTTATTTTCTCCAAACAGCAACTGTATCTATGGAACATTGCACATGGCTTACTTATGTCTCAGAGTACCTGTCACTGGTTGTAGCCCACACACGTTTCACTTCCTGTTAAACCATTTATGCCAGCTTCAATAAAAGGGTGTTCTTACCTTAAGAGATTCCTCATGATACTTCTTCCGTGTACTGGTGCTACTCAAATGTGATGCTGCTCAAGGGAGGCCAGGACCATACCAAATGGCTGTGCAAAGAGGTCCTCACTTCAAAGGCAGCTCTGAAGAAAAAGAGCCAAGGTGAAGGTTAACACAGCTTGATTCTCTACCTATGTAACTATACTTAGCTACTTCCCTGTAAAATAAATTTTAATAGTTACATTTGTGAAACATAAAAAAGCATGGATATATTGCATAAAGTAGGCTGTTTCATACCCTGTAGAAAGTTCCACTAATAAAAGATGTCACTTCACTAATGTAATTTTGTATTATTCATACTTGCATATTGAATTTTCACTTTTCATATTGTAATTTGTATTTGATCTCATTATTATAGTTTCCTAGACTGCCATACCTCACTGGGGAGCTGTTAGGTTGAGTATTTGGTCTAGTTTTATTTTCTCGTCCCTGCTGTTCCCTTCAGAGGTGTCGTTAAGCTGAGAATTTGGTGTTCTATATTTTTAATAATTTGTATACCTCAGAGGGCTCATTAGATCTTTGTATCTCAGACTGTGTTTGTATGTATATACACAGAGATTGATAGAAAGCTAGTTAAACATACTTATACATTTGTTTTGTGTCTGTTTGGGATGAAGAAATGAAGTTAGGTATGTAAAACAGGAAACTTAAATATGTCATTGCTAATTAGTGTTGAAGTAAGGAGCTTATATCCCAAGTTCTTTTGAAAATCTGGCCACTCGTATGCTTAGCTAAGTATGGATTAAAGTATTTAAATATTTCAATTTTTATGCGTGAGCAGACTACTCATCTACATGTAGGTGTATGTATAAATTAAAAGTTACATGAATGAATGAACATTTTGACTTGTACATCAACATAATACAAAGACTATTCTACAACACTGCACTATTGGAAAAGGACTGCTTTCAAAATAATTAAACTTATGTTTTGAAAGTTGTTGGAAATCTATGGTCATACTGCAGCACTCTTAATGATTGTTCACACTATTATTATTAATGTGTCTGTAACAATGGGAATCCTGGATCACATTTGCAACCCCACTAGGCTGTGAAGGATATTCACTACAATGATGAACAAAAAACAAACCAACTTTATAAGAAGGTACCTGGCCTCTCTAAATCATTTCTTACAGGTAATTGAGTAGCCTCTTCAGTGATCTGTTTGTGGTTTTGTTTCCTTGTCAGAAAAAGGACCTAGAAATTTGATAGGAACCTGAGTTCTAATTCCATGTTAAAAAAAGCAGCATTATCAGATGGGAAAAAAGTTAATTCCATGGCAAATGATATTTTCTCACTGCAGGGCTTACTTGTTATGACAAAAGTGGCACTTAAATGGCACAGCTCCCCTGTGAACAAAATGGGAAAGCTCTAAGGGATAATTCTTACCTGAAAATAGACTAACATTTAAGACCCTTTGCAGGTATGAAAGATACCAGAGCATACAATAATCAAAAGGCCCCAGAAATCTATGTGGAATATGTTAGAGCAATTGTAAGAGTAAGAAGACGAGAGCATCCTAACGTGTTATGAACTTTCCCTCAAATAATCATCAGTGCTTGTTTTGGTCAGGAAGAAATCATCTAAAGATTGCTATCCTACTCTCTGCTTCCTTACTGCAGGAAAAAACAAAGATCAGATCACCTCCCATCTGTTTCATCATCTACTGCCATTGTGTTTAGTTATACTGGAAGCACTCCTTTGTGCATATGCGGTACATTACTAGCATTGCTCAGTATGGAAATAATTCATGCACCTGGGAAAGGCAATATCATCAGCACCAGTTATGTTGGGAAAAAAAATATATATATATATATATACACTGAAAAATTTTTCTCTTGTGCAAGAAACTCACTGAGACTGCAATGCACCTTCAGATTCATCCTGTAACTGTCATAGTTAAAATACTCAGTTATCTTCATTTCTTAGTAAGCATTTTCCAACATTATAAGCACTCTCTGCCATTTCCAAGCAGTTGGATTCACAAAGCTCCGGACAATAAAAACAGGAACCATGTGGTTTTCAGTGTCAGACCAGGATGAGTACTGCTCCTGCATGGGAATGTTAGCACTGCAGAACATCTGATGCACGAGTGCTTGTCTCTCAGTAGTGCCAGATGGGTATAAATCTGAGCTTACAGGTTTTGGAGTGCTAAATTTGTCAAGATGGCACTGTGAGAATATTAGCTGCTAGTTGCTAAACTCAACATTCACCAGAAAGGCTGCTCTTGATGGCACCTGATAAGCTCTGTGAAATGTTTGTCATTTGTACTTTGCTCTGAATTTCTTTCAACTGTTGATCTTGTAAAACTGCATTTGCTTTAAGCTAAATGAAAAAAAGGTAAAAATCAACTATGTGATTTAAACATTTTTTCCACTAATTAACTGTCTTCAGATTTTCCCCATTGTTGCAATAGATAGACATTTGAATGTCTACAATCTCTTAAGAATAATCATGTAAGTGCATTGATTGCTATTTCATGTTCTTGACTACAAGACGTAGCTGCAAGCTTCCTGCAAAAATCAAGCAAGTACTCTCCCCTGTACTGCCTGCACACGTACAGTATGCCAGGATGTATGGTGCCATCAATTGGTTTATTACCACTTGTTCTTTCCAGGCTTTTGATTGCAGCCATAAACCCCAGAAGGACTCATTAAGCCTTTTCTTACTTTTATTTCCATGTACTTGGAGCTTGCTTAAAAAAAGTAAAGGTTTTAACCTCGGTAAAACTTCCCTGAACACATTTCGAAAATCAGACCAGGCCCTAATTGAGCAGAACCTGTCATCTTTCAAGAGGTGCTTGGGTCTGCATTCATCCTGTCATTAACTGTAGGCTCTCAGAGTACAAAGAAAGATGCAGCATTTGACAAACAAGTAAGGTTAGCTGTTTGAGTCAAGAAAACTGGCCAATTTTGAATGGAATCTTACAACGTTAGGTGCAGTTAGAAAGGGAAATTCAACTCTAAACTAGAAGATACAAGGTACAGTCTGCAGAAATCTTGTGACATATAATAATTTCCACAGATTAATCTGCAGGAAAATAGGAAAAAATACTTTCTAACTTATATTTTTTAGGATGATAGGAGAGTAGGTATGTGGGAAGTGTACTTTGCCCACGGTTCCTTCTCTTTGGCATGCCCAACCAAAATATTCTGCGTTACTTGGTGTTTTCTTTCTTGCTAAACAATACGTATTTGGGCAGGAACTTAGCCAGCATGAATTGGAATAGCTCCATTGAAAGAAATGCGTTTATGTTAATTTGTACCCATTCAGGACTCTCCTCATGCACCAGGGCTATGCAGTGCTTTGAAAAATGACAGCAGCTTACTGTATAATAACAGAACATTGTTCTCTGGGCTATGGAAAACAACTCAAGCTTCATACAACATTATGTTCAGTAAAAATATTTGGCTTTCAGAGTATGGTGCTGATTTCCCCTACATGAGAGCAGTCTGACTTCTGTAACAGCTTAAATAAATTACTTGTTAGTGTTTACAGCTGTTGACTTATTCACTCATCACATCACAGCAGATCAGTGTCAGCAGGAGCAAAAATTATGTTAAATCCAGTTGCTTAAACAAGACAGAAAAAATAATTCTGAAAAGTTGAAACTTTTAGTTACAAGGCGTTTGCTGGGAACGAATCATTGCCACTGGTCTAACAGGTTTCTTGGGGCTCTAAGTGAGCAAAGAGATCTGCCCCAACATTGCTTTTCACACCAGGGCACTGATCTCGGAAGCACCCAAACCTGGACACGGATACTCTGGTTGAAGACATCCTCATGCCTGAGGTGCATTTAAACCCTCATTGCTGTCTTTTGATTGTGGCTAAAGAGAAGCTGAAACTTCAAGTCTGGTTCTTTTTCTTAGAGCCTCCAGTTTGAACTTAAAAAAGATATTAAATTAGAAGATTTTCCTCTAGTGATCTATGCAAATTAGTCAAATTTAAAAACAAACAAACAAACAAAAAAATTTCATGAAGACATTAGTGAGGCTTTTAGCCCAGATAGAATTCCCAGATTACCTCTGCTTAAACCAAGTTCATACCCCTCCAACATACCTTCATCTGCTGGCAGATAGCTGTATGTTAGGAAAAAAAAAACCAAAAACACAGAAAAGATCCATAGCCTTTTTCCTTCATTTTCCAAGAAAATACAAGAAAAAATTTCTGTTTCTTTTCACAGTAGTCTGCAGGATGTAGGCAAAAAGCTAAGCTGTTACAGATAGTCCTGTAAACAACAACAAAACTTAAACAAACAAACAAACAAACAGAACACCTATGCTTTTAATGATCCCTGTCTTTCTAGCAAGGAATGACAAACATTGATCTATAGTCTTCCGCACCCTGGAGAAATCTTGACATTTTGAAGTCTGGCAAAGGTGCTAGAAATACCAGCTTAGCTTCCCATTTGTTTGGGTGAAGCTAGGCTTTCTAGTCAAGGGTTCTACCAATACATATGGGTGCATATAACACTCTAACAGGTATAAAATACCTAGGAACTGATCAGAATAAGTAGGAGAGTATCTGATGATAATACCAATACAGAACAACAGTACGCTGGTAACCTCAAACATAGTTATCTGCTCCAGTTATTGATCTTAATGGGTGTAACACTACAACAAGATAGAAAGTGTAATGATAATTACAGGGTCTTTAGTAGCAACCAATGAGGACAAACCCAAGTGCAGCAGCTGTGAACACAGAGGGAAGGGAGAAGGAAAACAAAGCTGCCTACCTTTGGAAGACCTCAAGCATACAAAGATCTCCAATGAAATGCCCTCTCCTTCATTACTAACCCTTAAATAAGAGCTGGGAAGGAGGGGATCCTGTCTCCACCCCTTCTGGTCACTCAGATGCACTGTACTCACCTGAGCTCCCCTGGGTTGGTCTTGCCTTCTCACCAGGTGCTCAATCACAGTTTCAAGCTCTGACTTAGCATTTTTACTGCAATAGAATACTAAAGAAAGAGTATCCTCTAATGATGATTCAATATTGTTCATTTTTTTCACCTTTTTTTTTTTTTTTTTTTTTGTGGCAATCTTTTAACACTGTTCCAGATATAACAGGTAGTTCTATGGTATTTAACTAGAAACAGTTTGCTGGCTGCTCTATTAAAAATAAAATAAAAAGAAAAGCAAACATTGCTTCAATTTTGTCCATGCAAATTAAAAACATGTTGAATAAAACCCTCTGATGTTGGTAATGGTCTAATGTAACAAGGTTATAAATAAATTGCTCACTGTTCTCATGTATTTTTAGTAAAAAGATCTGGGAATAGCACAACAAATCCCCAATGCCCAATTAAAGTCTCTTAACTAATTTAACAAATGCATTGTGAATGGGTAGCTGGAGATGCTTTAAATAAACATACATTTCACAGAGGAACTTTAATAGTGAAACAAATGGAAAATCAGTTGAAATGCTTTAGCTTTCTCAATTGTCCTTAATAAATTAGTCATAAGAAAAACAAACACAATTAACAAGCAAAACTGTCACGCTTTTTCATCTTCTTCCTTTTTTCATTTTGTAATCTAGATGACAGCAGTTTGTGGTATCTGTCTTTAAAGAATGGTTTCACTGAGGAGGTGTTCAAAGCCTCCCTGGAATTCCTTCCTTCTACCCGGAGTTACAATTATTTTGATGAGTTTTGTTTGTTTTGCTTCTCAATTCATTCCAATTCATTGGTGAAAAAACCCAATTCCCTTCAAAATTGGAGGCTGCTAACTTAGTGGTGAATTAACTCTGGGCCTGATTTAAGAAAAAGGCACAGATCTCTCCCTCTCTCCCTTGGTACACCCTTGCCAGCCAGCCAACCGATGAAATGAAACATCTGGCTTTCCAGTGAAGATTGCTCTGGCATTTTGCCTGCACAAGTTTTGTCCTTGTGGAATCCCTGCAAAGAGTGCAAACTGTGCTTCAATTAAAGAAGAGTGAAGGGCACATACAGCAGCTGAGCAGCGTGTGTGCTGGGACTGGGTTTGATGGGCCAGCATCAGGCAGGAAGATCAAGTGCAAAAACAAACAGCTGTGGAAAACCTACTAGAGAGCAGATTCTTAACAAATTGGGAGTTTGAAAATACATCAGATCAATGTCTCTTTCCGGAACACTTCAGATTCAGTAAGGTCATGGATGGTTACCAAATCTTTCCTTCTCCTTTCCTTCTGATTTTTATAAAAAACAGTTTTAGAAATAGCCTGACCAGTCAGATGCCTTCCTTTTACACTACAAAACCCTTGTAGAAGGAGCTATGAAAATGGTGCTGAAGACCACAGAAAATACCTTATGATACTGAACATAAAAGCTTATTAATAAAGCAAAAAGAATGGAAAATGATCACACTCAAAGAAAGAACATACCAGATAAATTCAGAATCTAAATCAAAACCATTAGGCTATGCAGAAAAAAGTAAATCGTAGAAGTTGAAAATGGAGATTTCACAGAAAGTGTATAGAAAAAAGTAATAGTAGATGCATTTGGGAATAACCATCTCCAAAAAGATAAGACTGTGGGATGCCTATGAGAACTCTTGTAGTTCTATTAGACTTTTAAAGAGCATTAGTAATCCCAGTGTAGTCTACTAGGCACCACTTACATATTAAAGTGAGGTTTGACAGCCCACTATCCAGATTTCAGCTAGAACTTACCTAATCTTCAAATACTTGTATGTTAATATTAAAATAAAAAAGTGCTAAACATGTTATTTAGTTGGTGAAGTGAATGTCCAGTGCTCTATGTCCTAAAATCTGTGGGGTTTATGTAGTCTGTATCCATGCAGAATTGCTGAAAGCATTTCTTACTAGACATGGCTAACTTGGATTTTTTCATCAGCAGCTGAAAACAGGATTCTCGCGGAGGAAACTGCAGCTGCAGCAACAGCAGCAAATTTTCATTTATTTTCAATACTGCTTTGGGCAAAATACAGACCAAGAAGGAGACTAGCTAGAAAGCTGAGCAGATAAGATGCCAATAGTTGCTGCACTTAATCTAAAATAGCTCTCATGTTTCTGTACGAACTTGCAGGCACATTTCTGAACAGAGCTCTGCACTGCTGGCAGCCCTGCACAGTCAGTCCCTCCTGCAGCCAGCAGTCTCCTGGCACACTCCACAAACAGGGGCTTTATCTGTTTGCAAAGCATTTGTGAAACGTGGCTTGGTGACTGCTAAATACAAATAGCTCTTTGGCACTGTATATACTGCTGCTGGGAGCCTCTTTTGCAAATCCTATGAGTTGCAAGCATCTGATGGGCGGCCAACACAGCCAAGTACGGCCGCAGTGCTGGAGCACCTGAAGCTGCTGGATGCAGTTTGTCCTTCGCCTGCCCTCCTCCTCCCAGCAACTCGTAGCTTTTCTGCTGACAGACCCTCAGATAAAGTAGCTATGTTCCCCAATTCACAGCAATATTTTTAAACATTTTGTTTCACAGCTATTTAGAAGGTAGGCTTTTGTTTGTGGGGGCTCATGGAAATAACTTTGTGAGTAAATATAATCTTTTCCTTCCTTTACTTTCTTTTCTCTTTTACTTTCCTTGGGCTTTTCGTTGTATGTTTCATCAGCACTTGTGTGTGAATTCTAATAAAGCAGCTCTGCAACCTATTTCACACGCAGTAGAAAACATAATAGTCACCACAAGCATGCATAAACAGATGGACAGGGAATCTACAATTAATGTGACTATATGTGCCAAGCTAACAGCTACGAAATTTAGTTGACGATATCTGTTCCAAGAAAGGTAACATCTTATAGTGGAGTGCACCTTATTTTTGTTTCTTTCCCCAAATGGAACACTTCCCATGTGCATATACTTTTCTCCTTTGGTTTTCCCTTATTTGTGCCAATCAGAGTTTTCTCTAGGATATCATAAAGGTACACTGCAAGATGACATTAACAAGATTAGGAGAATGGAAATGTGCTGTGGGCCTGGAAATTTTTCTTGTGCTTTTTCTTGTGACTCAGTGAAGCTCTGGTAGCAACATTTACCAAAAAACAGTGGAACTAATTCTACTAAGTTAAAGAGACTTATTTCCAGAGGTGAATGATCTGCTACAAGTGCAAAGCAAAATCTGTTGCATTTGCAGAAGTATGAAACTAACTGTCTCTTGAACTGATGTGGCTGTGATGCTTCTGAAAATTGTGCCTGAATTTTGGAGAAGAATACTGTTTGAGGTAGAAGTCATCAGGTTTAATGTAATTTGTTTCCAGTGGAGAAGGGGATCTTTTTAAGCAAGAAAACCCTAACCAGACCCTGCCACACCCTATGATATAAGCAGAAATGGGAAAAGTATCTGATAATGCCAGGGAATAAATCAGTTGATTTGTTTCAACAACCAAATTTGAAAGTGCATAGGGAAGAGTCACAAGTCTGTATCTACAGTAGCTAATCCAGAACTAACCAGAGGCATTTGAATGTACAAGTTTAGAAATATGAACACAAGGGTGCAACTCATGAAGTCCTTTCCCAGTAATTCATCTCCAGAGATGTCATGAAGTGGGTTTCCAGCACATCCTGAGACAGTAATTCTAGGAACTATTTCACTCTCAGTTGTCATGCCTGTATGCTTCCCTAGCTTAAACTGGTGAGTCTGCCGTTAATTTGTTTTATATTCCCATTAATGTCCAATTAGGACAGCCACTTGAAGTCAATATTGTTAAGGGGAAAATCTAACAAAACATAATCAAATTCTTTCCATTCGATTAGCAATTTAGACTTGTAATGGACAGCTTATTAAGGCTAACTTATTAAAGGGCGTTTTACACAAATTGAAACCAGACCCTCAAATGGCAATGGATGCTATTGTTCCCTTCCACTACACACTCCTTTTCCCTTAGTATTTTTCATGCTCTTGTTTTTCAGTGCAATTAAAAGTAGTTCTGCGTGGGTATTTATCCACAGACAGAGAAAAAACTTAAATACTTGTAGTCAAAGCAGTATGCTTCCTGTCTTTCATTTTTTATTTTGCCCACCTTTGTGCACGGTGCATCAGTCGTGGGGGATGAATTTATACATTTGTCTGTGATAAGGTTAGGATGTAACAAAGCAAGTCTCCCTTGCCAACTCTGTCATGCAGTATGGGAATTACCATACCACAGTTCTGTCTTGGGTTTTCCCATCCTTTCACCTTCCTGAGACTGTAAGCGTGGATATAGTTCTTTTAAGATATGAAAATATTTTTGTAATACAGACCAGACTCAAACCTGACAGAATATACTGCAGTGTGCTGTGAAAACCATACCCCTGCAGGATATTTGTCTTATACGGCCAATTCTTTAAAATGTCACCAATCATCTCATACCCTGAATTGCTGTTATCATTCCCTTGCCAACACCTTTCAGACAGCCCTGAGAAGAGACAGACTTGAAGCAGTGCTATTCTGTTTTCCAGTTGCTGTGCAGCGCTAAAACCAGGCTTTTCTTTCCTGAGCCTCGCAGGACAAAACTTAATAATATTGAATGTCTGCTTAATTAGTTTGGGGAATTTCTCTGAATCTCCTTCACAAAAAATCCAAGGTGGAGTTAAAGACTCACACGCACAGGATCTTATGGCAAGCACCTTTACGGTGTCCATAACATCTTTGTGTAGCAAACATCTGAATACTCCACACTTTCGAAATATTTTCTGTGGCACAAGTTTTCAGAACAATTCAAAGATTAAGATGCATTATTTTCTCCCCAGTTCTTCTAAGGGCCAGAAGAAATTGAAATGAATGAATTGATGTAAGCTGAGCCTTGTGAACTGAGATTTTCATTCCGAATTTGACATTCACTCAATCATTTAAGATGACACATTTCAGAATTTTGGAGACAAACATTACACGAAGTTAGAAAATGCACTCTGGATATTGCAAGGACGGGAACAAAGTCCTGCTCTCGCATTCTGAAGAACTAGAAAGTGTCTCAAGCTTTCAAAAGAGCTGCAAAATGAAATTAAACACATGAATTTGGGGGAAGGGGGTTAATATAGGATAGTTTACTAACAAGCACATTTTAAAAGGAAAGCCGTGACAGCAGAAGTAATGAAATAATTAAAAAAGCAAGCAGCAGTTTATTTTTTCTTTCACCATACTTTGTTATTCATTATTACACTGAATAATGAAAGTTACAATGAGACAGTGTAGATGTCGTATTTATCTCTTGCACAATCACTACAACAATTTTGTATTCTTGTATTTTTAAAATATGCATTAGATTTTTTTTTTTAAGAGAAAAAGATGGTTTAGACAATCTTTCCCCTGTAGAGCTCATCAGATTTTAACCTATCTAACTTGTAAAAAGCTCATTTCTGGTTGAACTGTTTCATAGAGGGAGAAAGAATTAGATTTTTTGGTAATCTATGCAAAAACTAACTGCCCTTGACTACAAAATCAACAGTTGATTTCTCATTTGAATTTGTGCTGGAATTTCATGTGCCTTTGTCTGCGAGAATGAGAGAAACCTTAATGTTCTCTTTGTCATACAAGGCATTCTTTGTGTGCATTAAAGAAACAGATATGAACTGGTTCTAAGGAGCTCACAAGATTTTAAAAGTGGCTTTGTCTGTATATTATAGTTTCAGAGCAGTAAGAGCATCGCAGCTCATGCTGGCTTTATGTCTGCCATAACCTCAGGAAGTGTGCCTATAAGAGGATACGTGCATGTGGGAGAAAATATAGCCCTTGTAAAGGGCAAACTGCCAAAATACATCCTTGCAGGGCAGTATTACTTGAATAAAAAACAGGAGCACCATTAACTTGTCCAGTATGTCTGAATTAGTACTAGCTGTATATATATATATTTAATTTGAGCCTTTTCTTGCAACAGGAAGTAGAGAACAGCCTTTACTTGTACATATAGGGAAGCAAATAATTTTAATGTATTGGAAGTCTATAAAAGCAGAGAAATTCATCATTTTGATCCACAAGATATTTCTCTGCATTTCTTCACCTGCTGCTGTAGTCATCTACTCTTGCTCAAATTCATAGCCTTTGATAGATACCTATTTCTCTCCCAGGCAAAATCTTAAATCTGAAATATATTTCTGTTGGGATGGATATGCTTGGGAATTGTGCCATGCCTTTTAATTCATTGTCAAAGGTACATGCAAGTCATGATGAGTAGATTCATATAGTTAGTAGGAAGAGATGAGAAAAGGAGGAAGAAAAAATATAAACTTTCATGACAAACAAGTTCAGCTCTACTCCCTGTTATGATTTGATATATTTTGCTGAATGCTTTTTCCAAACTAAATATGAGGCTTGACCAAGAAATGTGGATCTGTACTTCTTTTTAGGATTAAAATAGCAATTTATTATTTCAATTGTCCTAATAGTACATCTCTGCACAAAGATGATTGTTATTTATTTATTTTTTCAATTTGATTTTCACATCTCTCCACTCTCATCTGGAAGAAGGGAAGAGGAAGAACAACATTGTATGTTTAGTGAAAAAAATATGTGCAGATATCAGAAACATAGCAGAGAATTAAAGGATTTTGGTGCTACTTTAAAAAGAGTTGGCTTTGGCTTTTGTCTGTTTTAAACACACAATATTGTATTGCTATATTATTTAATCAATTAAGAGACAAAATGATATAAAAGTTGGTTTGCACCATATAATCTAAGCTTCCAGATGCACAGAGCAAAATGTTCATTCTCCCTTTTGTTCTTCAAAGTGAGGAGGATATGATTATTTGATATGATTCCAACTCTGTTTCTCTTCCCCAATTTTCAAAGCTAATGCTTTTGTTTACGTTGAGTTATTTTGGAAGGTGCTATGGGAAATTTATGATAATCGGTAAATGAAGGGTTTAGAAATAGAAGGATAATTGCCTAAAAATCACTGGAAAAGAAAGAATGGAATTGCCTCAGTGGTGCCATTGTATTAGTGAGGCAGAGCTGCCAGATTTTTATGGCTGCAGGGTCAGGCACTGCAGAGGAGCTCAACTCTTCCAGATCTGTCATCATTTTCAGGCAAAGGAAGATCATACATTAATGTTACCTGTCTGACTTCACTCCATCACCAGGCCTGAAACTTCATTTCAGGAACATTTTCATGTTCCTTGTGTGGTTTGTTGTGTTTTCTTTAGAATCCTCTCCTTTATTTAAGTATTCAGCGTTTCTTTCTGACACTGTTAATTGCCTGACCAAGCTTAATCACCATCTTTCTTTTTGAGGTCTTCACTCCTGCCTTCCTATTTGTCTCATCTCTCAAAAAGCAGTATGGAAGTATGGCTGCTCTTTATAAACTTGACATGGAGGAAACATCTAAGAAATTTTGCATAGAAAATTGCTAGCCATTTTCCCAACAGTGGAAGTTTCACACTGGTGGGACCCAGAACTTCTATTTAGACATTTCCTCCCAGAAACCTATCTATGTAAGATATCAGAGCTGGGTAATATTTGCTATTACCATGTATGTACGTACTCATCTGTAGAAGAGATGCTAGAATATGCTGGGAACAACTCTGACCCAACCAGTGATCTGTTAGAAGAAAAAAAACATCTCTGGACCTTCACTTAAGGATTTCCCAAAGCCCATATGAAGAAAAGCATATATTTTTTTACATTTTCAGTGTTGTTTTTTTTTGTTTGTTTGTTTTTGTTTTTTTCCCTTCTAATTAATATCAAACACTAGGATGGTTAAGCTTTAATTGGAATTTGCCTGTGCATTTCAGGTCTCTGGGACCTGGTCTCCAGCTGTGCATCTCTGGGAACAAAAAGGAATTGATTATATGGGAAAGACAGAACCCATGTGGGATTATGTGACCACAAATGGTGAAATTCAGAGAGAAGTGCTAAAGGCAAGCCTTGACGATCTTTCCAGAAAGCACCAGTAGTGAGCAGGGCTGCCACAAAAGTGGTAAGCTGACCTGGTTGTGGGCTCCCACTGTTTTAGTGTGTAAATATGCCTAAGGATGCAGACCAAGTCCCCAGGTAAACCTTTCTCTCCAAAATTGTCCCTAAGAGGGAAACATTTATATAGGGTGTCATGATGTTATTTTTTATCCTAATCTCTGTGATTCAAAGAGTTTCTTTAGATTGGACAGATGCAGAAATGTGCACTGTATCTTCTTGCTGTTTTATTCCCTGCCTCTTCTAAAGATCTAGTCTGGAGATGGTATTGCAATAGTTTTTTGACTCAGCTATCCACTATGTTTACTGCTGCAAAATTTCATTTCAACCTATCAAATGTATTAATTATGACTTCATATCAGCAAACTTTACACGCTGTGGCTTGTACCTAAACAAGCAAACAAAACCTTCAATCAGTGTTTCTTTGGAATGTGCTGATTTTGAGACAATACACTGCAACATGAGAACATTTATGAAACATTCTTAAAGTATTCTCCACACTACTGCATATTCTAAAAGCTAATTCATTAAACATCGTATGTTTCTCTGCAATCTGAATGAACGTCTTTTTATCAAACATGTCTAAATATTTTATAAAATTCATGTAGCTGAAGAAACTGTGATTAGCATTTGCCAAGGCTGAGCTCCAGGAGGATGGAAATGGTGGAATCATTAATCACTCTTTGATGAAGGATGCACAGAAACTTCTTATAGAAGAGAAGAAACACAAATGTGATTTATTTTCTGGTCTGACTGTTCATATTCTTTTTTATAATACTGAACATCTGTGACATCTTCTGCTACTGAAGACTTACAAAAGTATCTACTGATCTATAAATATTTCTAGGTTTGACTTACATGCGATGTAGGAATGGGCCATGATAAATAGCAGCTAAACTTTGTTGTATTTCTTGTGTGTAAGTCTCAACGTATTTTACAAGCAAGGCCAATAGTACTGTCCCTCTTTTGCAGATAGGAAAATGAAGCCATAGATAAATGAAATACGAAGAAGAGCATGTGCAAAGCAGCTCCATAGCAGGACTACAGCAACTGCCATTTTGGCATACAACCCTCTTGCCCATACCTGATGATTCCTTCTGTTAGGTGAATGGCTTTTGAATTGATATCTACCTGGTGAAGACCAAGATTTTTAGGCCTGTTAAATGAATCTCAACTCTAAATTTTCTACATATATCATGTATTCGTATGTCAACATTCGTTTAAACAATTTTACAGGTAGCAAGAATTATCAGAATTAATATCTCGGGATAAGTGGGTGATTATAAAGGTTAATATAAGGTTAGTTTTTGAATCAATTTACTCTTACCTGATAATTCACATCATCTGTGAGGTGTTGTTTTGTGATTAATTGTTCATATTTGCTGATGGAAACTGAGTATAAGCTTATTTTTTCATAAGCAACATGTAGCAGAGTTGATTTTCCTGCACTGAACTTCTATCACTAATTATTCCTTTTCATTTCTATGTAACTGTTGATACCGGAATAAATTTGAGGCAATCTGAAGAAAATTATTCATTACACCATGGAAATATGCCCTTGTGGTTTTATTTTGCATAATAATTATCACTTTTGTATTAATGCTATGTTGAAGTTAATTGCTTGGAAAAGGTGATGGTAAACATTTTAGTGCTTTCATAGGGAGTAGGTATTACTGTCTAACATTTCATTACAATTCCCATCAAAATCTAAGATATCTCAATATACGTCTTGGCCAGGAATAGAAGCTACGGAGTTAAAAATACTAGATTTGGATAGATAGCCAAATTTCAATAGTTTTAAAATTGCTTATGATTTTATCACATGGGATCTTCAGTAGTAAACATTTACTTTCAGTCCTTTAACATTCAGTTAGTAAATTTCATTTGTACTAGAGGAGTTATTTTCCAAGGATGAGCAGTCTGCAGAGTGTAGAGCAGTGCATATTGAAAGGAGGGGAATGGAGAGGAGGGCAGGTGAGAGAGATGAGAGAGCACAGGATGGGAGAGGAGAGGAAAAAAGCCGTTAAAACAAAAATTAGGCTCCTTTCTTGGTATTTGAAAGCATCTCAGGAGTGTTATTACCATGTCACGACTTGCATGTACAAATGGTACAGAAATATACTGAAAGGAAAAATGTTTTTGGGGGAGTTGAACAGTGTCATTCCAATTATTTCTGAAAATATCCAAATAATACTTTTAAAAGATTTCCTCTAATGAACCTAATTCTGTAACTTGTGAGACTCTCTTCCTCTAAACAACAGTGAAAGAAAGGTAAATGTAAGAAGTCATCACATAGAAGGTGGGAATTAATTTTGGGCAAAGAAGCTGAGTGAACATATCTTCCTGTTATACCAGTATGTGGCTCTGAAAATCACTGTGCAGTAGGTGTCCAGTCTATTTTCTGATTCTGCAATAATACTATGTTTTTGAATAATAATAAAATTAATTCCCTGCTGTTTTATAATTTGGTTTACAAAGGAGTCTTCTGCCTCATTTAAGTCAAATCACTGAAGATTTAGAAGGTAACAGAACCATGAAAATTTAGAAGTATAAATAATGAATCATATTAGACAAATTATGTTGCTATGTTTGAAAAAAGAAAGAAAAAAGAAATCAGTACATAAAAAAGCACATGAGATTATGTGCTTAGATTTTAGCAAAACACTTGATAGAAATTCCCAGGAAAACACAAAGAAAAGGTTGATTTACCTTGCTTTGAATGGGAACAATGTTGTGTGAGCTGAGGAAAAATCCAGCTAAAGTGTCATACTTGAAGGACAGTAAAGATAGCGCTGGATGTCCTTGGAGAAAGCACATCTTAACTAACATTTTCAGGAATAGTATGGAAGTAGGAGTAACAATGCAAGATTGAAATAGTAAATGATAATAACTTATTAGCAGAAGAAGAAATCAGAAAGGGAAAAGAACACAACAAAAGAAATTGCAAAGAGGAAAAGAGCACAACAAAAGAAATGGCACAGTGGAGCAGAGGATCACAAAATGAGACCCGAACTAGCAAATATGAATTCAGAAATATGGGAAAAATATAAATGGAATAAGATGGAAAAAAGCATGGAAAACTCTGTGATGAATGAAATGCAGGTTTTCAGTGTCATAAAGCAATTGGAGAAGCCAGGCATTTTGGGAAATTTTCTAAGATAAGATGTTGCAGAGAACAGTCACTGCTATCTAGGGCTTTTCCTTCTGAATCTACTATGCAGAACATGGAGCATTTAATTTCACACACAAAGGTACTATAAAGCCATAATTCAGAAAGAAGTAATTCAAAAATTCAGAATCAGGTTGCTAGGGAGATTGATTCATTAGAAAACTTTAGACAAACTAGCAGAATATGTCAGAAAGGTTACATCTGGGAACCAGTTAATAGTCTGGAAATATCTGAAGGCATTCTGCGTAAGACAGAACTGACTGCTGTGTAACCAGTTTGCCTTGCTGGTCTACCAAGCAGTTGAGCAATATGGGCATACAAATGTTAGCAATTGCTGATTAAGTAGCTGCACTAGTTAATAAGTGACTTAGAAATATATTATTTTTCTTTACAGATAGGCTAAGGGCAGCAGTTGTCCCACTTTTCTTTCCCTAGGAAGTCTGGCCTCTGGCTGGGATGAGGAGACATTGGGCAGGGGGGGAAGCTCTGGCTTTGTGCTCCTGCAGATGGGCACTGGATGGACATGGTTGTGGTCTTGGTTTCTGCCCAAAGGTCCTGCTGCACCTGCTGCAGCTGAGTCCCACTGTGGGCAGGATTCTGGCCCATTCCCTGTGCTTTGGTGCATGTGTGCTGTAAGACATTCAGCACAAGGCTGGATCCTTGGTTTTTGATAGCCTCTAAACAAAAGCTAGGAAGCAGATGATTGTTAAACACATTTCTGTCTCATTTCAAAAGTTGCCAATAAAGCACAGATATTTACCAACTCATATCTGCCATGTGTCAATGTTTCTGTATTTATTTACTAAATACAGAATTTGCATCTCATCTGAAAGTGCACTGTAGCCAGAAAATCATGGTCTTAACCAGCTTTTACATAGCTACCTAACAGTGAGGATGAAGATGCATTCACATAATTTTGATTAAATTCTGAATTTAAGTGGATTTTTGTTTTTCTTAAATACATTTGATACAAAAAATACATGCCAGTATCATGAAGGGATGCTCTTTCTAAGGAATTACGACAAGTCTCATGTTGTCTAATAACAGTAGGCACTGTGATAGCAATTGTAGAGGGTTTGAAGTTATTTAAGAGGCATTATTTAGTTTTTTTCCTCCTGTATTCCAGAAATAATGTAATATAAAATGAAAAGCAGAAAAGCCTGATGGAAAGCATAAATATTCTAAAACTATGCCCTACCTCATATTTTCAATAAGATTCTGGCACTTGAGTCATGTCATCTAGCCATTGGCAGAAGGATGGGCAGCTGAGGCAGCAGTGGTACACGACTACACATGCTGGTTTGACTGGCTTCTGCTGACGGGGTGGGAGCTCACTTTCATGCTCTGCATAGTGCCAGATGTTTTCCAGCTGCATAACAATTGTAAAGGTGTAAATGGCAAAATATACTTCAACTCACCTTTTCAGAATCTTTTTGAGCTTGACTTCAAATTCAACCTTCAGATTCAAACATTAAATTCAATATTTCAGCTTGACAGCTTGAAAAAAATACATTTGTAGGTTTACTTTAATGCTAAATTTAGAATAACAATTTTTCTTGCATTGTCTGCACCACTGTCACAAAAATAATAAAATGTGTGGAAAGTATGCTCTCATCGTTTGTCATCAGTTTGGTTAAATTAAATCTATATATAGTTCAGATTATACCAATGACTGATTTTTTAGGATTTGACACTTCCATTGAGAATGTTTACTTATGTAGGAGAGAGAAGTGAAATAAAATACTTGATCCAGTTTTAGGTCATATCTTGAACCAGTAAAGGAGATTAATAAATTATAATAGGATTAATGGATAACTGAGGAATTGTTTACTTGAAGATAGCCTGATGTAAGAACACCGTTTTTCTATATAAGTTAGCCTGGCTTCAGCTCTGTCAGCATGAGTGTAAATGACATGATTTGATCCCTTAAACATCATGCTACTCGTTTTCATGATCCCAAGAACAGAAAAGTCATATCTCAAAAAATTAAGAGGTTTCTGTCTTTAAGCATAAATGGGCCAGCTTTTCCTGTTATTACATGGCCATGTGCTGCTCTACTGACATTTCCATGAAATCGTACACCAGAAAGTTTCAAGCTTCCTATCATGATGTGGAATGAAGTGCTGGTGTCTGTACTCCCACAGTGGGGCTTATCAGTTGCCACAGTTGGGTCCACCCAGTAGGAGACTGCCGCTGTAAGTGCATGTTTAGATTGATTTGTTTGTGGCTTCACATGCAATTGACTGTTTTTCAAAAGGCATTGATACAGTTATATTTTTAACTTTCAACATCTACTTCTTTTTCTACTCCTTCCTTTGTGTATATATGTGTATATATTCTTTAACCTCAGAAAATGTTGGCTACCCACTCATAAAATTTTCTGCAATACATGGTCTTTTAAAATCCAGTCTCACTTGCTATTTTCAGTTGTCTCTTTTTTTCTTTCTGACAGGCTGCTGGCAATACAGCTATGGTGGCACACAGTGTTTGATATCCCATGAGTAAAGCACCTACAGAATTCAGAAACTGGGCTAAATTAGGCTCACAATTTTTAATGAATTTTGAATTATGCAGTTAATCTATTTGCGAGTTTCACAACTGCTTCATTCTGAAAGAAAAAAAAGCAAAGAAATGCAAACAGACAGTCAAAAAATGATATCCAGTTATTGGGCCACATGTGGTAGAATGCTGAGATTTTATTTTCTTCTGGAACTACCACCTCTTATAAAGCCCATCCGTCATATGTAATGAGGGCTGTCAGGAATATTTAGCTGAGAAATAGCTACTTGATATGCTAATAGTGGTCCCTTAGTGAATTCATTTGGTTCTGCTGCCTGACATTAATGGTTTTCATAATCTAATGAATGATGTGTGTAATAGAGGTAAGGCCACAGGGACTGACATTCTGAAACTAAGGGAAGTACTATATATGTATTTTATAAACATACGCATTTTTAATATATATACACTCATGTACACACACACACACACATACATAGAGAGAATACAAAGTGTTCTCCACAGGGAAAAACTACAAAGGTTATGCAAACCTCTGATACTGACATTTTAATCTGTAAATTATAACACATCTGTGTTGCCAGGACTGCACGAAATACCAGGGAATGCAAATGAACAGGAAGACTCCACTTTTACAACTCTTCCATATTCTTACTTCAGAACTGGAGACATTGTCCCTTCCAGTTCCTCTCAAGGACAGGAGCACATCCATCCCTGAAAACTTCTGGTGGCTGGGAAGAGCCAAGAAATCCTGAGAAATACCTGCAACTCTTGGAAGGATGCGATCTCACCCCTATATTTATCTGAAATGGCTTTGGAGGAGATTTGGAATAGCTACTAGTGCACAGATGATACGCAACTGCTGACATCTTCCTCATGTCCCTGTATTTGGCCTTTGTACCCACAAGCTGTAGTGGCCATCTTTATCTGGCTAACAATGCAGGGAATTTTGGTTCCAAGACTGAACTACAGTCCTACTTCAAAAAACAAAGAAACAAAAAACGGGTTGGAAACGTACCTGCTTCTTAAAGAAAATTTCTTAACCAGATAGTTATGCTCCTGACATCACCTCTTAGATACAACATAGATTTTCCTGCTTTGTGTATCTCTCCATTTTAACATGGTGCATGCGTGGATGTAAGCAGATCAATGCCACAGTTTGCCCTCTACTGTAGTAATGCCTGCATTTCTCTGCAGCTCAACTTTCTGCCATCTTTCATGTGCAGAATATCTGACTGTGGTCTTAGTCTTGGAACTAGCTCTGAATGTTAACTTTACAGCTAAATTTTTAAGCACAATTACAAAGATCTCCACTAGAACAGCTCGTAATTACAATAGGCAACAGCATACACTCCCACACAAACAAATTTGTGGAAAAGTGTTTCTACAGTGCAGATCCAGAAACTGTACCTCTATATTAACATGATCCTCTCTTCTCAAGTCCAGGTCTCTCCATAACAGCCTGAGTAGCTTCAGAGGTATGGCTTATCCACATGGCAGGGTGTCCTCTCTGCAGCACCACAATGTGTGCCTACTGGTACAATCCAACTGCAGAAATGAGTTAGCCCCTGAAAAATTAATAAAGTGAGAGCTGATAAATGCCCTTAATGGTCTAGAAGCGTAAAAGAGAAGTGATTTGAGTTCACAGAGGATAGATCTTGCCACTCAAACTCAAGTGCTGTTTCTGCAAAGGAATTACAACATTAGACACCAGAGAGAGCATGATGGTTATAATACGATTTGACTTTTATGAATTCATCATGTACCTGAAAATGTGCTCCTGAAGCAATTGGTTTGTGCATGGGCATGAAATATACACTGAAATCTTAACAAGGATGAATCATTAAATTACAAAGTAACAGTGTACAGGATACTGCAAGACTGTTTCTTGTGTTTGATCTCATGTTACATGATATTTATGTTATTTAAATAATTACAGAAGGGTGGAAAAATAAAATTAATGAAATCTGTGGATGACATTAACTTGTGAAGAGCTGAAAATACCAAAGAAAAAAGAACTCAAAGTGTAAATCAAGGAAAACAGGCAACTCTTAGAGGCATTGAAAATTAAATAGAAGTACATCTAGAAGAATGTAATACAAAAGAGATTCAGTGGGAGGGAGCAACCTTGCAAAAACAACACTGCCAATGCTCAAGGAGATAACAATTTGGAAACTAGAGATGATTTTGCTGCAATGTAGCAAAGGTAAGAGGGCATACAGCATCATTATGCTATAGAGCAGAAAAATAAAATTCCCTTATGTGTCTTTGTACGTATATCTTTACCAGAAATAAATATCTTGGCAAACTGAATGGAGTACAAAGACGAACCACAGAATCATTAGTATATTTGGAGGTATTACTAAGAGGGAGGATTAAAAGACTGAAACTTGGTTTGTCTGGGAGACAAGAAGGGAATCAAAGTGTTGAATGTGGGTAAACAAAATGGAAATGGGTTGTTTACACAGGAATGAGAAGGTATGTAGTTAAGAAAAAGTTGTTTGGAAATTCTCTTGGAACATTTACGATGTAATAGTTATGATTAAAAAAAAACACAACAAAAAACCCCAAAAAACAATCAATGGAAATCTCATGTTAATCGCTAACACAGAAAATCACAAACTTGCTTATTCCTCAGAGAAGTATTAATACTTTTTTGCTTGTGTTTGTACTATCTTGCTGAAACAGGTAAAGTGGCTGGGCTGGAAATGGTCAAACCAGTCTTTCAATCTTGGCTTCTGCAGGTGCATGCAAATTAAGTTTTTTGGTTTCTTCCCACAGCTCTATTTTTAGGAAACATGTAGATGTGGAGCCTGACTGCCCTGTTTACATTCCTTGAGGACTACTTTATCAAAGTGATGGGACTTCTTATTTTCAGCTACAGAGTGCAGACCTAGTTTTTAGGATGTATTTTGTATAGCAAGATCCTGCTTGTTTGCAGGTGTGCCCTGGAACCTCTGGAAGAGTTCTCTTCATAGTTTGTATGACAGAAAGCCTCCCTTGTCCTCTCTTCTCAGAGTTTTGGAGTTTCATAACTACTTTAAACAGTAATAGGACTCCAATTTGGTCCTATTAAGCCCTATTAAAATTGAGAGTTAGGTGCTTGGGAACCATTGCGGGACCATCTTTAGGCTTCTAAATTTACCACATAACAAATGATTGAAAGGTTTCTTAAAATACTGCAGAGATACTTAGGTGTTATTTATGGTAATTTGGTAACATATTCCAGGTTAAGTCTGCATCTTACACATGAATAATGGCAACAGTATGTTCCCGCTTAAGAAAGGTAATGATCTCCATAAATCTATTTTACTGAAAAATTTTAAGTACTCCCTGAAAGATTAATAATGATCTTATTTGATTTTTATTTGTCCTTCTACCTGCCAGATGGCACAGTACAGATGGTTCTCTATCATACCATCAGTATTTTTGTTAATTTGAACAAATGCTTTAATTTATAAATCATTTATACCCCACATTTTGTCACTATCAAATTAGAACTCAGGGTTATCATTTAATATATCATACCCCTGAAAGAAGCTGCAACAAGTTGCCCACCTATTGTTTTTCTCTTTCTAACAGATCATAGTTTTTCTAACTAATCATAGCCTATTTCTTAAGGAAAGTCTTGATCAAATGAGGTGCTTCCCTGTTAGGGGTAGGGGAGCCAGGACAGTCTTGTTCTTGTTACAGGATCTGAGTGGGAGTTTGGTACAGATAAGATCAGGATCCAGGCTTTTCAATATAGACTGGAACATATATTTCTACTTCAGTGGTGATTGAGGAGGGAGTCTTATGTAACAGTGAAAACATACGAAAAGTCTCAGTCACTCACATGAAAACATCTACAGGGTTACTAGAGAATAAATATTCTGGAAAGACAATTTCTTAACACTTCAGTAGGCAGATTTGAAGAAGAATCTGAAGCAAAATCAGGTAGCTTGAAAAGTAAACAGCAATCTTCATGAGAACAGCTAACATATACTGCATTTGCCAAGGTGAGTTGTTCAATTTGAACATCTTTTTACTTTAAGAGTAATACATCTAATGGGAGCAGTTCTTGCATAACATGTAGGGGGCATGCAATGAGCCACTTCAGATCCCTTCCCCTTGTGAACCCTCCTCAGTCTGAGAGGTCACTGTGGCAGAGCAGGGACAGCCTTTGCCATATCCACTGTGCAAAGATATTGCTTAAGAGGTGGAACTGCATCTTTTCATGTTTTATCAGATGGATGTGTGCTTAGATTTCCATTTGTCTTTTCAAGACAGAGTCAACATTCCCTTTCACTGCAATAGGACTGATTTCAACTGACAGAAAAACAGAGAAATCACTCCTCCCTTTGACCCACCCCATGATATTTCCCAGTCATGTTCCACCCACATTACCATAATCATCTCATCTTCTATCTCTTTATAATGCAAATATCATTTTACACTCACTCTCTTTCCCACCCAACAAATCATTCTTGCCCTTGCTCAGTTCTCCAGCTAGTTCTTTCTTCCTTCTCCTTCACATTTACTTTATTAATTCATTAACCCATAGTAATTTCAGCAAGTACTTTAACTTCTGATTCATTTGTTTCCAGGTCCTTCATCTGACTTGAAGAATCTAAATTTTAGCAGCTCTCTTTATTTGCCTAAAGGTAGCTACAAATATAACTTCCTTGCCTTGCCCCTTTGATAATGCCTCTTCTTGAGTTGCATTTATCTTGGTTCTAATTCCGTACATTTTTTTTAAATCAATGATGTTCACTTGTGTTCATCCCCTTGCACTTTGCTACCTGCCTCCATCCCACCAACTATTTTTTCTAGCCTATGATGCCAGTCATCATTATCTTTTTCCCAATGTACCAAGTAAGAACATTAATGCTTTCTGCCATGCTATTCCCCCCTGCAACCTGGAACAAACTCCTCACAAGTAATCAAAGGTCTTATATTTGTCTGATTTCCCCACTGCATGAAGCCTCCCAAAACCTGACAATAATTCTCCCAGTGTGCAAAACAATTTGCCTGTCTTGCTGTTGAAAATGTATTTAGAATTTTCTCATATTCTCTTCTAAAATATTCTCTTTTATATTTTGGTAGTAAATATTAGGGGCAGTATTCATTTTGTTTCTTGTTTCCATTTGTTCAAGGCAGAGCAAGAAAGAGCAATCCAGACCACTGTCCCTAGTTGTTGTGATAAAAGTCTGTATTAATTTAAACCTCGGTATGAAATGAATGGTTGTCATTTGATTTCAGGTGAAATTCCAAGTGATCATTTGCCTTTCCCACACTAGACTGCCCATCTGGGCTATTTTTCCCAACAATTTCCTGTATTTCCTTCCTATTACTTGATAGTTTTTCAATTGCCAGGTATAATCTAAGCAAAACAACCTCCCAGTTCCATTATTTATTATAGGAGATTGTTAAGGGGGAAAGTTCTTTTTCCCCAAACAAACATAAACCAGACTCATTTAAGATGATATTTTCTTGAAGCCTAGACAGGCATAGCTAGTTCATACAGTATTTCAGAGTGAAAAAAAATGCAAGTTGAGGCATTTGCTTTAGATTCAGATTATTGCATAAAATATAGACCAATTAATCACAGGGACATTATGTAGGCAAACATACCCCATTGTCATATATGCTTTACATTTGCAGAGCCAAAGTGCCACTTCTAAACAATTTAAACCATAAGTCCCATATGCTGAATTCATGAAATCATTTCCTAATGAAATTTAAATGAAAATCTCATTAATACCCAGAGAGGCAGAGACGCATATGAGAGAATCCCACTGGTTGATTTACTGTGGCATCTGCCATAGACATGAAAAAATAAATCAGAGATTACTTTCAAGCAGAAGAGGAGAGGATAGGTAGATAATTATCTTGGGGCATGCTGGTGAGGGGCATTTACAGCATACACTCATGACTGCAGATGGAAGTGATGCTGAGGGCTGACTGCGACACTTTGATGACACCTAGTAAGCTGTCATCAAGTTGGAAATCTAATTCTCAGGATCCTGTATCAAGTAGTTGGCTATTTTCTTCATGTAATTGTAACTTACAAAAAACTCTCCTTACCATGCTTTATACTCTAAACATTTTATACTTTATACTCAGCAGGACAAAAGGAGTGATTTCCGTGACCTTATGTATGACAGTGCACAATCACTTGCTGTGTAATAAACGCAGCATGTTGCTAATAGGTCAGCTGAAGTTGAAGCCTTTGGACTCATTTAAATTTGATTGAAAATATTTGAAAACTTATTTCAATGTGATCCTCAGAGAGTTAGCCAAGTGATGCTTACCAGCAGAACTGTCCTTTTAGAGTGCGGCATACATGTTTAGTTTTCCTTCTGATTCATACTGCACTGAAAAATTTCATTACAAACAAGTGGCCAACAAATATCTAACTACTTCTGTTCCTGTGAAGTATCACAAAATACTAGAAAACATGAGAAATCTGCTCTAGTGCCTACCCACCACTCTCCGCCATTCAGCATTAAAATATGAAGCTCTATGGAGGAGAAGAAAAATAGGCCCTACACCTCAGATTCATAAGAATGAGAGCTATTCCAGGCATGAACAAATGCTGACACTTCTATTGTGAAGAAAATATACCATTACAAAAGAAATGTCATATATGGTTTCAGAAAGCAAACAAGCAAACAAAACTAACAGTGCAGGATGTGAATTTGTTACTGCATTCACAGTATTATTGTATGGTTTCCTAAACTAATTTGTGGTTACCTGATGAAGAGAGAGGAAAAAAACCCTCCTATCTCTGGCATGTCACCTTTCATTAAAATAGTGTTTGTCTGAGATTCTGTTATTTGCAGTTGCTCATCTGTTAAATTAGAAGTTTTAATTCTTCACAGTTTGTCACCTTTTTAATTCTGGTCTGTTGACACATACTTCCCTGCAAAGTAGAAAATGTTGAAAATGAAATTTAAAAGAATATCAGAAGAGAGAGTAACTAAAGCATTGGTTATTGGCTTCTCTGCACACTATATTAGATGGTTCTGGGAGTCTCAGATAGATGGATGCCATGACACAATTTCTGGATAATGAATCATTTCTGCTTTAGGAAAATGCAGTACTTCACTCTTTGAAAATTGAGAATATTGTATGTTTGGCTTGAAAACGTAGAGGATTAAGCCATTTGTTTTCTTTGAATCTCCAGAAGAAATGGAGTGAATCAGTGATTCTGAATGACATGTGAGGCACTATTGGTAATGTTTGCCCTGTTTGCAATTTGAAGGGAAGTATGCCTCAGCTGCTTTTCTCTTTGTCAAGCTTCTACAGGATCTGGTTCAAACGTCCGTCTTCTTTCCTCAGCCTGGTGTTCCTATATTGCTTCTCAGCAGTGCTGGCCATGGGCTGGACTTACAGCTTAAAACAGTGGTGCTGTATGAATTCTTGTTTTGCATGAAGGAGATATTTCCCCGTTCTGTGCAAACGCAAACATCTGCAATTACTGCAGGGAATATACTTCAGTAATGGGTTTAGGCCAGTGGCAGGGGAAAATCTGAAAGTTTCCAACTTCATTCTGTCTTTGGAACATGCTATATCTGAGTCACTCAAATATGATACCGAAGCATGAGCTTTCACACCAACAAATACCAAATGGAAAACACAGACCACCTGAAAATGCATGGCACATCTGGTCGTGTTGTTGCTTCTCATCTTCATCAAACTTTAATGACGTTGTTGGTGAAATGCAACAGAACACTAATTCCTGATAAGAAAGACTATTTTCTGAAAGTCAGTCCAAAGCTGCTTCCTTGCCTCTTTCTATTAAAGCCAGGAGAAAAAAATAATCCCAATCAGTAATGGGTTTCAGCTAGCTAGATAACTATATGCATGGATGTGTAAAGTAATTACTGAAAGTATAATTTTTTGGCATAATAGAATGCCTGATCTCACTGTAGACTTAGCACTGCATGTGCAGGGCAAGAATGTAGCACTCCTAGCAGCATGAAATACATAAAGGGAGTGATGGGAGAAGAGAAAAAGGCATTCATTTTTATTTACCTATTTATTTTAAGTTTCTGTATAGAAGCTGAATAATTCAGGCAGTAAAGGGAAGTGTACCCTGAAGTACTCTGTAGCTCTTTATCCACAGCATATATAGATTGCATAGAAAATTCTCAGGATATCCACATTCTCAGATGATAAGATTTAAATAAAGAAATGGAAATAAAGGCCTCACTTAAAGCCAGGAATTGCATTCATTTAAAGGGAGGATAGTGAATAGGGGAAAACATATCTGTTTAAATTTCCACTGGAGAGCATGCACAATTCAACTAAACTGACCTAGATCACACCATCAGATCACATGTAAATCCCTGCAGCTCAGATCTATCGGTTCTTGCTCTGTCATTTGTCAGCCCTTTCAACAAGATACTTTCCTTGAATGACAGGCTGAGTTAATACGTAATGAGCTTAATGAAAAAATGCATGTAATAAAGCTACACAGAACATAGTATTTAGAATATTTTAACATTTCTGTTTAGAATTTATGCATCCACATTTTTTCCATGGTTTTGTCTGGTTTTAAGATGGGACTAGACTGAGAAAGCTTTAGGAATGGTTATACAAAAGATATTTCCCTGACTGTAACAAATATGGAATTTAATAACAATCAGTCCTCTGACAAAATTAATTGCAATACTAATTCAACCTTCGTTATTGCTATACTTCTCCTGTCACAGTGAAGAATCAGATTACATCCCTAAAATGCATGCTTCTGGAAATAGAGAATGGAAATTATTCACCAGCTGCATTACCAATTGCTTACTTACAGCCAAACTCAAAATGCCCCCTAGGTGCTTAAAATGCATATAATATGTGACAGTGGGTAGCTAGCTGCTAGCCAGATGTTTCATGCTAGCAGTTAAAGAAAAAAGAAAAAAAAATGGAAAAGTGTCTACAGCATTGGGAAAAGCAATAATTCTATCTCCGGAAATTTAAAGTTAGAAAAAAAGTAAAAAATTGCAATCACTGAGATTGATTTATTTTTCTAGTTTGACTGTGAATTTATTTTACTACTCTTTAAAACCTGAATACTTAAAAGAAGTAAAATGAGAAGGATGCTACTAGTTTTGAAGGGACTTGCTTATGAAAAAGATTCCAAACTTTGACACAGTAATCTGCCTATTAATGAAGGGGAAGTGATACTTTCATTTCCCATGGAGTGGTTTAAATCCCTTCTTTACTCTCATACTAAACTAGTAGAGTGGCAATATACGCTTTGGTGATAAGTTTTATCTTCTTGATGTTTTACAGGTTGTTTAAATAAAAGTAGAGTTTCAGTATATGTAGTTTCTTTAATAAGTAGAATACACATTTTTGGCTGTGGTTATGCCATACTGCTGATAAGATCAAGCAAGAATCCTCTTCTATGACTCCTGAATTTATTTACTTAGGTTTAAAATAATAAATGATGCTTATCCAAGACCTTAGGCAGCATAACACACCATTAATATTACAATAAAGTCTCAACAGTATTAAACTAATCACTCAGTCCGACAGCCTCCTACAGAGAAACCTTCTCATTCTTTCCTTGTGGGAAGAAAACCCTCAATCCTGCCTGCAAAACATTCTCTAAGAAAGTCTGATTCACTTGAGTCTGAAGTAAATCAAAGTATGGAAAGAAAGTAACTTGAGAAACTGGAACTTTTACAGAAATGACTTGATATGTGATTCCTTGCTTATTACCACGAGGAGTGCTTTGGGATCCCAGCTGCCCACTGCTAAATATTTGCTTTTTCCTTTGGATTAGCGACCTGGACAGATCTTCTGCAGAACAGCATGCTGAGATAACTTCTGCTCATTTGTGAGCATTTGCATGAGCAGATCTTTTGTTGGAATGTATGTTTCTTTTATGTTTCAGTCATTCAGCATGGAGATTGGGTCAACTCTCTGTACCGCAGATGATCACATGCATCTTAAAATTTGGTATACATTTTGGATAACATTATTGTTTGGATTTTCATTATACAAGTCAATCAAAGTAAAGTCATTTGGGGGGTATTAGCTCCCAGCTATTAATTATGTCGCTGATCTTCTGGAAAGACAAAAAATGCAGTCAAAGATTAAGAGAATTTCCTACAAATTTATCAGACCTTGGGTGACTTGCTAATATGAGGAGAAAATGAAAGAATGCTCTCATTTGTTTCAGTGATGTATGTATACAGCGACTTTTTCTCTTTTCATTAATAAAAACATTTTGCATGGAAGATCAGTCTGTATTTTTGACTGCTTTAGCTGTAAAGATTATATCTTTACAGGAGGGAGCAGAGAGAGCTTCATTTGTTGGTTCATCATATGCATCTTCTTGAATGACATTTATTAGTTTTATATGAATCCATCATTTTACTTGAAATGACTTCAGTTGTTGCTGCAACAAAAAGTTATGCTGTCTTGATGTGCAGCAGGTCTCTATTTTTTTTTCTTAATTTGCTACCTTAAGTAACATTCCACTAAAATAAGAATAACAAATGTGATTCTTTTCAGAGCCAAACCACTCTAGTTATGACAGAACTTGTTGCCAATATTGACTTTCACAGGTGAGGTTTTCTTCTTCCACTATACCCATTTTCCAATTAATTAAATCAGATGAACACTACAAGAAAATCTATAAAGCCTATGACTGAAGCAGGATTAGATTTCAGTTGTGTTCCCTTAAACTTGCTATCAGATTGCACTGCCTTTTGGGAAGAGTTTTAAAAGCTGCAGATGTGAAGACAGTACAGAATTTGGGCTGCTGACAAGCAGGGCATTCATTAGGGAATATACCTTGAGTTCCACAGAATCTTGCATCTTTTCTGAATAGTGTTTTAGACTTCATGCAACAGAATGAAGCAGGCTGTGTTTTCAGTATCAGCCAAGTGAAAGAGGACCAGAGAAAATCCAGAAACAGTTCTCTTTCTTCAGCCCACGACTGGTTCCTTTTGACCCAAACAGGAGGAAGCAGATCAAGGGATCCACAGGGTGGTGCTGATATCACATTCCCAATACTTCCACTGTTTGATTTCTTTAGAGGCTGCCTCCTCTTGGCATTGGCTGAGCCAGAGCTGTTTTGTTAATCATAATCATCACTAATTTCCTTTCCTGCTGATAGCTGCATGGTAGTTTTGCTGCTGTCATTCTATAGTAATGAAATGTCATTGCAGGTGGTACAAAATGTGGCAAAGTTAAACAGCTGGGGACAAACTGTCTTCTCAGTTACAGCAGTTTGATGGCATGGATTAATTTCAGAAGTGACGCCTCTGTTTTCTCAGAGAAGTTTCCTTTTGCTCCTGTATCACACCAATGGTCTATTCAGTCTCACCAGCTTGGCCTTTCTTCAGAGGATAGGAAATGTGTTCTGCAATATTTGTGCCATACTTGGCTCATAATTCCTTGTTAACTCAATGTTCTTTAGTCCCTGAAACCCTCTTCACAGGAGATGAAATCAACCCAACCTGCTGAGGCAACATTGCTTGCTGCACCCCACAAATGAATCAGAGAACACATGTTGCACATCTTCCCCACCCTATGAAAGCGAAGAGAGCAGAGAAGGAGATATACTCTGCATGACAGCTATGTCCCATACTATCTCCTTGAGCAGCAGAGCCCTTATCTGCACTGAGTCCGACAGCTCTTTCCAGTTAACAGACGAAGTCAAAGCAATTGCAATCTGTTCATGGAAACTCAAGCTCAGAAAGGAGAAAAGGGGAAAAAAGAGCCCCAGAACTGTGTGTCATAAAACTGCAAAGCAACAATTATAGTCCTAATATTAATTATCTCATCTCAAATGATTTCCCAAGGTACTTAACTTTTGAAGGATTCTTTCATTTGGCAAACAATTTTTAAAGGGAAAAATTCACTACACTACTTTTATAGTAGCCACCGCTGCCTGGAATTTTTTCAAGTGAATTCCAAGAGCTGGTTCATCATGTCCACTGTGGGAATAATCTACCAGGGGACTCCATTTCCACAGCAATATTGCTCACCGGCTTCTGAGCAGAGAGAACACACTTCTAATGGTGCTATAGAAACCTCCTGGGCCATTTTATGGAGTCATTGCACTCAATCTATGCTTAGAAAAATATTGCTCTCTTGCAAAGGAAATAAAACCAGGAAAAAAAGCTTATAGTGAGACCATATATCTTTTTTTCCAATTTTCTATGCAGATCAATACAAACTGTTCATGTTGATTGAATGTTATAATTCTTTGCCCAGTTCAGATCAAAACCATAAAACTTAATACACTGAAAGTCACCCAATCTTACTTTAAATGTCAAACTTTTTTCTTTTGTAATGCATTAATTAATCTTGCCGTCTACTTCGTAGATAGGAACCATCATTTACATTCCCATTTGCACAGTCTGTGGGAGCTTGTTAGATGAATTCACATTTTATAACTTTCCTGAAGTTTCATTTTGATGGCAGCAGAGCTTGATAGTTTGCTTCCTATATCCTTCTTAGGTCAAAAGATTACAGCCTTCATAGGAAATGTATTCTGCAAGCTGGATTTTACAGTATTATGGAAGGCATTAATGTGTTTTTTCACAGAACAAAGTAAATATAGAGCCTATTTAAAATATTGTTGAAACACTGAAATGAAGGGCCAGCACTCTCCTCCTTTTATTTTTATTTTTCTTCTTCTTTTTTTTTTCCTTTCTTTTCTTTTGGTATTCAGATGAGCAAATTAAGAAGCAACAGTAGGAAATGTTATAGGCAATGCAGAGCCTTCCATGGGGAAGAAACAGGTCTGGAAGATCTCTTGAATCTTCTTCTGGACTCATTCTTTGTAATTATTTTCCACAACGTAGAATCAACCCTCATCCTTAAGATTTCAGATATTCTGACTAATTACCTTCCCTCTGCAAGTGTGCATGCTTAATTTCACACTAGGGCATGGCTGGCAGAAAGAGAAGTAAGCATTACTGAGAAGGTGAATGAGATACATAGAGTAAATATACAACTGCTGACAAAGTGCATCCAAAGTTTCAGTGGTTCCAAAATAGAATGGTTAGTACAGACTTATATGTAGTCCCAGTGGCATCTGTTAATCTGAAGCTTTCTGCCATAGCAAGCTCTTCAAGACCTTCCCAACTGTTTTTCTTTCCTAGAAATGTGAACCCATTGTCATTGGTGTGATTTTCTTTTCCAGTCTTTGCACCTCTTTGATCTTACAGTTATCTGAGTTCACAATATCTTTCCTTTTGTGGCCATTTAAAGAAAAGATGCTTCCCTCTCTACAGCACTCATCAAATCAAACCATGTGAGGGGTTTGCGTCTGCTTCACGATAGTTTACGCAGTGGGATGTTCTCAAAGTTGACTGTGAAATAGCTGACTTTCAATACTAAAATAATAATCTCCTCTCTTTTGGGAGACACTTTGGACTCTCTGGGATGGAGTAATGTGGCAACATTTCAGAAATGCCCTTTTCTTAAGAAAAGGATCCAATAAAAATCTTAGTTAAAAGCCTCTATTAAAAGCTTTCAGGGAGAAACAAACCAGAGTGATTTGAAGATCAGGGATGCATAAGCTCCATGGTAGGTGTTAATTGTCATCATGGCAAAGACTCTTCCTCTATTTTATTTTTTCATGGTGAACATTTTATGGGCAATGAACCACAGGAAATAACTGCTTCTGATTATAATGAAAACACTGAAACCTCTTAAATTATGGCATCAGGCAGGAGCAGCACTGATGTAATTACTATGTTAATGATCAAGTAATATTTAAGTACTCCTGTGTGATTTTCTAGTATTTTTTAGTACTCATCTCTAATGTCCTGTGGAGGGTTTAAGAGCTGTTTCCATTCTCCTGCTGGGTGCCCTTGCAGAGAGTTTGATGGCTGCTGCTAGCCCTGGTTAGGTCTCGCAGCAGGGGCCAGAACTCCCATTGCTCCATTGCTCTTCTTCCTGTGCACTGTGTTGTGGAGTTAGCCACAATCCCCTCTTACAGTCCTTTCACTATAGTCTAAAGAGACTCCAGAGCACCGATTAGGTTAGGTCTTTTCATAGGAGACGGTCTCATTTTTCCTGTCCCTGAAACTTTTAACGTTGAAGGCAGGGCTGGGAGACAAAGGGCAAAAAATCATCAAGGACAATTTTGTGAGGAAATGACTGCAGCCACATCCCCATGCTCCTGAACTTTTGCTACACTACGTGCAATTCTTGAAATATCCTTGGAAACCTAGCAGCCACTAATTTTTAATGATGAGCATTAACGTATCTAGGTAGATATGTTGAGATGGAAAAATGGAATGCAATTGTGATTTGAATCTGACAGCTGCTTCTCCACCACACCTGCTACAGAGCTACCTTAACACTAACTGTCCTTCACCTGTCTGACAACTGTGAGCTGAAGGCTAACAACTATTTATTTGGAAAACGATATACTGATATTACTAAAATTAATTTTTTTTTAGTCCAAGACACATTTCTGAAGATGGCAGTCTATGAAGGTTTATAGCTAATTAACATTAACTGGAACTACTCATGGCAAGCTGCCCTGCAGCATTTCTGTCTGCCTTTCTCATCTACAACTCTTCTGTTCCTGTTTGATACAACAATAGCAGTTAGTGATTGCGGAGGCAGCCAAGTACACAGCCTCCACTGGGATCAAGGAGGATGGAGACCTTATCCCCATGAGGCTGAGAAACAGAAAGCAGAGAATCACAGTGAGAGAAAATTCAATAACATCAACACCAATATGAAAAAGAGAGAAGGAATCAATAGTAATGACATGTAATTTTGAAATTTAAGATCAGAAGGAGTTTAATTGATCAGTTTAGGGACTTAGTGAGAAAATAATCGAACAAGTTTTCTTAATGACACATATCTGTGACAAGCTGAAAATCTTTAATAGTTCGACAAGGATGATTATGTGCCTAAACCATAGAGGAGAGAGGCCAGGAACTGTAAGCAGACTTCTGCTGTTACTGCTCAAGCTCAGCAGCTGATCAGCTGTACCACACCACACTAGTTGTAGCCTGAATTTGCTGGAAGAGTACCTGGCACTTATCATCCATGTGTCTGTCTACAGCTCCAACTTTTTTAACCAAACTCCTTATGTGCCTTGACCAAACAAAATTTGGTGAGAAATCTGAGAAGCCACACTATCCTTCAAAGATACCTTTTGTTGATAGTTCTCTTCATAGGTCAGGTATGTAGCTTCACAGGAATTTCTGATGAGCGATATTCACTGCTTCTCTCTTCTGCAGGCCAATGCGAGCACGTTCTGGAGGCATAAGTAATCCCAAAAAACAGGTGAGCAGCACACCAAACCGCAACCAAGATACCTGTGACATTTTCTTATGACCAAGAAATATAGTTCAAGTACAAGTATTTGAGAGTGCTAAATGATAACTGAATTTAGAGTTACTGTAGCTAGTGCTAATTGCCTTTATTTCTCTAATACACAATGACCATAAATGACCATGCTACTTTTAGTGTTAGTGCTTTCCCCTCAAATGCTATCCAGCAATAGTACTCTCAACAGCTAGTTTGTAAATATGTGTTACTTTTTTTCATTTTCAATAAGTAATCTCACTCTAAGCAGAGGTATATATTTTCTGTGCTTACAGATTCTTCAGTCTTGCTCAGTTTTTCAGGAAACAGCTCAGTCCTTTACATTAAATGGATTTTGTAAGGATTTGTTCAGGGCACACATTGTAAGTACTATCATAAATACAGGATTTTGAATTTTAGCAGTAGTTCAGGAGGCCCATAAGTTTGTTTCAAACAATATTTAATAACACACTTAAATACTTCTGAAGATGTATTGCAATTAGATGCATCTCTGAACCTTTCAGTTAAACATTTGCGTGCAAATGTAAAGGAAAATTTTTCACTCAACAGTTTTTCCATTCATCATCTGAGACTAATAAACATTCAAATAAATGTCCAATAAGGAGTCATTAGAGCTATATTAAATCCATAGGGTGAAGTGCTGTAGCTTGTACTTCTTGTGGACAGAGTTCCTACTGACTGAATGGAAGCTTTGACTGTATATGAATTGGAGGACTTGTCTCAAAAGTAGCTTAAAAAGCTGTTATGAGAAAACGTGCATGATATTGCAGCTGAGTTTGAAACCAGACATTTTATGCTTTACCTATTACTTGGACTTTAAGCCATAAGCTTTCATTGCCTCTGCATTCTTTTTTTTCTTTCACAGATCATCATCTTTAAAACAGCTAAAGAGGAAACCTAATCATAAATTACTGTTATTCTAGAAACTGGTATTTAGATTTCTTTTTAACCTAAGTACTTCCAAAAACCTTCATGGTTCTGAAGATCCTAATGTTGATCTCTATTCTTTTTTTCTTGCTATGACCTAGTTCTTGAATAAAAGTATCACCCTGCTCTAAAAAAAGGATGTTAAAAATCTCTCTCAAAATGGAAGAAAATCTGTTAAAACTGGGGAGATACTGAGCTCAGTGGACTTAGAAGAGAGACTTGTAAAATTTCTCTTCTTGAAAAACACAATTTATTTCCAACATATGTCTTTCCTCATTTTAAAGAAATAGAATTAGCATCTTATCTACTAATCTATAATTATCTTAACTACTAATCTTTAACACTGACGGTGATTGGGTAAAATATCTTTATTTCTACCATTAAATTAAAAGTACTATTGCTAAATTAAGAAATATTTCAATTCAAAATGCAATGTCATTTTACAAAACAATAAACAACAACAAAACAAACAAACAACAGAACACCAAACACAAATACTCTTTCATATTTTTGAGAATGTGTTTCCTTTTCAAGAATTATGAAAATTGTATTGAATATAGACATATTAATATCAGCTGCAAACAATTCTGCTTAATTTAACTACAGCATTTTAATATAGCTGAGAAAGTTATAAAGATCGGAAAAATATGTAGCTGTACATTTGTGACATGTCACTTAAAGATTTGTATTGAACAACTTCATAACTGGATGTGATGTCTCTCTATTTATTAGTTCATGTTGAATCTTTCTCCCATGAACAGTTACACTGTCCCAAGTATTTTTATTTGATCAGTATCAGATATAAGATCTATAGATTTTGTTCTTCCACATCCCTTCTGATCCACTAAGATGGTGTTCAGACATCCTCTACATCACTTGTCTGCAAGCAGTAGCTTTTCAGCTTTAAAGAACAAATATTTTCTGCTAAAGTTGAAGTGACAAAAATATATGTACATAGTTTTATTATTCTTGTGAGACTTTAAGCTAATAATTTGAATTTGAAAAAAGGGCTCAGTCCCTTTTAAAATTTAATACTTGTAGTTAAGAACATTTTGGTACAGCAATAGTCCTTGAAATGTTCAAACGCTTTTGAGACTTGGGTCCTGAATTACCACTTTAAAAAAAGGAATTACTCTTTCGTTTTTCTTCAGATAATGTTGTTCAGTTTAGACTGCATAATCCACAAATGCCTCACTGAGGCTCCCAAGTAGAGTTCACACTTGCTATTTAAATGAGTGTTTTTGAGCTTGTTATGTAGAGTGGCATTTGAGCTCTCTCAGCCTAGAGCTCTGGAAGGTGAATGACTTGCACAAGGACTTCATAGCATTATTTTCAATTTACCTTCAATCTCCCTCAAGCCTTAAAAATATCAATTTCACTATAACAAGAGTTTAGCCTTTCACATGGAAAGCTCACAAGCCCTTAGTTTTCAAAAGGCCAATTTAACAAGAACAAGAAAAACCACAACAGAAAGTTGTAATGTTTAACTTGCAAGGGTACTGCAGTTAGTGGAAACTCTTGGTTTTCTCCAAATATGACATTGGAAGTTTATATCTTAAACATTATTTATACAACTGATACATGTGGATATGGATATATCTGAGACTGAATCCTGCCATAGTTTGCTAAGCTCTAGGAAAACTGAATGAAGGAGCTTTGACTTTTTAGCTAAGAAAAGACTTGAAGATACTATCTGGAGAAGAAAGGCACCAACCTGGCTGAGTGCATGGCTCATTGGATGGCTGGCTTGAAACACCCCCTGATAGGTTTCACTTCAAGGTTTTGGGAAATATCCAGCTACTGTTCTCTAATAGAATAGTTAGTAATTGTTTCCTTAATAAATAACTAACATTAATCTCAAAAAATGTCTTGAATAGTTTGCATGCCCACTCTTAAATACGAATGGGGAAACCGAGGCCGCAGAGCAGTAGCATGCCTAGGGTTACAGTTTGCCAGCTGTGCTGAAGTCTGGCTCAGCAGTTTCCTTGTCAGCACTCTTGCCTTAACACAAGGGCAATGCTTGTAGTAAACGTCACTTCTTTTTTGGTAAGGAGCTTACGCTGGTGTTCCTTAAAAAAGGAGCTCTGTTAGTGTGCTATGGTGCACAAGAATAGGCTTAAAAGCAACAGCTAGTTCTAAAGTTTGGGTAGCAGGTAAAGATTTCTAGTTATCTGGTCAAACCCCACAACCTAATGTTTTCACAATGATTTTGTTAAAGTAGTACTGTAACTTAGGGAGAGTTTCTGTGCAGTTATGGACACATATCCATAATTTGACAGCATTTGTAGGACTTGCCATAGAACAATTGTACAAATACTAACCAGCACTAGTTATACAGTTAGTCTTGAACTGCGTTTGGTTAAGTCAAACTCAGTATTCTATAATGAAAATGTTTAAAGCATTTTTGAAGAAATGGATAAGAGAACATAAGTCACAAAAATTCAACTAATAAAGCACACCATTGATTCACCAAGGACAGTGATGGTAAAACATGCCATACTTTTCGTTCGTGAGAAGAATTACTCTGTGGGCTTGTGCCAAACTGTAGCCTTATTTGTCTGTACTCTGCTAACCCAGCTAATATGTATCTCATGAGACACTGTGGGCTAAGCTGAAGAACACTATAAGAATAGCAAGAAAGGTAAGCTTCTAGCTAATGGAAAGCTAATGATAAGTCATATAAAGTGGGAATAATTATGTTGCAGAGAAGTTATTAGTAAAGGGGTTGACCTCGCATTCTATCTCAGTCAGTATTTCCATTAATTATATGGCAAAGTAAAAGCATACTTTTGAAATTGATAATGATATGAAGCTGAAAATCTTCAACGCAGAAGTAAACATCAGAAGGATACGGAATGCACTTAAGGATTTATATCATAATAAAGAAGGATTTTATTATTTGGTTTTTATCCTAAATTCAGCAAAATTAAAGCCTCATTCAGTCCTGCGCTGTTTGGTTTTGTATTGAGTTCCCATTACTACAAGGCTTGAGAACTACAAATTCCTAAAAAGTCTTACGCTGGAGTTTTTGAAGCATTAGCTCATATTTACAAGGTCATGTTTGTAATGATCTCAGTGGATCTATAAATACAATGACTGTAAGCATTAGCACGTATTTCCCAGAAACCAGGTAAAACATTACTAGAACACCAGATCAGCAAGCAAGATTGAACAGCTAAACATAGCTTGCAGAATGCTCGACTCAGAAGAAATATTTTGATTCTTAAAACCCAGCTTATTTTCAGGTTTACCACTCATTTAAGATAGTATGAATCCACCCCAGCAAGCATTTTTAGTGGTATAAAATCCTACAGCCTCACACTAAGCCTACCAGGTAGTTTTAGTGTTCCATCCTCTATGCTAACTCAGCCAGCTGACCTTCCATCTACAAAAGAACTGAATCACCCTTCTGCTCTCCTTTTGAGCATCAGGTTTGGGTCCAGCTGATGAAGCTTCTTGCTCTCTAATGGCTGCACCAACAGGCAGAAATAGTTTGGGCTGTGTGATAATTATAAAATTTCTATATGATTAAAACATTTGTAATAAGCCTGATTCAGACCAGCCATCGTGCTCTGTCCCTTTCATCTGTGCGTACTGTGAAAGAGTGTGATCCATCTAAAGTCACAGAGACTAAAGCCTGGGGAAACATTCCAGTGGAATGTCCACCTTCAGTGTGAGGTCTTACAGAAAAAGCACAGCTACTTTAAGTTTCCCTCTTAAACTAATGCTTTGAAAAGTTTCTACATTATTTCTGTTTTAACTGTTTTAAGTTCCATCTGTCACGTCTAATATATTGGAAGGTTGGTAAGGGAATTAATAAAAGCAGGCTATTGATCAGGCATGTGCCTTGTAATAAGGACCTGCAATAATTTGACTAGCAATTATAGTTTCTAAGAGAATCACCCCATACATAATCTGTGTGATTTCTAGAATTTTCTGCTCCCTGAATTTGCTGCATAATGATTCACAAACAAGGCAGTTCATAGACCTAAATAAATTCTTATCCGTCTTTCTAGGATCAAGACTATATGTGATTAAACTTAAGAGTAGATATGAGTATATACTACTCCCCTTCTTGGAGAAAAAAAAAAAAAGTGAAAGCTGTTCAATATATTTTTCCCATTCTTTTATTCTTCCTTCCTCCATATTCCCCATTGTATTTTACTTGCTCTCCTTCAAGTTCCCAGGCTGGCAGCTGGATGTGCTCTTTAGTTAACTCTGCTGTACTATTAAGGACTTTGCATCAATAAGGAGATGAAAATAATAGTGATTAAGACTCAAAAATGTCTAACGAGACTACAGTGGTGAACTGGGGAGAGCAATGAGAACACTTCTCAAAAAATGCACAAATTATTTACTTAAATGCAGGTCACAGTTACCACTCATTCTCTAAAAATCACTGTCCTGTATTAAATGTTCTCTTTGTTTCATGAGAGTTTTTCTCTTTCAAATAGATTTAGATTTCCCTGTGATCCTGTTAGCCTTCAAATGATGAAGAAATAAAGTAAAAATGGATCAGTTGTAAAATTCACTATTAAATTGACTGTGCTTATGCTGACAGTGCTGATACAGAGCCTGTATTTATGTACAATGAAGCTAGTGTTTGAAATTAATGATCTAGCTGAGGTAGCAGTGTATTTTAGGCATGGTGTTTTTGATTGGATGAATAATATCACTTGTTTACTTTTAAATACTTAAGTAGAGATGACAGCATTGTAAATGAATCATATGTGGTCTGCTCCAAAAGTAATGCACTGCGAGCTAGTAGGTGGTGCATTACATTGTGGCAGTAGTGTCCTGAAAGACAAGCTGTGATCTGGACGGCCTTGCACATCTTCATGGGTGTGTTTATTTCCTTGTTACAAGTAGGCATTATTTTTGGAATGACGTACATATAACGATCTCAAGAAATGATGGGATGTTGACTTCTGAATCCCTTTGTGGATAAAAATTAATGCAAGTAGGATAAGAATGGGTAACTTTATCAGCAAAATGATAGAATAAAATTCTAATGAAATAATTAACATTCATAATGGTGCTAATGTTGTTCTCACAAAAATATTCTTGAAATATAATACTGACTGTGTCTTTCCTATTATGGATTCTTTTGTGGTTGATGCATAGACAAAATTCATTATCCTCCCATTGTGGCTATATAATGCATAGTTCCAAACTGGCATCCTAATCCAGATTTATCTATTCTGTCATGTATTACATTCACTTGTTTATTGTACATTTAGTACACCTGATTGTATGGTATTTCCTTTGTTGTATTTCACAAACTAACAACAACTTATTAATATCTCTGGAAAAATTTGTATGTGTAATTATATATATACACTCAGGCATACCTATTTCTATATATGCAGAAAAAACCCACACGATTTAAAGCATAATTTTGATCTTCACTTTACTCAAACAGTCATGAGTGAGGCGATATGCTCAGGTTCAAAAGATTTTCACTGAAAGCTGGATCCTACTGTTTCAGGGCTGGAGAGACCCAGAAAAGCATGCAGTGAATACGCACTTCCCTGTGCACAGGAGTCACGAGCCTAACACCAGACTTGTTGCAGAGTGAGGAATTTTGCAATTGTCCCTGCAACAAAGCTCAGGTACTCTGAGGTGTCTGTATATGCATTAGGAGAGGTTTGGAAATTATTTCAGTTATTTGATAAGCACCAGGAGATGGAGCTCCAGACTACTCAGCATAATTTCTGGTGTTAGAGTAATGAAACGTTACTTCTGCAAGGTTAAATGCTTCCTTCTTTTCAGCTTATCATTTACAGGATTTCTTTGAGTGAGCTCCATATTTATGGGAATAAACTGCTTCTTCTTTGAATAATTGCATTAACCCTGGGGAGTAATTGCTAATGTTCTCCTTCATGGATCTATAGCCTAAAGTTTTTTTTTTTTTTTTGTTTTGTTTTTTAAGTGGATAGGGACAAATCAGAACAAGCATTGATATAGAGAGTTTTTTTTGGAGGGGATAATGCTTGTATTATACACTTATTTTAATTTTAGTTTATTCCAAGCTTTTGGGCGTGCCCCAAAAAGTAAAATTCCTTGAAAAACTCCTACGAAAACTTGCTTCTTTCTTACTAACTCGCAATAGAAAAAGAAATCCTGTATTTCTTTGCATAAAAGAACAGTGGTTAGAAAAGAGAGAAGGAAATCATCATGAAGGTTGGTTCTCTACAATCTTAGTATTCCTTCACTAATGTTTAAAAAATGCTGAATTTTGGGCATTCTAATAATTTCAGTCCCTATATAATTCCTGTTGTAGCAAAAAGCAGTGAGCTTTTCTGTCTGATGAATGGCCATCTGTGAACATCTCAACAGATCACTACTCCATCATGTGAAATGAAAATGCTACTCTGATAAATCACTTAAAAAGCAAACCCCCCCATAAAACTGAAATGGCTGAACCGTGGTACAGCCTCCCATCTCGAGAGAAGTCTAATTTAGCAGTAAACCTTATTTTTAATTGGTATTTAAGTTTTAAGTGTATGCACATGCTTTGATCTCTAATGAGGTTTTTGATACTGATCAGGGAGATGGTGTCCAACATCCTGGTGTTGCAGGTTTCTCCAAGCATGAATAAATTACATTGCTATTAACATTTCTCCAGTAAAACAGATACATGTTGAGAATAAAACCTTTAAAAGATATAAAGAAGCTTAAGAGCATAATTCCTGCTGACTTTTTATGTATCTGTGAATATTCTTCCTTTCTATTTATGTGTCGTCCTATATTATGTAAGCACAGAAAAAAAAGGTAAAAAAAACCACAACAAAAGATCTTGCATTTATGTTATCATGCTTCAAAACTGTGACTTAAGTTCTAGAAAAAATTTACTATGGAAGAGCTTTATGCTAGTCATAAACTTTTGACATAGGAAATATGTGGAATACCAATTACAAGCTGTTCAGAAATATCCCTTGACATTTTTAGAGTGCAGTGTGAGAAGGGTTCACCTTTTTCTCGTATTTAATTATGACTTTTTCAAATAGGATGCACCAACTCAATGGGAGTAACCACACTTACACCAGTAAGGAAAGGTAATGTAAGGCTTTTATGATGAGTGAAGGGAATCAACGTGTCTTTGGGCTGAAATGGTTATCAGTTTTTAGATCTATCACCCTTATGGAAGTTTTTCAATGGGTATAAAGATATTAAGATATTTACAACCAACATATATCATATTGAATGGATTATATAGAAAGGAGGAAAAATGGTAACATGCTCAACATCCAGAATATAGCACTTTTATTAAATGTCTAAAATAGGGCAGCTATTAAATAATTTAAATCAGAGTGTCTCACCAGGGATAGTATCATGAAGTCCTGCTGTAAGCGTAGTATTCCTTCTTCATGTTTCTTAAACCGCATTTGCCAATATCCAGAGGAGTTTCCATTTTGATAAAAACTTTTCCTCTACGCTTTGCTTATCTACAAATACAAAACAAGAGCAAACAAAACATTAGTTTCCTCATTTCTGAAACTCATTGAGTGGCCATTTCTGCTTCCAGAACTGTGAGAAGAAGCTTTATTGTGAAGATGACACATTGCCGTCACAGCCTTGTTACAGTAGCAGTCTGAAACATACTGGTTAGAATTTTCATTTCTGATATTAGTTGACATCATCACAAATTGTCTGTTGTGTTTTCCAGACTAATAAATGAAAACACAGTGAAGTAATAAAAATAGTTATTTAATGCATACAGTCATAAACTCGCAGAGAAAACAGTGAGCTTCAGAACATAGAGAATATTTGACCCCCGACATTTGGGGAGAATTGGGACATCAGAAGCACCTTTGAAATCCCCTAATGTGTCACCTCACTGAATTGCATGAGAAGTTCTATTACACAGAGTTTTGTATGGATGTTATACATGGGCTGTTTTTTAGTTGCTGGAAATTTCTACTGGAAAACTTCTGCCAAGATTAACAAAAACTATCAATGTGATATTTATTACTGCGAGAGTTTGCTCTGGAGGCTTAATGCAGCAATCTCATCATCAAAGGAAAGAAATGTGCCTGATGGCCTATACCAGTAAGAAGAAAAGGAATTTCAAATCCCTACTATGAATTTCTTAAAGCAATGTGAAACTGAACATTCATGTACTGCATGAAGTAGTGACAATCAGAAAATCTTACTTTTAATGTGTGCAGAGGTTGCCCAAAATTTGTTCTGCTGTAGATAAGAGGTATCGGAAAGATGGCTGCTCTCAGTTCTGGTGATTGCAAGGAGGTCAAGTGTACAAAATATTGCCACGCTTCAACTTCAGAAATACAATGCAGTCATGAACAGAAAAGACTTCTCTGGTCTGTACAGTTGTAAATGCTCCCTCTGTATCTTTCCCATGAGACAAATCTCTGTATCTAAATGCAAAACTATGAGAATTCCTGTTTCAATGTGATAACAGAATGACAGGGAAGTGCTCTTGTTATTTCTGGAGAAGAGGGGGGATATTTATAGATTATGCCTGGTAGCAACTTCTATAATTAATGTTGAAAAGTTGTTAGCATTGTAACTCCTTATTTTCAGCCACTCCAACTTTATGAAACAACTCCCCTTTGTGCTGCAATTTTCAACCTGAATTTATGCCAATGTCAACATTTTAAAGCATGAAGAAAAATTCTTCCATTTTCTCAAGAAGAAGGGACCGAAATTATATACTTACACGAGTGACTGCTCTAAGCAGCTCTCTGCTCCATCTAGCTGTAGTTTGAATGGTACAGTTTTACGAACGACTGGATCATGCCAATGCCCAAAACTTTGGTGTATGGGAGACTGGATTTGACTTTTTAATGTACATGACAAATAACACATACCAAATGAGCATATGCATATAGCTGAGTTCATGTTCAATCCTTTTACCCATATGTAATAGCAGATATTCAGGGAATTGATATGGAGATTTACTTTTCCCTACACTTCTTATGAGAATTTTTGTTGATTTAGGAAGCACAGATAAAATTTAGGAAGACCTACATTTAATCTCCTAGCTCTCCTCTTTAACTAACCCTAACATGCCTCACACACCAATAATTCTAGTTACCTGTATCATTTAGTTGGATACACTGACACTTGATAAAAAAAAAAAAAAAAAAAAAAAAAAAATTACAGGAGCCCACAAACACAATTTTACCAACAATAAAAGGAGAAATGCATTGCTTAGCAGATTGACAGAAATCAAACTGCTCCCTTTTAATTCCTGGGATCATTAAAAAGAATTGATTACACCAATTCACTTTTTTTCATTTTTATATACATACATATTTAAAAGTGCTCAAAAAAACTGCTTCCATACTCAATGGCATCTTTGCCTTTCAGACATTCAGCAAATATTAAGGCCAAAGTCTCAAGTGTGTTTTAAATAACTGGCTACAGTTCTCCTGCTCTGCCTGTCATTCCTCTTTACCTCCAATGTCTGTGCTGCTCATTTGAAATTGGTAAAAACTGAAAGAAGAAAAGACTAACACTAGTTTGAGCCATTCTTCCCAGTCTGATCTGCTGCTTTTAACAGCCTAGGCTTTGAAGATATACTGCTTATTGCTCATTCTATGATCAGTGTCACTCAAATGTATCAGAAACAGATTATTATTAGTGTAATTCCAGAACCCTTGTATTCTCTTGTATATTTTTCCATGCTTTTGTACAATGAAAATGTGCCAATGGTCCAGCAGGGTCCACTAATTCCCTGTTAAGCTGGGAGCCATATAAATAAAATACAAATATGGATATAAAGGAGTCATAATCTTGGATAATTATAAGATACAACAAACATGAAAAAAACACCATCTTGAATAACAGAAACTTTAGCTTCATTTTACACAGAGCAGTTATACATATAATGACCACCAAAGGCAAACCCATTGATACCTGGCACTCAGGAAAGGGAAAATACAGCTTTACTAACCCAAAGACGATTAATATCTTAGCATACAGTTCAATTTTCTATTTTTTTTCTCAGGCACCTCATTGTCACAAAGCGTCTTGATGAATAAATAGGTGGTAATTTAGACAAGGTGCTTTTAAAAGACCTGGAGCAGGCTGGATGCGGACCTTCAGTAGAAGTTGAGGAGTCAGTCATCTTACCTCCTCATTAACTTGCACAGAGTTGCTGCCTGTATCACGGATACCTAGAAACCTTTGTAAATCCGGCCTAAATAATTTCTACAGTTTTCACCTGAGATAAAAAGACACGATAATAATGATTATGTTCTGTGATAGTTTTCCTCTTAAGCTCCTCAGATATCTCCTTAATGATCTTTCTGTATTCAGGATTGGTTCATGTAGCCCAGAAAAAAATGAACAGGTGATGCCTACAGTGCAACTTTTTGCTTTTATAAATGAACAGCTGAGTGAAGCAAAAACTGGCCCCTTTTCCTAATACATGGTGTGAGTAGAAACATGGTCAAATGAGAGAAACAAAACATCAGAACTAAATAGTGGATGCAACCTCTCCCACATGGTCTAAGCAGAGAGATCCACAAACGACATTTGAACAATAATCTATTGCCAGTTTCCAGGCAAAGAAACACTCAGAAAACTTCTAAAGTCAGTATACAGGGCTTCAAAGAATGATATTTCCCATAAATTATACAGCATAACCTTAACGATAGGAAATATGTATCAGTGGAATTAAACAGCAGTGCTCAGGAAGACTTCATGCCAGCTGTTTCAGATTGATTGTAGCCAGAGGTTAAGCCAAAGGCTGAGCCCATCTCTGCTGAGCAACAAGCCATGTACATGAGGCTCACTTCTGAAGTCTCTAATTTCTCTGGTTAGATCAGAGCATACACTGGACTCACTGAACTCCATGCTTGCTGGTGTTTTCTAGCAGATGTGAGAGAAAGCTAGTGTTAAATTATCCCTTTTAAAATCCTTTTATGTTTATTGATCGGCATTTGTTTAAGAACCTCTCAGGGAATAGTCACAAGCTTGCATAAGTAAGTGTTTAAAAAAAAAAAAAAAGTACTCTGGTGTGAGTGAGCATCAGCCACTCAGTGGACTAAATCCTGATTATTTTACTCAAATTAGGTAGTAACTCTGTGTACAAAAGAAAGTAGTGGCTATTGGAATAAGGGGCTTCTGAAGTGATGCAGGATTGAACACAACAGCATCTTCACTTTTATTTTTAATCTAGTTTAAGGGTGTTGGCTTACATATGCAAACTTGTAAACTTTTCTAATGCATGAGGACAGTGGTGGTGTTGTCATTTGATATTCCATTAAATGACAGGCAGATGGTTCTGTTTCAGTGGGAAAACTGACCTTTTCCTGTATTTTTTTTTCTTGCTACCATCAGTAGGAGATGCCCGCTGAACTCTAAAAGCTTCAACCTTTTATTTCCCTCTAATGAAAATGCTACTTACTTCATTAGAATGATAGTAGGCTTACAGAAGTAGATTTTCTACATGGAATTAATATGACATGTTGTAGGGTGAATAACCTAAAAGAGTGGTACTCAGAGAAAACAGTGAGGAAAGTGATATGTTTTGCTAGGCTTATCTGGAAAGGCTCACCTTTCACAGATGGTTGAGATTCACCAATAACTCCACAGGAGAGGAATCTCCAAAAAAAGATCCTTCCCCAGTGGTGGTCAGCCCTTAAATGGGGTCTGGGAGAGGTGGAGCCAGACTGCACCCCTTCCATCACACAGGTACACTGCCTTCACCTGTGCTCCTGCAGCTGACTCAGTGCTCACCTCAGGTGATCCATCAGTGGTTCAGGCTGTGATTCAACAGTTCCCATACAGACATATGTGTTTATCATGTCACTTCTAGATATTCTTCCTGATTGAATTAATTTGTTATTATTCTTTCAATTATACGCACAAGACAGATTAAATATTGCTAGATCATCATCACCTTTATATACAAGAAAATAAAACAGCTTCCAAATAACAATCATAGTTTACTGTTGATATGGCTGTCATTCCACATGACTTGCTTTCAAGACCTGAGTCCTGCTTTCAACACTGTGCCCTGGTATTTAGTTGTAGACATATTCTTGCTGCTACAAAGCAGTGAAACTGGAGGTTGATGGGAAAAAAGGCAGATCTGCAGCTTCCCAAGAGCTATGATACACTCTATTACAGGATACTGAGTTATAAATGATGTTATCTCCTATTAGAATTCTCATTCTAATAATTCTAGGAAAACAGCTTCAGTTTAACAAGTGGTGAAGTTTCTCCCATGTGGCTTTAAGATCACTAGAGAATATTTCTTGACAGGTTCAGTTCGATGGCTTCCTGTTGTTCAAAACTGCATCTCCTGACAGTGATGTACACGGCTTACTGAGTTTTATAAAGGCAGTTTGCAAGTGGTTTGTGAGGAACATATGCATTACAACTTGCACATATTCCCAACTTCATCTACCTCAAACAAGGATTTTCTAAAAGTAAAGAACTACAAATATGTTTCAGAGTAGTTTTCAGAAGTCTAATGCCACAAGTTCTGTTGCATGAAAATGGACAAAATAAACCTTAAGTGCTTCTTTGTGGCCTATAGTTTATGTTAATCCAATTATAACTTCTGTACCTAACATTGCACAAGTCTGCTTTAGAGATATCTGTCCAGATTGATCTGAGAAAAAATACATTAGATCACTCATGTTATTACAATAAACACGATGCATTAAAATAATGACAGCAGCCTGTCAGAAAACCACAAAATCAAAGACTTTCAGAGGGGAGGTTGTAATGTCATTTTTAACACACCCAACAGAGAGATTACAGCTTTTGTAGAAGATGAAATTATATGCTTTTTTGAGACTCCCTAATAAAGAATCACTCAGGCACATTGTAATGGTTTCAAAATTACATGGTAGTTTAATCCTTTGCATTTGTCTTTGTATTATGTAACTTAGACTTCTATCAACATTTCAACCCCATATCTTAGACAACTTATTATCTTTACTCTTCTTTTTCATAACAGTAGTGGTGTTTGGCAGAAAACTCTGTTCTAGAGACACAGCTTGTACTCTGGGGGAAACAAATTATGTTTTGGTTTAAGCTTCTGTTCTACACCACTGCTGAAGTATTTTTTAGATGCATTATCAAAGGACTTTGAAAATTATGTCTTAAAAATTCAAGTCATCTGAGCAGTTAACTAACAATTACTCCAGACGTTGGTGGAAGGTATAGGTTTAGGACACATTCATTTATAATTCCTGATTATCCTGTTAAAAATTCATAGTCCCATGTTTCTTACTAATCATTCACTCAATGGGAAGAACCAAACCAGAAAATCACTGCATAAATACAGTAAAATAACTGACATCAACATGTCACTCAGTGTGTTCATTGAAACCAAGCTGGCTTACGTCTCAGTGTTACCCAGCATAATACAACTGACAATAAATGAGTTCCTTCCATTTCTTTGGTGAGGTTAGGGGTCAAAATGGTCACAGATGGTAGCAGTACTAGCATGCATAGACCTCCTTGCAAAGTGCTTTTGAATAGAAATGGCTATTTACTTGCTCTAAATATAAGAACAAATCTGATACCATATGGACATCTGCAGCATAGATTTTATTCAAAACTTCTCTTATTACTCTCTCAGAAGCAGTGTCCCCAGTTACACAACCAGTGGTAGGTTTAACAGTGGCAGCTGGAGTACTATTCAGTACTCACACAAGCAATCTTATCCTTTGATGAACTAAGAAGTTTTAACTGTCAAATCAATGGTGAAAGATAAGGTGAAGGTCTAATAAATACAGTGGATGGATTGGGAGATAAGAGTATTAAGTATCAAGGACAAATCTGAGCATTTACATTTTTCCCTAATGCATTTTTTATGTGCATAACCCTTTGCATTGTACTATATTTACTCTCTGATCTAAGAACTTCTGTGTGTCAGAGTAAATGTGAGGGATAAGGTGAAAGTCTAATAAATAAAGTAGATGAGCTGAAAGATATAAGTATTAAACGTCAAGGACAAAGCAAAGCATTTACATTTTTCACTATAGCCTTTTTTATATTCAGCCTATTATTTCACTGCTTTTCTCATGTTACCTCTTGGTAAAATATCCAGACAATCACTTGTCAATGAATGTCTAAAAGTTTATAAAATGACAAGAGAAGTACAAACTATTTCTGTACATGAACAGATATGCTCAAAAATGATTTTGAGATAAGTTCTGGGCCCATCTGGAGCCCTTTTTTCTGATGTAGATGGTTACAAGTGGCCCTCGGGTCTCTCTGGGATAAATAGTAGGACTATGTTGTAATCTAAGAGATGTTAACCCTTAGCATTTGTCCTACTTTTAAATAGCAATTTTAATAAAATATTTCATTTATAAGGTCATGTCACTGTACAAAATTAAGAAGGTACAAATAACTGACTCCTATGCTTCCCAGGCAAGGACAAATGGAATTCTGAGTCCTTTGACTATGAGAGCACATTGTCTGTGTGAGATGGATCAGACCTTCTGCCATTGCCACTGAAAGTCAAACATGTGCTAGCTCCACAGCACAGTAATTTTTCTGCCCAATACGTTCTCCAGAGGTGGCAGACAGTGCTTTTAGAGAGGTCAAATTCTGGTAAGAGTTACAACCAGTAGTAGTATCTAGCAAGAATGTGCGTCAGAGGCTGCATCCATACTTCCATGTTAGCATAGGTTTCAAATACTCTACTCCTTCTTGTCCATAAAAATGGACAGAAAAACAGCTCACACTTTGGCTCTGGTTCCAGATGAGATAGGCTCCTGATAGAGAAACTAAGATGCAGGGTTTCTAGCCCTCCTCTAGGTGAGGATACAACAGGTTTGCATCATTTGATACTGAAAAAAGCTTGTCTTTAGCACTCTTACCAAAGGCAGCATAAACATAGAAACACTAGTGACAAAAAAAATCACGCTCAGCAGGTATTCAGGCATGGTTCAAAATAATACATATAAATTTTAAAAAGTTTTCTTAATGCTCACTAAATTCAGTGATCTTATTGCCTCTCTAGTACTGAAAAACTTTTCTGGGAAAACATTTATACTTCTTGAAGAATGGTTCAAAACATGAGCAGCATGGACTATGAAAGACTATAGTTTAAAATAACTGCTGATGAAGAAACTTCTGTGGGAGATTTGCCAGGCTTATAAAAGAAAGAGATACTATAGCAGAATATAAAAACAGATAAATAATAAATTGTAACTTCCTCTGGAGCTGTGGACTGTGTGAGTATTTATGGTTTTGAAAGGTTTTATGGGGAAAATGTTTTATTTTTTATGTTTTGAAATATATAGCAACATAAAAATGTAATGGTTGGCTTAACCTATAAAGAGTTTTCTAATCAGTAAGTCCCTGACAGAAGGTGGAATTTGTATCTCAGTGCAGAATTTATTATTTTTTTTTTCTTTTCCTTTTAATTTTCTGAGTCTGGGATGCCTTGAAGTTGCTTGATGTTATAGGATAAATTTTCAAAGCTCTGTGCAGGAGAGGTGCCAACACAAAAAACATCAAGCAAACACTGAGTTATGTTTGTGCATCTCCTGTGCTGTGTTTTCATAATTTCTCTCATATATCTGCAAAAAGATAGGGTTTGCAAATAGTGCAAAATTACAGATTGAGCTGGTTATTTTTCTTCTTCCGTGTTCTGTGGAAATTAATAAAGTAATTACAAGTTACATTTACTGTTCATTGAATTACTTGGTTGTTTGGTAATTATTAGTGTGATTACAAAGTGACATAAACAACCGTGTGGCTCAAATATGCAATTATGCTCAGTATATGCTGAGCTGACACACGTGGAACATATTTTGCTGATTTAGCAGGCAATTAATAAATGCTCGTGCCAAAGGGTTTGTGCAAAATGCTGTAAATAATGCAATAGAGTCCATTTTGGGTTGTGCTTGTGCTCGTGCTTGCACTGAAGCTCACTGCGTGTGAAGCCAAAAAAAGACGATTTAACTTGTTTACTGAAAAAATCAAAGTGAAATATAATGGCATTTTTTCTCACTATTAGCTTATCATCTTGTTGTTTTCTCTCTCCTGATAACACACCTGTATATAGCATCACATTGTACTAAGAAAATGTTAATAATGTGAGGTTTTCTGGAGATTTTGAAGACTATATGATTCTGGGACTGGGTGCCAATTTCTTCTGTAATGTGGTCAAGACTGGTAAAGAGAAGTTAGCCATGTTTGCATATGGAGACTTTCATGTTATTTTTCTCTATTTTGGCACATTTATACTCTAAGATAACACTGACCATGACTGGCACTACTTCATGCTTGATTACAGGAGATTACTTGATTACTGTTTCTCCTTTTCCTGAAATATTTTTTTGAAAAGTGAGCAATTTTTCATAAGAAATTAATGAAGTCATGACTCATTAGATTGAACCACCCTGGAAAACATGGCTATGCAGTATTTCAAAAGGTGCTCAGGGACAACTAAAACTTTTATAGCAATCATCTGGCACACTGTATCACGACAAGGAACAAGCGCACACTTGTGCATCTTAAAGCATCTGACTGTGAACACTGAGACTATCTCAAGTCTGTTTCATTTTTTTATGTGCATTGGCAGTAAGCTTGATTTTGCATGCTGGGATGGATATTAAAGAACTACTCTAGGTAGCAAAGGTGTCTGGAGGACACACTGCCTTCTTATGTGGTCACTTTAAATGCACAAAGAGTAAAATGGGCCATACCAATTCAATAATTTTTTTTTCCTTTTTCCTTTTCTTTTCGTTGTTTGCCTTTTCTATCTGTTCTGCATTGTGTTGATATTTAATGTTTCTCACTGTAGTAGATAGTTTGGTCATCAGAGGATGTGTGTGGCTCATTCATGTCTCAACACACAGGGTTATTCTCACTAGGTTAGCATGGAGATAAAAGGGAGCAGCATATAAACAGGATTGGATGTGTATGCTACAGACAATTTCATCCTAAAATTTCTTGAACCTGTGGGATTAAGTGACCTTGAAAAAAATTTTTCAACAGTACTGCTGCACAGTAAGTTTGCTTCACTCTAAGCTGATGACTTCAGCTCTGTTTTCTGCGTTGGCTCAGTAATGCTTATAAATCTTGCACGTCTTGTTGCTTGGGCAGGTCCAGGTGCTATTGTGGCTTTTGGTGTTACTATAGTTATTACTGTTCCTTTGGTCCCTTTGGCATTTGAGTTGCTTCCTGAAGAACTGGAAAAGGCTGATTTATGAGGATGCTTGGCTTATGCAGAGAAACAAAGAAGGAGGAAGAAAGGCACAAAGAATCTGGGTTCTGTGGCCCAAATTTTTCTCTGCGAGAAAAGTTTTGATGCAATTTCAGAAAAAAACACTGATTCCAAGTAAACGTGAATTAAAACACAGTCCCTAAATTGCCAATATCTTCACTGTACATTCACCTATAGAATTTTGCAGCTTTTTAGGGTGAGAAAGCTTCAACTTTTGCTATATGTCTCTCAAGTCCTATTGGAATCTGCACCTGAAACATCATTATCAGGGAAAGGATAATCAACAGCCTTACGGGGAGTACTGATTCCTGTCATGTTAGTGTCACTAATACTGTATGTTCTGAACAGAAAACCACTGTACATTCAGAAGTTAATGACTCACTGTGCTATGCATGGGAAGCTCATGGTGTGCTGTTTGTGAATGGGAGGCCCATTCAATGCCACATCACTGTGAGTTGCCAGCATCTAAAGGGATGTAAGATTATCTGCTGCATTCTCTTCCTATAGCATTAGCTGTAACAAACAGCATTCTCCCTTCTGATTAATAGCCTCATGCTTTGGGCAAAAAAGCAAGAAGATTGTGCTCAAATGAGATATTTGAATGTCAAACATAATCTTGCATGCTATAAACTGTGCCGTGACTTGATACAATAAGCCCTATGTGTAACTAGAAGTGAACAATTATAACAGATCAAGCCAGCTTTTATCGAGTCTTGATTCATTAACAGGGAATGGCACCAGCTAAACCAAAGTAGCTGGAATAAGCCATGCAAGATGTAACACTCACATTCAGTGCCACAAAGTATTACCTTTTATTTATTTACTTATTGTTTGTAGTGGCAACCTGTGCTATCCCGGTCAGAAAATGGACGGTCTGACCAGAAAGGCTTTAACAGAAAGGGCTTCTGTTACTGCCCTGTTCTGCCCTGCTGGGTACACACAATGTAGCACTGTATTGAACCCTCAGAAGGCACAGTTGCCTTTCTAAGTCCATGGCTGTTTGTGCAGGTTTGTGTGGTGTGCTTGCTAACAATCCTTGAACAATAAAATCGTGACCTTTATTAGTAGTTATGTAAAGGAGACCAGTAATTAGACCAATTCTGTAGACCAGATCCAGAGAATGGGTTTTGTCCTGAATTCTGAGGGTAGCATAGGACGAACTTGTGAGGAGGGAAAGCAGTGTTAAACAGCATTAGTTTTTTCTGAATTTATTTGCTAATTGCTGGTACTTGTTTGTAAAATGCTTAGAAAATCACCGAGCAAAATTAGTGTCTGCTTTTGTTTCACTCTCTGCTTCGTTTTATTTTCTCAGAACTACTGTGGGATGCTTCCAGTCTGATGGCCACAGGCAAGGATGCAAAACCTCTGATCTGTTTCTTTTTCAAACACAGGAACCACATTCAGTACTTGAAAGTACTTGCATTCAAATTGTGATGTATGTATATAAGGATTATGTAACATTGCTGTATTCATGGACAGCATTAGACAAGCGTGTTCTGAAACCTTCCTAACCCATTGTTCAGACACTTCTGCAGGGCAAAGTCCTTCAGCACTGAGATGTGCAACTGCTTTCCATAGCTCCTTTCTGTGCATCTCTGCAAAGAAGTCTCTCACACTCAGAAGTTTGCAGGCCTGACTGAAGATCAGCCTCATAGACCCTTACCCCAGATCTCAGGTAAGTTATCCTTTCAAGGGTTTTCTCTGTCTTTTTCCATTAGGGAGTAATTCTTCTCATTCTAATGAAGTAATTGCAAGTATTGTGCTCCCCTTGAGGTTTTGTAGAAAAAAAAAGGCTTAATACATACTTAGGTCACTGACCACATGTCTCTCTGGATAACATTTTTTTTTTTTAAAAAAAGGAATGCAGTAAACATAGACAGGCAGAGATCACAGTAACATTGTTGGCGGTGTGGTGATGTCACTTTGTGCTGTTGCTTTCTAGTAGACAGGACATTATGGTGTCACCTTTATATGGTTCTTTGATATACTAAACACTGTCTTCTTCCATTAATTTCTGTGGGAACAAAGTGCACTCAGTATAATGCAAGTTTGCAGTTGGAGTCAATGGGAATGATTTTTTTGACCTAAGTTTGCTCTGGATCAGGTCCATGGTGTCCAGCAGTGAATTTACAGTGCCATCTAAGCCCTGCAGAGTATGCATGACTCATCTCTGTGGTACTGAGGCAATCTCAGTAAATAAGAAGAGACAGTTTCCTTTTCAACAGGTGATCCAAATCCCCAAAGTAATTTTTTTTTTTTTTCCCAAGGAAGCAAAAGGTTAATTTGAAGTGCTTGTGGCCTTCATGAATCAAATGAAGTAATCCCATGTCTGAGTTTTAAAAGCATCCATAAATTAGCAGAGTGTAGTGCACAGATCAAAAAGAGGGTTATCAAAGATTAACAACGAGAAAGAGGAGAGGGAGAGAGGGGAAGCAAAACTCTGCTAGGAACTCTTTATCATAACTCCTATTGAACTGGAGAGTGGAATACACTTATTTGGGGTCTATTTAGCAACACAACCGTATTAGCAGGGATAGAATGTGGGTAATAAAGACTATGAAAGATAAAGGGGAAATGAGTTGAATAAAATTGAACACAGGAAGAAAAATAGTAAAAATTAAGTAAAAATACACTTGGCTATCTTTATCCTACTTGAGCCCTGATTACCATTTAGTGCCAGCTCTATCCAAAAAGCAGGTTACATCTTGAAATGGAATGTCAGAGGAAAACTAGTCTTTTTTTGGAAAAGGCATTCATCAGGTGGAATGAAACCCTGACTTCTCAGAAAACCCAACCAAACCAATCAAACCAATCGGTCACACAAATATAAAGCCTGCATCACAGAAGTAGCAGTCAAGACTGTGCAGTGAACTCATTTTATGTCTTTAAATTACATTGGAAATTCTCTAAGCCGTATTATATTACCATGCATATATGGTGGATAGTTTATGCCTCCTTGTCTTTAGCTATGAACTAATGACCTCTACATCCCCTACTCTTGATGTTAAGCAATATGAGTTAACTTCATGCCATCCATACACACAGAGACTGGATGCTTTCTAACAGCTGGGATATAAGACAAGCAATGAATATTAAGTGCCCGGTTTGACAAAAAAGATGTTACAGAAAACCCTAGATCAAGTCTCTAATCTTATGAATTCTTTCATATGTCATGTTAGGTCTGCTTGAGTAGAAGCCACGTTGTGTGATCAAAATGAAGACTTTCAGCTACAATAAATAATATTAATAACTAAAAAATAAAATATATATATATAAAATACCACCCATAATTACCCTGTTGAAACACTGCATCTCTATTTTGCATGCTTGCCTTGCTAAAATTTTACTGACCTGAGCAATCTTTGAGAGCTCATGTTTTCCACAGTAGTGTGTTGGAAGGGTATGAGAAGATGATGCAGAAAATGAAAAGAGTGCCTGAAAACAATTGCAGAAAAGGAAGACAGAGGAAATGGATACCTGTCTCCGTTTTTTTGTTTTTTTTTTTTCCCCATGGATAATTCTTTATAGTTAAGAAGCATGGGGGAAAAAACACTAAGATTTGAGGTAAAACAATATGATAAAAATTTGCGTCTCACTGTGCCTTTAAAAGTTCTGATCTGCCAAGACTCCAGCTGCATCAGGCTCAGATAGACTGGGAGAGTGTTGGAAGCATTTGGTGCTCAGCTGCTCTGTGCTGTGCCATGCCAAGGAGGAGTGAAGCAGCTGTGCACTAAATATGACATCTCTGTATTTCATTTTGCCACAAATGGGAACAGAGCAGTTTCATGGAGAGGAAATAGGTGGCAAGAGAAACTAACATACCAAAAAACTACATATCTCATTGAGTCTTGTTTTCAGTGCAAGTCCCAGTACCAAATGGCCTGAAGTGTCATAAAATTGAGACTTCAAGGAGTACAAGATTCCAAGCTGTTTTCCCACACAAAGCAAACACCTTCTTTAGGGCTTGAGATAAGCAGAGAGAAATGATATAGGCTTTGAACCTCCAGAATCTTGTGTGTAAACACTCATTACTAGTACTCTCCGGGAGCGGAAATTCATGGTTTGTTTGTCTGCAGCACTGCAAGATCTGTGGCCATTGTCCCTTTCTAATTCCAGCTCAGCTGTTCTCTCCTGGTTTGTGTGCCCCTATGGAACCAGTGTCTGTGAATCTCTTATCACTTTGATTTCTCTAGAAATGTAAACAGGCAGTATTTTGAGCACTGTTCTGAAACACTGTGTAACCTGCCTTGAACACTGTGTGTATACATAGGCTATAGAGAACAAATAAGCTAGTAAATAACACAGTTCTGCTTCTTTATAGAATGGAGTTCAGCCCCCTTTAACAATGCTGACATTTTGTGGCAGATGTTGCAACAGATGTGTTCAAGTAGGTGAACCTCCATCCTAGGAGCTTTACTTCATTTTCAGTGTATCTTCTAACTTATTTCAGATAAATACTATATCCTGATCCTTGTAGTTACTCATTGGGAATTCTTTAAATGACCAAGGAAATGATAGCTTCTCTGTTCTCCAAATAAGTTAAGACCAGATCTGGTGCCTGTGCAATTAGAGCAGAAGTGTCCTCTTGCCTAAGTGAGCAATGGACTGGATCCTAAAATGAGAGAAGCTCAGATCAGACAGCAGGCTGTTTGGGCATCCTTCCTTGTTTGCTGTTGAGTTTGCCTGCAAACTGCTGGAAAACCTGGACTGTGTAGTTCAACAGTTGTAATTGTGCAGATTGAAGTCATGTTGGTGAGTCATTGACTTGATTAGTGAATATGTTCAGCATGTTTTCCTCTAATATCATGTTAATTTATTGCTGAAGCATCACATTTGATTGTTTTATATGTCAATAATTAAAAATTGTGATTTGAGTATGAGACCCAGCAGTGCAATTAGAAAACTGTATTAGTAGCTGGGGAAAACATAAATATAGTGCAGCATAATGCAGTTAACATGCTATTAATTTTTTCTAAAATGTGCCCAAGTCTGTCGTACAGTTGTCCAAAGCATGATGAATAACAAATCTAAACAATTGTCTCTCGCTATTATGTTGTTTTCAAATTAAATTAAAATCTTAAACAACTTTCTTCTCAATATGGCATTCTAAAATCTTTGAAAATTGCTTTATTTCAGCATTTCTGTTAATGTTCCTTGACTTTTTCATTTCAGAGAACAACTACAAACTGAAATAGAAAACACTACTATCTTTTGTTCCAAGAAACTGCTGTTTCAAAGTTTCTAATGTAGGTATAACTAATGACTAGTCACGAGTTAAATAGCTGAACAGGCCAGCTCTAAATACACTGAGTTTTTACTCTTGGTATTTTCAGACTGCAGTTAAATCACTTTTCATTCTCATTCCACAAGCCGTCACGTATTATTTGTAGTTATACGGTAAGTCATGTTCCTATTCTCTTCTGAGGCAGCACTGAAGATACATCCGTCATGGTATTAGAGGTCATGCTGTCTCAGCCCAAATACTAGGGTACTGAAACAATTTCTGTTGTGTTTTGGGTATAATGCAAGAAGAAAATTCTGCCTGCTAAAAGGTGTCTATTTGTTCTCTTTGTTCTTAGCCTGGCCTTTACATTTTTCCTAAAGTTGTTGGGTTTTTTTTTTGTTTGTCTGTTTGCTTCAGGTTTTGTTCATTTGTTTTGCATAAACATACAGATATGTCAACATCATCTGGAGACGAGCTTTTATTGTTTAGACTGCCTGTAACCACTGATCTAATTGTGAAAGTTCAGTCATATTGACAGGGAGCAGAAAGGGACCCTTCAGTCCATTCCAATTCCCCCAGACCAGTGATCATCAGCTGAGTTGTCCAACAGCTACTGCTCATGCAGATTTTTACTGAAGTTAAGTATAAGGTCAGAAAGAGATCTACTAGGACATGGATACTGTGGCATGTTTTGCAAAGGTAAAGATGCTGTCAGTGACCAAACAATGCCCAGATCATTTGGTAGGCTGGTGTAATATTTCCAAAGGTCTATTAATGTAATGACAGCAAAAATGACATTGAAACGGAACAGGAATACATCCTTATTGAAAATGTGACTTTTGCATTTAAGTATTTAAATAACATGAGTTTGATGTCAGGCTGCTTTTTGAAGATCTCATTTCACCCCAGATTTCAATGACACACCATTAAAATTTTAGGTCGAACATGTCCAGAGTTATGTTTGAAAATTACATGTAAGTAGCCCTGAGATTTCTACTCCACAAATCAAACTATTTTGCAAAACAAATACTCAGCACTGGAAGTGTTAGAGGAGTTGTGTTTGTTTTTGTGGCTGTGGTGATAACGATGAAGTACAAGTTGAACAGGTGTTGTATGACACAGAGAAAAGGCTTGATTTGATGCCTTTAAATAGTTTCAATCAACAGGAACATTCAGCATATTGCAGAATAAAATAATGCGTCCTAGCCCAAGTACTGATGGATAACAGCTCACAAATTTGGAGTGACAGATCTCCACTCTGATTATAATTGCCACCAGCTACCTTTGCAAACTGAAGTGCACATGTTCCTGTGTCTTTACACACCCGCTATAAATAACAAGCTCTTGAGAGTGGTCTGCTTATTCATCTGCACATCTGAATCTTTTTAAGTAAGAAGGGTTCATACAGTTCTAATTATTTGGTGGTTAAAAACAAAAAATAGTGCAAGAGTAATAGTAAGGATATTGTGCACAGTCATTTTCTAATATGGAATAATTTTAAAATAGAAATGAAAAACCTTAGAAGCATGCAGACATTGTTAGTACTTGTGTGTTGCTACCTTACAATCATAGAATCTAAGAATGGCTTAAGTTGGAAGGGACCTTAAAGCACACTCAATTCCAAATGCTGTGGGCTTGTTGCCACCCAGCAGCTCAGACTGCCCAGTGCTTCATCCAAGCTGGCCTTGAACAGCTCCAGGGATGGGGCCTGCACAGCTTCTCTGGGCAGTCTGTTCCAGTGTCTCTACAGAACAGAACTACTGGCATAGCTCTGTATCTCTAGTTAACACATACTATTTACATTTTGTGTGCATATGTGTCTAGGCTGATGATTTTTCAGTGAGTAAATTAAGCCCTGTGAGATCTTCTGTTCACCTCACAAATACACCGAACTTTCCAGGAGTCTTCATTGTTGAGTTAGCATTTGTTAGTAGAAGTGTTACTTAATTAATGAGTCATAAACTTGAGCTAATGAATTAACACTGAAGTTTTCTGGATTTTCAGTCACGGAGAGAAAGCAAATCAGATGAAATGAGATTTATAGTTAGATGAATATATCTGTGAGGTAAAAATTTGGGGTTATTTTCCAGGTGTTATTTCCTTAATAATTTTTTGAAATTCCCTAATTTAAAGATGACTTTTTAATTGCTAGATCTGGAATGTCTACTGTGAATCTCAAACCGTGGTTGTACATTATTATAAGGAACATTAATTCTATGCTTAGAATTAAAACCTATTTTTATAATGAAATGATGTTCAGTATGTTCCTTCATATCATTAATAATTTTATATTCTAACAGCAAAACATTTTCATTTTTTTCAGTGAGTTAGCAATTTGCTTTGTGCTGAACTTGAACAAAACCAGAATATTATGGAATTATTCACACACACACAAAGTATAAATAAGAAGAACTAATTGAATACTCAAATTCTTCACTGCTTTTTCTCCTCAGGATTGGACATGGTCTCTCCAAAGATACATAGACTAAAATATCATGTTTAAAATAAAAGGATGTTGGAAAATCAAAGTATGTACTCTTGTGATGCTAAAATACTATCATTTGTGAGTTGGAAATGGTTTATAGCTGTCCTGAGCAAAGATATAAGAAAGAAGTTAAAATTGAGTAATAAATTTGAATAAGAAGTATGCAGAGTTCAATTGTTTTTCCCAACATAACCAAAGGCCATGCAGTTAACCTGAAAATCATACCATGGTTGAATATTTAAAATAAGCTGAATAACAGTAATCTATTTTGCATGCTCTGAGAAGCAAAACAAGAGCAAATGAATACTCATTCTGTCTTAATTAGCCTAGCAATAAATCTATTAACTTCTATTTAAAATTATACCAATGATCTTGGAAGTTCAAAGACAATCTTCTATTAATTGTATAAGCACTACTCATCCCAAGGCATTGTGTAACTGACATGTTGGGTCTTGCCTCAGCAACTGTGTATCTAGAGATATCTCTTGTTACCATTTATTCTTTCAACAGAAATCATTTATTTTATATTAACTTCTAGCAAATTGCCCTGCTATCTTTGCTGTAGGATGACTTCTCCCAAATTACATGAACATGTAGGTTTGGAAAGGTTTACAATGATTGATGTGGTACACTGTTTATGCATCAGTAAGCTGAGATTGCTACACGTGATTGTTTTATAACAGGTAACACAGATATTTTAAGCACAGTCCTTATTATTCTGTGAGATCTAGGCTGCAAAAAGAAGCAGCAGTCTTTTAAAAAGATTAGATAAAAAATCTTTTCAAATATTTAAATTTTAGCTTGCGCCTGATTCTTCCTGAAGAAACTAGTCTTTCTGTGTTTATTTCTTCTTTCCCAGACTCCAGGCCTACATTTGTATTTGCATCATTGCTTGAAGGAAGGAGTGATCTGGAGGAGTCACACAGACTCCCTGGACTATGCCCAAGGGGTAGGCAAACCCCACTTACTCTCTGATGAGGCAGTCCTCGCTTTCACATGGAATCCCTCTTTCAGCTACTTCTCATGCCTTGCAAGAAATATTTAGTGTGCACATTTGTATCCTTTCTTCCAGTGTACTTACTCACTTGTCACAGAACTGTCACACCTATCTCAAACAAAAATAAGAGCCCTAAAGAGTAAGGTTGTCTCCAGAGAGAGTAAGCTCAGATTTTCAAAGCCTGAGTCATTCCCTTGCTAGCTCTGGCCACAGGATGTCAAGCTTGCTTAAGTATTGCACCAAGCTTCACTGAAAAGCTTGTTTAATCTGTTTGTGTTTTATTCACATGAGAACTTAGAAGGAAAAGATTTTATGTGTTCCATTTATGTGGATTCTTACAGACATAATGCTGTCTCTGTGGCTGTCTTCAAGGGGTCCTGGGCAGCCCTGGCTTGAGACTGGTGGCCTCTCAGTTCACCTGGAAATCAAGTTTGCACTTCTAATCTGATGACTCAAAATCAGAGGTAGGTCAAAAGTCTTATACACAAAATTCTTCCTGAGCTTCAGAGGGAAAACCGTTAACTGAAAGCAGTGGAAGAAAGATTATACCTGAACTTTTGCCCATCCTGAAAACAAAGCCAGCACTGTGTGGCTGGTTAGTAGAATATCCCCTCATTTTAACTGTCATGAATTTTCTGCTGTGTGTGCACTCAAAACTTGCATCTCTTGAGGAAGGAAGTGGGTATCGTATTTATTTTATACCTAGAGGCCAAGCCAACCTGCTGGCTCCTTAAGATGTGCACTACATTTATGCTTTCCTGTAGGAATTAATTTAACTTTAGGAAACATGATGAATGATATGGAGTGACATATGAAATTCCATCACAATTTGTCTTTTTCTCATTGAGGAGATTTGCAGGGCTTATGAGGACTGTGTTTGCAGGTCCATTGCCTATGATATATAAACAATAATAAGTCTTGTTTCATGCTGGAAAAAATGGCTTGATAAAAAAAAAAAAAAGATAAAGGAAATGTCATAAGGAACATTTATAAATGTTAGTGTTAAGCTGTGATTTGATAATTGCCACTCAGAAAAGAGACACTGCCATGCTGGAGAGAGAACAGTTATTCAGAGAAGAGCACTGATAAATAATAAAAAACAGTATTGATATTGTGGGCTGGAAACTTTCTGCTTGACCCTCCTTGCTATAAAGCTTGATCCTTTAGTCTCTGATCTCTCACACTTGGAATCAGTGGGAACTTTTTCTATGCTTAAATACATCATAAGACGTTTCTGAAACTAATCTTTGGCTCTGTGTTTCAAATTAGGTACATGTATAGAGGTTTGGGAAGGAGTTACAACAGACTGTCCAGTAGCCAGTTGAAATAACTCACATTTGAATGGAGGTGAAGAGCGCATACAATATTTGCTTTCCCTTAGAGATAAAAGGCTTTTGTAAACTCAGTAATTATTTTCTTCCCGAGGCAGACTTTCAGGGATTGCAGTCATGCTTGCAGTGTTACATGTGCCCCACAAATCCAGCCACCCTCACTTTAACACAATGAATTAAAAAAATTGTTTTCTATACACGAGTCAAGTATAACTATACAAAACAACATCCCAATTTTAACTCTGCTGTTTGGCAGGCTTATTGGCATCCCTTCTTTTTCTTACTGTGATTCTAAACTGTTTACTGAGAGTCACCACTCTCAGGCATGCAGATTTCTGTTGCCTTTCCTCATCTCGAAAAACATTTCTGAATTGTCTAATTTCCTTATTTATAAACGAGATATGCTAAAACTGCAGGGTACTGGTGCTTTCATTCAAATTTAGACTGCAGATTTTCAAACAAAACAAATATACGAAATAGCAAAAATGTAAGGAAAACAATATTCTACCTGTCACGCTTGCCTCCTTCCTTTCAGCATAGCATAGGACCACAGTCTGAGTTCCCATGAGGTGGTCCAGGCAGTGTATCTGTAAAAAATAACATCCTGATTAACTCTGCAAAGATAAAAAACATCCAATTTTTATCATTTTTATCGTGGAGCTTCAGGCACTGTGTTCTTATTCTTTGAAACGCAAAGTTGCATACACGCAAATTTAGAAAACAGCTCTGCATTTTGAATTTCCTCTTGATCTAACATCCTTTGGGAGATGAAGCACATTTTTTAATTGTTTGGTATTTGTTTAAGGATGGCTCTGAAAGCTTTGAAAGGATTTACCATTCAGAATAAATGCCCCCAAAGTGCTGCTCCAGAGAGGGGAAGGGCAAGATGATGACTGATACATTTCTGCTTCTGTGCCACTTCATAAGAAAGTCATGACACTTCTGATATCTACTGGACAAAATCACATAGGGCCTTTGGGCCTGCAAGGTTCTGCTAAGTTGTGGGGCTTTTTTGTAAATTACTTATGCAATTAACTGGTGTTGTACAAGCTCTATTTTATAAATGCTTAGTGACTCCACTGGTGTCTTAACTCCTCTAACACACTAATTTTTGTTATGTGCTTCTTGAGTTTCATGGTGTTTAATAAGAATTATTTCAATAGCTAGGTCCTACTTCCTAGTATATGGTTTTCTCAGTCTAGAATCCATTACAATAAACAGAAGTGGATATTCATAAAACTTACTTTTAAAAAAAATCACTGTGTGAAATTGAGATATACACTGAGTAAGATCAAATTGGATAAAATCCTCAAAGAACTGACTTCTTCTGTCATCAGAGTCTGACTGCAGGTCTCTGTTTTTGCTCAAAACCTATACTGTGTGTGTAGGGCACAAAGTCAATGAGGCTTAGGAAGGATTTTTTAAATGAAAAAGTCATCTTTAATTTCAGTTATAGTACCAGTTGATCCCCAGAACAAATATTAACTGCTCTGGAGATGCCATAGTTTATGAGCAGAAAAGCTCTTCTAAATTACATTATATACTCACATAGTCCTTAATAAGATGGCATGAAATGTTAAATAGTAACAGAGAGAACAAAAGAGAACTACTCTGGTGTTCATAGCAGATCTCTATGTTTTTAATTTTGGTGGCATTTATGGTTAAATGCTCTATGGTATTTACTATTCCGTGAGTTTAAGAACTGACCATATAAGGGCAGGGAGAGCTGTGACTTTTGAAGCTGCAGAGCAAAGTCTCTGTGCCTTTACATCATGGAAACAACGTAAATGTGGTTTGGGGATTTAGGCAGCCCTGCAGAACAAGGACCTCTTTCAGGAGTCATGCAGCTATTAGATTCTTCATATTTTTGACATCAATTTTACCACTGTATTTTTGTTGATATTACTATATTCTGCTGAACTTGTCTGCATTTTCCGCAAAAAGAACTACACCAGAATTAATCACGCAAATTTTTAATGTCCATTTTTCTGGAACTTAATTTATGTTATTTGATTTGAGAGTTCTTTAAATGAAGAGATATTTCCCATATTGCTGCTAAGATGTGGTAGGAATTATAGTGAAACATATATTGGAAACTCTTGAATGACAGAATCTGAAACCTAGTTTCTGTATGAAGAAAACTAGTCTTGCAGATATAACTGCTGGTTGTCTTGTGCATTGCAGCCATGTACTACTGACTAACTAAAGCCCTTTTCTTTTAACCTCTTCTGTCTTGCAATTTGTGATCTCTGTGACAAAGTCACCAGAGCTGTAGTACTGATCTCATTCAGATACATAATAGTACAGAAGAAGCTGATGTTCTCATTCACTCTCTCATAGAAGAAGATATTATTGATATCTGCTTACTGTTTTCCATATTTGAAAACAAAAGTATTCCATGCTGTCAGAATATTTTTACAGAGAAAAACATAATCAAAGCTGCTGTAACTGAGAAGTACAGGGGCAAGCCAACCTACCTTGTAGCAGAGGAAAACAAAGATGTGGATTTGTCAATAGATGCCACCCAGTGAGGTTTCTCATGCAAAAGAATTATTAAATTGTTTTTAATTATTGAATTAATATTGAATTATTGAATTTCTTTTCAAAAGATAACATTGCATTGGTGTGAAAAGAAGGCCTAGGCATCTGTGAGAAATTTCAACCCCAATTTATATGTGGCATATAGCAAAAAGTAACTGAAAAGTATTGCTTCAGTATATAAGTTGACATTGTTTCACTGATGCCAAGAGATGTCTGCAATTTGCTTAGGACTAGAATTACAAATCTATTCTTATGCCCAGAAGAAGTGAAAAACTCCAAAGTCTACCGTATTCACACTGAAGAGAAGAGCAGGGTCAGAAGGAACAGTCTGAGCTGCAAAGCCTTTTAATTTTCTCCTCTGCTTACCATGTATATTAAGGCCCCCACCTGGGGGGACTCCTGGGTGGACAGGAAAGACCGAGGTGAAACTACAGTTTGCTTTCATTCATGCTTCTTACCAGCTAAGTACAAGGTGTTGGAAAAGTCCCTTGGGAGGACCACTGCCATTAGGGCGTTCAATTACTCATGTCCATTCTAAGCAGTCTGATGTATTCTTAGGAAAATTCAACAGCAGCAAAGCTTCTGTCTTACAGGTTTCTGGAAAAGAAAAATAAAAACATACTTGTGTTTCTTGATTTGATGCATATAACTGCCACAGGATCAAGGAGGGCTGTTTATAGCTCTCTTTTGTGCAAAATGCAATTATTGATCATTGTGTAACTTACGCAACAGGACCAAGTGTTATTGGGGCATTTCTTGGAAATGGCAAGAAGCACTATGTTCCACCTATAAGCATTTTCTGCTACTAGCCACCACTCTTATTTGAAAAGACAAGTAAGGCTGTTTATGTACAGGCAGGAAGATGGGTCCACCCCAGTCTTTGATGAATTTGCAATCTTAATAATTGAGTGAAAAAGGATGAAAGAAATAAGTATGATGTTCATCTTTCCCTGCTAAGTGAGGCACAGAAAGGTAGGAAGATGTGAATAAGGACACTGAGCATAATTTGGCAAAGCTGGGATGGAGGATCCCACGCTGGGAGCTCTGATGCAGAAAGCACCATTTTCTGAACTGGCCTGGAAAACACTCTCAACCTGATGCCTTGTCTTAGTCTAACGGAAGGCATTTTTCCTTGCTTCACTCAAGTTTCTAGAGCATTAGGCTACAATGCTGATGCTACAGAGAAGAGGTGTTGTCGTCCTAGAAGACAGAGGAAAATCTATACGCTGCAGTGTCACGTAGATTACTCACGTAAGAGTCACGTCCAATATATTTTTTAAATAAGAAATTAAATAATTAGTCTTGGGTTTAGAAGAGTGTAATGTTTATAAGCTTTTGCTACTAGCAAGGTGATGTGCCTGTGACCTTTATCTCATGTAAATAATTCCACTTAGATAAATTTTAGGGGGACAAAAAGCCACAAATTTGAATCCTCTTTATAAACAGCTTGGTCTCTGTGTATAGCAGTAAAACAGCCTCGAGTTACAGGCCTGTGCTGTTAGACCTCAGGGATTTATCTGCCTTTCATGACAGCAATGGGACTATGTTTAAGTGCAGACTGAAGGGACACCTCACTGTCCCTGGTGTTAATGGACGAAGGACTGTTTGAGGATCCTCCTCATGGAGCTTACGTTGAAAAGTATTTGGTAATTATTGTTTTGTTGTTTGTTTGTTTATTTGTTTGTTTTCAGCCAAACCACTTCCACTTTTCATCCTTATCCAGCCTCCTCCATTACTCCACTGTTTGCTCTACATGCAGGACAGCAAGTGACAGGATAGGGTTTCCTTCTTAGTAGCAATGCATACTTAATAATAAACTGAACATGAGCACAAAGCCCAAAGCCCCACAAGTTACATACAGGCTGTACCCAGGGTGCTACAGGGTACTAACACAAAATAAATAGTAGCATGGAGATAACAGAAGTATTTAAAGCAAGAGAGCTGGGAGCAGTATTCCTCAGCTGATTCGGCAGCCCAGTGATGTTTAGAGAATCACACAAAGAACAGCTATGGACTTCATCTGTGGTCCCCACGAATGTCTTGTGAAGACGTTTTGTAAAGCACAGAATCCTCATCATCCATTATGGGCAGATCTGAGTCATATTTGTCACTAATCTAGGCATCAGGATGTTTTCCCTCATGCAGGATGGCAGTAAGCAGAATGATAAATTTTTTGCCTTGTGTTTTATTCCCAACTTCTATCACAGAATTTTTATCTGCTGTCATTACATAGCGACTCATCCATCAGACAGATCTGGTACTTCTCAAAGTACCATAACAACCAGGGGAAAAAAGCGTAGGAAGATATATGAAACTGTTTGTTTATTTTATCTTCATGTCCAAAGGGACTAATTGATTTTAAGCGACGTTTTATAGAAATAGTTGATATCCAAAGCAAAAATTTAATGCAACAAATTTCAGCACAGATGGTATTTTGGTTGCAATTAAAAAAAAAAGTGGCATATACTAAATGAGAAGTAGAGAAGATTTCAAATCTAATCTAGTGAGCCTTGAAAGACAGTTGAAAAAACAACATTTTATGTTATATATATGTTCAGAAATTAGTAAGCTGGTTTCTGGTAAAAATAACACAAAATGTCCTTGAAACGAAGTGCCCTTTAATGTTTAAATATTCTGAAAAGAACTAGAGATACAGAGTGGGTGTGGGACTGAACCTTACACAGGTGAGAGCAGACAACGGCTTCTTTTCTGAATACCAGAAGTCCCTTAGTCAATAACAACTTGTTCTCCGTGTTTTCAAATGTTCATTTTGAGGACTAGTACTGAAGTCATGATCATATTGATCTGGGTAAAGGGGAAGGCATAAGCCTTTCCTCCCATGTATCATGAAACAAAATATTTTCACTCAGTACATACTGCTCCTTTCAAATAACAAGTCTGACTTGTTCCTCCTAGTTCCATAAACTTATAAATACAAAACCAAGCACCAAAACAATAAAGCTCCAATGTTTGAGCTATGTGCTTCACATGATGCAGAAGAGGATGTAACTGTGTAGAGCAGCACAGAATAAGAAATGATGACTATAATGGTTAAGTAGGTACAACTGGAAAATCTGCACAGACAGAACATGATTACTGCTATCTCCTGCACAGAATGGTCTTCACATGACATCCTGGTCTCAAAGTAATACTGAAAGCTGAAGGTCTGTGTGGCTCAAGGAGAAGATCGGGCACATTGTTGGAGGGGAAATCCAGTGGATGTGACTCCATGCAGAGCCCCAGTAGTCCCTGAACTATGGATGATTGGCAGCTGAGGGACTAACTGGGGAAGTGTTAGACTTCTTGCCATGGTCCTCAGCTCTCCCCTGGCCATCTGCCTTTAGCCACTGCTGAAATAGGTTACTGGATTGGATAGATCTTTGATCTGACCCAGTCCACATATTCTGCTGTTTGGTGACAGGAAAAAAGTGTTGTGAAAGTGCTTAACAGCAACATTACGGTTAGTGGAAAAGTTCCATGTCCTTCTGAGAGATAAGCAAGGTTGATGTTTCATAGAAATGGGCAGATGTGTGCAAACAACGAGGAAATGGATTAAAAATGTTTAATAAATCACAAAAATTAACCTTTCTTTAACGAGTATAAGCATGCTCAGTTTTGGGCTTGCTGGGCACCTATTTTGTATGTGTGATTGGAAGCCTTAGATTTTGATTGGAAAGAAATGATTCAAGATCATCAACTCTAGCTGTAACAATGGTATTATATCATAATATGTTGTATATTCACATTTTTCCACCAGCTGACCATTAACATGCTTTCTTTTACCTATTCCACTGCTGCTGAGGGATATATTATTTTCTGCAAGACTTTGACAGGTACAGACAAGCATCTGCAATGGGAAATCCTTCACTTCTTGTTATCTGCAGGTTTTTTTGACTCTTCTAAACTAAATCTCAGGACTCTGACTTTTACATTCATTCTAATTCTATATGAATTCTGCAGTGAAACAACAATTAAAATTGTGCCTGAAATGCTGAGGTTACTAGTCTTGAGAAGACAGCATTTGTTTTGGTTTCAGGATCATTTGCAACTTCAATGATAATGGAATCTGACATGTAATATAATTACTCTGCAAATAAATAATTAAACTGAGAAAAGCAGGGCAATTTTAACTATTTATAGGAAGTGTTCTGAAAGACATTAAAGGCAATGATTTCTTTTACTTTAAGACAATGGAGTTTACAACATTTCTGCAAGATGTACACAGAATGAAGAGGGACAGTTGGGGGTGGGGGGGAGATGGAGGGTGGAAGGGGTGTTCCCTGTGCTTCTAACTGGAAGTCTTGAAATGGAAATCAGTTCTTTTTACTGCAGTTCATACAACCTCAGTGTTTTAAGAAAATGAATATGGAAATTGGATGTATGTCCAGGCCTTTTCAAGTGAACCTGTTTTCATACATAGAAAGAAAATGCTCTCCCCTTTCATTAAAGCCACTTGATCACTACTGAGCAACCACTTTCCCCAATGCTGTACCTTACACTAGCTCCTTTGGTATACATTCAAGGAATGTGAAATGATTGCAAGCTATGTCAGTACACTTCTGAGTCTGAATCTCCATGGAGGACTACATACAGGAGGAGAAAGTTTGTAGTATTTCAGTTTACATCTCTCTATTGCCATTAGATATTGAGTTGGTATCACTGATAAACATCTGATTATGGTACATTTACACAAAAGTGAGCATTCATTATATGTAAGATGACAATAACTAGATTGCCACTATGGTAAGAAGGTTGACAGGTTTCTGAAGCAGAACAAGAACCAGCAGCTAATAAGACAAGGACTAATGTCATTTCTGTAAAGAACAGCCACATGGATTTTGGCTTGTCTGCATAGAAGAAATGCACAGACATCTTAGAATTGGTGCAATAGAAAATGCATTATTGTGTTTAAGGTTAGTATAATGAATTACTCATTCAGAACACTGCATAATATTCCTTAAATAAAAAAATACTGTTTCAGTCTCTGAGAAGTAGAAATTTTCTCTGTTATTTTCTCAGTACAGTGGTATGCTGAGTGCTGGTTAGACTGATAAAAGAGAAGCCTCCACCATTAATATCCTTAACTTTTGTTGTCTTAAGGGAAATGCAGAGCAAGCCTACTCACCTTTGCTTTCTTAAATCTTTTAGGTAAACTTGTAAAGGGTAATAAGTATCAGGCAGAACAAGACAACTCCTTTCAGTGAAACCAGTGCCCTCTTGTTTAATCAGGAATACTTTGCCAAGAGTTCCTTCTGAATTACAGCACCTTGGTTTTCAAATTCAATCTGACATCTAACCTAGCATTTGAGACACTCGGTGTATGACTTTCTCTAGAGAGAAAGTGTCTGTTGAACTATGCTGCTGCTGCACCAGCAGAGCCCTGCCAGGAGAAGGAAAACTTCTTGGCAGATAGCCACCTTGCAAAGCTGCCTTTCATTGCGTTTGAAAACCAGAAAGTTGTTGAACCTGGGAAATGATTTTAATCTGCTGTTAGAAATGATAAGAGCTGGCAGCGTGGCTCAAAGCCTTCCTCGGCTCACATACAGATCCCCCGCTATCTCCTGGCCGTCAGAACGAGTGCTGGAAGCATAAGCATCAGCCATAGTCCAGATAATCCACCTTTGTGCAAGAGTTCAGTTCACTAATTTGTACATCATGAGAAGCTTTGCCTGCTTACATCACACTGCTGCTGACCTGCCTGTGGCTCCAAGGCAATTTGTGGTAAGGAAAAGAAGGGGAATAAGCCCTTTGGGCTCCCCAGACATTTCAATTTTTGTAGCAAAATGTATGCAGTGAGAAAATAAGAAGCAAACCCTAATAAAATGCTAAGTAAATGCTGCAACTTGCTGTTGCAACTTTTCCGTGTATTTCTACGTGCTAGCAATGGTCTGAGTCAAAGGGATGATTCCTGCCTATAAATCTCACTGGTTGTGGCATTTAACTCAGAAGAGAGCTCAGAGTCAGAGGACCATAAACTGCTAGTATGGCAAACAAGCTGCACATGGCAAGTACAAAATGAGGACAACGTGTGGAATCCCATGTGCACCAAGTGCGAAAGAGGTTGACCTGGCCTCAGATTCAAAGTTTTGCAAGTTAATTTAAAGCTGAAAACTCAATTTGCTTTTGAGGAACTGCCGTAGAAAGCAGCAGTCATGCAGACAAGCAAAGCTTTGCATTTCCAGTCCTTTTCCCTCTTGAGGATGATTTATAAGCACTTTAACCGTTAGGGGTCAGTTATTACTCACACCTTAACTCCTTCTTGGGTAAGATCATAGTTCTGGGCTTGCAGTTTTCTCCTCTGACTTATTTTATCAGAACTGGTCTGTTAATTAGAGCAAGGGTTTGGCTCCCTTTGCTGGGAAATATAATTCTGTTATCAGTGCAACCACATTCTGCCCTAGGTGATTTCCACTTAGGGTTTAATCCTTTTTTTAAAAAAATCCCATGAAATAAAGAGTATTGCCTTACTTGGGTAAGCTGGATGGCCCTTTGGTCTAAATGGACTTTTTTTCATTTTGAGATTTCTGATATGCTAAAGCTCTGTAAATGTTTGATAAAAGGTAACTTTAAGGCTTTTAATTAATTATGTACAAAAAGTTGTCAGTACTCTACTGTGAGGTGTTCCTAATAATCCATGCATGTAATGTAGTGGGAACTTTGTTTATAAATATAAATGAACTGGAAGGTTTGTAACCTTGGAACAAAAGAAGATGAAAAGTCAAATCACGGCTGGCAACCGCACAATTAAATGCTCTAAGATTAAATGACCTACTTGAAAGCTACAATTTTATCTTTGTTTTCCAGTAAGTAGCAGAAAAATAATCCTTGTAACAGCTCTTTAAAGCCCTTACTGAGAGTGACGCGAGGAAATATTGTTTTCAATATTTCATATCTCCCACAAATGAAAAGACACACTTCTAAAGTTCAGCCTGGCTGGAGAATGCGTGGCTCATATCAGGCTCCAAGGCAGGGAAGGGAAAGGGAAAGAAGGTGGCAGCAGACCAGAAATAAAGCAGTGTTGAAAAGAAATTGAAAGTCAGGGATAAGTGAAGGAAAAGGGGTCTCACAGCTGGAAAAGATGGAAAAGAGGCTGTCTAAGGGAAAGTATATTAATAAAGCAAAATGAATCCAAAGGAATAAAAGAAAGACCAAGCCATAGATCCAATTTACTTCTGTCACTGTAACGTTTGGTGGATTAAGAATCCTATTACCATTGGCTGGCATGGATTAAAAAGCACACCTTATCACCATCACTATTTCACCTCACCTCCTTATGCTTAGCGGCTGCAGAATAGCTGCCTTCTGGGAAGGGTACTGCGTATCAGCAGCACGGGATCAGGTCACTTCTCGCCACCAGCTACTTCAGCTCAAGTCTGCTGGCATTATTAAAGGGAGCATCTCCAGCCTGAAAATCACACTTCTGTCCCTTCTCATTAAACATAAAAAGCAGCACCTCAAGAGTGCTGGAGTCAAAAAAATTGGGAAAATCTCCCTTTTAGTTTCCCTCTCTGTCTGACAATTTCAACAAGGGGCTCAGCTTCACAAGGTTACTGTTGTAATAAAGGACAACACATGGCATGAAGTGCCTCAAGAGTATCACAGGGAGAAAATTTGACAGAGCAAACCACCCTCCACTCCCTTCTGCCCTTGGCTGCATGGAAAGAATCCTCTGTTGCAGCTCTGCAAACCAGCAGCAAACGTTTGCGAAGCTGCTGTGAGGCAGCTGTGCTTGCTGGCTGAGGGCATCACATCCCTTGTGGCACAGCACTGTACCTCCTTCCCTGGAAAGGCCCGTGTGCAACTTTTTGCCTTGGAGAAAAGAGTGCATTTTAAAAATAAATCCCTCAGCCCTTTCTATTCTTCTTTGCGGCAACCCAGAAGCTTGAGAGTTGCAGTATTACTTTTAACACTTATAAACACTAATTTTCATAGAAAATCTTTTCAGAAAACCCTTTGATATGTTGTTTTTTCTATGCAAGAGAACAAAATACTCAATTAACACTCTGCCTCCTTCACTGTTGCCTACCATGTGCACACCTGGGTAGGATCTTAGAGACTCCGCAGGCATTCCCAAAAGCCACACTGCAGCGTTAGCTGCCACCGCTGACCAATGGACCAGCAAAACTGGGAAAATGCTTTCCTGCTTTGAGAGAATGCTAAATAGTAAAAAAATAACATGCATCTAACACTTTCATCTTTGTTTTTGGTATTTCAGACTGAACTGCTCATTTAATGAATATCTGATTTTGTGTTTGATTTTAGATGTGAGGCTCTGGTTAGGCTCCATCTCCTCATTTCCATATGAGCCACGGGAACACACAAAGCACAGAGAGTCACAGCAGGCACCGAGCTAATCTCCAGCACGGCGTGGTTCCTTCTGCGCTCCGCCTGTTGCTCCCAGGAGACTTCCAGTGGGGTGGGCATTGCAACTAATGCTTCAGAGATATGGAGAGATAACTAAGGACAGAGGGCTTTGAAGCTCTTTATGTTTATTTAACAGCTGGCTGTTATTTGGTTATTATTTTTGTTAATATGCAGATGTTTGACAAAAAGTGCCGTGTTTGAGATTTCTTCTTTGGAAACACAGAAAGAAGCATGTGGGGGCTGCTTCGTCACTGTATTTTTAACCTTCACACAGGAAAACTGTGAGGCAAATTTGCACTTCAAACTATAGCTGGAACCAACCACCCACATACAGAGATAATAAAACATCAAAAGGCTTGCAAAATATGCTGGCACATGTATATATGTTTAAAAAGTGCACAGAAAGAACAAACCAGGAACACACAACTGAAGTCCTTTCCTAGCTGGAGTATTAATTACAGTAAGACAGGAACACAATTTCTGCTGTATTTACCCCAGGATCAGCTGATGCAATACGGTAAAAACAACTGTTTTTTTGTAATGTTCAGATTGCTGAACATGAACATCACTTCTCGTAGGAAAAGGAATATTAAAAGATAAAAACATTACCCAGCTCATTAATTCTACTTGGCCTGAAAATTGTTGTCTTTTGCTCTGGGGAATATATTGAAATACTAAGTTCTGGGAAAGCCAAATGCAAACATCAGTGCTGCGCTGCTCACCATGTGAAGGCTCAGCCCTGCTGTGTCAGAGACAGCAGAATCTCTTGGTTGATTTCTGTCTGCAGGGTGGAGGCCTTGCACACAAACTCCCTCCTTCTGGCATGACAGCCTGTGCAGAACTGAACTCACACAGGATGGGCTGGTGGAGGATCACGAAGTACAGAGCTCAGGGGGCTGGTACAGGCACCCTGGCCAAACCCTGCACAGGAGCTGGACCTGCACACTGGTGCTCTCATTTCAAGGCAGATCTGTTATCTGTCACGAAGCTGGAAATACCAGAGCTCACTTGATGGGCTTTTCTTTGGTACAGGAACAAAGGTGCTGAACATCTGTAGCCAGCATTCATAGCTATTTTTATATCAAAGCTTCCTTATCTACTTGGCAAGTGATTCGGGGATTTTCTCTCTCCCTTAGGTGCTCCTGCAATGTTTGCTGTAATCTCTCACATAGCCTCATTACACTTTTTGCTCCACATTAATAAGAAATGAGGAAGTTGGGTTGCAGTAGTTCTTTTATCTCAGGCAGTTCTCTTCAGAACTCCCACCCAAAAAGTTTAATGCCCTCTTTTGACTCCACTTTTTTGCTTCCATTTCCCACGATTTTTCCTCCTCCACTCTCTGTGTGCTCTGAATCTGCTCTGTGACCAGCACCGACCTCCACCAAGCTTTTAAGAAAATGATGAAATAAGCTACCGCAAGCTATCATACATATATGCGTACATAAGCATCTTTCTTGTACGTATGCGTATACCTACACTTCTGCTTGCTTTTTAATCTTTCTCTTACTGTTACTTCTTTCTCCCTCCCCACCTTTTTGTGCAAGTGGCTTTGCTTTATCTGCCATAGCAGACGATGGGAGCTGTGACAGTCTCTCATTAGCACTTCTGCTGATATCTCCCAGCCGCAGTCAGCTCCATCCTGCTTCCTGCAAAGGCCAGCTCTGATGCTTCTTCTTGGCTTTGCCGTTAAAAAATTATCTCCCATGCCATTGACTTCAAACACACGAGAGACAGAGATAGGCAGAAGCTGTGATATTTGGATTTGGATTTTAAGTCCTACAGAGTTCAGGCTATCTTGGATCTGCCTCGTATAATGATAAAGGTTGCGAATAAAATGGGAATTTACGTAAATCTCATTTCTAATGTTCAGGAAGTTCAGAAACATTCAGTTTGATACCAGTTCCTTTCCTAAGAAACAGCTTTATTTCCAATTAACCCTTTCAGCTTCTGATTAGCAAATGTCAGCCTCTGTAATAGTACAGGAAACACTGCTGAGATCCATTCGAATGCTTTCTGAAATGTTAATGTAGTGTCTTCTTGGTCTCTAAAGGAAAAACATGGTTAGTGCCATGCCTCCCTGTAATGTACAACATCATTTCCAGATTACTCAGACATGATCTCAGAAACATGCTACCAACTTTACAGTTCCAAGCCATGTGTTTTGGATGCCTTACTCTGACATGTTTTGCTTCTCTTTAAGACAGAAATCCCATACAGAGACATAGCATAATTCACACCATACAAAGTGAGTAAATCCCTAGGTACTTGCACCTGCAGTGAAATCTATCCTATAGAGTGTTGGTACGCAGCAGGCAGAAATGACATCAAGCAGCCTTCATCCCCATGCCTACATCTTGACTGGAGTTCAGTGGGTCATGAATGTCCTCTGAGCACAGGGGGCTCCCGTGGTTGGGTCCAGCTTGTGTGGGCACAGGGCAGCGTCAGTGCCGTGCTGTGACAGCCACTGTTTGCAAGCCAAAAAGCCTACATACATAATGCTGTGGTCCCCACCAGCTATACAAAAGAGCTGGCATAGAAGAGGAAAAGAACAACTTATCTCCCTACTCCTTAGCTAAGTCCTAATCCACTATCCCAAGGGCATCATTGATGCCAGAAAACAAGGGGGAGAAAGACATCAGCTTTCAGCTTTTTTCTCTTTCAGGTCTTTTTAGAAATTACTTCATTTTGCTAGAGCTCACACTGAAAAATTCTCTCCTCTGTTGCTGATGATTTGGAATAGCCTCCAGCCTCCCGCAGTGAACTGCGTGTGATATGGCTTCGATCCACAATAAATCTCCTATCTCACTTCAGTTCCTCTCCATTTTCTTTTAAACAGCAAGTCAATAATCACCATTCCTGGAAAGAGTTTCTTTTATATGTACACCATGATCAGGGACTTTAAGTGTGAAGAGTGAAAATGGGGACAGCATGTTGGAGTTTGTCTCCTTCTTCATGAGACCCACAGGCACATGCTGCTGTGCAGGGCTGGCACTGCCCAACACTGGGTTCTATGCTCAATTGCAGGATGTGTGTCTTCCTAGGTGTCTGGATGTAGAGAAAGAGGTGACAGGCGCTAACTTTCCTGTAGAAGATGACTAAGAAGATATCCAACTCCTAATAAGAGTTTTCTGATTTTCTGCTATGCTTATACGTTTGATCTACACTCTGACCTGTATTACTAGACTCTGCCAGCGTAGACTGTACCTCCATTTCAGCATCAGTGCTTGCTGTAAGGTGCACAGGTGTGCAATCTCATTTAAATCCCTGCCAATTATCCATGTATACTGTGTCTGCAGACACTACTGCTGTCTTGTATTATAACATAAAATAGCATTGATATTAAAACATATTTAAATTTCATCCAAAGTGTCTTTGCAGGTGCTTAAATTGGTGTTTTAAAGCCGAGTTCAGCAGGTACTGGAAAGACTGCCATTCCTAAACAACACACTATGAGAAATTTGAAAGATAGGTTAATTTATGTATTGTGTGTGTTTAAATGTGCATAAAATTATATCAGGTTAATTTTGGACAGCTTTCTCTTTCTACCATATAGGTTTAAAAATACTTTGCTATCCTATGGGCTCTCTCTGAGTGCTGCACCTAATAACACTGCGTGAATGCTCCTCTTTGGGGAGAGACAATAACAAGCTGGGGCAGAGTCTACCCCACAGAATTTTAGATAGAATTTTTTTTCTCAGCTAGGGGCACATATTTAGTTAAAGCTCCCTCTCTGGATAATGGAGTACAACATTCAACTAAGTATGGAGGAAGGATAGTCAGTGACTGCTATCCTTGGTAAACATCTGTATTTTATATCATTGTTGATGCTCCGGTATTCTTTAAAATCAGGTACACATACAAGATGACACCATTCAAGTTATGTAAAGAAAATTATAGGCTGACTTTGATCAAGAAACTATACTCCTCCAAAGATTTCTTAAGGGTTAAAAACCCCTAAGTTATCTATGTTCAATAAACTGTGCAAACAGCGTTTTCCACTTAAACATTTGTCTATCAAAGTTCATGGTTTGCAGTGTCTTCAGTGTTTCCAAGATGCTAAGATACATTTTCTTTCACCGCATTGAGTTTTCTATTAAGAATGTTTCACTGTTTATGGATAAATCACAGGACAGTTGATGAGGTGCTGTAGGGTGAATAACCCAAAAAGAGCGGTACTCAGAGAAAACAATGAGGAAGATAGCATATTTTGCTAGGCTTATCTGGATGGTAAACAGACAACCAGTGAATAAAGAGAGGCTCACCTTGTCCAGATGGTTGAAGTTCACCAATAACTCCACAGGAGAGGAATCTCCAACAAGAGAACCATCCCCACTGGTGGTTAGCCCTGAAATGGGGTCTGGGAGAGGTGGAGTCAGACTGCACCCCTTCCATCACACAGGTACATTGCCTTCACCTGTGCTCCTGCGGCTGACTCAGTGCTTGCCTCAGGTGATCCATCAGTGGTTTAGGCTGTGATTCAACAGTTCCCATACAGGTACCCACATTCTATCTAGGGCAATGAAAAATGAGTCTAAAAATAGTTTTGTGATTGTTTTCACATAAAGCTGATTTTTGAATCAAATTATACTGTTTTTCTGCTTTTCTTTTCCTTTATAAGTGTGTTTATAGAACTTCCCCATATTCAGCTTCTGTATACAGTTAAAACTGTGTAGGTAAGTGATAGCTTTAACTTTCAGCATTTCTCCCATGTGTGATACACATAAGTTAGATTTCCATGTTCATTAATTCTGATTACCCAATCATTTCCAACTGTTAATTAACTAGTGTTATCAAATAATTTCTGTAACAGTATTTTAAGACATTGATCAGCATAATTTTGAACTCAGAAGTCATACCCATTTCTGCAGCAACCTCTTAGATGAATGCCGATGTAATTGGCTCCCTCAGAGATAAACCCCATCATCACATCAATAACAACATCATGAGCCCCCACCAACAAGAACAGAAGACAATCAGCCAAGTTGGAGCACTGCTAGACTGAGACAGCAAAGTAAATACCATCATGAAAATTGAAAGCAAAAGTCCTCCTCAAGCAGGTCTCTAGGAAGGCCAGACCTGGGATTTTTGCCTCCAAACTGTTCAAGCGTCTTTATCTTCCCCCAGAAATAAAAAGCCTCAGATGCTGACTTGTGCTCATAGCAGTCTTGTAGCTATTCCCTACTTCAGGGCAATCTCTTGAATAGCTTTGAGAAGCAATGCTCTGCAGGGCAGTGAACTCATGTTACTCAGCTTGAGAAAAAGATGCAACGTTCTCCGTCAGCCTGAGGAAAGAAGTACAGATAAGAAAGGCTACAGAGAAGTGTCCTGGGCTCTGCTCATAGATCTTGGACCGCCTGTCTGATAGTGCCTGAAGCCAGCACATTTGCAAAGGGTTTTAGAAGTCATTGAAAGGTGTAAGAGGCGTAAGGCATTACGTCTTCAAAGGGTTGCAAAAAGGTGCTTTGTGTAACTTGTGAAGTTTCCAACTACTTCTAACAATTGGGTCATGAAGTTTTAGCATCTTTTCATTTAAATGTAACAGAGGAAGAGATAAAATATAAATTAAAGACATGTCTCCAGACTCTTCATAGGATAGGTATTGCTGTTATGCATGGTGAAGAGTGCACTGTACTTCCATTTTTCTCATAAAATGAGCTTTCAGTGCAGACAAAACATATGTCTTGAAAATACTACATTTGGTTCAGTAAAGCTGGATGTAGCGTTACTGGAAATACCATATACTGCATGCTGGTGAAGCGACTCTTCATTGAAACTGGCAGTCAATTTGGGAACCTGATGTTGGCTGTAGGTAGATCATTTTCAAGTAGTGTAAAAAATCCTAAGGATAATTCCAGGTTTCTATAGCACAAGCCAAGATAATTCCCTGAGTAGTCTAACCAAAAATTGCACAGGTTCTTAGCGCTACCAGATGTGATACAGTTTTTGTCTGCGATCCACAGTACTTGAGAATTAAAAGAAGAGCAACGAGTATGGGTGCTGTAATCAGTACACAGTATGTGAAAGAAAAAGAAAATACAGAATAAGTTCAGTTGCAGTCTCAGGATATAGTAAAATCTCACTGGTTTACATCTGCTTATAAAGGAGCTCTATTCCAACTGGCCATTGTAATGATAAAATATGTTCTTTGTGATGAGGTGAAAGTTTTCCACGTGTATTGATCAAATCCCTCTCGGCCTCTACTTGATAGATACAGTTGTATTTATCTACCTAAAGGGTTGTTCAGAACCTCTGAAGTCTTTGTATGAAACTATGAAAGTCAGAGTTGTAGAAAGCCATAATACTATCACATTTATTATATATATATATAAATACAGCCTAACATCCCAAGTCCCTAGGTATTGTTAACTGAGAGATCTTTACTCAGGTGGGTGACATAGATACAGTGTGAATGCAACAGAGCTGGCAGAGTGCATAAACTACTGACTTCATGGTTTAAGAAGGATACAACCTATTAAAATGTCATCTTCTATTCCAGTCAGTTTAAAATGAAGGCTGATGTTGCTCTCCACCTATGAAGTAAGGCAGTGGTTACAATGCTGAGTGTTTCAAGTAAAAGTAGGCTGTCTCTAATTCTGCATGTCACATGTTCCTCAGTTTTTGGTTCAATAGTTGAAAATAAAGGATTTGGTGAATATGATGCTAGAAGATACAGCAGTGCAACTATATACTGCTGATAACTATTTACTGCACTGGATGTGAGACATCACTGGTCTTGCCCAAGGGATTTGAACAGAACTGTAATGATATCTGTTATACTGCAATGCCAAGAACCAGAGTCAGATTGTGCAAGTGCTTTAGAACTAATATCATTAGAAATGTCAATATTAGAAATCAATAGATGTTGCTGATGTCAGAAAGGGACTGAATGGAGAAGACACAAAAATTGTACTATAAATTTGATTTTCCATGTAAGTATTTTGATCCAGTGCTTGCTTTGAGCAGCATTTCTTTTTGTTGCTGTTCTTGTACACCCTGTCCAGGTGAGGCACACCTGGCAATGCTGTCTGCATTTATGGTATATAGAGGTTGCTCCGAAAATAATGCCTCCTGCTTTATTATGTTGGCCTACGTCATCAGAGGCAGATGGTGATACGGCAGTAGAGGTCAAACCTTCTCACCAATACTGCATTATGTGAATGACAAGCCATGTTCCAGATGGCCGTGCAATTTTTCATAAGCACAGCACATAGGCTCTTGTTCAGTGCTGGCAAAAATGTGTACCTAACACTGGTACCTATGCTGAAAAGCAATGTCTCGTAACTGGGAATTTATTCTATCAAACAGTGATATTGTGCTCTTTGTACCTCTTGTAGTTTTCAGGGAGGTGAACAGGAGGCATTACTTTCAGGGCAACGTATGCGCGTGATCTTAGGGATACAGATACAATGATACAGCTACAATAAATACAGGATGTTCCCACCAAAAAACTTTCCCCCTCTGTAGTATAGTAGCCTGCAGGCACTAGCAGCCACTATGAAGCTGCTTATTTATTCTTCTTTCTGAAGAAGTAGCTGTACGAACACAAGCACTAAAGATTATTTTCCTTAAATAACAGCCTAAGTATCTTCGTAACCTTCAGTCTCCCCACAGTTCATTCATCCCAGCTCTTGGTGACTTCCTCCCAAACAGTGCCACATTCACACCTTATGGAAATAAAACAGTGACCAGCCATCACAAGTGGATGAGTTGCAGCTGTCTTTGGCATGCTCTAGCAGGTGCATGGATATAAGCACTTCCTGAAGGACACAGTTTCTCAAAATGCTATACATGAAGGTAAGCTTAGTGAGACAGATCACTGCCCTGTGTGGCAGACAGTACTAAATTTGAGGACCTGCCAGCTGTCGTGATGTTGGCCACAGAATTCCCTCTGTGCCAAAATCAAGGACTTTGAGAGGCTCTGCATTACCAAGAGTTGGTTTTTCATTTTTAAAAGCATCTAAAGGGTGTTCTAGAAATGCTCTAACCCATGATAATTAACTCCCCTCCCAACTCTCTCACAATGACTGCGAGTTGTATAGCAGGAGAGATGAGTGCATTACTTCAGTGAAAGGAGTTCTGCCTGCGCCTCTTCTAATTTTGACACAAGAACATAAAAATACTATCGGCTATCACTACATAATGTCTACATGTACACCTCAATAAGATCCTAAAATAAAGTGCTGTTTAGCCTTGTTCTATTCCAGGATCAATTCCAGTGCATAAGACTGTCTTTGATGCACAAAAACATAAGCATCTATTTTAAAATACTTAAATGGCTTTCAAGGAATGAGGACAAATAAGCTATATATGTATATATATATATATTTATATTAAGGTGTCAGGAGCAGAAGAGCTTCTTTTACTTCAGAAGACAGCTTTAGATAATCATTAAAAAAGTGCCAGTCTCACAGTGGGGGCTGCTTTTACTGCCTGCTTTGATTTACTGCGAGACAGATAAGTCAGGGCAAGTGGTAGAGATTTTTAAAGCTCTTTTTGTCTGAGACCCTATAAACCACTGCTACTCTATTCCTACACCCCATGTCTGCAAAAGCAAGGAAATCAGGGCTAAGCAGCTCACAAAAAGCACTTGCTCTGTTACGACCCTGACGGATAGTTTTGCTGCAGGAGCGAGAGTCCTCTGTGGGCAGCCCCACAGAGCTCAAGTGTTGGGGTTTCCAAGCACAGTTGCTCCACGGTGCATGCAAGGATGGAAGAGCTTCTTCTCACAGAGGCAAGTAGTTTCCCATTTAATTGCAGATTTCAAGAAAGAACTTGGGAAACTGATATCCAAAGTGGTCATATGAGAATGAAAATCAATCGATAATGTGCACGTAGGTCAACAGATGCTAGCAGGTCACTACCGTTGGAGACTTGTACCCTTCTGGTAGTTTCTATCTGAGCAGCACTACCTGAAGATCCCATCTTTGCAACTCCACTCTGTCAGTTTAAAATAAGAGGTATAGTGGATATAAAGTTTCAGCCACTTTTTGTACAGCCTTGCAATTCTTCGTTAGTGTTCTTTTATCCCAGGTCTGTAATTTCACTCTAGCACGCAAGAAGCATTACACTAGAACCAAGAGAAGTAAGAAAGGACAGATGGGTAAGTGAACATTTTCAGTGCTACCTTTCCACACCCATCTTGAGCTTTATTCTGCTCAAGGGTATTTTTAAAAAACACTTATTATTATTAAGGTAAAATTGTTTGGATATGGGCAAGGATAATGGTTACACCGGGTGGTGTTCCTTTCAGAAGCCCTGGATGTCAGATGCCCCTTCTTCAGGAAGATATTCTTTTCATATCTATTTTAGGAGCACTCTGCCATTAGCTGATTCAAAACATGTTTTAGAGACCTCTTAGTCAAGTTTTTGGAAGTGTGAGAGCATCTGCAATAGCGGCTGAGAATTTTTCTTTGTTCCCTACCATTGAGATGAAAGTGTCAAACTGCAGAGAGATTTGGAGTCAGATGTTTGGAGTCACAAGTTAGTGGACAGTCTGTGTGAGATGCACCCTGGTTTCTAGCATGACGCTCAGGCTTTAAAGCTTTTTCTGGAAGAATTAATTCAAGCTGACAGCACTGGAATAGCAGACAGTTTAGAACTTATTTCAGGTTATTTGCCCTGCCAGGAGGTAGGCTGTTATTTATATGCAGATGTAGAAGATCATTGCTCTGTAGGTTTAATGAAATCCTGTTTATTCTATTCAATCCTAAATCAAATGAATCAGCTTTTTCTACCTTTTCAACTTGAGATGAGATGTCCTAAATCTGAAGGGAGTATGTACTTCAAAATGAACTGCAATGAGGATAATTTGTAAAAACTGACGAGGAATTGTTTGTTTTAAAGATGTAGTTTCAGTAAATACTAATCCTATTGTTAAACAGCTTGCTTATTTAGAAAGATGTTTTGGTAGAAGTCACATGCTTGTAGATCTCTAAGACATAGTATCCTCAAAATTCAATATTAAAATACTTTAATACCTTAGAAGAACAAATTAGGATCTACAGTACAGTATAATAAAAGTAGTCTTCATTTGCATGTGCTAATTAATTTCTACTCTATCCCATCAGCATTTGGGAGTAGTGGCCTTATTAGTTGGAATGAATTTGCTTATAGTCTGAAACTAAACACTGAACAAACTCAGTGAAGGTCACCTTTTTCCCTTTCAATTATCAAGGTTAATTATAAAATAAATTAGGTCAATTTGTAACTTTGATTAGGAGAATTTACCTTCTTTTAGCTTTGAAATAGAATCTGGATCTGCAGTGAAAGATTTTGCCTTCTGTACTCAGTTGAGTAGTTTTGCAATGTCCTTAAACACATTTCCAGCTTTTCACTGCTCAGTGATGCTACATACTGAACTTGCATTGTAGACTGTGTTTTTTTTGTCATTATTATCCTTTTCTTGGCCTAATTCATTAACACATTTTGTTTTTATGAAATAGGTTAACAGCCTAAGTGGAGATGTTAAAAGGTAAATGGTTTGTATTCTTTTCGTGTAGCTCTTGGGTATATTTACAACTATAAACTAGATAATTCATATCAGTCACTGACAGAATGATACCTTTATCTCTGATTATTTTGTCTCGTGTTTTTCCATAGTTGTCCCAGAATTTGTTCCTTGCCTTTTATAAATGAAATGACAACTAGATAAGGACATGCATTTTCTTATATTTTCTGTCTCAGTATAGTACATACTTTAAGTATTGCTACATTTAAGTACTGCTACAACTAGATTCAAAAAAATGGTAGAACCCCCACCATCACAGACATGCATGGAGAGCACAGACATTCTGCTAAGAACTACAGGCTTAGATATACATAGGTTAATTGGCAAATGTGAAAAGGGCTGGAGAATAAATAGTTATCCAATTTATTGGTGGGTAACAGAAATTTTAATTGATTTGCCCTCTGGGACAAAACTGTGCCTGGATTAAGGATTTAATCTTAGTCTGAAATTCCCTACCTCAACAAGAAGAAAATCTTATTTCAGCTCTAATATGACCCTTTCCTGATTGAAAGGACTGAGAAAGCATTAGTAGTTAACTTCTACAACCTTCTGCCTTTTAGCAATTAACAGAGGAACTCTATCTGCAAGGCAGGGAAGGCTTGCTGGGTGGCAGCAAATATTTCTTTCTCCTTTCATGGCAAAGGAGTTTGAGGCCTTGACGATACTAAAAAATCTCTGAAGCACTGTGTCTGCTTAAAAGTGAGAAATGAAAGTGCCAGGTCAAGTAGGCAAAGATTGGTAGTGGTTTTCCTCTAGTTTGTAAATGGTAATTAAGCAGTTGGACTCCACTGGTTCTCTGAGAAGTGTAACGGTATCTTGAAATAACGCTTCTAAAGGAAATTTCTGGTTAGGCTCCATTTACTTTGATGATCCCACTCAATTTCTCTGCCCACACAGTATTTCATTTCATTATTATTGCAGACATTCCTTAATTTCTCCATATTTTCAAAACATTTTTTCTAACAGCAGTACATCAGCTGGGCAGGTGCTGAACCTAATTATCTGCTTCTTCTGCACAGATGCAGACTCATGTTTTACTGCAACCACCACCGGAAAGGGCTGCATGGCACTTGATGCAGTACATACATGCCACCTCTGAGCTGGGCCTTCCATGAGCCTGATCTACCCCTCCTAAATGGGAAACTAGATCAGAGAATAGAAACGGACTCTTTTCTCCAAGCACAATGAAGTGTACCTAACCCTCCTGCAACCTGACTTGCCATTTACAAAGGCTCTGCCAGGCTGCATCTTGGAGAATAGCGTCTCTTGTTTAATGTGTCTTATTCCACAAAGGTGCACAACGACTTTTTCCTCATTTTAGCCTGAGTGACAGGCAGCTAGTATGCTCATCAACCTCAATGATCTCAGTGCTTCTATATGAAGATCCATTTGACAGCCACCGTGAACCCTTTCAGCATAATGAAAGTCACTAAAATATTTAAAATTCTCCCCTAAGCAGGACATGCAGTCTAGGAGGGACCAGCATTTCTTCTGGGCTATTTTATTAATAGAAAATAGATCCAACTAAGTATAGCTGTTTCCTTTACCTTGAGGTTATCAGAGATAAAGACATACAGTTATCCTAAATACTTAATCAGCAGTTGTTGCTCTTTAATATATAAATTTTACATAAAAAATTCTATAATAACAAAAAAAGTAGTTATAAACTGAGCTCTTAAGTTTCTTTTTTCAATCTTTTTTTCCTTATCAGCTTTTGTCACATGCAAAGCTAGTTTTTTTCCTTCTTTTCATTTATTTTTTTCATTTCACCTTTTCCTGCTTAAATTGTCATACCCTAGCTAGCATTTAGCCATTGAAAAGGCTGCTCTTCCTCTGTCTGCTAGCATGCTCCTCCTCCTTATTTGCTGCTCTCATATCATCACTCCATATTTGCACTCCCCCTGTGACTTCCTGCAGGTTTTCAACTTCAACACATTAAAATCCAGTGGCATCCCCCTTGCCTATTAGGCACTATTTCCTTGCAATATTAGAAACAGGACGCAATCAAATTCAAATACTTGCTGCTTGTTCCTACAACTGAAACGAAGACCAATATATGTCTGTAAGTATGCCCTTATATTTCATTGCCTTCTGCTATGGGTGGCAATGAAAGAAAGATCTTTTTTTCTTTTGTAGGCAAAAATGAAAAATATCATGGACAGGAAAATGCAGCAAATCAATAGGTTTGCTTGAAGTTTTGTTAAGGGGTGTCTCAGATCCACCTGCCTTTAGATGGCAGCTATGGCCTGTGTTACCTGTGCCTGAAGCTCAAACAGTTGGTGGGTGTCACCTGAAGGGTTCCAGCTGGGGAGGTTACATGTTGCCTTGCTCCTAATTGTTCTGCTGACCGATCTGCTTTTGCTGCTGGAGATTAGGATACATCGGCACACCATGTAATTGTAGGACTCTGTCTGCACAGTGCATGTCGAGGAAAAGCAGCTTACATTTTGTTTTAATAAGTGGAACTTGTTTAAGCATTTTCACTCCAAGCTTGTCAGCTCCCTGCTGCTCTAGCTTAGCTCTATGCCTTGCCTTGTTCTCAGATGAGTCCTGAAGGTCACTTGCCAAGCCATGTTTTAAGTGTTTCTTAGCTGAACAGGAACACTTCTACTAAGTTGCTAAGTAACCCTTAAAAATAAAGCCAGCAGTGATCATGTAACAATGTCAATCATTGCTTCATATTCACTCAATATTTAGCAAGAGCTTTGAGGCTTGGAAATTCTCTTGCCATGTTCAAAACACACGTTCAAAAATAGAGTAAGAAAAGAACTTAGATAGACACTTTTAAAAAGCCAGCAAAAATGAACATTTACTGTTATTTATGGAATTGCAGTGGTTATAATGTTTTACTCATCCACAGATGCAGACTGGCATGATCACAGTGATACAGTTCTGGACCAAATGAGAGCATATTGACAGGAGAAAAGGAGCCTCCAGCATCAGTTTATGGTACCAGAAGTGAGAACAGATTGTGATTTGACTGGTAGTGAAGATAAAACAGGTGGCTCTGTTCAGCCTGGATGGGGAACTAGAGTGTTCCTCAGTCTGAAAACATGACCCAATTAATATTTGGGTTTTTTTGTCTGACTTAATAGTACATTGGACAACTCTATGAAGTGTAGAAAACTTCCAATTGTAGCAAGCGTTTTTATTCCCCAGTAATTAAATCCTTTGTTCTGTAGCTTATTAGCTGGCTGTACCCGTGAAAAGGTTTTCATAGGGAAGGTCACCAAAACCCACAACACTGCAACTTTTTACAAAAATCAAGGAAACTTTGAAATGGACATTTCCTTCTCACTAAAAATATAACCACCGTATTCAAGGAGTTGGTAGCTGAGCTAACATCTTTCTTTATAATTTCATGTTATGCTGCTAGAGCTTAGTATGCAAGAACAGCAGAAATCAGTCCAAAACTTTGTCAATTATCACAATATTTACTGTGCTTCATATGAACAAGTCTGATTTATATTAACTCCAAGGGGCCTGAAGGAATAATCTTCTGAATTTCCTTTCACCTTGATGCAAATTCTGATCAATTTGGCAGATAAAAGGAGCCCTGTTACCCCATTTTCCCATGTTTGTTCTTAAGGCAGCTGGAAGTTCCAGTTTGCTTTGGAGTACCAAAGAGCCTGCGGAAGATTCTGCACTAAACATCAGCCTCCCAACACAAGCCTGGCAACATGAGCTGCCTGCTGGGTTGCAGGATGCACCCACAACTGCCCTCACACTTGTCCTCCTACTCACAGGGAAAGGGAAGCTGCAGAAAATGCTGCTTATACACTACTGCAGATTTTTGTTTTCTTTTTTTAAGGTGAAGTGAAACAGTAAAACCTGTGTTTGAAGGAGAGTCAGAAAGCAAACACAAGGGCTGGCAGTTAGCTTCCCTTCCCTTGCAGCAACACACAGCAATTTGTTTGTTTATTGGTATCACATTAGTTTCAAGGAATCTTAACCATGACAATGGACTCATTTTGCTGTACAAACTCATTTAAGAAAGCAAGTTATATTGCAAATACAAAAGACTGACACAACACGAGTGAAAAGAAGTGCTGACAACCTGCATCAGCAACTGGGAGAGGGAAAGGCAAAAGTGACAAACCCAAAGCAATCCCTACCCACGGAAAATGGGCTATAAGCATGGTCTGGACATGATGGTCAGAGCAGTCTGTGCACCTGCAGATAAGTTTGTGGGAATCAAAATTAATGTACTTCATCAGAAGAGCAAGAGCTTCCATCTGTTAAGGAGGATAACCAGAAGTGTCCAGTAGGAAAGAAAAATATACCTCAAAACGTTTAATGGACATATCAAGAGAGAGGAAAAATAAAGACTTACCAACTAACTTGCCGATATATTGAGACAAATTTGTATTCCACAGCAGAATACAGGACAGTTTGTGCTACTTTCTTGTAATAAAATACCATAAAGAAACAAATGGTAATTATGTGCACTTCCTTTATATGCAGCTGAGAGATACCTCTAAGTACTGTGACAGCTTGCTAATGTACCACTGTATTTGAAAAAATACCTGAAGTAAATAGGTTTATGAAACCTCTCATAAACTGCCAGGTGGATAAGGGGCTATTATCAAAGCACCATAACTTACTCACTTTTCTGATAGCACAAGCTGTTCCTGACCAAACTTACAAGTGAGTAGATGCAGATAACAGAAGCAGACACAGCATTTCTAGGAAAAGTACGCTCATTTTCAAGATACAAATTTAACTAGGCTGAACCCCAGTATGAATACCACATACCCCAGAACAAACACTTGTGATTTGCCATTCAGTTTTCAGTAGCTATTCTTAGGATCCCAATACTACAATTTCTCTCATCTCTTGTCTTGAAGGTCACTTTGAGGTCGGTCTTAAGCACTATCACCTGCTAACTCAAACATCAACATCTGGACATCTTATGATTTGGTTATACATGATTATGTATTTTAGAAGATATTGCCATCAATTACAGGATAATTAAATGATTAGAAAAAAAAATCTACCCTGTATGAAACCTGCAAGTGCAAGCCCTCTTGTGACTTCATTTTTCTGAGGTTATCATAGTGATCTTAAAGTGATCTTAAAGTCCAACCTTCCCAAGTGACCTGGATTGGTGGCTTAATCTGTGCTGGGTTGGCTGGAGGAGAGAGAACCACAAAGTGACCCAGCTTCCCCACTTCCTAATGTGACAAATTCTCTTCCCACAGGACCTGTCCTGACTCTTCAAGGCTGGATCAGTGGTCAAAATAGTAGTCAGTTATTTTCTTTTCCATGCCTCATCTGCTGCTTGGACTTCTTTAATTCTGTTACTTTTTTTATTTAAAGCACTATTCTGGCATGAAATGTTTGTGCGTTATTTAAAGAACAGTGGGGCTGTAGATGCTCTCAAAAGAACAGTGACCTTTAAGCATACATGTGACATCTGTAGGAAACAGCTGGAACACGTATCGAGTGCTCCTTTAAGTGAGAGCGCAGCGCAGTGCTCCTGCAAAGGCTTTTTCAGGCCTCTTCACTTCACATCATGCAGCACACAGCAGTGCTGTTCATTAACAGCTGAAAAAACTCCTTTACTGAGCTGAATATTCTAACTCACAGCTTCCCATAGGTGAAATTGGCAGTGCAAGAAAAGAAAATGAACAACCCCAAAAACCAAGACATGAACTTTTACTGCTGCTTTTAGCTTTCAAGCACTCATTTGCTGCATAGTCATAGCTAACATCCATTTCTCTCCCTGCTAAATACTTGCTCCTAAAATGACTCCTTCTGACTAATCATTCCTCAAGCATTTGCACACATTAGCTAATTGGTTCTCAGAGGTTAAAGCAAATGGTTGGTAAACCTCTGATAATGCTGGCAAGCTTTCAGAGGTTCAGATGATTAGCCAAATTTTTTCTAAGTGCATCTCAGCCTCCTCTGGCTAGAGCCTCAAAGACAGCTCTTACAGTAGAGATAGCCATTTTATCTTGTCTCATATTAGCCATAAAAGCAGCGAGTCTTTTGCTCATGTTACTGCCTTTCAGTTTACATTAGGATACCTTCTACATAGACAAGTTATTTTTATATACTGTTCAGATTTCATGGGCAAAAAAGTGGACAGCAGCCTGAGAAGGGATTTTGCTCCAGGCCTCAGGGTGCCGTGTGCTTGGCTGGATGCTGCAGCTATGGCGTGCAGCCATGGCAGGGTCCCCGTGGCTGGGCACATTGTCACATTCTTTATTTCCTCTAAGAGCATCCACCTGGGGCATAATCTGTGTTATTTCCCACAGGCTACCCATAACACGCATGGGTCCCTGTGCAGAGACTAAAACAAACCGGTTTTGAGCAGACACACGGTCTGATTTCTGGGTAGTCCTTCGTGAAGCCAGGACTAGGACTCGAGTATCCTCATGGGTCCCTTTCAACTCAGCATTCTCTAAGATTCTAAGAGGAAATATTTATGGGTCTGGAGGAAAGAACAAGCTCAACCTTTGGGTCTGGCTCACCACACCCCACTCTGGAGCTTAGGCAGTGAGACTGGAATTGCTCTGTTTGCTCTGCCTTGTAAACATGCCATAGCCATAGCGTGCCTGGGTCATTTGCTCAGCACATCAGGCTCCTAGCCCTTGCTCTGCAGCTGGAGTGAGACTGAAAGGCACTGAAGGATTTGACTGTCACCTTTAGAAATACACAAGCACTCTCCCCTCTTCCCCTGTCCCTGAACTCTGGAATTGTATTTCATCACTATCTGAGCAATCAGAGAAAGTTTAACCTGCAAAATTATGCACTGTAAATGACAACCATTTTCCTCTCAAGGTGAAAGACTTAGAGACAGAGAAAAAGAGAGGCTCAGTTTCCATGGCAACCCAATGGAACTTACATGCCATAGGAAAATGTCATTTTCCAAAAAAGACAAAACTTCATGGACAAGTGGTACCGTACATCAGGGAAGGAAATTGCAATTTTAAAATGAAAAGCTCATTTGCATTTATGGTTTTGAGTTTCATTTTCTAGTTACAAGATCCAATTGTGCACAATTTAGTATAGAAAATTATATTCAACATTTCAGGTGACTAACGTAGATTAAGATCAAGTTCAGCTAGGAGAACTTCACTGCAACAGACTCAGGTGAAGGATGGAATGTGTTCTGCTTTAGCTGTACTGCCATGAAGCTGGGTCAATGTGCCTGAGCCAGAGAAACCAGCTGATACTTTACAGCCCCTATGAGACCCTACAAAACTTGAATCCAACCTTAACTCTTGAGATTCCTACCACAGCTTGCAATTTCAGCTGCTAAACTTATACCTTCTAGATTCCATGTTACCTTTGATACTATCAATCACCATCCACTGTAAGCCACAAAGCATAGGAGAGCATTTTATGATAAGCATTATCGCTGTAATATAGCAAAGAGCATTGTTAATGAAGCGTGGAAAAAGAATAAATTCAGCTAATGGGTGTATGTGTCAAATTTCAATTAGGGATATGCTGGAAAGTGAAAGAGAGAGATGAGCATACAAATTAAACCTTTGACCTTCAAACTAAAGGGAGAAAAACCTGAGAGAAAAGGAGGATGTTCAAAGATGCTCTACTTGCTGAATGCTGAAAAGTCTGAGAAGAAACTCTGAAGTACTCTTCAGAGACTGACTCAAGAAAAAGAAGAAAAAGGTTTGTTTCAGCTAGTTTATTGTCAGCTCTGTTACTCTTTGCTCTATTTACTGCATGGTGGAGATATAAAGATTGTGAGCATGTTATGGTTGTGTAAAAATCTCACCTACATGAGGCCTGGGCAAGGAATATAAATATTCTCCTTTCCTGCCTGTGACTTGCTCCTGGAATTCCTCCTCTACTGCATGGGGCACACGTGGGGCAGTGACAGGACAGAGACCTCTGCTTATGCCCTGCCATCAAGTGTCAACCAGCAACTTGCCCACATGCCAGCCTAGCAAGGAAATAAAAACCATGTGTATTACTCTTCCCCCCCTTCCTACCCGCATTAATCAATTGACATCTCTAAGTACCAGAAATTGTAGAACATGACCAGGAGTCCAACCCTTGGCCAGGAGCCCAGTGCTCTGCAGACCTACTCTTATCTGCTGCCTGGAAAATCTTGGAAGGGACAAAGGTAGCACAGCAAATTTCTGTGTGCCAGGGACACTTCTCCACTGACGGCCAGGAGGGATCTGGGTGCCTCTGGCCAGGTCTTTCTCTTAGATGCTGGGCCAGGGGGCCATCCCTCATCATGGGTATGCACTGTATACACATCAGAAATTTTGTATCACTTGCATCTTCCTTTCAGACATTTTTAGCTGATAGATATTTATCACACCCAAGAGAAAACCCATCTTCCGGTACTCAGGAGTTTTCAGAGGAAGAGCAGAGCTATGTTCTGCCCCCATACTGTGGAAGGGTAAACTACGATCGTGAGGCCGTTTCTGATATCATCAAAAGCAGCTTTTTTTGACAATGTCTATGTCCCAAATATTGGATTAGCATTAAGTATATGTTAATGACTGGTACCAAAATGTCACATTACATGAAAAATTTTGTTCTTCTTCAACGAAAGCTTATGAACAGACTAAAGAAAATTTATCCTTCACTTAGAATTACTGACATCCTAGTGAAATTGTTCCTGTGACTTGCAGCCTTGCAAGATTGGCATGATTATTCTTAGCATTTGATAATGGAAGTATGGAAAACAAATTATCCTGTTAAATCATATGATATCACTTCCATTTCAAGACTGAATTATGTATGTCCCTATAAGGAGGTAATGCAGGAGTATTTAGAAGCGACAAAATTTACTTTGACAAATCCTGCAGACTGAAAACTTAAATTCCCCTTCTTCCACTCTGGTAGGAACTTTTTTCTTTTTCTTTTTCTTTTTCTTTTTTTTTTTTTTTTTGATAGAGCAGCTTCCTTGATATAGTGACCATCTACGTGTTTATTTCCATCTATATTGATTGGGCTTAATAGCATAAGTAAGTCATGCTACTATTGGATAAATATTGTACTGCAGAGCATATTTCCAGTGCTAATATTCTCATTCACAAGCTGGAGAAAAAAGAATCTTCTGTGAATCTTCTCCAATATTTGCTTTAAGCTTCTGTGTAAGTGAATATATTTGCCAGGAAACTTGCTCAATAGCATATTTTGGGGAATGCAAATACAACAGGAAAGCTGCAAGAAGGAACTGAATTGCTTTTCTTTATCAAGCTTTGTGGGAAATGAAGACAGAATTGTCCATGTAACTGCTTTCAGGACAGTTTTACCACTCTCAAATATTTAAAGTCAAAATTATTATATCACTTGGGATGTCATCCATCATTAAATCAATGAGACTCTTGTGTTTAAAGTTGTAGCACATTTTAGAGCCTTTATTCATTCTTGGGGGGGTTTAGGCCTTATGAGAAATATCGTCAGATATTGTTTAACTTTTCAGAAAAATCTTGCAGTTGTCTTTAAAAACAAAACCCAGTATATGCTGAGGCTATCAGATTACACTTCAAAACACAATACGAAATATCGGACCACTGAAAACAGTGAGGCCTGGCAGCAAAAAGCTTACATTGTCCATCCTGTAGACTTTGTAGGGCTCCCTTTCCAGGTGTCAGGAATAAACTGTGAATCATCTAGACCTGAGTTCCAGTTTTCTTGGCCTACCCTAGATCTCACCATCCTTGCAAAGGTGATAATTGCATCTCTGATCAGACAGAACAGGTCTGCACTGGGATAATGAGATTCCTCAGCTTTTCCTCTGGCTCATATCATCACAGCATAATGGTAACTGCTAAGAAAGCAGGCAAGTAGTCCAGCACTTCTAACTCAGACCTGCAGTGCAGCCACACCTCCGTATCCTCTGTTTTTACTCTTGCCTCAGTATCCCTGGGTAGAGAAGTGGTGCTTATTTAGGCAGATTCTTACAAAGCAGGTTCAAGCTTCAGATAATTTTGCTTTCCACAAGCAGCAGAGATGACTGAGTGCTGCAGTCTTAGTCTGCGAGAACTTCCTGCCAGATGCTGTGTTCACAGCTCCAATATCTCGTTAAAATTGGTGAGGAACTTCTCAACCAAACGGTTCTGCCCTCTTCTGTCACGCTACCAAGGATGGAGATCTGCCCTCCTTGCCAGCTACAGATTTCCTTGTCAATTAGAAACAACACCTACTGCAATATAAATCTGACACTGAGGGTGGTGTCACCAGACAGAGACATTCCTCAGTACATTAGAGGGAGGAGCTGAGCGAGCTACAGAAGAAATTAGCCTGCTTTAATTTAGGTCTGCAGCTCACTATGCTCCGAGAGTCAAATAGATCAAATGCAGTAAATTGTTACCAAGACAAGGAATTTATACACTCTGTGTGTGCTCATATTTTACATTCCTCACCTTGCCTCTGTGGTGCTGATTTTGGAAATGCCATGAGAGAATGATAATTACGGCTATCTGTGGCTATGGAAGTGGGGTCTTGGGAAACTTAAAAGGCTCAAGGAAGTGTTCAGGATTTTTTTGCTTTTCGATGCAAGAAGGATTTCTCCAATGTATTGTTAGGAGAATGTCATAAAATATAGATTAATGATTGCGTTTTCATCCTTTTGATGTGCCATTTAATGAAGTGTATGCTTTTTCATACTTGACATCAAAAAGATCACTTCTGGAATTTTTCACATATACATCAAATGATTTTTTTAAGTTAATAGGTATAATCATCTAGGCAAAAGAATACCTGTTTTCTTATCAACTGATTTACAACTGACTTGACACAGAATGATGTAATTTGACCCTCATCTAATACTAATACTGACTCACTAACATAACATTAAAATTTATATGCTGTCCATTTTGCTTTCCAGTCTCAAAGGAAAGGGAACAGGAGCTTCCAGTGCCAGTGAATGTGATGATGGACTCTGTGAAACCAAAAAAGGAGTGCTGGAGTTGTGCTTATCTATTTGCTGCTCTGCAAACAGTAGAATTTTGTAACTCTGAAACACTTAAAGATGAGAGGCCAATCCTGGACACAGCACTGTGAACTGAACTTTGCGCTCTGCTGCTTCCAGCTCTGTGGGCTTTTCCATTCCTGGTTGCGAGTTAAGCGCGTTTTATCGATGAGGCATGAAGTGGGATGTGTCTTGTTTGTCAACATATGGACAAAGAGCAATCTGACTCAATTACATGTATCCTATATTTGAACTTCCAAGTAATACTGCAGTTATTCAAAGCCATTATTTGTCTCTTGTGGTGGTACTTTTTTTATAAAATAGGAAGACAAATTTCTTGCTTTGCCTTCCAATCTGCTCTGTGCAGGGAGTAGCACTGACTGGAAGACTGATTAAGAATTGAAACACTTAATGGCTAGGGGTTAACCAAAGACTCTTCACATACTAAACCCAAAGGAAATATTCACAATTCCAAAAGTCATCATGACTGTTATTTTAATGATAATCACATTTAGAGTTTATCGGAGTCTATATGCACATTTTAGACATACTCTGCTTACTTTTAACTCATCAGTGCTTCTAGCTTTCATTTTAATCTATGTCTTCCTGTTTAAAGGGTCCTCCTTCCAACAGTTCCAGCCTTTATGATTATCCCTATAAAGTGAATGCAATTATTGTGAAAGTGTTTGGCAAAAAATCTTTAGACGGTGTGTTGAATAAATATTCAGCTTCTCATAATAGCTGATTTGCTTCTGCAGGTAACTATCATTTTTAAATAGTAATCACACCATAGATATGTTTTGAACTGGCTTTGACTTTTGGAACAAACTGCCTTCTAGGCAAAGGTGCACTTTGTCTGGCTTGTTTGTTAGAATGATTTCTTTCCACTTGAAATAACATGGACACATTAGCGTTTCAATTCAGACGCGTTTTGTAACTTTTGTCACTGCTTATGCTCTTGTACTGGCCAAGACAGCTGAGAAAACATACAGAAAATGCCTTCCTTTGGAATATTTGTTCCACTGACTTTAAGCAATGTTTGTAACTGTTGGTTAGCTACTAGTGCAAGGTCCCTCAACTTTTCATTTTCTGCACAACTTAGTGCTGCTCCTTTGTGGAGATGAGTTATTTATCATCTGGACATTATCTTTCACTTCTTGCTAACCTTGATGTCATGGAGGTGTTATTCTTTGCCATTTCTGTGGGTTTTCATGGGACTTGGGCTAATGTCTCAGTAGATAGCAGTGTAGCCTAAAAGTGTTGGGAATTTCTACAAAGAAACTTTCTACTACTCATTCCTAAAATTCACGTTATATCATTAGACTATTCATACAAACACAATACGGGCAAATTACAGGATGTCTCCCAAATTATTATCTGTAACAAGTATGAAATTCAACATTCATTTCCGCACATTTCTGTATTTTATCAATGTGTTCTTATTTGTGATACCTGCTCATTCAGACTTAGAGTCTAAAGATATTTCAGAACAACCTGTGGAACTACTTTAAACAATAATGAGAGGAACTTCTTTTTAATTTAAGAAAATTCTAATCCTAGCTTATCTTTGGAGGTCTTGGATTGAAAACAAAGCCATGATCTCTATGGTTTACTGGTAGACTTGGCAGTGCTCATTAATAGCTGGACTTCATGCACTTAGAGTTCTTTTCCAACCTAAATGATTCTATGATTCATAATGATTTGATATGCAAAGCATCTTTTTTACTTCTTCTTTCTACTTTCCAATAGCAGGCCTGGCTTAAGCAAATCCCTAAAGCAGAACAGGACTGTCTTACCCACCATTTTGCAGACACATTGGAGATTATTCTTCAGACCTAATCAGAAGGTTGACTTGCATGGAACTGCATGCAAATTAGTAAGCACAAACACTAGTGCTGTGATACCAATTGTTCCTGCTATTTTTCAAGGACACATCATAAATACATTATTTTCAATACGGATTTTACATTAATACTCGAATATTTGTTATCGATTTATTGCTAATCTGAAACAAAGCCTTCAAGTTCTAAATTTAACCACTGGTTTTCTAAGCTGGGCAACAGTAAAGGCGGACATCTGGCTAAATGATGCTTTTTGAACCATGTTTGTAAACAGGGATGGTAAGTATTTAGTTATTGCTTGGCTATACTCTGCTCAGATTTCTTAAATCTAATTTCACCAAGTCTTCTCACCATGACAATGTACTTTATATGTATAAAGACTACTGTAAAAAATACCAAACTGTAAAGCTGAAAACTAAAGCTAGTTGCAGTGTTCAAAGATTTGATACAGAAGCTCATTCTTCCCACAGACCTTCAGCTGACAGGTGGCTTTGCAAGGGTGTTTAAATATATCTTTGAGGATTCAAAAATAGCTTTATACCAGAAGGCAAATACACAGTAGCTGCTTCTGTGAAGCTTATCTTTCAATTGCCAATAAATAGTTTATGGCTCAAGGATTTTGATATAGTTTGGCCTATTTATTCTTTTATACCTGAATGGATTGCTTCAATATACTATTGAGATGAACTCCCAGTCTGGAAGGTCATTATATGGTAATGAATGATCATCTTTTTTTATCCTAGATACTGAAGCTGTGCTTCCTCAGTCTGTGATTATCTCAATAGTGGTCTGTGGGGAGAGGTCACTGGGAAAGGTGCTCGAGGCGAGGTGGCTGTGCAGCCAGCAGACTTTGCCTTTTATCAGCATGGAATCTATCTCCTGGGAGGGTGCCATGTCTTTATCACACAGTAGAATTTAAAACATATCTTTTTCCTGTGACTTTCCACTGCCAACTTCATTGAGAAAGGTGACATTTAAAGCATCACATCATTTTCTATCATTTTGTTTGAGATAGCTTTCATCCTTTTTTTATTAAAAAAAAAAAAAGAAAAAGAAAGAAAGAACAATATGAATATTCTTTGGGGAAAAGTAGGTTTGAGGAAAAAGCATAGATTTGGAATGTTTCTGGAAGATTGTTTCACATAATGATCATGGAGAACTATAATGACCTCCAATCGAAAACTTTCTGCTTCCCACCTATTTCACTTTCTAAATATACAAGAATATTTGCTGAATAAGATGTGCAGTCTAAATTGAATTGAAAATCAAAATGAACCTTGAGGAACTGGGTCCTTTGATTGTATATGGGTTGAAGGTAGTGATTATTGTATGTAGGTAAATGAGCTTTTATTCAATATTTGACCCGAAGAAATTTCAGATATAAAGCAATGTCAACTAGTACACAGGTTACTAAAGGTAAATATTATGTGAATTCCTCTTACACAAAAAATCTGTAAATGCTAGAAAAGACAGGGATTCTGATCAGTAAACCACAGAGCAATCACCAGCTACCATTGGAAGGTGGAATTCTGTGAGACAGCAAGGCCTGTACTTTGGCAACAGGTGACATGGCAATCTACACTAAAGAAAGCTCTTTCCTCATTGCCAGTTTAAAAAAAGTTACTTGTTTATTAATTCATCTTCTACATGGAAAAAAGTATTTCTAGTGAAGGTAAAATGCCTTTTTTTTTTCTTTATATGTATTTTTTTTCCTTTTTTTTTTTTTTTTTTTCTTCTTTTTAAATAAGCAAACGTTCTTTGTACTTTTAGGGAATACTCTTTTGCCTAAAATCCTTTGTGGGGGATGAGTCTTGTTCCAGCTAATCTGTAGTGTGTGATTTTAAAGAAGAACAAAGTAAATTTATGTGGGCAAAATGCTTCCTATTATTACAAGGTAGAAATTGAGGTGGCTGCAGAGGTCTCACCAGATCTAAAATTCCTCAGGTTTGTTCTGTTCTGAGGTAAGCTACTGTATCTGATTCAGGAAATAGGCTGCAGAAAAAAATCATGTTCCGCTCCTTTAGATATCACCTATAAATACAGTTAATTTTATACAGGTTAAACATGGTTGTAAGGTGCCAGAAAAATAGATGATGCATAAAACAAGCCTTTCAGAAAACAATTCTCCAGTAAATTGAACTTTTGCTCATAATGAATCTATATATAAACTACACAATGAGGCAAGTCATGCTCATAGTGAACCAATGAGTAGCATGCCAAACCTGCTATTATTACTCCATTATTCTTGTTTTCTACAGAAACTCCGTTGTTTGCTATTTTGAAAAGGTATTTTGTTTTTTGTATATAAAGAAATCATAATGGCCCTGAATTGCTCTGTTCCTATAAAACAGGAGCATGATCAAGTTTTAAAGATCCACAGATGACTCCCAGATCACACATCAGAGAGGCGGTGTGACAGTCAGATTAGAGTCCATCGTCTACATCTCATCTTCTGCTTTCTCTTTGGCAGCAGTAAAGATTTTAAATTTGAATTTGGTTTTATCGTCTAATAAACTGAGCTCCACTGTTGTTTTCCATTTCCACTGTCATTGCATTAGAATGAATTAGATCTCAGAAAAGCGTGACTGGAGAAGGGAAGGGGCTGGTCACTGACCCCAGTTTGCAATTTTTCCTGGTAAGCTACAAATCCCTGTGCATTCTGGCAGACAAAAGCTTGATTTTCATAAAATCATCTAGTTACTTATATAATAAAGATTAAAGGAACATTTTAACAGATATTAAGTTTCTAAATTTATTAAAAGAAAGCAATGTCTGTTCCCTTCCCCTTTCCCCCACACCTTTCATCCTGGTGATATTTTAATATAATGGAAATCATCAGCATGAATTTTTTTTTATTTTTTTTAACAGGTGCATTGTTACCTTGTATTAGCAACATAAAGACATGCTAGGTAAAAACGAATCTCTGGTGTCACGTACACTCAAGTAAATGAAAAACAATTTTGCTCCTGTCAGTAAAGCTTACCCAACATTAAACTTGAGCAGAAGAAACCAGAATCTCTGAGATGATGTGATATATTAAAGAAAAGATAGCAAAGCATAGCATCAGCTATATACTCTGTGATTAATTATCTATTTCCCCAAACTGTTGTTACTTGCCTACCTGCCTCAAGTAAACTGAATGTCTTTTAAATAGAGGTACCAAATTACAAACACAAACTCACTTCATTTGTATAAGCTGCAACTTAGAACCTACTTTCATTGCTAAGAACAACACTAGCAAGGTATTTAAATTAAGGACAATGACAACAGGTTTGTCTAAGAAAGCCATAGCAAAACATGCACTGTTTGAACACCGTACATTAAGAAAGTAACGTGCAGTAGTAACATGAAAATCCTTACTAATTATAACACTGAGAACAATCTCCTCTTTGCAATGATGTACCATAACACCTGAAAGCCAAAAGCAAATTGCTTTCTTGAAGAATTCAAACACAATGTTACTTGTGACTATGTTTATGTAAAAAACATACTCAAAAGGAAATTAGTACTGTTATATTTGGTGTCACTCACAGTGGGTCAGTATAAAAATTCTTAATTATTTACATATATATATATATATATAATTAAGTTAATAGGTATAATCATCTAGGCAAAAGAATACCTGTTTTCTTATCAACTGATTTACAGCCCCTTATATTATATATATATTTTTGACATACATAAATAGATGGCACATATAAAGGTGATGTATATAAATAGGTTTTCAGTCTCAGACTCTACCAAGTCTTGAAATAACTCATCTCAAATTATTAGCCTTGCAATTTATTGTTTTTTAGTGGTGACTGGAGGCCTCAACACATTTTGTTGTCTTTTTAACCAGAACTTGTTTCCAAATTAGGGATTCTTGCTCAGACATTTTTGTCTTCTGCTTTCTGAACCCCTAGTTATTAATCCAAATAGTGAACAATCAAATAAATATGTGTACTGCATAATCCCTGCAGAACAGAAAGTAAGTACTCTTTGGTGTTGGTTTTTTTTTTGTTTTTTTTTTTGTGTGTGTGTGTGTGTGTGTAAAGCTACACACCAGTTTGGTCAGACACAGGAAATCTTTCCCCATTGCTTCTCCCACACAGAACTGCTTAGGCATTACAGTGCCAAGCAAACAAGTTTTCTTCCCAAACAGGGCTTTAGGCGTGTACGTACAAGTGCAGCCTCACACAAGGCTGTTTTTCCTTGTACTCTCATGACAAGGTATGAGATCAATTGCTGTAATTAGGAATTCAACATTTTGTAATTTTGGAAAACAAATAGCATTCTTATTGCAAACCTTTACTTGGGGGAAAAATCCACCTCACTAAGCTAGAATTCCCAGAAGCCTTTAAGGAATCATTTGAAACCTGGTAGAGCAGAGATAAATGCAAAGAAAAGAAAATGCTTTGAAAGCATCTTTCTAGCAAAACATTTCAAAGTGCTACCAACACAAAAGCCAGTGCAGACTTACATTACCACAACCCTTTGCAACTGCAAACCTTTGCAAATACTTGAAAAAAATAATATATATGTATAAAACAAACAAACAAACAAAATATCCAGCTATGAGGAATCACTACCCAAACAGTCCTAATTGCAACAGCCTGCAAGCACGTGATTGTGTCGGATGTCACAGGAAACTGTGGTGGCTCTGCACCACACTGCAGCACCAGGTGTTGCTTTCTCATATCATGCCTCTGCATTTTATACTGAAAGTTAGTAATAGTTTCTGAAATAATTTCCTCTCTCTTCAATATGCAGGAAAAGTCAAATACAAACCACTGTTGTTTGTATCTTAAGCACTGCAGGACTGAGTGTAACACCTCCAAAATCCCATTGAGACAGATCTCAATTCCTTATTTCTGCAGGTAGAACAGACACTTCACACCTAACATATTTTTTGTGGAAGATGCTCTTAGTCAATTGAAATGCTGAGATACTACAGATGATGTACACTAAATGACTACAGCCCTAATAGTTCTGGTTGGCTGATGCAGAAACAATGACAAACAACTTATGGAAAGTGAAAACAGAAAACAGAGAAAACCTCTCTGGACGTGTCTCAGGACAGGGTTTAGAACAACCGCTTTTATGTGAAGGCATGAGGCAAATCTCCTCTCAGATTTAGAACAAAGTTCAATGAAGGAAATTACTGACTGCTGATAAAATACTATAGCTGTGTTAAATACAATTTATTCAACATGTAGTTATGCCATTAATGAACAGAAGCATTGCTATTCTTGATATTTACAGGAGAATGCAAAATTAAAGCTCATGCTCAGAATATTTATGCAAAATATTCAAAAATCAATTTTGCTCAAAATAACAGATGAAAAGCACGACATCCCATTTTTAACATTGTGTTAATAAGACTTCTGCTTCTGGTCAGAATATTGGAAAGATTTAGCAGCACAAACTGTTTGTTAACTGATTATGAATGCAGTATGCAAAAAGGTGCAGTTCTTTCCTCATGATTATTCCCTGCTCGTCCTTACTGAAAGCAGCTAATTAAGAAAACAAAGTTGTTCTTGTCAATGTTGTCTCCCAAGAAAGGAGCAGTTTGGGAGTTACCAATCAGGGAAGCAGCAAAGAGTTAAACCTGGTACCTTAAGCAAACCAATCAAAAGTTTCTTGCACAGAAACTTCTGTTTCTTTTTTTCTGAAGGCATTCATCTTTCTGTCTTTTTACAAGATTATAGGATTTGATTACAACGAGTAAAAAAATAACATGATAGCATTTCCTTTTTTTCCTACCTTCAAGTGCACTGACTCACTTCTACATCTTCTAGAACGTTTGGAGTAAAACTGAGTTCCACTGAAGCCAACAGAAAACATCCCACTCACTTCAGCACAATAAAGATACCCTTCACATTTTTTTGAGAAGACTAGTGGCAGATTCTTTAAAAAAAAAAAAAAACTATAGTGTTAGAATTCCAACAGAAGATAAGACTTTGCATATATCCTCATGTGGTTTTGACAGTCACTGAAGTGGCAGTAAGCCTAAAGCCTCTGTATTGGCAAGAAGCAAAGTGCAGCACCTTTATTCCAAAAACCTACTTATGTAAAAATTATAGCAGCAACACAGTGCAACAGGCTCAAGATATACAGGTCATACAGCTTGTGTTCCTGCTCTGCCACCATTGCTCTGTTCAGCAACGTGTAAGGGATTTCATAGAAACTATCCCCATAGGACTGGTACAGCAACCCTATTCACTGTGTCACGGTTTAGATGCTATGATGCAATCCAGACAGCTGTGCAGTGTAACAGGGACCACAGAATGCCCTGGGATTGGAAAAGCCCTCAAAGATCATCTGGTTCCAGCCCCCCCACCACAGACATCTTACTGAACATGTATATCAGGCACTAGATCAGGTGGCTTAGGGCCCTACCCAGCCTGGCCTTGAATATGCTTTTCCCAACAATTAATTCACTAATTAGTGGAAAAATCTTTGATTCTGGTGAATGAGCAATCTTGGACAAGGGTGGTCTTTTTTGACCTTGGATTCACATTTGAATGTGCTACCTGTGGCAGAGAATCTCTGCTGAAAACACACAGCAGTTAGCGCTCAGCGTTATCCCTGTTCCAATAATGCCTCCTGTGCCCTCCCTGTCTGCTTTTGCTAGTTTTGCCCTTGCTTTGCCCAGATTGCCACTGGGGAGTCCTGACATGGGACTAGGCAGCCAAGAACGGCCCTGGGGTCTGAGCTGTGCAGTGTTAAGTGAGCCCAGAGAAACGAGGAGTAGAAGAGCAGCTCTGTTGCTGAGTGTTCTTTCCAGGGGAAATGGGCAGTTTGGGTGAGAACCAGAAAACAGTCAAACGGAACCCAACAAGGTCAGGGGACTTCAGGCAGCAAAGTCAATACTTCTCTGAGGCACTAAAACTTAGTATGGAAATTTTTGCATGTGACTTTTACCTCTCTGAAAATAAAGGCTGATAATGAAGCTATAGACATGAGCTTAATGATCCCAGTGTGAAAGGGCTCCTATAAAATCATTTCTCCTTTTGTTGGCTATTTCTAACCGGCACTTTAGAAGCACATAAACAATTTACAGCAACAAAGGGCTTTTTTTCCTTGACCTGAATGTAATAATTACAGCATTTAGTTTATGGTTCTCCTTTTGAAAAAAAAAAAAAAAATCAATAATGATCAGAGCAGAGGACACACAGAGCCAAAGGAGATAGGTGACAGATGGTTGCTGAATGACCATGCAAAGTCAGAACATCGCAGATCCTGTAAAGGACTCCGGTCAGGGAATGAGAAGCAAGATGCCGCCTCAAACCCTAACTAGGTACTTCTGAAACATAACTCCAGCATCACACTGAAGTATTTTTAAAACTCTTCGATACTGTGCCTGGGGGGGAAGCTATTTTTTTGCTTTGGCAGTGATTTCAGGAATGAATTTTGGCAAGCTCAGCTGAGTTCCCTCACTGCACACTACATGGTTATGTTCATTGTGATTATATCAAATATGATCTACTCTGTGCAGAATTAAATTCATCTAATTTTGAAATGAATTCAAGCTCCCTAATACCCAAGTGTGTTCCAGAACCAGATTTTTCCTGGTATTTAGTCTGCCAGTCCTTGATGGTTAATTTTTTCATATTGTACAAAAAGCTTAGTGTCTTTTATGTTAACTGCTTTTAGCATAGAGAAAATTGTAGCACTGCAATAACTGGGCCTGCTATTCCATTTTCTTTGTTAGAGACCAAGCAGCAGCAACAACAGACCAGAAAGAGCCCAGAGCTCACTCTGTGCTCTGTCCTGGAAGCAGCAGAATACCTTTCCAATTTCCAGTGCTGAAGCTCTGGAGAGTTACGAATTTTAAAAGTTTCTAATCTTTTATTCTGTCTTACTCATCCTGCGATACATATGCATGAGGAAGGTCATTATAGCAGCACCCAGTAGTGTGGCTCAGTTTTGCGTGGTGGCACTCCACATTTAACAGCCAAACTCACAGAAGAGCATTGCTGAGAAGTGAACACCGAGACAGTTAGAAGAAAGCAATTTTCTGAAACCTAATGAAACCAAAAAGTTTTCTCTTTCATTACTGAGCTACCAGTGAGAAAAGAGATTTCTAACTTATTAGAGACTGTCTTCCTCCAGATTCTAAAATGCCACTTTGAGAATGTTATGGTGGATGCTGTGTGACGTGTTTGGGAGTGAGAGGTGTGCTGCAGGGGTGAGCAAGCACCCTATGAAGAAGGGCATGGATACTAGGTTAGCCTGGTCTCCCAATTTCAGGGAAAAGCAGAGATCGTAATGCAAGGGTTCAGCTAAAGTCTGGGATCACTCCAGAGTCTGACAATTGATTTGATGGCACCAAAAACCTTATAGTACAAAACAAATTAATTATCAGCCAGCACTAGACAATACTCTGATGCAGAGCTGAGAATTTAAAGCATGCTTCCTGAGTCTCCCTCTGATCCCTACCTGTACTGCTGAGTTACCCCAAAGCTGTCCACTTGTCCTGAGAGTGAGAACACACAATACAAGGCAATCCTCTTTTAAACAGCGCATCACAAACACCTGAAAGCCTCAAACACCTCGTGCCTCACCTCAGGCAATTTGTACTCCTGTCACACTGTAAAATTATTTTTTCAAGCCTGTCATTATAATAAAACTGTATGCAGATATGTCTAAAGACTAATATAATCTAGCTACAATGGAAGAACCTTGCCTCACTTCAATACATCTCTAAAAGCCTTCGGGCTTGGGCCTGCTGCACTCAGTGCTGCAGGGCACACACACCAGGCGATATTGCGGGGGCTGTTCCCAGCAGCACTGCACTGCAGTGAGGCAGGGAGTGGCCCTACAGAACTGCTCCTTACTCCTTATATTTTTACATCAGCTTTGTGGCCGGAAAATTGCCTTTTCAATATTTTTTAAATGGCAACATGGTTTCCATTTTTACGTGGTTTCGTGTGTTTCTTTTTATTTTTTAATTGAAGGAAGAAAAGATTTTCCTCTGCTCAAATGGCTTTTATCAGAATATTCATAAAATTAAACAATATTGCCATTCACTGAGTTAAAACCACTACCCTCTTGAGACTATTAAAAATTCAGTAACCTTGGCAACAAAATAAAATGCTATACTGGTTTGGTTGCTTAAAACGAGGAACATACACCATGAGATGTGGGAACATATTGTTAACAGATTGGTTTGGGTTGTTTTTATTTTCTTAATTATATGGCTTAATCTCACATTGCATTCTCTTGCCTCCTTAAGCATTCCGGTGTTAAAAAATACCTTTGTTTTTGGCTTCATACAACTCGTCCTACATCACAGAATGATATTTACTCAGGGGAAAAAAACAATATTTTCCTTGCAAAAGGACCAGAAAGCGCCCATGAAGCAGTGCCAGAGCCTATAGAAAATAAATGAAAAACAAAAGTAGGCACTCGAGTAATTTTTCAAGGCAAACTGAGTAGTCACTCCTGATTATTTTCATACCAAACCTTTTAGAGATGTTATGAACCTGGTCTATTCCAGCTGGTGCTTTCCAGAAGTATAGCACTGCATCTTAAAAGACTAAAGAGAGCATGAAGAGGTAGTTAGCATGTTGTTTCAGATTTGGAAACAAAGAGCAGAAGTGTTCCCTCATGTTAAAGTCTGGTACAGCTTCAGAAACTGATACGTATGTGAAGTTGTTAATTTGGCGAGTGTGGACCGTGATGATGAACATGGGAATGTCTGCTAATAGTGGGTGAGGAACAACACTCCAGCAGTGCTCAGAAGATCTTAGCTCAGTAAAATCTAATTTCTCTCTGGCTGGGACCTCTTGCCATAGGCTTTGTGGCAGCTGAAGCACAGCCTGTGGGACAGATGCTTGCCCAGCAGCCAGCACCACCAATGCCACTGATGTCCCACACCGGGCTGGGACAGGAGCTGTGCCTGGCACACTGACTTGCCTGTGTGTCATGTACTCCTGCTGCAGAAGATTGGTGCCTGTTTGCTCATACTGGTTTCAAGCACTTTTTCAGCGCCAATAAAAGTATCTTGAAATAAAGCCCTATCTGTGCATGTACAGAATGATGGTCATGGACTTGAAAATCTTCATGTATAAAGACTGGGAAACTCCTTTAGAGCAGCCATGCTGAGAAGGACTTAAGGGTCCTGATAGAGGAAAATCTGAACATGAGCCAGGAGTGTGCATTTGTAGCCCAGAAGGCCATCAGTATCCCCAGCTGCAGCAGAAGAGGAGTGGACAGCAAGGTGAGGAAGGTGATTGTCCCTGTCTACTCTGCCCTCATGAGGCTCCAACTGCAGTTCTGCATGCAGGTCAGGAAAGATGTGGAGCTGTTGGATAGGGTCCAGAGGATGATTGCAGAATCAGGGGGCTGGAGCGCCACTACTATGAAGACAGGATGAAGGAGCAGGGCTTGTTCAATCTGGAGAAGAAAAGGCTTCAGGGAGACCTAATTACAGCCTACAAGTATTTAAAGGGAAATTATAAATAGCGGGGGAATCAACTTTTTACGAGTGTACATAGTGATAGGATAAGGGAGAATGGTTTTAAACTAAAGGAAGGAAGATTTAGATTAGATGCAGGGGAAGCTTGTCATTGAGAAGGTGGTGAGGTGCTAGAACACGCTGCCCAGAGGGGCTGTGAATGCACCATCCCTGGAGGTGTTTAATACCAGGTTGGATGGGGCCCTGAGCATAGTGATCTAGTACCAGATCTAGCAATTAGCAACACCAACTGCACTGGGGGGTTGGAACTCGATCCTTGAGGTCCCCTTACAATCCAAGGCATTCTATGATTCTAATTATCTATTTGCTGCTATTAATTATTAGCATTACGTTCTGTCTTGCAAATTATAAAACAGAATGAGAAAAGGATTTTCTTTTTCAGAAGCAGATATCTCAAATCACATACGCAGCAATTACAAAGGAAAACCACTTATGTATTTGGTTGCCTGAGTCCCTGCATTTGCTTTTACAAATGGTGCCAAAGAATTCCTCTCATTCATTTATGGGATTTGAGGCAGCAAGTTTAGGCTATCTAACAGCAAACTCCAAAAAGTGCTGTATGTTTTCTTTTTTTTAAGTTTGTGAAATAATTTGTTTCCCCAAGCTACTGATAATATGGATTTGGAGCACAGCTTTTCCAGATTTATTTAATAAAAGGTTACCATTCTTCTTCAAGCAGAAACAGGCAGAGAAAAGAAAGCTATTCTCCTCCTCACAATGGAAGGTAGGATTATAGAGTAAACGCAAGGGAGATAAGAAAGGTGAATCAATTTAAATGACCTTTATTCAGGCTCCATTGAAACAAATGAATAAGAGGATTTATCCCCCAGAAAATAAAGCCAAAATAAGAAAATAATGACTAAATAGCAAACTAAAGGAAAAATTCTAATTATATTGAAGGAGATTTGCCAAGAGTTTCTTCATTTAAAATTAAAAATAACTAAGAGCATGTTAAAACACGTATAAATTAAAGCTGAGCAAACATAATAAAACTGCTTGGATTGTTAAGCCAGGAGTAGGATATAGTGCAGTGCTTGCAGTTGAGAAACAGCTTTGCCTGTTTGCACCATTAACCTTCTAAAATTTAGTCCTCCTACCTTATGGACCAACTGTTTTAGAGATTAATTGGCTCTCTAAACCTGTGAAATCCTGCTTTTATATTTCTGCCCAGGACAGGACCCTAAACATTCTCCTGCAGAGCCAGACAAGGGTTTAAATGCATTTTTGAACAATTGGTGGTTTTATGGTTTGGAGGGTCAGCTGCCCCTGCCAGGGTGGCAGTCCTCAGTGTGGCAATGTCCACTAGGAAAAGCAGAGGCAGCAATAGGACGTTTCTAGCATACAAATATTTGCTTCTGCTGTCATGGGTTTTTTTTTTGTTTGTTTGTTTGGGTTTTTTTTGTTTGTTTTGTTTTGTTTTTTTTCCTTCAAGTTAAAATTTCTATTTTCACCCCCTTTTGACACAGCAAGTTGTTTGAATTAGGGTAGTACGGTTTCATTGCAGTTGGACTCAATGATTTTGAAGGTCTTTCCTAACCTGAGCAATTCTATGATTCTATGATCTAAATCCATTAATTACACATTGATAAACTGCTAGCAGCACACAGATCCTGGGCTAATAGATTTAAGATAAGTGAAGGAGTTTGGCAGCTTTCCCTTCCCAGCCAGATTATGCCAGTTACTCCTAAATCCATTGATCCAGTGAGACAGTAATTAGTTAATTTAATGAGAAAGAAAGGATTCCAGTGTGAAGAACTTACCGCACTAACAAGACAGTTTATTCTTGGGAGCTACTTCTGATAAAAACACTTCCATCAGCCAACAAGAATTGTCCCTCGATTAAAAAGGCAAACAGAGCACAATCATACGCACGTATTGTTTTGGTGCTTCTCATTAACTATTCCCTGTAAAGTAAGGAGTTTGCCCCTGCTGCCTAACTGGAGTATGCGATGTGGGTGATAAGGTGGGCGTGGAAAACAGGACTTGAAATCAGAGAAGCCAGATTTGCTTTTCAGCAGAATGTGCCCAAGTAGTATTGGTTCAAGCCAACGGATTTGGCACAGGCTGGACATATTAAAAAAAACAACATGTTGAACTTAGTCCTGGAGAATGCCTTTTCCATTGCTCTGAGTGCAATTAAACATTCTGAAGAGGCATCAGCTTAAGTCTGGCATTTAACTTTGCGAATAAGTAGTAACTAACGCTGATAGCAGAAGCAAGCAGAAAAACAAGAACTCTGCTGAGCAGAATAAACCAAGTAAACGAGGACTCAACTAACAAAAATGGAGCCCAGAAGCCTCTCTTAATATGTAAAAGTGCAGGTATAAAGGTATCTAAGATACTCCCATAGATTCTGACTGTGCAAAGGGACCTCTTGAAAGGAAGCTATATCCCATGGGTAAGCACTTCCCACAGTCCCAAGAAATCAAAGCCGTAGCCAGAGGTTGTCTCCACACAGTTTGAATTATTAGAAATATGTAATTGATGATTCTGGCTTTTGTTCTTGCAGGTTGTGCTTGCATCACATTTTAACTGCAAGCAAAGCTGCTGAGACAGGTTGCAATATTGCTGCTCACCAGCAGCGTCTCTAATTCTGTCCTTCTCCACATAATTCATGGCTCCTTCTGGAGATGGCTATTTCTTACTCTCCAGCAGCTGTTTTGCAAATGGCACTTCAAAATGTTTTAAGGAAATGTGAAGACGTGAAATATTTTGTGGACGTGAAGTTCTTAAGCTATTTATTTTAAACACATCTTCAATTTACAAGCAGGTCCAGAACCACGCTATAATTATACCCATCATACAAGTACTGAGTTTACACAAAAATATAAGAAGTTCATTTGTTGTATTTCTCTGCTTACACAGACATTTGAATATAAAAATACTGTGATTAATGCAGGGAATTATTTGGCTTTTAGAGTTCTTAAACAATTCCCCTACTGGAAAAAAAAATAGATTCAAGTAACGGAAGAGTCTTCTCTGAGGATGCTTTAAGAGGTTATTTAGATCTTATAAATATTTAAGTGATTGCACAGAACCTAACAGATTTTCAAGAAAAATAAAAAACAACGTGTTTATGAGAAGCAGCATCTTATCTCCTCCTCAACCAATTAAGTAAAAGAGTAAATTCTGTATTCTGATTGTATTTTTAAATATACTTCAAATATACTTCAACTGAAACAGAATGCATCTCTCTTGAGACACAGTTCTGATTTGTTTGAAAATAATATGGACCAATCAAAATCTGAACAGGTAAGGACACGGCTACAGGAGCATCGCATGGATGTGAAGAACCAATGCCAACATGCAGGCTCCCTGCCCTTCCCTTTCTTTGCTGCAGATGAAAAGCCCCAGCCACTACCTGGCTCCTGCACTTATTTTAAATGAGTGTTTAAATGCCTCAAGACATGACCAGAGCTTATCATCTAAAAGAGTAGGGGTGAACTTGCTAGGAGTGTTAAAAGAGAAAGAAAGGTTAAAGTTCTGTGATTCTGTGTTAAGGTATGGCCTAAATAAAACTGGATTAATTATGTAAATAAAATTTACTTAGGATGTAAACAATTCTTCAACCCAAATGCTGTTGGCTGGATGCATGTTTCAGCATACATTTACACAAAGACATGCACATTCAGAGGTGAGCAGCCACACGTTCATGGAGTGGAATTTAGTTCACTAGGTCCTCACACTGTGTGCCATGCCCACTTCTGAGGAAAGCTTGTGGACCACCATAACATCTCAGCTTTCACAGAATCAAAATAAATGAAAGCTCTTTTATACTTTATACTTTTCAGAAAAAAAACCAGTGCTAACTTGTTGTGGCTTTGTGTGTTAAATGCACATTCTCCATTCGTTACTTAAGCTTGATCACAGTGACAAAGTCATTATTCACATATTTTGAAGAGAAAACAGTATTCCAATTTCATTTAGTTCCAGACGGAATTAATGTACATCATGCCCAATAGAGAGGGGACAAAAGTCTTTGCTACCAAAGCTTTTGAATGTGTAGAAAGTTTAAGATAACGTGAGTGGTGGTTTTGAGTGTGTGTGTTTTCAATGATCTTTTTTTTTCCCCTCACTGAGTAAGCTGACAAGATGCTAAGATGAAAGCTCAACTGAAGGAGATTCTGCAGCAATACTGTCCCCCTAGCAACACTGTTACTATGCACAAAGAGTATATAAAACCTCATTCCCCCAAAAGACCGTGTCTGAGAAGGAAATAAAACTTTATTTTATTTTTAAATAAAGATAAGGTTTTCGCAAATGTTTCACATGTCTCTAAATATATTGTGAGCACAATTTGAATAGAAGCAGAATAATATAAACTCAGAATAAAGACTGGAGTCCTGAAGCAGATAACAAGCAGAACTAGAGATACGGATCTTTTCTGTGAAAAGTGTGTTTCCACCATTATGCGTTGGGAGAAACAGAACATTTGATTTTGATTCCAGCAAAATAGAAGTAAAGAGGACAATAGCATCCACAAAGGATAGCTGCTCTAATAATAGGAGAGCAAAAGCGAATGGGGGAAGGCTCGTGGCAGCCTAGTTATCTCCTAGAAGAGGCCTACACCATGTGAAGAGAGAAGTTTCACACACAAAAAAAACTTCCTGCAAGGAAGCAAGCTGAATAGGAGAGGAAAATGAATCTTTTCAATGTCCAGATTAAGGATGCACTCCGAATAATGTGCCGCTGGAAATAAATCCCCTTTCTACTCTCACAGAAGCTCACTTAGGAACCACAGCTTACAGACTAATAACGATTTCTGGGTGTCAGTGACTGTGTGCAATGCTGGTGCAATTTAAAAGCTGTTGTATCCCCCAAACCTTTGTTAAGAGGAAGCATATCACCAGGAATCTCTAAGAATATTTGATTACATGGCCTTTGTGATTACATATTTTCTCTTTATCACCTGGTTTGTGCATTGCTGTACGCTGCAGTGCACATCTCTCACCTCTTTGATAAAAACTCTTTGGATAAGATCCCTAGAGTGATCCTTTCCCATCTGATAGCCAGAAACAAGGGGCTCCTTTCTGTTCCAATAGCATGGACACTAAAGGTGGACTGAAGAATTGAGACCCCAGCTGTGGGTCACCTACAGGACAAAAGCTCACACTGATGCCAAGTAATACAAGAAAGATGAATGAGCATTAGGAGAAACGTTTTGTTTTCCCAGCTGAACAGTCCTAACATAGATACAACCCAAAGGGCTCCTTTTGATTTTGTACTCCCATATTCACAACAAGACTCTTCAAAACTGCATTGTTTGCATTTGAGATAAAGATTATTGCATGTCTTACACAGCAGCTGTTTACAAGAAAATTGCATAGTATATATATTTTTGCTGCTGTTAACAAATATCTTAAATGTCAACTTGCTTGATATAGAAATAAGGGAGTTTACTGCATATTTTAAAGCACTCTAATTGTTGGTAAATGCATTCAGCATAGAATTATAGACATTTCAAAACCATCTGAGAGTACCTTAACAGGGGATTCATCTGACATCATAACCTATGGAAGAGAAGGCTTAACAACTTATGAATGTCAGAAGAACAAAAAGACCCCAACTTCTGAGTGTGATTAGTCACATACCACTAACAGTTTAACAGTTGCACTGTACTGCTATCAATTTCTTATTGCTTTCCTCAAATTAATTTGATGGCTATTCATTTATCATTAATTGCACAGTGAGCCTCGGAGGGACTCGAGAGCATGGAGGTCAGTTCACAGAATGGACCCAGCAGTTTGCAGCACTGTGATTAAAAGTGAAGGACATCTATTACTCTGCAGGTAAGAAACATTCATAATCATCCTCCTTGTCCTCGCTGCAGTCTTCTGTATCACCTGACAGTGCTTACTGTCAGCTAGGGTGTTTCAGCAAGCTTCTTCCCTGCTGGAATCCTCTTTGCTCATATAATGTGGAGGAGAAGACACACAATACCATTCCAGCTACAGTCCTAATGTAGAAACCTAAACGGGAATGCCTCGAGGTGAGCTCTCCACCATCTCCTACTGCTGCTTTTTAGGGAAAATACCACCAACCGATACTACCCAACTTGCATGAGAGGTTCAAGGGAAGAAAGTGAGATTTTCAGGATCAGGAAGGAAACGCCCCTCTGACAACGCCTGCAATTTAGCCCTGTTGATATGGCCAAATTAGACTGGAGCAACACTTCAGCAGCACCACAGTTCTCAACCTGAATGATCCTCAGCCTCCCAGAAGGGCTCCCCATCACTCAGAATGAAAAAAGCCCGGAACAACTTGTCTGTCACATTGCTTCCTGGTACCACATGGCCACATTTCAGCAGATGGGAAGTAAGGTCTATTCCAAAAATGAAGGTTCTGTCAGTAACTGGCCCTTCTGATATCAACCCTCAATTTTTCCAGAGTAGTGAATGAAACATTTGCTCTGGTCTTCGTAATGAGTATCAGTGCAGAATTTCAGATTTTTCCTGTTAATTCTTCACTTCATATGCACGCTACGCTATTTAAATAGAGCAGTCAACAAGCCAATTTATATTAAATTTGGTAGCAATTCTCATATTAAATCACATCCTATCACCATATAGCCTTGTAACTTATGCTTTCTGAACCAATAGTGTCTATCTGTACTTTTAGTTATCATGGAGGGAGCCTTACTATAAATTATTATTAAAATATCATTCTATATGTATTTGCTTCATACATGTTTCACATGGATATGAAGGGGAACAAGGTAAATATCCAACAAAAACACATAATGGGTTGTAATAGTTAGACATGGATATCAGAAAAAGAAACAAAATTTTGAGAAGTATTTTTGTGGAAATCTGGAATGAACAAAGGCTTAACAAAACTAACCATGGAAACAAGAATTAAAACAGCCCTAGGAGGAGTGTGATTTCCCTGTATTTTTCTTCCAAGTACCTTGGGATTTAGAAGATGAACATCTTATGACATTAAATATGAGATTAAATAGGTAGAAGATAAAGGAAAAAAGGAGGAGGAATGTTCAAAATGAGCCAAAGGTAGAAGAGATGCATGCATTCAAAATGGTAAATTAGCTCTCAAGTAACGGTGACAGGAGTATGATATATTAATCAAAGGATTCCCCCCCCCCAACAACAGAATAATTTCACGTATGTTTCCCTATGTCGTCTTATTTGCATTAAAATACATTTGATCATTACATGCCATGAAAAATGACAGCAACAATTTTTCAGCAGCTAGAGGAACATTCATTACGTACAAGGAAGATTGGGTTACAGCAACACAAAGCCCACAAACAGCTGATGCCAACCTAGCTGATGCCAACCAAGTCTCTGAGCCACATTGTCCTTTTCTATGAGCTAAAGATTGCATTTTCTATAAGCCAGGACAGTTGTGATGAGTAACTAGTTCTAAACTTGAAAGACCTTAAATGGTGGGAAGGCTCACACCTAAAAGACTTACAAATAGGAAACTAACTGCTTTCAAGTGTCAGAGTAAGGAAGGCTGCTCTTTTCAAGTTCCTACTCTATCAGCTTTTTACACAGAATACTATCTCATATATCAGCTAGCATTTCATCACCCCTCAAGTTAATGCTCGAGTCGTATATCACTTTCTAATAAATCTTAGATTTGCAAGCCTAGCTCAGTATCAATAGCATTGCCTTTTACAACACTGCTTTCAGCACTGAATACACAGTGTAGGGTTTTTTGTGGTTTATCAAAATGAAACTTGACACCTACTGTAAATGATATTCCCATTTAGTGCTTAATGATACATCTGCTTCCCATCATCCACAAGTTCTGATGGTTTACTAAACATATTTTGTTCAGTGACAACCTGCATGTCAAAGTGAAGGTTCGTTAGCTTCAGCCTATCAGGAACTGGATGTACTGCAATCAGAAGTTGAGCCTACAAGATAAGATAGCTTAGTTATTAAAATAAGGATATTAAAAATACTGTAGTTAACACTGCAGTGACTTCCAGAGAACAGTTTTAAGGTTAGAAGTGCCATCAATTATTATTATTGCTCTCCATTCAAAGGGTAACACAGTGCTCCACCAGCAGTAAATCAGCCCAAAAGCTGCCATTATCGGGACAGAAAATGTAAAAGAGAAGTAATAATATTATATTTTTCCTTTATCATCTGGTGTACTTGGTAAGCCTTACAGAAACATTCAGGACCTCAGAGGATTCAGATGAGAAATGGAGTAGTAAGGAATACCCTGTCAGTTCTTCGAATCTGCCTCCCTTTCAGTGGTCTTCAGGATGGGCAGCACCCTCTGCTGTTGGATATGCGACTCGACAGGGTCAGGTATCAGAGGCAGTCCGCTCCCAGCGCTCGGGATACAGCATAAGCACAAGATGGTATTTTTTGAAGTAATTCTAAGAAAAAAGGGTTAGATACCGTTTCTGTATTTCTGTGTAAATTGACTTGATATATTTTGTCTTTTTATCTCCCCCTGTTAAATGCTTTTTTCTAAACAAACTTTCTGAACTCTGTCAGAATCAACGTGAGTCCTTCAGTGGTGTAAATTGTCTCTTTGCTCCAACAAAGCAATCATCTTAAAAGAGTTAAGTGTACATGCTTCTGTTGTCACGTGCACTGTGGAAAAACTACAGCTAGCTAGTGGCTGATGTCCTGCTGCTATGTGCATCATTGCTTTTCTTGTTATATCTCATATAAGTTGTACTGCTCTCAGAATTATTCCTAAACATTTTGATTATTAACTGTCACACTAAGTCACCACTCTGAAAAAGATCTAGAAGTTTCAAATGCAAGGGGAAAATATCTTTATTTTTCCTGATTTCAAGTTAATTCCTAAGTGAAGTAAAAACTCACTTGATTAAATAAAAACTAACAGTGCGTAGGTCCCAATTTAAAATATGTTTCTCACACTATGTGTGTATAACATAGCTTTACATAGCAGTAAACAGGGTGCTTTCTTTAAACTGACAATACTAGATTTAGATATCATTAGCATAAATTGTTAGCACAGCTGAAAGAGGACTTCAAAAAGAATCTCAAAAGTATAAGTTTGAAATATGTCTCAAGTCCATAATTACATTGACTACACTGAGAAACCATAGATCAGAAAGCAGAACTGCATCTGGTACAGCTTCAGCTGGACTAACTTAATCTGTTTTAAAAGATAAACATTAGAAAGTGACTTATATACTGATTTCAGAGCTGTCTATCCTCATCCTGAGCTCATCCCTGCAGACTGCACATCCATGCCTCTGGGACAGGACTGAAGGAAAGGTGCCCCTTCCCAAGAAGGATTGCTTCCCACGAGGTGGCAAGCCACAGTTAACTCAACTTTAACTTCTCTGCATTTTTAGAATCAAACCTCCCTCAGCCACTTTATTTCACCAACATCACAGCTGCTCTGAATGGTAGCAAATTATCCCTACAATTATTTGCTTGCCTCTAGTAAGAGGTTACAGTCTGATATCCCCAAACTGGCTGTAGATAATGTACAAGTTGATTACAACCATCTATATTTCAGGAATGCAAGTGGCCAATACTTTAACAACTTCACAGGCCCCAGATGTCCTCACTACTCCAACAGTTTTGACAGTATGTCTGAAAAAAAGGAAATCCAGAACTGTAGAAAAGGTTCTATAAGAGAAATGAATGTATTCAAAAGGAAAAGTATTCCTTTTTATTTCTGGAGAGAAGCTGTTCCAAGCTTTTTCCCACGTTGACTTGAAGAGAGGTAGAATTGCCTCCTCTCTCAATTCTGCTCATGCCAAAGCTAAAACCTGGGAGCAGATGGCTCTCCAGCTATCATTCAGAAACCTCACACACACTTCTATGACAGTGCATAGAGCTGTTAGAGGCGGACCGTGATCTTGAGTGTCCCAGGGACGATCAAAAATAAAGATGACCTCAAAATGAAACTCCACATATTAAGACATCTGAGGTGGTACTGGGGGGAAAGCAAAAAGTTGACAATGTGAGCGTTTCACCTGAATTTCAAACTCGTGTCATAATTGCACCAGGTTAACAGAAGAATCAGAGACAAATCATCATTTTTGATCTTGCCTGTCAGTATATTTCATCTCAGTAAAACTGATAGGAAGGAATACTTTTCAGGTACCATTTTTTTAGCACCTGCTCTAACAGAGAGAGTAGCAATCCATTCATCTGAAAAGACACTTCAATATTTAACATGATTTTTTTTTCCAATAGTAGACTTTTTTTTTTTTAAGTGAAAATTCTATAGTGCCTTCAGAAAAATAATGTCTAAATCATTACTCAAAATCCCCAGTTCGTCAACCTGTACTTCTGCCACAGTGATCCTCTGTCTCAGAGGTACCAAGGAGACTGGGAATAGGGTGTCTGTAGCAAGCGCAATCATTTCCACCTATCCCATCCTAATCTTAGGGCAGAAAGCTGGCTCCTGCCTCAGTGCCACAGCTCAGTTCCCAGGAGCTTGCAGAGGTATCACAGCTATTGAGCTCCCTCCCCTCTTTAAGCCACAGGCAAAGAGAGGAAAAGATAAAATGAATGAGGGAACCTACATCAATCTCGGATTGCAGCAGCACCTGACAGATCTCATGGAAGTCTGCCTCTAATTCACTAATTCAAAATCATTTGCAAGCTAAAACACGTTCAGCGTTTGCAACACGTTCTTTAGTTGACTTCAACTGTGTCCTGAAGTTCTATGTAATCCACTCTGATTATTACAGGAAATTCAATTCACACCAGTTCTAAAACTCAGAAGCAAAAGTTGCATTAAAAACAGCTTGTGTAAACCACTTGATGTAAGGCAAAAATTATGGCTGCATTATTTTCTCTCATCCAGCTCTCTTCTTGGCTTGCACAGACTCCATCAAGAAGAGAAAGGCTCCCATTACTATCAATGGGCTTGGAATCAAGCTCTTTGCTGTGTTTTGAGCAACTGGGCAAAAAGCACATTTGCACCATACATCTCAATTTTAATTGTGGAAGTGGAATGAAGCAGCACCTGTACCTAAGGGACAGAGAAAGCTAACAAGGTGCTGTATAGAGCTGTGAGACATGGTGAAATGCAGCCAAGGGAAATAATTAGGAGTCTAGGAGACATTTTTTAAGAGATTTTTTAAATGTTTAGTCTCTGCCTGTTCTTCGTGTAAGCACAGTACTGACTTTTGTTAGCAACTTGCTCACTGAACATGCACAACATTCTTTCTTGAGATTCAGTGGAGAGCTCTAGACCTCCCCAGCTTTTCTCACCCCACTTATGCCTTAGCACAGGTTCTAACAGCTGTGTATCTGCCATGAGCACCTTTTCTCCACAGGACTCTCTTACATTCTCTATGCTGAATTCCTCCAGGGACGCGAGGCAATTTCCTCATGCCTCTCCACTCCCTCAAACATTATTTTCAAGACCTTCCTCAGAGTGCAGCAAGTAAGATATACCTGATGAGACAGAGAACACACACTTGGAGGATTAGCAAGGGTTTCACACCACAGGGAGCTATAACTACCATAATTTTCCCTTGAGACAGGAGATCCGGTCTACCCTGCTGCTTGATCCTTAAAATAGCCTCTGTGCTTGTCTGTTTGCAAACTAGTTCCATTTTCTAAAGATTAAATTCTCTCTACATTTAATAATGGAAGGGAACAGCCTTTATAGAAGTTAGTTTTTTGTTTTGAACATATCCCTCAGCTAGGAACCAATCTAAGCTTTGAGAAGTTGTATTTTAGCAAGAATGTTTGGGAGCTTGAAATGTTCATGCTTGTTACTGGTGTTACAGTTCACTGCCCTTCTTAGCATTTGCTAAAGCTGAAATACTAAGTTGCTTGTTGTTTCTCTTTAGAAATGTGTCTGCGCTTGCACCAGTAGTAACAGCATAGCAAAGCAAGATTAAACATTCATAGAATTTTGCTTAGTTTAAGTTCATTATCATTTAACTGGAGAAAATCTTCTCAGACGTAATAGGCTATTTGACATGTGGTTTATTTGTAAGCCTAAACATTTAGTTTTGTCAGACAAGTTAAAGTCACTAATAGTATTCAATATTAAGGATGTTAAATGAAAGAACGGTGAGAATAAACGATAACCAAAACACTGATTTCAGTAGTATTTTCCATTTGTTTTGCAGGCTATTTTCTATCTACTCCAGAAGGATCGATATATAAAACCATTCAGGGAAGGAATGATACTATCTCTACAAGGTTTTCTTCCTCATCTTAAATATTTCTATGTTTAGTTACTGTACTTACAACATTAAACCTGCACACATACACTTAGTCTAATTCATCCTCTCTCCTCTGATCCGACTTTTGGCTCTTCCCCATACTGAACATAGAAGGTTTATGCAACTACCCATCTTCCATACTTTATTTAACAGCACGGTATCTCCTGAAAAGGTCTTTCTGATCCTATGGGCCAGGAGGAATATGGGTCCAGAAAATTAAGGAAGTTGGCTATTCAGCATCTCCCAGAGAGGCTGCAGATCTTCTGATCAAACAGAAGAGGAAAAAATAGCCTCCATAGCAGTTGATGTTTGTTGTTTGGAAAGTCAAGCTGTCCTACTTCTGTGGCAAATTAGGAAAAACAGTTTCAATAGGTAGAAGACAACAAAGTGTGATGAAGAAGAAAACCAGTGTACTTTAGAATTCTCGGGTCAAACCCCACTTAGACATTTGGAAACACACACATTTCAGTTTTGCTAATTCTGACTTTTGTTAAGGAATCTTTCTCCCCAAATGATGTTTGCCCAAGCTCATTAAAATCCCGGACTAGAATCTCCCACTACCCACGCTGCTAACAGTTATGTTTTTATGTATTCCGTGTATTTCTCCCTATCTAATAAAGGAATAAACACATCAAATATTTCTTTTGATGTAAAAACCCAGCAAGAACTCTGGGATGCAACAATGAGAATTACAGGTACGTACAGCAGTAGCAGTACAATAGACACTTTGTATCTGTGAGAACTGCAGAAGTGACACCATTCTCAAACTGATTCAACAGAATTAAAAATGAATAGCTGTTCAAAACAAGGAAGCATTCTAGCGAACTCTCCTCCAGTTCTCATTAAGCATTTCCTTTTGCCCTCTCACTGTGACAGAATGAAAAAAAGTGTATTCATCTCCTCAGAGATGCAAATGCTCCAGTTCCAGTGGAATCTGCTTTCAGAAAATCAATTTAAGTGAAAAGAAGATTTTTTGAATTTGAGAACATTTTGGAAAAGTTGGGAGCTAACACTCTTTTGATGTCCTAAGACCATAGTTACAGTAATCCTTACAGTAGCCTGAGAACAGCAGCTTCTACCCAAGCAAACATTTTAGAAGCATCTCTCAGGGGACTGAAGTTCTCACGTCAAAAATGTAGGAATATAGGTTTTATTAGAAACGTAGGGTCACTGCTTTCACCCCTCCGCCCAAACAAGATGCATCTAGTCCTTTTCTTTGTTCTTGGCTGTTCTGGATAAATGTCAGGTTGAATCTCACACTTGATGATTTTCATCTTTATCAAATGTCATTCTAGGTTTCTGATTTCCACATTGCTTCTCTTCTTACCCTTTTGTCCTGAATAGCTTATCTCCCGTAACCTCCCAGCATTCTGCTCATTTCACAATTAGCCTCTTAGCATGTTACTCTTTCATCTTCGTAAAAATTTAGTCTTCATTTTCTAATGGATCCACTGCATCATACAGTGGTGTTATATGACTTCCTGAAGCCTCGGATTATGCACTACAATTGAAGGACCCAGGCTATAAGGTAAAATATTTGCTGTCAAAATTTGATGGATTGGAGGTATGCATTATGCGCCTGAAACCATCCACACATCCCACAGGCTGATTTTTCTATCTACTGTACTGTCAATCTACATTCTATAAAAGAATTTATTTTGTTTGTCGTAACTGCAGAAGCGTTCCGTAAATAAGTTACTATCTCCTCCCTTGCAAGTATGCCCTTTTTTAGAATTTTGTGCAAAGAAGAGGAGTCTCTCAGGTGCTTAACATTTTCTTTCTCATACTATTTTCTCAGAACCTCCTTCCCATCCAGCAAGAACAAGAAACAACCAGTGACATACTTAACCCAATTGGAATTTTTTGTTAACACTTCAGATGCATCAACTATTAATTCTAAGCTTAAGAACTAAGACTCCTCATTCCTTGATGAAAATGATTCAATTTCAATACCACTACACACAACATTACTAACATACCTAAATGGAATTAACCATTTTTATCCCTGCAGTGCTCATACTTAGAACCACAGCACGCTCGGGTACCACATTACTCCACAGAACACAGAAACAGGAAGGTTATCTGAAACAACGTTATCCTTTCTTTCTGACTGGATATCTGTAGCTTACCGATTCATTCCATGCAAAATAAGAAACTGCATTTAAAACCACTTGTCATTCTCTAGACACAAGAGTGATAGAAACTTCGGTTGAATTCATGATATTGTAGTTCTTTGTGCTAGTGGAAATTAAAGCCAAAATACCAGGCTGTTTCACACAGTGATCAGATATAACTGGAATCTAGACTGATGCAGCTAATCTTTCCCAATTGGGGATGAGGGAGAAGGCAGCAAATCCCACACTTACCACCACAAAGCCCCAAGTATTCTGTCTATGGAGAGAAAGAAAACAGCCCCTCAGCAAAGAAGCCAACCAACTCAGCAGAGCTCTTGACATTTGTGAAACAGCAAGTTGTGGGAGTGGATATGGCTCCAAAGCAAAACTCAAGTAGGGAGGACTTCAGAGAAAACTGGGAAAAGCAGGACACAGTGATTCTCAGTTCAGGGTGGGACAGTTCTTACACACATTTTAAAAGAGAACCTTGAATCCCAGACTGAAATGTTAACTTTTCTGATTGTTTCATCTGCTAGACAATTTCCTGTATTTTCTGAATAATTGTCTCTTTTCAACTTTGTAAGGAGTTTCCATCCTGAGAATGGTGTCAGAACTTACCCATACACGGACCACTCCACTGAAATTTAACAACATTCAATTTTATTACTGGGTTTATAAAAAGAGATTTGAGGATTTCTTACACAGTAAATAAAGTTCAAGATACAAAGCACATTCCTGAGCCAGTGCTTTTGTATATACAGAGAATTTGAGTCTGATTTTACTCTCATGCCTGAAGAAAAGGAAAGCCTTTGAAGTCACTCCATCAAAGTCAACAACCACACAGTAATAAAGAAAAAAAATGAGCTGTTTATGTCTTCCTTTTTGTTTTTTTCTTCCCTTAATCTGGAAAAATAATAAAAATCATCTGATTTATGATTGTTCTTTGAGTATATAAGGCATAACAAATACATTCAAAACTGCAGACCAAACACAGTTCTGATAAAAAATTCAAGATCCTTTCCTTTTATTTTCAGGCTGTGAGATTCAGCATCTCCTTTTGATTTTCTTTTTTAAAAATTCACATTTTACCTTTATTTGCTTTATTAATATTTCTCGTCTCATAGAAATAAATGACAGAGGTTCTGTTACACCTTTGGCATTTCGAAACATTTTTTTTTGTGTGTCAAAAAAAAAAAAAAAAAAAAGAACTATCAGTGAATTTTGCTAGTTTCTCTTTTATATTTCTATGACATAGAAGAACCATAGTTTCGCTGCAGTGCCCATAACAAACACTGGAACAAATGGCAAAGTCTCATATATGAAATTAAAATCGGAAGAGAAATGCAAGAACTATTTTTTCCCATCAGATTAATGTCTTAAAAGAAATGAACAGGAAGAAATTCCAAGTCTAGGAATTAAATGGTAGAAGTGGCATATTGGTCTGTTACTCTGGGACATTCATTGAAAAAAAATAAATATATTTATACCCCTAGAGGATTGTTTTTTAATTATGCCAAAGTAAAGTGCAATTACAATAAGGAGAGCAAAAGGATGGACAAGACATTTTGACAGGAATTGAGTGTAGCAGTACCAAAGTTTTGCACATAAAACATCATATAAGCAAATTTTATACTGAGAAATGCTCCTCAGGCTGCCCAGCCCAGTGGCAGTTAAGTGAGCTCTCCCTGGGATCTCACTCCCTCAGACCTTTGCTAGTTTCTCTCAACACTCTGGAGATGAGGACTATATCTCCTTCCTTTCGTCTATTTTTTTTCTGTGCTTGCAAGTAAACATGCAGAAAGCACCCAGCACAGACTCTTCAGTGGTTCCCAATATATCTGTGGAGGATAACCCCAAACTTTAGCACTTGGATTTTTGTTCACAGATGAGAAATAGCTCAAGTGAGAAAGGTAACATTTTCTTCTCCCAAGTTACTGCAAAGAATCTCCTTCTCTAAGCATTTTGAAATCTATCACTAGTACATTACTCACAATAGCCTGATTTCAAGGCTTTGTGCATGACTATTAACGAAGAAATATCTTTTTCTTCCATGAGTGTTTCAGGTCTCCTGTGAACTCAAAAACACTGTTAGCAAGTGGCTTCTCACAACCCCTCCTACATTTCAACTCCAAGTTTTCTTCCGTGTTAAAATACCAGTGAAAACACTTGGAGGCAACTGCTGGCCTTTAGTGTTGTCACTACAGTTCTCTCTAGAGCAATCCTCACGTCAATGCCCTTTACCCACTTGCAGAAACATGGAGCCAGCACCAGCCAACCCCCCAGGGCTTGATTTGTCCTCAGTAAGCATGGCTGGCCTCAAGGCATGCTGGAGAGCACCAGGAGCACCTGACCTGTTCAATTAGCATGGCATAGGGGAAATACCTTCCCCATTGCAATCACAAAGTAATCTGGATAAAGACATACCAAAAAAAAAAAAAAAAAAAACCAAAAACAAAAAACAAAAAACCAAACAAGTATATATAGTATATATCACAGAGTCAAGAAAAGCAGATATTGAAATGGCAGTGGGTGAAGTAACACCCTAAAATTGTAAGAGAACAGACAGTGAGGTGCCAGTGGGTATATTTACATTGGACGTTGCTTCATCTCTGAGGAAGCTGTTGCTCCAAAAGCATCAGCAGCATTTGTAGTGCTTGGTATGCTGACCTAAATCAAACTGACTAAAGAAGCGAATTTGCTTTAGCTTGGTTAGGGAAAAGGGACACATTTTTTATATGGCAAATCTCTTTGGGGATCTGAATTATCTGCCTTTCCTTGCAGTCATAAGAAAGATGTGTTCATCTTCTATCTCTGAGCATGGTTAGTGGCTCCTGAGGGAACAAAAAAGATGTTATCCTTGTTGCCTGGCTAGTATTTTAGGAGTCCCTGGGGCTGTTCCACTTTTGTGTATCCTCAGGAGAGCAACCATCACGTGCAAGCACAAGCGAATCAAAGACAGTGTTCAAAAGGAGGTGAACATTGTAAATGATGCTGTCATCTTCAAGCATAGGTCCTAGGGCAGACTGTACCAGGAAGATGTAAACACTACAGCTTTCAGAAGGACACAGAGCTGTGAAGCAATCACAACACAAACACAATGCTAATTCTAAAATGGGAGTGATAACAGCAGGAGAAAGGGAGCAAGTTTCATTATTTATTCTAAAGAAATATTTAAAGGAAAAATGAGATTCAGAAGTAAGGAGACTCAGAAGTGTCCTTCAATTGTGATAAGAAAGATTACAGCTACACATGCATAGGAGATATAAACTTAAAGTATATTATTCAAAATTTGCTTTCAAGAACAGTTGTGTTTTTATAATCTTTTGTATCTCAAGAGTCCCTGTAAATAAACTGAGAGCAAGTTTTGTCTAAGAACAATGTTTCAGTGAGATATATTAAGAGTTTGATTTTTCACAATAAAAGGAATAATTAAACATAAAAACAGAATAATGTACTGTACTAAATAGACCTAATACTTTAAAAATATAGTTTCCTATTCACCTCTCTGCCCCATCCTCCAATTTTGCTATCCATTTTTCAGATATTGCTGAGACCAGTGAAATCGCATTCTCCAGTCAAAACTAAGGTTTCCAGACTTTCCAGTTGTTAATCTGTCCACAGCAGCAACCAGACATACACAGACTGCTCACTTCCAATCCCCTCTAGCCAAAATACAATCAATACCTCATCATCCTTTCTTCTGAAGAGTAGCACACAGGTTAGTTAGCTTTAAAATACCACTACTGAGACTGTCACTGTCAGAGGGAACGACAGGACAGTCCTGCACTAATGTGATGCTGTTCCTAATGTGATGGCCTGTAGAAATAGGTTGCCTCCACCTCTTGTGCTATATTCTAACTGCATTTGAGCCTTTATCAATTCCTCTTTGTGATCTGCAGTTTTTTATTCTGGTATTGGAACTGAAGAAGCTAAATACTCCCTTAATAATAATTTCTTATTCAAAGGGTTACACAGGCACTCACATTTAAAAACATCTCCTACTGTGATCTACAAAATATATCTACAGATGAATGTCAATCATGAATTAAATCATTTTGAAATTGATGTTCACTATTAGAGACTGCTTCCTTTATTCTGTTTTTGAAAGTTTTCTTAGATTTACCACCATTTAAGTTTAGGTGTTAATTATCTTGGGATAGGAACTGGTAGAATGCAGATTGCATATTGTTGGAAACAAGGAGAGGGCATCCCTTCAGAGTGGGTAACTCTATTATACCTAACTATTATAGAATTTGGGAACAGGAAGGAATTTCACGCATTTACTCCTCTGCTCAATCTGATTTAAGCTTTCACTGCACTACAGATGAATTTTCCTCATGCTCCATGTTCACAAAGAACCAGAGCTGCTTAAGTTCAGTGCTATTATGCTTTCCGGTGATTTCTGTGTTCCCCAAAACGTCTTCAAAACAGCCTTGTAATGACCTCTGTGTTCAGATCTTCTTGTCCATGACATAAAATACACTTGTGAGCTATAGAAGCACAGTCTCATGCTCAGACCTCAAAGTCTACATGATGATATTAACATTGCAAAGCTGTCGGCAACTGCCAAATACTTTTCATTTATTCTGAAATCTGAGAAAAACATAATTAGCACCTCATACTAAAAAGTAAGCAGCATGCCAGCAAGCCAGGAAGTTGATAAACACCATTTCCTGCAATTCAATTTCCCTGAAAATCCTAGATGTGGCTATAAACTCAGAACAGGCAGCTGTTAGCAGCTGTGCAGCAATCTCACCATTAAACTCCATACCCTAACATTATCACTTACTCTTTGAATACAGCATTTCAGATGCTCACATTATGTCAGCAAATGTTGTCTGGTGTGAGAGGTCTTTGCTAAAATAAACTAAATATCACTCGGAAAAAAACCATGCAAGTTGCTGAGAAACTTCGAATTCTGGAGTCAGTTGTCCCCATGTACTGCTCAATTAGTGCCATCAGCTTTTAGTGGCTAAGTGAAAAACAGCTTTTAGAAATTAAATTCCTTTAACAGAGATAAAATAATAAATAATTTTCAGTGAAGTGATATGCCACTGAATGTGGGTTCCTTAATTTCTGCAGCCTGTAGCATGCTTTGAAAGCCATTGAAGCATGCATCCCTGGCTTCCTCCTCCATTCCTAGTGCTGCCTCAGGTCTGCTGAGCTACTGTGGGGGGACTGAGAATGCAAATTGCTTTGCTCTGTTCTAAGCCAGAGAAGTTTCCACCACCAGAGGCTTCAGTCCTGACACACACTATTCAGAGCTGTGTTTAGTGTGTTACAGCTTGTGCACACCACATTTTCTTTGGTGCTTATCCTGAGAAATGGAATCTAATCTACCATCTGTTCTGCTTACTTATCTCCATTTTTTCTTTTCCCCATTCCCCTCTGCTTGCTTTTGCTCCCTACACAAGTCTCTCTCTTGATACAATGTATTATGTTGCTCTAATTGTATTTAATCATTGGTGTTCATATCTTCTATATTGGACCTTTTCCCATTGTGCCACTTTGTTATGTTTAACAGCTTTTAGGTAATTGTAATGTATTCAGTTATACGAATATTCTTAATAATATTTAAAGGCACACATATATACACTGACATCTTGGAGAAGCCAAAGGAACTGCTTTATTGAAGTACACCTGAGGGCTGTCCTTTTTTGTGCTTGTGCTTTGGTGTTTCTTTTTTTGGCTTAGGACCCAGAGGTGCCCCCAGTTATACCACAGTAGGATTATAATGCAACTGCTCTCAGGCACGGTAACTGCCCCAGGAATGGTTTGCAAGTCTGCAGAAACTGGTAGGTGAAATAAATGAGAGAGATGTCAAAAACACGATCTTCCATTACCATTAAACTCAGCAATTTTTGTGGCTATCTAGGTATACCTGATAGAACAGTGCAGCTCAGCAGTGATTGCGAAGAATTGTCTGTCTGCAGTCCGTGCAAAGGTTGAAGAAGGATTTTTCATTTCATGCACCATTTGCAACTACCTTCAACAATTCAGCAAAGTCAATACACACCCTTGATGCAAAGTTGAGAAGAAACCATGAAGCAAACAGACAAAAGCAAGTAACCCAGAGCAACAAAGCACAGTTACATCTTTCACCAGTTCCCCTTCTTCTTGCCACTACTTCTTGAGAGCACCTATCATTACATACTTTTTTCTGTATGAAGTTCACTCTTCACAGAAACACCCAGAAATGAATACACGTGCAACTCAAGCCCATTCACGCCACAAAACTTCAAGGGATTTGGTAGTGTCTGTGCTTACCCAGACACTTCTGGGTTCAAACTGCTCACCTCCCAGTGGTTTAAACTAGAGGACAGTCCTGGAGGACATTTAATCTCCAGCAGTAAGAAGAAATACTCACATGGATGTGCCTCATTACCATGAATTTTTCCCCTCTGACATAGCGGTCAGAACAAAGATGGAATAATACAGGAGCTAGATGTCACTGCAGAACAGCATAGTCCACAGTATGAGCTAAAACTGGCATCCTCAGGATGTCCAGTTCTCCAGATTTGCAGCATATCCTTTTTTCCTCATGTGACAAATTCTTCAGTTTGGAAATAAATGGTACAGCTCAAATGGCACAGCTATGGCTAGAGATCAGCAAAGGTTTCAGACTTGAAAAGGGAGACCAACTTTCCTTGAAAAGGACAAGTAATAGTAGAAACCCCACAGAACACCTGTAGAGAAGAGGCACATTTGAAGCACAAAAGGTAGTGAGGTCATCAGGTTGATAAGGTCCAACTTCTCCTGACAGTGCCTTACTTTAGAAGCAGGGAAGGTTGTTCTTAGGATTAGACAACTGGGGTAGATCATTTGTTCCCATGCTTCCAGATCATTGTGGCCACATTTCTGCTATAATGTATGCGATGTGCAAAAGGAACAGCCTCTTTCACCCCTCCATTGCTCTTGAACATAGCACCAGAATGAGAATGCCAGAAAACAGGAAATACTGCAAGAAAACTGGCACGAAAGTCAAATCTCTGAACAGAAGAGTAAATTAGCTTACTCATCACAGCACCTCATATTTATAAACAGCTTTCATGCTCAACACAATTTACACACTGGTTATAAAACAAGTTCACTGTGGATTTTTCTGTAAAGTAGAAGACACATTCACTACTTCAGCAAGCAAGAGAGAAAGCCTTGATTAATCATTCCATGTAAAGGACATTCTGGACACAGAGATCACTCAAGAAAGGGATGATGGAGAAAAATGTTGACAGTGCACCAAGGGTTAATATGTATTTTTTTTCAAGTTTTCCCAAGAGATGTCATCTTTTCTGCCTAGAATTCCTTCTGCTCCTATTCTGTCCTCCTGCTTCAGCTGAACACAAACATTTCATTTCCTTTCCTGCCTAGTGGGATGCTGAGAAGATGTGGTCTCTGAATTGGTGTGTGTTTCAGCTGGTCCACATTACAAGCAAAATTTATGACACATGCCAGTGCCTCCACTAGCTGATTGGATACAGGCAGGGAAATGGAGAAAGCCTCAACTCACTGAGCTTCAGAAAATGAACTTCACTTAAATGATGTATTGTTGTTCTGCAGCAAAAAGGAACACCTGGTTTGTACAGTGGGGAAAAAGAACAAAAATGTAGCATTAAAAAGACTGAAGCAGGACTGGAATATATGCTTATTTTTAACTGTACACAAGAGAATATACCACAAAACAGTGTTTACAATTATAATCTGCTATATCTGTTGCTTTTGCTTGATGTGACTGCATTGGTATGTCCACTAACCCAGCTTATATCTACATTAACATCTTCTGTTCATTACAGAACAGTCTTTGACTGATGCTTCCCATGTCACTTGGAAAGCGTGCTAGGAAATTACTATTGCTTTTCCTACAACACTAGATAATTACTTCTTCAGACATAAAAGTCATTTATATTGTATGAGAGAGGTTTTGCTTTTGCTTATCCCATTGTACATCTTCAGTGCAGATGCACTGGGTATGTTCTGAAAAAAAGCAAGAATAGAACTAACTCTTACAAAAGAGTGCTTCTCTAATGTAACTTCAGTTCAAAATGGGCTTGCAAGTGTTAGAGTTTGGAATGCTGAATACAGAACGTACGTTTAATTCAGAAAAAGAAGAAACCATTCAACTCAGAAGAGAGAAACCAAACTGGGCAGAGAGAAGCAGGAGAGATGCAAGAAGGAAAGAGACTGAATAGCTGGAGAAGACTCAAAGGTAATCCTTTATACGCTGAACTACAAGAGAACGTTAGACACAAAGTTTGCACATGTACCTGCAGGATAGATACAACCTATAGTTTAGTATACATACAAAGGAACGTATACAGACCAAAGGACACTTTTTTAACAACAGAATATAAAATGCTGCAATACTCTCTGATATCATTTCTAAATGATACAGGAAATAACTCAAAACACTGTAGTAGACTCAACATGAAGATATAGATGCCATGCCATTTTTCAAAGCCAGATCAGCCTTTTTCCATTAAACAAATCCATCTGACTGACTCTTATTTACATGCACAATTTTGCACTCCACACTGCACAGTTAAAAAAAGAATAATTGTAATGATCAAAAAGAGTGTTAAGGGATCTTAGCGCAAATACCAGTGAGGTTGCCAGGAGTGCAGAGGTGCCTTACAGCTGTCTATCATGAGTGTGTAAACAAACAGTTCCAGCATCTGAGCACTAATGTAGAGCTACTGCCAAGAAGCTTTAATAGTCAGTGTCTAAGAATCCTAACTGTGAATGAACAGCTCCCCCTAATTAGTCCAGAAGTATTAATGTAGTCACAGAATCCTCATCTTCACAGGGAAAACATAATATGAATTTTGGTCCGTATTGTTCTTGGACATCTCATTTGAGCCTTTGTTCTTGGGAAGCACAATCCATTCTGATGCACATCTTTGAAAGAATAATTACTTGCTGGTAAGTGCTGCTCCCAGAAGAAATGTACTCTAAATTGAATAGTACTCAACCACCCATCCCTCCACAGAGCAGGAGAGTTCTGCAATACCTTTTATAACTTTTCAATTAGCTTTTGACTGTGCTTTCACAATCTGCTACAGAAGAGACTGACAATAGAGTGCTGCGAGCAACGTAAGAGTAGCGGCGAACGCAGTAATGCTGCTGCTTCACCCAGGGACAGACAACAGGCTGCAGTGCCCGTCACTACAGGTTTAAGACCTACAGACACTTCAAAAAAAATTGTGGAAACTGAACAGCATTAAAATAAAAATCATTCAATTTTCCTCTTACTTTAAATATTAATAAATAGCATCCTCAATATTCTACTTGGAGAAGAGTCCATTCATTCTCGCAGAGGATTCATCGACTGCAAGCATTGTTTCCTCCAATTTGCATGGCACCAGGTGAGTGATCCACTAAGTGAGACATTGCCAACGCTGCCACAGACACTCACACATTTGTCTGCCACCAGTACAAATCAGAATGCAACCAAACTCCTGGCAGGCTGTCAGGTTCTTGGAGAGTTTTAGAGAATTGCATGCAAGCAACTGATGTCAGTACAGAAACCACAACATGCTTCAAAACAAACTGCCAAGCACAACATGAAATAAAATGGTCAGATAATTTGTTCACTAGTATCTCCGCCAGTTTAACTATATTTCTTTCTCAAAACAAGTCTGGTGAAAAAATAAATCAGTGTATTATCATATATGCATTCTGAAGAGCATTGGATAAGCACTGGTAAACACAATTATGGAAACACCTTGTCATTTGCATGTCAACACAGGAAAGGAACTGTACATGCACAGATTGCCAACAAATAACAGTGATTTCTTGGTATTATAGAGAAAAAAAAGACCATTTCAAGGGGCAATTTAGAAGTAGGATGTTAGATGCACCAAAGATTAATTGTTTAGCAGAGGCCTAGTGGTCAGAACAACAACTGTCTCCTGTTTTTTCATCATAACCATAGTGAGCAATTGAAAAAAACACAGTCCAAGCAAAGACATTTCCTCAACTGTTGATTCCAAAATAGTCTCTTTGTCTTCTGCAAACAGCAATGAGATAAGCACCACTTTCAGAACAAAACACCATTTCTTTTAAAAACAGTGACAAAGCCTCCATTAATTCCAGAAGAGGAGAAAAACTAGTATTTCACCTTTAATTCTATTACCATAATTGTTACAATAATTTGTACAGACCCTTTCAAATGTGAATAAGTTTGTCCATTTAAACATGATTCCTTCCCACGGTCTAGCTATTGAATGTGTAATAAAGCCTATCAGTCTGGCAAAAATTCCTATACAGCCACCTCAGGATTCTTCTTTGTACAATAAGTTTGGTGAGCAGAGCACCTTTGAGTGCCATTTCCTGCCTTTCCCCCCCCCCACCCCAGGGAGATTAATTTGGTCAGTGATCCTAATTATCGATAAATCAAAAGCCTGTTCATATCAGAAGATGATTATGTTGAGTAAAGCTCACAGAACTGCAGTTTGAGCTCTAGGGGAATGCTTCAGATGCACAGAAGACACTGGACCAGACTTATATTTCTCCCTGTCAGCTTCAATTTGACTTGTACAAAATCTCTACTGTTCCTCAGACAGAAACAATTTGTGAACAAACAAAACAGCAATTGGAAATGCTGGTCAGTTACATTCACCACTTCAAAATGACCAAAGAAATGCCTGAGATGTCTTCCTTCTTGGAAGACCCCTTTCTATAAGATTCCAACTTTTCACAACATAAATTAAAAAAACTGAAACAAACAAACAAAAAAAAAAAACCCACAATAAGATACACATCAAGAGAGACTGACTCCCCCATGCCCTTTCTGCCAAGAAGGACTAGCACCACAGCATCTCCCCCATTAAGCTGCATCTGAGATGGAGTTTGGCTATCCCAGAGGAAGGGCTGTGCCAGGCAAGCTCCAGAAGAACTTCGACTTCAGAGAAGGTGACTGCTTGCATGGGAGAAGATCCTGAACCAGGACATGACATACTGGCGGATGACCTCTCAGTGCTACTATTTTTTTCACTAAACACCTAGCTTTGGAATAGCAACACCTTTTGTACACAACACAAAGTCACAAGAGTTTGCCACAGCTTTGTGAACAGCATATCCACATTCTTTGGGTGGCAGTTGCCCCCTGCAGTGCTTTGTACAGATGAATTGTTCTTGTAGGCTTCGTATCCTTTCCCAAGAGAAATACTAAGAGCGTAATAATCAAGAAGTGACACAAGTTTTTTGCTCTATTTGGCATTCTGTTTCTCAGCCTAATTAATTAGCATTTGTACAGCATTTTGAAAATAAGAAATGCAAGTGAAGTGCTAAGCGTTATTATTAGTATTAGCAACAGCACCATTTTGCTCTACTGAATGCATTTTCCAACAGACTCACTACAGAATAAAATAGTCAAGCCAGCTGAACTGACATGCCATAAACTTGAATGCACTTAGACTTTCTTCACCATATTTGATTACAGTAATCCAAATGGCTGAAACATCTGCATAGCTGTGCACATTTTTGTCTATTAAAAATTGAATCTCACATAGCACAATTTGTTCTGAATCTGTCAGCGAGGTAGATATTGCTTCTGCAGAACAATTTTGGGATTGTTTATAAAAAAAGAATTGAGACACTACAGTGCTGGAGGCTACCTCTCATTTGCACATATTCAAATATACCATCAAGAGAAAGAGCTTCGTGAGTTCTTGTAATTACATCCTTCTCATTTAGCACAAAAAAAACTACTGATGGTTAAAAGGCACGTACAGTTCTAAATAGGCATCTGATCCCTGTTGCCCTCAATTTAAAATATAGCCTTAACTTGTAAACGCAAGTGCTCATGGGACACATCTTTCTTGATTCCCATTAAGTAGCCGCTGTTTTTGGTAGTGGCAAGAGGATATCTGGCCTTAACCTTCTGAATTAGTTTTCATTTCAGAATCAATGACTTCTACCCCATGTTGGCTGTTTGACGCTATCACACACGCTAACACAATGTACAAGTTAGAAGCTAAATTCAACGCTCACTATAAGCACCTACCTTCACCTAGCAGCAGGAAACTGTGATCTCCTTTGTAGACATCTTGTCTCAACACTGCAGTCAGTATGCACTCTGACTTGGTAGTAGAAACAAAATCCATGGTCTCACAGGAAACTAGCTTCTCAAACTCCTAGCCATGGCACTGCCAGAAGAGGCACGAGTAAACAGCAGGTTGACACTGTTTTGGATAACCAAGCCGTGATCATAACTAAACTGTCCTTATTGTCCTGCAATAATTTCCTGCTTATTGACTCCTCTGGTTCCTATCCACTAATTAAAACAAGTGCAACCAAAGTTCAAGTTTATACTTCTCAGATCCCTCCCCATGACAGTGGTTATGGTCACGCTGGTAGAAGTGGGCTTCATGGGAAGGAAATAACCACCATTTAGTTCAGTGGAGGAGCATTAACACAAATTCTAACTCCACTAATGCCAGGGTTAAAACTACATCCCAGGTTGCAGGAGCTGCCTGATGTAACCAACAGCCATGCAGGTACCCCAGCACCAACAGGAAAATGAGGCAAAGAAAACCTTAATATATTTTGACATTAGTCAATTAATGGCTACAAGTCCAGGAACTGGGAAACTTGACAGCATTTCTTATTTCTTTCCGCTGTAATGACCCATCAGCTGCTTAAAACCTTAAGACAGGTAATGTCCCAACATCAGCAATAGCAGAGAAGTGCAAGTTTGAAATCCAAGGAGCTGACAAAGCCTGGTATTCAGACAAAAATATTTGGTGGCTCTATTTCTCATAAGTACTTCACCCTTCCCTTCCAAATCCCCTGACAATGAGATAATGCATCCCTTCAAGATGCATAACAGCAGAACAGAAAGATCTTTCTATGCAATTTCAAAGCTTTGCACTGCAGTATGCAGCTGGTGCTAAACTGCTGATGAAGATCTGTCTGATGTCTTTCTGAATGCTGGGAATAGTTCCAGAGTCAGAGGACCTACTAGGGAAGCTGATTCGCAAAGAAAAAACAGCCCCTTTATTCATCTCTTGCACAGGGTTCAAAGGAAAGACCCTATGATAGTGCAGCAGAGTACTGATATTATAGACTTCCAGAAAATAAAGGGGGGGAAAAGACACCCAGGAAACAAAAAACCTTCAGGAAATCATGTTACAGAATGATAGAACTCAAACCTCAAGAAGATGGTCTTTGAAGACAACATCAGCATAATATATTTCAAACTCCCAGTTAAATGGCTGTGGGTTGGTGGATTGTGTTTATTGTTTATTTTACTTTATTTTGCATATGACAAGTCTTTGTAATTTTTGCAATCATCAGTGTAAGCTTCAGATGCATTGCCTTTGATTTAGTAAACAATAAATAGAAGAATCACATTTTCTACAGAAGAGTAAAGATGCTTTTAAAGAGTTATCACTACCTTTCCTAAACCAGTTGAGGAGGGAGCAACCATCCACAATTGGTGAGTTTGTGTTTTTGCTGGTGTTTTTAATGAAATATGCAGCTGGTTTTGTTGTTGTTGTTCTGAATGACTTTCTGGGGAGAAAAGGAGGGCAGAAGAGAAAGGAAAGCTTTAATTAAAAAAAAAAAAAAAAAAAAAAAAAGGAGGGGACATTGGGGGATAAGGGGTGATCAGTAGCAAAACAAACTTAAGTTTGCAATAAATATATACTACTATCAGATTTAGACATGAAGAATTAAGCATTTTTAAAGGTACAGAGTTTGAAAGTGTAGAAAAAGTTTCATACACTTAGTCTTTCTCAAGTACAGTACTCTGAAAATTACTGATACTTTTAGTCATCTTCTATTTGTTTTCCAAGGAATTATTTCTTCCAATTCATTATTTAGTGTTTGGAAGAAGCATGAAATTGCTTTTCTCTAGAAGAAAAGCATTTCAATAATATTCCTTTACAGCAAGTCTAACTTCCAGTCTTGGAATCACCACCCAAAAATCCTAACATCCCACCAGACGACACAACAAGACCTTACCTCCCCTGAAATGGGAGCATGCTCACTGAGCTGTAAAATGCTACTCTCTACGCACTGTGAATTTTATCAGCAAGATATCCAATATATTGCTTATGCAAGAGAACATGAAGGGAAGGTGCAAAACTTGGGTGTACAGTGGTAAGCATATGAACACTGTGCCCAAATGTCATGGTCATTACCTGAGAACTCGTATCAGCACAGCAGAAAGGCTAGCATGTATGGTACTTAATGGTCAACCCCACACAGTAACCATTAAGCTTGTTTAATGTGTTTTCTTTCTTCAAAATGACATCTTAAAGCCTAAGCAGAGTTCAAGAAGCTCATTTAATTTTAATACATTTTATCCCTCTAACCAGAACAATTTTTTCTTCAATTACCTTTAGCAGAAATCTAATCTAGCAAGCAAGTACAGCAACAAAATATGTCATTACAAATGATTTTTACAATTTTGTTGTTGCTCTGATTTATTATAGTGTCAGTTTTTTTTTTCTAATTTGGTTTCTTTATTGCACTTCTAGGAAAAAAAAATATGTCTTCGAAATTGCAACAATTGCCCACAACATGTATGTAAATATTAGGATGTAGAGAAGTAGTTTCAATAGCCATTTAAACGGGATAAAACACCTGCTTCGGTTCTTAGCATAATGAACTCAGTCAGTTTACCAATGGTTTACGAAAATAACAGTGCACTACAAAACTGTTACAATGTATAACAGATAGCCAGAATTTCAAGTGGGACAAATACTTTCTGGCAAGGTCATAAAAACAACTATTGTTGGAAATTTAGTCTTAGATCGCAGAATTACACAGATAATCACCAGGGGGTAAACAATAAGTCGACAACAAACGCAGCTGGGTCCCCACCCCCTTTCTTTCCCCCTTTTCCTTCTGTTAAGAGATACAAGTATCAGTACGCTTGCAAGTGTTGCGAGTCCCACAGGACTGAGTGAGCAGTCCCAGGGAGCACAGGCAATTTGCTGCCCTGGTGGCTCCTTCCAGACACACAGGAGGACTGCATGCATCTGCAGTGTATTCCCCAGGGCCTCACGCTACCCCACACGTTACTCAGTGTGCACTGATCATTTTGGGGACCATTTTTCAGGCTCAGGGTAGACTGGTTAAGTCAGGCTGGCTCTAGCATCCTACCACCAATGCAGCCAGCAGAATGAAAGCCTCCCGGGTCAGACCAAACACGAACATTGCATTAAAAGCAAAATTGCAAAGAACATGACTGAAATTGAGATGAATGTAATCCTTTGGTTACAAAGTTTAGAGTAGATACACACATGCAGCTCTGAGGATTTTCTCCCGCCTTGATTTCTATTGTTGTTGTGCCCAGACACAAATAAAACTAATATATGGACTTTCATTTCAGATCCAGAAGAAATAGAGAATGTAAATAAAATAAATAAATAAGCTTATATTACTTGCTTTTGAGATATAAATAACAATGGATAGAATACCTCAAATCTCACCCCACAGCAAAATTTACTCTACATACAGCATGGGGCATACAGAAAGGAAGACAATTACAGGAGCAGTTATAGAGGGGAAGGCAGTGTAATAAGAGAAATTCTGCCATAAAACGTCTGCTTAAGCAGAGAGCAGTGAGTCCAGAGGTACGACAAGAAGCAGCCAGGCCGTGGCCTGGTGACCCCAGCAAGTAGAAAAAGAAATCAACAAAAAAGACCCCAAAGAAGTAGAACTTAAGAAATAAGTACCATGAAATGAACCCCCGCCCCTCCGAGCTGTTGGTAAATCAGAAAACCACCAAAACTCACTGTTGTGAGCTCCGTTCTCCCACAGGCGGCCACCGCCATTTTGTGAAGGCCGGAACAGGCTGCCAGGGCTGGCTGCTCCTTCACATGGCTGCCAGGGCCCAGCTGAGGGACAGCACACACAGCTGCTTGCTGCTCCCTCTGCTCTGGATCTTTCCAGCCAGCTTTGGTGCTCCTCCAGCTGCACACTGCTGTGGGCAGCAGCACTTCTTAACCTCCTTCTCGAGTTCACCATCCAAACAATATGAAACAATACAGTAAGAGCTACCCCAGCTACTGTGGGTTATTCAGTTTGCATGACAGCAAAAGCCAAAGAAGTTTAGCACTCTGCTGATCGCTAAAGTCAGCATGCAATAGTCACAGTGAATTGTCAGCAAGGAGTTACTCAGTTCAATTAAAGTATGGAAATCGTGTTTTGGGGGCTTTATCAAAGTCTTGGTATCACACAGGAGATCTTTCCTTTAAAAGAGTGAGGGAAATGATTAATAAAATCAGCTGGAGTTTGATTTTTTTTTTTAAATGAAGAAATTCCTTTGATTTTATCAGGGTTAAAAAGAAAAAAAAATCAAAGATGAAGTCCTATTTCAGAGGACATTTTGTAGTTTTATGTTTTAACTTAAATTAATGTGTATCATAACGTTACTTAAAGTGGTTGTCAGGAATTGTGTCCTTTTTCCCCCCACAAACCTCCAGAGGCAGTCCCTAACCATTCACATTCAATAGGTTGTGCAAATGGTGACACAGTTTCCTGTGGGGTATAAACATCTTACATTCAGAAGATTTCTTTTATTAGGACCCAGGTAAATCAAGGTCACTTTATTCTGTATTTGTACATGAAAGATTCCATCAGATGGGAAGAATATCAGTAAGTTAATATCAGAGGCTTTTCAGCAAAGGGAAAAAAATACAAAACCAAAGCATCTTAAGCACCGGAGGGTTTCTTTGTTCATCTATTCCCTAAGAAAAATGTAGGGTTAGAAACCACATTGCTTGGCAGCTTCCCCCCCTTATATCAGATGAACACAAGTCACTTCAGGAAGTGCTTGTGTGGACAGCAACTCCTCTGCAATCAGCTTTGACTTTCTGAAAGCCTGGAAGCTGAAATGGGAGAAAAGGATAACAGAAGACCAGGAGATGCACACAACATCTCTTGTCAATTCATGAAAGCCTAATCTCAGTTTCTGCAGAAAATGACAGGAGGAGGCACCTGGCTCCCAGAACAGCTCAGCTTTTGCCCCACCACTGCTGCAAAAGGCCCTTAATCAGACTTCACCATTAGAGACTCAAAACAACACCTAAACACTTCACAAAATGAAGTGATAAATCAGAGTTCTGTGGTAGCCTGAACTTTTCATTTCATAAACAGCTGAACATGCTGAGTATGGGGTACCACACTCTTCAAGGCTCGAAGAAGTGAAAGAGATTTAGCAGTTGTTCATATTCACTGAAGACCATCTTTAAATACTTCATGGTTACACAGCCTAATTAATCACACAGGCAGATTGCCTTCACAGTAATGATTTTTAAACTTTCATGAAGAAAAAACTACTCCAGTTTTCTAGAAACCAGTGAGAAAACATTACAAAACTCTAGACAACATATTTTTACTGCTACTTTGATGCTTCCTTCTAACTACTAAGCAGCAAGAGAGAAGTTTTTGTGCAAACCAAAATCCAACTGCCCTCTAAATCAGGGAACTGTAGGCTTTCCTTTGCACAGCATAAGGACCTGGAATACAGCATCATATCCTTTTGTAGCTAGAAGTAATAACAGACCCAAGTTTCCAGTTACCTTTTGTTTAATCTTAGATGCTAGTCAGTGGATGGAAATTTCTACACACTTCTGCAGTTCCTTCTCAGCTTCTCAAAGGGAAGCTCAGCTTCTCCAATATTTACTGCCCTCAAGAGAGGTCTCTTGATGACTTTTGTTCCTTCCAATTATATTACCCACTGTGCTCCCCACATACATGCAAGAATATCAGTTAAAGCTGCATCTCTACTTTGCAGCTCTAAGCGGGTATCACACAGAGAAGGCCATATGTTGGCCCTTTCTCAGTAAACTCAGTTTAATGCTCTGCATCTTCCCTTAAAATATGTGGAACAAAGATAATGTAAAAGACATTCGGGGATTTCTGATTGCCAAGTGGAAGCAATGAACACCATTCTTCTTCGTACCATGTGTGAAATCAATGTCACTCCAAATTGCAGATTTCTTTAATGACAATTTGCTGAGATGAGGGGAGGGTGGTAGAGTATATCACATTTTCCATCCCTTTGCAAGTGTTCTTCTAAAACAAATATAAAAACAGGGACTTCAAAATCTTGCCTATGATCCGAATGTTGTTAAAAAGAAACAGGTACAAGCAATGAATGCAAAAATATCTGGACATTTCATCTCTCAAGTGATCTGACCTTTGAGTAATGTTTCCCTTGTAACATTTTCAGCTATAGCTTTTAGCCACTGATAAGCTTATATTCTCAATTTTTCTTTACGAAAAAACACTGTTCTTGTATACTTGAAGTTACTGTATGAAAACTACCATGAGTAACAGATAGCATTGTTTTCCTTCTAACTAGGGGAACAAAACCTTGGTGAACATAAATAATGCAAACACAATGGGCTGGTGTCTTCTTTGTCCTGTCTGTGCAGGTTTGTCTCAGTTGTACTACTAAGAGTAGAATGAAATTTGAGAAGTTACTCCAAAATTATATTCAGAATAAGTAGTTTGACAGAGAAAAAAGTCAAAAGAAATTCTGAGTACAATTATGATGTAATATGATACAACACATTGTAGGTTACATAATCAGGAAGTGGAGTTATGCACAGCATTTGATACTAGCAATCAGACCTGCTCTGCACGCCCTATACTAGGGAAACAACTTTCAGGAAAACCTGGGATTAAAATTCACTGAGAAACAGTTGCAGCAAGCCCCATCCATTTCTCGCTTTTAGCTAGACCGCAGGCAAGTATGTTGCAGTGACTTTTAATGCACTTGAACCAGACAGCAAACTGCCAGCTAAAATGAGAGGAGATTACCTCTTGGCAACTGCCTTCTCCATGTCCAAAACAGAACGACCTTCAACCAGAACAGTAGTGAAAAACCACAGCAGTCTAATCTTAAATGTGAACCCTGTGGTGAAAGAGCAGCAGTTCATATAAGTAGAATAAACAAATGCTTTGAGAATCATCATCAGATTAAATGATAGATAACACAGTGTTCATAAAGACCAGCTATTACACAAATAAATACTACAGAAAAAAAAAAAAAATGTTAGGACCAAGCTAATGGGCTTCCCAGTTTCTTCCAGACTCATGATGATACTGTGTCTCTTCTTCAGTTTTGCAATACAGACCACGATCTACAAATTTTCATCTGCCCTAATTACAAAAAGCCATACACTGGCTGCTGCTTAAAAGTCATTACTTCAGTGTCTTTATGTTACCTTTGCTCCTCCCTCCAGTGGCCACTCATAACTCTCCCATAGCACAAAACAAACAATCAAATTCAAAGTAATTTATATAACATTATTTCCAGTTTGCTTAAGAGTTCGCTACAGGCAACAGTTACCCAAATCATCCTGATTATTACTTTGTTGTCATCAGTTGTTTCAGAAAAGTTGAAATTTCTTCAATGCCTCTGCTGAGCTCCCCCTCCAAAAAAAGGCTCTTCCCCCATTCCTCTGGTGTTTACCTCACTTTGAGACACCAGACTAAAGCCCTTCAGAGTTGCTCTGGGAGCACTCAATATCAAAGACCACAATGGGGGCAGCCATGAAAACCCTTTATGTTATAATGGCAGATCCCAAGTTAAACAAACCCTGCAGCTGAGGAGAGTTTGATTTACCAATGCAGAGCAGAAAGCAGTGCTGCAACCCAAAGCATTCCAGTGGTCATCATGCAGAAAGTATCACAACAAAGCTTAACTTAAACAGCCCAATAACAACCCAATTAGGAATGAAAGAACACAGTAAATCACTGAAATACTCAAGATGACACAAAAAATAATATAAAGACAAGAATGACTTGTTTGGTTTAGTGATAGGACATGTTTACAGAAATAATACCGTAAAAGATGAGTAGCATCTTTCCAGTGATTTTAAATGCCTGTGTTGTTTTTTTTTTTCTTTCTTTTTTTTTTTTTTCAGGCTTTCTGTCTCTGCCTTATGAAATATGATCTTTTTTGTTTCTGCAGCACATAACTTACTCCAAGTGCCTCAGCAAAGAAGACAAGAATGAAGTTGAGAGCAGCTTGGCATGAGGTGCCACAGGAAGCCGCCATGATCAGATTGCAATACAAGTGCTGCATTTCCAGCCTCCTCCCCTCAATTTTCACCTGCCAATGCTGCACCATGCAGTAGTGCTGAGGTGTGTTGACCCTTTCTGCCCAGACAAGGCGGTCAGAAATCTGGCTAAGGTGGCTTTGAAGCAACATGGACACCGCTGTACAAAGTAGCACTGTGAATGAAATAAGTGGGGAAAATGCTGATGCAATTCATTTCAAAGAACTTCCACAAGTGTCACAAACCTGTTCCTGTCAAGCTGTTTTTTAACATTACAAAAACAATGCTATGTGTTTTTCACCTGCATTGCAAGTAACAGAGCACAGCTACTTATCTCTGTACCATCAAGCATTTTTGACTTAATGGCATATCATCATCTACTTGGCACTTGATCAGATGCCATGCTGATTATACACTTGAGATGAAAGCTCCCTCCGTGAGACTGCTGATTTCTTTAATGCAGGTCACTATATCATGGTCAGTTGACATACTGATGTCTGATCCACTAGGTACGCAATCTTTCTGGCATTCAGAACAGCCTGTGCCCAGGAGCTGCTGAATGCTTGGAAGAGATCAAGTTTGAATACAATCAGAAAGGCATCGTATAGGAGGAAAAGTTGCTATTTGATCCACACAAATGGGAAATGTGAATTTTGGTCTCTCTCAGACCCAGCTGGATTCAAAACAGTAACCTGGCATCAGACAAATCCTTTAGCTGCATAATTGTGGCACTACAGGACACACTTTACACAAAGTTATGGAACTGCATTATTTCTAGAACAAAAGACTGCAAAAAAACTTTGCAACTACATAATATTCTCCAAAAAATTACCCTTCAGTATTTATTTCTTTTGAAAGAAATTACTCATTTTTCTTTATTACAAAGGAGTAAATCTTTGTATCCACTCGGCTTCAGTTAAACTCCCCAGTGTAGCAACAGATAAAGGATGTTCAGAAATTAAAATATGTGACTTGTATAAATACATAATGAAACAATTGGCAAAACATTACAAAAAAATATCCCTACTGATGGAATAAAGAATTTGAGTCACTTTAATAAAACCAAACATTTGGTTTCTACAGCAGAGAAAGATCCTAAGAGGCTTAACAGCATTAAGAGAACAGAATGAACTATTGTTAACTTAATTTCCCTTAAAAAAAATAAAATAAAATTAATCCTGCAACATCCATTTATATTTTTCTGACTCAGAGGTACTACTATGATTCACTTTCATTCCCATCTCCCTTCTAGTAAATGGGGTTTAGATGTGCCTATGAGACTGCTGATTTATCAATCCCTGCATTGCATATTTTTCATTTTTACAGATCAGTCCCTTAAAATCTTTGTGATGATAATTCTGATCTGAGAAAAGTCCTTTCCTCTTGGAAAGGGAAAAGAAACCATATGGCTAAGCCTATCACAATTGTTCCAAAAAAGCACTGGAGAACTTTTAAAGCTTTTTTTTTTTTTGGTAATTGTAAAAGAGTTGTCAGATTCATTTTTCAGAGCTGTGGCTGAATATATTTACTAGCTGTTCCAAGGACACTTCAACTGAGCAGTGATTTTGGCTTTGTTTTTCTTTTTTTTTTTTTTTTGGCTCAGAAAGACCCACAGCCTACCAACTGCCAATCTTTTTGGTTTTCACTGTCAGAAATCGCAACTAGTGATCATGTTTTTTGTCATATTTCAAAGCAAGAAATATTACAGGATGGTTATTCAAATCTGGTATTTGGCAACAGGCTTCAAAGAGACAAAATATTTTTTGTATTGTTAAATTCACTGCCACTCCTCACTTTCAGTTCAGCTGGGATAAATATCTGATTTGTCCACAGCATGAATTGAAAGCACAAGTTAAACAATCCCCAACTTGTTCCATCTTAACTTACCCATATGGACTCAGAAATTCATCATATTTAGATAAAAACTCATTAGAGTGTCCACAATAGTTTAAGATAAAACAAAAGATACTTGCTTATGTCACAATACCTTTCGGAAAATAAAATATATTCAGAAAAACAATTTATCTGAGTAAATTTTAAGAAGTCAATATCAACAAACAGGAGCTTGTTACTACCATCTGACAGCTGTGCTCCATCCAAGCCCTGTTCTCATACATCACTGAGAAATCTTCCTCTCTCACCATAGCTCAGCAGATCCAAATACACAGTGTTGACTAAAGAAAAAGAACGGACCAAGCACCAGAGGTAGCTGAAGGGGGTCACCCTTAGAGCTCCACCCAAAGGAATTCTGACTACTTTGGGAGCCCAATAGGCTGGGAAGGTCTTCTGACATTTGGGAAGTTCTAAACTGTACGAATAGCTAATACTTCCCTGAATGTCTGCCATGATTAGATAGACAACAGAACCACTACTGCTTTGTTAACCACCCAAACATTAGCTAGGTTTGATCCGGTTGAATATATGAAAAAAATATATATTATAAGGTTGGTGAAGCACTAGATAGAATGGGATGCTCAGAGAGACTGTGGATGCCCCACCCCTGAAGACATAAAAGATCAGGCTAAAGAAGACTCTGAGCATCCTGATCTAGCTGTATTTGTCTCTGTTCACTGCAAGGGAGATGGACTAGGTGACCTTTAAAGGTCCTTTCCAAATCAAACTGCTTTATTAACTCGTCACCTCAGAAAGTAGGCTGGAAATACCTCATCATACAGGTATTTTTCCCATTCTGTGCAGAACAAGATGCCCTATTTTATGCTAGCACAAATGCCTCCATTTCACTCAAAGCCACTGTGTGCATCTGAGCAATACATAGATCCGGAGTTCCTTCATGAGTAACTCAGCAAAACAAGTCACAAAAGAAACAAACATACTCTTCTGGGAAACCATATTTTAGTGTAAGGATCTAGGGTCATTAAAAATTGCTTGTTCAAGACAAGTGCAACAATGCCTTCAAACATAGGATAGGTTGCTATAAACGACAAAAAAGTAAAAGATTTGTATCAGCAAGGCATCATTGCACACAGCATGGTGTTCAACATGGTCCATTAGGAATCTCCCTTGAGGCTGCGCAGGAGGCTGTGCATCTAGAGACAAACACTCAGGAGATATAAAGAGCTCTTCCTGATGGCAGAGTTGACATAAGCCTGTTTACGCAGTAAGCATAGTGCATTTGGATGCAATGTTTCTGTCCCAACTATGGGACAAAGAGCGCAGCCAGATAGTGTGGCTAATACTATTACAGCCCATTTCCAAGGGGCAGCTCAAAGGCAGACCAGGAGCATTTCCCCATCCCCACAGCTCTCACAGGTGACCTTTCCTCAGCACCTGTAAGCACACTAGCATCGTAGAGCCACAGAGCTTTTATTTCTTGCTGTGCACAGCTGAGATGGGCCGTCTCTTCTACCCATCCAACAGCATCCACAACACTGAACTACACAGACCCGGCTAGCCCAAAGGCTCCTGGTGAAGCTGTGCTGATACTTTCTGCTTCATAAGTCAGAGCGTGTCTCTATGGCACATATATAATTAATTAGCACCTCTGCATAGGCTGAGTAGGGCATCATCAGATCCCTGTTTGACAAACCCTGGGACATGCAGCAGCAATAGCTCTTATACACACAACATGGCATGCATTGAAATCAACATTTATTCTCTTAAACTTCAGAGCTGGATTTCAAAGGACATCACCACAACAAACCAAAGGTCACCATTTGCTAGCTTATCCAGTTCTGTGAGAAAAATTTATTCTGCAATACAACTAGCTCTTATCTTATAATTTCACTTCTTCCCTTTCTCTTATCTTACAGTAAAAGTCCCAAAACGTGGATCAGTACAGCAACATTTTCACAGCTAGCGTAAGAAAAAGGGAAAAGAAGTGAGGCTTATCACCCTGTAAGTAACAGATTCTGGCTTTTGACTTCTATGCTTCTGCAACAAGTGCCAAAAAAACAAGAAAAAAGATTTTGATATGAAATATTTCAAAAGGCAGTGAGGCAATCTAAATGAAGCCTGAAAACAAAGCAAAAATAAACTGTATTCATAAATGGGGGAAGACACTGAAAAACAAAATCCTCATGTAGCGAGAGATACTGCTGTGTAATAGTTGAAAAATGTAAAAATACATTACTTCATATACACACACATTATTAGAGAGCTTAGTTTTTACATTTCCTGGGATCAAACTAAAATACATTTTGGAAACAGTAACCTTTTTTCCTAACATACACAGTGACCTCCAGCCTCTCCCAAAACTTATTTCTATCCACTTAGGAGAGCTTCCTTCAAATGCACCACTTGAACATAGGTGTGAAAGAACATGCCATTCTCTGCTACCTAGTTCTTCATACCACATTTGTTGGGAGAAAAACTCATCATGCAGGGAGATCAGCAGTTGCTGGTGCCTAGCAGGATTCTGGATTGTAAATCCAGGTAAGAATTCAGCCTCTCTACTTCTTCCCTCAAATTTCTCAGTTCAAGTTCTGCAGTTCATTTTACTTTGTGTTTTAGTAAAGTTGAGAATAAACTAGTTGTAATGATGTTATGATGATAACCTACAACTGTATGAGCAGATCACAGACATCCTCAATGAAATTCCACCAAGCAGCAATTCAGATCAGATCTGTGCCTGTGGTCATCAATAGGGAAAATACACAGATATTTCTGGGATGCAAAAACTTCATCTTCCTATACACACCTTGTGATGAGCAGGATGACTAACATTTCCTTGTAAAAAAAATATAAAGGAAGTCAAAGGTAAGTGTGGAGATCCCATTTAGCTGCCAACCTACCTCTGGCCAATACAAGGATCTACAAATCTGAGCTTCATTTTAGTATGGTTCCTTCAAATATTTGCTTCTCAGAGGGAAAAAAGCAAAGTTTTGCTAACAACTCTGCTTCTGAGTTCCACTTTTCCTCAAACAGTCCTGCAGGGGTATGGCAGAGGAAGTAGTGGATGCAAGATCGCACGACCATCAGTTAATGGTCAAGAGCATAATGGCATTTGCCTTTGCATTACACTCCTGATAAGCTACCTCCAGACCCAAATTCTGCCTCTACCTCTTTATTCTCCCCCAATAGATTTGCACACAGTCTTCTTCCTGGCTTTACTCCACATGTGATATTTCATAATACCTCTCAGCACTGTGCCCTTGTAGCCACCAGCGTGACTTCAAAGACAAACTTAACAAAATATTCCTTACTGCAACTGAAGTTTCAGAAATGCTGTGTCTGCTGCAATCACAGAAATCAGCAGCATGCTCACAAAATGGTAGCCCATTAGTTCTAAGTCCTGATTTATTTTTAAATTCCCCTTTAACTAATTTATCTGCAGCAGAGAACCTGAGATGACCAGTGACTAACCACAAGGGGTTTGAAAAACTCAGTTTACTCACTTTTAATATTTCATGTCTATTTAATCAGCTATAGAATTATAACATCATTTCCTCCTTGACAAGTGAAAAAAATTCCTAGGTCTACGGAAGGTCACATAAAAGCTTAATAAGGATACTTCCCAAACACCCACCTGCTTTCATATCAATATTTCAAATGGCCAGAACAGAGGAAAGCATAATGCTGCCCTGGTTTTGTTTAAACATGACTTTATAAAGATAATAAGCCAATGATAACACTGCCCAGGTTAACAGATTCTTGCTTTCTGAACTGACACACCAGTTAAGCACATTAGCCCATATTAACAATAGATCTTGAGAGCCTCTCATGCCACCACTGAAGAACCTATTTTTCTTTAATTATCATTCCATATATTTGTATATATGGTTCATACAGCTGTAGATTAAACAAGAAGACACAAATCCCTTGTCTAACTCTGAGATGTTTCACTTTCTGTATCATAAAAACCTGGCTGTAAGGACTCCAATCATTATATTTGCCATATTGAGTTACTAACATTAAGAGAGAAAACTCTCCCAGCATATCAGTTCTAGCTCAGGACTCTTGCAGGACCTTTGCAGTCTAGAAGCATCTCTGCATTTATGTTTATACAGAGAATTTTCCCTTAACGGAGAGATAAGCTGAAGTTAACCTCAACTTTGTTGTCTTTCCTAGAAGGTTTATTTTGCCAGTGCTCAGCCTACTTTAGACTGCTCACAGAGAAAAAGAAAACTCATGCATCTTCCTCTGCTATAGATTTTTGTAATTGTTTGCATCAAAGAATGCCTAGATTCCTGAGCCTAGAAAGTCTTAAATGAAGATGAAAAAATAGAAGTGCCCTTGGCAACCAATACTATGAAGAGTTTCATATGTTGCTTTTTTTTTGTTTGTTTCTGTTCATTTTCAAACTTTTTTTTTCTGAAGGAAGAAAGATTTGCCAATTAAAACACAGAAAATCTACTCTTTTAAACTCCTAAGCCACTAATAAGCTATGAAATAAAAAGATAAAACACATGAAGAAAAAATACCTCTAGTTAGATAGAAGAACAAAGATCCAGTCCACATCACCAGAAAACACTGCTCTTCACAGCTGTAAGGTCTGTGTGGGTCTCTCATTTATAGCCTCTGAGCCCTCACTGTTCACATGCTGACCACTCACACCTGGTTCCCTCACTGGAAACCAGCAACAACAGTCTGCCCACAGGTGCAGGTGATTTCTTGTTTGGGCTTTTTGTGCTTTCTAAAGAAGCATGAAGGCATTAATGATGGCGTCTTCAGAATGAAGATAAATGAGAAAGAAGCTTAAAACTGCTACAAGGAATTTGCAATGTGCTCCACAAGTAGCATACAGAAAGATAAAATGATGGTATGATTCTAATCTTTAAAGAAGAGAAAATCAAAACTCCCAAATTCAGACCGAATTTTATAGGGATGTGTTAAGCTACCAGCAGTTAAAAAAATTGCATGTGCTCTCCTGGAAAGTGCTTTGGAACAGTAAGAAAAAGAGAACTGAAAGAGTTCAATGAAGACTATGGAAATTAAAAAAGGGAAAGACTGTTCATGAAAAGCCAGGTTTTTCAAACCCTATTCCAAAAAAATCCATTTTCAAGCATAATATCCCTTGGCAGTTTTAGCAGTGGTCAGGACAGGTATCAAGCTGAGGGAAAATTAACACAGCTGAAACCTGTGTGTTGGGAGTTCAGATTCATTGCCACTCATCCACTATCCTACAATTTCTGCTGAAGCTGATCTACGTTTGCATCAGAAAATATTATTTTTTAATTTTTAATTTTGATTTTTATTCATCAGATATTTTTATTCTTGAAGAAGACATATTTCTTCATCCTTACCCCAGAAATTCCTTTGTTCTTGGCATACCTACTGAAGAATTATGAATGACAAATAAACGAATAAAATACAGCATAATACAGTGTTTTGGACTCATTTCAGCAGTTCTCCCATCAGTCCTGGGGTGCAGTCCCCAGGATGAGGCACACACTGCACCACACTAACTTATGGAGAACTTTCGTCACTTGGAACAGTGCTTCCATCACAGACAGAGAATTTCATTTTGTTTTAGAGGCAACACTGCTGTATCAGCCTCCAGAGAAGATAAAACTTATCAGCTTGGTGTCAGCAAGTTGATAAAGAAGGGCACAGCACTGTTCCAAGCGTGAGCTCAGCACTAAGGCTGGCTAAGCAGTGCAGTCAGGTTCTTCAGTGGCTCATGACTGCAAACAGAAACTTAATGGGATGAATTTGAAGGAATAATTAGAATAAATACCAGTGTTTCAAATAGAAAACAAGAGGCTATACAGCTTGGGTAAAACAGGAAAGTAGGCAGAGCAGAGAGGCTGTTCTGCAAAACAGGGCTGGATTTCAGGTTAAAGTTGTGACTTCACTGTCAGCTCAAATTATGGCATCTCTGCACATCAGCAGGTCTTACAGGAAGAAAAACCACGCACATTCCACTCACAGGATTTGATCTTTTTCAGAAAGAGATTGTTTTCTGATCTCCTGAGCAAAACTTCTTTTAATTAAGCATTTCCCATTAGAGCATGACACCCCAGTTACTCCTACACGTATACTAAACTTCACGCTGATACATCTTCAAGCTTTAGCAGGATAAGTGTAATCACCTATGAAAGCTTGCACACGGTAATGGAGAAGGAAAGGTTTTTATCCTTCCATGCTTAACTCAACTACAATGGCTTGGAAGTGATTTTCCACTGGTGGCAAGTGAACTGAAGCACAGGAATAACACCTGGACTCAAATCACATCAAGCACTTCAACGTTTACAGAAATTTAAGAGGAGAACTGTCACAAATGGCTCTGTACCTCCTACTGCAGGAGCCATTGCTCATGGGACAGCCCAAAGGGACCACTGGGAAAGGAATGAGTTCAACAGATTGACTCGTGCAGCAGCCTGATCAGGAGTAAGAGCTGAGCTAGCCAACCAGGGGTGGGCAGATTCCCACCATCTAACTTGGCAGGAGGAATGAAGGTTCAGACTATTCAAGGGAGACCCCAGGAGAAACCAGGACACTCGTGGTACGGGAGATGAGTGTGAGAATTTTGATGCTTACATGTCTCAGTGAGCCTCATGGAAGAAATACAAGAGTTGGATTTGTGCAAGCGCTTGGAGCAGAGCTTGTGTCGTGGCTGGAGAGGAAGGAAATGAAACACAGCTGCACACCAACAAAGGGGCATATAGGTTCTGAAGTGTCTGGACACAGTTCAGCTGGGACTAAGAGGGAAGATCTAACTAGCAAAGTATATTCTGTACCATTTTTCTCCCAGCAGTCTTCTCATAGAGAGTGTATGATGAATGTAAATTACCATAAGCCAAGAAGTGAACAGACCCTCATGCAGTTTGAGGGCTGCCCATAAAAATAGTGGGCCAAATTTCAGTATAAATGAATGCTTCGGTAGACTTCTTCATTCTTAGCCAACAGAAAATATTTGGCTGCTCTTTCTGGCAGTGAGGGTTGGGCAGTGTCAGCTGCTGTTCAGATAAGATAGCTACTAACAGATGTCACCATCAAACAACACACTGAAATCTGTCCAGAGATGCCTGTGCAGACAACATTCATTAGACAGAAAAGGGGAATTTCTTTGCTGTAAGAGAGGAAGGGAAAGCACATCATTTTTACACATCTGAAGGGAAACAGCTCCAGGCTGACTGCTTCCTCATCTCCAAATGCAGTGGCAGGGTTGCTGTCCTGTTTTGGCAGCACGGAGGAGTGTTTGGTGACTATAAATATCTGCCAGTCCTTTGGCATCAGTATGCCAAAAGAAGCTACCTGACAACATTTTGAAAATAATAGATTGTGTTACGTATTTGCCATGTTTTAAAGTGGATTAGAAAATATTTGGGAAACCAAATATGAATCAAGAGACTGAAGTCAAGCCCAGTGCTTGTTAATTACAATTTTAATACCATTTGACACCTTGAAACAAAGGTGAAACTGCATTCAAAACACTTCTGATTTTATTTTTTATTTTTGTGCCACTTGTATGAATCTAAATAAAACTAGTGACATGTGTCCACGAATTTGAGGAGGAAATTACTGCTTACATATTGATGCCTGGCACAGGTAATATACAGGCACTCATTTTAATGGCCAAGTTTATGCAGCTAATTCCTCATATTCAGCATCAACTGTACAATAATCCTTTTGACAAATGAGTAAAGAGGCAAGGTGCTGCTGAGCATAAAATGCATTATTGCATTGTACAGATCTAGGGCACATAGATGAGTGAGGATTAATAGTTGCAATTAGAAATGTAAGAGCAGACTGTAGATTGTGAAAATAATTAGCAGATTCTGAAAAGAATTTTCAGCCCTACAAAAATGTTTTAGTGCAGGATACATTTCAAATGGAAACAATAAAAGAAACTCAGCTATGCTCTTCTCGTAATGATACATTTGGGATTGTTGGGACAGAGTTTGAAAGCTTGTTGGCTCCTTAACAAAGATGCCTCAATGTTTTCAGGCAGCCAAACAGCACAGCCCAGGCCTGCATTTGTCAGGAGCACTTGGTTGTAGCAGAGACTCCATAGAATTAGACCTGCGGGAAGGTGGAGAAATTGGCAAAGAGAGCAGCTCAGAGTCAGCCAAATGCACAGGCCACACTGAAGCAGTGCTGGCAGAGGCTGAGCAGCACGTAGTGGAGCTGCATGTGTCCCTGCTGGGGTGCTACCACAGCCCTTGTGCTGCTGTCCTTTACCAATCAGCCACTCTGCAGCAGGCTGTCTCTGGGACTGAAATAACTAAAACACCATTAGAAAGGTCGTGAATCACGCTCGCTCAGCAGCAGAAAACAAGACTAACATGTCTTTCTTCTCTCTGTATGAAGGCAATAAGTGCCTGGAGTTTGCAATCCCTGAAGAAACTGCACTTCACAATTTGTCTTTCCAGAAAGCTGCCCTCTCACGGCTCTCGTCACAGTTTCCAGAAGACAGAAATATTAAAGGAATCCTGAAAAACCCAGTTAGGAGCATCTAGGCTGGGTTTCAAATGACTCTAATGGTAAAATAATGGCTCACTGTCAGAGGTTTCATTCAGGTAAACCTTGCTTTTGGCAAGACTACATCCCCTCCAGCTACAGATGAAGAGGGGGTGCCTTCACAGAGTTTGCAACTCTCTAACTCAGTGATGAATAAAAAATTCTGACAGGAGAGAACCGTATAACGATCAAGAATAATGAAACAGTAACAATACATCTCCAATCAATAAGAACGCTCTCTTTGAAAGAACATATTCCTTATTTGATATAGATCAGGTAGCTTGTGCAGAAGAGGGGAGTTAACAGTTTTCAGTCTGGTGTAGGAGAAAGACTAAATGATGATGTGAAATTACCTGGAACACTTAATCACAGGGATCAAAAGGGTGTGTGTTTTTTTGTAAGTACAGCTTTAAAAATTGTATTATTCCAATATAATTCCCATTGTTGCTGTCAGTGTGAAGTGTCTAAATGCCTAATGTATCTAACACAGATGTGCCAAAGGGCTACAATTAAATCAATCTGAACTCATCTTCTGGTACCAATCAACTTTTTCTTCTCTTAATGAACAGACACATGCTGTTTTATACAGACTCAGATTGACTGGTTGATATGAAAACATAATGTGGCAGGAGCTGGTGAAAAATGTTCGTTATTCTTGCTGTTTGGAGCTACAATAGAAGTGAGTAATTGCTTCTGACTGGGGCAGCCCCTCTCGTGCTGGCTGATGAGTGTGTCACTGGAACAGAGGCTTTGTGACAGAATGGTAACTCATTTGTAAGACCCCCACACAGGTTGAAGCAACTTCAGTTTACTTTACTTCAGATAGAAAACCTTGCTTTGAATCATTATTTTTCCTTTACCTGGTCCACAGATGTCATTGTCACATCATTGACAGATTTCAAAGGAGCTCTAATCCAATATTATGGCCCAGAAAATTGAGCAAGAGAGAGGCAAAACACATTTTTTGGCACTTTTAGATAACAGAGCCAAAATAACCCCCTACTTGAAGAGTTCTTGTCCATCACAATTGGTACATAATTCAGGAAACTCACAGAACTGTAGGAGATGGAAGGGAGCTCTGGAGATCACTGTGTCCAACCTCTGCTTGGAGATGAAATCCAGAAAAAGTTGTCCCATCACTTTTCCAGGGACAGATGTGAGGCTGATTGGCCTACAATTTCCCCAGTAGTCCTCGCCCTTTTTGAAGACTGTGTTGACACGGGTTATCCTCCAGTCTTCAGGGACATCTCCTGTTCTCCAGGATCTTTCAAAGATGATAGTGAGTGGTTTGGCTATTACTTCTGCCCCCTCCCCCAGCACATGTGGGTGCATCCTCTCAGGGACCACGGATTTGTGTCACATTCAAACTGAAGTCAGCTTGTTGGTCTTAATGCTAAGAAAATATTCTGAGCCTAAATACATTGCATCTGAAATGAAACCCGATGCTAGCCATCTACATCAAAACACTACGTACTGTTTAGAAAATAGTAAGAAAACACATTTCTTTTGAAGCAAATGGAGACCATGTACTGTTTGGAATGCAATACTTGTTCCAGAAGGAAGGGAGCAATCAATTTAATTATGGTTCCCAAGAGCAAAATGATATTGCACCCAAATTCATTCTTTGAAAATAGCTGGGACTTTTAGTTACTTTTAAAATTAACATCTCAAAGAGCAGATGCTGTGAAAAATGAATGGATGTTGATTTGGTCTGAATACAAAGGCTCATGTTTCCAGTGCAGATGCCTTGGTGTCACAGTGCCTGGGCTCAGAACACTTGTGGGACTGCAACAGATGCTGAAGTGGTGATTTCTGTGCCCCAAGGGCAGAATTTGCTCCCCATGTACCCGGACAGGGCTACTGAGAGCAAACACTGGGTGCCTCTTCTGAACTAAGTGAAAGACTGAAAAATGACAACGTTGGCAAACATCCCTTTTCACCATGAAGGAGAATGAAGAAAGAACACGGAAATCAAATTGTTTGGGCATGCACATTTTTGTTGCAAGTACACAACTTTCTCTTCTTGAACAAATATAATAAACTTTCCTTGAGGAAAGCACTCAAAACAAGTGCCAGAATCAAATTATAAACTTGTGTCTTTCGTAAAGAGATAAAAAAATCTGGCTTACAATTGTCATTTGACAACCAGGGGTTCCCATAAAGGTTTATTTAATAGCACGTAGCAATGACAGAATTGCATTAAATTTCTTGGTAGATAATCATAGCTTTAAATTAGTTTAAAAAATATTGCTGTGCTCTTTAGTGGTCTTTGCACGTTTAACTGCAATTTTTATGTGTTGATCTATTTTTAATCTATTTTTATTTGTTGGTGGGGACTGCCAAAGTTTGTGTAGATATTTAAGCCCAAGACGGCATCTTAGCTTAGCCATCTGTGAAAACAAAAACCTGGTAAAAATATAGCTTTGAATAAACGAAGCTCTGAGGGAATTTCATACTCTATATAAATAAGTGCAGCTATAGCTTGTTGCTATGCAGTTAAGAAATACATCTCTTATCCTTGCTGAAGAGACACTTTTTAAAAAGGTTCCACTTTTAAACATGAAGACAATGAAACATTAATATTTTTCCATCTTTAATTTTAGGTACGCATGTGAGATGGATTCCTTGCTGTCTGTTTTGATAGAAACAAACGTAGAGGCTGTGGAGAGGCAGTGGCTGATGCTCACTAACACCAGTGTTCTCTGTGCACAGAGTCTCAGACAAAGGCCAATGGGGCTCAACATCCAGATGCATTTTGGAAGGACCAAGCATGAGATCTTTCTCTTTCACGTGGGTAAAGGAGAGCTGGAATCTGTCAGCTTTGAGAAGGTGGCACATGCTTCTTGAGCGTGCAAGAAAACTCACTTTAAAATAAACACATGGAAAAATAGCCGTGTAAAGGTACAGAAAAGAAAAGAAAGGAATAACAGTTCAGCAGCAGTTTCCTCTCTTTTCCCCTCTTTTGAGCTCTCAAAAAAGGGCAAATTTTGTTGTAGGCCAGTACTTGTACAGGAGGACTGACTCAAGAATGTTGCCTTGCATAATTCACCATGACTGTGTATTTAATGATGATCCCGAACCACGGGCTCCAGCTCCGCAGTAAAGGAAGGCACAGGCTTCACGGGCCCATTACTGCACCAGACACGGTACCCTGAAACTCCAGGCTCAATTTTCAAAAACTGAAATTAGGTTTGTGACAGCCACTCTAAAGGCACACAGCAGGGAACACCATGCTCCTGCTGCAGGGGGCTGCACGGCTGTCTGCGGGGCCAGCAGCACCCATCCCTGAGGCTACACAAAGCAGGGGAAATGGCTCCCTTCCCACACACCACTTCCATTTTAAGCCCGAGAATGATGATCGCCTGTGCAATATATCAGTGCAACAACTATTATATACCCCTTTCTACTTTGTTTCTTGGAGTAACTTTGAGCCCTGATTTCTCCATTTGGAGCCCCCAAAGACCGTTTCACCTCATCACTTTGGACAGACTGCGCAGGGCTCCAATGGGTCCATAGTTCTCAGGGAGGTCAGAGCTCCCTGCCCACAAACTTGGGAAGCACATGTCATTTATGTATATTTGTAGAGATAATAGCAAAACCCAAAAGATTTCTTCAGACCTAAGGAAAGCTCAACATTTTTTTTTGCCTCATGTTTGTCATGTTTTCCTGAGAAAAAAAAATGTTGGACTTTCTTGGCTGAAAGCTGTCATCTCCAATGAAAAGCTGATTATACAGTGGAAGTAAATAATAAAAGCATGATTCTGTCTGGCTGCCTGGGCTAAATTCATGAAAAACTCAGTTTGTGCTCAATAATTTCCTCATGAATAGCAGTGTTTTCTTAAGGAAATAGTTACAATTTGCCTTGGACCGAATTAGTGAAGATATAATCTGTCTTCACATTGAAGATGTCAAATTTGCATGCAAATAATTGTGGCATGAAAACCGGTGGTGTCGCACAGCTTTAATGATGGTTTGCAGGAAAAACACCAAGCAAACAAACACCTGCTCTGCAGCTTCTGTGGGTTGCCAGCATATTATTATTGGTTCTGACCTTCTAATTGCCTCTTTATTTCTGCTTCTGGCTGCACGGTGAATAACAGGAGTGCTCTTTCAACTCCTACGTGTCCGCCTGCATTCCCCCCTTCATCCCATCTCCCTCAGAAAACAAATAAACTACCAATTTAATGACTAACTAGCTTGCACTCTCAGAAGAGCTTCCTGAGCTTTTGTAGAAACGGTGAGCTTTGAACATTTTTCAAATGGAAATGGGTATTTTTGCCTCTCTGTCTCTTAACTTTCTGTACACGCCGGCGAGGAGCATTTTAATTAGCGCGCTGCCTGCCGCGATGCTGCGGCCCCCTGCCTCTGTCCTGCTGCTGAGGGGCTGCTCTCGGGGCCGTGGGCTGCAGGTAGGAAGTGGGGGGAGGTCCCTGCGGCCAGCAGCAAAGCCCTGAGGACGGCTCCAAGCCCTGCTACAGCCCTCCTGAGGATCACCTGCACTGGGGCGCTTCCCTGATGAGATTTTGGGAAGTGCTGCCGGAAAACAAACAGCATGACTGCAATTGTACGGGTGGGGTGGGGACGGGACGGGGGCTAACCCAATGGTGGCAGCGGGTTGAGAGCTCGGGGGCAGCTGCAGTGACTGCCAACAGCCAGACGATGTCACCCTTGTCCCGCACAGAAGCGGACACGAGCTAATTTGTCAGACACACCAGAAAGGCTGAGATGTGGTTACGTCGTGCCCTGCTTTTTTTTCTCCCAAAAAGCATATTGTGGTAGCATGAGTTCCTTCTATACCCGTGCTGGCGTCCCTCACTCAGATCCATCACGGTCCCACTGCTCTATCTGCAAGCAACACAGCCCCACACACCGGCTGTGCCATCAGAAGAGGTTGCAGAGATGGAAGATCTGCATCATCATGAAATCTCAGCAGCTACAGATAGTTCACATCCACATTTTCTGAAGAGAAACTATTGGGCTTTGTTCATTAACCCTGAAGGGCATGAGCAAAAATACCATAATCGGGCCTAGCTAAATTCTGTCCTGGTATTTAGAACCAGTAACAAACACTATGAAACAACGGCCTGAATTAAAGCGCCTGCCACAATGCAGCTGTTGTAAGATAGTTTTAATTTGCACCTAAAATCTCCCAGATTCATAGAGCAGATTTTGTTAGTACAGCAGGATGTTGTGTATTGCTTTCTATCTGCCCACAGTTAGGCTTGACGCTCAGATCTCCAGTGTTTGCAATAGATGTAAACCCTCAGCGACACTCACTGGCAGGGAGGCAGCTTCATTTTCTGGGGAGTTAACTAACACAGCTTTCCTGTCAGAGCCCATGTGCCATGCACAACTAAAAGTTCCAGCCCAAGCCATTCAGGCGTGTCTCCTTCCTCAGTGCCTAGAAATCTCTCTCTAGTCCAACTTTCAAGAACACTGCCTGCAACTTTTGCCCTAGACTATGTAGAATGGATATGAGATTTAGCCCTGCAACAACCCCTCCAGATCGGAGGCACACATAACACAAGCACTGCAGAGGTGCAAATAAAGCAAGCAAGCCTAGCAAGCATGGCCTTGCTGCGCCACGTAAACATGCCTTTCATTAATAGCTGTTTATTAAAGCAGATTACAAAACACATTTTTAAAGTTCAGTTGAATGACTATCTTACCCATTAACTACATGGAAAATACTTAGATCAAAGTTTTATTAAGGCAGATAGCGCTAGCTGAAAATGCCCACTTTTGAAGTCTATGACAATCAAATTCCTTATTTAGACAAGTGATTTGACATTCTTGCATGAGTGAACATTAAAGATTTTGCCTTTTTAACCTCCTAATCCTGCTGCATAAATCATTTACAACAGATTCTGTTCTACGTGTCTTTTTGGTGTTATTGGATTCTTATCTTTCATTCCAGTCTAGGTTTCTGATTTAATATATTAAAAACTTCAGCTCAGCTTTGCTTTCCTTATTAAGATACAAAAGAAATAGAAGCTTATAAAGTGCTGAATGAGAAGTACAATATATACATATATATTTTAAAGCAAATGAAAAAGTTTTAGTTTAAAAAGAAGGAAGATAATGAAATACTCTCATGCGGCACCCCTTTCTGATTGTCATACAAATGCAGATAACTACTTTGTACAAGTATGAATTGTGCTTCCCTTAGCTGCCTTCATTCTGCCAGTGAGGTCAAGCCCTGCAGCCTGAGGCCAACAGTGGGCTCCCCAGCAAACCCTGCTTCCACAGATTGGATTTGGAAATGTTCTCCATGGGGACCTGCTAATGGGATCAGTCTGAAAGGACAAGGATGATTGAGCATAAAACTCTTGAAACATAAACCTCTACTATTCTGTCTTGTCTTCTCCTTTAAGCATTTATACTATAGCTGGGTGAAAACATAAAAGCAAGACACATTCCACCTGCAGAAAGGAGCAAATCAGTCTCCCCCCCCCCGCAAAAAAAAAAAAAAAAAAAAAAAAAAAGAAATGGCTACCCTACGTATTTATACAAATAAATGGAAGCATGGTTTGTGTCTCAGCAGTGCCCTCTGTTACAGTTTCTTATGACAAAGAAGAGCTGACATCTGGAAGGTTCAAAAGTTACGGGAAAACTCAGAGGAGCAGCTTGTTGTGCAGGGTTTGTATTCAAAGCCATTGCTCAGTCCCCTATATCAGCATGAAAAACTAACAGGCTAGCTTACAAAAGGCAGCTCTGATCCTTCATGCGGGTACATCCAAGATGCCTAAGGGTTGGGTGAACCTGCAACAACAGCAGAATCACACTGCAAATTAAATATTCATCCTGTACAGAATTAGATGCTTGAATCACTACTGGACACAGAAAGAGAGGTGATTAAAAATGCATATTTTTTGAACAAAGATGAAAGGTATAGCATAGAGAGATTTTATCCTTTTTAAATGAAATAAATCTGCTTTAAATAAAAAGATCTCATTCATGCCTGAAGTGTATTTGCAAGTAAATGAACTTGAAAATCAAGTAGTCTCCCTGTCCCAGGGAGGCAGTTTTAAAACAAACTCTCATACATCTCATACCCTTATGTCTGCCACCTGACTTGGCCACCCCACCCTCAGATCCTCACAGATCCTGGCAGCACAGAGAAGGAGTAAGAGGGGGCAAACTCATATTTCATTTTCTATTTGACTGCCTGTGAATATAAGAAGTGTAAACCGTACACAAACCGCAAGTGAAGCAATACACAGTGGCTTTGTCTCAGATACAGGTACTTAGATAGCTGAAAGTGAATTTTATTCGGGCTGAAGGGAAAGAGTTGCTAAGTGGTATTTTTGACAGTGACAGTTATCACCATAGAGTCCTTACCAAGGTACACATAGGAGGAGGAGATGGCAGCTGGGTTCCTCTGGAAGGAAATCAGAGCACTGCATCACTGCGCTAGCCACTGTGGTAGGACCCAGCCACACCCATGCTGTCACAAGTGCCCTCCTAAGATGTTCTGTTAACAAGTTCACGAAATGAACACTGAGAAACCTTCAGCTTTTCAGGTTACCCTACTTATTTTCAGATTTGGGATTCAACCAAACAAAATACCAAACTTGGAGCACAGTTGGGTGACACTCGTCTCTGACAGCTTCAGAGAACACGGCCCTGCTGTGCAGGCTGCAGAGGACAGCTGAGTCCAGGGCTTCAGATTTTCCAGAATGGACGTGCCCTGGAAGCCAGCTGCGGTCCCATCCAAAACATGGAACTCTACCAGCTTCACAGAGCTTTTGGTACACAGTAGTAAAATCCTGACAGACCTAACTAATGTTCTGCTGTAATTAATCCCTGCTTCAGATGCCAGTTATTGGAGATGCCCTTCTGCAGAAAAAAAACCAGGATTTTTTCCCCCTATTTATTTTTCTACAAGTTCCCTGACCTGGAAACCTGACATTTTCTGGTTCACACTTATGCACATTTCAGCTTCTCTTGAATCTTGTTTAGGATACGTACTGACAGCAAAATGGCTCAGAAAATAGATTCTGCACCCACTCAGAGAAAATGCAAACATCACAACCTTGTGAGAATGGTATTTTTTCCAGCATCTATTCCAGCATTGACTGCTTTTCTACACAACATTTTCTATATGCTGCCCAGCTGCACAACTGCTCTCTCAGTACAGCAAATTAAAATATTTGTCCTGCTGCAACACTGTCTAAAGTGGACACAGAAACCAGCATTGTTTTCTCCTTCCTTCTTGAAAGAAAATGGCAAAAAAAAAAAAGAAAAAAAAAAGGGAGGAATGTATTGTACAAGTTGACAAGCCTGCTTCTGTTTTGAGCATTGCAGAAACTGCCAAAGATTGCCGGATTTGTGTGAGAATAATACCTATGTACCACTGCCAAGGTCAATCAGCCCTGTGCACAGGGCTGGCAAGCAGAAGTTCATTACATAAGTAATGGCCATCAGCGGTCAACTTTAAATTTGGAACACACTTCTCTCCCCTCCCCTCCTCACTCCAAATGTTAAAGGAAAAATATATTAAACTTGCTCTGCTGTAAGCTGTGTCTCTTCACTTGTTTATTTTCTACATCTCTCCCAGCTCAAGGTGCTCATATCTCTGGTTACGAGCATAACAGTCAGTGTTCAACGAGGGCATGATGGTTTTCTCAGCTTATTCTCAGAGCACTGAGATTTCATCTCATTGATGGCATGGAGATGCCAATAGGAAAGTTCATGAAAATAAGCACTTGGTTTCTGAAGTCTGGTTGTCACAACCTAATCCTCCAGTTTCATCACATGCATCTGTCAGATGCCAAAAACTGGTATTTCATGTTCTAACTGACTGTAGCCATTGTTTGCAGTACATATCACCACCAATTGAAGCAGGTTGATCGCCTAACATCATTATCTGCCCTGAAAGGGAAAGTAGGTGCGGTAATCAGACACTTCCAAAGGAGCCCTCGGGGGTGAAATGCAGCTCCTGGGCCTCAGCGGGTCTCTGGGGTTCCAGTGCAGACTGCTCAGTGCTCTCAGGGGCTCACAACAACCCCAAAAACCCTTTCTGAGCTATGAATTTCCCCTCACTGGAGATGGAAAGTCGCAAGCAAATAGCAGAGCTAGTGAAAAAGTGGTTAACAGGAGTTTTAGCAGAAGAACAGAAGAAACATAGGAATAAGCCCCCGCCATTTCTTACATTATCTGAGAGCTGTTCAGCCATGAATTGTCTGTAATAATTAGCATGAGAATATCTCCTTGATGACATTCATACTGCATAAAAGGGTCTGCATTTCCTCCATCAAAGTGCATATTTATGAACCGAATCTCCAAAAGACAGAGCCTTTGATAGCATTATTTTAATATTTTCCACATATGATTTAGAAATTTAAACTTCAAGAAGCCCTAATAATAAAAAAAGACTATCAGATTTCTGCTAGTCACCTCGGTTTCTAGTAAACACAAACACATATGCGGAAGTCACTGTTTAAATATGAAAGTGATAGACTGTACAAGATAGAAAGGCATGAATAAATTTACTTTTGATCTTTAATGATCCTGTGAACAGTGACTAGAAAAGCCCAGCCTTGAATGCTTAAACCATTATTTGGCATATGATTTTCTCATTTCCCAACTATTCCTTGACCGTGGTGACAGTCTATTCTGAGTTTCAATAAAACCACTTTTCCATGTTAGTCTGTGTGAGCATATACTTCTGTCTCTTGGTTACTAAATTCCTGATTATTACAATTCCTCATGAAGCTAGCCTGATCCAAAACTAGACACATGAAAGGCAAGACTGCAAGTTTCACCTCTTTGTCAGTACTTGTAAATTATGACTGCAGCCTCCAGCCCATCTTGAGGGTGCAGCTCACTTTTGATAGCCTTAGATTTGGGGATTGCCAGGTTCTTCTCAGGTGAACCCACAGGAGAGTTTTTTCAATAGAGCCTACTCAAAGCTGGCAGAATGGTATCTTGGTCTCCTTATTACCATCCTGACATTATTCCTAGTCACCTTTTTCAACATCTACACCAACATGGTGTCTGAAAGTTGGAAATCTTAATTTCCGAAAGATAGGTGATGGTTCTTTTCTGAAATGCTTATAGAGAAAAAAATCTATTTGGTTGTAATTCTTGGGAAGGAAAAAAAAAAAAAAGAGCAATCATACTAATTATCACAGGCATTGACAGCTCATTCTGAAAAATTTGGTTTCTCACTATTTTTAAAGGCTGCTGATACTAAATTTGGAAACCTAGGTCAAAACAAAAGGAAATATTTGTGCGTTACAATCTCTCTGGGAATAGAAAAGGAACTTTCAGAGTGAAACTCAAAACAGTGTTTTTCCCACCACATGCCACAGGCTAAAATCTTCCTACAAGCTTCCACACAGTTACATTTAAATTGTCAGCATTAGGTAATTACAATTCTTGTAGTTAGCCCCTTTTTCTTTTGTTAAAAATCCCACAGTTTTAAGTTGCATAATTTCAACATTTGTAGTATTTAGACAAATCCTTTGGCATTTGGCATGCATCTCTAAAGATCCATTGCTATTATATCTTCTAGTATTTAACAAGTAATTTGTATTTCTTTCATGAATACACACAACAGTACATTTTGTGCATCAATAAAATAATGAGCAGTGCATTTCCTCTTCTCAGGGGTGAGAAGGATCTGGGTGGCTACAGGCTACGTCTCCTTACTCAAGAAAATATCTAATATTTACTAAACAAATAACAAATTCAAGGCATTTTTTATTTGAAAAAAATACCAAAAGATATAGCGTACTTCTACTTGTGTTTGTAGATGAGGGAGGTTAACAGACAGCAGTTTCATAGTTCAGCTTACAAATATTTTTAAGATGTTTTGTGAGGAATGATTCTTTTGTCCTGGTATGCCACACGAGCTGATAAAAGATTTGGAAATCCCCATGTGCATTCAGCACAAACAGTTGTTTGGATCTTTTTCTTGCAAAACACATAGTTTAAGTATAATGACTATTAAATAATAAGAAAAATAAATGTATATGGTATACTTACAATGAACATCACAGAATTTGTTCCAGAGGCATACTCAGACACAAAATGCTATTTTCAGGTATCTACTTTGGGGAACATTGTGAGTTTCAGATACTACACTACAGTCCTGCCATTATTCCACCATTCCATCAAACATGACGCTGTTATCTGGCAATTACTTACCTCACCTTTTGGACCATAACTGCTTGGACCATGGGAGGGAACCAGTCAGAGATGTAGAACAGTTTCACTTTCTGTTTTTTATTCTGAAACAAACAAACAAACAAACAAACAAAAAAAAAAACAAATGGGTGGAATCAGACAAAGAGATAATAAGGAAATCTTGATCTGTTCATCACACACATAAACAGTGCAAAATGTTTTTCTTGATTGGAAAACAACAAAACAATTTAGAACACGAAGAAGAGGTGGAGTGCTTTCAGAAACTGTTAGTTCATCACTAGCAGAAATAGCCCTGGCAGCAGACACACCAGTTTTGAAGGATGTTTTATTTCTTGGAACTGAGACAAAATTTCTGATCAGAAAAAGAGTGTAATCGGTGTCATCTGGGATTCATTCCCACTTTATTCAAGTCTTCAACTTGCTTCTGCAAGGAATCTAAATCTGCCAGGTGAACATCTTAGCTATTGCCCAATCTGAGATGGCAGAGATTTTACAAAAGATCTTCCCAGGGCTTTAGTTGCATCCTGACTTTGTTCAGGACATCTTTTAGATGCCTGAATGAAAGGCTGCTCCCAAAGAGTGAAGCCATACTGCAGCCCCTGCTGCCTCCTCCTAATGCACTGCTGCTGAGAATACGCTGTCAGATTATGGGAATGGAAAGTCACGTATGTCAAAGGAGGAAAGTACATCCTATTAGTGTTAGTATTGGTTTAGAAATCACAGGTATTTTACTCGTTGTTCCTATTCATAATTTGGCTCCTCATTTCAAAGAATGAAGAAAAGTACACCCAACTTTTTCCTTTGTGACTTGACAGCACTTCTATTGAGGAGCTTTGCCAGGAGAAACACTGGTTGCCCAGTTTCTTCTGTGGTTTTGGATGCCACAATACAAGATGAAAGAAGAAAATCTAGAAAAAGGTGAGGGAAACACCAATAAATTCTAATTGCTGACTCTAAGCGTTATGTATTTGCTACTGCGCTCGAGCTGGCTGTAGGATTCCTTAAGACTTCATCTGCCTCTGTGCTCACGTGGAAAGCCCTCCCTCAAGCCAGTTGCTTTTCTCTTGTTCCTTGGGTGTCATCAACAAAGATCCTCAGTTGAACAGATCCTACCTCCATGCAATTTTTTCTGATTTTCATGAAATTCCCTGATCCACTTCTCAGAGTATTGCCAGTGGTGTAGGCTCAGACTTGCTATTTCCCACCCATTACCTTGTTGCCTGTTCTTCCTATTTTCTGAAACTTTCGTTTGTACTTGCTTAACCCACATTTTCCTCCAATTATGGAACCATTCTACTTGACAATGCTGCTAGTTCACTTTCTCTCTGTAATTTCACTTGAATGCTCCTCATATTAAGGATTTATTTTCACAGGTCTTTTACTGTGTGATGTTTTTCATTTATTTCTCTTGTGTATTCTGGTCAAGGGAAAACAAAGAGGCAGACTCTACTACTCATGCTGCAAAAAGTCTTATCCAGAGAAAAGTACACTGTAAGAATAAAAATGACAGAAGTCTGTGCCTTGATTGGGGAACAGTATTTGAACTCACAGAACTGGTGCATTTTGCATAGCTTGCACGATCCAAACTAACAAGGCAGCAATGAACTATTAACGTGCACCCAGTAGTACAAGCTCTTTTTTTTTTTTTTTTTGTCCAAAATTTACGTCCACTTATTTGCTGATGTGCAACAAACGGCCTAACATCTTTCAACGTCTCATGGCTATTTCCCTTTGGGGTGTAGGTTCCCAGGAAGGCAGAGAGAAGACTGCTCCCAGGAGCTCCACCAAGAAGGAGCTTTTTTCCAGCAGAAGTATTATGTTTCACCTTAGTACTCTCAACAGTGGGATTATCTGGCAGTGCACTGCAAAACAATTCTTCCAGTCAAGACCTGAAGATCAGTCCAATGTAGACTGCAACACTGGTGAAGCACAGTAAGGGCCATGACATGGAGTATATTGCTCTCTGTTTGCCTTTAGCAGCACTCTGCATGAATACTAGACCATTAAAACAAAGCAAGCACAAAAGCTACATTTTGCCCACCCCTTAATCTGTTGTTTGCTGGCTTGTGACTAGCAGCCAGCTTATAAACATGGCCAATGAGACATCCACCGTGCTTGCCACTCCTCACCCACTGTCCCGTGTATATCTGCTGCCTGTGGCCTCATCTTTCAGCTACTTTGAAAATACAATGGAAATAAATCCTCCTGGAAGAACGATTTTTCTCTCTGTGGTAAGTAATTTGGAACTGCCTGTAGTAAGACAACGCTGTCAAAACTGACCTCAGCTCTGAACTACCCCAGGATGTATCCCTATATGGGTTTGCTAGGATGGAAATAGCACTAAGCATGTTAAATCTTCTTTTGCTCCTCCACCCACTTGGTGTGTGTTCTTACACACACATTGCAGTCCAGTCTTGGTGCATAATTTCAAACCTTTTGAGATGTACCACCTTGCTTATATGTTGGTCTCTCCCTCCTTCACCCAAGTAACAGATGACACCATTTAACTGCTAGAGCACACAATTCATCATTCTTTGCAACACCACAGGTGTACTGGCTATGCCATATGGCAGCTTCTTATACTTGAGCAGCCCCCTCGCACATGCTCACAGTAAAGAACATTTATTAACCTGGAGCTGATGTCACATGCTGATGTGCTTAAGGCAGGTCAAGTTCTCTAAGCTTCTCCCCACCTGTCGCTTTGGAAGTCACATTTTAGCCTTGGCTGGTGATCAGCTGTCAGCAGTTTATGATCTACATATGTCAAGCATCTAGCTTTTATCTTAAATTCAAGTTTAAAATTTTAAATACAAATTATTGGCAAAAATAAGACTTCTCTGTATTGACTCCAGCATTCTTTGATGCTTGTTCATAATGCAAAAACATTTGCTTCAGTGATTTCCTGGCAAGCGAGGAGCCAGCTCCATCCTGATTTGCTTTGTGCCCTCACTGCTGATGCAGGTCAGAGAGCAGAAGTGGCACTGTGACGGGTGGCAGAGTCCCTACTCCCCACCACAAGCGCACTGATGGCAACCAGACCGCAGCACTGCAGAGATGATAAGGACACTGCTTTCACTAGCACTTTGTTTCTCTGCAGCTTTTGTTCTTCTAGGTTTTCTTAAGGGCTTGAAAAAGAAACTTTTAGCACCTGAAGGAAGGCTTGTCCTAGCAGATTTCTCCACTGCTTCTGCAAGCTTTAGGAATTCAATCTGGCATTAGAACAGGCATTAGAAAAGGCTGCAGAACAGTGAGCTCCTCCACAGCTCTGTCTGCTGCAGTTAAATCAGAAAGAAATCCTGTTTTACTTGCAGCATTCAACATTTTCAGTTTTTATGTTTCTTTATACACTGGAAATAAGTAAAGGAGATCCACATAGTCTTTTTTTTTTTTTTTTTCCCAGTAGTCCATTGTCTATCTCTTTAAAATAAAATTGTGTAATAACAATCATTTATTGTCTTAATACAGCATATCCTCATGAATAAGGCAGCAGCCTTTTCTCCGGGTTAGGTACTGATCATAATTCCACCAAAGAATCAAGCAAGGGATAACTACTGAAAACCAGAAGAGATTAAAAAAACAAGAACACCACTTTTCCAGTTTCTGTCAAGTCTTTACACTAAGTGATATTTCCCCTCTGAGGCCCACTGGAATTTTAAACTTTATTTCCATTTTTATATTTAAGTGGACACATGCTTCACCATCTTTAAAGCTATTTAAAGTTCAGATATTAAATGTGAATAATTGCCTCCAGGTTTCAGTGCACGATGAAATAAAAACTGACAACGAATGTCTTCTGGTGGTGTTCACACCTGCATCTGTGACAGAGACACGTAATTTGATGAAAATTAACTTTCTTCTGGAGTAGAAGTGCAAAGTCTACAGTGCTTCAGTACCATGGCTTGCATTGCTTTTTCTTATTGATATACAGGGGGTGCTGGGACAGCAGGGGGACAGGAGTGGATGAATAGATGAAATCTGAGCACTTTTCAGTCCTTTATCTGCTTGAGACATCTCACTGAGTGAAAAAAAGTAGAAAATGGATATCTGAGCATCTTATCACAAAGCCTTTTAGAGAGGCAATAGGAAGACAGAAGCTCACTGATCTCCATCATTCAAAAGCCTGAACCTGTGTTATCTTCTGAAACTATTAGCAAAAAAATTGCAACATCTCCTCTATGATGCTCCTTTAGCCTCTTGCAGGCTCAGCAGTGCTCACTGAGGAGATGCAACACTTGCACTTGAGAGGAAATGCACCTGAGAAGTCTAAGCTCAGTTTGTGGATAGTGTGCACTAAAGAAAGAACAATAATGAAATGAACTGCATAAGTCATGTCCTGAATTATTCATACCCTTGTGTGAACATAGCTAAGTCCTGTGGGAATTACATGATAGATTCTATGCCAAAATGTAAAAAAAAAAAAAAAAAAAAGGCTATTTTAATGAAATACAAATATTAGATGGAATTTTACATGGAAATACTCTGGGGTATTACACAACATTTCCAGGGTAGGAAAATGCATATTTTTAAATCTCTTGAGGTACCAACTCATTAATTAGCATGAATAAGAAAGATGCATGCTTAGATGCATCAGTCAAGCAATTATTGAGGAACAATAATTTGACTGTATAGCCTGGCAATGCTAAGCTACTTTTATGCTCATTTATATTCACTTCATTGACATTTCGCTTAGCAGGATCACAACAGGTAGAAGCTAAGCCTGTTGGTGCAAAGAAGACTTGCTTTGATGAGCAGCATTCTATGCTTCACTTCTTCACTAGAAGTCAAGAAGGAGCAACTGTCCCTGAAAGTCACTGAGAGGTCTGATTTGAATCATGAATCATTCTGCATGAGGAGCTCCACTGAAGCACAGACCTTGATGTCTGACCTGCTGATACACCACTGTCACCCAACATTCCCTGCCAATATGATGGGGTTTCCCTTCAATTTTTCATTCCTTGCCTGCTGCTGACCCAGCCTCTGCTCACTGGGAGTCTGCGAGCACAAAGGTGCTGAGGATGAAAGTGGTGCTTCTATGAAAAGACAGCTGCTTTTCCTTAACATTTATTCCTTGCAGGTCTGGAAAACCATGACTCCTTGCATGTACTAGCATCCCATCCTGCTTTCAAAAAGTGGACATGGTGTGTCTGATATGATATTTTTATCATTATTTGTTTCCTGCACATGCTCCAATTTCAATCTAAAGTGTTATTTCTTATGCCACTGCTTCTGAAGGACATATGTTAAAATAATGTCCTTGCACATGATAAGCTCACTCCTTAAACGGACCTCTCAGACATAATTCTCTGTAACACAAGTGTAGGATGAAGGGAGCCTTCTACTCCCATTCTCATCAAGATCAGATTCTCAGACCCTCAGATGTGTGACAATGCCTACATTTCAGTACCAATCAAGTGTGCCATAGGTTCTGTTCCATCTGATGTGATTTTCAGAATTTTACATACTGTCCTTCAAAGAAATACTGCTAAGAGTAGGAATTTGCATTCCTCAGAGGTTGTTAGCACTTGATACCACTTACTACATGGAAGCTGAAGAAATTCTGGAACTTTAAGGGCACATTTTGATTAGAAAACCTTATTGGAAGCAGTCTTTTTCTTGCTGATTTCCCATAAGAACTGAAATAACTTCTTCCATTGACTTTTTATTCAGTCCATGCATTTTGCTACTCATTTGTTGCAGACCGATTTCATGATCTCCCTTTTCCTTTGATACTGACAAATGGTGATCAAAAAGAGAAGTTTCACTCAAGGCAAAATTGAGCAAAGGTTATGAATCCTTTGCATGGCATCATACCTGCTAGCCCCGTGCATCACAGTCAAACATGGATCATCACTATTCCCTGAAACAAAGGTGGCAAACAGAGCTTCATTTTCTCTGCAGTCAGATATTTATTTTGAAAGTACCTATAATTTTGTTAGTGTGAATGTAAAATAACAGAATAAGGTCTGGCAATATGGTGAACAGAAACACAAGAAAAAGGAATATTTTCCCCTTACTTTTCATGAATACTGCACATCCTTTCCCTAGTTATGGACTGATTTGTGAATCTGTATTTGGTGATCTTTGCAGTGCAGCATTTGATTTATAAATGTCTTGTAAACAAGAACTGCAATTCAATCTGTAAGGAATTTGACCACAGCCCCAGAATGCACAAAGTTCTTCACATACAAGAAACTCAGCTACTCAGACATCTCTGATGCACTTGTAACACGATTAAAGTCACCCAATGACCTTCATCAGGCCTAGCACATATGGCAATGCAAACAAACATGCAACTTGATTAACATTTTCCCTCCAAAAGTAAACTTTTGTCTGTATTATTTTTGGACTGTTTTAGCTATATGCTAAATATTGTAATGCCTCATTCTAATTTACCCTTCACATAGTAAGGTGAAAACTCTGACCTAGTGCATTCTAATTACTTGGCTTATTAGCTTCACATTATGTCAGTAATGGTATGATAGCCAACATAATTACTAAGACTTGAAAAATTATACTTGGCTGTACTATTTCATGAATTGTGAGATGGTTCTTTCTTCTTATTAACTTTCTTATTTAATGGGTTGACCAGATTTTTCATCTACCTAGACCATTGATCAAACTGATAATTTTGGATTTCAGTGCAATTGAGAAATCACCCCTCAAAATGGTGAGATAAGAACTTTTATATAAGACAATACAGAGATTTCTTCTCTGTTTTTGGCATTGACAGACCTGTATAGTTATGTAGTCACTGCATGCTGTTTGGACACCTTTTATAACCTGTGAATCTCCATGACAATAAGATGTTTTCCCTCAAGGAAATTATTATTTTTTTTCTTCATTTTTCTTCCTAAAAAAAACAACTATTTTGTTTTCCATGAAAATACTAGTTTAATCATCTTTTCATTTTCTGGAAGAAAACAGAACTTCCACATCTATTCATTGTTTAAGCAAAACAATTACTTTCAGTCAAAAGTCTAGGATAGGCAGTTTTTCCCATTTAGGCTAAAAGTTGAGTCTGATTCCAAAAGTTGCTCTGACCTCAAATATTTCTTCATAACAGTATGAAGACACAGATGAGGCAGTTCTTAAAAAAAAACTAAAAAAAAGACCCCTGCTGAAGGGATGAGAAGACTGTAGTCTTAGGTGGTGGTCATCTTTGATAAACAAAATTGCATTGATGCTGCAGTAAGGAGACTCTCTGAAGCCATCAGGAGCGGGATGCAAGAAATAGTTGTTCTTCCCACCTTGGATTTGAATGAACATGCCTGATCACCTTCAGGAACCCTTTCTTCACTTCAGAGGACTTTGGGTTGACTCCTTAACATCTCATTTTTCTTTTATGCAAAAAAACATCTTACAGAACCCTGAAAGATGAGCATGTTCAATCCCAACTGCCCTGGGACCTATTATGCTGCCTGCTCCAGAGGCTTTTTCTCCCTAGTAGTTGAGATTCATCCCTGCTCCCTGGCCAGCAGCCCAGGGCTTGTGGCCATCAAAGAGAAGCCCCAGCCTGTCCCACTGATGTCTACGTGTCCCTGAAGGAGGCAGCCCTGAGGTGCTTCAGGCTTCCTTGTGTATGAAACATTTGTGCTCAGATCACAGAAGCAGAGACTGAGCGCATAAATATCAGTCAGTTATTTTCAGTGAAACCATCTTAGAAGCAACTGGATTGAATTAATCAGCAAACTAGCTCTTTTGGAAGTGGTGACAAAATAACCTGGCTTCTAGCAAATGAACCTGTACTTTTGCTGTGTTGTGACAGCTGGAAGAGCTTTATGTTGTCTTGATTCAACATATCAGTCAGAAGCTTTCCCTGTGGGGGAATCCATGAGTGTTTTAGGCTTATTTAGCTGGAGAAGAAAATGAGCTGACTCCTCATTGTTGTTCTTTTTGTTGTTGTTGCTGTTTTTATTTCTCTCTCTTTCTGTGCTGGAAAAGAGAATACATCTTGTTTTTTTGCAGGTGTCAGGAGAGAGAGAAACTCTCACAGGACATCAAGACTCACTGTAAGAAATTCACAGAAGGGACATTTGTGTCTCCTTGGAACTTGTCCATCTGACTGAGGTCAGAATGAAGCAGTGCACCGCAGCCATTAACAAAGTCCATTTTCCTGTGCAGCTGCACATTCAAACCTGTCTCCAAATTTCACAACAGCATCTGTAGGCATGAAGAAGTCAGTGTTAAAAATGGCCAGTGGTTATTTAAAAAATAATATGAAATTACTATTCTATTCTATTGTGCTTGGTGCAATCAAATTAATAGTTCTGGCTTTTTTTTTTTTTTTTTTTTTTGACCTCTCTGCTCAAGGAACATTATTATAAAAGGAAGTATGTAAAAAGCTACTAAAGGTAATAATAGAGACAAAAACGGCAGGAGGCAGTTAGGGCTTGAGTGTAAGGTACGAATGTTGGTACAGACCTACTTGGCTTGACACTTGCCTACCTGGGTGAGTAGGGCATAGATCTTGCTGCATCAGACCTCAGTGGAAGCCCTAAAGCTACAGCCCTTGATGTTAAAGAGAGGGAGGTGAAGGCAAAGAATGTTCAGTTCCCAGATTGGATAAATTTGCCCAGTCTCTGGCTGCAGTGCAACATTCATTCATTTGCAGGTGAATTTAATAGACAGCATGTTGAATGAGGAATTACTTTCCAGAGTGGTATATGGGGATTAGGCAGAGCTGCCTAAAGGCAGAACAATAGGTTGTTTTTCTGTTAATTTGTGGTTTAAGACATGATTAAGTGTACCTGACATTTTAGGTAATCTTATATATTCAAATTATTATGAAACTTAAACTGTTTTTGGAGTCCTTTCTTCACTGGCATATGCTGGCATTATTGCATGTGTTGTATAAAACATAACTATGTATCTTGTGGTTTCTTTGCAATTTAAGCAAGAGAAGCTTTTAAATTAGCTATTAAATTACCATTCAGAGATCTGATCATCTTCTAATTTCCTTATGAAGTCCTCCACAGGGGATAAATCTAGTTTAAATGTTCTCTTTTTCCTCTGATTTTATACCCTAACTGCAAGATGATATAACATTCCTGCATTTCCAGCTGAAATACATTTACTGCGTGAAAGTTTTTAGCTCAGGTTTGTCAGAGATGTCTGTATTTCAGTTTTAAATGTATCCAGAATTATGAAGACACACACAAACTCTGTTATTGTTCAGTACCTCCACCTTATCTATAGATGTGATTTCTGAGTATCTGAGTAATTTAGCACATTGAGAGATGAAGTTTTAAGTATTTGTTGACTCCCCATATTTGCTAGCTGATTTGAAGTTTGTCATTTGATTTCTTCTGACTTTTGGGACAGATACTTGCTAACAAGTGGCTGCTCTTCTGGGCAGCAAACTTGCAAGCACCTTCAAGAGCTGGATCCTGAGTGCACTTTGTTTCTGTTGTGCAAATGAGTCTTGCTAGGTGCTCACCAAGCTCTGCTGCTACAGCCTGGGAGTGGTTTGCTTTAGGATGAATATTTGGAAGAAACATGGCTCAGGGATAATACCACAGAGATTGGGATAGTAGAAGGACACTCCTAGGCTTCATGGTCCCTTCCATCCCTTCTTTGGTCTTCCTTCAACCACTGCTCTTTCCAGCTGACTCCACCATGGCAGATCTAAGCTTCTTGACAGCTGTTCATAGGGCTCAGAAATATTTGTCTGCATTTGTTGTCTCTCCTCACTCAACATTATTGCACAAAAGTGGCTGTTGTGACAGGCAGCCTGTGCCCGTGCAAGCGAAAGGAAGATCTGAAGAAAAAACCAAGTCAAGTTCAGTTCTTAGCTATTTTGTGAGTTATGCTCTTAATCAATGCTAATTGCATTCTACTTCCTTCTGTAAAACACATTTCAGTAATGTTTTGATGATGGAGAGTAAGGTAGCAGTTCTCTGGTTCCTTTTCTATTATAAAATGAATATAAATAGAAAGTACAACAAAACAGAATTGGCTTGGCCTTTAATATTTAAAGTAGTAATGGAAAAATCAGAAATACTTATCTGAAACCAGACCCTGAACTTGTGTCTTTATTTTACAGCCTTAATGGGCACATTTCATGCGAATAGGTATTTCTATTGTTCATAAGCTTTTGAGTCTCTAATTGCAAACTCAACATGCAAGCTTATAAGTACTTTTTCTGGCTCCTATGTGTTTTCAGATCTTAATTCTCACCCTGATGAATGAGCCATGCTCTGATACCTGTGCTGGTTTAGCAGAACTATCTCAAATGAAAAGATAAAGTCATAATTTCTATAGTGCTTTCTATTGAGTATAAAAAGATATTCAAAATTGTTGGAACATAATTCCTTTCAAATACCTCTCCTTTCCCTGGTTTTACCTCTCTGCGCTAACTTGACCATTCACCACAGGCATGTGGTCTATTCTTTTTTTATTTCAGCCTCACAAAGCCACAGTTCCAAAGACTGTGAGCTGCATTCCATTGCTAGAGTAGAATGATAAGGATGCCTTTGTCTATCTGTGTAATGAACTAAATCTATTCCTGGGCAGACCCAGAGTATTATTTTCAATAAATTCTCACTATCACACGTTGCCCGTGCATATGTAACCCCAAGGGATAACATTAATTTTGCTTTGATACAGATTACAGCAGACCAATTGTTTGCTCCTCTTCAGGTTTCCACAGATAGGGACATTACTACATCCACAGTCAAAGACTAGCATGTGCCTGCGTAAGCATATTTACCTTTCAAGATTTCCTTCCCTTCTTTTTTTCTTCTACTTTCCTCTAATGCTCCCAGGAGTTATTGTTATTGGGTGCTAATTTAATAAAAATGCAGGAGACTGACTGAAATCATAACCACCAAAACTATTCAATTGTTTTTCTTGTAACAACTCTTATTGAAATTCTGGTCACAGGAAAGTCTAAGTCAAATCTTCATTGGCTTCTGTGGGGGACTGGAATTTCATCTAAGGTGAATATTATTTTTGATTCAGACACAAACATCTTATAACAGCTCCCGATTCACAAGTCTTGTCTAGCATAGAACTGCATTAAGCAAGCAAAGAAACTGTAATCTAAAGGATATTGCCAAGTGGATGCTGAAAATATATTCATTTCAGGTGCTGTATGCTAAATACAAATCTCTTTACCTGGCATGTGATGTCTACCAGGAGATAATGTTATCAGTTATGTCCTGCATGCTGTAGGGATCATTACTTTCAAAGTAGAGAAGGATAGCAAAGGAAACAGCAAGGCAGCTGGAATGAAAGCAGTCACGATAGAGAAAAAAACTGTGCTAGGGAAGGCCTTGAAAGCATTGCAGATATACTTCAGAAATACTTGAAAGCTTTTTTAATACATCCCTCTCTGTGAGTAGGATCTGTCCTTTTTGAACGAGTCTTCAAACAAAATATATGCAAATAAAACCCAATTTTATTTCTTATACTCTGTATTTCCCTGTTTCTCTATGTGAGAAAAAGACCATAGTGTTCAATCTGAGAATATCTAACACTTAATCACGAGTTAGCTCTCAGTATTTCAGGAAACTGGTACTAGAAATCTGTTTGGAATAAACAGTTTCCTTGCAGTGGGAAGAGCAATCGTAGTAGTTTTTAAAGAAGGCCACAAAGCAAGCTAATATAGATATGTGTGTGTTTATGTGCATGTGTCTGCTGGCCTATTTATTTGTTTAGAGAATGTATGGGAGAGGAATCGATTTTTTCTCTGTTCTAAGCAATTATCTACTCTATCAATATATATGTATTGCAGCACTTGCTTTTTTCTCCTCATTAGTGCAGACCTTTAATATATATGTTTATTTTTAAATAGTCACAAATTATCCATGAAATGTTAAATAGGATAATGAACTCATTAAGCATTAATCACGTAATGTAGTCCAAGCATGAAAGCAGGCTATTCACAAATACTTCCAGAGAGATATCAAGAAATGTGGAATGATTTGAGGGAGCTAGGAGGAACAGTGGCTAGGGTAGTTGCACAGGACCTGGGCGATAGCAGTACATTTCTTCATCCCCCTGCAGACACCTCGGGTGCTGCTGCTGAAAGATCGTGCCTCTCTCCATACCATTAGAAGAGTGACAAAATGTCTCCTTGGGAAGGAGGGACAATAAGCGCATGATGGGGCTTGGGGGATGTTAGATGACAAATCTAATGAAGGCCATTTACGCATTACAGTTAGATTTCCATGGAGCAAAAGAAACGTCATTAGTCTTTTTGTGTGTCAGCTGGCAGAAAGAGCATGGAACAAAGTCATTTTTTCTCCTGGAATTTGAATTCATTCAAGTAAGGGAACCTGAAGTTCTTTAGTCACTTATTCACAGCAGACCAGGAGAACATCTTGCAGTTACAGACGCGGTCATTTATTTGAGAATACACTTAGAATATAACGTTTTGGGAGTTAGGCACACTGATTTAAGTTAAAATTATTTCAGCTAAAGACAGGGAAATACTTTTTTAAAATCCTTTTTTTATCTTTAACTTAGATTTTGGATCCATAAATGGATCAGAGAGAAAAATCTTAGGTCAAATGGAATGTATTGTTTGACATATAGCCTTTAATATTATTACAGTATTGGTGACAAATTTTGACAGTAAATGTGATTTATTCCAATTAAAGCAATCGATTAAATGATGTCGAAATTTCCTTTGTGTACTCCTATTGACAGAAAGTGTTAATTTAGACAAAAATAAGATCTTATCCTCCTTGCAGAAAATCATTATGCCAGTAGCAAAGTCTTCTAATTCTTGCTTCCTTTGCAAAATTTATCAATTTTTTACTTGACAGTCTTTGAGAAGAAAACCATTGTTTTGTCAACTGACCACTTTACAGCCATCCTAAAATAAATTGTACTTTGAGTATTTGTAAGGTAGTGTCTTACTATTAGATAATACTTTTCCAAAGTATTTCATAAAATCAAGAGTTAAATAGCCAATCTTTTATCGTAATTAAAAATCTCAGATATTCTGCAGCCACATCTTTCTCTCTGAGAATTATGATCTTGTTGCAGTAACCAGTACTTGTCATGGAGTCTCATCAGACACATCAGGAGCTGAATGGGAAGACTCTGACAACTTGTCAGGGTGCCAGACTTGCCACCTCAATAAAGGTGAATTTGTGAGCATCAGAAATAGGCTGTAACTGAACTAGGAGGACCAGGAATAGTGATGATAGTTGACTAAAGAACACTGGAGTTCATGTTGCTTAATCCTAATCTCACACTTCTCCAAACACCAGTGGTGGTGAAATACGAATCTCTGAAATAAAAGCAAGCAAGCCAAGGTTCAAGGTTACACTACTAGCCTTGAGTATAGCTCTATCTGACTTTTCTGCCCCTAACTGTATTAGATAACACTTGGGCTTTGGAGATGTTTTGCCTCAGACACTTTGAAGACTGAACAGGGGAACACTCTTGGGCACTGTCCAGTGCTCTCACCTCACTGTGACGGTAGTACTCTGGCTTTCTTGTCCTGTGAGTGCCTCAGGTCAATGCTGCACAGCATCATACATAATTTTAAATTCATGATTAATCCTATTGATCTCAATGATATTGCTCTCACCCATAGGAATCTGGACATGGTTCCATATGGCACAAAGTTATTGGACAAAATTTTACACAGCATCAATCCAGAGATCGATGCAATTGGAACCTCAGACTCATACAGTGAAGTGTTGTGAAATCAAATCTCAATACACAAAACTAGACGTTTTTGTGTTGTGGTTTTTTTTAACTATTTCCAGTTCAAACTCTGAGAATAATATTCAGTTATGATAATAACTGAAGTTTGTTAAGTTTTGTAGTGTTAATAACAATTTATTTATATTCAAAAAGCACCCATACATTGGAGAATTAATTGTTAACTCTTAGCATATTTAAACTAAGGGTTCAATTGAAAAAACTAAGGAACTGGAGTTTTATAAATTCTGCAATCAGAAAGAAAAAAAAAAAGACACAAACTCTTCTTCCTGTTGTTGCTTCTCATTTACTCTGAAAAAGTCACCAGAAACATATATCAAAAAGAATAGGAAAAGAGATGCATTTTATGACTGGTACTTCTCCAGGGGTGACATTAAAGAGTTGTTCCTCTATTCTGAAACACGCTAATAAACAACATTTCAAAAAAGAATTTGAGTCATTAAAGAATACTTTGATACAGATGATTTCATAATTCTGTTGTCATGCGTTAAACCTGCTTTAACATGTCAGACAAGGACTCATCGTTGTATGAATTACTTAGGGATACAACATTAGGAAAGTCAATGGTCATTGTTTCTTTTTTTTTGCTAGGGTAGAGGACCTGAATCACCAGAAACCTATTTTTCCTAGCCTTGTATTCTAAGATGGGTATACCCAAATGTTTATACAACTAAGAGCAGTCACGAACCTCTATTAGACTATTTAGGCTTCAAAAGCAAAAGAAAAACAGGAAAATTATCCTTCCTTTTTGAGCCAGAGAATCCAAATCAGTTACAGCTGAGTTACCCACTTTACTTTTTATCAAATAGCATTGTACTTCTAAATAAAAATGAGCCATGCAAATTCAGACTGTAAGAAAGCTCTTTAAAATATATTTGAGTAGCAGATAGTGTGGTTTATTCATCTTTTATTCAAGACAAGGAAATAATGCTTTTCTTACGCTCAGAGTGTGCGACTGTCCAGGTTTTCACTTTGTATTTAGTTTGCTTTGCCGAAAATCATAAATAAATTTATAAAAAAATGTGTCGATAATTTTCTCATCCAAGCTTCATTGCAAGTGCTTAAGACATACCAAGCATGCCCCAGAAAGTCAAAAAACGTTTTTCTTTGGTCCTTTACATGAAGATGAAGGAGCAAACACTTCATTCTCTCGTATTAATTATTCTTTGTCTACTGTGAATTCACTAAAAAGAGGATGAAATAATGGTTTCTTCTAAGCAACTTCTCTCAGCATTTCTTATTTTCTAAAACCCAAAAAGAGCCTATTCAAAATGGAACTCAACAGTCTGGTGATACAGTTGTGCAGATGGCAAATTATTTGCTATTGGAGGACTGTCTAACTCTCTAGTTACAGGGAAGAGCCAAAGATTAAGACAGTATTTCTTAGGCAATTTCTTTCCTTTTTCCCCTCAAGAAATCAATGCAGCTCTTCAAAAATATTGAACAACTGTGAAAATAGCAGTGGTCACAAAACAATTAAAACATGCTGCTTAGAAACAGACTTGTTTTCCTTGATCTCTTTTTCACATGCTATCAGATGGCAATGTTATCAAATGTAAGTATGAATAAGTTAAAATGACCTCAGTTATGCAATCTGTTCACTCAAATGGACAAAAATTATTGCCTTCCATCTTGCCATCTTCCATTACTGTTGAACTTGAGCTGAATGCAATGAATGCAGCTCTCTGACGACAGGCATAAAGATTATTATAGCAGCTGAGATAATATTTGCTAGCATGGTTTTGTGTCATTTAAACCAAGAGAATGTGCTGCACCTGCTGAAACACTTGCAAGGGAAAGGATCACAGCCAGCCTTATTCTCCATGTACTCCTGTAAATGGGCTACCTGATCTTGTAAGTGCACTTATTTATGTGCACAGACTGCTCTTGGACACTCCCTTTTTCACTGCCAGTGATTACAGAAGAGGAGCCTCTGCCTCCAGATCTCTTCTAGCATCATGAAGGAATCCTTCCAGAAAGGGTAAGGATACATTAAAAATTAGGAAAAACGTCACATTTGTCACACTTCCATTCTCTCTCCTCCCCAAAGCTTGTTGATATCAGTGAGCATCTCTCAGGGCCTGCACTCGGCTTAGTCTTGTCAACTAGACAGCATCTGCATTTTCCTTTATTTCTTCAAGTCAGTTACACTGATAATAGCTCTGCCATCATCTCTAAAATTGACTAGGAACTGAGATTACAGAGGCATCATTTAAATGATTGTTTCATGCAACAGATAGCCTATAATTTCTGAGAAGGGGTTGCCCTCAGATGGTCCAGTCTTTGCTAGAATGGATTTAAAACAAAAATAGACTGATTAATGAACATCTAATTTTGCTCAAGAAGGAAAGTGGGAGGAGGAAATTACAATCAACCCTGAAAGGAAATTTAAACTGTCTGGAACAAAATGATTTTGAATGAGAGACTCAAGCTGGTAAACATACTGAAAAGGGCAGAGAGCATTGCTCTGGCTCCTACGGAAGGATGATTTGTTGGGGGAAATAAAGACTGGAAGCTGTTTTAGTTCACATAAGTACTGCATGCTTCAGGGGTTTCAAAATACAAGTGTGATCCTAACAGTATAATTCTTTACAAGACATACACAAGCTATGAAATTATCTTGACGGGAGATTCACAGGGAGATTGCAGCACTTCAGCTCCCTGCTGCATCCATTGGGTGGCAAATTGAACAAGAATATTTGGATTAGTGTTCCCATTTGTATCTCTATAGTTAGGCTTGTGTCAGAGCTTACTTCATGAAACTAGCATTATAAAGAGTTTTATTACCACAACATAAAAGTTCTTGTAGGCTTATATTTGGTTCATCCATCCTCTGTATGAAAGCAGACTATAATTCATTATTTTGGAAGATGCAAAACAGAATTCATTTGCGGTTATGGATATTAATATTAAATAATTGGACATTTACAGGGTTTGGAGATTGCCTTCTTACTGTAAATATTGACTTAACAAATGAATTTGAACAACATTTAGACTACTACCATGGTCTAAATCAATGTTGATACAAATTAAACTGACCAATATTTATATTGCTATTAGCTCTGAATGCCAATATTACTCAATCAACAAATATGGTAGTAATTTGTGACAAGTGGCTAAATCACAGAGGTGGTTTCCACCTTAACCATTGTTCTACATATACTGAGTAGTCTATATTCACTCAGCTGCTTAGTTAGGATGAACTGGCAGAATATTTCTAACACTGGTAGCAATTCACTAGCTCTTACAAGGTGGCAATATGGGCAGCTCTGCTGTACCGGACAGGTTTTGCCTTTGCTCAGTGTCAGTCAGAAGGGTACTGAAAACACACTGAAAAAGCACAACATTGAAATTCTGACTAAAATTAAACAAACAACAACAACAAAACCACCATCAACAACAAAACAAACAAACAAACAATTTTTTTTTTCAATTTACGTGAAAAATGAGACTGGAAACAGTTATTAGGGATACAGCCTGAAAATAGGTCAGAAGAAGCCCTTCATAAATAACACTCAATGACTTCTTTGTTATCCATTAGTCATTCCTTCCATTTCCAGGTCTGGTCTCAGAAAAATGCCTCCCTGCCTCCAAGACACCTCTTTAAGAAGGTAGGCATTAATTTAAACGCATATCACTCCATGATGCTAATTAAGTTCCAAAATGTAATTTTTCTTAGAAGGAGATATTCACAATTGTTGACTGTTTCAAAGTGTAACCAAATCCCAAACGTAATCAATCTAAAATAATGAAAAAAAGTATCAGCCAAAATTAGGAACTGGAGGTGAAATATACTTTAAATGTGTAGAATAGGGAGCAAAGACATAATTTCTGTGATTTATTTGCTCTGCAGCAGTGCCTATGAGTACCACGACAGTCCTTGCCCCGAGCATGAACAATTACAGGGCTATTAATGCAAAACACATCTAGTAGATGACTCAGGTCAGGTCTCTGTGTGAAAGAGAAGAGTACACCGGAGTGCGGAGCTGAACACCACTCAAGATTCTCTTTGAACCACAGGGGATAGCAATTCAATCCCCCCACCTCCAATTCACAGAGCACAGCCCTGGGTTGTGCATAAGAACAAAATTTGGGACCTGATATGTGCAGCATTTTCTAAAGCCGGTACCAAACTCTTCGAAGTTACTCTGATGATGTAGATTACACTTTCATCATCTGTAAGCCACATATTCCCTTACTGATTAAACAACCATCACTTGCATTCCCACTTTTTAATTTCCCATTTTACATTAGACCACCATATTTCTGACCATTTCTTTTCTGGAATGAACTTTTGTAACTTTTATTACTTTGCTGAGAAAGGAAATTCTTTCCCTTCAAATCTTCTGCAGGTCATCTTCACCCCCATTTTTCAACTATATTCATATAATCTCTGTCATTCGCTGGCAAGCCTGACAGCCTGTGAATTTATTGGTCACATAGTCTGGTCTAACAGTGGCAGAAAAGCAGATGTGAAAACCATTTGCACAATTTAATAGATGGCATATTCAGTACTGCGTTCAATGACAAGCAGTGGGTTGTAACACCCAGCAGAGAGAAAGGTGCCAAAAATAGGGAGGTGTTTTTGGGCACTGCAAGGGATGGCAAGCAGTTAGTTCCAGTCCCATATCTGTGATGGGGAGTGCTTATATTTGGTGAGCAAGTCCCTTACAAAAGGGGCAGGGGAGTTGGAACTAGATGATCTTTAATGTTCCCTCCAGCCTAAGCTATTCTGCAATTCAAAGCCATTGGTGAGTCACTCAGCTGGTTGGAAGCCTCAAGATATTTAGAAATTCACTGAAACATTTTGTATGGACTCCCACAGCTCTTACCAAAGCATTGTACTGCTTGTAGTGTCCGGCTAATGCTGTGGAACGTGTTTACTATCTGTTCAGCTTCCATCTTTAAAAATGTCCTGATTCGCCCTTCTGTATGGACATATTCTTATTTGTAGTTTAGTGCAAGAGCTTTGAGTCTTGGTTAATAATTCCTTTTTTTTGGTCTCCTCTACTGGCTAAGGGTCTGAGCCTGATAGGCATGATTTTCAAAGAGATGCTTCTGTCATCCTAGCCACATCCCCTGCCTGCAATTGAATTAGAGTTGCTATTTTCAACTCTTCGCATATCCATCCTTTCTGAATTAGATCCTTTTCTCTGTAAATCATTTTCTAATAAGAACTTAAAATTTACTTCAGAGCTTAAACTATTTAGCTGTTGTTCTTCCTTCTTCCTAACACACCATTATCAGACTTCCATATTAAAAAATAGGTAAAGGATATGTTATAATGCTTTTCTGTAACCAAGCTTTATCTATCTGTGGCTTGAATGTCAACAGTAATCATGAGTTGAAATTGAAACTGTTACATGGGAATAAACAACAGATTCACTTTGTGTACCTTAGCCTTGATTGTTTTCCTTTCTCTTCATGTCATATTTAACTGAATTTATTCACCTGTAATGTGAACAGTCAGATACACTCATCCCTGCTTTTTCTCACTGTCCACAGCTTCTTTTTTCTTATGTTTTTCTCTAAGGGACTCTCTTGCTTACATTACTTGTTTCTCTTACAGTGGTCAAGATACTCACTTACCCAGCAAGCTAGTATTAGCTGTTTAAATGTGTGTGTATACTGGACAGCAATGAGAATACTTTCTCCAAAGCAGTAACTTAGCACAATATGCCCTCACCTAAACCTTCTGGAGTTCACCCAAGGTGATAAATTTAATAATAAATACTATACAGTGTTTTTGATCAAAGGACAGAAGCAAAATCTAAAGTAAGATATGGACTGGAATATTAAGTTATTGGTCTGCCTAAAATCACTGCATATTTCATGGACACTAAAAAGAAATCAGTAAAACTCAGTGTAATTAAAAGCACCATTTAACACAAATATTTTCCTGATACTTTGCAGGTTCTTACACCTCACAGTGTAAGCTTCAGAAAAGCATCTCCATAGTTACAGTACACAGGAATAGTCCTGACACCTTAACATTATTTATACTCGTGTTAAATTCCTCACAAATCTGGAAAAGTCAAGATTAGATTTTCCTGCCTTGAGCAGAAATTTTACAGAAAAGATTTTCATATGTTTGTATTTAAAGAAATACCTCGATTTGCATTCACAGACTTAAGAAAAATTTGGAATCCATAAAAATGCAATTGTACAAAAGTGTGATAAAAGAATAAATAACTTCCATATTACTGCTGCATTAAGTTTCTTGATTAGCTACTGCCTTCACTTTGAATATCTTCAGTCATTTTCCAGGGTAAATAAGGTATTTCCAGACAGAAGGATGGCCTTTCTTATCATGTATGTGCTGATTAAAACTGAATGCAATCAACATTAAGAGAAAAAAAGGGGAAATAAAGACACCCTTCTGATGCCATGCCTTTGCACAAGGTGATAATATTTGACAATGGTCATCAGAGGAGCAGTCTGCCAATGATTGTGTTCTCTATTGGAAAGAAGAATGTCTGTAGACAGTGTTGCTCACAGGCAGCAGTACTTTTTGTAGCCTGTAACAGAGCTAGTAAAGCTTACAGAGATTCTAGAGAAAATATGAGAGACCAAGTGTACAGGGTAAAGCACCTCCTGTCAGCCAGCATATAAACTAATGTATTGTAGACCACACCAACAGAAAGTGAAATAAAGGAGCTGGGGCTGAACACAATGGTTCAGGAGGCATGTATCTGGGAACAATGCTGCCTTCTCTCCCAGCTGAAGGATGAGCAAGAATATAAAGTAGCCTAATAAAGACTTGCTGAAACACATCTTTCTTAATGGCAACCCGAAAACTCACCTTGAATGGAAATCAATATATCACTGTTTTAGATGAAATACAGTCAATTACTGAACAAACAGAGTACTTTTTGGAATGTAGGGAACTGTGCTTAAGGGAAACAAAAAGGGGAATAATCATGCAATAATAATGGAGTAAAGATTGGAGAATGTTTTATGTCTGATAAAGTAATTAGTTGAGAGGTCAAACTACCAGTCAACAAATATTTCACGTAGCAAACAAGGACACATTAGGTAAGAAGGCACTCACTACACTGGCATTTTTTGCTCATAACAGCTGAGGAAGAACTGCAGTTGCTACAAACTCTGTCATATCCAGCACAGCGTCGGTGTATTGGAACATATCTGACCTGACAGCGTTCACCTGCTGCAGGGCCTTGATTCTGCTAGATGAGTTCTCTGTTCCTTCAGAAAACTACCTCATGTAAGTACATTCATAAACTGATCATGGCCCACACTAATTGCACAGCTGCCCATGTTAGTCCTGGCAGGAGGCTGCTCTGAACTTTCTACCAGCCAGGAAAACGTGCATCTGATTCTGTGCGTTGTGTTTGTGGCTGGCCTCCCACCTGTATTGCCTGTCACCAGAGCTGCCACTGCCAGCATTTGGTATCTTTATTTCTTAGAGAAGAATTGCATCCCTTAGCAGACTGAACTCCTCACTGTCTTGCTGAAGCCCTTGTCTATAAGAAATCCTTGCATTTCCTGGAGAAGCATTCCTGATGACGTCCAACAAAGTCTTGCTCAGTTCCACTTGTATTTTCCGCTCTCTATTGACAAAAATCTTGCCAAGTCTATCCCGCAGACAACTTCTGTCCTTTCACACCCTCATCCACTAAGACACAAGCAGCTGCAGACAGCCTGTCCTGTCTTCTGGTGCTGCCACCAACATGACTTCTGCTCCCAGCACTGCATCCTCCTCCTGCCATTTCACACAGTGATTTTTAATCTCACCTCAATAGCATGAGATTCACAGTTGTCCACCTGGTTACATATGCATACTTCTTCCAGATTCCAGGAGTTTCTAATAAATACATTTTGGCTTTGTTTCTAAAAGGAGAACCTAACCACTTGCAAGGCATTCAAGGCAGGGGTGAGCCACGCCAAGATGTAGTATGGTCTATAAATAACATTCAGCTTTATCAGTGTCTGCTAAGATGGTGCTTCAGTACACAGTGGGCTGTTTTAAAAATTTTACTCACCTGCTGGATATGCCAAACTTTCTTAAACTATAGATTCCAGGTGTGAAAGACAGAAAATAGAGAAATGATAACTTTTGTCGCTAAAACTAACAATCCATTATAGTGACATCATTACCTCCTTTATCTGCCTGCTTCAAAATGCATTTGGGCAAAAAATTCTGGTATCATTCAGGGCTTGTGGAAAGGTAGGAGTAATGAGGAGGTACAATAAGAAAGTACACAAAAGAGAATTCACCTTTGTCTACCAAGTTAATTATCTCTGGCAGAAGATGCAAACTCAGAAATACTATGGGCTGTTACATGCAAGCATTTAATAACTCCTTAAAGTGTCAGCTTTGAAAAAAAGAAACAGTTTAATAAATGCAACTAAAAGAACTGACATTGTCGGGGAAATACCTTTTAAGATTACTTTGAATTAGCTAACTGACCACAACACCTGTGGATGTTGTAGGTCCACAGGGACACAGCAGGTACTGCAGCTTGGCATCTTTCTGACAGACAGCCCCACTGGTGAGGTCTGCACACAGCTCTAGAGAAGAGAACATTTGCCTTACACTTCTAGGCAATCTGAAAATCTGGCTATCCTTCCTGAAATATAGAGCAGTAAAATGAGCTTGTAATATCATTGTTATTTGTAATTTTCTAGTTAGTGACATTAATAGTGATAGTTAGTGATATTAATTTATGCTGCATGAACAGCAGAAAGAAAAACTACCCTGGTATGTTTTAAAGTGTTACCCCTACTTTTCTGATCAGGCATCATCATTCCAATGTATTTCTGTATATCCTAAGAACTGACCAGATTCTACTGAAAATGCACTTGACAAATTATTTACTATGTCTTGGTAAAAGGCAGTTAAGTGATGAAACAATTTAGTTAATGAATATTGTTAGATCAACCTTGCTCAGGATAGCTTATTCATATTGCCAGCCTTGACATTTTCCCTTCCTGTGTTCACTGATCTCTATCGTGCCTTCCTGTAACATCTCATGATGCACTTTGCAGTCAATAATTTCCCACTGTACACCACTCTTTTATTGTTTCTTACTTTTCCTTGTTCTTTTTTAAAATTTTTGTTTATTTATTTATTAATATTCTTTATCTCATCTCTGTGGTGTTGTTTAGCTTGCTTGGCTCTCCCTTCTGCCAGAAGCTTCTCTCAAAATCCTATTTGGCTGAGACAGCATCCTCTCACAGTGACCTCTTTTTGCTCACCTACTGCAGCCACATTCTACTTTACCTGGCCTCATAATACCACCACGATACAGCACCTGCAGGTGCATCCGAGAGATTAAACTGGCTGCCCCCCTGAACTCCTTCCTGAGCTGTAGCAGCGGCTGCAGAGGCAGAGGAAGTGCACTTGCTCAGTCAGCAGCCAGCCCAGCCTAGCATGTGGTCTATACATCTCCTCAGAGACTAATGCACAGCCCAACAATAAAAATGTGCATGGCTAAGAATAAAAACATCCACATTATATATGGTGCACTGAAACTGTCAGGCCAACAAGGACCTATATTTCAGGCCAGATTCTCATTCATTCTGTATTATAATTTTTATGTTCAGAATTAAACAAATAGGTACAGAATATGGTTTAATACTTTGTCTCACACTTTGCTCCATTGATTTTGTGATCTTTTCTAGCTGTCTGTTCTACTGTTCTTTGGCCACACAGCAGCCACCAAATATCCCAGTGAGGGGCCACAAGGCTGTTCAACTTACAACATGATCTTTTTGTACCATGTTTACTTTTACCATTGCATTCTTTCTTCTCAGCCTTTATTTATGCTCCCTGAGCATGCATGGGCACTTTACTGAGATGTGATTTGACAGTCAGTTTTTCTGTATGTTCATTTGTGTGGTTTTTTCCTTCTTTTTTTCTGGAGCTATAATAGCAGCTTATGCCTGGGACTTGCCATCACTGACATGTCTAACAATTAAGTTGTTTTTCTATGCTCTGGTATGACAGGAGACATAGCTGCATTTCTCTCCAGAGGAGATCACTGGTCCTTCCTATCATTTATGTATGCACAGTCTGTTTGAAGAATAATGATAGAATAGACCTAACAGCTGAATTTCTGAGAAATGCCAGGATTTCAATTCCAGTTCCTTGTATAGTTCTTCTTCTATATTTTTTAATGTTAAACCCATGCAAAACATCACTGAAACAGGAATATGATTTATTATTTGTATGAATGAATCCCCATAAAACTCTGCACCAAGGCTGAGACCTCTTTAAACTAAACAATAACTTTGGATAGGGAGGATTTGCCTCTGCCTTAAGGTATTTTTAATGAAAATGTGTTATACAAAATGAGTGAGAGGAGCAAAATATTATTGTTCCCATTGCATTGCTCTCTGGGTGAGGAAAAGACCAATGAATAGGAGAAATCACAAGGTGTTGGGGTGGCAGATGTAGGACCTGCCTCAGCACCCTAAGGGCCAGCTCAGCATCCACACTGCCAAGGTAGTCCCTCTGCCGATGGACAACCTGTTAATGGGAGTCCATAGCATTTTAGTGGCATGAGTAAACATCTCAAGGAAAAATGCCTTCCCCCAGAGTAAAACTGTGCACTGTGGGGAAAATGCTGTGGTAGGCTGTAAATCCCAAGCAGACCTGCTGCTTAACAAATGTTGGGTAGGTTCATAGCATTAAGTTTGCTTAGAACACAAAATGAAATACATTTGAGATGAGAATTGCAGCATATGTAAAAATGGCAACATCCACTAATCCTGTTCTGAAACACCAAGCCCTTCCTCAGCCACCCCGATACATGCTATCAATCTGCTCCCACAGTCCTAACACTGACACTCTCAAAGCAAATCATCAGCTCTCTGGCATCTCCATTCTGCTTGACATCCTGCAAGACAATGAACTGCTGTGACAAATTACTGGCATCAGAAATCCCATCAAGGAATATTGTGACAAATAGAAACTCTGCAATTACTTCTTTCATAGCCCTCGACACCTTGTCTGCAAGTAGCATCAATCAGACCATTCAAGATAGGATCAGACAGTCTCTAAAACCCCTTTGCACTTTCCAGATGTGCTACTAGTTACATGCTGTACTTACGGGGAAGAGATACTAATTTTCACATAGATCTTTTAATCTAGGATGGTCTTTGATTTTTTTTTTTTTTTTTTTTTTTCTGTTTTGTAGTTGCAGCCTCTTTTGTCAGGAGAAAATCAGAAAGGCTCTGAGGTGCATTCTTTCAACAAGAAAAGAAGCCCAAAGGGTAGCCTCGAGTAATTCTTCTGAACAATAAAATTACTTCATCATTGATATTGTGTGTTCTTTATGCCCATTAATGCTTTTATACAATTCTTGACAGTATTCCTAAACCAGACTGCATTATAAAAAGTAATGCAAAATGCTCGAGAAAAAGTACTTAGTAAAATTTGCAGGTTTTAATCCTGGTGCAGTTCCTGTACCTTCTGCTAAATGCATTCCAGGGAAATTTTAGAAGAAATAAGTGCAATACATATCATATTTTAAATATTCACTACAATAATTTGATAAAGCAGTTAAGTGGATATTAGTGCACAGGCAAATTTATCTTCCGTTAGGTCTAAATAAAAGAGTATGAAATTTGTTTATGCAGTTAAAATTGTGCATAATGAAAAACACTCCTCGTTCAGAGTGTTCCATTTATGTGTTTTTTCAATGATCCTATCGGCATTTTTGGTATCTAATCTATACTTCATCATTGCACACCAAGGGCACATCAAAGATAGCGATCCCATGATAACAGCAATCTGCCTGATTTTAGTCTAGTAAATAGCCCACACATACTCTGAACATTCAGAGAAAGTGATCAGAGTGTTACAGTGGCACATTTCCATTATGTTGACTGTACAAGTTCCTGTTAAGCATTAATACTTCAAGTGATTGCTCTAGTTAACTGCTTTTGGAATTCTAGAATATTTTATGCTTCATAATAGAAAGTATACTGCAAGAATAACTGGTGAGTTGCTAATACTCTCTGTATCAAGTACAGAAAATCACTGCATGTGAAAAACAACACGGGCTTACTGCATGTTTTCATGCTTCATTTCCACTGAGCTGAAACCACTTCAGACATCTCAGCCCCACCAGGGAGCTGGGACATGCACAGTGTAACCGTACAGCTCCAGTGAGATAAATAATTTGATTGAAACAAGGAGTCTGGTCCCCTTATGTGTTGACTTCCTGAAGATCCGTATTTGTGACTGTACAGCATGCATATTAAAGAAATAAAATACAATGAGTTATGAAAGGAGATAGGAAACTAGCCTTCTCACTGACAAGATCACACAGAAAGCTTAGCATGATCATACAATACAGTCAGATCTGTGTTGCTCAGGGCCAACTAACAAAAAGGGAGGTAAGCAGTGATAAGTAATGGAGAATCTCCTACAGTTCAAACAGATTGATGATTTCGGAGTAAAAGTTCATGACACATCTTTTCAAACCTCTATCACGGACTTGTGGTTAAGCTCATGTCCATTCCTGCGGTCTTAAATCATTATAAACTGTTGGCATTCAGTGAGAAACTACCGGTATCATGAAGGGATTTGTGCTATCTGATGGGAAAGAATCCATTGATTTTTCAACCTGCTACAACAGCTGTCTCAAAATTGGAGAAATTCCTTAATGTGTTAAAATGCCACAAATGACCAGTAATGATTCAATGAATAGCACTTTATACATTCAGTAACAGCTCACAGCCTAAGACACTGAGGGACAAAACAAGTCAGTGATTTAATGGAGTGTAACTATTGCATTGTTAGTATGTTAAAGTACTTTGCTAGAGAAGAGATCAGATAGAAGAGAATATGGCAGTATCATGGGATCCCTAATTTCACAAGCAAAATGAGGGGATTTTAAACACTAGGGGTCTTCAAAACTAAAGAAACTGAATTGGAAGCTCCTAGAATATGATCCCATTCACAGAGTCACTGAAGCTAGAAGGATGAATCTAGAGTTAAGGGAATAACTCGGTAGTATTGGAGATCTTTATCCTTCTTATGAGCTTTGAAAAAAGCATGAAAGCCCATGAACCCCTCTAAGGGTTTATGAGAAAATAACTGCAGTGTATCTTAAACAATTCAAACCTCTTGGATTTACAGGGTTTGACTGTCAAATGCTTACAAGTATTTCTTGACACTGGCAAATCTGAAGATATCTTGCCCTCTTATTACAATATAAGTTTTGCTTCTCAGCCAGATGAAATTAAAAACTAGAGGAAAGCAATAGACCAGAAAAGGAAAGCCAAATGAACTGAAAATTACTAGTATAAAGTGACAAAACAGGTAGCTAAGACAAGGGTGGATGGGTAGTTTCCAGCCCTCTAGAGGGAGTTACTGGTTAATGCAGATTATAGCACTCTGTGTTGTTCCAAATGTGGCATGTTATCATAGATTTATTAAGGTTGGAAAAGACCTCTAAGATATCTAGTCCCACTGTTCACTCATTACCACCATGTCCACTGACTTATATCCCTCAGTGCCACTTAGACACATGACCACTCTTTCTGCAGAGAAGTTTCTTCCTAACGTTCGACGTGAACCTTCCCTGACACAACAAAAGGCCATTAGCTCTCATCCTATCACTGTTATCCGGGAGAAGAGGCTGACCTCCACCTTGCCACAGTCTCTTTTCAGGCAGCTGTAGGGAGTGTTAAGGTCTCCCTTGAGCCTCCTCTTCTCCAGACTAAATCCCATCTCCCTCAGCTGCTCTCCATGAAGCCTGTGGTCCAGACACTTCACCAGCTTTTTTGCCTTCTCTGGAAGTGTTCCAGGGCACAAAGGGGCCAAAAAAATAAACACAGCACTCAAGGTCTTACCAGGGCTGAGTACAGGGATCCAACAACCTCCCTCGTCTTGCTGATTATACTGTTTCTGATACAGGGTGCCATTGGCCTTCTTGACACACGAGCACACTGTTAGCTCATGTTCAGCCAGCTGCTAACCAGCACCCCCAGAAAATACTCCTCTATGATGGGGTTGTTGTGACCAAAGCACAGGACCAAGCACTTTGCCCTCTTAAAGTTCATACAATTGGCCTCAGACCATCAATCCAGCCTACCCAGATCACTCTGTAAGACCTTTATACCCTCAGATAGGATATTATTGTATGAAATTTTTGTCGTCTGTAATCTCAGTGAGGATGCACTCAAATTCTTCATTAAGATCATCAGTAAAGCTGGCACCACCACTGTGCCCTAAGGAATGCCACTAATGACCAACCATCATCTGGATTTAACTCCACTTACAACTACTCTCTGGCCCTCTGGTCAATTTTTTACCCAGTAAAGAGTATACTGTCCAACCCACATGCTTCTGCTTCAAATTTATTCGGGAGAATGCTGTAGATGAAGAGTCAAAGGCTTTACTAAAGTCTAGGCAGACTACATACACAGCCTTGCCCTCATTCACTAGGGAGGTCACCTACTCATAGAAGGGGATCAGGCTGGTCAAGCAGAACCTGCCTTTCATGAACTCATGCTGACCTGGCCTCATCCCTCAGTTGTCCCACATATGCTGTGTGATTGTGCTCAGGATGATCTATCTGCTTCATGACCTTCCCTGCCACTGGGATCAGGCTGACCAGTCTGTAGTTCCCCAGATATTCCTTCTCACCCTTCTTGTAGATGGGGCTCACATTAGTCCCCTGTATTCTGTGATCTCTCTGGTTGACTAGGACTGCTGATGAATGATGGAAAGTGGCTTGACAATCACTTCCACCAGCTCCCATAATACCCTCAGGCGAATCCCATCTGACTCCTTGGACTTGTCACAGTTCAGGTGAAGTAACAGGTCACTAACTAGTTCCTCCTGAATTCTGGAGGGCTTATTCTTCTCCCCATACCAGACTTCCAGCTCAGGGAGTTGAATACCCTGAGGATAACTGGCCAGACTACTAAAGACAGAACAAAGAATGCACTGAGAACTTCAGCCTTTTCCATATCCTTACTGATAATTTTTCCTCCCCATTCAACAAAGGATGGAGATTCTCCTTAGCCCTCCTCTTGCTGTTTATCTACTTTTTAAAACTTTTTTTTTATTATTATCTGATTAATTTGGCTTTTGCTAAAACTGACTTAAAACTTTTGCTTTCTGATCGATACTCTCTGGAGTACTAGAGGGACAAGAAAACTAACAGTATGTTTATAATAAATTGCACTGAGTTTAGGCTCCCTGGTAAACACATCTCTTTGAGTAACCTAACAGTGTTTGGTTGCTTAAAGACCTTACAAGTAAAAATCATTATTGCTCACATAAATTATGACTCTGTCTTATGCATAGTTGATACTATCACTAAGTTAGCCAGTGTCTCCTTTAAAACGAGGGCTCTTTTACAATATAATACCAGTACATGATAAATTAAACAGTGTCAGTGGTGGTTAAAGGAGTAAAGAGAAGGTTGCTTGAAAAATTTCCTCTTGTGGTATGTTGGAATGCAGCTGGTACCTGGACATAACATTTCTGGTAATTTGGGATGTGGTCATCCAGTTGTGAGAAGGGCACACAATCTGACCCACATGAACAGCAAAGTAAAGGCAGCAAAGGGAAAAACCTACAAGATGGGATGCTTCAAGAAAGCAATATCATTACAAGACAATATGGTAGATCAATCCAAATGTGCACACGTCACGGTTTTCGCAAGTAAGCAAACTCAACCTTAAGAAAATATTTGGACTTTGAATACTTCACAGAAAACATGAAAGATGGCAGACATCATCTAAAGGAAACAGCTGTTTTGTACTTAAAAGCATAGGATAAACTTCCCTCACCTCTGCTGCTGAGAGCATTCAAAAATGGATTTATAACTCCTTGCATTCCTGCTGATGTAAATGGGTAGAACTCCACTGCAGTAGGAAAGGTTAGTCCTTGCTTTGTACAGACACATTTTTAAATGCTGTCAACAAGAAAGTGATCTTAATTTGCTTTATTGTAGAGTGTGACGCTCACAAGTATTAAGCAGCAACCCAAGATGATAAATGAGCTGTGTGTGCGAGGTGAGCTTCTCCAGCTCTCCTAACTTCTCCTCTTGACATTTTAGTTCTCTTCATAACCCTGTCTCTGATCCGCTTTTCACTCTGTGCTCATTATCTGTTTCTATACCATATCTTAAGGCTCAACCTAAAGCCCATTGATGTGAAATGTAAAACCTCATTCCAGGCAACATACTTCAGAGTAGGCCTGCAGGGACTAGTCATTGTGGATAGTGAACATGTCTGTGAGCTACTGAGTGCTTTTAGGCCTCAACAAACCTCACAGGACCAAGGCCAAACCTAAGAAGTTGTACCAGAACTAACAGGAGCCCAAGATATCTGGCAAATTCTGGGTTTCAGAAGTTGTGTCATCTTTCAGGCTGAGTAGATACTGCATTGAAATTTAGAGGCTCTAACAGAATATTTAACAGAAGCCTTTTAGGCTCATCTCAAATTTTAATTTGAGTTTACCCTAATAGGATTTTTCTTCAGCCCTCCTGGGGTCTGCTAAGCAAAAAAGAGAAAAAAAAGGATAAAAAGTTGATTCAGGTTCATGTTCTTTTGTGACTGCTCCTACTGTGCACAATAAACTGACATGCTGCTTTTAATTAGCGTTTAGCTAACTGCTCTTATTTTTTTTGTGTGCAGAATCTATGTAGCAACTCCAGTGAGCACAGAGGTGCTGAGCTAAGGGCGGGTGTGGGTATGGGAGGGAGCTTGGGTGGAATTACTTGAAAAGCAACCACTTAGAATCTCAAAGTAATAGAGTACCAGTTCTGAGACTCCTTCTGATTTAAAACTGTGTGTACAACAACGATAAACTTGAACAGAAATGTAAGTATTAGTCATAATTCATCTTAGGTAACAAACTTCAAATCACTGTGCAATAAAGCATAATGTGGTTCTACCTAGCATAGCAGCAGCACAACCCAAACCTGAGCACAAAAGTCAGTTCTCAAAATCATGACAAATAATATCTTTCATGTTAAAAGTGCTATGCCTGCCAAGATGACAGATTTCAACCAAATATTGCAGTTACTGCTACCATTTCCGTTCTCTGATTTCTCTCTGATTGAGATCTATCTAATTATCTAATGCTTTATTTCAGCAAGAATACAGGCATAAGCTTTTGAAAATCAGACTGTGTGGTTTCAGAACATCAACCTCCAACAATCTCTACTCTTCCATTGCTACTCAGCACCAGAAATCTTACTAGGATGTGAGACAATCATCAGTCTGGAATGACAAGAATTCTCTATTGTGTTACCACAATGAGAAAGCTCTGCTTCTTGGTAAAGTAGAGATCATCTTGGCTGATGTGTTGGCTGAATCTGTTAATAGTGTAATACATCTCTTCTATAGATATGCATCACCACATACACAGAGTGGTAAAATGACCTCCTGTATGTGAAGCATGCATGCCTCTTCCTTCACCTAAGGAAAAAAATACAGCTTTTAACTTTTCTTTCTTGACTAAGTGTTTTAACAAAATATTGATGGCCATTTTCATTTGTCCCACTTTTTATGCCTGGTCAGTCTTCTTTAGATAGGAGACCAAAACCCAAGGGGAGTTGAATTAATTAGAAGCCATTGGAACTTATTCCATACTCTAATTATCACAGGATATTCAAACACAGAGAAAAAAATGTTTAGGAAGTTTTCAAAGATAGAAACAAAGCATTTATGCTTTTTAACTCCAATTGAACAACACGAAATTTCTACCATTACTTCATTATTAGCACTGCGGAAGAAACTCTTGCCATGGTCCAGGAGCCATGCCTACTTCGTTTATGTGCCCTTTGGCTTCAGACACTGAAGTAAGAATAAGAAGGACCAGGTATGAAGACTTAACAAACAAATTAGCTGTGATCTTACACTGACCTACGTTCAAGCTACTGCTGCAAGCCCAGGATAGTAGCTTGATTCTGGTACATAGTCTGAGATGCTGTTTACGTTTTTGGACATCACTCAGTGAAGAAATTGGCCTATAGAAACACAATATGTCACCCACTGGAACTCAACACAGTTACAGAGACAGAACTGCTTTCTACAGAGCTCTTGGAAGCACAGAAATAACTGCCTGACAGCAAGGCAGTGTAGGTGCTGGTGAACCCCGTTTTGACACATCTGCACTGACACTGTTAACCTTCTCACATGGCAGCACACTGAGGTTCTGGTAATACTAAATCTGTTGAGGATAGCTTGTCATATATGAGGAAATATGAGCAATAATTTCTTTTATATATATTTTTTAAACATGCCTTGTAAAATGTTGTCATTTTTGAGTGCAGAAAGGTTGCTGGAATGTCACTTGGCATTACCAGGATATCACAAGATATCACTTTGTTATCATTAGCTTACTTGAGCTATTTTCATAAAGGAAACATTAATGCAAAATGGGTAAGAAATAGATGTACTGTTGCAGAATAGTAAAAAACGTACTTCATAATACTAATCCTGTGAGTGTGTGGCAGATAATAAACAGATGATACATTGATCTCTAAAATCACATGCATATTATGAGCATAATTCTCACTGTAATGCAGGGTTGTAGAGTTTTACAGGCTCATCAGCTTGCAAGGTTTCACCTGGAACATAAAAACAATGGCTAAAAGCACAATAAATTCTACAGCTAGCCATCTGCTTACCCTCCTGACCTTTCAAATCTTATAAAAACCTAAGTTCATAGTTTTTTAATTCTATGAACACTTTTTTTTTTTAATGTAGTATATTCAGAAGATTACTTCGTCTTTTTCATGCAAGAAAAAGATCCATCCCATTTGATAATATCTTGTGGCAATAGACCTTTTTTTTATTATTTTTTAAAGGGCTTCCACTGTTATCACTAGATCTAATGGGATTGAGAAGAACTGCCAGTTGTTTTGTCTTGCTGGAAACATCTATTTTGAGTCATGCCCTTGTATTGGTTCATCTACCAGTCACTACTGGAAACTGAACCCAGCCACTGCTTTGAAAAGAGGTTAAGCAGCACCAGTGTCTGTTTCCTGCATTAATCTCTGGTACTGTAATTCTTTTTTCTTTGTTTCCTGAAAGTAATAAAGGTGAAGGTTTATGATTTCTTTGCACTGAACTAATCTATGTTCACCTGAAATCAGTATTGCTTTTGCACTTAGGCTATTAGGAATATAAAATTTATCTGTATGAAGTTTTAATACAGTGAAGAATTGGCACAGTACACTATGGCCAAAAACCCATACCTTATGTGTCACATTTCTGAAAAGTAGGTTAATAACTTAATATTACTAAATAAACTATTGCAGAAATACTTTGACCTGAATTAATATGAGTAGGAAGAAAAAAATGTAAAATAATGTATACAAAAGAAAATTTGTAAAGATTTGCAGGTATCAGAGAATGGAAGAGTAGCTCAGAGACAACCATGGACAGAAAGACAACAACAGAAAAGCAACACAAATCTTAGAAACAAGCAGGGAGCAAAAGCCAACTCAGGGCAAGAGTGGCAGATCAATATTCACTTTATGAGATACATTGGAAGAAAGAAGCCTGTCAGGGTAGAACAGATTAGTTGTATAATGATTCACCTGTGGGGAAAGTAATATTCCATACCATCTTCCTTCAAATCTTCAGCAACCTCAGGTAAGGATTATTTTATCTTCCCTGACATTTACACAAAAACAAACAACTGCAGTCTCTCATGGTGTAGTGGTGAAAACACTGGTTGAGATACACTCAGTCAGAGGATGGAATTTTAATCTTTTTTTCCAAGTGGTCCCCTGCTTTAGTTTCTTTTCCTGATACTATGCATAACAACATTATGCATGTTTGCTATGGAGGTTAACATTCACAAGTACAGGCAAGGTGAACACATTTAATTTCTATTCACTTAAAATGGATTCCTCGTCAACAAAAGATTTTACATTTATCCTCATCACCAAATAACTAAAAAAAGTTTGTCCACATGCAATTTTACAGCTGATTTGATTTTCAGGCCAATAAAAATGTCTCAGTTTAACATTACATATTCTCTTCTGCCCCCAAATCATTTGGACTTTCATTATTTTCTCCAGATTCCTGATAAAATAAAATCTATGCAGAGCATCTATATGGTTGTTTACTTTAATAACTCTGAAGTTCATGGTCACTTTTTAAAAGGCATAGCCTTGAGAGGTGTGAAACTCCTGCAAATATCATGAGAACAGTAGATTATTGAAAAGAAATCCAAATTGCTGTCTCAGCTAAGGGAAAGATCTTTTCCCATTCTCAGAGATAACAACCAGCAAATCAGCACACATGTGCTCGGGACGAGCTGTGGCAATTTGTCCAGCTAAATAAACTGGGGATGCCAGAAGGAGATAGGCTTCCTGCAAGAAGGAGATTGTCAAGCAATAATGAGAGAACTGGAGGAAACTGGTTAAAATTGGCAGTGGGAAGCAATTAAGGGGACATAAAGCACTAATACATAGAAAGAATGATTTTTAAAACCAGGTTAGGCTCACAAAAGAATTTGTTTCATAAATAAATAAATATAGTACACTAGTTCATATATTTTTTTCTTTGCCAGCTCTCTTCGAAAACAGTTTGAAATAAAAGGTGTGAGTCGTTTTTCAGAGAAACAATAGGAGAATGTCTGTCTTTGTATCACACTAACATGCAGGAAGGACTGAATAAGCATCTGCTCACGGGAGCCATGTAGTGAGAATCTGTATCTGAAGACAGAGCTCTCAACGAATTATAATACTTGACATATTCAATGAATGTAGCCTGCTGTTCAGCCTGACAAGAAAAAGAAATTTTTTGCTAACATATCTGTCAGTTGCACTAGGTTGGCAGAGCACTAAATACAAACCATTCTGCAAGTAAGTGTGCATGCTGCCAGGAGCTCTTCCAACACTGGAGAGGATTGGCATCGGCAGCAGTGGAGAAGAGCACCGAAGAGAATCACTATTAATACTACAGAAGAAGAAAGAACGGGTTAAATTAACATCATTTCCTATCCTCATTACAGACAGTAAAACAAAAGATGAACCAATGCAATGTTGTTTCTTCTCATTACAGTCTTTGCCACAGGGCTGAGGTACCAGGCTACAATTTACAGCCATCTCGGCACAATGCGCTGTCAGTTCTTGTGGCCCTTTCATTTTTTATTATTGCAATTGGCAGTTTCACTATTTCCTCACAGTAAGCATGGTTGGAAATGGTATTAGTTTACACATTTCGTATGGCACCTGGCCAAGTCAGCAACAACAAGATTATAGAAATACTTAAGAATGTATTGGTCAGGCCAGGAACAAGTAGAATCAGAAAACATGTTGTGTTTGAGCTACCCAGCTCTTCCCTTGCTGCCAAAGAACACAACTCTTGTGCAGCTAGAGATGCAGTAAGTTAGCATTGGCTGAGATCAGGCCTTTCCAATAATGTCACTGTTAAAAAATGCCACTATTTGTCCTTTGTAGCAAAGTTCACAACATTAGAATAGATTTGACTTTTTTTTTCTTCTAAATATAAGCTTAAACAATTCAGGTGCAGAATACTTTCTTGTGTTTATTTTCCATAAAAACTAAACAGTCAGCAGTTGCAGAGTGATGTAGAAACTCATCCTTAGAGTAAAACTGCAACATGGAAGGAAGAAAACCTGATCAAAGCAAACTTGTAACCTGCACTTCAGAACACACAGCTTCCTGCAACTGCCAAGAGTGTTCTGACATAACTAATTCATAGTAGAATAGTACAAAACACAGCTCTTTCCTAACCTCTTGTCTCCTTTAGCAAAATGCAAGCAGCTACTCCTAGACAGATCGAGATCTGAGAGAAGCCCCCCAGAGCAGCACAGGAAAACCCATGGCCATGTACCTAATGTTACAGACTTCTTGGTAATAAGTTTGGAAAGCACAAGGAGTCCTGGAAATTAATAAGCATCTTAAATATTAGCAGCGGTTGCCATAGCAAGTATAATAATCATAAGTAGCAAGCAGGTCACTGTGCTCTTGATCTGATCATTACTGACAACAATTTCTTCTAGTAATTCTGAAAGACATGGAAAATTGTGTCCTTAAAGAAATGTCATTAAAAATTTAGCAAGGAGGTTTTCGAAACTGAGAAGAATGGTTACTAATGGTGCAGTAATTAAGTAAATCACACACAATGAGAGCTAAAGGGAAAATGACATGCTTGAATGGGTAGGAAAGGAAACAAGTTTCAAATTATGATCACCCACATTTTTAATTGTTCCAGTTTTCATTTATTCACCTGTGGGGAATGAATAGCAATGTGAAAGGTATTTAATGGCATGATGAGAAACTGATCTACATCGTCTCTTCCTTCACTGTAAACATGACTCCAAAATTATTTCAGACATTTTTTTCTAATAAAGAAGAACCTTTATTCAGAATGCTAAACTTAGAAAGACAGATTGTAGCTTCTATTAACTTTCTAGTGGGAAAAATTCTGTGCTGTAACCAAACTAAGTCTGCCTAATTGGGGTCATGATTTGGACAGTGACAGAATGGATAGCTGAGTAGAAAATGATCTCACTGACACAGTGTTAGTGGTCCATTACCACCACAGCCTACAATAGGATGAGCTTGGTTTAACAAGAGAATACATGTTCTGTGTTTGATGAGCTCTGATATTACCTTCAACATGCCTTACTCACTCTTCTTCACAGGCTGAGTCCCTTTCGTTCCCAGGGACAAACCATACCTTTATGAACACATCAAGCAAGGGAAACGTGCTCTCACAGAAAGCATGGATGCTACAATAACATGGCACTAAATACGATTTCTATTGCCTCTGCATTAAACCCTTCATATTTAAGATGTGTGTTCTGATATCAAGCAAACTTCAAAGAAACATGATTCACTTGTGCCTTCATTCATTTAGCAAGATGTTTTTCAGTCTTGATAGTTCAACCCCACTTGAATCACTTCTGTTTCTCTGCATTGCTATCAGGTTTCCTCAATGGAAAGGTATTTTAAACAGAGAGACAGAGAATCAAAACTGCTACTCAAAGAGAATATAGTTGATTAGATGTAATGAAACAGCAGCTTGTCATGTGAATGATCTCTATACTCACCTACTATTATAGGCACTATTATAGCCTCATACTCTATCAAAAATAACAAAACATCTCTACAATACACATTTACTCCATGTGGGCTTAACTATATTTTCTACCTTCCTAGGTTTAATCTTCAGTAACTTCTAAGTTATATGTCAGAATTCTTTCTATAATACAATCATCGTACATAACACAATCTTGAAGATATGATTCAACTTCAAAGTCTGACTTCTAGAAATTTTGTCCTTAAGGGAGAAGGGAAAATGAAAAAACAGTATGGAAGAAATCCGAATGATTTTTCCATTTGATCTGATTTTTGTCATAATTGAGAAACTCACAGAAAATCAATATAAGTTGTTACTATACCATAATGTAGATTTAGAAGAGTGTCAAAAAAACACAAAAACCAAGCACAATCAAATATGTAATTTAATTTTCAATATACAATCTACTTAACAGCCTTCAAGTATACATGAGTAAAATCAGCTTCTTATACAGCTTCCCCTATGATTTGTGTTTGCTATCCCTATCCAAGGTTCATTGTTGAAGGTTCGATTCTGTGTTATGCATGTGCCCTCCTGAGGGACCAACACATTGTAATAGTAATTCCAAAGAGACTTCTGTGTGATGAAATAAACCAGAAGATCTCTTTATCTCCTTCTCTCATTGTAAATGAAGACCAAATCCACTATGAGATGGGCTGAACTTCTCATCTGATTCTACAGCCCTTTCAGTCTTCCAGGCATACGTGCAGTACTTTATTCTTCTGTCATACTATACACACCAAAACATCCTCCTTACAAACACAGCTCAGGATATGTGAATGTTAACCAGCAAGCTGACATACTTGTAGAGGTTTTTGACATTTTCACCACTTTCAGTTTATGAAAGGATTAATGAAAAACAGAGTATTGATAGGGTAGACTGTTAGAGTAATGAATACAGTAGTGATGAGTTAGTGTTTGCAGACCTAACAGTAGATGATTATAGCAGAATGGGACAATCCTATAGATGCTCATGGAATACTTTTACTTTTCTTATAATGGCATTTATCCCAAAGGGCAGTAGCACATACTTCACATAAAGAGTCCACAATCAGCACCAAATGATAGCTTTCTTCTCCTTCTCTATTAACATTTCAAACGGTGCTTGCTCTCTACTACAAGAAATGTCAAAAACCAAAGGGAACTCTCAAATCTAAGGTCATGGCTAGGAAAAGATCAAGATGTGTTAATGACATAATTAAGGGGGAAAATGGAGTACTACTGTCTCCTTGCAAAAACACTAGGCACTACTTGCACATGTCTGTGCATGTAGTAGCTCAGCTCCCTCAAGAAAACAGTCTGGTATTCTTTCAGATGAGTGAAAAAAACATGAGAAATATCAGTAGAGAGAAAAACATTCTCCTTTTCATTAATATATTTATCCCATCAGGATAAATATATATCTTTATATTCATGAATTCACATAGTAATCCAAATGAAAGTATTAAAAGAAAAATACCCTAACAAGACCCTTTGCCTTCTTTGTTGTGCATTGTCCTTAACTAGGCTGGATGGTCACACTCAGAGTTTCAGACTCTGAGTCCAGCACAATGTCCATGTAGAGACCAGTGATGAGTGGTGTTCCTCAAAGATCATTGCTGGGACTGGTGTTATTTAACATCTTTATAGGTGACATGGAGAGGGGGACGAATGCACCATCAGCAAGTTTGCACACAACACCAAGCTGAGAGGTGCAGATAGCATGCTAGAGGGAAGGGAAGCTATCCAGAGGGACCTGAACAGGACTGAGAGGTGGGCTCATGCCAACCTCATGAAGTACAGCAATGTAAAGTTCAGGGTTCTGCACCTGGGTCCGGACAATACCAAGCACAAATACAGGTTAGGTGGAGAATGGCTTGAGAGCAGCACTAAGGAGAAGGATTTGGGGTGCTGGTTGATAAAAGATTCAATGTGAGCAAACAATGTGTGCTTACTGCCCAAAAGCAAACCATATCCTGGGCCGCACCAAGAGAAGTGTGGTCAGCAGGTCAACAGGAGTTTTTCTGCCCCTCTACTCTGCTCTCATGAGATGCAGCCTGGAGTATTTAGTCCAACACAAGAAGAACGTGGAGCTGTTGGAGCAGGTCCAGAGGAGGGCCATTGAGATAATGAGAGGGCTGGAGCACTTTCCCTACAAGGACGGGATGAGAGAGCTGGGTCTCTTCAGCCTAGAGAAGGCTCTGTGGGGACCTTAGGCAGCCTTCCAGAACCTGAAGGGGGCCTAAAAAAGGCTGAGGAGGGACTTTTTATAAAGGCAGGTAGCAACAGGATGAGGAGAAATGTCTTTACATTGAAAGAGGCTAAATTTAAACGAGATATTAGGAAGAAATTCTTTAAAGTTAGAGTGGTGAGACATTGGAACAGATTGCTCAGATAGGCTGTCAATGGCCCTGCCTGGAAGCATTCAAGAACAGGCAACCTGGTCTAGTGGGAGGTGTCCCTGCCTATAGCAAAGGGGTTGGAACTAGATGATCTTAAAGGTCCCGTCCAACACAAACATTCTATGATTCTATAAACTCACTTTCTTTTCTTCGGACCCTTCTTCACCCTCATTATCCTCTGTTCTTATTCTCTTCTAACTTAAAATCTAAAATACAGAAAATGTGGAAATTTTTTGACTTGCAGAAGGAAAAAAGTAAATCCTGTGAATAAGATCTGATATTGTACATGTAGCAGAGCTTCTTTACCAGAGCTGTAGATCAGGACCTCCAACTGATGCTCCACAGGCAGATTCTACACTCCCACCACCTCTCGCCACCTGCCTATACCACATTTGGTAAGCATTTGTGGGATACACCTGGAGCAAATTTTAATATATTCCACCGCTGCTACCGTTGCTTCAAATGCATTGATACTGATATTCAGCTCTGTACAGCTTCCTGATAATAATTCAGCAATTCATGTGAATGAGCCAACAGATATGCTCTTCATTTTGTGGTGCAACAGATATTCTTGGCCATCCAAGGGTGTGGCATGTCTTTCACATTACTGTGGACACTGTTGAAATGCACCACCTACAGCATCACTGTACTCGCATACACTTTTTGCCTCAGCAAGCATCAATGAATGTCAGTGGGTGCCATTTTTTCCACATGGGGGAACTCAATTCTACATCTTTGCTTCATACACACTTCCATGTCAGATGCCATTTTGTCAGACTGCCCTTCTGCTGCCATCTGTCACACAGCAACTAAATGTTATGAGTGGGAAGGCTCAATCTCTATTGTCACAAAAGCAACATCCATCTGTGATATTGTGTGTCAACATAATAAATGAGGAGGCATTAATTTTGGAGTGACCCTCCTAATTAATACAACCGCTAAAGTAGAGAAAAGGTTTATAGTAATGGATGCTGAGACAAATGAATCATGGACAGAGAATTACCATTGCTTTTTCCCATTTTTACAAAACCTACTGGCAGGTTACAGGCCTGCGGCAAAACAATTAACTTTATACTTTGGTATTTAATAATATGTTTGATCCAAGATATGCACGGCCTGTTGAATGTGAATGCACCTATGAGTCAGGATCAGAATGTGTTCGCTTCTGATTTTATGAATATTTAAGTCAAAGGTCATGCCAAAAGTACCACTCAGTAAGTAACTACTCAAGGAGGTACTGTGTGAGTTTTGATTTGTGAAAGAGCTGCGAAAGAGAACAAGAGACTTTTAATCTGCTTCAAATATTGGATCTGTCAGTCCTTATTCAATGGCTATGGAATAAAATAAACATACTTTCTGTAGATGATAGTGACCAAGCTAGACTCTAGAACACACGCACAAAAAAAAAAAAAGCAGCAGAAATGAGCACTGTGAATTAGGGTATGCCAAATAATATAAACTACAGACCAGAGATTTAACTACCTGTAGTTTATAAGTCCAAAAATATAAAGCTTGCTTGACACTTCATGCCTCACATAGTCACACCTTCTTTAATGGCCATCTGTAATTAACTCTATTCTGAAAGAAATACTTTTATTTTCTTATTTCCTTTTAGCTTCAGAAACATTTCCACTGATTATACAGTTACCCTCAGAGAATGACATTCAGTTACAGTTGTTCATATTCACCTACTGCAAAGTGCAGGAACTTGCACTGTGAGAAGCTACTTCCTACTGGCCAGTGTTGCTTACTGGTGATACCCTTTGCTTCACTTCAAATACATGCTTTCAGTCCTACAGTTCCACAACGAAGTCTCATCATTTCCTACAGCAAGTGTGCTACAAAGCACTAGTTGAATGTCTTAAGACATTCTCACATTTGTTCTAGTCAGGTTTAATTAGTGATACTCTTTTGTATTACCCTTAAAGGCTTTTCATGCTCTTCAGTGTGTTGCAAAAAGTTCCTTGAACTGCTGTAATGACTTGGGTTCTCCTGTCTTGCTTGAGGAACTCAGAGCAGTTCCTTTCCAAAATGTGCAGCTAGGCCTAGAAACTATGTCCTTCATTTCTGTTTGTCTAGATAACCACTTTTAGATTACATATACCTGCTGAAGAAACAATTTGATCACTAATTTTATTTCACTGTCAGATTAATTACCACCAAAATGCTGAGATCCTTTTTGTAACTATACAGAACAAGAACAATATTCAGTCTCTCCTTGTTTAAAAACAAATGCAGACCATTTTAGAGTTACTTGGCCTCTAATTCAGTGTTATTATTTCAGACTGGAAATCAGAACATCAAGAGACAGAGATTAACTGAGGGAATATAAGGTAGATTTGAAGGACAAATACGCCTATCCCATGTCTGTAGACTCTACAAGTCATAGGGCAGACATGCCTTGTAATGTTATTGATGCTTAGTCATTCTTTCAGGTGCACAGTCAAAAGTAACACTACATCACAGTAATGGGTGCTTCTATGACAGCATCTTTCTACAGCCTGAAACAACGTCAACCATTTCCCAGAGCAGTCCACTATGCAAGTTTATTTTAGTTGGCTTTGTTCAGTTGTATGCTACCTTTCAATTGTTCATAACTGTTCCACACAGATTCCTTTTGGGCTGCATTTTTACTTAGTTTGGTGCTGGAGCCAGTGATCTGTCAAAATTCAGACACTGCAGCTCTAAGGGAGTCCCACAGGAAAACAAACATTTTTCCATGGAGTTCCTACTATCATCTTTTTAAGAATATTTAAGACAAGAAGAGTTTGTTGGCAATATGAGGCTGGAGACTGATCTCAAGAATATAAGCTCCCAGTTTCTGATTCAAGAAATTGTTGTTAGAGGAATTATTTCACTTTCTCTCCTTTCAAATTTGAGTTTTACTATACCAGTGCTACAATTGGCTTGGAAATGGATAGCAGTGATTTAATTTACAACAAATTTTCAAACAAAAGAAAACAGGATATTCCAACTTTTACAAAATGATAATCTCTATACTATAATCGTGTCCCCAGCAGAGATGCAACACACCTTGATTATTGTCCAAAATCTTAACAGAATGTTTTAGCAGGGATTACACTGGTATTACTCATCCTGCATGTATCTGCAAGTGCTAAAGCATTGACTTCGCTTCACTACTCTTTGGAAAACATACCCTCCCTTCTGATGGAGACTACTTGGAACATACTTAGTTCTGTCTTCATTTTTGCCCTCCAGTTCCCATAGAAAGTCCTCATGCGATTTGCATATACATACATATATATATATATATACATATGTGTGTGTGTGTGTGTATTAGGTCATCTGGGACTAAGCAGGGCAGGCAGCCTTTTCTGTCACCATCAAATTAAGATGCTAATTAGTGTTTATCACTTCTTGCTATCAGAACACCAATGGATTAATTAAGGATAAAACCTCAAAACATGGATTATCCTGAGTATCTTGTTACCCAGATGTGCCCACTTCTTCCAGAGAACGTGTTAAGATAGTGAGGATGGCTCGTAACTGGTTTTCTCTGAGAACGGGGGAAAGAAATATTACAGGCAGAAAAGTCTCTCTCCAACGACAAATGACCCAATTTGTTCCCCCCCAGTAACTGTAGTAATTTAGTACAGCTTTGCAAATCTGCATCATTGCTGCTACGAATTGGTTACTTTAAATGGATCCTCACTTTTCTTCACATGAGGCATTGCAAATTGCCTGAAAGTAATTCCATGTCAGGTATGCCAATTTTTGGTATAAAGTTACAATTATTTTTTCTAACCTCTACCTATTTTCAGATTGCCTTTGTTCAGTTTAAAGGGAGACAACATATATAATAACTCACATGAGAAGGGGTGTGATACAGCACTTTGAGAGCAGATAAACAATTCAGGTCAGATTCCTATTAGATACTCCACCAATAATTTTGCTGCGGTTCTTTAGCTCTCAGATTCTGCATTAGTAGAACCTGGGCAGACTCTCAACAGTCTGACCTTTCTATAAGCCCTGCTTTCTCCAGATGCAAAAACTGAATATAATTTTGCTTTATTTGGTATTAATAAACTGTAAACAACATTACGGCCCATTCTTGGCAAAATGCCTAAATTAAATAGGCCTCTTAATGTATCTATCTGTACTACAGAGCTATTTAAAAGCATTATGCCAAGGGTGATGATGATAAAAGGACCCTTCTTCATTTCTTTGTTTTTAAGCTCTGGATATTCCCACTGAATATTTTCCTCAGCATAAGCTGTTGCTAATACAAGCTTTTGTATTTACAATAACTAGCTTTACAAAGAAACTACTCTTTTCCTAAGAAAGATTGTGAACTCTTTCTTTAGCTGCTAAAATTCTGGAAGTATTTATGAATGCAGTGCTGAGTTCCATACGCTAGTGAATAATAACCAGTGGACAATTGATACCGGGCAATTTTTTTACCTGTACTGATTCTAAGGATGCCACCACTTTTAGAAAGGATCAATTATAATTTCCACAGCTGCCAATAGAATTATCTTAACATTATTTTCCATCATCTGTGTAACGTATTATGAGGAAAAATGTCGAGCTTGCATCTTGCTGTATTAGGTAGGGACTACAAAAGTAAAGAATTACCACCAGAAGTTGAAAATATTGTCATAAGAGTAACCAGTGCTGTGTTCTTTAAAGTTGCTGAATTTTCAGTCCTTCCAAATTTTAGATGCCTTTGCAGAAAGACAACCCCACCATACATCGATCTCTAGTCCAACAATTTACGTTCTGGAGAACCATATCATTTCAACTTTTGTGTTAATATAAGAGAAGCTTTTCTGAACCTCCAGAAGAACTTCACTTTCCAAAAGTGGACCTTTGATCATCATTCATAAGCTCTGGATTTTCAGAAGTTGGCTCAGTAAGCTCTGAGGCTGCTTGTATGGCTCATGAAGCACGCTGAAAATAGCCAAGTGTTTGCTAGAGATAGCCAACTTTTCTTCCTACAGTGCAGTCATGTTAAGTAATGAAACACTTATTTGCATTTTTACTCAATAAAATCCCATATAAATATAGGTGCTGATCATGTAACATTATTTATGGATAACAGCTGTCATACTTCCCAGCTGTTTCCTTGTTGCCTGCTATAACATATGTTAATTTAAACTCTCACCAAATGTCATGGTTTGTTTGTAGTGTTTCAGCTGCAGCTTGGCAATTTTTTTCTTTAGGTTTCCATTGGCTCTGGAAATGGTTACATAGGCAGCCCATAACAACATAAACAAGTATTGTGTAGCTGCTGAGCTGTTCATTTACTTGGAGTGAGAATTTGTTGGAAGAAACTAAAAATGGAGATGAACCATGTTACTTACCTTCATTTTCTGAGGTATTTTGGATGTTGTCAGTAAATAAACTGCAGGGGACACTGGAGTCAAAGGAATTTTTTAAGGAAAAATGCATCATGCAAAACATGTATTATTTCCTCACCAATCATAAATTAAAATAAGTTAAACTTGCATTACTACATAAATCATATTCCAAACAGGAACTCATGAGATTCTCACTTTGTAAAGGCAGTGTCAAAAATATTGACATAAAGGAGCAGGACTAGGTCTCGTGTGACCTCACCAGCAGTGAAAGGTTTTCATGCAAGACAAAGAGAAGAAAAAACAGTGAAAACTAAGTATCACGGTCTGTGCACAATTTTCCTGCGCCACAGGAAAACAAACAAACATATATGTAGTGATGAATCATCTAAATTAGAAAACTGAAGGTAGAAGACGGAGAAAATAAAAGAGAAAGACTGACAGGAATAGTCAGACATTGACTTTCTTTCTCATGGGAAACTTAGGATCAGAATGAATCCCATTCACAGGATGAAGACAAAGACTGATGCCAGTGGAAGGCTTGGATTTACCATACGGGAGCCTGTGCCATTTCTGCTCTGCTTCCTGCCCCTTCCACAGTGGGATATTCACATTTTGTGGAGACAAGCAAATGGCAAAAACACCTCCAGCTTTCTCTTCCTCTGTGCTGCCACCCATTCTCAGAGATGATATGTAAATTGCACTAAAGGTCAGTCCTGGCAGACAGAACAACATTTATTTGCTTCTCAGAGCAGGATAAGGATCAATACCAAGAAATGGAACTTATACTTGTGTAAGCGTACAAACGATAAGATGATGCTAGCAAGCACAATACAAATATTGATCAATTTAAATATGTGAGTAAATGGAAGGGAAAAAAACATCATCTGTGGTGACAAACTGACAAAGAGGCTGGCATCGAACAAAATAAATATCAAGATAGAAAATCATTCTTTTCCTTACTATTCATTTTTTCTTAAGCTCACAGTGCATGACCTCACAGCCTTTTCATCCTGCTTTCAAATCACATTTTAAACTTCCCACAGAAAAATCTCTCTGTACATGTGAAGTGATGATTTAGCGAATAATGTTTTAGGTGATCATGATGTAGCAGCTCTGTAGTACAGCAGAGAAACAGAAATCCTGTGCCAATCTTATGTCAATCATACCAGAATTGACAAATTTTCTTTAACAAACAAGGAAATTGAAGGTAGTTATTGTCTGTTGTTGGAAATTGTGTCCCAACCGTCACAAGAATGTGCTGAGTTACAATTTGCAGCAGCTTGGCATTATGCGTTGTAGTCCATACATTTAGAAAGGAGAAAGATGCTGTAGGTAGAAAAAGTTTCATTTCAGCAGGGACATAACTTGGTGCCTTTGACATGGTCTCACAAATCTGCCTGTGAGACAAGCTTTGACAAACAGCATAGACCCATGCTATGCTCAGGGTCCAAACTGAAGCGTCCCAACTCTCTGATTTCACACTGAGACATTTCTCTAGTCATTAAAATATTCAACTTATCAAAATTTAATTTCAGATAAAATTTTATCTTTCCTATTGAAAGATTGTTTGCCCTGAATAATTCAACGCACACCAGTAAAAAGAGCAGCATACCTCCTTTCCACCTCCCAGAGCCCAGACACAGCACCTATATGAGCAACGCACCCAGTAAGGTTAGGGAGGCAGAATGAACTTCAGAGTCACTCAGAAACACAAAATTGTTGGGGTCAGAAGGGACCTCTGAATATCATCTAGTCCAACCAACTGCTAAAGCAGGCCCTGTAGAGTATGTTGCAAAGGAAGGCATGAGCAAACAACTTCGTTTGTTATTAAATGCAAGACTGATGTAAGATTGTCACTAATTTGTGTTGTACTCAAACCAGAACAGGCAATAAAATGTCTCCCTGAAAGATTCAGTTTAGCAGCACATTATGACTATTCATCCCAATATTCTTTTGTGTTTTTTTTCTTTTAACACATGGTGTAGAACAGAGAGGTTTTGAGGATGAATTATGTAGCTCTCTGCAGAAAATGCTCTTTAAAATCTTCTTGGGGACACTGAACACATTTATTATCCTGGAAAAATTCAGATCCAGCATCTGTTGTCCTATGTGCTTTACTGCCTAATGACAAGTGTGCCTGTGGGATTTGTTTACAGCATGGCATTCTGGATTTTTGTTGTTGTTTATTTCACTCACTAAGGAAATAGGAGTTTGAAAAACATTAATATTTGAATGGAACAACCTATGAGTTTTTGACAACTTACTGATTAATTCAGGTGGTTTCCAAATTGCCCTACTTAAAGAATTGGAATATTACAAAAAGAATATGGGTGAGAGGAAAAAATGAACAAAGGTAAAATATATATGTGTGTGCATACACACATATACAGAAATATATATACATACACACATATATATGTATACACATATATACATGTACAGTGTAGTTAGACTGCTTTGGAACAGGAGCTCTGGCCCATTTCCTGAAGCAACTAATCTTTCTAGTTCTCATCTAGGAAAATATAAGAATAAATCCACAGAAGAAGTAGGTGGAATTGCTAATATCTGGAATTGATATGGTATGTACAAAGTAGAAAAATGTCTTTTCCTTGAAGCTCTAGAAAGTATCAAAGCTTCTTTTGAAAGTGGACAACTTGGCACAATAAAAAGCACCTGCACCAGCATGTACAGCATATACAACCAATAGCTCCATCTGGATTACCAAGCACACAAAGCACTTCAGATCACATCGTTGCAACTTGATGCTGGCAGGTTGCAGTTAAGTTTCCTGAAATAACATCTGTGACTGCTATTTGTGAAGGCTTCACTGGGGTTGCTGAAACATGGAAGGGGATAGTTTTTAGTGTAGGTATTTGCTAGCTTGTTGGTCTGCTTCAGAAGCTGGACTTGAAAGTTCTGTAATTTCTACTGGGCAATCAAGCTTGCTTCATTTATTTAAGAACTAGCAATACATGCTTTTCTTTTCCCTCTTCTATCCTCTCCCTGCCAAGAGGCAAGTAAGAAACCAACATCTCTGCCCCAGCTCTTGAACTGTGACAGGGTGAAGCCAGTTTCATCTTTCACTTGTTTTGTTTGGTCTGGTTTGTCTAAATCATACCAGACACTGTTCCGTAGTGGTTATATGAAGACTACCACTCTTATCCCAAAAAGAATATACATAAAAATCCAGGAAAACAAGCCAAAAATCCCCAGGGAAGGAAAACCTTCAGATCAGTGCAAATGAAGCCAGATTCTAGAAGGTAACCAGGGCCCTGACACACTCAGCAGCCTCTATGGTTAACTTCTTTTGCATGGCTGTAATGATTTTGGAGAAGATGACAAGATCCTGAAATCAAGCCGCTAAAAAATCCACAAAGGGAAAAGTTTTAAGAAGTTCTGTGGGCTACAGTTGCCAGGGAAACCACTTCACTGCAGCCATATGGCCAGAAAATCTATCATCTTTGTTCTCTAGAGAAAAATAGGTATTTTGGTGCAAACGAAAAAAAATCTCACAAAAATTCTGGACTAAAATATTCACACAAACCCTCTTAGTCACTAATGAGAGAAGAAAACTGACTTGCCAAGCTGAGCTACGGAAGCCTAGCAATATCTAAAATATTCATATAGTAGATGTGAGTTCTGCTTTTATGTTAGTACTTTGAAGCGAGAAACTTCCCCTGGTATCAGAACTACTACCACACGTGTAAACTCCAGAGACTGAAAGATGATCCCGGCACTGGGTTTAATTTTGGACTTGAGAGTACCTGTGGGCTCCCTGACCACATTTAAATAAAAAAAAAAAAAAGAAAAAAAGAAAAAGAAAAAGAAAAAAATGCACCACAACTAATTTTTCCTGTGCACTGACATAGAGGGACACAGAATCCCTCGCAGGTTGGCAAAAAGAGGTGATGAACCTGGTCAGATTAGTTCTTTGCTAATATGTTGTTTGACTGAACCTCCTTCATCTCAAAGGCTTTCCAAGCAGAACTATTTCCATCTCTGTCTGTGATGAGATGTTTGGAAGAACTATTTAATTTCCTAATACTAACAGCCAAGCCATTCATTGAAAAGTTTCTGAAAATAAAACTGGAAAGTGATGACAATACAAACAACTTAATTTTGCTCTGACCACAGCTAATCAACCCAATTTTTTCAGTAATAGATTGTCTGTATGTTCAGAATAGTTGCTTTCCTCTTACAGCAACATAGATATGTTAGTGATAAACCCTGTAGTTTCTGCACATTTGAAACAATGGCTATTTACCTGCTGCAAATGATATTCTATTGATATTCTCCAAAAAAAAAAAAAAAAAAAACAACAAAACACTATTCATATATATGCATAGTTATAGCTCACTATTAATCAGAGTGTCTACATCGACTTCAGTTATGTTACCAACACACAAAGCAAAAGTCCAAGGTGAGAACCAACACAGGGGGTGTCCCAGAATACCAGCTCTGTCTGCACCTTTGTTCTCTAGGCAGCAGTAAATGAATCCCTAATGTCGTCAGCACAAGGACTCCAATCTTAACTGCACCAGTGACAACATAGCGTGGACATCCCAGCTCCAACCAAGTATTTCTGGCGTTGAGTCACAGCCTTTAAAGAAAGTTATAGAAGATAAGTGGGTACCATGACATAGAGATTTTTTCTATTGACATCTGTAAGTTTTTGCGGGAATTGATATCAGTGCTCACAATAGAAAGCAAAACATATTTCCCTTTCTCTTACACTCAGGCTGGTATTTAATCTGAGGCAGACACCAGCCAGCTAATTGCAGCACGGGAGCCTCGAGCCACCCTGCAGTGAGGCTCTGTCAGTACACCTTAGGAGGGATGCTTGGAGCTGCAAACATCAATTCATGATGGTCTGCTATGCTCTGTGTGCAGGGAAGTGTTACTCTTCATCTACATTTTCAGACAAAAAAAAGGTGTCTTGAAATCAGATCTCTTCAAAAGGCAAAGAGCATATATTCAAACTGAGAATAGACTTTAGAATTAATGTGAATTTTTTTATCTTACTTACAACGACTCTTTTTTTTTCTAAATCATCTTTTTTAATATGTTTAAATGTTCCTGGAAAGCTCCCCTCTGGGATGTTTGCACATGGCCTTTGTCCCTGGAGCACAGCACTGCGTGGCAGCTCCCAGCCAGCACCAGGGTGCAGAGGCCAAGAGAGCATCCTGAGAGGTAGAACCCGGGTTCCCATGTCTCCTACCTTCCTCTCAAGGGTCTAAGTGACTGGACAGATTATTCAATATGGTAACATCAAGAATATTTTTCCTGGATCTTAACATTTCATCCGTGTAACTGAGAACATTTTAGAGGTTATGATTTTAAGTACCACATGGAAATATGTCCTGGATACACATCATCAGGAAGCTCCCTAGTTAAAGATTTTGCCAAGAAACAAAATAAATGAGTGAGTGCAAGGATCAGCCAAACAGCAGAGGCACCATCTTGCCCCTGAGTTTATTAATAACCAGTCTAAAATGTCACCACCATTCATTCAGCATTTGAGCCTCTTGCATTTCCAAAGAAGGCTTTCCTACTCACCCAGCCCAGCCTGCTTACCATGGCTTACCATTTTGTAACTGAAGCTATCAGTTTCCCAAGAGCGTGGCTGAGGAACTGACAGCCATGGCAGCTTTTACTGCCAAGCAAGATAGCAGATTAGCAAATTGTTGAAATGGCACAGGTACTGAGCTTGTTTTTGTTTGTTCAGACCTTTTCTGAAGCCTGCTGCCAGCCTACTGCTCTTATCGGTGGAGTGGTTTGGCAACTGTTTTGTACCTCTGGACATTTATTCTGGCTAATTTAGCAACAGATTTTGTGCTGCCTGGTGCTTTTGCAATAAGGTCCCAGTTGAGGCTTCCAACTGAGAGCAGTTTGCCCAAGTTCCTGAATCTCTGCTTTGCAATCCTAGCTTCTCGTTCCTTTTGATGAGCATGAAGAAGATTGCTCCTAGCGATACCTGAACCTAAAATGAACCGAAAACGCATTACAACTTTTCAGTTTGCCAGGCAGCAGAGGAGAAATTCACACCAATCCCAGCTCTCAGAACAGCTGTTGCGACAAGGTGATTTTGCTAAGGATTCTCAAAATAGAAGCCAAGGCAAGCACTCTCCCTGCAAGGGGTTCTGCTGTGTTTTGCAGTCTCCAGCTGGAATCTAATTGCAATTTAAACCAGCACACAGAAACCCCAGCATTTTCTGCTCTCAAAGTTTTTAAGGAATTGGAGAAAATTAAATTGTAAATCATAATAACCTGGTTTTTCATGGAATCAACATTTATTCTTTATCTGTTCAACTGAAAATGGCAATATGCTTGCTAAAATAGTAAGCAACCAAGGAGAGCAATACTTTATTTCATGTATTTCTTATGATGGTCTATTTTTCAGACAAAACAATAGATACTGAGCATATGTGAAAACTAACACACATTTTTCTACAGATACACATTATTTAAAACTACTTCTCATTTAAAATTCCGTAATTTCCTCTCTCTCAGCCAGTTATCCCAAGTTATATTCTGATAGCAAACATGACTGACACAATTGCATCCATGCTTGCTGTCTGGCTGCACTACACCCCTGAGGGTTTGAAGGTTGATGTTAAAGGTATTGTACCTATAAACTGATGTATGCAAACAATGTCAGCCTGTTTTCCACCTGTTTATTCATCTATTTTTAAACTTGAATCACATCCTTCTGTACTAACAGGCAATATGTGCTTGTTTCACTGCAGCTCTGCTCAGCGTTGAGAAAAGATGCCAGATTTCCTTCTTGATTATGTACTGTGAATTACCTTCTCAGCAAGACAGAAGCAAAACAATTCATTTTTCTTGTCCCAATCCCCCATACTAAACACAAAGTAAGAGCTACTGAAGGTAGGATAAGTCTGAGTTGGAGAGCTCTGTGCATCAGACTGCACCTCCAAAGCCCCTCTTTTTTTTTTTCTTTAAATCTTCCTTCAAATGGAAGATCAGATAATGCAACCTTGTCCTGTAAAGAAGCACCGATGCAACAGCATTTCTTGCTCTGTGTTTGTACTTCTCATTTCTTTGAATATGCATGTCTATCGGTACCTACAACAACTCATAAAATAATCACGAATCCATAACACATCAGTTATTGTAAAATCTGCTGCCCTTTCAAATATCCCAAGCCATTAAGGTCTATGGCTCTAGAACACAATCTATTCCTAATAAAGATTTCAAACATGGGTTAGTTTTTAAGTGTGTTCTTTTTTTAAAATGTGTCCTTATCTACAGAATGTACAACGCAATGTCAAATCTTCTGCTTCCTCCTCACTGAGGCATTTCTTCCTGGTGTGCATTAGGGAGCAGATCTGTCTAACATTCAGCCATCGCAGTAAACCATTCAAACCAGCAGGTCTCAGAAATGGTGACCATGGGACAGCAAAGGCCAACTTAACTTGCTTTAATAGGGAGAATCTGAAAGTTGGATTTGCAGAAAGGAAATGTCACTGCCGACCGCACTGGTGAGAGATTTAATTAATCTTGCTCACAGAGGTTGTCTTGGGACAGCTGGGGGAGCACACCACAGGCTGCACTAGCTTAAAAGATAATGGCTTTTTTAAGTGCATACTCTCTGACAGCATTCTATATCACGACGATGTGGTGTTTGGTCTTGAATCATTTTAACCGTGACAGTCTAAGTTTGAGCAATGAGACTGTTAAGAGATCTGCCCATCAAAATGAAGTATAAATTAGAAGAGAATGAAGGCCTCAGGTACACATTTGCATGTCCTTTGTGTAGAATTACGGACATGAGAAGCTGTTGAGATAGAAATGTCATTAGCTTAAGCTACCAAATTCATAATTCCTTTGAGTTCATTTCAGGCATTTTTTGTATTTTATTAAAATGAAGTTAACTGGAAGAAAATCAGGGATTGCAACATGCATCATTAGTGAGTACTCCATCTCTGTGCCATTCACTTAATCTGTGCTTCTCTGCTAAAATTATACTGGGACATACATATCATTTGTAATTGATACTGAAACATGAGAAAAGACATTAGTTTAAAATCTGTTTGCATTCTTCTCTACATAAATTAACCATTATAATCAAAACTTAGAACTTATGATGTTTTTCTGAATGCTCTAGACATAAGGATAAATTGAGATAAACAAAGGAGGAGTGAGGCAGCTCTTCAGCTACAGACCAGAAAAGGACAATTTTGCTTTGTAGCAGCTTGAGACATTCCAAAGAAGACAGCTGCCTTTAACTTTGCAATAAAATCAGAATGAGTACAGTATTTACAAGACAAAAACAAACAAACAAAAAAACCAAACCAACCACCCAAAAAAGCCATAATTTCTGAGCATTCTTACTGTAGGAAGGGATTTGCAAATACATGATATCAACAAACTGGGGATGTGTAAGATCCACCTGATGCCGTGAAAACCTCTTCATTCCAGTTTGCATTGAATTGATCTGGAATGGAGACAAGTACTCAACAGCTCCCATGCCAGTATCATGTACTTCAGTATCACACTCACTAAATTCGCTTTCTCACTCCTCTGCCTTTTGCAGGCAGAAATACCTAGGTGCATTTCACTGTGAGTCAGGTTTTGAAAATAGGTCTAAATGTCTCTCTATAAAAATGAAGAAGTGCCAGAAGTCTGGAAGACATTTTTGGTCCTGTGGAACAACCTCATTTTGACAAAATTTGCTGCAGGTAACCCGGCTCGTTTCAACAACTTTAAATATCTCAAACAAGTTGCGCACAAAAGGCTTATTTTGTCTGTGTGCCCTGAATAAATGTAAGACTTAAAGATATCTCAGCCACTTCTCTCACATAGCTAACAGAAAAAAACAACAACAATCAAGTCAATCTTCCTTTCTTTAATAAAAAGAAACATTTCATTCTGTGTGGGTTTTTTTTTGTTTCGTTTTGTTTTTGTGTGTGTGCGTGTTTTGTTGTTTGATTTCTTTGAGCACTGTATACATAAAGCACATGTCTTGATCCCGTTCCTATTATCATAATGGTGAAAAAACTTCTGAGTCACAGCATCAGCTCTCTGGAACAGGGAAGCATCCACTTTATGTTTACAGCACCACCTGTAAATCTCCTGTCGAACAAGCAACAAACACCAAAATGCAGAGAAGTGAGAGTAGCAAATTTTGTTAACCATGAGCACTATACAGACAGCTTACAGTCAGTAGAGGACTAGCCTACTTCTGCGCTCTGACTTTCCATTTGGTTATGACATATTCTCCATTGCAGTAGATCACAACCTTTTGCTCTCTTCATGTTCTAGCAAGTGCTCAACTCATTTATATTATTGGTTTAATATCATATTGTGTCAATGGTAATAGCTTAATCAATCTGTACCTTTTCTTGACTGGTCACACTAACTCTCATTCAAATGAATTCTAGGAGTTTTAATTAAAGATCAGTTTTTAATGAAGTTTATTTTTAGACTTCCATTTTTATATCCGCTGTAGAATTCTTGAAATTGACTTTCCAAAAGCACCAGTGAAAACAGAAACCAGCAAAAAAAACAATCATGGTGGAATTAGGAATGCGATGAAACGTATCTCATAAGCTATTTCCCAGTCAGCCAGGACTGTTGACTCACTGTGTAGATTCAAGAGAGAAGCAAACACAGTGGCAAGGCACTGTCAAGACCCTGTATTTGTATTTGATCCTGAGGATCAGGTAGAAGCCACAGCAGGGTTAGTTCCTCCACACAGAACTCTAAAAAAAGTGTGATGGACGGCTCCTGAGCCCTGGTTCCTCATCTCTGCACTAAGCACACAGAATCAAAGTGCTCAGAGCAAGCAGAGCTACGCTCAAGGTGCATGTGGGTCAGACAGCAGCTGGCCAGAACCCAGCTTGACTCTGTGCCTCTTCTGGAGAGGAAAGCCTCTTACATCTTTCTTTTAATCAACATATTGCTGTCACTTGTACTTCAAGATTTAGGATTACAGTTAATTCAAGCTAACTTGGAGTCTGGGAATGAGAATGCAACTAAGACATGATGGAGCTTACTATGACAGGTGCAGCAAAGATTACGGGTTCTCTGTGCTGTAATTACAGAAAAAACATACAAAATAGAGCTGGTAAGGGCCTCCGAAGCCACACGGTCTGTTCCTCTGCCTCAAGGCAGCAACACTGAGCCAGACAACCCCTGACAGGCATTAGTATAACAGATTTTAAGGGCTTTCCTCAAAGTTTTCTGAACTGATATGTATTCAAATTACTATTCTCCAAGCTTTCAAATGGATAGCTTTCCCCAAATCTGTCAAATTTTGGCATATTAACTCTTGTCCAATATAGACTGACATGAAGACAGTATGTCACCTCTGTGTGTTCAGTAAGCCCTCACACATTTTGAAAACTGCCTCTTTTTCCTTTCTCCTTTTAGCTAGTCTTACCTTATAGGAGAACCTTGCAGACCATCAGAACAATCAATAATCCTGTCAAAAAGCAGCTGTGCTATCAAAAATCCCACTTATTCCACCTTCACTAAGCTAATGGAGCTCCTGTGATGCTATGTTTTGGTTCTAGGAGACAAACATCGTTTATAGTTGCTGCTAAGCAGTACTGCATAGAGCCAAGGCCATTCACAGAAAAGGGCACAAGGAGCTGAGAGGGAACAGACTTTAATCAGACAAAGAGATATTCCATAACATACAACTTCATGTGGGCAGAGTTTAAAAGGGGTGGGAGTTCATCTTGTCATAATTGTAATCCTTTTCCTTTTCTCTGTCTTAGTGAATAGTTTTTATCTCAACTCATGAGTTCTATTTTTTTTAATTATTTTAAATTCTCCCCCCATTCCACTGGAAAGGGGGGGAATGGCTGCGTGGTGCTGAGCCATCGCTGGGTTATCCCCACATTCACCAAAGCAGCGTATATCTTCTCACATGACAGCTCATGTCATGACATTTCATAAACATTGCATTTGGCAATCAAAGGTAATACGCAGCTGATTAAAATCTAAAACACAAAAAAAACTGTTCCGATAGATGCAACACCAGTAAACCCCAGTGCTTTCTTCTACACTAAATGTGCCCCTCAAGTGCAAAAGTCAGGCTGGACAGCATGCAGGAGGTTTGCCTTAATTTCTGAAAGTAATGCCACAGATCTGGTTGCCAGTATGAGCATTTAATTCACACTGCCTCTTTCAGAGGTTGAAATAGAACACGCTGCAGCTGAAGGCCATTTCCTAGTCAGTGTCAAACACAGTTTGCTGTCTATGTGCATGGGGATAACGAGGTTGGTTCCCATCACTTTGTGTTGCCCAGGATCCGTCATTTTAATGTGATGGAGCATGACACACATCAAGTGAAAAAGGTGCTTTGAAACACTGAACTAGACATTCTGAGATGCCCGTAGTAAAAAATGCACATCTAAGATCTCTAACAGCAAGCATTAGCGTTCCTCTTATAAATGCTCTTCAGAGAAGCTGGAACCTTTGGAGCTCATGGGAACGGTGCCTGAGCTCAGAAGCTGCCCAAGGGAGGCATGAGCACAGCGTCTGTTCAGTCACAAGGTTTTTCACCTGTTCTCTCAAGATGCTGTTAACTGATAGATCACAAACCATTTTACCCTGATGGACACATATCCTTGTACATGGAACTTTCCCAGAAGCATTGTCTGTGGCAAGATTTTATTATGATAATTGCAAAGTTACATTAGACTGTGTGGAGTCTGTGTAGCAATGTTAAATTAAATTTCTCATTGGCTTCAAGGCTTGCTATCTGTAATTAGTGACTTCTGTTCTTTATTACACTGATCAGTAGTGCAGCGCTATTCATCACCGCAGTCTTAGTTAATTATCTTTGCTAATGATTTTCACTGTGAAAATAATCTACAGTTCCCATTTGTAACGATTGCTTTGCGTTAAGATTATTTGCTGGTAAGGCACCACAGCGAGCTGACAAGCTGTGGGTAGGGAGTAACTTATCCCGTAAGATGGAAGCTTTGTTGGTGCAGTCAAGAGTGAGAAAAAGCATTATAATTTCACAATTTGGCAGTGAGTTCGTGACTACTCTGCCAGAGGCATGAGAGGGTGGGAGTGCCCTGTGGGATGGGAATGTGGAGGGGAGCTCGGCTGGAGAGGCAGTAACAGCAAAAGGAAGAATTTCAGCACTGTGGCAGGCTGAAGCGAGCCCTGCTAAAGACCGCTGCTTGTCTAACGGCAGCCAAAAGGGGCACTTAAAGCTAAACAGCCACAGCTGCCTGTGGTGGAAAGACAGCACACATTCTGAACTTGAAAGCAAAGGAGCTCGCTTAGTGCCAAGTGGATTTTGTCTTGCAGATGGGAGGTTTTGGCACGGATACTGTTTGGTGAGAGCAGGCACAGGAAAAGGACCAGTGGGGAAAGCCCCACATTTCTGATGTAGATCAAGGAGATAGAGAGTGCGTGGAAGAAAGGAGAAGTCATCTATCAGAGTCAAACAAGTTCTTTTTAATGATTGATTTTGATCGCCTGAAATTCTTAATAGCTTTAAAAACCCAAGGATGAAATTTCCCCTGCAACGAAAATACCAGACTGTGAAATTAAACAGCAGCAACCTGCCGCCTGCCTTCTGTGCTCAGTATTTGCTCTGCACCTGGATACAAGCACACCCACACAGTAATTTACACAAGCCCTTCCCACAAGTAAATTAATGTAGTAAGGGAAGAGGTGAAAGGACTGCACAGCTGATGCTATTTGTCTCTGAAAGACTTTACAGGAGATATGAAGTCAATGTTATTACATGGACTATCAGAAGCTATACATATTTTGCCAGATAAAACAATGAAGGAATCTGCTGATGGGGGAAGAGAACAAAGATCGGTGACAGATGCTTTACAGAAGGAAGGTGTCTCTTGTGACTTCACTCAGAAAATGCAAAACCAGCTGTGAAAACACACAGGTAAGAGCAAGAACAGCCCTGACACTGGAGCAGAACAGCTGCAGCCCCACAGCTTCCATCAGACATAGCTCCTGACACAGTGCTCTGCTCAGGTAGTGCTGGCTGCAGGCAGCAGAGTGGGGCAGCACAGACAAGGATCCTATGGACTGTAACCTTTGTACCTAGCAGAAATCTCTAGGGCAGGAGCTCTCAGCTTCAAGCAGAGGAAAAGCCATTTCCCGAAGCAATGGAGTTAAGCAGGATGCAAAACACAAAAGCATGCTTTAGAGTTAGAAGCTCCCAGAGAAAGCAATGTTTGCTAAACATCAACCTTAAGCACCTTTAAACCAACCTTTTAAAGTTAGGTTTGCTCTGGTACTCTTTCTTTGTCTCTTCTGAGTCTTAATACGTACATTCATTTGTTTTGGTCTCCCATAAAAGCTGCTTTCATTCACAACATGTCACAAGTAACATACAAACTACAGAGAACAAACTCCTACCATTCTGTGAAGTGCCACAGCCAGATCAGCCCTAGACAAAAAATCATAGTTCACAGAGGAAGCAAGAAAGCTGCACTGTTGATGACTTTTTGCTAGCACAAATCATGGAGTGTCTGCAATTCACCTTTTCCTTTATCATATAGCACACTATAGGAAATCCTGCTCACGATCACCACTGTCACTGCACAGAGGGCTGGGTACCCATGTATGCAGCAGCCTTGCCTGGGCAAGGGGTTGGGAACATCCCTTTCCTTCAGGGACTTCAGCAGGGAGACTGCTTGATGCTCCTCCACAGGTTACAGTCTGAAACAGGTAATTATTTTTTCATCCTAAATCTGCCCAGGGCCCAAACCAGCAGTTTGGCTCAGGTGCTTGATTTTCCCCTTTGAAAACTACTCCAAAACAAATATGTTTATAGTTCTATATGTTTTCTCTGTTCAATTCCTGGGAGTCAAATGAAGTGTGATGTTGATTTCAATCTGCTTTGCATAAAATACACAAAACAGACCTTTGCATTTCCAACCCTGAAAATAGCACTGAGTGAAAACTGTTTTGCAGCAGAGGCTCGGGGACTACATCTCCCTGGTAACTGGTTTATTGTGTCTTTCTGATGGCAGCAAGCTGTCAAGCTTCATTCTCCCTCCTGTGCCAGAGAGGAGCTGCAGTGTTTCCTCTCCCTCGCTGAGAGCTCAAGGCTGTGCAAACCCAGCAGTATCTGCTCAGGAGTCCCTCGGATGGATTAATTTCTGCTTTCTCGTTAAGAATGCTGCGCCACACAAACAATGGCTGATTCACAGGAGATCCACTATAACTCAGCCCTTCAGGATGGATAGTGGGTTTACACATTCTTTTAATAATACCAGACTGGCAGGAGGTGTTAGTTCACATTAGCCCTTGGTGTATACAAGTGGTAGTCATGTCTCAAGCTCCATCCTAAAGTTACCTGCTTTTTTCTGCCTCCCACAAGCACTCCTGGAAGATCCTCTACAGCTTCCATGAACTTGCAAAATCTCAGCAAACTCCCATGCTTACCTGTATCATCTTCCTCATTTTTATGTCCCCCTTGTCAGATAATTTGCAACTGAACATCACCCTCTCTGCCAGCCTTCTGGTAACTTGTCATTAAGTTTAACTTAAACTTAGACTTTCTGCTGGTGCAGTAAGTGGTCTCTAAAATAACCCTAAAAGACATGAACAACTCCCTATGTGGTGTGGCTTACACAGTGCTGATGAATAATTTTTAAATGTTTATAACTCAGGAACGCATTTTAGAGGACCTGCAAGCAGAGCAGGTGGCTTGCAGAGTGGGAAAGAGAGCTCTGATAGTCTTAACTGTAACTCCTCCTCCTGAATTTCATTCATGACTTAAGCATCAATATTTTCCACACATTTCTTTTGTGGGGTGGGTTGACAGGTAACCTAGCTTGCTTCCCTTTGGAGACAAAGGAGGGAGGAGGCAGCTGGTAGAAAACATCCGAAATTTTCTGTCTCTTGAGGTTTGCTGGGAATAAGTTTAACTTATTGTTCCGAGAGTCAAACAATTTTTTTTATTATTATTCTGTAGAACATAGCATGAAAAAGCTTTGAATAAGGAAGCTAGGAATTATACTCTACAACTGTTTCGTCTTACATTACTCTCTAAGGTTGGCCAGCCTTTTTAAAGACCCTTCCCAAATATGTTAAGCTGCAACATCAAGAAGCATTAAATACAGCTCAAAAATCCACCTAATAATATTCAAGTAGCACAAATAAAGTTAAATTACAATAGCTAGTCCTATATCTTTGATTCTACTGGATTATAGTTGGACCCATGCAGCTGAGCAGTTGTTTGAATCTTAGTATAATTTCTAATGTTTCTCCTCCCTTATTTCTCAAAATGAAGAATTGCCTCCTAGTCCTAGGGCCAGAAGTACAGAAGGAAGAATTATAGATTTCAGGAAGGCTTAAACTTAGCATGAATACCCTTATCATTAATGATCCTTTTTGTCTCATTTCTCATTGTCAAAAACCATGGAGCATAGTTAAACTGCCCTAGTTCCACTGAAAAAACAGTGTAGCACTTCCAAATAGTCATCAAGGTATAATTTGATGGCTATGCTCCTTGAACCCTTTTTAATGAGAAAAATTATGACAACTTTACTAATTTTGTCTGTTTTGTTACTTATTTTGGATTTAATTAATGAAGAATTTAACTACTATCCTAATATTACACAAAACTAGCATACCTGCCAAAGAGCTCACAAGTTGCCAAAAGATATGAAGGGAAAAAAAGTGCTTAAAACGTTCCCGTTATTTACAGCTTACTTATTTATCAATAAATGGCAGCTGTGTATAAATACTTTAGATGTGAGCATTTCCAAAGACAACTGGTGGCTTCCATTACCGATAAGTGAAATGAAAGGGATTCTCTGTGAGATAGCCAAGATAAATTGGTCAAGAAAGTTATTAGCTTTCCCTCTCCTAGTAAGTCATGGAATGAGGCTGCCATTGACAATATAGCAGATGAAAACCTATGAAAGGTGACAAGGTGGAAAAAACAGCAAGCAGGCAGCAGACAATCTATTTACCGCAGGGGGTCTAGTGACTGCAGCAGTGTCACACATCAAATCACTGAATACAGTCAGCATCCACCTACCTGCAGGGAGATGATAACCTTCTTCCCCTCCACCCCCCTTTCCTCTCCTCATCTTTTAAGGTGAAGAATTAAGAGCTGAATCTAGCATTCGGGGTTAAAAAAGAACAAGAGAACTAATTTCATAATTAAGCAGAACCAAGGCGACTAATTGATTTCTCTTTGGTCACCACACTCCACTTTGAAGCATTTTATCAAGGCTCCGAGATGGAAGGTCAACCGAGGGGGACTGATTCTGGCAGGGCTCACCCTCTGCCCACAGGGGCCTCATAGCCCTCAGCTCACGGGTTGCTCCTGATGCAGGAGCCCAACTGTCTCTGTTTTCTCTTCTGAAATACACAGGAAGGGTATTGCTAGTAAAATGGGAAACTGAGCTGTGAGAAAATCCAGGTGGAAAGCAAAAAAAGTCAAAATACTTTACTAAGGGTACCTGCCAACAGGATGAACTCTGCCTGAGAAGGTTTAGGTACTCGAACATTTTGGCCAGGAAACATTGTTAATTTACACAAAATGAAGTGGCATTTCAAATACCCAGCTTCAAAGGGGCAGCAACTTTGTGGAAAGGAGTAAAAAAGTCTCCTCCCACAACTAAACTCTCACAAGCTGGAATGTGAACAAACTTCTGTACATGAAAAAGCCCACTTGAAGCGCCTAGCTGGCTTCCAGCTCTGCTGCTGCAAGCCCGCACAACTCTGCTGAAGTAAGAGCAGTGCTGACAGCTCCCACCAGCTGGAGAGCCATCCCAGGTGTTCTCACCATGGGAAGAGCACAGCGTCCCACACTTTAAATAGATTACCCTCTGCAGAATTTCATTGCACTCAAGCAGTTCTGCATCACATCATGTCTCTCTGAATCTGAGCTGGTGCTGGCAATTATTTTCCCCATCTTCTTCTGATACCATAAACTCCCAATTACAGCCTCATTGCAAGACTGGCTGCTGAGCGAGGAAAGCTTTATTCAGACTACAAAAGTATACTTATTTGAGGAAAGATGTTGTGAGTTAAATCACCAAGCCTAGAGCACGCTGGTATAGTGAACATTTTAATAAAGCAGTCAAGATTTTAGAGAGTAACCCTCATTCAGAGTTTCCTGTTCATAAGGAGGTTTGGGATTTTTTTTTGTTGTTGTTGTTTATTTTATTTCCCCTGCATCCTCTCATGAAGAAGGGCTGACAAAGGACTGAGCTCCTACAACGGCCAAGCCACCTGTGAGTAAATGTCTGTGTGCAAGGGGAGCTGGGGGGCAACACATATGGCAGTGCCCAGCAGCTTTCTCAGATGGCATAAAAACAGCAGATTAGAGCTTGCTTTTATTTTGTGCCACCTTCTTTCTTCTTGAATGTTACCTTCAGCCTTTGAAAGGTTTTAGATAAGCATTTACTGGGGGGTGTAATTCTTGTTACTAAAAGTGGTTTAAACGTGTGGAGAAAAAAAGTCTTTGTAGCGATAAGGTAATAGCGTATTTGAAGTTACATTACAAATTATTAGCAGCCCATTAGTTATTTTCTCTTCAGAAAACCTCCAGTGTGAAATCCTTAAGACATTAATCCTTATTATTGTTACATACATTACACACATACAAGGGCTCTGCTTTACTAAATCGTATTGTTATAATTCCTGCTATGCTTGTACCAGATCAGCTGAATTTTGTCCTGCCAGGTCACCTTCCTTTGTTCTGAATTAGTATCTAATAGGAAGTAATGTAGACAGACTAGCACATTGTCATAATAAATTGGTATTTAATAGTATATGGATTGGTGCTAGGATTTCATATCCATCTTCTGTCAGCTGTAGCAGAGTTCTGAAACAGAAGCAGTGTTTCTGTGTCCTAAAAACAACAACAAAGATCCTCAAAACTTGAAAGGGAAATATCTACATACTAATTGAGTTAAAAATTAGTATCCCTCAGATCCTTTCTTCTCCTGTGAGAAAGTCTCATTGTTGGGGCAGTAAGATAGGAGCTGCCACTGCAGCAAGAGGGCTCCGAAGGGAGCAGTAGGACAGCTGTGCCGACAGATCAGCACTGTTGCATGGCATACAGGGGTGTGTGCTTTTGTCTTAGGCAGCTGAATAAATCTCTCCAGCTTTCCCAGTTCAGTGAGTAAACTTCTTTTGAAGTTTAACGGAAGTCTGTCTCATCATTAGATGTGATCATTAGATGCAACAGTGATGGGCCCAAATTAATTTAAAGCTCGTGATAGAACTACGCAATCATTCCTACCTCAGTCTTTGATAAAGAGAAAGAGATGCCTGTCAAATATTACTGTGTGGAAACAAATTTCTTAGAGTTTTTTGGAATTTTTCTTAGACAAATGAAGTGCTAAGTGACTGAGTAGTGAAGTATTTTCCTGTGCAATATTTTCCAAATGCACTTTACTAATAACAAGTATCTGAGTCATATTTTTACTGTGTTTCTCTGAAGCTATTGGTTATAAAGTCATTAAACTTCACATCAGTGATTAGGATATGCAGAACATACTGAACCAGATTTCTTGCTAGGGAGAAGCTCTTACAGCTTCTGCAAAGATAACCAAACCTTTCTGGGTGACCCACAGCTGCTTTTAGCTGAAGGGCTTGTAAATGCAACAGACGTTTAAAAGATTGTTTAAATAGTTTGAGCATGGCTTCAGAACAACAAAGTCCTTTATGTATATTGAAATTCATTGACTTACACAATTCAAATTACAGTTAGAAAATTCAATCCTTTCTACAATACTTGTGCCGTTTGATTGTTGTTTTTTGTTTTTGTTTTACTAAGACTACATAACATAGAAGAGAAAGCGTGGAAGAGGAAGCCAAATAATTCCCCTCACACAGTAAAACTGGAAGTAATAACACAGTTTATGAGACATTATCATAGTCTGGTTAGCAGGTTTCTCTGCTCTTCTAGAAGCTTTGCACCTCCTCAGTAGATAAATAAAATGACAAATTCATTCAGCTGAATTAATCAGGCTGACACTGCCAGGAACATCAAACATCTCTTGTAATGAAGTCCTACCAAGAATTCAGAAGAGAAGCCGCAGTAAGAAAAACACGGATGTGTCTGGCTAACAAAGTATTTCAGTAATTCTAATATAGATACTTCAAGTGACGGAGACGTTTACATATCAACATTTAGGAAATGGTATAAAATGATCTAGGCTTTCAGAGATTAAAGAAAAACAAATGCAAGAGTTAAAAAAACAAAAAACAAAACAGGAGGACAACATGTGAGTGCTCCTACATGTCACCTAACAAAAGTGCATTGGTGTGATTTGTATGGATAACACATGTACTACCTGCTTTAAGACAAGAGCCACACTTCTGAGAACCTAGAAAGAAATCTAAGGGCTCTACCAGTAAAGATACCAATGCACTGCAGGCTGTTTGAGAGCAAACTAGCCCCCCTTGGACTCGTTGCTGGATACAGTGCAACTACTTGTGGATGTAATAAAAGTTAACTTCACTCAAAGCACTAGTTTTGTTTTAGTTTCCTTTCTTTTATAACGACTAGAATAACACAGTGAGGATGTTTGGAAGAGCACATTGCTCCCTTCTGCTTGTTCTTTAGCCAAAAACCTCTTCTTCTTCACACCTAAACAATCTTCAAACTTTGTGTTTTGGATCAGAGGAGACATGAGCTTCTGTACAACTTCAGCTTTTTTTTCCTCTGCCCTTGAACATTTAAGAAGCCTCCAGATTAATTGGGGTTTAAGTGTCTAAGCATTTTGAGAATTTAGGAGCATATTTTCAAAGCTGCTTAGACCCAGCAACAGAAATAATCTATGTGGTAATTGAACACAACACAATGAGATTTTTATCAGCATGCCATGCAAAAAGGAACAGGCCTCTTGGGTATTTGTCTGAAGTGCCAGCACTGATTTGGTGCAGGTCACTTCACAGGGGCTTTGACGCTGTGCTCATTTGTTGTTACCCAACTCTTCTAAGTCCACAGCAGCTTGTTGCGTGGCACAGGGTTGTCACTATCCTGCATCTGCTCTGGGGCAGCAGCAAGATTTCACTTCTAGTTCCTTCCTTCACTGAAGTCAGACACCTGTATTTTAAAATAACATTTTCTCCGCTCCCTTTGAAAGCACAACATAAACCAAGATACATAAACATCAGGTCCTGTTACACTAATATTATCTATCACAGATTTTTTTAAAGTTACGCAGGTGGCAAGAACTGTGTATAGCTCTATTTACACCATTTTCCTTGCACGTGTTCTCCATCATAATACACCTTTAACACTGAAAAATTAAAAAAAAAATAAAAATAATTAAAAAAAAGCTCTGTTCAGCAGTACCCCACACAGTATGTTCCCACACTTATTAGCAAGAGCTATGGAGCCCCCATGGGGCTGTGCCAGCCAAGAGAACTGTGCACAGAGACATTCTATGCTGCTGTAGGACAGGAGCAGCTAGCGGCCAATGCTCTGTAGTAAAGTCTGCAAAACCCACCCACTGATACTAAACCCTCCAGGGCCACAGAAATGGGGAGGGTGCAGGTGTATGTGCAACCCAGTGCAGTGGTTTTGGAGGAAGCTGTTCCCGCTGTTGTTAGAGGCAGAGTTCAGTGCAACTGCTACACCAAAACAGCTGTAGTGCATATGGCTTCAGTGCAAATATCTAACCATCACTTAAAATAGCAAAGGTTGGATTTACTCCTCAGTCAGCAAAGGTTGTAGATGAAAAAAAAACAGCATCAGTACTCTAAGTCACCTAAGTCACAATTATCTCCTCAGCATCAATATTAGATCAATACAGTTTGGAAATACAAACAGTAAATATCTCAAGTCACTCAAACCTACCAAGAGCAACAAGAGAGACCCCGTTCCTGTGGGCCAAGAAGCAGCAACACACTGACTCCATGTTAAGCACTTTCTACCAGCTGTGTTCCTTCAGCAATTCATGATGTAACCCATTCTGAAGTAGGTGATGCTGAAAAATATTCTATTCACAGACTGAAAATATCTTCATGTTCAATAAGCTCAGCATGATTATAAAAATATTCATGTTTTTCCATCCATTAGAAATTATATTAGATACTTAGTCATCAGATATCTGACTCTTACTCTCATAGTAGACCAACAGTATGCTTTGCTTCCTGAGCAGCTGCAAGACTTGAGTTCAGAGAGCAAATAAAACCGCTGCAGGAATCAACAGCTCTGGAGGAGATGTATAGCCATGCTAGCTCCAGGCAAAGGTTGTGTTTACCAGCACCAGGCAGGTGCCAGATCTACTCCTGTAGATACAGATCTGCAGAAAAGAAACCCACTGGTCCTAAATATTGCAAAATAGTCCTCTATTTAGGTCTTATCACTTCCTCATTCTGAAACCACAGAATCAGCATTGTTCAAGCTGAATTAGATGAGCTCTTAAGGTCCCTTTCAACTTCTCTGCAATGAACAGGGACCTACAGCTAGATCAGACAGCTCACACACAAGTAATCCATTTTATCCCCCCTTAACAGTCAGGGCTATCGTGGGTTGCCAGGATAGCAGCGGCTGAGATGAGCTTTCTCTCTCAGAGGTGCAGATATACAAAGCAAAATATCTTTATGCCCCACAGGGTGGTCAGCATTCCCTGTTCTACAAGAGAAGGGTGTGCTGCTCTAGCCTTCAGCAGCACAGAGCATCGGCTCCACCCACAAGAGCGGACACAGGCAGGGTGGGATCAGACAAAGCAGATGGCAAATTACAACGGAACACACCACGCTTCCCAAATGAAACTTCTAGGTGTCCCCAAAAGCCAGCGTGCTGTACATGAACAGGGTCAACGCAGCACAACCTGGCCCCTTCCAAAAGTGAACACGTTTCTGTATCATTGTGTGATTTATGTATTTTCACACACAGCTGCATCGTCTCTATAAAAATGCCTCATAGCCTACCTCTAGCACGCTTCCATGTACGTTCACCTGGTGATGCGTCCTTGCACTCCTGTTTCCTTTTGTCTAACATTGATTTCTTAAATTGCTATGACAAAGAACTCAGCAGCCTGTGAGAGATCCACCCCCTGTATTGTTATCCACACATTTTCTTCCATGTATTTCTAACAGGGTGATGTGTTTATTACAATCTTTCTCATTACTATATATTGTTGCCTGAGTGACTGTGCTGCTTCCTTCTGTTAAAAATTTACGAACACAGCAGTAACATTAGTAACCCTTACCCTGCTAGATAAATTGGAGTAAGAAATATCACATAAGATGTGGTCTTTCTACACAATGAAGAATCTCATCTTGTTCAGCAAATATAATTCATGTAGATATTAGAAATATAATACAGCTGTTTATACAAAATATATACATGGCATGTAATTTATTTCACCAAATTTTATGTATTTAGTCATATTTAAATTTAGGTTTCAAAATGCATGACATTTTTTTATCATTGTACATTGGATCACTGCCACTTCTAACATTAAAATTTAACTTAGTGAAGGGATGGGGCTATCTCTCAAATGTATTATGATATGCTTTTCTGCGATCTTCTGAAGACCTAGCAAATATTACTTCACTACAAGCAACAGATAACAGATATAAAATCCTTACTGGCATGTAGAAAACTTGTGTCAAGGTTCAGTTTGCAGAACATGCTTTTAGCCCAAGATTCGCAGAGCACAACAACAATACTCAGCTGACTTGCAAATGGGTTATGCTGGAAGCATGACTTGCACCACTGCATTACTGTAATGGGATCAAAATTCTATTGCTGTAAGAAAAATCTTTTGCCACTTTAAAGGGATGAAAATATCATGATAAAGAACAAAAAACTCATTAGCATTTAGTAGTCCCTGCACCTGAAGGCTTTTGTGAAGATGAGGATAATCCTGCACCATTCTTGGATTGATAGAACGTTTTCCTTTTGAACTCTTTGTACTCCATTTTTACACCTTAGACTAATGTTTAGCAGTCTGACACATTGGGATTCATTCAGAGAAAGATTTTGATCCAGATTTTAAAAGCCTTCAAGTCTTGTTATGATGTATCTTTATAATTGTTCAGTTGCTTCCGATTTTTTCAGCACCCTTATGCCCTAAAACACATTTTTAATTTAGTTGTGTTCTTCACAAATAATTCAGAGATGTAAAATACCTGTGACTGCAAGCTAAAAAGCTTCAGAGAACAAATGCAGATGTGCAGAATTAATTAATAAAATAAATGCTGCTGACCTCAGCATAGAAATTATAGCAATTAGGAGAGTTCAAAAACTGCTGCCTCAAGTCAATGGGATTTTGATATTTCCCTCCTTAATATAGCAGGGGTGAGCAGCCCTGAAAAATAGCTTCAAGTAGTCCCTTTCTGATAGTCAAATGTAAGATACCAATAGGATTCAGCTGGAGTTTTAAACACCTGGTATATAAAAGCTGAAAGCGCCATTGTTTCTCACAGTTGTGTGAAGCAGACATTTTAAGTAAGGAATTGCAATATGAAGCAACTTCATACATGATGCTCTAGCATTTTCAAGCATTCATTTCCTTAACTCTGTAAACTGACAAAACGTTATCAGTGTTTGTGATTTTGCTGTTCAAGGAAGGCTAAGCCAAGCTTTGAAAGTGAAAGTTTTAGAAGCATGTCTACTAATAGAACTGTCAATACTTGTGTTTTGATAACGTATCAAGTACAATTTCCACAAACACCATTAGAGACGAGCATCTCTGTACAGAAAGACAGTCCACACTGAAGGACAAAAATCAACACTCAGTCTGATCCTACAAGAGCCTACAGAGCAGATTTGCAAGCTGGGAATACAAGAAGCTCTGTGGAAAGCTCTGTCTGGTTGTTGGTGACGTGACATCCAAACACATCTGGAGAGGGCCTTCTAAGGATGAGCAGCTCTGTCACTGCTTCAGGTGGTTTCTCCTTATGCAGGCTAGAGATGCATGACATCCAAACCAATGTGTATATATATGGGTAAATTATCTTCTCTATTGAATTTAACAACTGGCGGACCTGGGTTCTTCATCACATTAAATACTTCTATCAATTTAACCTTCTGAAGATTGTATTCTAGCTTAACTAGAAGTGATGAACCTCACACAGAAGTTGAAAGTTCTATGGCTTACATAAAGCAGAAAATCTATAGTAGCTGATATTAATAGTCCCTCCTGGCCTTAAATTCAGTGATATCTCTAAATTCACATAACAATGCTCATGTAACATGTATTCTAATATTAGGTTTGAGACTTCAGCCCCATGTGTATTTGGAAAGCTTTCCTCAGTACTCTTTAGTGGGCATGTCAGTCATTGTCATGCCCATGAAAAGGATATATACCAAGATGGTATTTAACAATACCATGGCACAGAGTCCTGTGCTTGGTGAGCAGATGAAATAACACCTAATTCCAAGTACAGATGTCCCCATAAACTCTCAACATCAGGAGTTATTCCGAGAACAGTTTTATACGCTATTTGTTGTTTTTCTCAACCTCTTCAAGTGGATTATATCATTGAGAATTGTTATAACTATGTCCTAGTACTCAATCAAGCCAACCAGGAGACTGTCTTAACTAGTAATTCCCCTCCCAGCAGTGCACCGAAGCAGCATTTGCTCAAGCAGAAGCAGGACAGGTTGAAGGAGTCCCTCACCTGTAGTTAAGCCAGCTATGGCTCTAGCAGTGCTTTTGCTCAGAAACCTCTCCTATAATTTATTCAGGAACTGCAGGACCCAAAATGGAAATTTCACCCTCAAACTTCCTGATTCCTCCAGACGTTCTCTCAAGACACAACAGTCCCATCTTCTCCTCTCATCACATCTTGGCCAGCAGTTCACAAGTTCTAGAATCATCATATTTTGATTATATTGCTATTTCTGGTACATCAGTACTTCAGAAGCTGAAAAGCCTTTGTTGCGGCACCAATCATTTGCACTCCCAACAGCACTGCAGCAAACCAGTACACAGTGTGTTTGCTTGCCCTGGCTCTGCATTCAAGTACACTGCTCGAGTGCTTAGGAGGAGCCTAAGGCAAGATTATGAACTTCTAAGTATTGACAGAGCTGGTACAAGAGTCATACTTTGTACTTGTAGTTTGCTTCCTTCATCTCCATGAGCAGGAGCTTCAATAACTCACTTTAGTGTTAAAGCCTAAAGATGTTTTAAATACTAGTTTACTGCAGAACCCGAGTCTGACTTCACCATAGCAAGTCTTAAAGGGTTTGTTTTGACCACATATGAGATCACTGTAGCACTGCTATTCATGGTTTTCACACTGGCACAGACTTAATGCAATCAGACAAGATGCTAATACTTGGTGCATAAAGCTCCAGCAGCGTGGCAGAGAGGAAATAAAAACTCTGCCATTCTTACTGATAACTCAACCCCCCAAAAAGAGTTAATGAAGAAATTTCCAGCATATGGGGAAAGAGAGAGTTTGATCTCTAGAATGGGGAGGCTCAAAAGATGAAAGTAATTATCTGTGAAAATACTAATTTATACTGATAGCAGTTTTTAATAACAGCACAGTTTTAATCTTAATGTCACTTCTGCTGCATTACTTTCTCTTCATTGCGTAAAAAGGTTAATCGTTAAAATTACACTTAGGAATAGAAAATAAAGGCAATATCTGGCTTCTGATACTGTTTAACCATCAACATAATCTGGTACAGTTTCATTTAGCAGAAGAGAGGAAAATCTAGGGAGCAATGCACAGAGAAGACTGAACATGGGAAAAAAAAATCACGGTAAGTGGGTCAAATCATGCACAGTTAACACTGAAAAGGATAGCATCACAATATGTCAAATGCAATGCTGACTTCTGTGGGATTAAAGGAGGAATCGCTCCATACCGCTATTTCCTATTTCTTTCAGTGCAACACTGCCATCAGTAATCTTTACTTCTTTTGGTTTTATTCAAGCTCACAAGGAAACTCTATGGGGAAAACAAGATGTATGAAAAAATCAAATAGTTGTATCAAGCCTGATTCTCTTTCTTTTGGCATTGGTGAAGAACATGAGTATCTTATTGAGCCCTCCTAATGCTGAGTGGTTTAAAGAAGGGAAAAATTCAGCCCTTTCTGATTCACCCTGTGAAAGAAATCAAGGCTTTATTTGATGGAACTTTTTTATTTCTCAGTTCCCAACTTGACCATTATCTGCCTCCGCTTTCCTCCTCATTACTTTGCTGCTTCCATCCTGAGCTGCCTTCACTGTTTTTTTGTATCAGTCTTCTTGCAGATAAGGCTCCTTCTGTTTCAGTACTCAGAGTCTGATTCTTGGTCCCATTTTACATGGCTGTAGGCTCCAAATTAAGATAGATTGCCCCCCCCTCCTTACATCGAGGCAGACTGCACACTCCTCCCACCTGAGCTCTGCAGATGTTTCATAAAGGCTAAGCCATGTTTTCTTTCCTCTGTGCGGATCTTTAAACTCCTCTGTCCCCACCTGGTATTTATCACCTTTGTTTCACAAAGCTCTCTCAAAAAAAATCCACCCACAGCACTGTGTGAATTTCCTTTTTCTTCCTCTTCTGCCTCCCACAGCCTCCTCTCGCTTTAATCATTAATATACTTTCAGACTACTTATCTTGATGACAAGCTTTAAGAAATTCATGCACGGTCAAAAAAACACTGAGAAAAATATTGCCGCGTCTATAAATACTTATTGTCATTATTCATTCAGATTCTCCAAATTCTTTCATCAAAACAACCTTCTTCCTTTATCATCTGCCAACCCTAAGAAACTAAGCCCCCTGGGAGCTCATCTATCCTATGAACTGCTGTCGTAGATGCTCCTTAGATTCTCTATTTCCTCCAAAAAAAAAAAAAAAAGGGGGGGGGGAAAAGTTGCTGCAGCTTTATCAGTGAAAAATCATGAATCCTTGTGAGTGTTGTCAAACAATGAGAGTGGAGAAGTAATCAAGTTCCTTGTTAAGGTGCTCAAGATGCAACATGTAGGTAGCTTTATTTACAAGATTCTCTTCTTGCCTCTCAGCAAACACACACATCACATACAACTTAAGCTACGCTCCTTTTATTTGGCTAGCTATTATCTCCTCAGCCCTTACTTTTGCCTCAAAAGAGAGGCTTTGATAGAAGATGCACTTAAATAGACACTTGCAGAAAATGGATTGAAACAGCAAACACGTAAGCACTAAGATCCTGCACTTAAGACATCTTCCTTTGGAAGCAGAAAATTAATCTGAATTTCAAGTGTAGCAGAGATAATTAGCTTAAGAAAACATATGCTTTCATTATTAAATTTAGCCACAGGACCTGCCAGTAGCATCACCTGAGTGATTTATATGCAGACAAGAGAAGAAGCAAACAAGAGAGACAGCAAATATAAAGGATTCAGACTTAATAACACACTTAACCCACTCCCTGGGTTCTACCAACAGACCCACCAAGATACAGCCCCCTCAACCTCCCGGCATCTCTCCTTCTCCAGAGCCCACTTGGGTGGCAGTGAGGAGGGTATCGCAGGGAAATCATTCCTACACTGTAAATTTACAACTCTACAATGCAAGTCTACTTCTTATAACTGACTCTTCTTCAGGTGGGATAAAGTCATAGAAGTGAGAAAGGAAGCAGCAGCACAAAGCGGTCTGGGAATTGCTGTGACAGAAGAGCTTTGCGAGGCAAGGAAGCCCTCAGGTAACCATACAATGCTTAAATGTAATCAGAGTTATTCTCTTCTCAATTCTAAGAGAGACTCCAGGGAGCACAGTTTTTACAGAAAAACTACCCGGTTCCCCATAAAAACAACAGCAGCAACCCCAAAGCAGACAACAAAGCCCGCTCTTAGAACATAATATAGTGCTTTCATGTCACCTTCAGTATTACCCCACAAATACTGGAAACTACAAAGGGACTAATTCATGAAACAGCAGGGTTGAACTCAAATCCAAGATTTCATAAAAGAACAGTGTAAAAATGCCTTTAGAAGACAACAACAACACATTACACAGCAAAAAATGCAGAAAAGCAGGGAGGCAGCTTACCTAAGTGCTCACTGGCTCTAGGTTCCTCTAGGAAACAGAGTGAGAACTCAGGCATTTGCTGCTCAGGTGTAGTGTGGGCAACCCTGCAGCACAGGAACTTGGGGAACGTTTTGTGCCCTAGCAGCAGTTGTGGTCAGCTCTGATTACACAAGGAGGCAGGACTGACATGTAGCCTGCAAATGAGGAACCAGCACAGGAAGAGTTAAATGGGGGAAATTTGCTCATGTTTGGTTGGGAAGGGAGATGGAGCAGCCATGAGACAGTCCCACTATCAGATACAGCCTGGGGGTCATTCTCTTCTCTCTCTGCTGATAAATTAACTGAATTCTACCTATTAAATGTGCAAAAAGGTAAAAAGCTGTTAAAGCAACACCCGGATGAGTACCTCTGTACAGGAGAGCTGAAAACTATTACCTTTGTCTTCATATTTCTCTCTGTGTAAAAAGCTGCAGATGTATCACTGCCAGCTTCTCAGTTTTGTGTCTTTTGTTCTTGATTAACATAGAGGGCAATGGGTACTGTATATAAGTTTCTATTAGGTGCTCTCAGACCATGCACAGTGAGCAGCCACCCTCATCAGCTCGTGCCAGTAATTCACTTCTGACAGAGTTTGCTTTTCAAGTGCTCTCAGGAGGTAGTGGCTGCTTGCAGGGGCCCACCGGGCACCTGGGGGTGATGATGACCATGCTCCACAGCTGAAATGTCTTGAGCATTTGCATCTTCAGGAGTTGGAGTTCTTCACTAGCATTGCATCGCTCATTACATTTGGATCTTAGTTTGAAGAACAGTTCTGTAAGTTTTGGATAGTAGTGAAGAGCGCTAATTCAGCCTGGCAGTGTACCCCTGGGACATCAAAAATATTTTCATAAGTATTTCATTAATAGATTAATTGAGGTTCAGCTTGCAAAGAGAGTGGCAAAGACTGGGATAACAATACAATAATAATGCATTTCTTTTTGTATAATTTGACTTGCATATTTCACAAAATTGTATCATTTCACAGAATACTAGTAGGTATTCGTGTTCAGATAGTTAAGATAAAGTTCTTTTGGTTCTTTTCTGTTACCTCTTAAATGTTTTGTTTTGTTTTGTTTTGTTTTCTTCCTTTGCTTCGTTTTTAAGTTTTAAAAGGAAAAATAGGTGCTTCTTCTTACTAACCCTAAACTCACCATCAGCTGCCCTGCTGAATGGGAAGCCATTTTTTCTCTGCAGTTTGCCGGTTGTTTAAATGTCTGTCCTAAGGTTTATTTCATAAATTAAGTCTTAAATGAGCTGAAAATGCTCAGATCTTCCTAACCTCTGCCAGTTTCAGCTGACTAAGGGAGCTCAGTATCGAGACCTGAGGATGTTTATTCAGCACCACAGGCCTACGCAAAAGCTCTTTATTCTTCTTAAGTTGACCAAGTGCTGAAATAATGCTCAGTCTCAAATTAACAGACCTGCTCTGCAGACAAGGTTTTACTCTGCTTGCAGAAATGAACTGTTCCCTGCTTTCAAAGAACTAATTATAACAGCACCTGGCGGTGTTGCTGCAGATAGGGGCCTGTCAGCATTTTCTCCAGACCCTCTTATGTAGAAGTTTATAGCTCGGCCATTTAAATTTGCTTCAGCCTAAAACTTAATATAACATTTCTAGTGGCAGGCACTTCTACCAGATATGATTTGAGTGACCAGATTCATTTATGCTAGGCAACTTCTAACAGATTCAGCCTATGAAACGGTGGTTTTAAAAAAATACAGAGATGAACTGCAACTGATTATTTTCTTCTTTGTATCTTTAACAAATACATACTGATCATGAACATGTTTGAAAATAACTCATTTTCACACGTACTGTTGCCTACATATATACTTTTAAACCGTTATGAGCTGAAATGATTAGGAGGAGCACCGTATTCATAATGATGGGAGCACATTTGACAGTACATGTTTATAAATGCATAGTTACATTAAATAAAATCACATATCAAAATCTGGCAAACAGACTTACTCCAGAACCTAGTTAAACAATTTCTTAGCTTGAATGACAAACTGCACAGTAAATCTGACACTTGGCTGTAAAAAGGTGCTGGGTCAGGCAAGTCCAAACAAATATTTCTAACTGGAGAAGAAAATTATAGCAGAATTACCTGCTTTCCCTCCCTTATCTATCTATTTATTTTTAAAGAAGAAATGAAATGAATTCAATTATCAGGACTGTTGTATCTTCCAGACTGATACACTTTAATCAATTAAGCCTTCAATCTTGAAGATAATTTATGTCATCCAACTTTGCTTAATCCAGCTGACCTCTTCAAAACAAGAAAGGATTTCTAATTCTACAGCACTGCCCCATAACGGTGAGATAAGGAAGCATTACCGATAGGTTTTTCCAGGCAGTTATACCTTGCTACTTTTGTTTATGCACTTCCTGGTTGCCTTAAAAACACACAGTTAATATTTTATGTAATTCTAGTTCAATGCACTGATTTAATTGCTTCCCAGAGCTTTCCTAATGTCACACTGGAAAAAAAAAAAAAAAAAAAAAACTTGTTTAAAAAAAAGAAAAGAAAAAAGGAGAAATAACACTTTAAAGGTTAAAACTTAGGGATTTCCATCTACATTGTTATCATATTTCTCTGGCAATTATTATCAGTCTAACTCTAACATCCAGCGATATGTAAACTGAAAATAACTCCCCACTACCAGACTACGAAAGAGAAAGGCCAGAATTTGATAAGAAGCTGAGTTCTTTTACACAGAAATATAGACTTGAAATGTTAGGTTTCCCTGGACATATGTATTTTTGGCCGAATGAGTGTAGCCCCTTATGACATATTTATGTCATTCAGTAATTTCAGGAGGATTTGGGAGAAGTAAAGGGACAAACTGTGTCATTAGGTGACCACTAAATGCTGACCATTGCCCTCACTGCCCCACATGGTGTGAGGTACTCCACAAGTTTGGCATTGTGCAACGAAACCAGTGGCAAACATCCAAGAAAAGGAATACATCTAAATTAACTTGATGATTTTCATTAAGGAGCATATGTTAATCTGACTGATGAAATAGGAAATACGTACAGATGAGGTTAGCTCTGAATATGAAAGCAACGAGAACATTAGTGTTTACAAAGAGCAGTTAAATGAATTAAACACTTCTGTATGAAATGTACAAATGCAAAAGTTTATATTGAGTTCAAGTTCTCCCAGAGTACGAACAAAACATATTCTGCATCCCCAGAAACATAAATTCAACAGTATGATACCCAAGTTATACTTGTTACTTCAAGTTTTATGCACTGAAAAGCTTAGAAACCCCTGCATATGGAAAAGGTGAGTGTTTCAGGAGGAAAGGAGAGCTTGCTGTGTGGCTTTCAGAGCCATGCTCCCACTATTAGCTACCACCCCTCACCTGCTGCTCCTTGACACGAGGATGAGCTGTGTCCACTGAGTGGGAGTGCTCCCTGCCTGGTACCACAGTGACTGTAATGCCATGGCACCAGTTCAGCGACCTAGGCCCCTTCTATCACGTTTTGAGTCAACCTGGTTGACTTTGTGCAGGACTAGGCAAGGAGACTGATGTCACCTGTTTGCTGTTGTCTAGGGACAGCTACTCTGGAAAGAGAGTGGCGAGGACCACACAGGATGAACACATTGACATTTAGGATGACCTAAGACTGTTTCCAAGATGATATAACACATGCTCTAATACCCTCTGCTAACCCAGTAACTAACTCAGTATTCCCATTATATGTTTTTTAATTATTAATTCATTAGGGCAGAGGTTAGAGCATTGGAAGATGCAGTGAAGTCTTCAGCAAAATTGTGACAGAAGAATCACAAGAGCTGCAGCTGTGTGCATGATGAAATTCTTTTCCTTTTGCCCTGAGGCACAGTCAATTATTTCTCACTAGGAAGATTTTTTCTGCAAACCCTGTGGATAAGATTTATTGGATTTGGACCAGTGGCTGCTAAGCCCTTGGTCAAGAATCCATCTATCGCACTGTTACAGTATGCATGCTCTACAGCCTGGCTCTCCTCGTCCCCTCTCAGGTATTGCTCCTTCCCATTGACAGCTCTTCTCTCCCAGTTAAACTCTGTCCCCAGCGTTTATGCATTTGTTCCTGAGTAACATTATGTATTCACTTGAAATTATATTTTTAACAATATTCTCCTCTTAAATTAACAAAGAACTGGTGTCTGTGTGCCGAGTGTATGCAGCTGATTCTTCAGCCATGAGTGAATAAACCAGCTTGATCCAGGAAGATACTTAGACCTTTGCATGGGTGCATGACAGTAAGGATAGATGTTCATTTTTACAGGAAGTCATTTAGGTCTGAAATGAATATTCCTTAACCCTAAATAGAAATTACAGAAAATTCTGTTTCACATAGGGTAGTGAACATGAAAAAAACACACTACTTGTGGAAGAGTAAAACCCACTGCCAGAAAGCTGGCTGTGAAGGGATCTCAGGTGTTTCAAATTAGTTGCTGTGGCTGATCCCTGGGAGAAGACTACAAGCTACACTTGCCAAGCTCACTGCCTTTGGTACACCACTGTGATATGTGCTCCAGGGTTTTCCTTGCATCACAGCTTAGTTCTTCATTTCTAAATAGTTGACTCCCTATTCCTTTCTTGTGACTCTCAAAGGCCAATGAGGGAATTCAGAAGTATCAGGAAGAAGCATGCAAGCACAGACTCACTGCCTCTGGGCTCTGTTCTTTGTCAATTACCTGAGCAACAGTATTTTCAGTATTTTCATTCTTAAATACCACTATTTGTTAAATTCCACGTAGTGCTTGCTAAACACTTTCTGCTAAATACTACTTACTCCTGTGCAGTAAAAATAGCTGCTGCACTCTGTTATTTTCCAGAAGTGCAGAGGTCGAGCCCTGCTACCATCCCAGTTGCTCAGCTCATCACCAGGCTCCCAGCTCCCACTGTGCCTAAAGCAGGGCATGCAGCAGGAGAGAATATTCTGCAGCATGTCAACGTGAATTTGGGCTGCTCAGAAAGCAGCCAGGCCCTCCAAGCATTAACACACAGTAATTAGTAACTAGATTGAGCTCACATGCCAAATTATGTTCCCAAATAATTTCCTAACCTATTATATTCACTTTTTAATGAGCTGTTAGAGAAGTATATGAAAACCTTCAGGTGTGAATTCCAAATGAAAGCATTTAATAGAAAAAGGTATATACCAAGAAATTATAGTCTATTAATTATAAAGAGAATTAAGTAGTGGAAATTCTTTACAATTTAAGCCTGCGAACAAGGTGAAGTGACTTTACATTTAGCAAACTGAGCCAGAAGTACACACGTTAATAATCTGAGTACTAGACAGGACAGGCAGAAACACAAGAGCAGGGCCACAGATGGCTGCTGGGGGGGTATGCTATCAGGATGGAGCTGCATGGGCACGAGTCCTGCAGGAGCTGCTGTTGCTAACCCTCATATCAGAGCCTGTGATAAGTTACTGCTAAAATAAGAGGCTGCAAAGGAGATGCAAGGGAGCTGAGTTTAGACCACTGTGAGAAGCATAAAATCATGCATCACAGAATATCAGGGACTGCAAGGGACCTCAAGAGATGTCTAGTCCAATCCCCCTGTCAGAGCAGGAACACATAGATTAGGTCACAATCCACGTGAGCACTGTGGGAAATGTGCCAAATGTGTATTTATAAATATATATGTCCATTGCTCCAAAAATAATGTCTCCTATTTTTTTCCATGGTAACTAAAATGGATACAAAAAGCACAATAACTGTTCGAATAAGAATATTCTCTGTGTAACACTATTTTTCAACATAATCACCACCATTAACTGTGCATTTATGCAAGAGGTGAACAAGAGCCTGTGCTTGTAAAAATCTGCTGCAGCAGAGCCATCCCGCTGGTTCACTGCTGTTGTGATTGTGTCATTGCTAGGAAAATGTTGCCTATGCAGTCCATCATTCATTGGCCTAAAGTCAGAAGGCACCAAGTCTGGGCTGCGTGGTGAATATGGTAGTACAGCCCAGACAAGGTGGCAAGGTGTTCCATGATCTTCAACTGATACGGGGACTGGCATTGCTGTGTTGCAGGAGAGTCACATGACAAAAGTCTTCAAATAAAATCTGTGCTTAAAATACAGATGTAACACATGCCCCATTTTAAATGCAAATAACGGTCTAGTACACCAAGCTATATTTTGAATAAAAAGATATGCTTATCTCTTCATTTGCCTTTCCTGCTTATGACCTACATTAAGATATATATTTCTTAATAAAGCATGAAATGCACCACTTCAAAACCAAATTTTACCAACCTAAAGGTATATTTTGGACTGGAAAACTGCAATGTTGTGACTGAAACAAGATCTGGGGCTTTAAACTGACCCATTTCCCATACCTACTTGTTGCCTTCCTTAGACAGTTTAATGCAAAAACGTGATGGAATCTAAAGAAAAAGAGTTGGTTAAAAAGAAATCAAAGGTTTCTGGAGTCATTTAGTGCCCATACTAAAACAGAATAAGAAAGAATGCAAGCAGAAGTGTCCTGGTATGATTTTGAAGCAAGATTTCAAGAGAAAGAGGCAGCATTAATGCCTGCAGTTTGCACAAAGATACCTGGTTATTTCCTGCACTTTCCTTATTGTTCCTCCTCTCAACACTCGAACAGGCTGACAGCAGCCAAACGTCCTGCCTTTTCTGAGGGATGCTGAAATCCCCTTTCTATTGAAGAAATACAATGTCTTGCTCTGTCTGCATTTCCATAGCAAATATTTTGGCAAAATGGTTTCCCAACTGCATCTGTGATGCCACAGGAGAGAATGAGGGGTTGTTTATCTTGTCTTAGAGAATTCTCCTTAGTATGATTGATGGCAAGCTCTATGCTTCCAAAGGAAGTAAGCTCCTCCTCCTTGAGTTTTGTGATAGTAAACAGAAAGGTCTCTGTGTTCAGCACAGGTCCTGCTCTGATCTGTTGCTTTTCCGACAGTCAGCATGAAAGAACTGACCACTTAATGTGAGCAACGATGTGTGTATCAGACAAATGCAATGGCTGCTCTGGAGGCTGGTGGTGTTCAGACAGCTGTGTAGAGCACTACTTTCAATTCTGCATCGCTGAATAGCATTTTCAGACCAAAAAAGGCCTCACAAACATTAAAAATATCCAAAATCTCTTGAGGACATGACTCCCTGCCACCATATAAGAGTACTATGAAAACCTATTCTGAGGTTCACATACTCATGTACATGTTTTGGAATGAGTTCACAGCAGTAAAGACAGCTAGAAAAGGAAGATAGTCCTGTTGCCTTTATTCATAGAAACTGGTAAGTTGTTAAAAATTGAGAACCAACAACTGAGTACTCTAACTCCCTTTGAAGACACCAGAGTCGATACCCTTCCCTGCCAGGGAGTAGAAGCCTAAAGCCCTAAGCACCAGCTTCACAGTGATTCTTTCAGGAGTCACACATTCCATGCTGTACAGAGGTAGTCTGAGATTTTAATTAACATAGTACATCTGCCTCCTTCAATCATGTTTACTACCTTGAGAGCCTTTTGTTTCTTAGAGACTTTGTTTCTTTCAGCAGTCTGTTGTGTTTTACACTGTGGTTAATTCCTTTATTTGAGCCTGTCTTCTTCGGTGAGCCATGTTCATCAAATTCATGAGAGGATCTTGAAACTAAGGCCAAGTCTTTTCAGCTGAATAAATTAAATGTGTTTTTTTCCCTTTCAGAATAGCAGAACAGTGACTGTTCCAAAAAGAATGCTTGAAGCAAGGGAGAAAGAAGTTAACTGTATCTGTAATCTGGTTTAAACATTGTGGTGAATATCCATCTCTTTTCATAGCCAGCTGTGTGACACTTGTCCATGTTAGACATCTTTAAAGCTACGAATTGCATAGACTTATTTTTTCCCCCCAGGAGAATTAATCACATCCCTGGATGCATGGATATAGCTAGAAAAGAATCAGTCCTAACGAGCTTCAAGCACTGGACTTTTTAGTTTCTGTGGAAGAAAGCCAATCTGGCAAACAAATCCTGTCCTAAAAAAAAAAAAAATAATAATAATAAAAATCTTGCCATGTCTGAGTATAGGAGAATTAAACAGAAGCAGAAGTAAATGTAAAAGTAAACGATAGGGCGAAGATTAAGTAACAAATTAGTGCAAAAACTGTGCTTTGTACAAATCTCAGAAGAAACTAAGTGCCATTAGGCAATTCTTGCATTCCTAGTGAGCATCAATGTGAAGAAAATTATTTTTTATTTTTAAATTCAATTATTCATTGAGTAATTAAACCATCTGTTAATTTTGAATGGCTGTACTTTATTCTACCTGGAAGAGGAATGTAAGTACAAAAATAGTGCAAGAAAACTTCATGGCAAATTTGATAGGAAAGCTTTATTTCATCAGATTTCAGCACCTCCAGTGTAAAGAATGTAGCCAATAGTGCCCACATCGTGCCTTTGGCCTGAGCCCCGCTTCATTTGCTGAGCAGCTCATATAGTATTGCTGCAACTCTATGATGCTGCGAGAAGCTGCTCCCACCTAAACACCAATTTCTAGGGACCCCCTTATGGTATATGCAGCAAACAAGCATTTTTTGACTGCTTAATTCTACGTACAACATTATTGGGGTTCTTCATGAATCACCTAAGCTCCCTTCAAACTGGAAATTCTCTGATAATTTATTTTATTCAGCCGCATACTCAGAAATGTTAATTTTCTATTAAATTTCCTTGTAAAAACATAAATGCTCTTCAAATCACCAGCAGCTTTGAGGATAGGTGATTTGGGGTGCTTTTTCCACGCTATCAGCAACTGCTCTGTCTGCTGGTTTAACAAAGGCTTTCCATCTGCACAGCAAGTTGTAGGATTTTTGCCACCATTACACTCAGAAAAAATAACACTTATCTCATCAGCAACACCATTAGAGTTAGTTCAGGCTTTTCACTGAGCATACTATTGAACTACCAGGCAGTCCCATTTTCCCCCTACAACAGGTGTTTTTAATCTCTTCACTGTTTTTCCCTTTTTCAGTAAGCTTTTCATTGGGTCCACTGCTGCATTAGGGATTTATGTCCATTTCTTGCCCAACATCTCAGCTTTCACTTCTCCTAGCATAACATCAGAATGCAGAAAGCACACAGACTCTTTTACCTTTTAAATTTCTGTATATATTCAGTATAGCAGAAAGCTAAACTCGATTCTTAGCATGGTGACTATTGTTTTCTGCCTCCTTATAAAGCACAGAATACAGTCAGCACCTAGTTGCTTGAAAGTGCTATGAATGGACTTCAACTTGTTCCTGCGCTCCGCAGGAAAAGTTTAACATCCAGTCTCTCAAGGAAAGAAACAGATATGCAATAATCCTGGAAGATGGAGCATTTGCATGACTTCCTATTCTCTTTGTATTTCATTATGAACAGACTAAAAAGCACGAGATTCAGGTAATGAGGTCATAAACGTGCTTTGTTAAAATATTAACTTATTCTCCTTATGTCTCCTGTGCTCTTGTTTGTGAGTCCTTATTACTCAAATGAAGTAACAGTTATCTTAAAGGTACTATAGCCTGACAAAAATATTTAATACTGTTTAAATCTTTAAAAATGTTGCTTCTCTTGATTGAGCACTACGCTGAAATAAGTGGGAACAAATTGGTGGCATCAGCTCACAAACCAGAAAATGCTTTCCTTCCCTAAGGATTGTAATTGTCATAAATGGGCACCTGTTGCTGAAAGATTCCTTTTCCTTTTCTTCTGGAAGTGACAGTGCATCAGAGTGTCTTGAGAGGCTGCATTTAACTATGGCTGAACAAAAAAGAATGACAAAACGTTTTATAACCCAGTCCAACCTAGTCTAGGTATTTTTAATGCAAATGGAACCCTTTCAGGAAAGTACATTGTTAGAAGTTTTTTTGAAATCTTTCTTAGCTGAAGAGATGAGTCTTCATTGCTGGTGTTACATTGCTGTAGATTTTTTTATTTTTTATTTATTTATTTATTTTTGTTTACTTCGGGTACCTTATCACAGGGCAGAACATTAGTAGTTTATATTATTTTCTAGAAGGCGTGTGCTGGTAAATTCCAGGTGCAGTCACATCAAGCATCTGTTTCTCTGTGCTGATTCTTTGTCTGCAATACTTGATGTGAGTACTCTTTAATTAGCAATGTGTAATTTCTCTTTGAAAAACAAACTATCCTTCAATTGGAAGGATTAACTTTCTTAATTTTACAGGCTCTTGTAAGTAGTGCTTCCTCTTGTCTACTAAGCTTTCATGACAGGCAAAAATATTTCCAAGTAAGTTTCTGATGCCAGAAACAAAGAGGATAATATGTCCTAAGTTCATGGGCTGTAATAGATCAAAGCTTCATACTACAGGTGAGGTTGATAGATAACTCTCTCAAGTCTTGCTCAAAGATGCTCCCTTGTAGATGTTCAAAAGAAAGCTTTGGAAAGATGCCTTTTAAATTCAGAGGTTTCCAGGAGAAAGTAGTGCTTAAAAGAAAATGCTCAAGAACAAAAACAGTTTTCTACACCTTGGTCTCTGGCAGTTTACTCTCTTCTCAATCTATATAATGCAGCAAGATATTCTGACAGATTTTTAAGTAATCCAGATACCGTGTGTTTTCTATCATTATTTTAATGCCAATAAGACAAAACTGAGAAAGAGCATCTCAACAATTTGGACAAAATGGAGGATCAGAAGCACACGGAAGAAGTGCTGGGAAGGAAGAGAAGCAAGTCATGTTTGCTTTTGAAGGAAGTCTTGCTTTCCAAGCACAGAGAGTCAGGACAGATTGGTTCTCTTTTCCCTTAGTAGGCTGATACTCTGCTAGCCAAGGCCCTAGCAGTCCAGGATATTACATTTTTTCCTGAGTAATTGCCTGACATCACACTTTCATTTATTTATTTTCTAAGTCCTCGTCCCAGAAGAAGTTTGTTCACCCAGATGTGTTTATTGATGGGAGGAAACCCTCGATTGTACAGAGGATATGTAAAGACAGCGACAGCTATGTACTGGCAGTGAGCTCCCATTTGTGCTCACCATTATCCTGACATCCTAAGAGTGGCTTTCACCTGATCTATTTACCAGTCCATGAGAAGACTTTCAAGACTAAACTGCTTTAGAGAAATTGGAAAACAAACAAACAAAAAAAAATACATTCCCCTCCTCAACCATGTTAGATACTGGCCAATCACCTACTTTTCCTTTTTAGGAACTAATGCATTGCTAACAAAAGATTGCTAGATGTGCTATAACACAAATGCAGCTAAAGTGAACTTGCAGGAGATACAAAAGTACTGGTCCTAAACGAAGGAACAAAACGTCACAATATTTACCTTTTCATTTATATATAATATATATAAATAAATAAAAGAAAAGCACATACCATATCATTTTATTTTTGTTTAGAAGGTAGAAGAAAGACTGGGGGAATAAAATCCCTCCCGGTGTAAGAATGGAGAAAGTCCCAAATCATCTCAAGAGGCTGAATGTGTCCCAGCCTATGGGGATAGATGACACACGTCCCAGGGTCCTGAAGGAACTGCCTGATGTGGTTCTCAAACCACTCTTGATCATTTTTAAAAAAATCATAGCTATTATGATTCTATAATATAATTCCATGAGCATAATTAGTTTCCAAAAGACAATGTAGTTGTGTTAGGAAGATGACAAAAGAAGCTAGAGGTTAAATTGCAACAAATAAATTAATATGAATATTATTAACATAATGAACTATTTTAATAGCAGAGATGACAGCATTCCTGCCCTCCTCTTTAACTTCTTTTTGATGAATAGGATAATAACATAGGTTAAAAATTGAAGTTTTTCAGACTGTCAGTTTAAAACAGTGGACATTAAGAGTCTAATTACTTTTATTTATTTTCTCCACACCTCTAGAACATTATTAAATATATGTGAACTCTTTAAGCCACTTTTTCATAACTTGTTACTTCTGAATTTTTGTTTTTTTGTGTTTTTATTTTTTTATATCAAACCTATTTTCTGCCTCCTCTTTCTGAAATCAGAACAATTATTAATACTCCTCCAATGCTGTTCATTCAGCAAGAGTTGACAGACTTGACTGAATTTTTTTTTTTACTATGCAAATGACTGTTTTAGATCTCTTGCCCTTTGCTACATTCTTATTAAGAAATTCTGGAAAAGTACCATTTCTTGTTTTTGCTTCTCATGCTTACCAAGACAAATGTTTTTGATTATTGCTAGACTGGGCTTTGCTGTAACTGTTCAACAATTACATTATCAGTCATTTTACTATCAGACTTTATACCTTATCAGTTAAAAGATATTTTGTCCCCATGGTGTAATTTCCTGGAGTTTCTTTGCAGGGATTTTAAAGAACTAAATTAATGAGTTCTGCTTGCTGAAAGAAAACACTATTTCCACAATTCCATTTATTTGATGAATCCAACTAAACACAATTCAGCAATTTGATTTGACTAAATGGTTTCTGACAAGATGTTGGAATTGCAAGGAAAGAGGCATTTAACATTAACTCTTGTATCTTCTATCCAGTATTTGTATGGTAGTGGTACCCATTTGATTTTAATACTCAGTATTAATTTTAATAATTCCTACATGCCAATGAAAATTAAAAGTCATTCTCCACATATGCTTTTCATTGTTAGTAGGCCTTTAAAATAAAATTGACCTCATATGTCCATCTCAAGAAAGGGCTTTTGGATATCAAACGATAAATATCTATATGAAGAATATATATGTGTTTCTCAGCCTTGTGATTCCTGACATTAGTTCATAACTAATATCATTAGGCAATTTGGTAAGTCTGAATACTCTGGCCCCCTGCCACAGGATCATGCTGGCCAAGCCAACACCTGAGCATATAGCCTTGATGCAGAGCACAGGGCACACTTCATTCTAATACCTGCAGGGAATGATAACAATGTGCATGCCTAAGCAAAGCCACCTGGCTTAACTGCACTACTAAGTGATTAATCTGTCAGCACTGTGCATTTTCTTTCCTTTTCAAATTTGGGTGGGTTTTTATATCTTTTTTCAGCAATGGAAACCAGTTTTCTGTAAAAATCTAACTTTTTCCTTCTAGCGGATGGTGTACTGCGTCCTGAGGGACAGAGAATCTCTGGGAGAACTACTGCTTTCCCAATGCAACCCTCAGAAGGAAGCTCATCTCTGAAAAAAAAAAAAAGTTCTTTGGTTCTTTTTTCATGATACGATATTCAGTTCTCATTGTGGGACCACAAGTATGAGGTAGCTCACCCCAGGCAGTTTTGGATACATTGATACAAATGATCAGAGCCACAAGGTCATTTAATTAAAAGGCTTTTGAGAATAATCCACTGTAATGAAAATGTTACTCTTTACATAATATGGAGTTTGCTATGTGCTCCAGCAATTATTTTGCTTCAGACTTTGCAGGTGATTTTTAAAAACTTGTAACATACAAGTCAGCTGTCTTCTTGCAGAGAACTACGAATGAACTGATAAGATATTTTATCTTTTAGGTTGATGGGACTGCAAGTAACTGGAGATTCACCAGAAGTCATCAGTCCCTTTCATTCCAACATAGCTACCACAAAAGCAACATGCCACAGGCCAGTACCAGAAGACAAGAGTTGCTTTAGTACTCACTATAGCTAGGAATAAAAACATATTGACTTAGGAAACTAACAGCCATACTTTCCCAGATTCGTGGCCTTAGGATATTTTATTTCTTTTTAAGAAAACTGAAACTATAATGCTGGGAGACAGCAGGCTTCTTGATTTTCACTACATGTACTTTATACCACTGACATTAAGGGCTATGAATAAATGGTAGAGAATACAGGTGCAAATACACAATCTAGAACTACCTCTACCAACAGCAAAATATCATCTCTCTAGTGGTTGCAATCTTGTAGGTGCTACTTAGTTTTATTTCTCTCACTGATTATACCCAAAATACAAAGTATGGGATTTCCTACAATAAAATGGCAGCTGTTTTTTTTCATTCCATCTTACACTGCCTTTAAATCACATGATTTAATAGTTGCTATACTAATACTTCTAATTTTCTGCATCAAATTAGATTAGGTTGAATTTAAAGCAAGTATATTTACTTATTCTGCAGTGAGACAGACCCTTAGTCATACAAAATCTCTATCTACCAGTGTAATATAGCCCAGTAAATCATCCCTATGACAACTCCAGCTTTGTTTCTGTAGAGCAGACAGTGTTTCAGGGCTTTCTGTCAATCACAAGAGCATCTGCGTTTCCTTGTGGATATTTCCAGCCACAATTCAGAGGGTGTGTGTTCAGAGATAACGGCTGATCTAATTTCACACAGGAAAATAAATGCATTTAGATAAGGTGAGAGGGGAATAATTGAGTTAAAATCTGTCTGGTGTGCGACAGCAGAGATCAGATATACTCTTCATACATACTGCTAAAATTGCCATTAATAACTAAGGATGAGTGAGAAATGGACTGTATCTTACTCTTCTCGGAATGGTTTTCCAAGCTGCTGCTTTTCACTGCTAATTACCTAATAGGAGTAGGTGTAAGTTCCTTTGTGGTATAGTGACACCCTTCACAGAAAGTCATGTAAATGTACTTCTGTGAGGTCCAATAAATTGTTCAAATGAAAAAGTTGCTGTGGGTATTGTATTGTTGTTTTTCCCCTACACAGGAGTGGATAGAAGTTGTTTTGAACCACATTTTTCACACTGACAGCAACACAGCTAGGTGAGGGACACTGTAGGTTTCTTCTGAACCGCACCCAAGATATTGAGGATCTTGATATGCCATTTATGCTTTTATGCATTAGCTGTTAAAATCTTCCTAACTCCACGTGCTTAGTGACTTCTCCTCAACTGACTGCTCACAAAATTCCGCAATCCATACCATTGTGCAGCACCTGATTTATTTCTGTTATCAGCTCCATTACTTAAAGGGTAATGGAAGGTTGGCCAGTCTATTCTGCTGTGCCAGTGTCTTCATTTTATCACAACAGAATCCGAGCTCCATAGCTTTTGTAACTACACTCAACATATCTGTTTTTGTCCTCTTTTCTCCTGGCGGAAGATCAGCACGTCACAGTATAAAACCCCTCTGAAAATGCCAGCCCCAGAGGAGAGGAGCTCCTGGGCTGGCAGTAAAATAGAACAGCACGAGGTTTTCATCTGAGCCTGTCTTCGCCTCACCTGGCAAAGGGATGTCATAGGCAAACAGATGCACAGAACAGCTGCAGCAAGAGCAGGGCCATAGCACACTACAATCCTGAGTGTGCAGCAATGAGGTTCTGCTGGATTGGGATCTGTAATGGAAGGAATAATCACTACTCAGAGAACAGAGTCCCATCAAGATTCACAGAGCCAATCTGCTCTCACGTATGCTCCGAATGCCACAAAGGATGCACCTATAATTTCTTCTTCAGTGTCCACCTCTGGCAAAACCCTTTTCCTAACAACTCAAAACACCTTTTGGCATGTTTCTGCAAAGCACACAGGCCGCAGTTCCATTAACTGGCACTAACTTTAAGCAGTTTATCTTAGAGGCACCTTCTTAACAGGGAAAATGAGTTCCTCCAGACTTTCAAGGGGCAAGAGCAGGATGTTTTCAGTATTACTAGAATTTGCTTATAACTAGTGCTTACCCATGGGATGCAAATGAATATAAAGGTGCAAGATATCCCTCAACTGAAAATTTTGGGAAGCTGTAAAAAAGTTCAGGGAAAAGTGCACTACATACTTAACATGCTCTTTTGCCCTTCTCAAGGCACCCCCTGATTCTTTTCAGGGACACTTAAAAGAAAATATACTAGGCCAGATGGGCCAGGATGGTCATTTTTCTGTTGGGTGAAGCATTGTTCTGTTCTTCTTCACAGTAAGGATGAACCCATCCCTTCTGTTTTACAGGTCCCCTTGAAACAAATTGTCAGAGGTCATACCCTGAACCAAAGTAGAGCTGAGAATAGATAGAAAATCTTTGAAACTTCAGTTCTTTACCTAATGACAGACTTCTTCCAAGTCTCAAATGTGGGATATTTCAGTAAAAGAAATTTTCTATTGTATTTGACACACAAAACATTCCTGCCCATTCAGTTTGTTATTTTTTGAAGATAAAATTATTACTACTTTCAAGTGCAGCTTTATAAATTTGTCCCATTTGTTAAACTATATGAGAATCCGCAGGAGATGACAGAAATATTAATATATGCTAGGAATATTTAAATGTACCTGCAGGTCTAACGATAACTGCATTTCCATTACCATGTTCCTTTCCTAACAACAGAAAAAATTTTATCACCAAACCCTTCACTTGGCAGAATATGAATTAATATGGATAACCTGTATGTGTATACTAGCCCTAAAGGCCTCAAACAAATACATTTGGACCATGTCACTACTGACTTCCTTCACCCGTCTCCACACCCATCCTGACATGCTTCAGTACACAGTAGACATTCTGTTTGAAAACCACTTCCGATGTTTTTGTTTAGGCTTGATGTTGAGTTGTGTTGGTTTTTTTTGCCACATATCTTTCCAAGTTTTATTTTGTGCATTCCTCATTAATATGTATGAACAGTAAGATCTGCAGAAATATTTCATACTCGGCTGACATTACTACCGCAGGTTCCTGGTATTTAGTTTTTTTTTGTTTTGTTTTTTAATGAAAACACATATGTATTACTTTTGATTACTATGCTGAAATATTTTACAGAAACTTTTAACTCTAATAATTTGTTCTTCTATGAGTGAATTGTTCCTCTGTAGTAACAATGCCATCAGATGAGTTTGGTAATCTATCAGTTGATGCTATGGATCTATTGACTCCATAGCTAGATACCATCTATAACTCCCTTTGGTATTGTTAATATGTAGTATCTTCCTGCATTTTACATTCTCTATTCCTTGCCAGGCCCTTACAAAACATTTAATTATATTTTCGGAAGGTTCTTTGCTATTTTACCCTATTGTTTCTACCTCCATATTCTGTGATACACACCAGGTGATTTTTTAATTCTTCCTAACAGCTTATCTGCTCAGGAGTCATTTCAAAGCCTTTTAATGCTGCCTTTTCACTTCACTCCCTATACCTTCAACCAGCCCCCGTAGTAATCTATCCCTCAGTCACAACCCCCTCAGCATCTTCCACAAAGTATGAAAGAAAGAAGTGAACCCAGGCTTCCAGGGATGTCAAACTTATCTCTGTCATTAATGTGGTTTTTTGACCTCTTGTCCCCCATGTTCACTGATACAGGCTGAGATCCTTGCTGCTTTCACTGCTAACATGCTTCTCGTTCCTCGCCTTTTGTATTTCCTTTGCTATATTTATGCACTTCTTCGACCTTAGTTCCTTATCAGGTTTTTACACAGCTTTAGCTCCCTATCTTTGTACCTTTTCTATTTCACTTCCCATTTTTAATTTTCTCTAAGCTGCTCTCTTCTCTTATAAATCACCTTGTTAAGCTCTTTACCAAGCTGCGTAAATCTTTTCTGAGTCCTCTTTTCTCTCACATAGACCCCTATCCAAACAGTAGCTCCTCGCCTGTGATGGCTCCCAGCAGCATGCTCTATGTCTTTGTACATAAGCTGGAGAGGTGGGATTTACAAAGTATAGGCATGGGGCTTATTGTAGCCAACAGTGGCATGACTAGGCAGGCTGCCTTTGTCCCTCTGAGGAATTATGTTCTTAGACGGTGGGGTCTCAGCTGCATTGAGAAACATGGTTCCTTATTGCAAAGCAGACAAGATAAACCTGTTTCCCTCCTACCTCTGTGTGAGTTTAGCAAGCTAGAGGAATAATGCAAATGCAGATGGATTTTTAATTCTATGTTTATAGCTTAAAACTGGCTGAGAATATGGAACTTGAATTTGCTCAGCATCATATCTCTGACATGCTTTTTTTGTGGGAGTAGGGCTATAAATGGGAGGCAAGGGCAGCTCCGGCATCTGCAGTGCTCTGACAAGAGAGGTGGGAACCAAATATTTCCAGGAGGAGCTGAGAAGGACAGAACTTCCTTGGCTACTTCTTTTGCTCTGCTGGCACCGCTCTCACCTGTGGCATGAAGTCTCTGGTTGGATGCTGTTAACTTCTCCTCAAACCACTCTGTGAGCTCGGATGAGTTAACTATGATAACTCTGCTAATATAAAAGCTATAAATACAGATCTGTTTATCTGCTCAGTATTTTATCTTTAATTACCTGCTATTTCCCTGGGTAATTTTTCCTGTAAGGAAGATTTTGCTCTAAAATAAAGCTGATGCCAGCCTGGTAGGAGGGAAGCCAGAAGAATTCACAAAATCTCAGGCATCCTGCTGAATGGCTTCCAAAGCTACTCAGCTCCTGCAATCTGTATATCACTACCAACACACTTTAAAGACCAGCAGGTAACATCTCACCGTTTTTGACAGCCTCAGTTTTGGAAAAAACTTGGCTCCTGGTAGATGTGAAGTAGTTCTGACAAAATCTGGAACGTCCACACTCTTCACATATAACAAATTTAGCACAAGAATAGAAAAAGTTAGGGTGCTATTTTACTTCCTTAGTTAGACTCAGTGCACTGGGTCTTCTTCCACAACTGGGTCACGTTGCCTATGCAAGTACAATCAATCACCACAGCCTACTTGTTTAACCTTTCTTAGTCTTTAACCTTCATAAAATAGAGATTATTAATTTTAATTTATGGTCTTTCATCTTAAGTATTGCACTAGCGCAGCTCAATGCACTGGTGAAAACGTACAGCAGACAAAGCTTTGAATAAATGAAAAGGACTAATTGTGAAAATTGAAATAAAAAGCCTGAATATGGAAAGGAAAAAAAAAAAGTACATCAATGCACACCATGGTTTTTGCTATTTATCCACTTGTGTTTTAGATTCATGGTAAGAGTACTATTCTTTGATTAGAAAGAGGAACAGATGTTCTAAGAAGTAGTAATACTTATAACCCCCTCCTTTTCATGGTTGCTTTTTTGTGTTCTTTTTTCCTCCTCATCTGCACACATCTGGGCAAAAAACTCCCTTGTATTATACACTGCACTATTAGTGCTTCAGCACTGGAGAAAGCATGTTAGCACTTCTTCACTGACTCACAGAAGAGAAAATAAAAGGAAAGAAGTAAAAGCAAAAGTACCAATTGTTCTGGGCTGGTAGAGGCTGGCAGGATGCTTCTGCACTGGTCCCCACATCGCTCTGTGCAGGCAGGTGCTGTGTGATCAGGAAGATGTGGGTACCCAGGACACAGATGCATAAGGCCCTGAGACAGCAGAGACAGACATAACATGACACTGCATGCCTGGTTCTGTTCTTATGTGCCACACAAAGCCAGCAGGACAAACTTATATCACACTCCAAGTGAGGAAAAACACAAGAACAAAGGCCTCAAACAAAAACAACCAAACAACACAGTTCTTCTATTCTCTCTCCCCCCATCTGTTGCTTCTTTATTTTTCTTTTGCTTTTCTGCAACACTGATGCTAGCAGACACAGCAGGATAGAAAGAAATTAATCTTCACACAAAGTAGAGAAAGTAAACTGAGATCTGTGACTTGAACACCAACTCAAAAAAAACCAAAACAACCCCACATACACAGGAGGGTTTCAGAGATGTCAGATATTCTTCAAATGTTTACTAACCCACTATTTCTTCCTCCCCATCTTTCCTACCAAAGGCAACAGGGTTCTAATGGATGGAGTTAGGTGAGAAGAAATCTCTTGGAAAAGGGCTTCACAGGCAACCAGGTGCCTGTGCTAGGCATGACCATCTGGACAACTGGTCCCCCAGGTAGCCTAATCTGCATTAGAAAATACTCACAAGTTTTGCATTGATTTATTATTAGGATTCATTTTCATTCTAATATTAATCACATTTAATTTCACTATTTTCTAAATTTTGGACAATTTCCTCTTTGAAGTCGTTGAGTCTCTGCTCCATACCTGTAGTCTGAGTGTCCCTCAGCTTGGTGGTCTATAATTTTAATCACTGATATTATTACTGGATGATTTTATTTTTCACCATTGCTGATGTTCACACTCTTGAGTTGATTATAATGTATGCAAAAACATTATGATTTCCCATTTTATTGATAGTGATCGCACAGGAGCTTTTCCAGAATATTTGCTGGGACTGTTTGCATACTATGTGTTCTGCTCTAATAACTGTTGAACTACTTGGATAATTTCAGTTGATTTTGGCAAAGAGACGTCATTTTCAAGCATATCAAATTCCTATTAGTTTAATGAATATAGAGTAGCCAGAACCTATTAGCACCATTATTGAAGAAGAGATATCTGAGTGAATTAATTCAAGTTAGAGAAATGTGTAATGCTGTAACATGATGGAAAGTTCAGCGATAGTATCAGGGTGACACAATCCTAGGCTGCAGCCAAAGAGAACAAGCCCAAATACAGCAGATGCAGAAACAAAGGAAGAAAAACTACTCACCCTTGCAAGACCCCAAGTATGCAGGGAACTCCAATGAGATTCCCTTACCTCTACTGCCAACCCTTAAATGAGGTCTGGGGAGGGGTAGATCCTGGCTCCAACCCTAGCAGTCACTCTGCTGGATTGCGTTTCATTACATGCACCTAAACATCCCCTGGGTGGTCCTGCCTTCCCACCAGGTGCTCAATCACTGGTTCAGGATGTGACAGCATTTCTGCTACAGAGATGTTATAGAAGCTCTGCCTCTTCAGAAAAAAAAAAAAGAAAATTAAAAAAAAAATTATATATAATACAGATCAGCAAGAAATCAAAATATTCACTGAACTACTCATTTCCCTTATCATAGATAACATGGTTAGGAGCTGTTATTTTTGTGGGTTTTTTTGGCATCTTGTTTTTCACGTAATGAGTCCTATCTGCTAAATAGGATATAAAACACATTGGTTAGCAAAAAAGAAAGAGTTTTTGTCTTCCAAACTCCACAACATCAGCCCCTGGATAATATTGTATCTACACAAGAAGTTTTACATCTACAAAAGGGGTTGGTTTCATCTCCTTTCATGTATTCTTGTAACAGCTTTTACTCTTAGTAACAGCTAAAGCTCATAATTAGCTGCAGCCACACGGTTGGTGCTGCAGCTGGGTTCAGACTCAACTTATCCCAAGTGACATGTTTCTGCCAAGCACTGCACAGTTTTAGACACCAGAGAGCCATTTGTCCTCCCATGGGCAGCAATGAAAGCAGCTCCTGTACACTGTGTCTGGAGCAAGTAATTCTGCTCTCACAGTTACTTCAGTATTTGCCCTCTGGTCCGCCTTCTCTAGCACAATTAACTGTCATAGATGCCTTATAAACAGTGACAATACCACCTAATCCATTTTTTTAATTGACATTTCCCAATGATTTTTATTTCCCCATAGAGGGAGCTTTTTATTCAGCTGCCTCCAAACACGTGTTCTGTTACCAGCAGCTATTAGTAGGCATATGCTGAGGAGCAGTTGGAAACTGTTGGGTTGCATGTTCAGCACTGCCTTGGATCTTATATGTACAGTTCTGCTTTGGACTGCCTGACTGTCAGCCAGTGCTGCCTTGGCAGTTAGCTGGGTTTGAGTGGCCGGGGACTGCCTAATTGCTATCTAGCTGAGAGCAAATGCCATCATTAAAAATAGAGGTGTTTCTTATATAACTCAGCTTATATTTTTACTACTGTGGAAAGCCTGAAAAGCATAGTGTATTAAAATATGTGGCTGCGATAGCAAAAAGTTGAGCCTGTATATTGTTTATTCACTTCTATTTCGTGTGAGAGAAATTCTTCTACATTCATGGGAATAACTTTAGATTTCAAAACTAGTGATTCAAATTTGGGTTTGGTCAATCATCTATTATTACCTATTAATCTTTTCATGAGCATAAAAATGTCTGCAAAGTCAAATACCACCCTGACACAGTTATAATTGCCCACTGCAGATCGAGTACTAGATCAGATTGCCCAGGGCCCCATTCAACCAGGCTTTTAACATGTCCAGGGATGGGGCATCCGCAACCTCTTTTGGAAACCTGTTCCAGCATCTGTCGACCCTCTCAGTGAAGAAATTCCCCCTAACATCTATCTAAATCTTCCCTCCTTTAATCAAAGCCATTCACCCCAGACTTATCACTGCCTACCCATGTAAAAAGTTGATTTCCCTCCTGTTTATAATCACCCTTGGAAGCCCATAATGAAGTCCCCCATGAGTCTTCTCTGCCAGACTGAATGAGCCCATCTCCCTCAGCTTGTCTTCATAGTAGAGGTGCTTCAGCCCTCTGGTCATCTTTGCGATCATCTTCTGAACCCTCTCCAGCAGCTCCATATCTTTCCTGTGCTGGGTGCTCCAGACTTGGATGCAGTACTCCAGATGGGGCCTCATGGAGGCAGAGGAAAGAGGGACAATCACCTCTGTTACTTTCTGCTGGCCATCCCTCCTCTAATGCAACCCAGGATATAACTGACCTTCTGCACTGCAAGTGCATTTTGCTAGCTTATGTTAAGTTTTTCATATTCCAGGACCTTTAAGTCCTTCTCAGCAGGGTTGCTCTCAAGGACAACTTCTCCCAGTCTGTATACATATCTGGGATTACACTGACCCAAGTGTAAAGCCTTGTACTTTGCTTTGTTGAACCTCATCAGATTCACATGGTCTCACCATTTGAGTTTATAAAGATTCCTCTGGATGGCATTCTTTCCCTTTGCCACATCAGCTGCACTACTCAGTCTGGTGTCATCAGAAAACTTGCTGAGGGTGCACTCAATCCCATTGTCTGTCACTCATAAAGGTGTTAAAGCATATACAGCATATAAAGATACAACTGACTTGGAGTCACAAGACTGCCCTCTTTGCTCTCTTTACTCCCTGGCCATTTTGCCTCCAGCATTAGAGAAAGGACTTGGTTTTGAAGTCTTTTTCTCTCATTTTATTTTATTTATTAGCTTTAATTCCAAAAATAGAGTTCTATGTATTTACTATTTTTACATATTTACTATTTTTACATATTTACTGTTTTATTATCTCACGTTCCACTATTATATTTAGTACACTAAGTTTTTCCATTAGCTCATTGGTGCTGTTTTTCCCATCTAAGCCCATCTCTCTACCTTTTTCCCTTCCAACCCCTCCTTCCACTTTCCCAAGGCATGGGTCCATGGGTCCCTTCTCCCCTTATCATGGAACTATGCCAAGCCAGGGTGAACCATAACACTATCTTGGATCACTTGCTTGTCCCTCATGTGCCTTAATATTTCTTCCAGGAGGTTCTGTTCTACAATCTTCCCGGGTGCAGAAGTGAGGCTCACTGACCTGTGAAATTTTACTTACGCAGCACTTGAAGCGTACACATTACAAACACAGGGCAGTTTTCTGCCTTAGGAGCTCAGAACAGAATGCAACTGGAAAAAGTACCAGGGTAGCAAAGCTGGTGCTGTGTGGTGCAGGTGGGAATTTGAAGGAAATCTGCAGAGTTTGGCAGGTGGCAAATGAAAGGCTGTTCTAAGTACAGGAAAAAACTGAGAAAGTGCCAAATCATGTTCAGGGCAGGGAGATGAAGAAAACAATTAGAAATGTTATCTGGGAGAAAGAAAAAGAAAAAAGTGAAATTGTGAAGAAAAGCCCTGAAATGGAAACAGGGTGAATTTGATAAGGATTCTGAGGGCAAGAGTAAAAAGATGTTTGTTTGGAAACCCCTGGATAATATCAAGTGTTCAATGTTCTGCTTGTTCACAGAAATGGATTGCTTGTTTTTCCACTTAGGTAGAAGCACCTTGGTAGATGCAGAGGATGTAAGTTTTTTTTCTGTGAGGTCCCACATTAGAGGGCAGAAGAGCAACCAAGTCAGGAATAAAGCTAAATTTATATCAGAACCCTGCTAACAAAGTTACAGCTCTGAAACATTGTACGTTCTCTTATTGCTTCTGCTTATGATTTGCTCTAATGTTAGTTCAGGAGTAGACACTTATTTGCTAGAATGTTTAGGGTAACGAAACAAAGAGTAAAGAATTAAATAAATTATTGATCTACTTATGTCTTTTGCCTGCCATTATCATTTCAACTTCTTATTTTAATTTTGTTACACCTGTTTAATTCACTATGTCATCTACAAAAAGAAACACTAATTTTATGAGCCTACTCTACAATGAAAATAGTGGGGTGTCTGCATAACGCAGCATATAGCTTTTAGGACAGATGCAAAGATACAGATGCACTGTGCAGCTCACAAACCTACTTTGTTCTCCAGCAATTATTTTCCAAATCGTGCATACATAAAGTGGAGTCTTTAAGCATGTCTGAACTGAAAATCTTGGAAGACAGTAAAAGTTGTACAAATGTTTGTAGTTTAGAGCATTGCCTAGGCACAGATGTACTGAACGTCGTTAGGACTAGGTTACGATAGCAGCAAACATTTCAACTTTTCAAAATAAAATCATCATGGCTAATGGTATGCAAATTACAACAATGCTGAGGAACTTTCAGCACCATGAAGGGCTTCTGCTTGCAAATGGAAACATCTGTGAAACAAAACTGACAGAATCGTGAATTGTGGTATTGCTCGTGCTGTTGTGCATTGTAAGGTAATAGAAAAAAAAAAAAGAATAAATAAAAAAGGTAAAACAGAAAAATAGAAAAAAATAACTCAATAACTGAATGATAAAAAACAACAACAACAACAAAAACTAAGGAAGCAGCAAGATGATGTGCATATGCAACATTTCCTGGTGTTGAACTTGGCTGGCTCCAAACTCCAATATTTTTTTTTAATAAGAAATCCTGAAAGAAGTTTTCAATCAGACCTTTGGATGTCTTTCCATTCAGTTGGACTATAACTGTCTCACAAAGACACAAGCTGTCGTAACTGCATTTTCTGGACTAGGCTAATTCAGAGTAATGTTTTTCTTCAAAGGGTTTCCTCCCTGTTGTATGCCTCTGGCATTTGTGCTGACTTGGGCCATTGCTTGAAACATCATCAAAGAATGTAAGGTCAAGTGTACTAAAGATTTTTTTAGGGAAGATTGGAAATATATCAGGAAGAGATTTTAGGATGTTCAAGTAGCTTTTATTTCCACTTTTAATCTCTGATGATGTGAAAAAGTGCAGAGACAGACTGAAGCTGGGGATGTTTTAAAGTCAATGATTCACACTGTCCCTGCATTCTGTGAGGAGGCTCACATCAACACTTGTTTCACCTTACTATATATTTTAGTCTCAGCTTGATTCCCTTCTACAGTTAATTGTGCAGTACTTCTTTATATTAGTATTTTCCGTGAGAGAAAAAAGGAGGAAAAATATTCAGCAAATACTTCAAAATATTTACAACTGCATTATCCATTCCCACAAATAATTCTCATCCTCCTGATGAGGAGACAATGATAAAAAAGTACTTTTATAGTATGTTTCAGACTCATAGCTGTTTTTTATTCTGTGAAGTTCAGCTTATCGTTTTGTATCTTCTCTACTGGCCAAAGATATGCCTTGTGCGTATGATCCTTGGGAATTCTAATTTCACTTCATGCCTCAAAACAACATGCTGAATTCAGTCTGAACCATCAGCTGAAGTAGGTACCAGTGGAACTAATCTCCATCCATTTGTCTTTTTTACTTTTTAGAGATTTTTAGTTCCTATATTTTATGCTAATGAGTTCCAGAGTTTATCTGTATGTTGCATGAGGTTTGTATTATTACCTTTTCTTTGATATTGAGAAAACCAGTGGATGTCTTCATTATTCACCACATCATTTTGGTTCAACATTAAGAGTTATAAGAACATCTAAAAAGCAGCAGAAGAATATGCAAGTACTTTTTTTAACTGTTGAACAATGAATATATAAACAATAAATATTGCTTCTAAATTTATCTGCTCTTTTCAGTATTATATACATTAACTTTAGTTACTATTTTTTTATCATCTGAGCTAAGAAGAAGCACAGATATAATTGACAAGTTTTTAATTTTTGTACTGGAAATTGATAAAGAACTATTTGGGAAGCCAAAGCACAAATTGTGTATTTAGAATAAAAAGTGTGAGACACATATTGACATAAAAAAGTGAATCTATGAAAACACTCTTCTAGCACCGTGGCACATTATGCAGCTCTTAACACGAAATTATGCATGAAGACCTGTCTCTCTGACCCCAGTGACAATTATCCTACTGCCTTTGGTCTGGGCAGCATTTTTGCCAACTATTTATTTGAGATCAAAATTGTCTGTATAATTAAGTGAAAACTGGAACTGGATATAAGCACTCCACTTTTATTATTATGAAGAAAAAAAAGAAATAAAAACAATGTCTAGATAATCTACAAAAAAGAAAACAACAGCTCTGGGAGGAGTTGAAATAAATTGTGCAAAAGCAAATAATTATTTAACTGCTGTCTATTTGATCGGAAAATAATAATTCTACACTTGAAAATCACACACTGTTGTTAATGACTGATCTACACTGACTGATTTTTTTGTCACTTATGTGGTTGGAGCCATCAGTGTAGATTGTTGCTATAACAAGATTTATGCCTTTTGTGTTTTTAATACATTTTTGGTGCATACCTGGAATTGTGCAAGAGTTTAATGGTAGTTTCACTTATTGCCCTTTTTTAAGAACTGTTAGGAGTTGTTACAAACTTAAAGTCAGATGGATCTGTTTTTGTATCACATTATGAAATAGCTCAGTAATGCTCACCTGATTTTTCTCCCAGTCTTTAGCTAGAGTTTAACTGATCTATATAAAATCATAAGCATACTTTTAATTGTGAGAAATATCTATGCTGCACCAATGCCAGTGAACCATCAGGACTTTTTTTAACAGCTGCTGGTGAAAGCAGAAACAGACAGTGAATGTCCAAGTGGGAGGTCATCCACTACAGAAGACCGTATTCTTCTGCTGAATGGGTTGCTGCATGTCAGCCCATCAATGACTCTTGAAAATCTTTCTACAATCTGTGCTAGGGCACTTTCTTGGCCGGCTGAATACACAGCAAACTCCTCAGAAGGGTATGACCATTCGCATCTCTGATCAAAATTATTAGCTGACAGACACTAACTAGCGGATTGTTCACAGTCAAAAGATTCAAGTTGAATTAATCGACCAAATAGGACTAAAGATCTTACACTCAAGGTATTTCTTATATTTCTAGTTTATTTTCATTCCAAATTCGCCTTGATTATGAGGGTAATTTTGGGTTATTTTCCCTAACATGTAAACATCATGTATAAAAGTGTCCTGATACTGAATGTCACATTTTCTGTCTTCTTTCTATTTCTTTTTCTATCAATTTTATGGCCAAAAGTAAAGTAACCTCTACAAACGTGTTTCATTTTTTGCAAGCAAGCAATTAAAATATTGTAATAAATATTCTAAATCTAAGATAAGAGGAAGGAGAACATACAGTCAATGAAGTGACATAAAGACACTTGCACACATGCATGCATACACACACACACACATACACACTCAGTTTTCATATAAACTAGTCTTACTTCATGATATATTATCATGGCTAATTTGTTTTCAGTGAATTAACATTAAAAATGCATCAAGTACCATGTAACACAGCTATAAAATGAGGACTCTATAAGGAATAACAACAAATCTTCATAAATATAAATGTTTCTTTGAATAAAGTAAACTGAAATTAAACATCACGTTAATTAACTCATACAAATGTATGTCTATGCATGTGTGTATTTGTGTATACCAACTGCACACACACACACGTATTCAACCATTCTTATCCTGATTGCACTGATGCACACTAATTCTGGTGCATAAGTTTCTGTGCAAATAGGCTTTTGTACATTTTCATTATCTTTATGCATATTTTACTAAGCTTTGGAATAAGAATTTGAATTAGCAATGAAAGAGTTACTGTGAAGAACAAGGGGAATGCTGCAATGTGATGATTTCAGTGTTGTGCTTATCATTCTCCTAGGGAGACACTCAATTACTGAACTTGCAGAACTACCAGCAAATAGCATGTAGTGAATAAACATTAACTTTTTTCAATTCACAAATGTTACGATGTGCTTTGTTGAAAGAGCTTATAACAGAAACATGTTCCACTGATGCTGAAATTACATTTCTCAAACTGAATATATTAAACCCTTTACTGGAGAAGAGTTGTACAAATGCAACATGATTAAAGTCATGATAAACATGAAAGAGAACTTGAGGGGACATATACAGTATTTATGTACAAGCATTAAGCAACAAAGAACAAAAAAGAAAATACACTTTATAACACTGTTTCTTGTATTTTAAGTGTGAGAAACCATTTACACATTTGGCACAGTTTTTCTTAGGGAAAGATCTCCATGGTGCCCCTCTTCCTGCCCTCCTGACAGTAGCTATTCCTCTTCTCCCTGAGCATCCCTGTAGGTAGTTACTGCCTGCATCCCTGGTATGCTTAGTTAGGCACCCAGGGTCTGAGCTGTAGTAAAATAGCTGATTTGCTTTTACAACTTTGTTCTATCTGCATAAGTTGATTGTTCCAGCACCCCACTGCCCCAGGGCCTGATGGCCTGAAGAGACTTGAGATCTCATTTCTGGTTTCGACCAGGCAGACAAACTCAATTCTAGCTTTTCTAGTTCAGCCTGAGTGACCATGGGGAGATAAGGGTGGAAGAGGTCATTTTGGAGAAGTGGACATTGTTCCTCTAATTGCTATCACGTCTTCTGGTTCCAGAGACAGAAAAAAAAAATGTACAGCCTGTGCTGATTGTTCAATTCACAGTATAAATTAGGAGGTAAGGAAAGTATCAGGTGTTTATTTTACACAATATACTTAAAAATGCTGGGCAGTCTCCTTCACGCCCAAATGATTTTAGAGTCTGTAATGCAATCTACCAACTCCTACTTTTGTAGGATAACAAATGTACCAAACAGATGCAGAACTATCAAAAATCGTATTTCTCTGATGCTCTTATCTCACAGCACTTGACTCAAACACACTATAGACATTAAAAGACATGTAACAGTATAAACTGGAAGTTAATTTTTTAACTAGCTTTGATGTTTTCCTAGTAAGTTTTAAATTAACTTTGTTTTTTTTCATTCTGATGATAACATTGTGTAAAACCCTTTCTCATGGCATTGCTTGGGCAGAAATGACCACATGATGTTGTTTTGATACTCCAGCTGTCCCATTCCTGAATGACAGTGACCACTTAGAAATCAGTGAAAATGAGGTGAAAAATGAACCATTTACACCCTGAGAGTGCTGTGTCCTTGCAGACCAAATTCATCATCACAAGGGGTCATTTGAATTGCACAGTGAAAACCAGTCAAGTGTTGCTCACTAATGCTGTAGTTATTTTTGATCAGGCTGTGAACAGGCAATGATCACACCCCCTTTTGGCCTTTGCTCTTATAAAATAGATTAATTGTCAGGCAGAAGATTATAAAAATCTGAATTGGATCAAATATATGCACACATCATAAGAATCCTTAACTTAAGTATTCTCCTTTACTTAGTTGACAGTACATATGACGTGAATGAGCAAACTTTTTCATTGTAAGCGTTGGTTGCGGTGTAAGAGAAACAAGATTGCGTGGAAACTATTACCTTCCTATTTAAAATCCAAGCTCACAACTTTGGATGAAAGTTAGACTATGCACAGTGTTTTTCTATGGAAAAGTAGGAAAGCTTTTACTTAGTTTTCATTTTGGTTGGTTAAGGAGGAAAAGATGCTCCAGGATTTCTTCACTATTTCTAGAACAGCGTATAGGATATACAGAATTGCTTCAGGGCCAGACAATGGCTTCAGGTATTTTGACCTTCCCAGACCTTAGAGTGTCTGAACACACTGCAATTTTGCAATCACTGTTTATTGTCAGCAGCAAACAGACTCCCCAGGACAAGTGTAATTAAGGTGTGCAGCACTGCCTAAAGAAATTCATTCACCCTCATATAAGAGAGATCAGCTTTTACAGCTTACTGAGGACAGGAGTAATAACCACCAGCTGGTTTCAACCTTGATAAACTCCTGATGCTGCCCATTAAAGCAAGTAGCCTTTCACAGATCTGGCATGACAGTCCAGTGAAAGCCGAGTAGCAGTGTGACTGGAAATATCCTTGGCACACTTTGTACAACAGATTCTCCCACTACCATTTCACAAGTCTGTGAGAGGAATTCATAGCACATGCCCATCTGAGTGATAGTGAAGGACACGCAGGCCAGAGACTGGTGGTAAGCAGAGGATGAATGCACTGATAAAGTCAGGATCTGTCTGTAGATGTACTAAACTAGAAAACTGATAATTTGACTCAGGCAGGAATTAAGGAGCCAATCCAATAGTTTATAGCTCTCATCTATATATAGATGATGTATAGATTCAAACTATTTAGGACAAGCTGCATCAGACATGGCTTAAGGAGCTGCTGTCCTCCCCACTCCTCATATCTTTTTTTTTTCATCCTTATAGAAAAGCATCTGTATACCATAGGAACTGATCCAACCAAGTACAAACTTTCCGACATTGTGTTTTGACCCCAAGTAGCCCTTGACCTGCATCGCAGCACTACTCTTAAAATGACCACATGAGAAGAAAGGAGTGACCTTAGGCTTCCACAGACTAAGATACACATAAAACATCTGTCACTTCTACAGACTTCTGAGATGATATCACGGCTTGGGACTTATGATCAGAGTACAGTGCAACACACATCGCTCATATTTTAAGGAAACCAGGACCTGGCTCAAAGCAAGGTCAGCACCAAAGCCCCCTGACACCAATGAAAACCTTGTAGCAGATTTAACAGACTTTTGGGAGGCCCAGGAGTCCTACCAGAGGCAGGCAGCCATGCCTGAAGCACAACAAATGAACCCTCCAATGCAGCAATGAAAGAGGTAACATAGCTCTTGGGGAATTAACATTTCTACAGTGAAAGGAACTGTCCATGCTCCCTTGCTTCCTACAAGACAGTTGCCAGAACAGTGATTTATTGGTTTGTTGTGTGAAATTCGAAGCAGTGAGAACAAGAGCCTAGGTCTTTTTCCATAAGAATTCTTACAATAACAATCCTTCCTGAGATGAGTGGTTAGTACAGGACTTGGAAACACAGCAGCCTTTCAAACAATTCAGATGTAAGATAACTGATTTTCTTCCTGACACTGTTTTGGAAACATAAACACAAGAATCATTTTTCTGATGTACTGCCAAGCCAACTGGAGGCTGAAAAAGTTTTGAAGAAGTACGGGTGGCTTTTCCTTGCTCTTCATTATATAACTTGTTTTGAGATAAGTATCACAGAATACCATGCTAAAAGAGAGCTGATTATAAGTTAAGGAGAAAAATAAGATTATATGGAGAGAGTTTAGAAGAAAAAGTGATTTAATATCTTGAAGTGAATAAAGCAAAAAGGAGTTCCAGACAAATGAGGGCAAAAATTAAAAAGTGACTTCTGACACCGAATCAGGGAAAGGAACAGAACGAGACTGGAAGGAAAGATCTAGATTAGATAGGCTATTCTGTCTGATAGTTGTATCTTTCTTTTTCCTTTTTTTTTTTTCTTTCTTTCTTTTTATTTTTAACTACAATAGAGAACCTTAGTCCTTATTAGAGATAAAAAAGATCTTTTATTTAATAAATGTTATGTTTTCTAAAGGTAGCAAGTTGCTGAGGGTAAGCTAAAAAACAAGTTTCTTCTTTGCACAGGGAACTACAATGGGTGAGACACTGCCTGTTTTCGTCTCTTTGATTGCAAGACTGTATCTGAGTGACAGCGCCCTTTCTTCTAAAGCTAACACATTTTAAGAGACAATCCTGAGCTTTGATCAAATGTTGGAAAGTGTTTGCACTGAGACCTCTTTAAGTGGATGAAAAAAGAAGTTGTAAAGAAGTGAATATCAAGTTCTCCTTAGGAGCTTTTCATTTGAAGTTGTCATGGACATCAAAGATGTTGATGAATCAGTCCTTCAAACACCTTTTCCTTCCAAAGGATATTATTTATGTAGAAAGTAGAAATATGCACTACATACATATATATATATATATATATTTTTTTTTTCCAGACAGCTCATTTATTTAGTATGGCTACCAAGACATGATGTCTTCAGGACACTGTTCAGAAAGGCATATTAGTCTTCTTTAGAACGTAAAATGAATTAAGTTTCATGGGATTACAGAATCAGTCAAGAGTACAGACTGCCAATAGGGCCTTTGTTAGATCAGTTGCTCAGAAATACATTTCCAAAAATCCTAAAGTCTTGTCAAGGTTGTGGAATCTCAGTGTAACACTTGCCTGCATTACTGGAAGCTGTATTTTTCTCCTTGCTATTACTGTTTAAATGTTGTGAACACTACTAGTCCCTTTTTCCTGAACTGTTATGCCTTTAAGTGGCTGAAGAGCAAGAAAAAATATATATATTTTTTTAAAGGAAAAAGAAGAAAAATAAAAAGGAAAAGAAGAGATGCTATTTGTTCCAAGAAGTTCTATAACTTGTTTTCACTTAGTCACAAATTCAATAAAGTTCTGTGCCCATAGATACACACAGTGGGTGAAACATTCATTACAGAGCAAGAACTGCAATCAAGAGTGATACAAAGCAACGAATGAAAAGTACCCTCAGTAAAAAATTACAGACCGAAAGAGGTAGAGGTGGACAAAGCTGTTGCTACTTATAGACACTTTCTCCTAAGAGTTTTAGCATACTACCTCACCGAGCTTTTTACGAAATACTCAGTTTAAGGCTATGACTAAAAAACTGCATAATTGATACCCTTGCCTTTAGTTGCAGTGAATGTTTTGCTTGCAGTGTTCATTTGCACATTATAAAAAAAAGGAAAATGACCCACAGAGAAAATTTGTTTACGTGGAGCATTTCAGGCAGATTGAAGCCTGCAAATCCTACACTCCAAAGCCATCACCCATTTTGTATGTTGTAGCTGGTAACGAACTGCCATCAGCTGCAAGCACAAGGACACTCAGCATGTTCTTGCTGCGAGGTGAGATCCCTTCTTCTGTTGCCAAGACAACTCAATAGATGCTAATGGTGTGCGTTTATTTGGCAGCCCCGCTCTAAACCACACTGTGGATATTAACAGGGGGGCCTTCAGGCATTCATAAAACATTTAAAATTTTTATTTTTGCCATTTTTTAAAGTAGGCATAATATACACATACCTATAAAATGATCACTGCTGTCCATGGAAAATTAATGGTACTGTAAAAGAAAGAAACGGATAGTAATAAAAATAAGTTTATAGATCAAGTGAAGGACAGAGTCTGGACCAGAATTTCCCAGAAAGGCAAGAAAGTATCATGTCTTCAAGCTTTTTCTTTGGACTTTCAATGGCTGGGAAATAAGAAGGCTTTTCCTCATCAAACAATATTCTGGAATATTTCAACCACTGAACAGAGGACAGAAATTGAACGCTGATAGTGATTGTAGATATTTCCAAAATCAGAATCAGCAGCAGTACGTGTCCAGCACCCTAGGCAGCTCAGTCTCACAAATGCTTTTTAAGATTTAAAGTGCTAAATTTAACTTCTCATGTTTATCATAATCAAGCCAGCAGAAACATAGCAACACCTCATCTTTGGTAATGGACTGGAGAAGCAAGTTCTAACAAAGATGGGATAAGTTGTGCTGCAGAGAGGAGGAATACAACCCACATGGACTGGTAATGTCAACACATTCATCCCCTTCTTATGCTAACCAAAGTGAAAGCCAAAATGCAGTGCAGGGCCTAACAAGAAATCAAATATAACACAGTTTTATTTTTTTTTAAAGGTTTACATTAAGTTGTTAATAGCCTGCAAGGTTGGTGAATGTATTAAGAAGTGTGTGTTAATAACTAGGCTTCTTTTAAAACAAACTTTCAGCTGCTGACAGATTGAGAGGCTGGAAACATCTGAAGAGCTCTGCCCATAGCCCATATGTGTTTCGTATTGTTACTGTTGAAGGTACATTCCCTGTAGCTAGGTAACAGGAACACTTTAGCTCAGCAAGTTGGCCCTTGAACACTTCCTTTAACAAGAGAAAAGGTAGGAAAGAAAGAAATTGAGTTAATAGATGGCAGTGCTGTAGAGACACATGTATGGCTTTTTCATTCCACAGCCTGTGTACACAGCCTGGTAAAAAAGTCACAACATTTCAGGGCTTCTGAAGCTATTAAAACTTGCTTTCTTGTGCTGTTGGATAGCTGTGGAAGGCCTCTTAACAAAGTCCTTACCCAAGATTTTTAGAGGCAACAAATGGATTCAGCAGCTTGTATAGTCATTAAGGGTACAGGAAATGCAACTAGATCTGAACTAGGCCTAGATAAATGAAATGCTTTGAAGCATAGAATTTGTTTCACATCAGCAAAGTAAAAATGGTATGCTGGGCTTTAATTTGGTATTATCTGGAGCTCTTATATCATGCCAGATTTCCAGGGAACATTTGTTTTCAAATCTCGAGGGGAAAAACAACACAAAACATAAGAACCAACCAACCAAACAACAACAACAAAACACATTTACTATTCTAAACACACCAGAGTGCAGCATTTTGTTTCTGACACTGACGTTAAAATTATAGATTATCTCTAATAAATACAGAAAGGGTTTTTTTTTTTTGTTTTTTTTTTTTTCCTGTTTCACCTGTCATTGAGAATCAGAAGAACTCAGTCATATTTGTTCGGGAGCTTCTGAGTGTGTTTCAGAGATCAAGATAGAAGAGATTCCAGGGAGCTCTAAATTTTGTGCCAGCAGGGAAGATTGTCCTAGCAAAAAATGTAAATAGCGATGGAGAGGTTTTAATGGGTAGTGTTTAAATGTGTGGCCACTGTCTTACACAGTACCTCTCAGCTGTATTCTAGTAAAGGCACAGGAATGTGTGAGAAGGAAATTTCTGCATGTTAGTACTTCGGCACTACATATACTGCAAAGATCATGAATGTTCTCTCTTTAGTTCTAACAACTAGCTCAGCAACTTTAAATACACCAACAAATACATACATTATCAGTACAGTTAGACATAGGGAAAATATTATCTGACATCTTTTCTTAAAACAGCTGTGAGACACCCTGTAAGATGCTTAACTGCTTGTTCCCTTCTTGCTCTTGTACTTTATAGCTACTGCTCTAATGTTTGAACTAAGAGACATGCTGCAGTCTGAATTATTATCTTTAATTTAAAAAAATCATTCTCTAATCAAAGGATTAATACAGATTTACCTCTGGAAACAGGTAAAGAAACTTACAGAGGAATTAAGCAACAAGTTACTTCTCTCTCATTCTAGAAAACACATTTTCTATTTCCTTTCCCTTGAACCAAACTGAAGTGCTGAAGAAGGCTGTAATGGTCAATTAAAATGCTCTGTTTTTAATAGCCTCTTCTTTCTGTTCAGCACTAGTTTTCATAATTCATTTTCCCTTATGCCCCAGTGGTTCCCTAGCAGAACTTTCTTAGGATGGAAGACTAATATATTACTAGATTAATATATCATTTTAATGTAATTTCTTGTACATACATGCTCACAAGCATTAGCAAGCAGCAAAACCAAACTGGTAATAAGTCCTTTAGATCCTCCTCAGAGAACAGAGGTCAGGCTGTAAACTGAATTTCTAATGGACTTCTTGCTACAGCAGGCAGAAGTTCCAGTTTCGTATTCTTCAGTGCTCAGAATCACAGCTGAAAGCACAGGGGTGGAGGAAGAAATCAGCCTTGCAGAGACAGTTGTCATCCATGTAGTAGATGACAAGAAGTTATTAAAATTACAACTAATGTCACATAGTCAACCATCTCAACATCTACAATTTAAGCTTACGAGCCACCAGAACATGGATTTTGTCTTTCCTGAAATCAAGGTTAGAAAGCTTCTGTCCTTCTATAATAAGCTCATCTCCATCACATCTCTAACCCAGCAGCATGCCCAAGTAGGTGCTCATTTCCTTCCCTTCATGAGAAATAGAGGGAGGAGAAGGTGTAGTGAGGTGTCCAGAGCTGAACTGGTTGGCTCACTCATTCCTATCATATTATAGGAAGAGGATTTTTACATGAAGTCTTTGGCCATTAAGAAAAATGATGCCAAAAATGGAAAATAATGCCTTGCTCTTTGGTAAGAAAACGCTACCCTCATTGTCTTGCAGCTTCTCTTGCTTTTGCAGCTAGTAAAAAAAAAAAAAAAGATGAAAAAGAAGGAAGTAAAAAAAGAAAGGCAGGAAAGAAGGAAGGAAAAGAAAAAAGAAGTGTTACTCTGAGCACTTCTGCTTCTCTACAGCACCACATCTGCTGTGAACATTAAGAAGGTTTGTGGTTTTCTACACAAAATGCAACTGGTGATTGGTTACTTGTTCAGATGTCTTCAAACAAACATTTTCAAAAGGATCAGAAAAGGATCAGAAAACTATGTATCTTTCTGTTATAATGAAACAATACATCTAACACACTCATTATGAGCGTGCTATATGTTACATATTAATTATATGTTATTTATTATTTATTGATATAGGTTATTATATATATATATTATACACAGGTTGTGACTGTCACATATGTTATACATTTTTCTATACATGTAGAAACAACATAGTTTTTAATTGAAAGTTCCCTCTCTCTGATGCTTTTTTCCCCTAATTTCATCAGGAATGCTGCCTTCTTTTGCTCTCATTTTGTACCTTACTGGGCTAACTGCTGCGCATCCTGGAAACACTCTGTGTCCTATACTTCCACTGTCAGCAAACCTATATATTCCATATGGCATTGAAGCCACAGAGATGAACGTGGGGTGTGCTTATTAAACATACATCTCTCTTTGGGACAGCATTGGGATGCCTCCAGTTTGCACCAGCACTTTGTCAGTTGCAGCTGGCAGGTGTCATCAGACCATAGCCCTGTGTGTCCTTCTGGTCAGAACAGGAGGGAGAAGAAAGGGAATGGAGAGGGAACTCCATGGGCCATGTTCAGATCCAGGAGTATGGTATGGACAACATTTTTTATCTGATCTTGAAGGATTAATTAAAAAAAAAAAAAAACATTGATTAAAAGCAAGAGCTGACTGCCCTGTTAGATTTGCTTTGAACTCTACATACTAAGAAAGAAATGAGAGTCTCAAAATATATGCTACATTCAGCATATATCTAAGCTAGTGACTGTGAGATTATTTTATACCATTAACATTGAAGTATCAAGAAGGCATTATTTCCTTCAGAGTCAATAAGAAACAGAAGCATTCACTCCAACAGTATATACATAAAAGCAACAATACTCTTCCTCTCATGCTTTAAGTTACACCTCACTACAGGTTACATTAATGTCAGCTGTGTATTAGTGTGAATATGATTGCAGAACTACCAGTTCCATCTGAATATTTTGTAAGTCTTATTTCTTTGTCAACTCAAGGAAAATGAATCCCTTCTTTGCAGGTGGATATGTTAACTGAGATGCCTGGTTCAAGCATACTATTACTCTAGACATCTTTTCAAAGTAGCAGTATAATAGGATATTGACTGTATGTGAATTCAGGGGAAGAATAGAAGGCCAGTTATGACCAAATCATTGAACTTTGCTGAATCAAGTTTTGATCAATAATGTAGTAATATACAGCCGTGAGCAGAAACCTTTTCCCCCTTTTTCCCTCCTACACCTTCTGTCGGGCTTTCTTTTTTCTTTGTTTCTTATCTCTCAGGATTTCAAAGGGCCCACATTATGGTCCTATGCAATGAAATGGAGGCAGAGAAATTGTGAAAGGTTACCAAATTGTAACTTTTCTATAAAATGAGTTATTGTGTTGCTGTGAAAAGACTTTTTAGTTATTGCAAGTACTGGAGAATTGTGAGTGAACTTTGGAGCACTCACCCTCTTATTATCAAACTAGCAGCAAACGCTATCTTTTCATCTGCTGCCGTCTGCCTTAGCTGACACCTTTCATGTCCCTGTCAAGCTGCATGACTCAGCTCCGGGCGCCCTCCAGAAATGCTCAGCTATATATTTTCAGTTTATTGGATTCTGAAGAATGTAATTTCTATTTGGTGGTAGCAAATAAAACAGAAGGGATTATGTTAGATACCATTTTGCATGCAACCATGTGCTTTGTTATTATGGATATTAACAGGAACATAAATACCTAAAAATATTGTTTTGCAATACAAGAAAGAGACACCTTAGAGATTATATACTTCACCATGACTGAAAGAAATCCCGTATCCCTTATGTTGTAACTTGTTTGTGTGACAGTGTACAAGTCATTATGGTTTCCAGTTACGAAAGCCCTGGAGAATATGCTTCATCTTAGAAGTACATCCTTGTTTATCTAAAAGGAGCAACATGGATTTAAGATTAAACTAGTGCAAAACAATGCCTTTATACTTTCTGAGTGGACAGGAACTCTTTCCATACTTACTTATACAGTTTAAATTATCAGTGTATATGATCAGATTTGTGGGGTTGGTATCTTTTTATTTTTATTCTTATTTTTATCATTTCATTGGAAACAGGGAACTTTGAATAATTCCTTCATCTGTCTTTCCACTATGGACTGCATTCTACCTGATTAAAGTCTATAATGTGTTACTATGTAATGGAAATGCCATATAATGTGAAGCAGCCTGGTGCCACTATAATGCCAGTAATAAACAGCAACAGCTCATAATACAATCTAATTGTTTTTTTTCTTCTACAGATGAAGTCAGTGGCAAGGTCTTATATTAAGGTTTGAAAAGGGAGAAAAAAATACATCATGGTTCATACATTTTCATAATTACTCTCTTGATGAACTGCAAATGTCCTAATTTATGTGATTACCTGATCAAGTGAAATGTATCTCTTTTAAAACTGTGATCTGCAATTACTGGAGACAAAACTGCAATGCATTCACCATGCGGACTTCAGCTTGCCATGAAAAAGATTTCTTTAATGCGTTTTAGTCTGAACCTCTTAATCATTTTTCACAGAGCTAATAACTCTTAGAACAAAACAGGAGAAATGGAAAGGATTCTTTCACACAAAATACACCATAGCACCTTTGCATTTTTAACTAATATTGTATAGCCATAAATAATTAAAGCTTTAGTTCACTTTGAAGCAATTGGAGCTGTTCACACCACATAGACTAGGAATAGATTTTTTACAAACATTCATATGTGAAATTATCCTGACTTTGTAGTTCTTTTCTCTTTATCCTATTTGTGTAAAAAGGCTTCCAAATTCTAAGTGCAGAAATGAGTCACAGGGAGGAAGAGATTCACAAAGTATTTTGATGGTCTGTTGCTGGTCATAAATGCATTTTTTAATGTAGATTTTCTAAAACATTGTGCCTACCACATGCTAAAAGTGGCATTTGTAATGAACACCAGACACTCTGAGAGGAGTTTAAAGTAATTAGTGCAGTTTAAATCCAAAACTAGACACTCTGACAAGTCATGCCTTGCCACTTCCCTGTGCTGTTGTGAACTCACGAACATGGAGCTGTGTCTATGTATTTGTTTGTTGAAGCCGAGAGTGGAACAAACTCATGTGCTGACATGGCATGAGAGAGCTGATTTCACAGGTAAAATACTGTTAAAAATATGACATTGTCATTTTGCTTTGAATAAAAAATATTACAATTAAAGGAATTGAAAGTAGAGAGAGAAGGGAATACTTCAGCTGAAAAACATGAAACTATGTATCTTGCCCTGGAGTGCTGATGAAGGCAGCATGGGAAGCAGCCAGATCCTTCCAGGATATAGCTCTTCTGACACTACGTGTCCACAATACAGTCACCCTGGGAACTTTTTATACTTAAAGACATTTTTACAGTGTGATTCATATGACCTGATTTATAGAATCCCATTAAGAGGATACCTATCAAGACATAGAAGGCCTTTTTCTCTTTACTTTGGATGAAGTACACTCCTGAAGATTAGAAAGTGCAAGATAGATGAGTGGATGGAGGGTTGAGAACTGGCTGGCAACAGAGCTCACAGGATTGTGATCAGTGGCACTGGGTTTAGTTGGAGAACTGAAGCTAACAGTGTTCCCCAGGGGTTGGTGCTCAGTTTGGTCTTGTTTAACATCTTCATCAGTGGCCTGGAGGAAGGGATAGAGTTCAACCTCAGCAAGTTGGTTGATGATACAAAGCTGAGAGAAATGGCTGACACATCAGAATGCTGTGCTGCCATTCAGTGGGACCTGGACAAAGTGGAGAGCTGGGCTGAAAGGAACCTCATGAAGTTCAACAAAAGCAAGTGTAGAGCCCTGAAGGTGGTGGAAAATAACTGCATGCATCGGTACTGGTGAGCTGCTGACCTTTTGGAGAGGAACTCTGCAAAGAAGAACCTGAGTGTCCTGACAGACATCAGACTGGCCAGAAGCATGCTGCTGTGGCCAAAAAGGCTAATGGTAGGTACTTTGTGGTGCATAAAAAAAAAAAAGAGTGGTCAGCAGATGAAGCAAGGTGATCTTCACCCTCTACTCTGCCTCAGTGAGACCACATCTGAAATACTGTGACCAATTCTGTGCTCCCCAGTTCAAAAAAAGACTGATTTCTTCCTGAAAGGATTCAGGGAAGGGCAGACAAAGATGATTAAAGGCCTGAAACATCTCTTGTATGAGGAAAGGCTGAGAGACCTGGGTCTGTTCAGCCTAAAGAAGAGAAAGCTGAGAGGGGATCTCATAACTGTGTATAAATATCTGAAGTGCAGAGGGAATTAGATAAGACCAGACTCTTTTCAGAGGTGTGTAGTGATAGGACTAGGAACAATAGCCAAAAACTGAAACATATGAAGTTCAACACAAATATGTGGAATAACTTCTCTACTGTCTGAGTGACAAAGACTAGAACAAGATGCTGAGAGAAGTTGTGGAATCTCCTTCTTTGGAGATATTGAAGACCAATCTGGACACTGATCTGTGAGACCCTTGAAATCCCTGCAATTCCATGATTCTGTATGACTCTGTAACTGTTTCCATAAAAGTACTGCAGGTGAGTTGTTCAGATTAAACAAGTTTCTCTCTGTGCTTACCATTTTTTCCCAGATCACAAGAGAAAATGAACTACAAGGACCTCCATAGTGCATATCAGTATCACCTTAGAGCACAATAATTTGGAGAGGTCTGTCTGGATACTTAAGGAAATTTTCAAAAGCTTTTACTGATAAGGTCAACATTATTGACTTTGTGTTAAAGAGTTCACACTATTATTAACTCACTTCTGCATTAATCTGCTTTGCACTTTATGCCATGCTCTACATGACCAGTTGAGTGTTTAGTGTCCCTTATGTTTCATCCTGACGCCAGAATGCTGGTGGGAAGCGGTGCGGACCAGGAAGGTTTCTGTGTGCAGCAGGACTGTCTTTGATTTTTTGGGAAGGAAGGAAGCGCTCCACTTCATTGCACGACCCTTAGGGAGGCTCAGCACTCATCATTCTCCTGGCTTCCCTGCCCTCCTTCAGCTCTGCTCCAGTCACAGACATACAAATGTCAAAACCCAATCCTTGCTTTAGATAATATAGTTTGAGAGCCTAGAACTGGAAGTACCAGAGAGAAAGAAATCATTACTGTAAAAATCTCACCGTTGGTAAAACTTCACACTGATATATAAGTTAAAAAAAAATAATTTAAAAAAAAAATGAAAAGGCTGAAAAGGTTTTGTTTCATCTGTGTGATACAGTAAATAAAGTGCTGTTTGTAAAACCTGACAGTGAGTCAGGCTGACACTTCGGTAGTATGCAAAGAGATTTCTGCTACCTTGCTAATATCTACTTAAGGATCTTGCATTTACTCAATTACTATTGCTTGTGGGAATAAGAGATTGCTATAAAATTATGTGAGAAAATGAGAAATGGAGCCTAAACACATGAGAAAGACATAAGAAAAATCCAGAACTTGAGAAAAGCAATGAAAAATAAGATCACTCAAATACTATCTTATTTTAACTGATGTAAATCTACTTATCTCAATATGGAAAGGAAAATAACAGACAGTTCAAAAAAAAAATAACGAAAGAAGAATTTTTATGTGAAATTGACAATAAGAAAGGCAAAAGTCATCAGAAAAAAGCAGACCCCAAAGGCTAATTTGTCATTGGTCTACAACAACAATCACTTGTAAAATTAACTTACATCCTCCCTCTACAAAAGCCTCACTTCTCATCAAGAAAATCTGACATGATATTTTCACCAGAGAAAGTTAGAGAAATGCTTCTTCATTGCTTTGATGTAAGACATGCAATGCCAGAAATAAGATGCTTTACAAATATTTTCTCCTCTTAAACCATTGTTATAGTGTGATGCCTCTAATTTGGTACCCTCAAACTTCTGGAAGGCAGGAGGTAATCTGTTGAAAAGGATGATAAAAAAAAAATAAAAATGTTTGCTACTTCAAATACTACAAAGTTGAGACCCAGCAAAAGCTAAATCCCACCATATTAGTCACTTCAGGTGGGTCTCATCTCATAACTGACCAAGTCAAGTACACAGAGAGTAGAATTTTGGGCTGAATGCACACAAAATTCTGCAAAATAGGAAAGTATTTACAAAAGCCAGGTAAACTTCTAAGACATTTTCTCATGAAATAATATTGCCCTATGCCCTCAGCACGATGAGGTAAATTAAGCACACTGTCTTGACTAGTTATTTTATACCTTCCTGTATAATCCTAATATTGTATTACTTCAGTTGTTCTTTTAATAATAGCATTTGGAAAGAAGGCATAAATATGCTAGTGGTGTGCAATGAAATCTGAGACTTAACATAGATTATATATTCTTAATGGAGAACATTGCAATTGATTTATGCAAGCGTAACCTATCATTATAAGTCAAGAACTCTTAGAAGCTTGAGAGTTCTGAATTGAAATGTCAATTTTTTCCTTTAAAAGCAGAAATTAGCCATTCTTTTTGTCCTATATATGAACTGAATTGATTTACACAATACTTATATTAATCAGCTTTAATGAAGACAGTTGCTTGGTAGGATAGCTGTTAACTCATTTTGCTAGTGCCTTAGGCAACATGGGCTCAGTTATCATCATTAAAAAAAAAAGTTGCATTTTCTAAGACAAGGAACAGGCATATTTTATTTTACCTGCATTGGTTCTATTTATAGAGAGTAATTTATAGAGTGGTCTATGTTTAAAACTATGCAGAATTGATTCATATGAGGTGAAGAGGGGACATACGATGACTACACTTATTAAGTCTTTAAGCGACTTACGTTCAGTTTGCTGCTCTGCTGCTGACTTTTATTTTACTTATACTGCTACCTACAAAAGGGACTGGTGCTCAAAGCATGACAGATGTATGACTTCAGTATTGAAACTTTGAACCACAGTTCTCAAAACCTTGGCATTCTTAAACTGTGGAGGATCTCCATGTCACTTACTCAAGAACTACTGGACAGAGGGTACTTCCAGGCACTCTGCTCATCTCCAGTGTTTTTGTCAAGGATGAAAATTAAGAAGCTACTAATGAACATAAAGAAAACCTAGAAACTGACTTTAATTGGGAGGTCTGGTAACATTAAAAAAAAAAAAAAAAAAGATAAATAACCATTCCTCAGAATTAGATTAAAGCATTTTGTTTTGCTTCTACTACCAGAACTATATATTTTCATAAATTAGTATTGTACACCAACTCTTATTCTAAAGGCAATATAGTGATTAATTTTTGTGTATGTGTTGCTAATTCTATTTACTACATCTGATTTCTTTTGGTGAAGAGTTGTATGGCTTTCTTAGGTAACGTGTTAAAATTATTAAGAACTGTTCAATGTATTCAAATTTTGATTATCAGAACTGGTATTGCTTTTAAAAATTACCTCATAAATGTTCACCTCCTCCTTCAAAGGCTGAATACTCAGAAGGCTGAATTTGCTTTGCCAAGCACATTGTTGTGAGATACAGTGTATCATAATTAGAATTCTAGTCTTTTATATTATTAAAATAGTACTGCTTAACTGTTCTGGCAAACACCATTGCTGTTGTCTTTGGTCTTGAATGGTTGATATCTCAGTTTCATAAACCACTGAGGAATTTAAAATTCATTTTTCTTCTACATTTCCCAGATCATTTCAAAATTTCAAATAAGCCAAAGCCTGATACTTCTATGATTAAGACTTTTGGAGCTTAAATTAAACAAGACTCATTTTTGTAAAGAAATATCAGCAAATTTGGGGAAAAACTATTGTTGAAGAAGACAAAGTAAATTCAAAATCACCAGGAAATCACAGCACTTTTACATTTACTTATAATAAGATCTCAGAAGAATTGGGATTACAGCTTATGTGCATATCAGTGCAGGGATGGCCAGTTGGACACAGTCTCCATTCTGAGAGCCTGATTGGATCATTTGCTCTCTTTATTTCTCAGACACAAGAATCCTACAGATTATACTGAACTTTAAAAAGAATCTATATGGCCCTGAAGTATTTTTTTTTTTTACTCTGTTTTTCAGTAAGACACAGCATCCTAATTCAATTAGGTTATTTTAAATACTCTACCATTTCCATTTGTTGTTAAAAGTATTTTGGTAATCAAGAGTGATGTACTCTGATCCAGACATTTAGTTTCATTTGGCTGCAGTTCAGAAACATAATTGTGTATATATATATATATATAATTTTTTTTTTCATTTTTCCCTGTGAATTTTTTAAGATTCCTTTCACCCTATGTAGAGACAAAGAAAGCCAATGATTCTGACAGCTGTTGGCCTAGAGAGGTTAATCTCTTTTAAACGAAATGCAAGGCCAGACTTTTCTTGTTAACCATAAAATATTATTCCCAAAGGTTTGATTATTTTCAGTCCTAAATATCAGTCTTTCACTTACTTGAGCATATGTATGCTGAAGATGCCTATTCTGAGGAAATGTTACACATACCTATTATTACACTGCATACACTGATGTACTCATGTACCATTCATTCTTTTACAGCAGATAAGGCTTCAAGCAGATTCCTATGAAAGATCTTATACTGCAAGGTCCAAAGGGCTTTTCTATATATTTCTTAGGATTATCTCCTACCGCTTTTATGTAACGTTCTTACCAATTTAATGTTCCTGAATAATCCTAAAATCCATGCTGGGATTCATTTTTTTTATTTAATTATGCATAAGTTTTGAGGAAATATGCTTAGATTTTTATAGGGAGATCATTATACACCGCGCTTTTTTTTTTTTTTTTCCCCTCTGAGATACTGAATATCTTTAGGTTAAGATGTGAGCACACTACAAGTCAAAACAACAATTTAAACTTTGATCCAGTGCAAAATTAAAGAAGGTCAGGCAGCATGAGACAGAGAAACTGACATTATTGTAGTTAGGCAGTGAGTGTGCATGCACTTAATCTCTAGGGAGATAGTATATATATATAGTCTGTATATACACACACACACACAGCATGTGCTGCAAACTTTTTCTGCTGTTAATGTTTGCTTTTTGTTCACTCTTAATATATGAAATAATTCACATCTGCACAGATAGTCTCTCAGAGTGTGAATATGTACAGCTGAATAGTCTGGTGGGTGATAAATACCTTCTTCTTGTCACCTGAGCAATTTGAGTATAGAGTCATGCATGGAACTCAAAGAAGGTTTCTTGTGGTGGCACCAGCACAAAGCCAGACGAGAACAGAAACTCAAGGTTTCTCCATGTAGTGCACGGGAGGCAGGTAGCTGATTTCTGGGCTATATCCAAGGGTAGGGGCTTACAAACATCTTTTGCACAGTAGCCTATGAAACCTTGCCAATACATATTAATAACTACATAACCCATAAAATATCTAACATCATATTCAGCATTTCAAAGATGTAAGTCCTACACTCCATCTATACATACCCTCTTTTAATACTTAATTTGCATTTTGACCTGTTTTGGTAATTATATTTCATTATGAATATTCACCTTTGATTGATAGGTGGAGCTGACACAGTTAATTATGATTTTAACACCATTTCCTTTGAAGCCAATGACAAAACTCCTATTGACTTCAAATAGCATAGGACAAAGCTTTATAGAACAAGCTTTTATTGTACTCATATCAAATAAATTGTGCGTACCTAGACACTGCAGAAAAATGATGAGCATTCATAGAAGACACTGGAAGTCAAAGACATCTCACATTTTCCTACACAGTCTTCATTTTAAACTTTTCCAATATTGTATACTGAACAGTTACCTAGGCTCATAATGCATACACTTGTCATTCAAAATGAGATAATTGTCAAATGGAATACAACTATTTTCCAGAAGTACGTTCATTTTCTATTATTGTGGATATCAAAAAGTCATGGGAATTTTGCTAATGGCTTGTGTGGGTCACAAAGTTCATTCCAGAAAAATGACAGATTTATGGAAAGTAGGATTTCCCCTTGTACCTCCTGGTTAATAGAACAGGAAGAACATATTTATAACAGTTTACTTCCTGTATGCACATATTTCCTTTTCTACAGAGGAAAAGGAGTTATAAACAATGACGCGACTGTGATGTGGATGAGGAAGAACATAAATTGGACAATTAATTTTCTCATGTCACACATGAAAAAGGTAAAGAAGTAAGACTGACACATACAGTACACTTCCCAGCAACAAAATCAGTGGGTTATGTTCAATGGGACATGTGCGGACAATACATTAGTAGGTACTTTGAAGTGTGTAAACTGTGGAGCCTGGCACTGCAATGATCTACGATTTTTAAATCTCAGAACAGGCACCCATGCATCTCACCCACCTTTAGCACCTGTTACAATTCATTTTCCCTTTCGATGTGAAGTTAAGCCTGTTTGTGGGCATATTATGGTACAGTGATACTCAGAGGCAGGAATAAACAGGATATTTTTAAGATACTGGAAAAGAGAGTGAATATCTAAAACACATTTATTCATGAAGGCATATCATAAAGTACCCTAAAGTATAGAGAGAAAAATCATATATGCAAACTAAATGAGTCAATTTTCATGTAAATAAACGGCATTACGTGCAACTGAATTGTGAGTCTTGAAGTGAGCTGTCCCCCCCTTAGAATAGTAACTTCCAACATTTCCTCCCCAGAATTAATAGAGTATCAGGCTCTATGCAGCTTATAAGAGATCATGAATCTCCAAAAGTTACACTGACTTGGGAAAGGTATTTTATTGTTTAAGCATAGTATTTTAGAAGTACTTGGATAGATTAGGATTTGTGCTGCTACAGTCAACAGACTTCAGGTGTCCAGTGGAGCTCTACACCCATTCAGACTAGGGTCCCAAACAAATTATGCTGGAAATCAGCCCTACAGGTAGGCACATTTTCAAGAGGCTAGATAGCTGAGTTGCGACAGCAAGCAGACAATTCCTTTTCCGTGTACCTAATTCAGCATGGTAACTTAGGAACTTCACGTTTTGTACACTATATAAGCTTCCATTTTGTTCTCTCCAGTTTGCTTTCTGGCACTAATACAACACATGCACTGTACAGGAACAGTCACAGCCTTTGATATCTCACTCATAAGAAAAGAGAACATCTACTTTCACTACAGCTTACGTTTTCCTCTGGCAAACAGGCGCAGAACCAGATACAAAGTGTAGATAGTTGTTACCTCCTACCAGGTGGAAATTATTAAAGAAATAATCATGATTTGTGCTGTCCAAGTTACGGCCCTAATCTTCCCAGATGAGTTAAATTAGTACAGATACAGTCTGATTAAATCACATCTCTTGTATCTTAATTTTCTTCTGGTGTATCTGGTTCGATCAGGCTTCTTCCAGAGGATTTACATTTCCATTTAGAGTATCACACCAGCCTTGCAGATCAAAGTGGACATTTATCAGAGGTCTTTTCAATGAATAGTTATATTATAATGGGATTCTCAAAAACTAATTTAGAAGACTCCAGCTTACACAGATCTTGTTTTCATGGCAAGTTCTTTTAAATGGCTGATAATGCAAAGAAAATGAATAATGAATTTGCATAAAATGTTTCTTTTTTTTTTTTATTATTTTATCTTTTAAGTGCATGGAGAAGTACATTCATTTAATGGGGTATATGAGGATTTTGGACAAACAGAAAGGTCTTTTCTGTCCATAAAGATCATAGAATCATATAATTGAGTTGGAAGGGACCTTTAAAGGTCACCTAGTCCAACTTCCTTACAATGAACAAGGACATCTAAAGCTAAATCTTATTGCTTAGAGCCCTCTCCAGCCTGACCTTGAATATCCCAGCACCTCACTACCCTTCTGGCAAAAAATTTCTCTTCTGTCCACTTTAAATCTCTCGTATTTTAGTTTAAAACTGTTTCCCCTTGTCATATTACAACAGACTCTGTTGAAGAGTACATCTCCTTCCTTCCTATAGCCCCTTTTTAGATACTGAAAGGCCATTATTGGGTATCCCTGAATCCTTCTCCTCCCTAGCTGAATAACCCCAGTTCTCTCAGCCTGTCCTTGTAGAAGAGGTGTTCCATCTCTTGAATCAAAATATATGGCAGTAACCAATCACTGAGAAATTATATCTAGGTATTACTGAAATAGTAGCTGTTTGTTACTGAGAAATTGTAGTATCACATAGTTACTGATGGAAATTTGAGAACAACAGAAGTTTATGATGAAATAATAGCTAGATCTACTTAGATTGTTGTCCAGGAAAATGTAATATTATTATTAAATCAGTTTTTATTTCAACAGTGCTGAAGCCCGTTAAGACAACAAAAACTTGATGAAAATATGCATGGAAGGATGTGGAATTACTCTAGGGGGAGTATATAAACAATTTCTTAAGGTCCTGATCACTGCATTTTAGTGATCTGGTTACCACCTTACTACCACCACCAACAAAATTCCATACACCTCTGGTTTGGGGAATATTTCATTAGTTAAAGTTTATGCAGTAAATAACTTAGGTGTTTAAAAGTGTGAATTAAAAATATGTAAGATAAAAAGCTACAGCCATGATTCAATATCTGAATCATTAGCTAGCTCCTTAAATAGAAGTTCATCTGATCTTTGCATGAAGTATATTTACTAAGAAGTTTACAGTAGACCCATAATGTCTCCAATAACAAAAACACCATAATGCCATTGCAGTCAGTGTCGTTCTAAAACAAACTGAGATGGATGCTTCAGGATAACAGGAGTATATAATCAAGTTACACAGATTTAATGTATTAATTACAAGGTAATCATAATGGTTTACCAATCCTGTAACCGGGGGCTTCCAGGGAAAATAAGCTATTATCTACCTACAAATTTAGAATATTTCTGTATCTGCTGGTGTAGAGTTCTGAGTTTTTTTTATATTTGTTTCATATCACAAAATGGAAATAGAATTTTCACAAATAAACATATGTAGCTTTTTCACAGCAGGAACGCTGACAAGCTAGAAACCATCGAGAGAGAAATGTGCTGCTAACTTCAAAATTGGTTTTTACCACTATTACATTAGTGCTCCACCAGTCTGACACCTGTAGGTCGTGTGAACTATCTGAGCAGCTCTACCAGCCTATAGGTCCAAGCTGTTTGGGTTTTTTTTGGTCAATGACCTACTTCAAGGCAGACTTTGTTAAAAGGGGTTTCTGGTGGACCATGTTTTACAGCTGAATTGAATATCTGTGAATTTGACATGATGTGTATAGACCAGCAGGTGTTAACATTTAGGAAGTTGACTGTCTGTAAAGGACAGGAATGTGATAGGTAAAATGTTTGTCTCTCATTAGGTAACATACCAGCTCAAAGTACAGTCAACAGTAATGTCAATTAGTAACGTATTTAGCTGCACTGTTTATCTAATGCTGAAAATTCACTGAATTTTAGCTTTTGCTATTCCTCTCTCACTATAAAGTACATTAAAAAAAAACCAAAACAAACAAACAAACAAACAAAAAAAACCAACAAAACACTATCTGACAAGATAGTATTAGGTTTCAGTGCTCAGCTGCTGTGCATACCATCAGTGTATACCACTTACGTGTGGTTGGGTGAATAACACAGAAGAGTATTCAGAGAAAATAGTGCGGAAAGTGGTATATTTTGCTAGGCTTATCTGGATGGTAAACAGACAACCAGTGAATAAAGAGAGGCTCACCTTTCACAGATGGTTGAGGTTCACCAATAAATCCACAGGAGTAGAATCTCCAACAAGAGAACCTTCCCTAACGGTGGTCAGCCCTGAAATGGGGTCTGGGAGAGGTGGAGCCAGACTGCACCCCTTCCATCACACAGGTACATTGCCTTCACCTGTGCTCCTGTGGCTGACGCAGTGCTCACCTCAGGTGATCCATCAGTGGTTCAGGCCGTGATTCAACAGTTCCCATACACTGCCTTAGATCAAGTTCCATGCCTATGCAATGTGCAGCATGGAATAATTCTGATAAGCATATTCATACCTTTCTAGCCAAGTAGTTAAGTAACTGTTCTTAACTGATTTTCAGTGAACAATTCTTCATTTCAAGCTTTATGAAATTACATCGGAGGAGGGTTTAGATAGGTTGGGCAGGGTAAGCAAAGAACACATCTAGGAAAATAATAAGAATTTTGAGAATAAAAGTCGAACAGAGACCTTTTAAGAACTCCAGTAACTTCTCTTAAGAGAAGGAAAAACAACTAACGGTGAGTGAGTTCTTGGGGTTTTGTCAATAGTTTTACCCATGAGATCATCTCTGTTTAATGCAGTTGTGCTACTGGAACCATTGTATTCTGTTAGCAAACTTATAAAGTATGTGTTACTTGGTTGTTGGAAAAGTCTATTGCTTGCCTATGAGCAGTAAGAAGATTTGACTCACACAGATATTCTCGACACACAAGGGAAAATACCAGACTTTAAGAATCAGCTTCCGGAATTGCTTTTAAACACACCACTACTTAGATTAATTTCTCGTCACAAATCTATGTTGTCAGCATAAATTTTCCTAGACCTTTGCATCCCATATATAGATAAATAAATAAATTTGAATCAATGGCATTCTTGTAATGATTATAGCTATCAGTCCTTTTACAACACAGTTATGGAATAAATCAAGAGCTTCCACACTGACTGATAAAATTAAACTTCGTGATTTTGTGAAGCCATAAAGAGATCTGTCTTTCAGAGGGTGAATAGTTAACTTCTAAGAGCCAGGGCTATATGAAAGAATAGTAAATAAAGCATCCAAATAAACATTCATAATGAACACTCTTAAAAAGAATAAAATCTTGACTCACATGTGACTGCAGTAGGGATTGTTGTCGTCACAGCTGACAATGCTCTATAAATATGAAGTTGCTGAGCTTCTTGAAAAGTCTGCAAGGTAAGAAGCAGAGACATTTTGTAAATTTTACTGTGTAATTCTGCTGTGTACATATTCATGTACAATACTGAATTGACAATGACACACATTTTGCATCTAGTTAGTCAAAAGCCAGAGGGGAAAATATATCATCAAGGATGAATTTCCCAAGTGTTTTACTTCTGCAGCATCACTGGTACTTCTGCAGATTCAAATGGGATTATTCTGCATTTTTTTCAAATGCACTTCCAGTAGCATTAATGCTGGGTTTTCAACACAAACCAAAGCAGTAAAGGTATATTCCTACAGTATTTACACAAACAAAAACTTTATCTGGAATTCATTTTTAATTAGGAAGCACTCCATGATAAATTGGTCTTTCTTCATGTGTCCATGCTTACGTTCACTAAACATTATGGATCTACTATTCCCTAAAAGTACTACCTAACACTGAAGTAACGTCTGAGGTGTGCAAGTAATCAGAGCTTCTGTTTCCAAACCTTATGAGCTGGCATAAAACACTATGTTAATATTCAGCTGTTATATTTATTACACGTGGCGAGAGATAATAAGATGTTATTAATACATAATAAGCATCATATATTAGGAATGTAATGAAGATGGAGCGTCTGACTTTAAAATCAGTTATACCACTGCACTGTTTTATTCTGCAAAATTTGCCTGAAGTTTCCTAAGAGCTCAAAAGGAATAGAACCAATACTTGAATATTTTGTTTTGTCAGTCTGCTCATAACATTGCCAGTCTTTCTCCTCAGTCTCAGCAATATTTTCTGTTGAACTCCTAGGGATACATGATATATTACAAATCAAATTAATGCAATTTAATTGCATTAAAAAAAAAAAAGGATAGTTTTGCAAAAAGATGGATTGAACATGGGACCAAATTTGCAGCATAAGAGGTCTGAAAGCCAAAAGGTGAACTCAGAGCCACACTGTGTGTAGATCGATCATCCGCATGGCTGCCTGATTCATGCAATTTCTGTGCTTGGAAATGTGTGCTATGGATGAGTTAGAATATTTTGTTTCCTCACTTCTTGTTCCTTGTGAAGATTTTTCAATATTTTCTTTCATTAACCTTTAATTAAGATTTTAAGACTCTGTAGCCCATTGGAGCAGCTCCAGGTTTGAGTATCAGGTAAATATTAATACTATTTGTCATTGTCATTCAAACTCAATATTCTTTCCTATTTCTGTTGTATGTTCATGTCAAAATAGCAAACAACTGAAAATGTTATGTTTAATTAACAACCCATCTTGCCTGCAGTAGTTCAGACTATGTACTGAGAAGAGGATTTACCAAGCGTATCTTGAAGAGCTACTGGAAAGGAAGATACTGATCAAAATAATACCAGTAACAGAAGTCCTGCAGTGGACTAGATTTTGCCAACAGAAATAATTTTTTACTACCAAATATGAATAAACACAATTATTACCATATGATAGTCATTAAGAATAGCAGCATCTCAGACTATGTAGCATCTATGTCACAAGAAAATCCAAATACCTAGTAGATGGAACAAACTAAAGAAAAGACCCAGAAACCCAGAGCCATGGCAAACACTGCCCTCAAATACCCCAGTCACGAAGGTGTTCTGATACCAGGCCTGGGTTCAAATACCATCACTGCTTTACAGACTTGTTCCAGGAATGACTGTGCTTTCCTTTGGCATGTCAGTTATCTACCAGAAACTTTGGACCAATAGTTATTCCTTAGAACACATAATAAAAGAATGGACATTCTTGGTGTACTGCCTTGTTTTTAATTTGGATTTATTTTGATAAATACATCATCTGTACTGATGACAGCGAGGTTATGTATTGTGACTTCAAAGCATTTCACAGATGTCAATGAATTAAACTTCTGAGACATCTGAATGAAAGACAAGTTTTTATCTTCAAACAGATGGAGAGCCCCTACAGACGAGGAACCACAGAGATTTACAGGGAAAAAAAATACAAAATAAAATAGAAAACAACAAATTCAACTTGCTTCACTCTGAAGGTGTTTTAACTCTTGCCCATATCCGCGTATTAACTCTTGTCCCCACCTTTGCGCTGTAATTTTCCTGACCAGACCAGGCTTCAGGAGTAGAAGAAAATGAGCAGAAGTGTCTCTGACAGCCTCAGAGCCACCCTGACACTGGCACAAGAGAAGAGAAGGCTAAGAGATGGGGCTGAACTGCCTGATCTGCCTGCTAGTGCTTAGTGCCTTGGCTGCAGAGTCAAACTAAGTACTTGTTCAGTGGCAAGTCATGCATTTCATAAAATATCCACTCTCATGCCATAGCAAAATTTGCACCCAACGTTATATGAAGAAAGAAATCTCACAATAAATAAATTAATAAATAAAAATAACCAACTACACCCTCCTCCCCAGACACACACAAAGGGCAACCCCAAAACCACCAAACAGCCAATAAGCATGTAGCTGACTTAAACCTTACTGTTCTTCACGAACTCTGTTATAAATCAACAGAAATATCTAGATGTGCGGTTTTGTGCACTGAAAACATCTGTAGGGGTTTAAGAAGAGTAAATGCCTTAATTTTGGTTGTACTCAGAACTTCAGGTCAAGAAGTACCAAAATGATCGAGTTTTTCTTTTGATAGCAGGAAGGCAGCTTCCTCCAAACATGGGCAGCAGCACCTCTCCTAGAACAGTCTGGCACTGATGGGAGGTGAAGAGTAAAATCAACAGAGCACATTGTGAAGCATCTCCATGCACTGCAAAGCCATACCTATGGCAAAGAATCTCAGGCTTTTCTGGTTATTGTATCAAAAAGATGTAGTTCCCCCTCTACCCATTGCCTAAGATGCTGAGGAACAATAGTTATAAATAAAAGTCTGCAGCAAAGCCAAGGAATTGGTGCTAAGATGCCTGAGATACTGCAGAGCTACACAAAAGAAATACTGTGATTTAAAACATGATAGAAAAGGACGACAGAGGGTTTTAGAAGTCTCTTGCAAAACAAAGGTCTCATCATTCTGAACTTAGAGTATTCACCACTTTTTTCCTAAACAGTTTTAAAATGAATGACACAGCCTTTTAAATAAAAAAAACGGAAATGATCCACTGTACATTCAACTTAGTTTTCTCTATTCTCATTGGAATTGTCAATACAGCACAGAAAATAAAATCAAGTACCCTAAGAGACACATCAGTTATTAGGCTGCACTGTGCTTCAAAACATTATTTTTTATTTTTTATTAAAAATTTTGGCAGAAACATTTTGAATAAGCGAAACTCTAACATTCCTGAAAGACATTTTCTTGTAGAATTGGGACAAATATACAAAAAGCACAGTAGCTTCATGATAGCTCAATTCCCTAGAATTTATTTTTTAGTGAAAATTTCAGTAGAGTCTGCACTGAGAGCCAGACAGTTGCAGTACCTGCTTTTCCCTCTATTTGTGGAAATAGATGCCTGGGGACAACTTCTGCTCAGAGGAATAAACCTCACCATCCAGGTAAAAGTGGACAATCAGGAAGCACATTAAAACTGGTGTCTTCCACTGAGAAAGTAATATGAGTTCATCCTCAAATTTTACAGACCATACACCTGTAAATGAATGTTTGGCTAATAACACCTTATCTCATCTCTACTGCTTCAAAGCTTCAAAGGTCTGTGTTGGGAAAAGCGACAACAATAATAACAAAAACCAGTGTTCTACAACAGGCAGAGCTTAGGCTACTCTTAAGAGAGAGGTTTGACTCATTGCAACATAAATGGAGGTTTCATTTCGTAGGGCTTGCATATCTGAGTGTTTCTGCTCTTTCAGGCATGCTGACAGCAGTTGGCTGCACCAACTCACTCCAGACTTGGTCAAGCAGGCTCTGGCTGCAGCTCAGAAATAAGGACCCAGTGGCATAGTTTTAAGTTTACCTGACTTTTCTTCATAGCTCTCTACAGCCTTTGAAAAAGATCCTACTGTATAGGCAATGAGTGACAACTTTCTCTGCTGCTGAAATAAACCAGAAGTACCTAACATATGTCTAGGCTGAATGTCTGGCTTTTAAGTTGGTACCAGCATTAATTAGCCTTGGCCATTTGGAGGGACAGATAACATCTTAGCTGAGATTTGTAAATATCTGCTCAGGCCTTGGTGCATTTTGTGCTTCTCTGGCTTTGTGTCCAGACTCTTGCAAGCAGAGAACCCAGCTGGATGAGCATTGCTCAGCTAATGTCATTCTGGGCCATGGGGACTGTGCTTTATCTTGAAACACGCGTGAAAAAGCAGACAGCATGAGCTAACCTATACTTATCAAAGTTGTCATGGCAAAAGGAAGTTCTGTTGAAGGAAGACATGGAAATTTAGCATGCAGATGGCAGACAAAAGCTACATTAAATTCCTAGTGTTGTGTGGCCAGTGATGTTGCTCTCACTGACAGATTCCCTTTTGTTGTGCTGCTTGTTGCCCTTTTGACAGTAATTTGTTGCTCCACGTCGGTCATTCTCAGGCCTTCTGTTGACAGGCACAGGAGGAGCAGGGTGTAGAATAATTTCCATCGCATTTTCAGGCTTCTGGGCACTTCCCAAGGAGAAAGGAGTAGCAAGAAATCACGCTTGTCTTTTCTCTTTGGAAAGCAGTACTTGCATCACATGGGGAGGAAAAAACAACAGCTTTTTTTTTTTTATTTCCCACAATTTCCCACACACATACAGGTTCATGTAGACACACACACACACAGCCATACAGAACCAAGACAGATATGCTTACAGGGTTCAGGCTGAGTTGAAGAGCAAACTGCTTTAATGAATATTTTGATCAACCTTGCCAAATTGATTCAGAGTGTGAGCGCAGTCTGGGAATTTTGCTCATTAGTACTGAACTTCATGATAGAGGAACATAGAGTGGTGAGCTCATTAGTATCAGCCTGCCTGTGTCTGAAGGCGTACACGATGACAGGATGACACAAGTGACAAGAGATAGGGGCTGCGGTGCTGCATGTTAAAAATATCCCTCGCAGTGCTGCTCTAAAATATTAATTTTACTAACATGGTTCTTATGATGAGTTATGTTGAATTAATAGAAGAAGGAGGTGATTTTAAAGTATTTCCCTAAAAGAAAACGTCAGCTCTGTCAGTAAAGAGTGAAACAACTGGTAGCATTTACCTTGCGTTAGCAACTTTGCTTCAAAGAGAAGACTGCCAAGATGTGCTACGTGGCCAAACCCCACCCTTGTTCCTCTCTTTTGAGCAGGAAGATGCCCACATTGCCAGACAGGATGTACCTGGAATGTGTTGGTGTTCTTAGATAGGCACTGTGCCAAAGAAGTAAATCCCAGCCAGGGCAAGAGCAGGAGGGTGCCTCCTGAGCTGTGGCGCTGGGAGCTGGCAGCTCAGCTGGTCTTTCCTGCACACGGCCAAGGTTCAGAGCTGGCTACAAGAAAGCTGGAGTGGTGGCTGCAGAACCACGTGCAGAGATGCCTGTGGCTGAGGGCATCTTCTCCTCACTCTGCCAGACCCTACAGCTTGAAGTACTGGAGTTTATGTCCTCCATAAAAGCACTTGATGCTCGCTATTGTAATGTGGTAGCTTCTGGTGATACATAAAAGTGCCTACTCTTTCTAAATCCAGACAAATTTTCAGCCTTAGTGCAACCTTATGTCAACAAGTTCCAGATGTTAGTTACTTGCTTTGTAAAAATATCTTAATACGTTTTAAATCTATTGCTTTTTAATACCTTTTTGTTCTTCTGTTATAGGAGATTTTATACAGAAACATTGCTCTACGATCTGTAATTCTAGATGTTTTTTCTCTTTTTTTTCTTTTTAATGCTTGAAATAGCGCCAAACTTAGCAAATTCCATCGTGTCTTGAATATTTTTAGCGCCACTTTCTTAACTTCACTGGCTCTGTCCTGTCTTTGACATGGAAAAATCATAAGGGAAGCTCTTTTTAATAATTTTTCCATTTCTAGGTTCTCATTGCTACATCCTAACATTCTGTCTTTCTTCCATTGACTACTGTACTTGCAGTGATAATCAGGATTATTTTTTTCCTTGGATGGTTATTTTGAATCTAGAGTTCCAAGCGTGGCTTTATAGGAGGTATGGAAAAATGATTTTGCCAAGGTTAATGAAGTGTAATGTAAACATCTGATCCCTCTGCTACAAGATCATTAGACAGAGTTCTGAAGAAGACCTGGCTGCTAAGTCTGACATTTCACTTTTCAGGTAGAGAAGAGGAAAGCAGAAAGATTTCTTTTTTCTTCTTGTGATGCGGCTAGAAGGGAACAGGATTAGGTGCTTCGTTGGGCAAAGCACCTTTCTGAAATCTAGAAAGTTACAATGAGCTGCACTTGTATTTGCAACACAGAAAAATCTCTCCCTAGTTGCTTAATGAGATCTTTATATATACTGCAAATAATTGTAAGCTTAAAAGAGCTAGTGAAGATTAAAATAATTTTAAGTTAAACATTCTCGCTTGTTTTTGCATTATTTTTTTCGTAAGATTTTCTGTTTCAGAAAATTGCTGCATTCCATAAACACAATCAGCCATTTCAGGGATGTTTCAGTGTTTGTTCCAAGAGACCACAACTGTATTTTTAAACACAGCTCCAGAGTCTTGTGGGATTTGCATTTTCCTTATTTATGCAGCTGGAACCAGTGATACAGCCATAAATCTCAGCCAGCCGCCAGGCAGAAGGAAGGCTACCTGGAGGAATTGTTTTGGAGGGAAGCAGCCTGCATGGTCAGGGAGCATGTCTGCTGGTCTCAGCTCGTCTCTGACGAGAGAACAGGAGATAAGCGAGTGCATTTTTCAACCAGCTGTCACTGAAAGGAAGCTTTTGGTCAGATTCAGCTGATTTGTTTGGTTGGTACTGATTCCACACCTGAATAAAATATTTCCTGCTCTTCCTAAAAGACTATTTTTATCCTCCTTAGCTAATCAAAATCCGTAATTGCTATTGTATATTTGTTGACTATTAGTCTGACTGTATTTTTTTTTTCTCTTTTTTATTCTGTCTCCAATTTTTTCTGTGTTCTTGCCCTTTCCTTCTAAGGCCACTGTTGTCAGTAGCTCCAATTCCTGTTAATAATGAATTTTGTCTAAATGCATGGGTGTTTTACCTTGGAACCTGAACTGCTAATAGTAAGGATTATATTAATGGCAAATGATCTGAAATGTGAATGGTCAAAGGACAAAAATGAACCAAAAGACAATGTGTATAAATTAACTCTTTAAATAAGAGGGAATATTGCTACATTTATAGATGCTATAGAAAATTTTTTCAGTTTGCGCATCTGGAATTATTCTCTTTGGGGTGAAAGAAATGAATAAAAAAGGATAAATACTTGTTAATTTCTGCCAGGAAAAAAAAAAATTACAGGGAGGCAAAAGAATGACAAAAATGATGAGTTAAAAAAACATTACAAGGGAAGTCTACGTTGTGTATCTGCTAGAGCTGACACGTATATCAGTGGCATCCTGAGCCATGGCAGTTAGTTAAGTGCTGCAGTGGAACCTGGGCTTTAGTGAGCTAAGTCAATTAGTGATGCACCCTTACTAACATCCGCTTCTGCTTTTCTGTTTCTTGAGAGTTAGATTAATCCAAATGATTTTTTCCTAGGATTTCCATTTTCTTTTTGTTACTGTTCAGTAACTCTCAAACCTGAGAATTCTTCTTGGCTTGCATAAGGGGACCAGACGCTGCTTTGGGTTATTTGAGTTTGAAATGTTTCTGAAGCTGGAGAACTGCATTAATAGATCATAAACTCCCCACCCTTGAAGTCTACAACATTGGCTAAAACAAATCCTATCTAAATCATAACAAGACAAAAAAGTTAATTCTGAGTAAAATATAACAACAGAGACGGAAGAACCAAACACCATTCTGAGCACCAGGCAGCCTTCCAAACAACCACTGCAAATTCTTGATAATATCAACTTTTTATATTGATGAGCTGCAAATCCTATCTAACTCCATCTTAGAATACTATACACTATTCAAGTACATTCTGAAGCCCTTTAGTGGTCCTCTTTGTCCTTAAAACCTAGAAAGAAAGCTTTCCCCTAACCCCGTAGTTGTTACTTTGACATTGTGAGTTTTACCTGCCTTTCACAGTCCAGGACACAGTGTGCCACAGAAGTGTGAGTGTAGGTTTGGAAAACCTGCTTGCATTTCTGCAGGTTCCAAGCAGTGTCATCAAGCCTGGAGCTAGCCAAAGTCAGGATGAATCCCTGTACTGTATTGCAGGTATGTTGCTGCATTGGTAACTCTGAGCAGTTTCGCTGCTCAAATTGTTTGTCACTGTTACTGCCGGAGCAGATTCTGGTGCAGCATCACTGTGACAGATGGCTTTTCCCCCGTAGACAGGCATTTTTTTTTTTCATGTGTGTGCTATTAACTTTGCATTAGACCTGTTTTAAGAGTGCCATAAAAAGTTATGTGCCACAGTTTTATACGGTAAAATATTTACGCATTCCAGAATTATTTATGTGCTATTAATTGAAGCAGAACAATTTACAATTTTTTTTCCAGAGTCAAGTCAGTAATTATGTTGTAAACAACCAAATTATCTGCACCAATAACTTAAACTTAACTGTATATACTTTCATGATCAAAGTTATTTTCATGTAATTTGATTCTGTCTGATTTTAGACACTTGGTTTCAAACACAACCAGGTACGTACTGATAATTAACTTTGAGGCAGAACCCAAAGCACTCGTTAACTTTGATTTATAACTAAAACTATCTGGATTTAAGAACCTGATACCTAGATGAATCTCTCTTTAATGGAGTAATCTGCTTCTTCTGTGTGAGAATGAGCAGGTTTTAAGGATGGAGCTTTCCCAGTCTACAGCGCACTGTAACGGTATCAGCTATTTCAGACCCAGTGTGCAGTCTTTCATCTGTCAGCTGACTAGTCTATGCTTGCTCAATAAGCTTTATGTTTAATCAGGGTAAAAGAGGCATCTTGACGATGTGCAATTATTTTAATTGCAATGGAAAAACAGAGAACTAAATTATAAGGCAAATTTAATTTTTAAACTTCTGTTCCAGAACCAAAGGAAGATTTAATACAACTAATAAAAGTTTGATCCTGCAAGTTTGTCCTTTCAGAGCTGCAGTAACTTTTTCTGAAAGGGCAGATCCAATGAATGCTTACATCTATGCCAACACTGTTAACTTTCAAGATACTTGTATTTGAAGTTCTTGTGGGTTTCTGTTGAACAAAATAGATGACAAGCAGCTTGTATACCAACCGTGCAATCTTTCTGTTCTTTCTGTATCCGTAGACATTTTTTTGTCAGGAGTAGATCATTTGACAGTGACACTAAAATGAAAATAATTTGGAATGCTGACATTCTTCCCTCCCTCCCCAGCTGCCTTCAGTTGTCAGAAACAAAGTAGTAAATAGAGTCTTCGAGCTTTAGGTTGCAAGCAGTCATCACTGTATTGCAGAGTTTCTATATAAAGGTTGAATCTACTGTAGATTGGGTCATATTGAAGTCTCTGTCACATAGCCATTCTGAATACATCAAGCTGCCAGCACATAGATTTTAGCCTGAAAGCATTAGTGTTGTATCAAAAGCGTGGGCCACTTCCTTGTGTTTAGAAGGAGCAAGGTCACAGTGTTGTTTTCAGTTCTTAACACTTGGAAAACCCTCAACATGAAACAGAAACATCTCAATGTTTTTAAGACCATGGAGACTTTCTTCTGAGGGTCGATATTTGTTCTTTTCCTCCTGCTCACACCCCGCCTGTAGAGGACTAGATCCTCACCTACTATGAGGCTTTGCAGCTCTAGTTGCTGCCAGTAAAAGACATAACCAGCAGGATTTTTCTACACTGTTACACTGCGAAAGGAAAAGCACTGGGAGCTGCATTTTTGATGTGGCCAAAAAGTCAGGAAAGGCACCATTTTAAGATTTTCTGGCACACAGATCAGGCTGCCATTCAGGTCACACACCTTAACAATTTAGTAGCCTTTTCCTGTGAGGAAATCTCTTATTTTGAAATCCTTGTTCTCAGAAATACAAAAACAATGCCAAAGTACAAGGGAGTCTGTTTCAAGAAATCTATGCCACTATGTAAAAATGAGTAAGTGAGAAATGCCTTCAGTTCTCTTTGACACAGTCCCACCAATTTCTTTATCATCTGTTCATGAGAAGACTGCACCTGATACTGAGTCACAGGCAGGCTGCATAAAGTGGAGGTGGGTTTGCAGATAAAGCAGATAGAGGCACCATCACATTGGCACTTCTCCAGCTCCTGTGTCACAGGCTAGGCCACATCTTGGTTTGATCTCACAAAATAAAAGCAGTTAGGAAAAACAGACAGACTTTTAGATACAATTGTGTAGTGGTTTTGTTTGTTTTCCAGCTATAGATACACCCCCGATCAATACTATTCCGAGAAGGACTGCAACTTCTATAAGAGCAGATCTGTGGGGGACTATTTCCCCTGACGCCTAGGACAGAGGTTGGCTGCAGAACCATCTTCAAAGCAACCTGTGCACCTTGAGCATCCTTGCTCAAGGTTGAATATTGACTTGGTACAAAGACAGACTGATGGAGAGCACGTTGGTTTCAGTTGTCAAGTGACATCTGGTATCCTCAGAGAACCAGTTAAAATGAGTTTCACTGCAGAATGCCTCCATATAAATGTGGTTTTCAGGAAAAAATATCATAAGCATTGTACATATCAGCCATTTACAGGAAGAGGAACTCATAGTTATTAGACCTCAGCTCTTTTCCCTGCATGCAAGCAGCACAGTGACATGGTATCAGACACTTTCTGAGGCATGAGAATTGTCAGTCAGTGCCTTTTGGAGCGATATAATCATGATAATCTCTATAGAACTTTCAGTCTGTGCTTTGTTTGTGGTACAAGACAGGAAGCATAAATGTGTCAAAAATCAGCAGATGGGGGGCCTGTTATTTGGTTAAATCCTCTGTAGTGCCTGATCACCAGCTGGCAAATAGAGGAGTACTGCTTCCTGAAGGTGACTCTCAAACCATGATGCAACAAGCAGGCAGGTGTTTTGTTCTGTTTGTTTTTGCTTTTACAACACTGCAGTATCTTTCCTGGAAATCCGATCTCAGAAGCTGTGATGGTCTCAAACACTGGGTGGGGCATTCCCCTAGTTGCTGGGAAATATGTATATGCACGTAATTAAACATTAAATACCATCTGTTCAGAGCTCAGCAAGGCTGAATCAGCATCACTCTCATGAAATTGAGTACTTGTTCTATGACAAGTCTGGCATTACTGCACAAAAATATTCCCTTCCTTTATCTTTCGCTGGCCACTCTTATCCATGCTTTTACACAGCTGATGCTTACCAAGAATTGCATGTGACTCTGGCAGGGATTAAACTTGTTGGATAACCACATCTCAATGAGCACAGCAGAGATACCTCATGGTATGACACCTGCCTGGGCACTGCACCCCAGAAGTCTGAAACAGGCCAAAAATTGCTTCTCCACAAGAAATGCAAAGTGCTTTCGTTGTGGCTTGTTGACATATTAATGTTGAATTCAAAAGTGCCTGAGCTTACAACAAATTTTATTGACAGGTTAAATCAATGAGCATGGAAATATCCCAAGAAATAGTTTATTTCCCTGCACAGTCATGTCATACCAGAATTACCAGATTGTAAGTCTTTCTAAATTCAATTTACACAAAACGGTACTGAAATGTATTGTAATCTCTTCTTTCTTTCATTTATATGAAGCTGCTTGTTCAATACAGCATCTGCATACGTGTTTCCTAATAGCTTAATCTACTGATCTTTGTGTTGTTTTTAGCACGCTAGCATTGTGAGATGCACAAAGCATTCATTGTTGACTATACACGTAATCTAAATCAACACTACTGTTGTAAAGAGATTCTATAGTAAAACATGTTTTGAAATTTACTTTTCATCCATCAATTTCCTTTGCAGTTTAAGGCAAGGTTTTACAATTATATTGTAATGACTAATTCCTTTGGCTTGCTTTGTTGTTTTTTTTTTTTTATTTTCAGGTTGGTTACCCTCTCTCTGAAAAAATGATTTCTATTTTTTTTTCTATGGAGACACATTCATTCATGCATTCATAACTATAAATGAGTAAATGAATTCTAGAGGTTGGGTGAGAAGCTGAAAAATGCTTTATAGAAAAAAGGCTTTTCTCTATCTAGAATGAGAATAGCCAGTTGAAGCCACTCCTCTACCAAACAAAAACATTTAAGTTAAGAAACCTGAGAAATAAATGAAAACCCTACACAAATTAAGATTTAGAACAACCCCACAGGCATGATTTTTTTAAATCCTTTCTTTTCAAAAGCAAATGAAGAAAGGGGTGCAGGAAAGGGGTGGCAGTGAGATGTGTGGGGTGCCCTTGCGGTGGCTCAAGGTGCCCGGCCATCCCAGATCCTGCCATGGCACTGGGGACTGCAGGATTGTGGTTTACCTTGGCCACACATGAGTGTCATGGGGCCTTGGTGGAAAGGGAGGTAACGCATACAGGCTTGAGGTAAATGGGGCTGTGGGGAAGGTTAGAATTAAAAGAAAATCATTACTAACAGAAATGGAGTGTGACTGGAGAGAAAACAAATTGTTCTGGGTACTGGGAAACTCTGCCTGCGGTGACCTAAGGGTAAAACCTGTAGTGTACTTAATGATGTGCTTACTGGCTGGCATGAAGCCTGCTTTGAATATGAGCAGAGAAATACAGTGAAACCTGCCTGATCTAATTGGGGGCTGGAGGAGCAGGGCTTTAGGAAAAAAGGAGCTGCTCCTCACTGTAAAGAGTCAGGAGACACTGAGATATAAACCTCTGCTTCTCCCTATGTTCATATGGAGTGTTGTGTGCAACTCAAAGTATGTGAATTTATGACATCCTTATTTTCTTAATTTTGAGATTTTACAGCTTGTTACCTCTCTTTCAGAACATTTAATTATGTCTATCGCCCAGTACAAGAAAGAAAGAAAAAAAACCACTGGGGATTATTGTTCTATGTTATTAGGTTCTAAGACACGTTTCTGAATATGCGAGCATGGTTTCCATTTGGTAAGCTTGATTTGTTAGATGACAGGAAACAAGAGCACACCAAATTCTATTTCAGTAGAATTCTTATTATTGAATTAGCTATCAGCCATTTGTAGCTGCAGATTCAGAAAACTCTGAACATCACTGACAAAGCCTTGAAGCACAAGGAAGTCGTGTTTATCAAAGTATTCTACGTCACAGGGGATTTCCAATTATGTATCAAAACATAAGGTGAGGGCGAGATGGAAATTCAATTAGGACCAGATATATACAGCCTCTGCTGAATATGCTTCTTTCATGAGAGCTACTGCTGACTGTGATGGCTGTCTTCACATAACAATGGAGTTATGTTGTGCACATCCCTGTTGTGGCATGTGATCTCCAGCTGCCACTGGAGAAGCCCTGGGCAGCACAGGGCACTCACACTGTGCCGGCAGGACCAAGCTGCCACACGGCTCCAGGCTCAGTGCCAAGCTCTGGATCTGATGGATTGCTATTATTGCAAGGCCTGAACAATATCAGCTTTATAAATAAAGTGACCTATAAAAATATGATTTTTAATCTTTGTAGATTCTTCGAGTCAGAATTAAGATTCTCATGTCATTTCCACTTATAAAGATGTTATTTCTACTAAAGTTAGTGATGTTATATCACCATATAGAGACACCTTTTTCAATTGCATTTACAAGGAAACAGAATTTGTGTTAACATGCAGAGCCCACTGACAATTCTAAAGACATTTCCCTTCAGTATGCTGAAACATTTATTCGTACATGTGCTTTTTCCTGACAACTTATCCCCTAAGAACTTCAAAATTAATACTCTAATCTGATCTCCAAGAGTACAAGTTTGTTATGCCTTATTGTATGCTCTATGAAGGCACACAAATGAAAATTTACATCATCTATGAGCAAATGTTCTGTGTGCTGTGTGCCACCACTTGAGCCAGGACTTTCTACACTGAGACAGAACAGAATATATCAGAAGGTGAAGCACAACAGACTCTGTGCAGTGAAGCCATTTCCACCAGATCAATCTGCCGTGACATCTTTTTCAAACCACATCACTGGTTGCTATACATGGATTTTAACATGATTTATGAATCCTTCTTCATGAGGAGCACTACTGCTACTGCATTCCAGAAACATTTCAGCACATTAGAGAATAAGAGAGGGAAACGTCACTCATGATGGCAGTCACTGCTTCTAAATTAGTCTTTTTACCCCATTGCTTCCTTTTGACTTTATAATGACTGCTATATTTGATCTTTCAGAATGTAAAATAAAGCAATTTTAGTTTCATTAAATGTTCTTGTCTGACTTAGACAAGAATTCTTTTATTTAGATAACAATTACATAGGATGTTAATTTTCTACAAGTGGTTCAAAATGTATTGGCATTTGAATGACAAATATTCACTAATATAGTTATTCATAGCAATATTGGATAAATATTAATAGATAACGAATAAAAACAAAGGTTTATAAGAACCATAGTTCTGTTTCAGGTGATGCCAAAGAATGTTTTTGGAAAGAGGAAAAAAAAAAGTATATAATGGTAGGAACTTGACCTAGAGATGGCATTGAGACCACCGTGCTGTCAGTTAAAGGATAAACAGTTCAAAACTGGGCTTCAACAATACCTCACTGCAACGAGTTCCACAGTTTAATCATGCTTCAGGGTACAAAAAGTACTGTTTCCCTGTTTGTTTTGATTTGTGATTTATAATTTCAGGTAGCTGATAGTTCTGCTGTAAGCTTGAAAAATAATAAATATCAGCAATTCTATAGTAACAAATCAATAGAGAGAATTACAAATACTAGAAGAGATTAGCAGAGGCTTTTGGTGCATTGCCTGATCAATCTGGATCTCAGAAATTGGGACAGAAAATGGGTAAACAGCAAAATTCATGGTTAAAACTTCTCCCTCAAATATGGAACCACTGTGCGTGCTGCTGATGTTGCAGCCTTTTGAAAGGAAGCGGCATGTTGCCACCATGCTGACATTCCTGTAACCGAGATGCAGCTGTGAAGTGAATGGCCAAGATGAAGGCATTTGAGCGCCTCAAGGGCCACTCTGAAGTAGAAAAGTAAACTGTGAATAACCAGGAAAAGAGAGAAAAAAATAGTCCAGGTACGTTCATGCACAGGCACACACACACTGTTATTTCTCAAGGTGGATTGGTTTGATAAAAATTATGACCTTTTTTCCTCTTCCCTATTTTATTTTTCAGAACTAAAAATATTGCAGGTGCCTGAGGCGTAAGTCAGAGCAAACCTCCATTATCACTCCAGAGACTTGGCACTTTGCTCATTAGGCTCCTTAGGATCTAACTGAGTGACCTTGTTTGGTGGGAAGGCACAGATGGAGTCTGTCAGTAAATCTTGTTAATGTAACAAGTATTCCTACTGTTAGATGAGTTTTGCACCTCGTAGAAGCATTTCAAACCTAAGTAAACAACCACCATTCCCTCCTACCAATGTCAGCCCCTTTATTTCATGCCACCAGATACTTCAGCATTTGTTTTTGCTGTGAATTACAAAAAAAAGAACATCTTGCTGTGAGTGTAGGATGATCTTTCTCTCAAAGGCAGTCATGCACCTTGCTTCTAAGGAAAGTGATGTTTGCTTTTAAATTTGGAAGTGTTACCTGCTAAACACAACAGCTTTCTTCTGCTATGAATCTTTCCTGAGGTTAAAAAACGTCTTTATGACAGGAATGCAGATTTTCCCAGACTTGTGCTCGCTCAGTTGTACTATCTAACATGCATAGCTAATATATACGATAACAAATAAGTAGTTTTATTTATGAAATCATTTATTTGGTTTAGGATTTTGGGATCTAGCCACCATTTTGATTCTGAGAAGATGAAAAAGTATCAAAGTCCTTCAAAGTCAAGGTTGCAGGAATGACTGCACCTTAATTCAATGAATCCCTTTCAATAAAGGTAAAGGGATGCAACATTTAAACCTATGTTCAGACTAGCTAAAATATTTCCATAAAATTCAGTAGTGTGAGAAGCATCTACAACCCCAAACACCATGATAAATTTCATGCTGAATAAGCAGTCATATTTCCTAGGTTTTGCACTGTCTGGCAGCAAAGCTACAGTGCTTGCATTAGCGGCCCCCATTTTTCATTTGTGTCCTTAGATTTGTTTACTAAGTCTTCCAGTCCCAAAGAGACTGTGGAGGCACAGCATGAAAACAACAGCTTTGTGTATTTTAACCTTCTACTCTGCGCTGGCTTGCTGATGGAAGAATACAGCTTGCAGTCAGGGTTTCTTCATGACACCAGCTGATGGCTTTTCTTGCTTAGAAAGAGAGGAAAGAACACAATAAGAAGAAACCACACTACATTAAGAAGTCAAAGCGTTTCCAGCTTTTATCCTGTCCTCAAAGTCAGTAAGGTTCTGCATTTGGAAAGCAGCACTGTCCACAAACTTAGCAAGGGCTAAGACTTACAGTGTGTGTGTGTTTACTTGTAATTATGTCAACTATATTTATTTTTCCATGTATATTGCTAAATTCTCATTCTTCCTAAAGTTCAAATCACCTTTTTATTAGTTGAAACTTCTCTTCAGTTCTTGCTACTGTGGGGATTAGAAAAAGAAATTAAATTTAGGATAGCAAATATCATCACAGGCAGAGGAATATAACCTCCCTGCAAGCTTAATTAAACTAGAAAAGATGGTCTGATAGCAGATAATAACACTGTTAACTAGACACCAAAGGTAGGAATACGCCTGCAGAAAAGGATAGACTATCATTATTAAAATCTTTATGCCGCGTGGAAACTGATGTTCAGATCCTGATAGCACAAGAATGGAAAAGGCTTCTCAGGATCTGCCAAGATAGAAATTAGTATAGTATGCTAGAGAAATGCATGAGATGGAGGAAGCTGTGCCGGGCAGAAAGATGTTGGAAATGTTTGTTTTGAACCACAGTTCTGGCAAACTGTTCTCAACATCTTTGTAGTTGGTAAGGTTTGAATAGCAGTGACTTATCTCTGTTTTGGCTTCACAATTTTAGACAAGAAGTGAAATTATGACCAAGCCTGACCCATGACTCCAGAGACAAGCGTCTCCTTCCTTTGGCTGCAGAAAGTTTAAAAAGTCACACAATTTCCGCTGACATTTTTCTCCGTACGTAACAGGAGATTATTTCCTTCCTTCCTTTGCTTTGTTACTAGAGTCTTGACCTGGCATCAAGCTCAAGCATTTTAAGTCATTACATGGCGTAAGAAATAAATATATATGCTTTTGGATGATACAACACAACACAAGATTATTCCTTTGGTAAAATCCTTCCCTATGTGTATGTAGGCACTGTATAAGACTGGGCTCTTAAACACAGACATGAGAATTCCGTGAAGCACAAAGTCTGCAAATAAAACAGCCCAAAGGAAATTTTGAAGGAAGTATTTTAACTTTACACTTTCAGGCAGCTCTAATTAGAGCTTGCATAACATGTGAAGACCTTTCAAGGACTAAGTTGTTATCTGTGGGAATTTTGCATGCTGCCTTTGTAAAATGGAAATAATGCTGTTCTAATAAATGGGCTTTATTATTTCTAAGACGGATAGGTCAAGATTGCCAAGCTCTTCCTTTCACTTGTTCCTGTTCACTCAAGCTATTTGCTTGTTACAGTGGCTCTGCATTGTAGTGATCAGTGTATTCCAGGTGTCCTGTCCTACATTACTATTACTGTAGGTACCTGCAGTAGAGAAATGGCAAGCCTTAGCAATTCTCTCTTGTTCTCATAGTTAATTGACATAGCCATGCAAGTAGAGCCTTAGATTGCTTCTGCATCACTGTGGACACGCTTCCAGAGAAACTATTCGGGTCCTAGGAAAACACCATTCACTTTGACAGAGAGACACAGCAAAGAAAGCCTGAGGCAGCTAGTAGAAGCGGAGCCTGAAATTCAGATTGCCCTCATTTTATCAAAGCAAAATTACGTTTTTCCCCAGGTACTTCCCATGGTACTTCCATTACTGGCTGGCCGGTCCTAATTCCTCCTAAACCTTCCTGGTTTTTTAGCTAAGCTGTCGTCTTTTTCTGCATTCAGGTGCAGGTTGCCCTTATACAGATTGTCTATTTCTACCATCACATTACTGTATTTTTATCTAACCTGCCTGATTTCTAAATAAAGAGATATTCAGCAATGAGTAAATCAATCTGACACTGAAAGGTTTGAGGTAAAGACTACCCTCTTCTCTCCATGTAGATTTTCTGTGTTGATCTGTAATCAGCAAATACTTCTAACAATTGAGATTTTGGTTTCACAAGCACCAGAGTAAGTATGCCTTGGAATACATGCACCAGAAATATTCTAGATGAATATTTCCCTTTGCAATGGAAAACAAAAAGACACCAGTAAAATAAGGCAGGGTTCCAGAATAGACTTGCTGCTGATTGATTTATTTGCTGTTGTACTGTTGAAAGAACAGTGCTGCCTTTTGCAGGTTGGTATTACAACTGTTCTGCTTCATATCATCTACTTATTTATTTATTGTGCTCAAATAACATTTGTAAGATGCTTTCAGACCAGAAAAAAATATTGCAAAATAAAAATATTACAGAAGTGAAAACAGTTCCTATTGCTTCTCTGATTTAGAAGTCCTTTTTTTTTCCTTCCTGTATTCCACTGTCATCACCCTTAAAGCAAGTCCTACAAGCAAAGTCTATGAGATACTATTTTGGCAAGTGTCTGATTTCACTTGAACTCATGCAGATGCAATACTGGAACAGGCTGCCCAGGGAGGTTGTAGAGTCTCCTTCTCTGGAGATATTCAAGACCTGCCTGGACGCCTACCTGTGCAACCTGCTGCACAGGGGCGTTGGATTTGGTGATCTCTAGAGGTCCCTTCCAACTCCTACAATTCTGTGACATTTCTGTGAAATACACCATAAATCTCTATGGATAAAAACTTAAAGTTATTCTTTCTAACTTGGGGAAATGAATTTTAATAAAGCTAGTTCTCCTTCCTTAAAAATGCTCTAATTTTCATGCAAAATTTCATCGGCAGTATTTTTCTCATTTGAGGAACAGAAAACTAATTCAGAGAAACTCTGATGTGTGCTGTTTTAACTGAGATTGGATTCAGGATCCCTTTGTAATTCATGGTTCCTGGAAGCATCTAAATCAAGTGCTTCAGTGTGCTCCTCAGTCTCTGTAAGTATATGTGTTTGATGTATATACACCCACATACATGAACACATAAAATGATACATTTCAGATGTATAACTTAAGGACTTGAGAGAATACAGCATAGTCTCACTAAAGGACTTAGCTGATAATTAGACTCTACTGATCTCTAAGAGAACAAATACTATTGTTATCTGAGATAATCTTAAGAGGAATCTGGAATGACAGGCAGCAGCTCCAGTGCCCTTGGTATGTCATGGGATAGATTGTTGCTCCAGTCAACACAGAGTAATTTCCAATCAAGACAAACAATTGCACATTGATTTATTTTGATCCATTTTCAGACTGGATTTCTACAGCCTCCTATGGGTTTGTAGCTCCTCAATGGCAGTCTAATTGTATCACTACTGTAGAGTAACACACAAGGAGTGTGGGAGGTATGCACCAACACTGAGAGTGAAGCATGAGTTGTGCATGAAGTTAGCATAATGAGATATGGGTGTCACATCCTTGCTAGAGTGTACATGGATGTAAAATTCCCAAACTTTGTTAACTTACTGTAAAACGTTTAGAAAGATGTATAGAACTACTCACTCAAAATTGCCTGTTCCTTCTTTAGAGAGGGAAGAATAAAACCAAGGAAAATAATCTAATGTGGTAGGTTATACAGCAAAACTCCTGAGGAAATTCCTTTTTAAAAATAAGGAAATACCTTTTAGCAATGATAGCCTACTAGACAGGATCACAAGTCATGAGGGACCTGTGAGGCCCCTTCAACCTTCTAGGAACACTAGATCTGGCTCTCTGTATTTGGGGCATTTTATCTTTAGAGCAATTTCTGTTGACGCAAAAGGGAATAAAGGAGTTATGGCAATGCATGGCAACAGCTTACATTGAGACAGCTCAGAAAAGGAAGTGAATGATGCTGTTCCTCTGCAAAGGTGTAGGGTTAAGATAGGTAGGCCAAAGTCATTTCCCATGTCAAAACTTTCTGTGAAATTGGAGATTGCTGTCCTAATCTCATAGAGTGCCAAGAGAGCTGCTTCGAGACTCAGCTTAAAAGGAGTCATCCAGTTCCACACTGGGACAAAAACAAATTCAGATTCAGCCAAATGCATCTGTCGGATAAGCCTCCCTGAATCTGCAAAGAGACCACAAATTCTGCAATTCATTCTGGTAACTGTCATGGTGATATATGTTTCTTACCTATGATTTTTCTAATGACACTTAGCAATTCTAATTTTTTACTAATTGTTAGAAATCCCAAACATTGGAATAAGCTGGTAAGAGTCCTGGGTAAATGTAAATGCAACATTAAGAAGGAAGGAATTCACAGCACATTCTAACTCTTTGGAAATCTGTCAGCTCAACAGTGGCAACAAGCTCTTGCTATTTTGAGGTATCCTGGCCAGAAGCAAAGGTAATGATCTCCAGAGAAGCAATCTGCAACTGACAGTACCAAACCCAGCTTATTTTGCCATGATGAGAGTAGAATGTTGCCGTAGTCTGATTAGTCTGTACGAAGTTTCATAAACAGTTTCATAAAGAAAATAGTTATAGTTTAAAAAACACAAAGTGCAGGTAAGGTGTTTCTGACCTTGGGCACTGCGAGAGCTGATGAAATTGGAGGACAGAATTCAGTGGCTTTGTGTTAGCCACTGCCTGGGAAGGAATACCAAGACTGATCCTCTGGACTATCATATTATTCCGACAGAAATGTGAGAAAATCATTTCACTAAGGTTTATGCCACTGTAAGCTGGTGTTTATTTGTACAGCAGATTTGCCATATTGATGCTGTAGAGAAGCTGTGGCTGTTGTTCACAGAACACATGGCTTTATAACTCATATTGTAAGAGAGCAAATGTATAGCACAGGGCGTTTGTAAACTTAGGACAAAGTAAAACAACTACTCTCACTTTAAATCACAGTGAGCAGTTTCTACTACAGAATCTGACAAGAGTGCCAGACAAAAGCCCTGTATCGACAGCAGTGATGACTAAATTAGTATCTTTATTCTTGTTTTATACATACTTTTTTTGTAGCCTACAGACAGGAAAAAATTCCTTAATCTCACTAAATCCTCATACATTCATACAGCTTTTTTGTTTTATTCCCAAATCATTGGCGTACTTAGAGAAAATAATTATTTTTATTTTCGCTTTTGTAGTTCTGGGACCAATGGGTGGATTTTAATTTTTGTTCACTTAATCTGCATGTGCTTTTTGGCAAATTGATAACAACACGGTGTCACACATCACTTCTATTCTTCCAGAGTTATTTCCCACATTGTAAGGTACGAATGAAGAGGTTCTAATTCTTGGTGTTTGCTTTTTGATTAGTTTATAGAACATTTACTAAAGAGAACTAAAACACAAGGGCATCACTTAAACTCCTTGCATGTGCTTCACTTCAGAAAGTTTGTTGCATGAGAAAGTACTGAGGCAACAGTTGTAAGCAGTATTTCACTGAAAGGTAGGGGATTTTACCTATTTATTTATTTCAAGAAAACACTGCATTAATGAAGCTTGTGATAAAACAGTTATTTGTGCAAAATTTAGGCAAAATCAGTGTTGACCAGGCCTCAGACTCAAAAGTACACTGATTTTAACTTTGCAGGTGAACTAGAGCTCTTGTTTTTCCTAAAAATAATATATATCTATAATCTTGAATTTTCATTTGTTTAAACTGAAAAGTTAGCTATTCTAAACATTCTCCCCCTACACACACAGAGATTATTTTATTAACTCTAAGTATTAGAAAAATGCACAACCCTTGACTGATTAAATGATCTTGGACTCTGATGCCAGTGCCTGTGATGACAAGTGCCAGCGGGAATTCTGAAAGCAAGAGAAGCACAAGAGAAACCAAGTGCCAGACTGCACACTTCCACCACACTCTTGCATTTTGTTTCTGAATTGCTTTACCTTTATTACCTCTCCCACAATTTAAGCAAATCCTGTCACATGGATGATGCCTATTTGAGAACACAGTTAAAACTCAATACAAATTTCAGTACATATTTTTCCTTTTATAAGCAAAACTGTTTCTACCATATATACATGAAACAATTTCAAGGAAATTTTGGTAAAGACACTATGACAGTTCAGGTGAATTCCTATCAAATTATATTTCTTTTTCCTTATGTTTGGCTACTAGGCAATAGTACCCTTTACAAATATTTAGCAAAGCAGCAACCGGCCCAGACAAGCAGCTGACCTTTAGGACTTCATTAATCATTACCAAGCACACCTTCTCCAGATGATAGTCCTTCTGTTTTGTCACATGTTATTGTATCAAGAAATTACAGAAAATACATTGGAAAGTTTGTCCTTACCCTCTAATTTTTTCAAGTCAGAGTCCATTACACCATTTGTTTCCAACAAGATGCTGTGAAAATCTTATATCTTGTAGGAAGGTTTGTATCAGTAACAAAATGTCTCCTTTGAAAAGACTGTTTGGATAGTTTGCCATTCACTTTTGAAAAACTTTTTAATTTACATTTGTTAATTTATTCATTTTAAGGAATGTCTAAAAGTAAGTATTGTAGCCTGAGTGTGCAGCAAATATGTATGTACTAAAGACGGACAGAGAGAGACAATAAAGAGTTTAGAAAATGATTCCACCAGTCTGTATCATCCCTTCTAACCTCTTAAAAGAGCAGCACGTATTTCTTTATGGCAAGTCTTTCTACTCGACTGATAAGATCCTTCTGTGTCCCAGGGTTAGTTCATGCAATTAGAAGAAACAGGTGAAACTCAGATAGTTTGCAGGAGGAAGGCATGGTCTGATGGAAACAGTCTATAAAACACAGTTGTTGGTGCTTGTTACTATCATAATTTCTAATCTTGGTCTAATGTAGATCTTCTTCAACACGTTAATCAAAAGTCACATTTAAAGTATGTGAGCCAATCCTTCTTACTTAAAAAATGTATGTTTATTGCTTTTGTAGCTACTGAGATTCAAGCACGTACTTCAGATGCTTTGCTAAGTGAGATTACAGTGAGAAACAGCATATTCTAGGGCTCTTGCTTCAAGTATTTCCACTTCTGACTGTACTTCCACTCATCCCTGAAGAAGACATTATTATTCAGAAATAAATCTCCCCAGAGCTTTCTTGGAGGTCTTTTTATGATGAAAAATATCGAAAGGCAGATGTGTGCTGTGTCAGAAGACCCTGATCAGTTGTTGTAGAGGCATCGTTGTCATTAACTGAAGTGAAAAATAAGAACCTCTTTCTAAGATGAAGCAAGAGAAGACAATTTTCTTGTTATTTGGGCATAATTTGATTTAAGAGTAACAAAGTTAGTCATATAAAAAGTTCTAGAATATTATAACTGGAAACTAAGCACGCTTTCTCATATTAAATTTCCTGAGCAAAACTGAAATTTAAACAGAATTTTGAACTATCTCTGTGGAAAATGATGTCTTCATTGCTACACTTTAGGTCACCTAGCTGGTATAAGAAATGGATAGAATTGTGGCATTTGCTGCAGAACTGACAAAGTATATACACCATGACTTATTTTTTATGTGAGAGAGCCCATATCCTGCTTGAAAATACTTGAGAACTTTTTAAAAATAGAAATATATCTCTCCTACTTCCTTCCAAATCTGCAGCTGAAACAGTTGACTAGCTTATAAACTTCTATTTCTTTTCCCATTGTTTGCAGTGTGGAATAATGAGGAAATGTTTCCTTGCAGCATGGAAAGAGCTGACAGAGATCTTTTTTTCTCAAAGTTGACCTTGTTCCTCTAAATAATCTGTTCCACAGTCACCTGGGGACTGGCTTGTTGCCTCTTTCAGTCTGCAATATTCCTGCCTCCCTTTGGGAACTGCAATCACAGATGAAAGGCTGCAGCACAATTATCAAAAGACAGTCCCAACTGCAGTTTGAATGTTAGGGCAAAGGGTTTGTGCAGGATTTTACACCAAGAGACACAGAGCAGAGAGTGGAAGACAGATCTGATGTGATTATAGGAAGCAGCATGGATAAGCAACCACTGATTTTTCATGGGATGCGTTCTTGTATTCCTAATTACATGAAACTACGGTACTGAAATCTGGAATACAAATGCCCTAACAGAAACAGTTTCACCTCACCATGTTCTGAGGAGCATTGACACTGTTTTTATACTTTCTCTTGTCTGTGTCCAGCTTGAACTAAGCAAGCAAGAAATTGTGATACTTGCTCTGGGAGTGCATGCATAAAATCCCTAGAGTTAAGAATCTGTTTAAAACTGTACCTTGGATAGGTCAAATGAAACACTCTACTTTCCTTTCCCTCAGTGCATGGCTTACAGGAGATAGAATTTAACCCCTTCAAATTTCAGAAGCTTGGTTCTGATCTTAAGTTAGGAGTAGTAAAGCCAGCCCTGTATACTGCTGCTGGTAAAAACAACAATCTGTCTGTCTGTACATACTAAAAAGAAACACTGCAGTTATGCCTAGTGGCAGAGAGCACACAGAAGCTCTTCTATCAAATGTGCTTGACCAGAGCTGAAGAGGAGCACCTCTTAGTGATACAGAAGGCATTTATAGCATGCAAGGCACCAGCCACGTGATGTAGATTCCTGCTTTTATCCTTTTACTTTCCACAGACAGCTGGTTTCAGCCAGACCTGAACAGACCAGCTGTAGAAGTCTGCATCCCTTTCCATGTCTCCTATGAGCCTAAAGCCCTCACCCAGCAGAGAGTGCACTTCAAGCATATATGCAATTCCAGTACTTCCATTCCTGTTCAACAAACATGCCTGTAAAGTTTAGACCTAGCATAGCTACTAAGTACTCTGCCCCATATTTCCCTAGTCTTTCCCTCCAGCTTTCACAAGTAAAGCTCCACCTGACTCTCCAGCATTTTGCATGGCCATACTTATCAGATTGCTGAGTACACTAAAATTAGGCTTCTGTTGAAGCTGAGAATGTGCTTTTTTCCCTCTCTATAATGAAATTCCTGAAGAAAAAAAGTTGATTTCTGACTATGAAATGATGCTAGATACAGTAGGTATTACAGAAGCTCACTCATTACTGATTAACAGAGTAAACTTCCTTCTGTATTCTAAATTAATCCATTGTTCCTTACCAAATATACAGCTCCAACTCTTAAGACTGATATTACTTTTTTTTCATCTTTATTTCACAGCCTGGAAGATATCCCTCTATCTTCAGATAGGAGCGCAAATGCTTTTGCTACTGTCATTGTGGGATTTACTCATGAATTGGGAAACTATTCTTACTGTGACACAAGGTTATGAATAATCTTGTAATCAATTGCCCACAGGACAACCTGACAGGTATGAAGCATGTATATAGATAGTCTACAATCATATCCCTGTCTTAGTGCATGAAGACCTACGCATGTAACTCACTGTTATCATAAGACAGACAGCTGACCTAATTTGTGTCCATGGCACTTTTAAAATGCATCTGTTGTGCTCCATCCAGTCTGCAATCTTATACTAATCTTCTTACAGAAGAAACTCACTTATTTTAATATTTCTCCTAAAAAATTAGTCCCAAGATGTTTTTGAGATGTAAAACTAAGACAAGAGACCACAAAGATAATGAATTAGAGTGGTACGTAAAGTAAATGTATGCTGGTAGCAATTATGATACTTCTCATCAATAAAAATAAAGGAGCCCTATATCTACCATCCTCCTTTGTATTCTTTTTGGTTTATTTTTTTCCCTTGGACAGTGGTTTCAATTTGCTCAGTATAGAAGTTAATTGTAAATAGATTCTATCTGCTTTATCTGCTTTTTACTAATTCAGATTTGCTGGTTAGGAACCCATAGTGTTTTCTGTAATAAGCTGGTACACGCTTTCAATTGTATGAACAGTACAAACGCATTAATATGGACACTGGTTATCCATTTAATTTTGGAGCTGTAAAAAATACTTCTGAATATGAGAAGAAAAATACAAAGATTGCAATAACATTGCTTCAAATAGACTAGGGCAGCAGTGATTGCTCTGACAATACAGTAGAATCAAACATACTCACGAAGCAACTTGTAAGACACAGTGGAGGGGTTGAACCTGCTCCTAACGTAGACAGCACAGGCCCTGACTCAACCTTGTAGTGAGCTTCAGCCTAGGGGAAACCCTTAAAAGACAAGGGGTGCAGCTGAGCACAGTCACATCGAGCTTAGAGCTCTCCAGAACTGCTAGCTGTTGGACACACTGAGTTTGTTCACATAATATAGAGATTCTCACAGCCCATCTGCTAATCACATTTCTCATTTTCAGCAATTTAGCCTCTTTTCCATCTGTCTCTAGGGACTGGTGTTTTGCATTGTCTTTTATTCATCACAGAGGGATAATTTTGAACATGGCCATTAACCCAGAGCCTGGTTCCAAATTACTATTCTTCTATGAAGAATGAAGAGCAGCAGGGAAGGGCAAAGCACCTGCATTACCTGTGAAAAGCCTGGCAGGTGGAGGCCAAATCCTCTGTGCTCTAGAGCTAAATACCCCAGCTGAAACAAGACAGACAGAATGAGACAGAAAAGTTATGGTAATGTATAGGAAAGAAGGTTAGCAAAGAGTGGTACCAAGTTTAGCAAGCAGCAACATGGCTGGAGAACCAGGGGAGCAAAACGTGTCAACATTTTAAAGCTGTATTCCCCACTCAGACCAAAAGAGTGATGAAAGTACCTTGAAATGAACATAATTTGGAATTGCAGTCATTTTTAAACCTAGCATATCTAGGCTGGGTAATGCTTATATCAAGTGTTCAAAGTCAATCTCATTTAATTGCACAAATCAAAAAGGCTTCCTTAATCTTATAAGCATGAGGATTTTACTCTGGTTCAATTTGATATTAAAATGAATTTTTTGTTTTTTATACTAAAAATGACCCCAAAACTGGGGGAGGGGAAAAAGACAGCTGGAATTAAACCCTGAGTTACACTTTACTTCCAAAGCAAGGGTCCCAAAGACAAATTACACTGCTTAAGAAACATGTGCAGGGTGACAGGTCGTGCCTTGTTACACCTTCCAACTGCACATGGTAAGAAAACCATCACCCCTTCCACACTGATGCCAGATTAGGCCATATCATTATGCACGTTGCTAATGAATGAAACTGCTCAAAAACACAGAAAGGCACTCACCAAACTACTCACTATCAACAGGGTATTGGCTACCATAGGTAAGCAAGATTAATTACAAATCAGCGTAAATGAAAATGCCCTGAGTAAGCCGTTTCTACAGAAGAGAGGTAATTTGTATTCAAAACTATAAGCCATTAGGAAATCAGAAATATGGAAAGTAAGTTAGCAGCAACACAAGGAGAGAAATGCTGATAGAGCAAGAGGGCTGGGGTTCACAGCCACGACCAATTCCCAAGACTGCAATGCTAAAGAGACATAAGGAAAGAATGCAGTGTTTCATAAAGGATCTGGTAACCTGTCACACGTGCAAGCAGAAATGCCTGGAAGTGAGACACCAGGAAAACCGTGTTCTACTTACAGCTCTCAGATGTGCAGATTGCTTGCAAAGTGGGGAACGAGGCAGTAAGGTGTCTGGACAGACTGTGGAGTAAGGAAATTCACACAAACTATGAACTATTTACACATTTAGTTTCACAACTGTAAAAATGACCTTCTTTAGCTGGACTCCTTTATGGCTTCAAAACCCCTGATGATGGTGAAGGCAACGCGCAGTTGCAATCCAGTTGTCCAGAAGGTATTATGAATTAGAAAGAAAGAAAGAAAGAAAGAAAGAAAGAAAGAAAGAAAGAAAGAAAGAAAGAAAGAAAGAAAGAAAGAAAGAAAAAAGGTAAATAGATGCTAAAGTCCTGGAAGAAAATTAGCCCCCCTGTTCCTTTGTGACTTTAGGTGATGAGCAATGGAGATGGTTCTCTTGTGAGGGAGATGTCCTTGGGCTGATGCAGTTGCAACTACACTGGCACAGAAAGGAACAGCAAGATAGTCTAGCACCTTAAAAAGCTTTTCATGGATGGCAACAATGTATTACACACAAAAAAAGAAGAGGGTATGTATTTCCAGACAATACTTTGTCCTCTGTATTAATTGCAACTCGGCCTCCCCCAAAAGATTTGCTTTTTAAAGGTCACTCACATTGTCATGCAATTCACCACAGCTCTTCATATTGCTCTCGCTGCTCTCATCTTCAACAGCTTCCTGAACACTTAATAATCCCGACTCTTGACATTTACGAATCTGTTTTGCTTCAGAAACATCCTAAACCACTACACTAATCTCCATTTACCCACCTCACTGCTCTGTCTCCTATTTCCTCTCCAGATGAGTCTTGGAATTATTTCCTATATGCTTTTTGTCTTATTTTCCCCCTCTTCTTCACGTTTCCCCATCTAACAGAAAACCAACCAATTTTGTCATGAGAAACTCTCCCTTTCTCCCAATTCCCAAGTCTCAAGCAGAGCAGAATGGGACTTCTAAAAATATATATTTATTTTTCTGCTGTCACTGGTCTACTGCCCAAATCTGCCTTGCACCTGCTTTTCAACCCTATACTGTTCCTTAAGACTTTTCCTCAGAGATTTTAGGAATCTGGGTGCTTTCTTGTAATGTCTACATTATTATCAACATTTCTCAGACACATTCTGTGATTCCTCCTCCACTGAGTGCTAAAGTGGGAAGAGAGAAAAGGAAGAGGCGCGTGCAGCTGCTGCAGTCTCTTCCCACCCACTTCCCCTTGTGATACTCACACCACCTTCTCCCTGGAGAAGAGACTTGAAAATCTTTTCTCAAAAAAAAAAAAAAAAAAAAAGTTGCTTATCTCTAAAAACGCTCATCTCTCTGGAGAACCCTCTGGATACACCACAAGAGCAAGTTTGTCTATTCTGAGGTCCTGGAAGTCTCTAAATACCACTGAAGATGCACAGTAATTTTGGCTCCATTACAAATGAATTTATCAGAAATGCATGTTAACCACAGTGACTGAAGCTGGCAGGGTTCAGGCACACTCCTCTCCTGAGGTTCAGACAGTAGGAATTAAGACATGAACAAAATCTGGCATGAGAGCCTTCCACATTTTCTTAGTTTAGATTCAACTCCAAGGTCAGACTAAAACTTCTGGTTTTAATCAATAAATCCTAATGTCTCACTTCACTGTTCTTTCAACTCTGAAAATGTCGGGTTCTAACATGTGTACTAGATAAGATAAACTTGATCGTGTTGCTTCTGACGGTATTACTTATCTACATACATGTCTGGCTCCCTGTACACATACGCATGTGTGCGTAAACACAGATACTATACAGAGGTACACTAAATGTACTCAGAAGGCATTTTTTTTTTAATCTGCTTTTCCCAGCAATATCTGGTTTGAAGCAGAATATTAAGGTGTGCTAGAGTCAACAGAGAGAATACAGGGGAAACTGTATTTCACATTGAGGAAAGATTTGTTCCCATTTTGTTCCTGTTTATTTGGTTTCTCATGTGAGTTAATATTACTTGGCAGCTTATCTTGATCCTGCCTGAAAACAAGTGAAACTTGTGAAAATGAAAACAAGCAGCAAAAAGTCCTTCAAAATTTTCAGCTCTTCTGGCTTTTAGCGTTGTGTTGGCTGAGCCAAATAGTTTTTAGTACATTTTTTGCCAGTACTTGTAGACCTATTTCTATATTCATGTCTCAAAAATATTATTAAGAACAACAATTAACTGGCTGTGAACATTTCACAGAATCCTAACTGTTCAGAAGCAGTCCGTGTGTACTCAGAGCTTCATTCACGCTAGCAGGAGCTGGCAGCACAAGGATGACATTGAAAACTACTGGCTGAAGAGGAAAATTATGAACCTAGTAGCCAAGATACTTTGTCAAAGCATTGTCAGTGATTAATTTTTCACATCTTCCACTTTAGCTAGATTTTAATCAGTAAAACCAGTTAAAATCTTTTGTACTAAGCTCCCTGTCTACTGGACATGCATACCTGGAAAGTGCAAATGCTGGAGCGATATTTCTGATGTTCATTTTGCAGCTGCTGTGAAAAGCACAAGGAAGGAAATGTTCTTGCCATACAGACAGCTTAGGAAAAACAGGAATGTCACTATTTATAGGAAATCTCTCAGAGAACAGATGTATGCCCTTCTGTAGCTCTCTTGCTGTAGCTATAATGCAGTTTGTTGCCAGGTTGAATACTCCATTGCCAATGAGGCTGAAACAGAGACTCCTTCCACTAACTTATCTCCTTAAACAGCAGTGCCATCATACTGAAAACCCGTGCTCCCAGAGCCAAGAAATATCCTCATGTTGCATCCCAAAGTTGGTAACAGAAGTTTGAACTGAGCATATTTTAACATATAAATCTGTATCAATACACAGCTCTTTGAGATACAGAAAATCGGAACCGCTTTTGACAAAAAGCTGCTGCTGTGATTTTCCCCATTGCTTTATCGGATTTAATCACCTGGAATCAGCCCTTGCAAATTGCTGACAAGCTAGCAGGGAAGCCCCTAGGTTTCTGCAGGGCGCTTAGTAGCTGACAGAACTGTAGCTCTTCAAAGGTTTGCAGCATAGCTGAATCCTCCCTAACCAGCTGTTACTACTTCTTTCACAAACAGGCATGAAATATAGCCCAACTTCAGCTTGAGAGAACCAGCTTCCAAGTGTGCAGCCACTCATCTTCCTAGGTCACTGATCATGGTCAGTCACAACAGCATGATGCTGCAGCTGGAACAATAAACTTTGGCAGTCTGTAGTCCTTTCCCTCCAGCTCTTTCCTCCCACCATGAAACACGAGCATCAAGAGGACATCTCTGTTGCTGCCCTGCTGCCTGCCAAGGATTCCTGGCCTACACCATCTTAGCCTGGGCACCAGCTGCTGGTCAAAGGCAGCCACACTGGCTCTGATACTCACACCTGTAGCTAAGCAGCTTAAGAGATTGAAGCTGTGGAAAATTTAGCCTCTCAAAATCAGATCAGAAGTATTTTTCCAGCTGCTCTTTATTGACCACCTACTTAATCTTTGCAGTGGATATTTATACCAATCTTGCAACTTTTGTTATGTATCTAAGCTGTCTAAGATACAGCTAAGATCCCGTCACCTGGTGAAGTGCAAGGGCCATAAGTACTGCGCTTGCAAAACTTCAATTACTGCATTCCCAAAATATATGGATTATGAGGAGCCCAGAAAACTTCTAGGATGCTCCTTATCTTCATTGTTTTTATAGAGGTGCACAGGCAGTATGGGACTGGAACAGACCCTTCAAGTTTAGAAATTACACGGATGAAAAGTTTAGGAAAGAAAGCTTCACTTTTCATTTAACTATGGAGCATCTTCTGAAAGTATATCAGGAGATAAGACTCCTTAAAATAGTGTAGTTCTGCATCTATGGCTCTACAGCCTACAGAAATCAGCAAGAGACACATTATCATCTAAGAAAACAGAAAGAAGACATATAAAAGTCAGCAAGGGGTGTATTATCACCTAGGAAAACAAAAAGAAAACCTTAATTTCTTATTCTCCCCAACAGCAAGATAACTAAAAATCTCTTTCTACTACTAGAACTGTTCTCTTGCTGCTATGCAGACAGGATGTTGCCTGTTTCTGGCCATCAGAGGTTACTGCAGCCTTCCATTCCTACTATGTTCATTTGAAAACCTGGAAGTAGACACAATGAGAAGCCATATAAGTCTGCCTGCCTGCATTTCTCCTTTCCTACCAAATGTTCTCAAGTGGAAGAAATATAGAACCTTGGCATAACCTCCTTAAATAGGGTTGAAAATCTCAGTCTGACTCAAATCATACTTTTTCTCCTTGTATTGCATCTATCATAGCAGCTTTCCTTCAAGTAATATGACAAGAAAACAACCCCAGCTGTTGTTGGTGCTTTTTAGGAGTCACTGTTGATGCAGCAGATGCAGAAAGAGCTGAGTTTCTAAATGCAAAACCTGCTGCTGAACCTGAATTTCCAAGTCACAGCATTATATATACACAGAAAGATCAACTGAGCAGATATGTAGCACTGATGGCCAAAGAGAGACAGACAGCAGGTAATAATTGAAAACTCTATAGCCATACAAAATTTGTAGCACTCTAATGGAATAAGAATTCTTCAAAATGCAAAATAACTGTGATTATTTCACTCTTTTCTATTATATGTTGTTAAACAAACACTTTGAAGTCCAATCTAAATATTCTAGGTCTGTAAATCAGGTCTGTATGTTGCCACATCAGACTCTAAATCCGATGTTTAGGAAGACATTTCAGGAAATGCATTTTTGCCAGCCAAACCAGCCTTCAAAAGAATTAATTTCCTTCTTTATCTGCATAATCTTTTACACAGTCAAGTACAGATTCAATTAAAACTAATATTTCTCTCCCTTTCTTTATGGAAAGAAAGGAGAAAAGGAACAATTTTTTTATGTGGATACAATGCAATGTTGTAAACTGTTCCTAAAATGTAGAAGTAAAAAATTTCTGTACCTGGCAGAAAAAGGAAATAGCCAATGTAGGAACAGCTTATGTGGACCCAGATCCAGAGCATGTGGGCTACATAAAGACGGCCACCCTCCAGTTGAGGGTCACACTGCCACCCAGCATCCCTGCTTGTGTGGTGCTCCAGTGACTGATACATGGCCTGCGTGGATTTGTCAGAGTGGTTTTTACGTTTGGGCACTGAAGTCTTTGCTGTATTTGGTCTTACAAACCACCACTGAAATCTAATTCTGGCAGGATAAATGCAGCATGTGCTGAACAGAAAATATTACTCAGTAGCCAACACAATGTGTCACTGCAACTCAGGAAACAAGTTGGCACAAACAAAAACATTCTTAATCCTTGAAAAGATAACTCATTGGGATCAAAGCGGAGGACAGTGTAGTGACACAGCGAAATCTCCTTGCTAGCTCCCCATACCACATTTAGCTGCAAATCTCTATTTTATCCAAATATTTTATTTCCAAAACTTATTCCTCCTTTTCATTCCATTTCTGAGTTTAGAAAACCAAGCAATACCTAACCTGAACTTGGATCTGAATTTCTGAGATTCTCAGAGAGTGTGTCCCCCCACCCCAATAGCTGCACTCGGACATCCTGCTCTGTAAGAGCTGCCTGGCCATGGTGCTGATGGAGCTCACGGATTTATCCATTCCACCCCTCCGCACCTTGCTGCTGGCTGCCTAAGACTGGTGGGGTCTGAGGGGAAGCAGAATCACTGGCCTGCCATGTCAATATTTTGAGGCTTAACCATTAGTTGGCAACAGTCCCCAGAAACACAATAGAAACACCATTATTGAGCAGAATACTTCATCTTGGTGTTTGAATAATCTCATTTATCATTTGAATCACAAATGCGACTAACAGAAACACTGCTTGCCAACATCTGCCCAGGGTAGAGTACATTGCTAGTGATTTCAGTGAAAAACAGTTGGAAACTCGTGTTTCAGTGTCTGTAGTGTTTCAATGCCTTTTGTAGCTATTTACCTCTGTGTGATGCATGCAGCAAACAGTACTGAGGGTAAGGACCTCTTTGTGCAGCTGACAACCTTCCACAGTGAGCCAGCTTTGGCCCTTGTGTCTGGTAGCAGAAGGAGGCAATTGTCTATTAAGAGGCAAGGATCAACATATGCATATATGAACTTACCATAGAATCATAGAATCACCAAGGATGGAAAAGACCTACAAGATCAACCAGTCCAACCTATCACCCATAGCTCCCACTAACCCATGTCTCTCAACACAACATCCAGTCATGCACGCGTGCATCTGCAAGCACAAGCGACAAACCAAGATAAACATTTACACCATGTCTGAATATACTGCATCCAAGACCAGATTCTCAGCCAGTGTAAGGTAGCATTGTAAAACTGAAGTAAAGCAGAGAGTATACAAATGTTAGAAAAACTTGTCTTCTTTATTTTTTCTGCACATAAGGGAAACAATAATATTTATTGTGTTTGTTTCCTGAGTGTTTTATTGCACCTCTTCGTGTCACACAGTGCAGAAACATAACGACGACTGTGGTATATCAGCACTTATTTCACACTGTCTTAAACAGTTTTTGTACTGTGGACATAATATAACTGGACCAGGTGCTTGCAGTCCCATATGAGTTTATTTTTTAGTTCTAGTTTTGTTGTTGCTTGCTTGCTTGTTTTTCCTGAGAATCTGTCAGCAAGCCAGCTCAAGTGTGCATGATTGTTTACTGAACTGAACAACAGACACCATCATGATGTGGCTCATTTGTGTGTTCCAAAGACCAGTACAAGTTTTTTTTCAGAGCATATATAACAGCAAGTCCAGCTAAGCAGTTAGAGGGCAAGTTTGCAGACCAAAGCCATAGCTTTGTGTATATATATATATATACACACGTAAGAACATGACCGATGCAATGAATCCAAATTGAATATTTTTGCTGTTTTATTAGTTCTGGGTGATTTCTTCTGTGTTGATTTACTGATTCCACTGAAGCAGCCTATATTTCTCAAATGTAAAGTTCTGCTACAGGTTTCTTTCAGTGGGCTTTTATTTTATTGCCAACTTGTCTCACAGTAAAAAAAAAAAAAATTATTAAGATCACCCAAGGTGCCACATGAAATGTTAGGAAAAGCTGAAGTATAGCAATGCTCACGAAGAAATGTTACTGGAAAGATGACAGGTGATTAATATGCTGACTTGATCTACCTGCTCAGCTCTCCTGTGAACCCTGAACTCTGACAGTCTACTGGTTCGTCATTCCCAGAAGTTATAATACAGGTTAGGAAGCACAGTGGTACCAGTCCTAATTTAGTACAATCTCTGGTGCACTCTTGTTTGAGGGAATTTTAGCACAGGAGATCACACCGGTCTCTATGGCAACCACAAGGTTTATCCCATGAGAAGCCCTGATCCACTGCAGTTTGAGCCTGCCGCAGCACCCACTCCTACAGAAGGCTGCTTCCATATGAAACACTCAAAAAAAAAAAAAATACCCAAAGCAATTCATGTTTCATTGCTGCACAGCTGTGTTCTTTAACTCACTTTAAAAAATCATGTTCTCTACATTTGATAGATTATTCTTTTCTTGCTTGAGTCAACCTTTAAAAAAAAAACAACATGCAGCAATTAATTTGTTAAAAACAAACATAAGTTATCTTTTATGCTTTTGTAAGCAGAGAAAAATCAGATGTCATGAACGTGATCAGAGGCAGCTGGGGAGACAGTGGTTTGAAGCACTCCCTGACTCTGGCCTCTAACAAGACATTTCTGAAAGCTCAGCAGAATGTCTATGGCAGTACATTGGTGCTTATGTCTCCTCAAGTCTTGAGTCTTGCAGAGTGCTAATGAAGATTAAGTCTTTCCCTTTTCATCTATACTTTCCAAAAGGAGAAGATGCAACCCTCTAAATGGCAATGCACTAAGCAGGCACTTTAATCTCACTGGTTATCCTTGTGCAAGTTCATTCCTTATTAGTTTTAAGAAAATTTGGGGGTATTCTAAAAGGCATTAAAATCTTCTGCAAACGTAACTCCAAAACATCGTTTCTACAGACTTGTCATGAACTCTGTTTTCTAACATGTCTCAGCTTGCGGACACATTGCACATTGTTACAAAGGTGAGAGTACCACTGTGGCTTTTCCAAAGCATCCTGTTACCCTTCTTGTCAGTTCCAAAGACATATGGGCCTCGGAGCGGCTGCATATGTCTGAATAGGAACATGCATCTCCACTGTGGCAGCTATAAGGATATCCGATAGATTTTGTTCTCAGTTGCTGGAAAATGTGTGTACACAAACAGAAGCTCAGAGTGGTGAGCTAATTTCAACTTCTGTTATGATGCTGCTGGCGCTCTTTCATCAGAAGCTTATTTTTAATTTCCAAAGCGATGGGTTGCGCTGCGCTAAGTCCCACTGGTATTTACATGCAATATTCTCCCATCACTGCACTTGGGACCGCAGAATCCTGACAGCTGCTGATTTGCCCCGGCTCTAATGACTCACACGGTGGCATTCAGAAAACAAAGGCCAGCAATCTGCCACATAAACTCCTGCCTCGACTTTGTCGTGCCGTCTGCCCTGCAGCGATTCTGGTGATAGCCCCAAGAAGACTGCGAGAATGTTGGCAGTAAGAAAAAAATAGATTTCCTGACATCAGTCCCTAGCTAATGCACCGCATTCCTTTGTACACGAATTTGCAATTTGAAAAACACAGGTATTGGAAAGCAGTGATATAGCTGCTGGATAAGTCTGCTTTCATTTTAAAACGCATTGTACTGTTCTTGAAAGGGTCCCTTGGACAGCAGGAGAATTGATTGCTCATTACTGCTTTCCCGTGGAGGGCACAGCTGAAGGATCTGTCCAAGAATGGATATTTCCAATCCTTGGTATGAAGTACTTGACATGCAGAGCAGTGGCTCTGAATTGGCAGTGCCATTTGTTCAGACGTGCTTCCTGAGAATACTGTCTGCATATCTCAGACACATCCTATCAACCCTTTCCCTAAGTCCTTGTCTCAATCCTGAGAGAACCACATCACTTTAAAAGAGAATCTACAGGATTTTCAAAGAGGAAATGTTCAGAAAAATACAAAAAATACCTAATAATAATAATAATAATAATAATAAAAAACACTGTGCCAGTTCCAAGTGTTCTATGAAACTGTCTTATATGATGTGTCCCAAATGCAAGAGGATCTAGCTGGTAGAGAAGGTGTCACATTAACAGACTCACCTTCACCTGTTTGTACAGATGTTTTTCTGAATCTAGAGAAAATACCAAAGAATGGCATTCCCAAACAATGTTCTTGTTTTTCTTGCAACAGCTGATGGTACTGAAAGACAGTCTCCAACAGCTCTCAGGAGAAGACATCTGCATAAGAATACTTTGCTCAAAATGTGATTTCCAGTGCTGCTGACTCACTTGGAGCATCTCCTTGCCCCTCCCTATTCTTTTTAATAATTAAAATAGCTGGAGCAGTTATCAGGCCATCAGCATGAGCAGAAAATATATCTACCTCCTTCAAAGACAACTTCAAACAAAGCTGATGCACTGGATTACTCTTACACATTTCGAGGTGTACATATCACAGTGAATACTTAAGAACCGAAAAAATAAATCAGCTCTTTATCTTCTGGGTTTGTCCTCATAGGTGGCCCACAACAGAAAAGTATTCACCTATTGCCAATTTCGAGGCTGCCATTCTGGAAAGTGATAGATTTTGGCATGTTCTGTATTTATCGGGTTTACCTCAGATGAGATTAAATATTTTTGTTCTTTTTCATTTAAACTTTAAGCATGTAATTGAAGGATGAGAAATAATAGATAATGTGTTGTAAAGGAAGTACCAAGTCTATTTTCCAACTTGTGGGAAGACAATTTCAATAGTAAAAGCAAAAACCTGGTATTTCTGCCTTTCCTTACTTGTCAGATGTATACACTGTTGAAAGTTTAGTAAATATTTTTGTGTGACAATAATTATCTCCCTAGAGTTTTTTCATCCTCCAAACCAAATGTCATACCACAAGTTCTTTTTCTCTTATATTTCTGACTTCTGAGCAGTTACAGAGCTTCGTACAGCCCTACCCTGTGCAGGTGTCTTACCTTCAGTGCGAAGAATCTCAATATGCAGACTAAGAAAGCATCTTGGAAATTACTAAAATAATAACTAGAAAGGATTCTTACTGCAGGATGATGTGGTAAAGCTAATGATAATATGAAGGCCATGGACTTAGTTTGAAAGGTCTATCTGCAAATATACATGCACACATTTTTTTAATTTTTAACTGTGTAATCTTCCTGCATTTTCTGAGTTTGTTCTTTGGGGAATATGGAGAATTCAGCTTTTATTGGTCAGGAAAAAATATTCAAAGGAAATTCTTCTGAGAAATTTAGGGCTTCTTTACACAAGAATACTTAACAATTATACCAGTGTTTGGTCTGTGATCCCTCAACAATTCAGCTCATAAAAGAGCTGAAATGAGTTAATCTACATTCACAAGAAAACAAGCAGGCTGAGCTGCTTTAATCACACCAAATCAAGTCACATATTACTTTCTGCCAAAATAACACTGTATGTAAGAAAGACATTTCGTTTTTGTACTGCCCTTTGCTGCTGCACAGGAATTCAAGACAAAGGTATATTTTAAACCTCCACATACGAAAAAGCTCATTCTAACACTTCCACACACAAGGTACATGGCAGAATTTGAGCTGACATAGATGTCACTTCGGTATTTAAAACTCTAGATCTATCAGCAGACATAAAATTTCCAGTTGGATGTTTATCTGAGTCTTGCTAATAATAAACTTCTCAGCAACTGCTGTCAATGGTGAAGAGAAATGTAGGTTGGACCTACAGAATAATGCTATTAATTGTACACATGGCATTTGAAATAAATATAAGTTAGCATATATATCTGGATATCTATCTTTAGATAAGGGAAATCTATGCCAGAGGAAAGTCATTTCCTACTTTAGTAACTTGAAGGTAGGTAACATGTGAGTAACTCTCGTCATACCTTTGTCCTGGCTAAGTAGCATATGAAAAACTAGGAATGACATTTGGAAGCTACAGGACACACATGAAATAATCAGACATGATTGTTATAAGAATTCACAATGGAAATATTAGATCTTGCAATGAACTTGAATAAGATGACTAAAACTTCAGAAATATGAGACAAAGCTATGAAGAAAAATATTCATATGAATTAGTAGATATTGTGGGTTCTGTTGATTTATCATAATTGGTGCAGTGTTTACAGTGACAGCTTCTTTTCAGTATAAAGAAACAAACTTAAAATTCATATACTTAGGATCTACCTCATATTTGGATATACAAACCGTACATTTTATAAGGCTACATTATTTTTTATTTTCAATGAATACTTTAGTCTCCTCTATTTCTAGTAATGTAAGCCAGATTATTTCTTCTCTCCTGCCTAGAAATTTTGAAGCTGCAGTGAATTATGTTGTCAGTAAAACTGAATTGTTGTAGAAGGATGCAACCTCTATTTTCCTAGTTATCATTCAAGAGATGCCCTTACAACTATTTGTTTCTTTAATGCTTTTATATACATTATTACCAGGATGACTGACAGTAACAAAGATAAAACAACAAAGAAAAGATAAATAATAAGAAACAGAAAATAAAGGAGATGGTACAAAAAGTACTGGGAACTCCAGTGAGCCACAGAAGAACAGGGGTGGATGATGAATTTGATAACTTGCATATGAATGAGCTCCAAAGGATTCTTCCTTGTTGTTCGCACTTGCATTTGTCTACATGATTGGAGTAATTTGCATAACTGGAAGGTAATTTCCTGCTAAAAGCTGTGATAAAATGCTTTGATTGCATTGTGTGTATCTCAGTGCATGCACTAGTCTGGAAAAGTCAGAAGTGTGATAATGAAGTAACATTTTGAATTCCATATACAAGCAATGAATAAATAAAATGTTGGAGAAAGAAGAGTGCTCCCTTTCAGCCGTTGTCAACTTGAAGAATTCTAGATGAATGTAACTTGTCCAAAAGTCCTTACTCATAAAATATAGAAGGCTCAATGAAGTCACACTTTTTAAATTATATGAATCCATCTTTTGAATAAGTTATACAACAGGGGCCTTGACCAAGAAAGATTACTAAATATTCCATGAGTAATTTGGTAAGCAGTCCTTTTATATTACAAAAGATGATTGTGGATAGCTTTTGCACAGAGGCACCCCAGATGACTAAAGAAGACATTCATCCAGCTGATATCAGATGGAGTTTTGCTGTGGGTGGAGAAGACTGTAGGTTCCTGGGAGATTTCATTCAGGCTTTTATGGGAGTCACTGACTACATTTTATAATATATCATTTTCATTCATTTTCATCAGATTCACCCCCTCTCTTAGCTGCTGTGCTTTGACATGACTAAACTTGAATCAATTATAGATCTATCTAGCTTTCAGGAAGAGTCAACTACTTCGTGTGAGTCTGATGAAAAGAAGAAACTGAAACATAATGTTTCAGATGGACAAAGAAAATTTCCATTTGTAACAGCTGAAGCTGCCTGGCATTCCGATCCTTTTTATTTTTTTATTTTTTTTCCCTAAGGTTCTGTTTACTAGCTAACAATTTTTAGAACTCTCAGTTATTGAAATCTCTGTGTGGTTTAATTTTAAAAATGTAGACACCATCTCTGATAACGATCAGACTCATTGATGGGATGCAACACCTTCTACAGGTTGAAAGCACGTAGGTTCATCACCTTTCTAGGAAATGCAGTGCTGTAAGAAATTACCAATCTTTATACCAGTAGTTTGTGGACAGATTCCTAAAAACTAGCAAGAACCGCAGTTCTTGTTAGTCACCACCTCTTTAACAATAATTTATTCTAAGATATCACAGACTCACTACACAGGAGTGAAACTACTTCCCCCCCCCCCCCCCCCCCCCCCCCCCCCCCCCCCCCCCCCCCAGATACAAGGGAGCAGTAATTTAGCAGGATTGATACTAAAAGCTAAAGGAAATTTAAACTGAGTCTGCTGTGAATGCCCCCCTATTGCGGGTATTAGTGGCTATTAGTCTCACATCATAGGGCTCTTACTTGATCAACAGCAAGTACTTTGGGTGCTCAAGGACACAGAGACTGAATGCTACATCTGGAGATCCCTCACCACTTAGCTGAGTAAATCATCACGACGAAATAAACTGATGCTTTTTCAGTTGTTTGAAATGAAAACTGGATTCACTGAAATACAAGTTAATAGTATAGTTGAGATCAAAAAGGCCTAGGTTGTTATATCTTGATTTCGTCTGCACATCTTTTTTCTTTTCCAGGAGAAAAACTCAGAACTCTTTCAGCTACTGCTAGCTTTGCTGCTGACTTGCTGCGTTATTGTGGATTGTCTATTTGTTATTGCAAAAATGAATGTTTCTTTTCTTTTTAATATGACTTCAGTGAATTTGGTTTCATGCAAAATGAATATATTCACAAACAGAATCAATCACATGCCCCAGGTTCAACTTTGTGTTTGTATGCATACATGACACTTTGAACCAAAATCCCATTAAAAAACTGAAAATTTTCTAAGGGCTTGTGTGATGTTCTGATCCAGATTTCATGATCTAAATATAAGTCCTTAGGTTTACTTTAAATTAAGAGAAGACTTTTTTGCTTTTAAAATCGTATTTTCAAAAACAGTTTAAACTCCTACAAAATCGATTTTTTTTTTAAGAGAGTTGAACTGAATACCAATTTAAGCCAAAACAGTCTAACTGTTACATTTTTTCTCGAATTGGAGTTGAATCAATTGCATAAATTAGTGGTGCCAGTTGAAGGAAGAGTTTATTGGCAGTGAAGTACATAGACTCACTTCATTTCTGCATGTCTGGTTTTCCACTCAGTCAGTTCTTCCAATTTTGCCTATTCCTTGTTTGTTTTTTTTTTCTATAATAGAAATGGTATTTTTTTAGACACAGCCATACGAAGAATGAGTGTTACAGAATCACTTTCCAATAGTAAATGAAACTGAAATGCTGAAAACTTAGTATAACTGATACTGGTATGGCTTTCTGCTCTCAAAGCTGTTTCAGACAAGAATAAAAGCTTATTCTAATTTTTATCTTAATCATCAGAAGTAAAAAATGATAAAATTATTTTGTCAGAAATTAACCTGAGAGTCATTGAAGTTCCCCATTATAACTTTAAGCAGCATAGACTACAACCCTTCCTGAAGTTGAATATCTCAGCCTTGCTGAGATCTGAAAACCTGATTTCCTTGCAAAGACTTATTTGCATGGTAGTGAATGTTAACTATATTATTGCTTTCACATAACAGACTAGGAATGCTTAATACATGGAGCTTAGTAACATGGAACTATTTAAAGAATGTGGGGTTACTCTAAGGTAACAGCAGCATTACTATGAACTGAAATTCTTGCAAACAGACGCAATTTGGTTGTGGAAATTTTCTCATATTAAGAGGATTAGAAGTATAGTAGTGATCTGACAACTGAAGGAAAATCAAATAATAGAATATGATCTGATTATTACCCCTGATTTGAGCATCACCTTTCACCTCCAGTATTCACATATTTCTGCTTAAAGAAAATGCTCAGAACAAAGGGTTACCTGAACTTTTGAAAACAAGATAAACCATATGACATAAATATCTATTAATGATGCGTTGTTAGGTCATAATCATAGCTATACATAAATACATGTTTCCTCTGTCTTGCTTGAGCTACAGGCAAAACAAAATCTGTAGGAAAAATATGCTTCATGGTATCCTGCAATTGCAAAGCCATTGCATAGCAACAGACTTCAGACTTAGTTGTTGCATTAAGTGTTGTTCTCCCTGTTAAGTGAGTGGCTGGGTAGCTGTGTTTATGGAAGGTTAAGAACCCACACAAACTCCTTTTTTCCCAAAGAGATCAGAAGATTTCACTAAGTCACAACCTCTTCAAATTCCACACAGAAAGAATCTGAAATACACGTCCTGCCGTAGTCATTATTCACACTGCAGTCTAAGTCTACTAAGGTAATGAATGTAAGACAGAAAAAAAGTTTCCTTCATTTCTGTGAATATTTCTGTATTCTGGTTAATAGGTCTAAAAATCTGCAGCAATAATTTCATGTGTGTAACTAAAGTTTCTTGGTATTAGAAAGTATTTTTTTTTTATGTTTTAGCTTTTAGAACATATCTTTTGGATATGAGGTTCAATAGCATTACCCTTTATTTGGAGGACAGATAGATTTCCAGTATTTACTGTTTTGGACAAAGCTTGAAAGCCACAGGAACTGCTTCTCATCATAGCTCAGCACTACTCCTTTTTTATTATGAAGCACAGAGTCAGAAGAACAGTGAGTTATGACTGAGAAAAGACAAATAAAAGAAATAATTTTACCAGACTTCCTCGGGACTTGAGAAATATTCATGGAGAGTCATTGTGAGGACAGGCTAAGAGTCTTACTCTACTTTTTTCAAAAGCTGCATGCCTGACCTTATTTCATTTAGCTGATTTTTCACATGGAAAGTTCCTCAAGCACACCATACTTCACAGACATACACAAATTCACTGGCATCAAAATAAACCGTTAACTTCATCAGATATACAAAAAATGGAGTCACAATAAACACGTAGGACTGTTGTCACACACTGACATGTTATTATTACGTGCAATGCAATGAGGTACTGCGCTGCACATACACAATTTTTCCGCATTATGTTCTTTTGAAATGTCCTACTCAATTGCTTCTTCCTCCTGGGAAGTACCAGCTTTTGAAAATACATCCAGCATACTTCGAGGATATCCAAAGAAAGTAAACAATTATTTTGATATTTCATTTCATTTTTTGTAAATGAAATGCTATGCTGAAACTCACAAGAGGATGCTAAGTAAACACTGGAGAACAAAAAGGAAATGTTGCCCTGTTTATTCCTCACAAAGTATTGAATATGATATTTCACTGAGGTTGCCTTGCATTTTCTTTTGGAAGACAGCTGTCCTAGGGAGAGCTGTAAACTCAGTTGTCTTGTTATTCTACTACTAATCCAAATCATAACTACATGTTAAAACCTTGTGGTTCATTAATAGTATTAACAGAACCTGAAAGTATCATCAAAAGTAAGGGTTTATAGTGCTAGTCAATATATTGGCGTACAAGTAATGAAAAGAAGTCTCTGCTTAAAAGATCATTAAGCAAATCCTTAACATTATCGAATGCAGTATTAATACCTCTTTTGACCAAAGCCTAGCTTAAATTTCCTTTTAAGAAAAAAAACTGACTTGAATTGTGTTGGATCACATCAAAGATCAGTCATATTAGTTAGAGTGCTAATATGGGATCACTGTATTCCAGCATAACTTCTGTGTTACACACAACACCTTCTTCCTGACAGCACTTTGGGCTGCTTTAGGATGAATTTAGTGTATTTTGGACCTGATGCAGCAAAAGTAATACAGTTGTACAGAATTTAAGTAGGTGAATAATCCTCATCAGCTTCAGGAGGATTTCTAACTGAAATCCTGAAATTGCTGAAAATGAAACTCACACTTCAATCTTGGGCTGTTTGGAAGTCCGCTGCTGCAGAACAAGCTTGTTAGTATGCTTCTAAAGTGGCCAATATGTTCAAAGGTGGAAAATTCTATTTTATGAGATAAATAAATGAATTATTTTAAAAGAAAAGGAATGTCTGAGAATTATTTTGAAGAGGAAGTTTTCATTTTCTTCTCAATTTACTGACCTTCTCTATCTTCACATTGTTATAATCTTAAAGGCTATTGCTCAGTTACCATTGTTACCTGGGCAAACCTATCCCTGTTGCTTAGATTTCTCCATTTTGCTCTGCATTGGCACTCATTTCAATTGTTGGGTTTTTTTTTGTTGTTTTTTTTTTTTCTTTGTATTTGGTGTAGAGGGCTTTGCATATGTAGCATATTTTCTAATACCCTTATTAGAGTCTGACAGGTTTTAGTTGGACAGAATAAATTGGATATGTATGCTTGCAGCTTCCTAGAACACTCTCCTTGGGCTGAAGTTCTTCCTTCCCTTTCACTTGCTTTTTTCTGCTTGTTGACAGCACTGTTTTATGCTGAAAAAAAACCCATGCTGTTTATTTTAGCTATGTAAGCTATAGGCAGGGAGGCTGAGTGCATGAGGTGGTCTATGAGCATTTTAACGAAATAAATGCCACCTGTCGAAAACCTCGGGTATTCCTCTGAAATCTGTCATAAAAAATTTCAGAGTATGTCAGTAAAGGAAAAGAAGAGTGGATATGCTGCAGTTCTGCCACAAATGGTTCCTCCTTGATATGGGATCCAATTAATGACCAACTACAAATTACAACAATTATAACTGCCTGGATGTAAGTGGTGCCAAGGTCAGAACCCAGCTTTCAAAAATGGAGAAGATGGACATCTCTGATGAGTCTGTGAGAAAGCATCCAATCTGACCTCTGCAATTTCAGGAAGTGATAAGTTCACATATGTCCTAAGGCCAAAAAACAAACCATTAAGAGGTTAAGTTTTGAGCCTGATATTACCAACTGCTGCATAGGAAACTGAAAAAGGGGAAGAGTCTGTTGTTTACAGATACTCCGGGAAAAGAAATGGCAAAGTAAGAGAAGACTAGCATTATTTACAATTGTCTAAAGGTTTGCAACTAGGAAAAAAGACTTGAAGGAAAAAAAAAGGGAAAATAAAATAAGGCTATTAGAAAAGTTCACAGACAGCCAAATCCATTGATTTGTAAATATGCTGCTATGTGAGCCATTTCAGAGATGTAAAAGAGGATTAGAAAAAGGATTGAGATTCAAAGGTAAGATGCAGTGACATCTTAGCAGGACAGGCAGCAAGATAATAACCTTCCATTTCTGTGATTCTAAATGAGCTAGTCTGCATTTTCTCTTGCACTCAAACACTCTGAAGCACAGGGAGAGATAACATGGGAAGTTCAGATTACTTTGAGCAAATTTTGCAGGGTTCTGTGTACATGAGAGTATTCCACTAGTCACCTAGATAACTAAATGATAGGCATTACATGATGTGTGCCACGTAAAGTATCGACTCCTTTAAGCCAAAGTCTGGGTTTCTGCACTTACATTTTCAATGGCATTGTGTACATAATATCTCTTCATCTCTTTCAGGAATGCTTATCTGACAAAGGTACTTAAATGCAGATCAAAGTACGGTCTAATTCTCCATATAAAGTATGGCTTCCAATGATCCAGCTGTAATCCTTCACGAGGTCCAGCGCCTCTTGTCTGACAGCAAGCCCGCAGCCATACCAGCTCATCTCAGTCTGCTCCTCTGGGAGCTCTCTTGTGTTCTGGTAAGTCAAGCCAGGCCACTACTTAACCAGGAGAGCAGGACAGAGCTGAGTCACTATTCAGCCAACACTCGTTGCAAAAAGTGCTTCTTTTGTCACTTATAATCCTATAGCATTTGTGAAACAAAGGTCTAATACCCTCTGTGTTCTGGCCAAATTCTATTGAAGGTGATTGCCTCTTAGCTGCCTCACAATTCTAGCTATTTCAGTTTGATATGGTCTCACTTACTATATTTTGCTCAATTTCAATAGGTAGTAAAACCATTCCTGCAGAGAGGGGTTAGAGAGAACTCCAAGTGAAAGTATATTTTGTTATTAAGTTATTTCATTTGATTTCTTGTTAGATGTTTTTTACACAGCACAATAACGTTGAAAAGCTGCTGGAACAAGCTACAGTATAACTCTGTGAGGAAGGTTAAAATTGTGAATAAACACCTACATCCAACTATTGAATTCAGTTACTGTTTCTCATATTTCAGGAAAATGTCTGTTCCATTTTCCAGGTTCTTCTTCTTTCATCCTCAAAAAATTTCACTCCAACTATTATTTTTTTTTCCTGTCTTTCCCCACCCCTTTCCTGTAGACATTTCTTGATTTTAAAACCTTGACTGTGCTGACTAGTACTTTCCTTCTCTTCTGCTCTGAGAAAAAAATTAAGAGGAGACAGAAACTTACTGTAAGGCATAAAGTTTTACAAGCAAGTACAGTAAGAACATACTTGATAATGACTATCCAAACCCCATTTTAACAAATGTTCCAAGAGTGAATAACAGAGGAAGGGTGCATGCCCTGATAATGCTTGCAGTCCATGATTTCTTGCTGTCTAACTTGTATTGCAGCTATACGCAATATAAAGCAAACCTGAGGCTACTGCAAATTACATCAGTGGCCAAGTTTTAGATGCTTAGAGAGTAAGAAGAGTAAAGGATTAATTCAGGTTGCCTTCAGCAACTACAGAGGCTCTGACTGGGAGTCAGAAAGCAAGGCATAGCTTTCCGTAGAGGTTCTAGCCCCAAACTGGGGACCACTCCTGTACATCACACTCCTGCCTCGCATCCAGTGTACACTCACTGCCTCTGCTTCAATTCTTGTCTTTTCACCGCTGCCACATAAAACTTTTTATTAAAAAGTTCTTACTGACCTTCCCACACAGTAGTTGTACTTTAATAAGGAAAGTGATATACATTCATTACTGCCTGATATTATTTTAAGTTTTGGCAGTCGTTTTCTCAACTACTTCATTTTATGCTACGTAGTTAAAAGCTTTTTGCTATCCTAATGGATGCCAAACATAGCTAAGGAACAGAAATGTGGGCTTCTAAAGACATACTTTTAATTCTGCTGAAGAATTTACTGTAGTATTACTTTCAACTTTTTAATAGCTGAGACATTAATAAGTAGCACTGAAAAACAATGCTTGTGTTCAAGGTCCAGCTCTTGCTCTCATCATTAGATCATAGATTACTGTGTGCGTGTAGAGACTCAGCCCAGCTGTAAGATTTGAAAAATCTGAAATGGTTTAATGCAATCCTGGAATTTATTTAGATTCTTAGCATCTTTTCAAGTTTTATTAAATGTAAGTGATTTCAGAAGTGCCTTTATAAGGACTTACATAGGCAAGGAACATTCAAAACTATGTAATGATACTTTAAAGGGAATATATGTATATAGAAAGAACAATAAGCAGTAATTGTACTGGAATGGGATAACACTTATACCTAAGAGCTAAGTGTAATCAAAGGGAACATTTGCTCTTGAGAGATTTAACACATCCTCTGCTAGTGGTTATTAGCAGAACTTCATTAAAACCAGTGGAGCTCTGTTGATTTACACTCCCTAGGACTCTTTGATTAGTTTTCTGTGTATCTGAGAAAGAAAAGTAGACCTGGAAACAGTGTGTCAGTATCTTTTACATTAGTTCGTTAGTGCCTGAGAGGCACAAATGTTGAAAAACTGTTAAAAAAAAAAAATAAATGCTGTGTTGCATGTCCTTTACAGGAATGTCAGAAAGACAAGAAATCCATGCCACTGACAGACTGAAAAAAAAATAAAAATAAAAAATAGAAAGAAAGAAAAGCATGCATATTTCTGCAGTTTCTTAAAGGCAGATTTCTGTCAACTCTAAGAGTCAGCATTCTAATATCCTAAGGTAAGTGCACTAATTTTGTTGGCTGCAATTGTATGTGACTCTATTTGAAACAAAATAAAGTTAAAGTCAAGCACATTAATCTGACTGCAAGCTATATAACACACATTTAATAGTCAGCTAAGCTACAGGGTGGTCTTTGTACTGTCCACGCAGAAACAGACAGTGTGACCATTTAATTTAACTGTATTATTCTCAACAATTCTTCAAAAAGAAACAGAAAATCTAAGAACAGAGACAAAATGGAAGATTTATCTGATCTTTCATTCTCCTTCAAAGCTTCATTTCTTTGTATTTCAAACCTATCACATTCCTAAGAAGTACGGGAAGGCAGGAATAAATTGGATCTACTCTTTCAGCAAATTCTGAATACATTCCAGTGTCTCAGCTATTAATGAAAGAGTTGTGTCATAATTTTAAAGATTCAAAAGACCATTGGATCATTAATTGGTCAGATTAATGACATTAAGACAGAAAGAGAGATGACGAAGGAACATAAGCATAAACTAGCAAACTCTCCAAAAGCAGTACTAAAGCAGTGATTTAACCCCTTTGGTAAACTGACTCTGAGATAGACTCCTGCTGAATGCTGTGCTTAAAGTCACTGTTTAGTTTTTAACACATTCCAGTCATTTAAGGGCAGTAGTACAGCCCTTGCAGAGAAATCTGATTTCTTTATCACTCAACATATGAAAATGTGCAAATTTTGCTTACGGAGCTAGGCACTCTACTTAGTACAGCGCAGCGAGGGCTTACAAGGGGAATGGTAGAGCTGCATATAGAACTCTGAGATTTGGGTGAATTGTAAGGAAAAAAGTAAAACCAAATCATTAAACTAACATCTTTGTAGGAACTTCAGTAATGCCTCATTTCTAGCTCTATGAAAACAAAGAACTGTTGCACTTTTTCCATCTGCTCTTCCACATCCTTATCCTGTTTAGAGTCAAACCAAAGGGAGAAATAAATCTCTGCTTTTTAATTGAAAGTAAGTAGTTCATTGGTTGACCACAATCCTTTCCATTCATATTCACTGTTAAGGAGAAATCTGAACTCTACAGGCTCTCTGAATGGTTTCAGAAGAGATAATGTTATCATCTGGGTCCAGATGTTGCCTCAAAATCATTAAGTGAATACTGACTTTTTAAATTCCTTTTTCCAAAGTTCTACTAGCTGATTTGGCAAACCTTGTATTAAACGTTGAACACTTCTAAAAGATGCTTGGTTTTGCTTGATACCTACTATCAGATTTCTAAGAGATCAAAAAGGACAATAGGACTATTCCTTTGTGGGTTGTTTTTTTTTCATTTCATAATGGATCTCACTTGATATAGATGGTTTAACTATTAACTTATTTTGTTTTTAAATAATTCTACTAGCTGTGACCTAACTGCAGTTTTCCTTTCTACTTATAGAATCAGTATATAGTTTGTCTAAACACTGAGTCATCTGGGAGCTGTTCTCTTTGACCATTCACTGCTAGCTAGTTGTACTGTCAAATTAGTTAACAGCTCCTTTGTTTTACCATAACAGAAGCTTATCAAGTGGCAGTGTGAAATTTGCCACCATTTGAGCACTGGGGGTATTTCATGATTAAAACATATATATATATACACACACATACATACACATACATATATATACACACACATATACACATACACATATACATATATTTTCTTGGAAGCATTTGTAATTTTTTGTTTGTAATAATCCACCTTCATTGCAAACCTGCACACAGCCCTAGGGCACTTTACGAGCTGCATTATTTTTCAGGTGGTGCAAAGGACACAGTGGCACACTCACTGAGACTTGCAACTGCTGTACCAGAATTAGGTTTGAATGGTCTTGACCACAGAGGATGAGGAATGATGGGATTAGTACTGGTAGGAAAACTGGACAGAGACATCTGCTTCATTGTTGCTACTATAACAACTATTGCACAATTGAGCAGGGGTCCCTTCTGGAACAGTGCTTGAAGCAGATAACTTTAATTTCCCCTATGCTTTGGCCTAATACTTGGAAATACATCCAATAATGCTGTCATATGAACTGTCACCACCTTCATCTCATCCAAAAAAAGAGTATCTCGATGGAATTACAGAAGGACTGTGAAGTCAGGAGTACCACATGAACAGCTGTGTTGGACAACACCAGTGAGAGAGAACTCATCTGGGATAATAACCTAGGGACACGGATCAAAAGGCAGATGCAGAGAATCATGAGAAGTGATCAGCAGCACAGAGATCTTTACTTATGAAGATAAAATTCCTTGAGAATGAACAATGGGGAAAAAATAAGAAAAAATGATATATCAGCTGATGCAGCTAAGAAAAAGCACAATAATATGTTCTTTATACCATGCCAAACAAGGTATAAAAGTGTAGACTGGACATTAGGAGGCTGATTTCTCTTATAAGGAGATCTGAGCAGCTGAAGGAAAGAGAGAGAAATTTTCACCACAAGAAATTTCAAATTACAGGTTAACCCTGCCAGGATTCACATTGCTGAGGTTAATTTGGGGAGGATTATCTAGCTGACTTCCTGCCTCTCAACCTCACCTTTGATGATATTTACAATATGGTACTGCTAATGATCCCACACTCAGATCCATGACTTCAAGGAAAAGAAATGAAATTCAGTGGTCATATTTTTTATGTCCTTTTTCTTAAGCATGTATCAGTTTCCACATTGTGTGAGTGCTGAATGAAATGCCACACAATGATAAATGCCTCAAAGGCTGCAGGATGTGCAGTAAAAGTCAAGGCATAACTAATTATTACTATTGTCCCTCAACACTCTGAGGCTCTTAGGCCACCCCCTCCCAAACTGGAAATTGTGCAGTTACTTAGGATTAGATATTCAGATCTTCTAGAGATTTTGCATCCACTGAAGCCAGCACAGGAGATGAAATAAGAGAGAAGTATTTTGATAATACTTTTAAAAGCAATCCGGTTTGTCTACAATGCCCTTTGAGGTTCTACGTTGTCCTGGTGCAGCAGGAATGGGGCTGCTCCGGATGGGATGACAGCCCAGTAGCCAAGCTTGACAGTTTATGCTGTGCTTCCACCACCCACATGTTGTCCCTGGGTGTCTGAGCACAGTGGGCAGAGATGGGGATCAGTTATTGCCACAGGCACAGCATGTGATGAGGCAGCCCTCGAGCCCAGGAAGAAGCAGTTATTGCTAGAGACCCAGCTGCTGGGCTGGCCCTGTAATAACATATTGCTATTACACAGAACATAAAGTTGCTCAGGTATTTCAGCCATGATCTTTTCATCTTGAAGAGTATGCTGTACTCTGGGAAACTGCAAGGTTTCTCAAGGGCATAAGGAAGCAGCAAACTTAGCTGAATGGGGAAATTCAGGAGAATTGTAATCTGGACCATTAACTATTTCTAACACATCAGCAATGTTTCACTGATGCATTTGGGCTTTCCATTATGAGAGTATCCTCCCCTTATCCCCTCCAGGATGTGAATCCAGTTTTATTAGAGCGTGAAAAACATGTACTCTTCTTCAATGATGTGGCTGAGAGGAATAAAAGATGGCTCTGATGATATATACTCTCAATTGCACTAATAACACCTCATTTCTTTTCCCAGCTCACCCTGTTGTGTCTGATGGGAGTGTTTCTACTACTGCTGTGAGGCGTCACTGTGATTATTACTGTTCCCTCAGTGTCTTTTATACTCTGGGATCCAATCCAGAAATACATTCTGTTTCAGGAGATTTACGTGGCCAGATTGCACAAAGAAAAATGATAGCGTGAACAGCAGCCTTATTTTTTATAAGGACATTTTTACAAGTAGGTCTAAGACTTGGTGCCAGAAATATCCTTCCTTGTCACATATAGACCATTAACTCCAGATATAACCTCACACCTGGACTTCCTTACCCTGAAATCAAAAAGTTCAATTTTGGTTCATGTTTGAGTTACTTAATAGATAATGATAAATTGAAGATCAATAGAATTTTCCAACTAAAAAAGTTCAATTTATACAACTACCGGCCCACTTAAGTTCTCTGTCTCAGCTGACATAAAGGCCAGTGACCTCCTAGGTAAACATGGTATTTGCTATTGCAGCATTATCACATTTTTCAGTGAAGTTACTGTTTTTAGTTATTGCTCAGTGCATTGTGGCAAGTATCAAATTTCATATTTTGATAATTTTAAACGACCATAAGACATTCACATATATGTCATTCCACACCTGGCTTCCACCAGTCTGCATCTTAACTACTGCAGACTGCTTTTGTAAATAATTAGGAAATATCCAATTCCTTATAAAATGACAAATGTTTTTCCATCATATATGTATACCTGTATTATTTTTCTAGCCATTCCATAATTTTATAAGACTTCTTAGCAACAGTTTGACACTGGATACTGTTTTGTCCTTCAGAAACAATAAACTTCAGCAATCTTATTTCATCTGAATTTGAAAGAAATTACAATATCATCTTTGCCAGAACTATCTTACAATCATCAGTGTTCCATACTCATCCAAATAAATACACTTGTAAACTATTTACTTCTTGTAAATATTATATCAGAAACTATATATTCCAAACTCTCAGTCAAATGGTCTAAACTGAACTGTCTCCACCATTCCTCACTGTTATAGAATTAATGTCTTTTACCAAAGGGATTGCTAAAAAAAACCAAAGCAATAACAAGTCTTTTAGTATTTTAGAATTTTGCATAACAGAACAGAAAAAGAGAGAGCAACTACTGTAAATCGTGCATTTTTATACGACCTAGCTTATTCAATACACCAGACTTACTTTAACATGTGTTGTTTCCAAGGAAATCCTAGACTGATACCAGCAAAATCTGCCTACAAAACAGCAGTGAGTAGTTGCTTACCTAATACAGTCTTAGAAGCTGTCACTGGAGTTGAGGAGAGTGAAATCTTTGTTAAAGCTCATAACCACCTGTAGGACAGTTTTCTTCCTCGTGTTCCACCTTAGTCATACATTATTTGTACATCAGAATCCCAGCCTCAAGCAAGGATTTAAAATGCTCTGATAAATGTCTCATGACATACCTTTTTATCACCACTCTCAAAATGTGTCTGAACACGCTCACAATCCCTCACTCACTTTATGATCAAATTATGTATTTTACAGAGGTGCAAGGGGGGTTGTCCTGAAGGACAAACCTGTTTAAATTTAGAACTTATTTCCAAAAAGTAACCTGAAATATATTTTCAATACTATTACTGCCTGTCCTGGCAGGTGTTGCTTAATTGCATTGAAATAATTGATGGGTTAAATGAACTCATTTTGATCAAAAACAAATTGACCAAGTGTGCTCTCCTGGGGCCAGAGGTTTGGCTCTTCATGTCCATCCCACCGTGGACACCGCAGGAGTGGGGTGGACTCACTTGCACTGCCATGACCCTCTGTAAAACAAGCAGGCCTCTGAGATGATGCTGACAGCACTCCCAGAAGCAGCAGCTCATCTCCAGGCAGCTATTCCAATCATTCACTCATTAATCGTTAAAGGTGAAGCCAGGTAAAGAAATAAGATTTGCTCTGAGAGTTTTCCTCGTGAGTTTAACTTTCATCAGGCAGAACAATTTTGAAAAATCACATGGAGGCCTCCAGCACACCATTAACATGCACTGAGTTAGCTCAGATTTATAAGTGATCTAGGAATGCACAGTAATTAACATTGCATTCATACTCCTGGGAACTGTTATTGCTAATAATGACATAGTCTGAGAACTTACACTTCGGTACAGGACTGGCACTAAATACTGATAAAGAATGACTCCTAAGACTTACAGTGCGACTACAGATACATGCAGAATCAAATAAAAAGTCTACCCACAGAAATCTCTCCCTTCATTCCTCAGGAAAAAGAGACTACATTAAGCAATAATTATTCACTCTTCCTTTTAGGGAAGTTATTCAAATGAAAGCTAATGTGACTGATAACGTAATTACCATTGAATGATATGTTTCAGGTGTGCCACATTCTTCCCAGAAATTCAGACAATGAGTTTTCATTCACGTCTCCACATTTTGAATGACTTCTTTATTCATGTGTGCTACACCATACCCAATTTGCAGCATATCATTCAGAATGTAATGGTGATGCAAAAACATGTGTGATGTCTTTTAAGAGAGCCCTAGAGTAGTGTTCTACAAAGGATAGATCAGCGAAGCAGTGTAGTGAAAATTTATTGCTGTAATACCAGACTACTCCTCAATCTACCAGCTCTGTGATGCCTGGGGAGCTGTTTTTGAAAAGATAGTTCCACATAAGAGTTAATGAAAGAGGAGTACATACCTCCTCAGCACGTTGGCTTAAGGGCAAATTAAATGGCAACCGAAAGTGAAAAAAAAGTATTTGTCTTCATACAGACCAGTGTCAATACCCCAAATGAAACAATGCCACAAATAAAACAATAAAAAAGGGAAGATAATTTTAGAGATTTGGAAACTCCCTCCATGAGTACCTGTCACCTGTGATGATTAGTCCTGTATTTCATCTAGTGACTGAATGTGTTCAAAACAAAGTGTTCCATCAAATACAGCAAAACCCAGGACTTTCTCTTGCTAGGTAATCACTCAGCACTAGATCCGTGATCTCTCTTAAGCCCTCTATGAACCTTTTGAGAGAAGGGTTGGAGGTTCACCCCAACTCTGATCAGCACAACTCCTTCCCCAGCCTGAAAGCAGCTGGAGGTTAAAATTCCAGCTACAGGTGAAGAACTGTTCACAATTCCCCCAAATACAATTGGTGGCTAAATTCCACACATTCTGGGGAATTGCTTGGCCAGTGAGTTATTGTCCAAAAGTGCAGCAGAAGCAACATTTCCTCTATCTGCCTTTCTGAAGATAAAAAGCTGCAGCTTTTCATTTTCCAGGGCACTTCCCACCTTTGTTCTCAAAAATATTTGTGATATTACTGGATTAAATTTTAGTAGTAGCTTGAAACTCAGATTTGAAACACTGTATTACTTAAGCTCTTGTTATATTTGATCCTTGTTAGACCAGGCTCTGAAGAAATAAAAATAATATGCACTGGAATATTAAAAATTATTGCCCCTAAGAGAAATTAGAAAATGCTATAATCAAAAGCCTGCCTCAGAGGAGTATAACTCCCAACCAGAAAGAAGAAACCAGTGGTCTCATCCAAAATTCACAACTAGTAATATTTGTCTAATTGTACATATAATTCTTGACCTAATCTGTAACACTGAAAGACAAACTTCTCTGACGAAACAAAAGGTAGAAGGGCATGAGAAACATCATCTTGATATTAGAGAGACTGGAGACCAGGACAAAAGGCTGACAAATGGAACTGGCTATTTCAGGATGAACTACTTAATGGGGCAGACCAAGAGAAAATAAATGAAGATGGAGGCCTAAGGGTAAGAATGAGCGACATCAGGAAAATGGAGATGAAGTGTGAGGAGAGAGCTTGGCATGCCCATGTAGTATTAGACTGCAAATACTGAATGATCATCAGTTAACCCCTAATGAGTCCATTAAGTACATTACCAGTTGTGCAATCATTCCTGTTAGCATCACTGATCCTTTCCACCACCAAAATAACTACTTGAAAGTACCACATGAAATGCAGTTTAAAACAGAAGGTGCTTCAATACTTCTGTAATTTCTTCATCCCCACGGGAAAGCTTCAAGTACTGAGGTGGTTTTATTTTTTTCTTGGTGTAATTCAGTTTTTAAGTATTTAGAACAATCTCCCATTTTCTTTAATACAAAATAAATATAGAAAGACACCAACATCATTTTGTATGTGAAAACCACTGAATACATTGGCACCAACAATCATGTGCAAAAGTTCAGTCTAGAATACATTGCTCAGCTTTGAAATGTAACAATTTATTATACATGTTTGAAAGTCAAAGTAAATTCTACTCACCCATCCAACTTCTGAGTTTTACAAATCTTTAAGACTCCACCATTTTCTGTCTAAAAGAATTCCAATTACACGTTCCCTTCTTCTACTTTGAAGCATTATTCACATTCATGAGAATCTAAGTATTAACTCCAAGTTCCCTGATCATAAAATGAAATATATTTGGTTAGAAAACCTGTAAAAACATGCACTTGTTCTTGCACTTGGTGAAATACTTTTAGAATCAGAAAATAATTTTGGGTTAACATTTCCAAAATGTATTATTTAAAATGGTTTTCTTGTGTCAGAATGTGTTAGGTTACCTTCCAAGCACGGATAGTGAGGCAATTAAAAAAAAGCCCATATATTTTTATGGTTCACTGCTTCCTATTAATGATTAATGAACTAAAACAAAAAAGGACAGGACAGGTTATTATTAATTGAAATTATTTTCTGTATGTCTTCAAGCAATTCCAGTAGGTTAATTTAAGAATGAAATTATATAGTTTCATATGTATGTGATTTGGTTTGAAGTATGCTTCTGATCATTTTATCAAGTATTTGTGTATTCAAGCTCACTTGAATACACAAAAATGCATATTTCTACATGCATTGTATATAGCAGCTTATAAATGTGGAAGAGAATATATTGTTTCAATTAATATACCTTGGAAGACGATTCTATTTATACATATATCCAAAGTTCAAAGAGAATACTGACAGAAGTTTTATACTACACTGAAGTACTCTAAAGTAGCACAAAAAAGTAGATGACAACTTATTTCATCCCTGTTGCTGAGCCTTAGAAACCATGCAAACTAAAATTCAAGTTACTTCAGGAAAAAGAAGCGAGACAGAAGAGAGTGTAGGATTGTGTAGTCCTGGCCAGTGGGAAGCACTCTAACCTAGGAAAGGAGTAGTCCTGGGCTCTTATCCACAGCTCCCAGCATTTTACATGTAATTGATACAGGATTACTTGGACGAACACATGCTTTGTCACAAAGTAAACCAAACTTTGGTGTTTTTTTGGTATATTGGCTACAAATATTTTTTTGTGTACAAATGAGAAGGCAAACTGGAAGAACCAAAAGAGAGTTTCCTTATGCTCTTACATAGCAGGGTACTGTATGATTTAATATCTTTCCATATTATGCCTGTAACCCTAGCATATAAAACAAGCAGTGATTTCTGAATCTGTGCTTTGAGCAGGAAAACAGATTCAGAGGATTTAGTTCTCTGAAAAACTTGTAATAGGAATGCTAAAAGGGGTTGGGTATAAGTCTCTGATTTGCTGTGATCCCGATGGGCAAGCTGTAGGCAGTGTAGTTCCCTGCAATCTGTGCAGGTCTATCAAAGACAAAGAAGTAGAAGCAAAGGCTGACCCTTTTTGTTGAATCAAAAGGAAGAAAAAAGTCAATAGGAAGCTCTTACTCTCAAAAGGACAAGGCTTTTTTTCCATTTGAATGTTACAAATTGCTTATTTCTTTGAAGCTACTTTAAAAAGAAATCAATATTTTCTTGAGGGAGGGTTAAAAAGTCCTGAGTGTTTGGATGGCAGAATAATAATTCTAACAAGGAAGCTTTTACTTACAGAGGTCTACAGTACAAACTTCCGTTGGTCTAGCTATCTAGAGTCAGAGTTACGGAAGGGTATGCTCTGAATGATATAGCCCTGGCGGCAGAAAAATCATGTAGCTACATTTCTTGCTTCTTTACTGATTTTTGGAGGGATAGAAAGAATCATTGGATTTAATTTTACACCAGGAATCACATTTTGACTAAAATATGCAATGCCAGGAGTGTTTTGCCTAGCTCAGCTACACTGTGAGCTAGATCTTTATCTAGGTATTCTTTAATTTGATGTAAACTTTCCAAGCACAGAGCTTGGTGAATACAAGAACTTTCTATGTGTGTTAAATTCAAATGCAATTTTACCTCTCTCTAGCTTATTTTACACTTTTTTAATTTTTGCTGACCTTTCCTTAGCACTGCTTCTCAATAAAGGAAGTTATGATTGGTGCCCGGGTGGGTGTGTATACAAACAATGTATTTTTGTATACACAAAAAGTGTAGGGGAACTGAAATAATACAGGTATCTTCTATATTTGGATAGAACTGCTTATATAATCTAGTCTCAGATAATACACATACAATGACAAATATAGTCTTTCATGGTCAGGAACAGAAGACAAATCTAACCTTTGCAGGTTGTGTGTGAGGGTGCGTGTATGTCAGCACATATGCACGTAGCAGTGGCCTGCTTCATAGCCTAGCTACTTCACTCTTCCTTAGAGCACAAGTTAGAAGTGAAGCCTTCTGTGTAAAATTGCTCTACATTAAATCAAAGCCTCTTATTTCTAAGACTTCACATTGTGCCTCTGTCAAAAAAAAGCAGAAGATGTGAAAATCCAGAGCAAAAGGCAAGATGCTAAACAGCTGTGTAATCTATCACTTTCAAAAACTCTTCTTGTTGGGCTCAATTGTGGATGTAGTCCTTCTGATGTATGACCTCCGTGACAGAAGTCTTGCAGAAAAGTCTGACACAGCAGAGGGGAGTCACTGCTAATGAATTTCATTCTGATTTCTTAGTCAACAAATCCGTACAATTCCTAAGATCTAATTCTGACCAAAGGATACAACTGTTGTGTTGCCCTTCCCTGTCATTCCATTATACAGTCTGCAGCAGGAATTCTGTTGTTACTTTATTCCTAGCTACTCCCAGTCCAAACATGGTACTATGCTGCTGGCAGCCTTGCTGCAGACCTACGTCCAAGAAACAGGCTGCTGTCACCTCATTTGAACCTTTCTTGTGATGTTCAGTCTCTCAGGAGAGTAGATCCCATAATGAAGCTATCTACATCTTTATTTCTGGGCAAATGAAAGAAAACAGCTCATTTTCCATGACTTTTCCAGGTCAATGTGACACCATTAGGAAAGGATTACTAAATACATTTATGCTTAAGCAACCTTGGGCTTTCTGGATCTTTGACTCCTGTTTTCATTACTGACTGGGAAAAAACAAAAAGTCAAAGCAATTATTTAATAGTGGTCTGGAAAATAACTAAACAAAGGAAAGAATATTTTAAAGAACAGAACAAAGATAATCCAAAAAACATTTTGTTGTTTATATGCTGAATTGTAAAAGCATTTTAATGGAAATATAATAAGTGACATTTTTCAGTTTGTGTATTTCCAAATTTTCTTTTTTCCCCAGAAATTAACCTCGAAATAAATTGATCTGAATGTACACCTTTTAACATTAGCCAGTCTACTTGACAGGAAGAAGCCTGAGTTATGAACTGAGTTTGTTATTGTGATGGATTTTTTTCTTCTTATTTTGAAACTTGTAACACACTGTCTGCTAAAAATGTCATGTCTTCACAGTTCATTTCTTAAAAGGGAAAAAACAGGGAATGGCTTTGTCTTGCACTCTAGGTCATCTTCCTCACCTTTCTACTACTCAAAGTGCTGTATTAGATATATCCAAAAAGGCATTTTTAGACAAGAGAAACTGCAGTGTACTTGTAAAGAAGAAAATGTTTGAGGGGAGCTTGTGGTACATTTAGGTGCAGTTGAGCACAGGAGATGGCTGACTATCACACTGCAGTACTGGTCAGAGGTTTTTAGCCCTCAAGGTATTTTGAGAAAAGGAACTCAAGCACAAATAAAAAGCTAGTACAGTAGGAAAGAGTAGAAGGGAAAAATGCAGAGGCATTCCAAACTGCAAATTCTGATGGTGCCAGTATGCTTCCATTGGCTGGATTTGCATCTCTCTGGATTAGAGGACTTAATGAGATACTCAGCTTTTTCATAAATCAAAAGCAACTAAAGTAACCAGGGCAAGCCTATACAATCTTGACACTCAAAGTGCAAAAGGCAGTTCCTGTGCAGAGAATATTATCCCATGAGCAGAAGATTGAAACATTTTAAAAATTGGTGGCGACTTTAAAGTTGGACAGTGTGAATCTTCATGTTTATGTCTACTGCAATTACTTGATAGATTTCTACAGTTTCAAGTAGAAAATAAAGCAACATCAGACTAGACGGTGCTTAGTGACAATACATGTAATTATCTAGGGATCTGAGGATTTTTAATTTTATCTTTGATTGTTTAAAAAGATTGTGAGGAATTTATAACACCTGTCATTACTGTCATTCAACATAATACAGATTCATAATATATTTAAATGATCTCACAGCTCTCATCATGATACAGAAGAAGTCAATGAAGAGTTCTTAATCAGAGTCAGGTTCCTCACAGATGCACAATGAACACAATAGTATTCAAAGAGGAAAATTAAATTGCCAGTTACCAGGGGAATTAATCTTGATTTGCAGCTATTTATCATAAATAGGATTCAGGATGTCATAGTCAATGAACTGCTCTTTACTGAAAGAAAAGGTGAACATAAAAAGTGTGACTGAAGGAAAAATTTGATATGAGACTTATTAAAATAACTGAATGATCTCCAAATAATAATTTAGGAAGTTTACACACAGGTAACCCACTAGAAGACCACAGATCTTCTCTAGCTGAGGCATGTAATAATCAAATGATCATTAACATCAATAAGATTTGTCCACAAACATTCTCTCGTTCACTTACTTGATGCAATAGATGCTAAAGCCTATTTATGTAGTGAGTTGCTGGATCTTTTTCTTATACTATAACCATCTTTCCAAATCTACAAATTACGAAAAAGTAAACCTTAACTGCTTCAGAAGTCCAAGAAGGAAATTTACATAATAAATAATTCCCATATTTCCATCATTGCAAATTAATTGGAAAGAAAACAGTTTCCAAAATGGAAAGACCATGCAAGGATATTGATGTGCATGTGTATGTAATCCGTGTGTACAAATGCACCAGGCCCTTAAAATGAAATACTGAGAAGTTCTGCCAGTCCAGAAAACGATGCCAAATTCTCTAATATTTTTCTCTGTGACGTAATATAATTATGGATTAATTAGGAGATTTGTACAGAAGATCAAGTTATTGCAAACCACAGCGTTCCAGTGGCTACCAATAAGGCAATGATTTATTTGAATGTTTCCAAAGTTGTGAGAAATTTTATGAACCAAATATAATTCCAAATTTGTAGGCCAAATTAGATACACATACTAATGAACTATATCCCAAAATATATATCCATAATAAAAAACAACAGGATTACTTAATAGAGACTTTTATAAGGAAAACAGGTCTGAAACCTTAGATATCTAAAAATTCTGGTGGAGGACTTGCAACTCAGTTAGAAAAGAAAAACCCTTACTTTCTCTGTGATCAATAATAAAAAAAAAATCTTAATTGTCAGCCTTACCTACTTCAAAATAAGCTTTGAAACACAGTTGAAGATGTATAAGCAGGAAAAAATCCAGAGGAAAATGAACCTTTATTTAAAATGTGTGAGATGAAAGGGGAAATTCTGGATCTACAGTCAAACTTTCTGCTCAGAAGAAAGTAATATTTAATGACTATAAATGTGTGGAAGTAAATACTAGTCACTAAACTACAGAGTTTTGTAGCCTGAAAAAAAAAAAAAAATCAAATGAGGAAATATGTCCTTACTTTGTATTTAGCTTCAGTGTAATAAATGTAAGATAAAATGTGAGTGATCAGAAATTCTTATGCAATAGAAGTTTATTCTATACCATAAAGACAAGCAAGGGCTCTATTTCTAGAGACAGTGTATACAATGCACCTACATACATTTATATCTACATACACATACGTGAGTACATCAAACTTCTAGGGAGTGAAGTCCTATAAAAGTAATCAAGTATTTTTATTCATGAAATAAACAAGGTGCATTCCCAGGAGGAAAAAGGTTGGGAAAGCAACTGTGGAATAAGAGGAGGTGTGCTTTGGGTAAATTAACTTCAGATTAAAACCAGCCAAGGAAAGCACAGAAAGATGCATAAGGCATACTAATATACAATTTCTGGAGAATTTTAGCTGAATTCTTCACTTGTGAGTGACAAAGTGCACTCAGTCTACTAATAGATTTTGGTTAAACTCAATAATCCCTCACCTTATGCGATATAATTTTAAATATTTGTGTTAGGAATTCATTATTCATAAGCAGGAACTTACCTAGACATTCCATATCCCTAATTTCTAAATTACTTGTCCCAGTTACAATGAGTCTAGCTGCAATAAAGCTCATAGAGTAGCAGTAGAAAGCTCTAGATAGTTATAAATTTATGTTTTAATTAGATTAAAGCTAGAATTATGTCATCTATATGATAAGAAAACTCTAATATGTTTGCACAGAATCTCATTCTCTTGTAAAACAATTGTTACACAAAGTAACACATGCCATACTCTGTTACGGGAAGAGACACAGGAAACATCAGTTTACCTGTAGCGGAATAAACATTCTCCAAACCATTTCAGAGCAGGGCTGGTGTGATACCAGAACCAGCAGGGCAGGCGCCTGCTGATGGCGTGGAGCAAAGTACTACTGCTTGCCAGAAGACAGAGAAACTTCCACTGTGCAACTGTTGCTCTAAATAGCAATGAAATCTGCACGTTATTTCATTGTGGTGGAAATTAGAGTTCAGGGTATGCATGCTGCATGTTAAATTAGATATTTATAGTCAGATTTCATAACCATAAATAGAAGCATATGCAAATTTTAAAACAAGCCTGCATCTGTGAATGCCAAAATAAAAACGGAATGCTACACTGTGTCCTACCTTTAAAATTACATGTTACTCTAGTTTTTTCAGATGTACTTGAGTACAATTTGTAGCTATAATGGTCAGACAGCATTCATTTTACTTATATGTTTACATCCTGCATTCCCTCATTGAAATTTTGAAGTGAGCAAAAGGTAATGCAATGTAACTTTAAGCTTTGGATGTGACTCTATGATGGACACTCAGTTAAAGGTCAATTCCCAGTGACCATTAATTCATGAAGGACAGAAACTAAAGGGCTGCTAGTCCTTGTGGTTCTACTATATCAGCAAGGGATACATTCTGAAAGTGAATTAATGCTGACTGTTGATTGAATTAACTGCTAACTTGTCTCATCCTCTGTACTGAAGAGAGAATTTCTTTAGAGAGAAATTAAAGGTCTGTATTTTGCTATTGGTAGAGAGCCACATGAAAGGGCCTTGCACAAAGGATGGAGAATTAAGATTTCCCTGTCCTGAGCTTGCGAACGTGGGCTCATGCTTACAGCCAGGGTGTGCCCTTCTGCATTGGTAGGGCCGTGGCCATGGCTCTTCACTACTGACTATTATTGTCTGGGCTCTGCCCTATGGGATTTGCTCTACTTTTTCCCTTAGTTGCTTTTTCCTGGGGTCTTGATATATATCCCCTGGAGAGAAATCATCCTTTTAACAAACTGAGATTTTTTTTTTTTTTTAATTGGGAAAAAATACTAAGCAGGAATAACGTTTCACATGAAGTAACTGCCTCTGTGACTGCTATTTTCATTACAGATTAGATACAGGATTCGGCCAGCCTCTGTCATAGCAGCAATAATGTTAGTTTACATCCAGTCATTTTTTTAATTATCAGTACTAAAAGTTCATTCATTCCTGTTGTGAAGAGGAAGAATGAAATAGTCATAATCCCATTAGCATCACCAAATGTAATCACTCAAGAAGGTTTGGAGAGAATAATGTGGAAGTAGACTCTTAAAGTGACCAAAAGAAACAGAATTGCTAAAAATACCTTTCAACATATGATGCGTGGCAGGAAAGGGGATGTTAAAAGGCAAACCTACCAAAATAAATGGCAGAGTGATTACCAAGGTAGTGGAGAAGATAAATAAATACAAAAGAGAATGGAAAACTGTGGGCAACATTGTAAGTAAAAGACCACATTCATATTCTTACCATGGTGCTCAGAGAAACTTGCATCAGTAATGGCAAAGCAATAGGTAGACAGTGCCAAAGTGGCATAGACAGTGTATTCAAATACAGACAGTGTGCTTATATTTAATAAGCACAGCAGGTGAACAATTGAATTTGAAAGGGAAATTAAATCGGCTGACCTAAGAGCAGACACATTTATTGTCTAGCTCTGAGCTTTCTATTCCATGATTACTGCAAAGCCCTTTTGTAAACCAATATGAAGGAACACATTACTGTGATTGTACATCAGCTAAGTATGGTAGCCACAGTAGGAAATAGAAAAAACATTTTAAAAAGTCAAATTCAATCAGCTTTTACCTCCAAGCTTTTATATTCTCTTTCCTTTTAATCTCCCTTCCTGTGTGATTCCTACTTTGAGCCTAACGCCGTTTGCATTAATGCTGTCCCTAGATGCCTGATAACACAATAAGGTAGAAAAATTAACAAAGACTGAGAGAGAGACAGAATTCATATTCTAGCCCTCTCTAAGCTAAGCCAGAAATAATCTTCTAGTCGGAACCGCATACAGCTGATTAGTCTCACGTTGCAGGATCAACTCAAAAGGAAACACAAGGAACAAAAATCTTCACAAGAGTGCTACAACTCTATTGATTAGAGATGAAAATTAGCTTCCTAAGTTAAAATCATCTCTGTAAAACACAATATGAGATGTAGCCAAGGAATAAGAGTTTCCCATACCTGTTGAACAGACTCCAAAAGCCAAGCAAATAAAAATAATTACACTAGGATAATGTTTGTCAAAATTCTTGTGAAATTACTAGTGAGCAGATTCATCTTCTGTTCTTGATAAACAATTCATGATATTTAGCCACTGAACCTAGCAAAATTTTTCTGCCTCTGAGACAATTGTTAAACACTTCCTTGAGAAGCTTGCCAGACATCAGCCCGTGTTTCAAAATAGAATGCAAATCACTGAAACCACAAGTAAAATAAAACAGATTATCTAACTGAGGAACAGAGGATATGAAAGCAGGACAAAAGGTGTCACAGGTAATTATAAAGATGCATCTGGTCCCTAGTTACTTTTGACAAAGCCGTTTTTGTGATTTATGGCAGGTGCTTGTTTATAAACCTATTTCAGCACAGGCACACCGAAGCACATTCATCATTCTGCCTGGTCTTCATTATTGAATAAATGTCATTTAAACAGAACCTGAATCCAGACTTCTGCTACCTTGACATAAAAATCAGGATCTTCTATTTGCCTACATATATTTATTTATTTCTATTGACCTAAGGAACAGAGCCGTGCTTGACAGAGGTTCTGCTCTTACCCCACACTTCATTCAGCAAGGAAAGCAAATGGAAGTGTACTACGTTCAGGAAAAAATGACACAGGTAAGCAGTACCTCCTACAATACTGATATCTATTTACTTTTTCTGCCCTGCACTTGTGTTTTGGGAAATGAAGAGTAAACAACATGTGAATTTGAACAGCTAGAGCTTTGGAAAACTAGTGGAATCAGCTGCAGTGTCCTCACCCGGCAGTTGTGACCAATGAACAAAATAAGAACCCACCTGGCAAACTATTCAAGAGGAAGTGAGCTGGTTTGGTGATTAAGGATTCTTTTTTGTATGTTTGTAACTCACACATCAGAAGTTTCATAAAGGAAGCTTCTTACTTTTTGGGGCATTTTCTGATCTGTGAAGACTGACACAGTCCAAGAGTTTTCTCATCACATATCAAGAAAACCCTGTCCTGAGGAGCCGTTCCATTACTAAGGCAAGAAGTTGTGCAGTCAGTTCATATAATGACCCTTTTTCATAATTTTACTTTTCTTGCTTTTATCCTCACAGAGTATTTCTTTGAAACAAACAAACAAACAAACCAAAGCACAGTATAAAACAAAACAAAGCATACATACAAAAACAAAAAAAAAAAAAAAAAAAAAAAAACCACAGCAGGGAGAGAGAACAGAACTGTTAAAATACTTTAAACTGATTTTGTTAGGCGAGGTAAATCTGCAGAATGATATGGTGTGTTCTTATAACGTGTATCGTCAATAAGCAGCTTGACATAGAAGAAGAAAGTTAAACAATTTAAAATTGTATACAAAATAAAGGATGTATTGATTTTTATTTTTTATTTTTTAAGAAAAGGAAAGGAAGTAGAACTTTTTTTTAATTGGAGTGGTAGGTTTAATAAAGCATCTACAGGATTCTGAGGCAATATGCGCACACAAGAAGAAGTAAAAACAGAATGAAAGATGAATGTCTAAATCTCAACTGCGCCGTACTCCTATTTCTGCTCAGTACATTTAACTAAGCCCAAGCAACTTCCTCATTAACCATTATGGAACTTAAAACTATTACAGAAAAGATCCAAAGTAATACATTTGGAAAATAACGAGCAAAAAAGATTTTTTGTTACAATTTAATCCTCACAAATATTTCATTGCCAAAATATCATCACCAACAGCCATGATCAAACATACTGCAGTATTCTTCATACGAGAGCACCAGTGGCAACAGGTAGAATGTTATATTCCATATATAGAATATCTATATATATTCTTTACAGAAACAAAGCTTACTCCAGTAACTGCTTACTAAGTGGAAGCTCTCAGACAAGATCAAGTTCTCATTCATCCTAGATAGGGAATTAACCATTCTAAATACTGACTGGCAACGGAGATGTTTGGATTGATGCTAACAGCTTGTTTGTAGTGTTTGTAGACAGACATACAGAAAATACACAGTGAACGTATAAGACAAAGTTTTTGAACACTCACAAATCTCTATACATCAGTCTAACACCGAAAAACAGCTAATAGCATAAAGCTTTAAAGAAAAACTTATTGGCAACAACAATGCCAGCTAGTATAAGATTAATTCTTGGTCTGCAAAGACATTTCTTCATTTCCTATTAAAGGTCTTTCTTGCAGGTTCAGCTACTACTTCCTTCCTGAAACAAGGTTGCTGAATGCTAACTGGAATAGTGTTTATTCAGTAGTAACAAAGTTAATTAGAACATTTTTTCATCACAAATTTGATATTCAGTGCATGCGTTCATATTGTTAAACAATAATCTCATGACACCCTACGTGTTTCTTCATAATTTTCAATGTATTTAAAGCAAAATTATATGCTGGGGAATGCCATGTATGTTCAGTATCTGAAATTTATACTAAATGCATATACTTTTTGAGGAACACTAAGTGTATTTTAGCACGGCACTGCTGAAGAGAATTCTAAATCACACTGATTTCCCCATCTCAGCACAAGTTTAACTACATCTGTGTTACACCACGTAGATGTTTGTTCTATCTATCTGTAAAGACCTCTAGTGTTGATGTGAAGTAGCTCTCAGACAAAACTGGAGTCTTCAAGTCAGGCCATCTTGTTTTAACATTGAAGTAAATGTGCACATGAAAGTTTCCAACTACTGCACCAGGATGTTTTTTGTTGTTACAGTTATTGCCTGGAGTAATTTAACCCTTCCAACAAAGGGCCCTTAAAAAAGAGGCATTGAAATAAATCTCTCAAACTCAGTGCCCTTTTCAAGGTAGGCTGCTCCATTTAGATGTATTTTCAATCCAACATCCCAGTCCCTTCCTGCACTGACAACACTGACATTAAAATAAGGATTATACAACCACTCAGTTCTTCCTCCTTCTCCCTAGGGGCAGGCATCATAGAGACTTTTTATTTATTTTGTTCTGATTTGTCACTGTCCTGTGCATGTTCTCAAGATCAGAAGCACTCAGATGAAGTTCATCATGCTCACCTGATTTAGAAGCAGTTAACTATTCTGTTTTGTTCTTTCCCTGACCAAGATTGAGAGTTACTGTTTCTCTCTACCCTATTTCCTTCTGTTCAGTTTACTTTCTAGTAAAGGTTGATAAAAAAAAAAAAAAGACATTTTTACATTCTGAACATCATCTGTCAACAGCCTTCATTCAGAATAGAGCAGGCAGATTGCAAGTTTGAGTTGGCCACAATACACGCATCAAGGGAAAGGGGACTTTCTGCACTTCGCTACACTGATGTACATTCCTTGAGATTGCCAAATACACCAGCCAAGTTTTATCGACAAATTCTACACACTAAGATACTTTTGGCTTCACTGGAAGCACAGGAAGAAACAGTCTGATTTCTGTGTTAGAAACTAAAACTGAACACCCTCTGAAATGCTTTAAATAAAGAACAGCAGCAGGATGACCCATTTCCTAGCATATATAAAAACGCCCAGACCTAAACAGTTAGGAGTCCAACCATGAAATTTTGGTTTGCAAAAGCAATTCAGCTGTCTGTTAAGAGTTCATAAGTCCCATTATATTTGCAACATTTTCCTAAAACATATATAGAGAGTAATTTTCGATCATGAAGAAATCTCCAAACAGAATGCCTCAATACAAAGAACCACACGTGAAAAAGCCACAGACCGAACTACCTACCTGTTAGTACCACTACATTTGTAATTAATCATTTTTAGGAGATTTACTCTGCTTATTTCACTAGATTTATTTATTTATTTATTCAGGTCTTGCTGTAGTGGTTACTTCTTCAGGGATTTCAGTTTCTAGGTTACAGAGCAAGCACTCCTCATTCCTTAAGGTCTCATGTCTATTTTTAAACATAACCTCTTTCCAAATATCACATTTTTCACTTTCTGTTGCAGAAAGAACCTTCTTTCTTTCAGCTTTTGCTATGAAAAACAATTTAAAGAAAATTATCTCATCTGTTAGTCATTTTTGTGGCCAGAATCAAAGGTTAACTGAATTTTCAACTTTACCCTTAAAATTATTCTACTTGTTTTTTGTTATTTTTTCCCCCTCAGATAAGTTGACCGACATATCCTTATTTTTTTGATTACATCAATGTATGGACAGATTCACAAGCGGGTAATAGAGCAGGTTTATCTTCAGTAAAGGAAGTTACTGAAAGCCAGTAATGCAGTATAGAATGCAAGCTCTAAGCTCGGCTTCCTTCTTTATCTATTTTAAGGGGCACAAAGAACTAGAGGGTCATTTGACTGGGGCTAACTTTACTAGGTATTTGATCTGTGGATTCCTCTCCACAGGGAAACAGAAAACTGAAGTAGAGTCCAGCACTGTAACTCTGATGTTCGTAACACAATGCTTGCAGTGCACTTTTCTGAATTTTCAGCAACACAGAAATACTGTGGAATAAGTAAATTCTCCCCAGATCTCATTTTAGCCAAGAATTATCTTTGATGTACAAGTCAGTTGATAACTGTCTATAAAGAAATTTCTATAAATACGTTATTGATTTAATTTCATTTTATAAGAAATGTGACCATTCTCATATGATGACAAAAGCCACATTACAGAGTTTCAACTTCCACAGCATTAGGATATGAAAATTGAATTAACCTGGAGCATCAGATAAAAGTAAAGTTGCACACAAAACTGGGTCTTGTTACCTGTTAACTAGAGTAAAAACAATATTTACTGCTTTTTCTTTGGTCTTTTCCTTCCTTCTCACTTTCTATTTGGAGAAAATCCTGTATCTTTGAAATAAAGAACATTTAATGTCCTCCATGTAGCAGGAGGGATTCAGGTAGGAAGTTTATGAAAGAAAACAGTGGATGGATGCTAACTGGTTTTATACTGATTCAAATATCACTGACTCAATGAATATTGTCTCTTTTATTTGTTTTAAGAGTTTTCAGCTGCATGCGCTTTCCATTGATCCAGCCTTGTGTTTTTTGAGCTCAGTGGGGATGATTGTAACTAGCACTATCAACAGTAGGTAATGCCCTCACTGCTTCAGGGATGGACATGAAAGAACACGATGTGGATTGCCCTGCTGTTGCTTAATTTAATTCTAACTGATAGGAGATGCTTTAACACGGATACAGCCTGGACATACCACTGGGAAACAGCCACGTAAACATGACTCATTCCGTGAACAGTATGCTTGTAAGAAATTTGATAATTACGAGTTTGCATGTTTTCTACATTCAGAAGACCAAAGAAGGAACAGGAGAAGCCTTCGGTGGGACAAGGACCATGCTGTAAGGGAGCAGATCCAAGGCAATGAGGCCTGGAAGCGTCTGGCCTTGTACTTTAATTTTGTTATTCCACCTTGGCAGCACTAAGTATGTCTGTATGCTTAAACCCCAAACAAACAGGCTGGAACAAAGGACACAGCGCATTTACAAGAACTTGAAAAAAAGTGTTAAACCAAATAGTCTTTAACCTTTCTGATAAACAACAACAACTGGAAAGTGGAAAGGTATCTACTGAAAATAATCAAGAAGTCTTTCAGAAGTATTACCATTGATTTATTCAACCAGAATCCAGACAAATGGGGAACAGAAAGCTCTTAAATCTGGCAGTTCGCTTGCTGTGCTTAAGTCTGTGAGACCAGTGCATTCACGAACCAAAAATTAGAGCTAAAAACTTTACCTATTCATTACATTATGTGTGTAAGAGAAAACAATCCATACAGGGAATCTCATAGACAAAATGAAGCAAATAATAAGGAACAAAAGCAGACTTGCTGAAGGGAATGCAGCTTGCTACGACATATGGACAAAATTTACTCTCAGAGTAGCAATCACTCTCTGAAACAACCTCTCCCAGTGGGTATAGGAGCTCAAAAGCACCTATATGATTCACAACATTGTTTTTTTAGGGGAGATCGCTCAACAGCTCAAGTCCCTTCCCCTCCTTATTAAATTTTAAATTTTTTATTTTTTACAATTCACTACATGGCTTTTATTTTAGTTACGAGTTTTAAATGGTATTCTTATTTTCAGCTATGAAAACTGTTTAGTACACATTCAAGCTTTTAGTGACGGAGGCTCTGTCTTTTCTTGACACTCTTTCTTTGAGGTAACAACCTTTCCTGCCCGTCTGTCACATTCCTGATTTTAATAGTCTGCTCTCTGACATTAGTCCAAATGGACAGCTGTTAAGCAAATCAGCCACTTCCTGGAATATTTGTTTTTTGTCACCAAAATGATTGGGATACTAAAAGAAACTCTTTCCCATTGCAGAATGTCCACAGATCATCTTGGGACACATCTGACCCACAAGACAGAAACACAGGAAATTATAACAACAATTGTGGACAAATCCTACTTCAACTTACTACATCTAAAAGAACTTCTGAACGTATCTGAAAGGATTAGAATGAGCTCAGAAAAATCATCTGTTAATATAAAATATGATGGGAATAGCTAAGGAATAACATTACTCAGAATAGCAACATTTTATTTGAGAGAAAAGGGACTAAATGGTGATGAGGACATTACAGCTGTGAGTTTGTTTTTCGTGGTGAGAAAGACACAAGCTTCTGCCTATGTACCTTTATATGCAGATTAGTCTTATTTAATACAATTTAAATGCATAGTTGTAATTTAGAAAAAGCGTATAAAAAGTCAATTCAGATTAACTATGAATTTCTTCTATTTCTCTGTTCAAGATGGAGGAAAGATGAAAAAGAATAAATGAAATCAACAGGGTTCAATATTGATCCATTTAATAACATATGTATTTCAGTCCACCTTCATTATTCCTGTGTTTCCAAGTGTTTTACTCAGGTTTACAATGGCGTTAAATAGGATGGCTCTTTAAAACACAAAAAATGGCAAGTGTACTATCAGTATTTAGGAAATAAAGATGATACTAAATGGGAAACAGCTCATGGAAAAATACCTTGACATTTGCTCATGTCTTAATCCTGGTGTTTAGCAGACAATCATCAGTAAGGCTACGGGAATCAGCTTTCTTTCTGGTAAGAAGGAACTACATCCCTGGAATTCCTTTGATTGCATTTTAGATCTAAATGCAAAATAAATAATGGTCATGGTTTTTTTTATTAATTTTTTTTCTATTAATAAATAAGTCATCTGCCATTTTACAGGTGAATCACAAATTTTCTAACCCAGTCAGTAGAATCTTAACTCTGTCCAGCATGAATGTTGTAATGAACAGCAGGCGTTTTCACTGAACTTTGTGGCCAAGGCTGTAGGCAAACAACAAGAAACTAAATACCGAAAGCATGACTGAGTAATACAGTAGTTACACTCACAATTTATTTTCTTACAGATGCAAATGAATCCCTTGATATCGCCAAGAAATGATGAAAAGAACAACTACATTTGTGAAGAAGAAATTCCTAACATTGCAAACTCCAGTATGTAAACCAGAGTAGACCCATCCAGTGTAGAGTCTGTGAGAAGATATTCCCTTTGTTCAACATGCACTAACTTCCATTAAGGTTTCTATAATCTCCTCTAGTTCTGCAACTTGGCAAACACTTTCATAGCAAGATTCAAAGCACTTAGAATCTTTCTAAGATGAACAGATATGTTAACTAATCTCTCTAACTCTAAATCCCAGGTGCAGATTTGTACAGGAAGCTGGTTCCTGCTGCAACTCAATTCAGAAGGGAATAGTAATTACATTAATGGACAGAGTGAATTAAGAAAATAATGAATACTGTTAATTTTAGAGCTGTTTAAACACATATGAAAATGTGACTAGTTCTAAGGCTTGCAGAAAATGCTGCATTTCTGGGTATATGTAGAAAGTTTCTTCTTTCCATAACTGTGAGAACTAGCCAGGAGAAATTAAACAATCCTCTGTTCATAAACTCAAGGTTTCTATGAGGAATAACTTGAAAAACTATTACTAAACGTTCAAAATGCCCAAAGAACATGGACAATAATAACTGCAGATTTCTGGCTATATGATTTCCGTTAGGAAAGGCCTTTGTAGTGAGAATATCTCAAGGCTTCAGTACTTTATCTAATGTTCCAAAGTTAGCATGATGTTCTGAAGCTGTACAAATTATTCAAATATCCACTTCACTCTGTTACACCCCTATGGTCCCAACAGGCTTTTTCCTCATCTTAGCAAGCACAGTCAACAGACACATACACATCTCCCTTGGACATCTGCAAATAAGGGAAGAGATGGTGACAGCTTGTTCTAGGGAAAAGATTTTAAGTGGAAATGGAAGTGAAACTGGAAGACGATCTCTGTTGGCCACAAAAGTTTTGGTCGGCCTCATTGGCAGGATCAACTGCTGACCAAGCTGGCTTGAAGAAATAAGCACCTGAATAAAATACTACTACTACAATTTGGCTTTCTTTTGAAAATAAAGCTAATTAACTTATCAAACTTCAGAATACAGTCCAAATCTTGGCTCCTTTTACAACTGAGATATCCTTGATCCATGATCATCCTGGATGCGCCATCATAGAATCTATGAGGGCTGTTCCATAAGTAACGCCTACTATTTTATTATGCTGGCCCATAACATCAGAGGAAGATGCGGTGTGGTAGCAGAGGTTGAGTCTTTCCACCAAAACTGTTATATTTTGTTGCCACGCAACAGAAGGTAGCAGAGCAGTCACACAAAATGACATCTGATGTGGAAATGTGGGTGAAGGTGCAATTTATTTATTTTTTTTTTTGTGTGGGCATTCATCAACACTTACCGAACATTTACAGAGACCAAGCGGTGGATGTGAGCACAGTGAGGCAGTGGGTGGAACATTCCAGAAGTGAGTCACCTCCACCAGTGCAGATATTTAATGAGCACAGCATGCAGGCTCCTGTTCATTGCAGTGAAAATGCAGAGCTAATGGTGGAGCCTATATTGAAAAATGGTGTTTTGTGGCTGAGAACGTGGCCCTATCATACAGTCCTATTGTGCTCTTTGCATTTGTTATAGGTTCCATGGAAATAAATAGGAGGCATTAATTTCAGAGTGATCTACATAAATAGAAACAACCATAGGGGAGATGCAAAAAGAATATAGAAACCGGCTGACAGAAATCTCAATGAAGCGTAACCATATCTAGACACCTAATCGTAAAATAGGGCACACTTAAATATGAAAGTTTGAGAGGAAAGCCCTCTATATTTATAAACCACAGCTTGTAAGCAGGCATTTTTAAGCTCAGTGCATCAGCTAGATTTCTAGCAAGTTTGCTTGAAATTAACAGACTGTGAAAACGCTGAGCCACATTGCCTTGTGTGCTTTCTTTACAATAAATTGTTAGAAAATACAGCATGCTTTCTACATGGAAGTTTATCCTGAAAAGGTTTAACAAACGTGACTCCATGGCATCTTAAAGAGCCTATTAAGAGGAGAAGTAGATCAGAGGAAGCCTTCATGCCAAACAGCCTGTGCGACAGGCAACAATCTCATGCACATGTTCTGAATACTCATTTGGCACTATCATAAGCAGCTTCAGGAGGAAAGTCAAAAAAAGCATCGGGGTGAAATCTACTTTATGCAAGCAGCCCCTCCACCAGAAACACACAGATCTTGCCTGAAGTGAAACAGCTGATGGAAAACATTAGCAGTAAGAGAGGTACAGGATGAAATTCACAATAAATGCAGTTCAGGCATGTATTTTACATGGTACTAATAATCAGGGTAATACAAGAAATAACTCCAAACTAGCTGAATATATAACTACCTCTGGAAGTAATCACTATAAAAAAAACAACAACACAACATTAACTATTCTTGGGCTGCTACAAAGCCCTCTAATTGGTCTATTTAAATGGTTCAGTTTCAATTAAATCGAGGAAAAATAATAGAATTAAGTGCTTCACCATTTACTGTACTTGAATGAATACAATTATGTAATCTGTGTAGGATCCCCATTAGCAGGGCTCTCGGTAAGAAACCATAGTGATTAAATCATTAAATTATGTCTGGGAAGAATGAATACTCCCACTGATATAAGAAACCTTGATGAGATTTTAAACAATTAGAATCATCAAGCGATTTTATGAACAGAAAATATTCTAAAGGCAGAAAATATTTAAAAATTGTTTTGTTTTTATTAAAGACGAGGGAAACTATTCTTACCCCATCACATTTCACTTCCTCCTTGGTTCATTAACACTAACATCAATTGCATCCACTTTGTGTCATCGGATCTCAGCTCAGCCCCTCCGGTCTTTCAGGTTCTGGTCACTAATTTGGATCCACACAGCCTATTAGCTCTTCCCGCTCTCTCTGTTTTCCTCAAAGGAATAACCCATTTCAATAAATGATTCCCTAATTGCTGTTTGGAAAGTCATTTAATTTCCATGGTTACATTTCCCAGAACAGCTGATAAAGACTACCTTTCATTCTGGTTTTGTTTTCCTTGTTTATTTTTAAGTTTGGTTGTTTAAAACCAAGGCCAGCAAAAGAACCTATCAAAATGCTAATTTCATCCAAAAGTTAGTTAGTATATGTAGAAAAGTTTATTGATACTATCAACTTGTCCACTGCCATGCCACTACTACTGTGTCACTTCAAGATAAGGTTGTGATGTTGCATCATGAGAACGGTCCCAGTCAGCCATGCTCTCCTTGCATACACGAGGTTATGAAGTAACTCAAAACTGATAAACCCACAGGACATATTTTATAATACATTACTGCATTAGATAGTAATTACACATTTTTAATTCAGATTCAGTGCCATTGAGTAAATTAAGTTTAGAAGAACAGAATTGGTCTTCTATTTTAACATTATTTTATCCTTTAGTTTGAACAAATCTCCACACATCATCATTCTTGTTTATAAACTTGACCTTAGCCTGTAAAGATCTTCCTAGCGTAACAGACTCTCTGCAGAATCTGAAGCTGCACAGCTGAAGTGGCTGCTGGTCAGCCAGTTGAGATAAAATATTGCTTAAGCCACCCTTTTAAGAGACCAAGTTGATTCCATTCAGCTCAATGTGATGTATTACATTAAAAACTTTTTTTTTTTGTTTTTGTAAGTGCAACATTACGTAAGTTACGCTTATTGACATAAAAGACAAAGTTCCCTTGAAGCTCATGTTGGCTTATTTACAAATCCCTCACAATTTATGGGTCATTGACATGAAACACAGGCTAACAGAAAAATACTGACAATCTTTTCACCAGTAGCATAGGAATGCTGCTATAATTTTAAAGGTGTTCTTTAACATCTGAAGTTCCAGCTATAAATTGATCTAGGAACAGTGGCACTGACAACTGTTGCACCCTAACAGAGAAGAATGATATTGGGATTACATGAAGCGGAAACCAAACCCATTCTAAACCTAACGCTTCACCAAATTTTATAAAAAGGACAGCAAGAAAATATTTTATAGTGTAGTTCTTTTGGAAAAGAAAAAAAAGCTTTGAACTGATGTAGTTATTATATAGGCATATATTATATTTGCAGCACTCATTTTTGAACGTATTTACTATTTTTCTATAGGCTGTTTAAACATATTAGAATACAATATATATATTTTCCACTCCATCTCACTGCAGTTTCAAAATAATGATTCATAAACCACTTCAGACTGAAAATTCAGGATGTAAAAATTAAATTGACTTAAATATTTAATCATTTTACTTTAGTCTTTTTGACCTACACTTTTAAGTTTTACAGAAGATTAATGATTCTGTAAATATAGTTCTTAACATAAATAAAGCTGTGAAAACTGAAAATAAAGCCTGCACAAAAAAAAAAAAAATAAATAAAAGGGGGGGGGGGGAGGGAAGGGTGATTACTGCTCAGAGATGGCACTCATTGGTCTTCCCCAGAATATTCCTTTCTGTACAAAACACAGCAGTTAACACTGCTTTATATGATTCCTAAGAGTGTACACAGCTACAGAAATAATGCTTTCAAATGATGCTTTTCAGGATCAGTTGGTTGGCACGCAACAGTTCCTACTAGTTTAGAGGACAATAGAGCAAGTATTATCATATTCTACACATTTGTTTCGGAGACACCTTGAAAGTTTATCCAAATTAACAAGAGGTATCAATTTAAAGTGCATTCATTAAACAGTATTAAATCTTGATATTGACACTCTAAGAATTAGACATATGGTCCTGTTACTGCAGCTTAACAAGCTGAGCCATAGTAACACGCTCTCTATGTATTCATTGTACGCTATAAAATGTGAGGTAAGATGAATTAATTTAAATCTGCCATGTAAATACATTTAAAAATCACATTTGCTGTGCAATAAGAGCATATGCATGAGTATAGTTTTCAGCTAAGCTTGTGCCTAGGAAATAATTAGTAAGCGTCAAGTTTGAATACTGATTACGAATAAAGATTATTTAATATTGATGATTCCAATATACTCTTTTTGGCCCTAAGACTTAAGGTGATCGTAAGTCTCTAAAATACACATCAATATATGAAGATCCCAAGGACACAAATTCATATTCCTTATCTCTTCATCGTTTCATTCACCTGTTCCAGTAATGTTCCCTTGAAGTTAAATATTGGCATATAATGAAGTGTCCAAACACTCTCACTATCCCTGCTTCCCAGCACCCAAGTTTTGATGCTACTTGAGTCCAGAGGTCTCACAACCAGCACCCTCTGGACAGTGTGTGGAGTTACTCAATGCTTAATTCAGTTCATGCAAAAGAAGTTTTAAATAGCATATCGTTACATAACATTGCTACTTCTAGAAGTATGCTACCTTATCATGCAACTGTAAGTCTTTAAAAAGCACAAAAAAATATAAGATAGCATAAGGATCACAGCAGGAACTAAAATCAGTTATGAGCAAATCCATTTTTAAACTGATTGCCCTTGCAACATCTCTCAAATGCAACAAAGTGAATAAACCAGCAATGTGAACCAAGAACTGTCCTTCATTCACCACAAGTCTCAATCATTAGAAGGGGGAAAAAAAAAAAAGTACATTATGGAAGAACAGCCAGATAAACAAACTGAAGCTGTCCTTTAAGCAGGTACTAAGCTCAGAAGATTTTTTTTAAAGAGTAAGGGTTTATTTCCATTAAAACACACGTATTTAGAGGAAAGAAAATGCCATTTTAGGACTCAGAATTATTCCTAGGAATACAAAGTTATAAATACCAACACGAAAAAAAAAAAAAATCAACTTTAAGTTACTGTTTCTGTTTTGAACTGATTAGTGTGAATAGCTTGAAGATCTCCTAAACCTTTGTTTGGAAAAGGGTGTGAACAGGGCAAGTGAATTAAACCCTTTCCTAAAAAGAAAACTCACATGGTAAGCCCTGGAACTTCTGTGTATAAACAAATAGACTTGAACCAGATCTAAAGAACACCACCTTATTCAGACTTAATAAACAGAGTTCAGGTTTAGGGGAATCTCTGAACTGATCGAGATCCTGCAGACTGATGAACATTGTCTCAAATCAAAGATTTAAGGTCAGTGATACTGCTTGGAATTCAGTATGCACTCTGTCCTTCCTGATGACCCAGATACACAGCACCTCGGGAAGTAAGGCCATGAGGTAAGATCCTGCAGTACTAATTCTAACTCTCTAGAAGTAATTAATGAGGGAACAGAACACTTTTTTCTTTTTACTTTCATATAGTCCAGAATATCTCATCCTCATATTTAGACTATGTATACACACATTTAATCAGGTGAAATACGATTACTTGGAAGCAGCAGCACCTAACATTTGAATGCAAAATAATTAAATGCAAGAAACACACTCCACATTAAAGAGTTTATAAACCATACAACCACTACATTAGTAAGTTAAATCAAAACATAAACCATCGCCTGAGTCCTCAAATACTGTATCCTGATGAAGAACATGAATATAACACAACAAAAAAGATGATAAAACAAACTGTACAAAGTGGTAATCTAGCCATGCAAAAGGTTAACGTAAGCCATTGCTTAGAGAACCAAAATGCTTGTCAGAACAGTCTTGCCAACCTCAGTTCTCCATCAAAATGAAAAACTCAGTAACTGAAACCAACAAATTACAACAACATTTAAATCCATTTCTGTATTTAATAAAACAATAACCTACCTGTAAAGCCTAAACATGGTGAAAGCGCAGCGTAACAGCAAAGTCCCAGGCTCCAGCAGGTAAGGATATGCTCCAGTGCAGCAGTCACCAACACAGAAACAACAGAAAGAATCTGCTAACTCTAGAAAGGCCGCAGGTAGACAGAGATCTCCAGCAAGATCCCCTCACCTCCACTGCCAACCCTTAAATGAGGGCTGGGAAGGGGGGGCTCCTGTCTCCACCCCTTCTGGTCACTCAGATGCATTGCACTCACCTGAGCTGCCCTGGGTTGGCCCTGCCTTCGCACCAGGTGCTCCATCACAGCTTCAGGGTGTGACTTAGCATTTCTACTACACTACTGATACAAAGGCATTTGTAAAATTGTTCCCCATATCTGTTTACTCAGCTCATTATTCAAAAATATTTAAGAGTAGAAATTACAAGGGACTATTGGAGATTATCTTATTGTACTTCCATGCTACAAATAGGCATTTAGTCCCAAAGCAATGCATTTTTTCCTAACTGGGCACCTTGCCTCTGCAGACAAAATACCTGGAAAGACCACTGACAATTGATTCATGAAGTAGATTAGACAGGGAGAAGAAGCTTTAGGGGAAAGGTAAATGTAAACAACAAAAAGCAAACAAATGCTCGTATCACTATAAGCTGTTTAATCCAAATGTAAGCCTGTGTTCTTCCTTGGCCAAACACGAAGACAAGGAAATCCAAAATAAATGCTTCCTTCCAGCTTCCACAACAGTAACTTTGCAGGTATATGTGTGCATGTACGACTACATATGTACATTCTTACGGAGCTGTTCTCACAATTTTGTGTCGCTTCCTAATTTCAGACACCAGCAAAGTGTATTTTTTAAAATAATTTGTTAAAAAAAAAAAAAAAAAAAAAGAAAGAAAGAGAAAGAAAAGAAAAAATGACAAATGTATATTCTCTTGAAACTCCTGAATGTGCAAGACCTCAATACCAGCATACTTCTACACCTGTGATCCCTTCTCTCTACCAGGTCCCTTCATGCATATTTTAAAAGCCCACTCACACTGGTGCCAATTTCTTTATTAGTAGCTCTGTGTGCATAAAGCTAAATCTCTGCTAGTTATCCTATTTTTAGTGTCACAATTTTCTCAAGTAATTATTTCATAACTTTTGTAATGTAAATTTATTAACTATTGAAAGTAACTATTTAAGAGATATACCTTCAGCATGAGTTTTCTCAAATTCTGAATTACAGCTGAGTGATGAGATTTGTGCTTTTTGATATTAATGTAGAAAACCAATTAAGCAAAATAATCCCAAGGTAATCAATATACAATTATTTCATTCACACACACACACACACAAAAAGGCACATCTGATCATTAAAGTAATAGTCAGTATGTTAAAAAAAAGATTAGAAACAGAAAGAAATGGGAAGCTCTAACTGCATCCCCATTACAGAGTAACTGAACAGCTTTTTGAACTGTTTTTCTTTATTGAACAGTCAGTAATTTTCCTTCATATGCAAACAGAAATGGGCTTCATGTACTTGGTAACATCCACAGTTAAGGAAATCTACTTGTCTAACTCAGTTGTATCAAATAAAGAAGTTTAGTTACAATAGATTCAAAATGAAGCTTATAAATGGTTAGTAATTTTCTTGTCTGAACATTAAGATCATTTCTCAATAAGGATAAAATTAAAAATGCAGGAAGTCAGAGCAAAAAGAAAACTTCAAAATTCAAGTACCTTAGCAAAAGTTGCAGGGATTAAATTTATAGTTTGAATTGAGTTTGATCTATTGGACATAAGAAACTTGAATTCCACTGGAAATGGGCAGTAGACTACGTACAGACAGAGAAAAAATTAAAGTGAAATATAACAAGAGTGAAAGGAAAGGAGTCCACAAGGATAGACGCAATATGGTACAGAAGAAAGGTCACACCATACTACAAAAGCAGAGATAAAAGATCAAGTGTTAAAAACAGCACAGACAGCTAAACAAGGGCAGTTCCTTTCTACAAAGCACACCTCCGCACTTAAGCTCCATTTGGAGAAATTTCAGCTGTAGCAGCTTTAACTGTGGAAGATACAAAATAACAAAGAAGGCAAACACTTTCAAGTAAAAATCTCGTCTAAGAGCCACTTTAACTTGTGGAGAGTAGGTCATAGCAGATTGTGACAATATTCAACGCAGAAAAAAAGATCACTTTGTTCACCTGCGTTTGTCAATATTTGCAAGTATGTATATCAATGCTAGTATAGATTTACCAGTAAAAGGTCAAACCTCTGTCAATAATAGGAAAAACAGCTGTTGTGGTATAAGATATATGGAAAAGTGAGCTCAAGTTTCCTAGTCCCCCCTCTCAAAGCAAGAGGGTTAAACCCCGCATTTCGCTATGCCTCTCTATTGCTGTCACTTCTTGTGTACTCAACAAGAGCCCGGCCCTGAACCTGACAGCATCCATCACCTCTCAATAAGCTGAACCAACACTGCTCCACTTGTCAGCCTACACCTGGTCAAAACCAAGGCAAACTGTAACACTGCACAAACAGCAACCTCTGTAGTCACGAAAGCAAGCTCAGAATGAATAACCTTCTGAATATCAAGGTTTTTGTGTTATGAATTCAGAACTAGTCCAGTAAATATTTTCAAGTTATTAAAAAAAAAAAAAAAATTTCCACGCACATATATAAATAAAATTAAAAAAAAAACATTGGATTTCCGAAAGAAAAAATAATAATAAAAAACAACCAAAAACATCTTTACAACCGGCATCAATCTTCATGTTTCCATTAACGTTAATGAAGAAACTTCAGCTTCAATTACTTGGATCAGATACAGTTAACACACTTAGCATATACAACATTCCAACAAAAATATTCAGCCCGGATTTTATGCGTAAACATTAATATATCCAGACTGCACAAAAAAAAAAATAATCAAGAAGTCATAGTATAAATTAAAGAGAATGAAATATGGACCGCTTTAAAAGTGCAAAGCTCTTTTAAAATAACACGTGATTAACGTATGTCACGTTTACAAATACAATCAGCAGCAAATGCAGAGAAAACACATGGCAATCTCTCTTTTGATATAGGTGAGAACAGAGGAAAGAGTTAAGCCCGAGCCTCTTTTTTTTTTTTTTTCCTGCTCTTATTTCTCTCTTATCCAAGGTAAGGTATAACTTGTTTGCCTTTAATTACCAGAACAGCCAATAAAAAATGCAAGAGGAGTGCAAAAGGCAGTAAAATGGTGAAAGCAGACGGCGTGCCATGCAGAGGCTGCAGGAGCCGTGACTCACCCTGAGGAGGTGCCGCCATCTCAGGTGCTCCAGGCAGGAGCCCGCCACTGCTGGCTGCAGGAAACCACCTGAAGTCAGGAAAAAATAGCAACAAGCAAACAAGTTAGAGAGCATAGGTAAATCAAACTTTGTTCTAATTCTTCTTACGGTATACGTAAACATAGCATTTTGTTAGAACAAACGGGTGCTATAAATGGCTTTGCTTATTACCAGGTGGAGCAATGCGCAGGCTTTCCTCACACCGAGTGGAGAAAATAATTTCTTGCTTCTCCGCTCCTTTTCATCAGTTTCTATCTTTCAGAAGACCTTAAGATAGATTTTGAAGAAGAAACACAAAGGCGGAGCAGAAAATTCGTGCCAGAGCTCAGTGCCCAGCTGCTGCTCCCTCAGGGAGGCCGCCACAAAATGTCCGCCAGTGCCTGCCATGCGCTGACCCACTGGCGCCAAAGGAAAATGGCGGCTGGCAGTCCCAGTCCACAGGCACTGCTTTGGGGACAGGCCAAGGCCAAGCTGGGATTTACACCTGTGGATAAGGCCCTGTGACTGGGGGAGGCCAGGGACATCCCATAGCCCCCCTAATCCTAAGACATGTCCTGTTCAGCTGCAGGTCACCCACTTCAATACACACCAAAGAAAAACGAAAATAAAGGTTACATTGTCGTAACAGCACCAATATCAGCACATGTAGCAGCAGACGTGCCTACAAAGCTAGGGACAGAGCTAGCTCTTCATCTCAGAGGCTGTGTAAAAAGCATTCCAAATGCTAACACCATTGCCAGAGGAAAAGGAAGAAAGCCCACATTGGAGGGGTTAGCATCCAATGAGCACTAAATGAGGTTACAGCTGAGGACGTTTTTTGGCTGCATGCACATAATCCAAATGCAAGCAGCCTCTAAAGTTAGAAGGTTTCAATTGAGTGCATGCCATCTAATGTCACAAGTGGAAGAAAAGGATGCGTCTGGCTCAGGAAATTGATGAGATAAATCATGGCTCAGTCACCCTAGGCCTGCTGAAGGAGCAATTCGGGGATGTTTCAGGTTCCTCTGGCACAGTGGCAAGGGCTCATTCCCCACCCTCCTCTCTGCCAATCCATGCCAGTGAAACAGAAACTTCCAAAAACTTTTTTTTTTCCTGAAACACTGCTTTGTAAAAACATAGGTGTATCAAAAGAATGAAAGAGAAAAGCACAATTTGTTAGAAACTGCCTTTCTTTTCGTAAGAGGAACAGATGTTTTATTGTAATTGCAGCTCATCTTTTTGTACAAGGTGACTCCTGGAACATGGATATACTCCAAATAAACAAGCCTACTGTATTGCTTTCATAAGAACGTTGATGATCCACAGTTTTCTTGTAAATCTAGCTTATACTGTAGGAATTACTTTTAAAAAATTCTCCATTTCAGCTCATATGGCTTTTCATTCCATTGCTTACTCTCCCAGCTAAGCCCTAAATAATTACTTTTACTCAGTACATCTTGAATATTTATGGAAACTTCCTATAATATAAAAACGAAGCACTGACATATGAGATTAGTAACCAAATGAGCCCAATGTTGAGTTGATTAAAACCTGTTTAGCAGCGTTGTCACACTCATATAAGCAATTTTGCATTGTTAGAACTATCCAATTACTTTTTAAAATATATTAGTGAAGCACTGTAAACAGTGCAATATGTGTCTAAACAACACACAGTTAAATCTATGTACAGTTAAGTAAATCACCACATTGAGCTCTGATTCTCTCCTAGCAATAATAATGTCAAAGTCATCTTGAGGTCAAGTTCAGGTGGGGACAGTGGGACGTTTGCAACTGAAAACCCCTTGGGTCACATTAATGAAAAGACTTGGGCAGCTGCAGTGCTAGACAGAAACAATGAAAGTCACCTTGCAGGAAAACACTCCTCTGCTGCTACACAGGAGAATTCAGCAAGTAAAACAAGGTGCACATTCTAAAGAGTTTATTTCCTTGGGGCTTTGAGTTTTCTATTATGGAAATCTTTACAAAATGGTATTCCAGGCAGGCTTTGGATTAATGTAATTCAATGGGAATTTCTGTGTTAACAAAACCAAAATTAACATACCATTAATTAGTATCACATACTTGTGGTAAACCAGGAAGACTTGTTAGGCAAATAATAAACTGTATCAAAAGACTATATTTAACAATCTCACTGATGACTATACAGTAACATAAAGATGGTGCTGATATGAAACCTACTAGGAAAAACAGGCTGAGGGGTTCACCAAAACTGCTAGCAGCATTCTACAAACCTACACATTTGTGGAGCGGTGGCATGCTGAGGTACCTTCCCCCAGCTCTGGTCTGCACTGATTATGGGCAATCTGCTACAGCCAGTGTTAGTCTGCTGGTTATAAAACACATATCAGAAAGAACAAGCTTGACTATGAATGTGTGAATGAGTCATTATCTAGATCAAAGGAGAGCTGTGCTTGACTACTTACAAACATCATCAACTTGTTTTCTTCCAGATTTATTACTATCTGTCACTTCATTTTAGCAAGGAATAGCATAACAAAAAGTAGCGGCTTGCTTGCTTGCTCTCCCCCTTCCATTTTCAGCTTGAAGCTGCTACATGTGGCTGACAGTTTTCAAATGAAGCACTTGTCATGTTTAAGTCAGAGTAACAACCAAATCAGAAGCCAACTAGCTTTTGTGATAACCAGAATAATAATGCTGCCAATTTTTAATGTGAGGCTTTATCTGGAAGAAATAATGTACAGATCATTTCTTTTCAGAAGTCTGCACCTTAAAACCTTCCTTCTGCTTCTGTATTAGCTGGAAGTGTGAATTTTATACATCTGAAACCGCCTAAATTCTAAAAGACAATAAATGCATGTTAAATCATAAATATCCAGGTAATCCTTTTTTATGTGCCTCAGCACATTGAGACAAACATAAAGAAAGCAGGAATTTCTGCTTTGTCTCAGTCAAATTTTTATTCAACTGAAGTAATTTGAAGTAGGCTTACTATTGAATCTTAACAAGGCATGGTGGAAATACACACACACACACACACACACACAAAACAACCAAAAAACTCAATTCTGAGACTAATACTTCAGAAATAAATAAAATGTGTGAGTCCAGAGCAGAGCAACAAAAGTGATCAGCATTTCTACTTAAGAGATTAATAGTTAGCATGTGGAGCCCTTACTGAGCAATAACTTGAGTTATGATGATGTTTAACTTTCCAAAAGCAGTCCTTGTAGAACGTAAAATATTAAGGAAGTCAATGAAGTATTTAAAGCAGCTAAAAAAATTGTAATAGGAAAAAAATCTAATAAAATAAAATTGTAGAGATGCCATGAAAATACACCAGAGAACAGCCTCACCTGTGAATCATTCTTCTAGCTGAAGGAAGGAGAGAGAAAAGAAAACCCCACAGCAATGAAGTTCTTAGACTAGGCATGAAATTAAAGTATAATGAAAAATTCCCTGCTAAGTAAAGGTACCTAGCACATCCACATCTAAATTCTATTGCTGAATGCTTAGCTGTATTGTTGTTTTAATACCGTTAGTGACTGGTATATTATAATGCCTTCTGTTGTGGTGTCATTTCTGAAAAGACAATTTTTACAAGTATTTCTGTGAATAATAACCATAACACTGTTTGCATTTTGCAATCTAACTTAAATAGACACAATAAGAAAAGAATCCTTTGCTCAAGGACACAATATCAATTTTTAAAAGATAATTTTCTAATTTATACTCCAGAATATTTTACTTATTCTCTCAAAATGTCTAATTCTTCGACTGCTGTGCATTATGAAGAAAGGTTGGGTAGAAAAGACAGCAGTCTGCTGTATCTTTTAGTGAAACAGAAATTTTAATCACTTCCATGCTGGCCTTTTTGTTATCAGCAATTTTGTAAGTACAACTTATTTATAGCAATTCAGATCAACCTCATCTAGATAATTGCTTTTAGCTTACAGATCAGCTCACTGCGTTACAGAATAATCTGCTGAAATCTTAGGTATTCTAATTCTGCACTTACAGATGTACTATAATGCATGCTATAAGCTGACACGTAAGAAAAAATTACCACCACGATGCACTATACAGAAGAACATTTCAGATGAAAGTATTTCACAGGTAACTGCTTATTATGTGTCCTCATTAACACTAAACTGTAATGGAATTTGTATGGAAGCATGTAAAAATAATTTCAAGATAATTGAATTCAAAGTTATGGAGCACTTTCAGTGTTCTCAAGTAAACAAGAATGCATGGAATGATAAAGATTAAATGAGTAGCTTTTTGCTGCATTAAGAAACGATCACCTCTGAACTGGCTACATCCAGTTAAGAATGCTTTTATCTTGATAACTGTAAATTGCCAATAATTGCATTAATATCACCATTTACTGGCAAGAATTCAGTTGCAGATGACTTATTCAATGCCTCACACACTGCTTGCCTCATTTTCACCAGTCTGTATTAGTAAAGAAAGGGGCAATACTTATAATAATAATAAAATGTAAGCCGAAAATTTTAAAACTGTGGTGGATAGACACTCTTGGATCATATTCTAGAAACAGTGTCATGAGGTGAGATGAAAGGTAAAGTATTTGAACTATCATTTAGAATTTAAATCAAACTTTTCCCACTTATCTTTCCTTAATTACAGATAAAATGGAGAATCTAAGTTAATGACTCATTGTTACAGCATAATGTTTTAAATAGTTCTTGAACACAGAGAAACAATAATTCTGACACAATTCTCCTCTCCACAGTAAGAGGGATTGATAATTTTTTTAATTTGGTGAGAATACGAGGGTCTAAATATGAAAAAGGCATCTCCCCACTATAAAAAGAAAGAAAGGCTGTTTAGGATGTCTTCCCATGAATGTCACATCTGTTAGTAAGAATAGATGCTGAGTGTTTTTGTGTTATTAGTTTAATTTTTGTGTGATTAGATTTGAACACATTATAAAGAGGATGTCCTGAAGAGGCATACCTGCCTTGCTAATGCATGTTAGGATCAAGGAGAAGAATGCTCAGAACAACCTTGGTTCATATGGAAAAATGCACATCGAACAGAAACCTTCCTTTTTATTGTTAGCATTCAAAGTGGGTGTCAGAGCACATGCTTTGCTGTTTAGTGTTCATCTGCTGCCTCTGTGGTCAGCAGCTACAGTACTGGATCATAATAATGGATGATGTCTAATAATCATCTCTTATCCACTACCAGAATAGCAATTACAGCCATTTCCTCACTGGAAACTGCAATCTCTTCTTTATTTGGCACTAAAATTATTAGCTCTTTTAAAAAGTTGTAACGTGGATTTATCAATACAAATGCTGTTTATATAGTACTGATAATGATCCATTATTTCTTAATCCGATTCTGGAGCTTCCTCAGGGTATGAAGGTTTCTTTTTCCTTTTTAAATGAATATCATATCTTTAGTAATGGACACATGGAAAACCTAAGTAGGCTCTCTCCCCAAGCAATATTACTCAATTCATTTTGTCTTTCGAGACAAGATTCACTTATGGAAAATAATTATATTCAGGAAAGGGAAGTAATAATGCAATAATGTACCTATCTAATACAAACAAATTTAAAGTGAAGCCTCATCTAAGTGTTTGCAGAAATGCTGGGATTAAAGAAAAGGTCTATGTGAACATGATAAATCATATCATTTATTAATATGTTGAAAATAACCTGGGGAGTGTTAGAATGTATTTCTAGACATAACTGTTGTGTGCAGATTGCAACCAGTATTATGTCTGTACCTTACGCTAACTTCAAAATGATGCTTTGATACTCCAAGTGTGAAAATTCAACCCTTGGTAATAGTTTGGCTTGAGTGTTCATCTCCATGCTTGTTTTTCCCTTTCCAGTTGTGTTTCATGTAAATAAAACAAAAATAACAAACAAACACAGCATGAGAGGAAGAACAGTACTGTTAACCAGAAAACTATGTGAGAAAAGTCACGCAGCAGTGACTGGAAGGTCTGCAGTGTGAATACCTGGGGAAGGATATGGAGAGTAAAGTAGGAAGGTGTCATTTAAATTTATGTTATTTCAGATCCTTCTGATACTAATTTTATTTTGCTAATTGGGATAACCATTTAGAGCATTACAGATCTGCTTTTGAGTAGAGAAGAGATGGACTTACAGGAGAAGATATGATATATATGTATTTGATGAGTCAGCAGTGTATAATTATTTTCAGTGATGATTGTCAGCCATAATTATTGAACAAGTATAACTACGACTGTGTCAATAATAAACATGGCAAAATTAAAAGCAGAATAATACACTTTACAGCAGGCGGGCTAGTAACAACTGAATTAGTATCTCAAATCAATTTCTACTTACAGCCACTTAAACAAAACAGTCCAAATTGCTTTGCTCATATTTAGGATTCCTTTCTCTTAATTCATCATAGATGCTGTTATTTCATAAGTAACACTTCATACTTTCAAGGAATGAGTTAATGTCAATAAATGTTCACTCAGAAACAAACTTCAAAAATCATTGAAGTTTATTGGTCATGAATTTGATAGGACGGATTACTTGAGTAAGTCCCTTTGTAAGAAAAAGGAAATAGCAACTGAAGTTAAGGAATTAGGTCTTTCTCATTCAAGGCAATTCAGGGGGAAAACAACCTGACACTTCCAAGAACATTCCCTGTGGATTCAACTCCCCTGCATTACACCCTTGTGTCTCTAGCTGTCTTTTTAATAGGAAAAAAAAAAAAAAGAAAAAAAAGATTCAGGCATCCTAAATATATTTACTTGACACTGAGTGAAATATTCCCATGTCTATTTGAATAATGACCTCCTAATGCACATACCTTAAATATGCAGGAGCACGATTGAGATGTGAATCTTTTCTTCTGCTCACTTTACATTTCACCACGCTCTCTCTGTTGTGATCTTTGTTTAGTGAGGCAGAACAATGTGGTATGCTTTCACCCATAACAGAAAAAAAAATTTGTTGCTCTAATTTCCAACATTTTTTCTTCCAAATACGAGTATACATGACAAGAGATGGAAGGATTTTCCATCAGTCCTAACCTCTGAAATATGTCACTTTCTTAATGCCTGAGGCTCTGACATGAAGGTCCCTTGCTGATTCTGCACAGCAACACTGACTGGAAACATAGATTGGAGACACTGTTTGCCACTGCCTGGGAAGGGACACGACGAGAGAGTAAAGTAAGCAGGTGGAAAGCAGCACTTGGCCTCAATCTGATGTTCACTTTCACAAACTCTGCACAGTGGAAACAAACAGAAGCTGATTTGTGTACAGCATACTCACTGATTCAGACCTAAGAGAAGAACAATCATTTACAGCTGTGTCTGCTTTTTAAACATTAATGAATTGTTAAGTATTATTTCTGGACCTCCCCGACCATTCAGTGATTTAAGAGCTGAACTTGTGGCTCACTTGATCCTGAGACAACTACTAAACTCCTACTTTGAAAGTCTAAGGCAAAATTGCTTATTAGGATTTCCAAATTAGCAACGTTTGCCAAATGGCCATGACAAGATGGCATGAATGCAATGTGGGAAGCACTAATTACAATAACTCCAAGCTGACAACTTTGCAGTTAAGATCATTTCAGGATCTCTTCTCTATGTAAATAGAGACCATTTTCCTCTCATTTCAACAAAACTTCATTATTTGGAAGGAAAGAATATATTTCTGAAGTATCTTTCCCACCATCATTAAGATTATTGCTTTTCAGATCAAGAAAATTTGCTATTTTATCTACATCACATCTAATAATGGAAAGAATAATTAATTTTTTCCTCTCGGATAAGTAAAATAAAATTTTCTATGCTAAAAATCCTAGTATAAATATTTGATGCTGAATGAGGAAGAGAAAACAAGAGGGAACCAAAAATATGTTTGATGTTCCTGGTCAAATACTTTTGCACTGAGAAGTAGACAACCAAACACTTTAAGTTGAGTGTATATCCATAATCCCAAGGCACTTTGGGTAGGGCCTGCAACTAACTCTTTTAACTACACATTTAAAATTTACCAGAGTATTTCATTAGAAATAATCAGACAAGACTCTGTAATAGATAAACTGAAATTAGAGAGGACAGAAGGGAGAGAGGAATGGCAGGTTAAAAGAACAATCTGATTGACAGTGTATGGGAAAAGGTAGCCAGAAGAGGAATGTAGACCCAAGATAATGGCAGAATGGGTTATTGTCCCATCACAGTCCAAGCATGCACAGAAAATGGAACCTGGTGTGAGTTAAATTCCAGGGACAGGAGGCTTCTCATTGAGCACCAAAACTCAGTTCTGGAAGGCAGAACTTACTCTTCATGGTGATTTCTGTTTGTCTTGACAAAAAAAAGCTTTTTGGAAAATACTGTTGCAAATGCTGACTGAAAGAGTGATGAAATCACAATATTAACTACCAGCTGCTATCAACTTGATTTGAATAAGGTTAGTTAAATACAGTTATCGAGATTTTAAGTTCCCCTGAAGGGTATTTGTGTATTTGTATGTTAACAGGACATCAGTGCTCCTAAGCCACACTTACAGTGTTAGATTTAGTCCAGCCTAGTCTTCCTTTCTCTGTTGCTATCATTTGAATTCCCTTTTTTCTCCTACGGAGATGTTTCTGGCAGAAACTTCCACACTACTTCATAGAGTCAAACAATCAATCAATCAATATGACTATGACATGTAAGAATAATTGAGAAAAAAAAAAAAAAAACAAAGAAAAAACTCCCACAGCTTCACAATCAATTGTGCTTCTGTGTGTATAAGGATTCACACGTCAGCGTAAGATTGTGACATATATAGGGGTGTGCATGGGGCCCACCCTGAGTCCCCTGGCTTGAGAGATGCTCTGCTGGTGCACTTTGCTCTGTATTGTGAACCAGCAGTTCATCCTGACCCTGAGGCCACTTGCTGCCCCACCTTTGGCACTTCACAAGAAGTTTGAACTTCCCTATTTGTTCAGTTTAGCAGCCATTTTCTTCAGTGGGGTGTCCTCAAGTTCTTTTAAAGGATTGGGCTCAGGTTTGTTTAAGTAATCAGAGCTTGCAGAAATAAGACTTGGCTTAAAACAGAGCACCTTAATGTAACTTGGATTAAGAGTCACAATTCATTTGGAAAACTTTTCCTTAAAAATCTTTCCAAATGATTATAGCCGGGTTTAAGCCAAAGTGAAGAAGTGGTGTAAGATAAGATCCTTAAATATTCATACCATGCCATGTTACTATGGATATTTTATATATTTATTAGCTTAATACCTGGACAATATTTAGAAGTATTACAAATGCCGCTTCTGTTCTGAAAACATCTCAGCCTAATGGGAATAAAGACTGATATATTTGTTCCTTGGAAATCCTTTAGCAACCCTTCCTGTTCAACAGCATGACACCAAACTATCTGCCATGTTTGGAACTGAATGACACAAAAGCCCAACTGTTTGGAGGATGTAGGGAGTCAGCTCGGTGGTCAACAACAGCTTCTAACAAAAAAGAAAGTGGAAGTAATATTTATTTTCTAGAAATTACTCTCCTCTACCATTTTCCCAGAACATCCAGTAGTTATAGCTCAAAACATAGAGGAAAATCTAATTTTCTGGGAAAAGTCCCATTTAATTTAAATATTTACCATCACAGTTCTAGGTTTTCTTAACATCAGTTTGTAAACTTTTGGGCTTCGAGCCATATAAGCTCTACTTCATGCCTCCCTTTTTTCTGTTTTGCACGTAGGTAATCTCCACGCACAGATTCAAGATGTAATATCCTGTCATAGATCACACCTGCTGAAGTTGTCAATACCAATTCCTTTGCAGGTTGCATTTGGTAGACAGCACGTATCCCCTGTATAATTTAAAGTCAAGAGGATTCATACTCCATGCTAGTTTTGTAGACATTCCAATTTTGATAAACACAAAATGGGAAACTACCACATATAAGTGCTATAATTTACCTTGCTCTTCATCCATCCTTGCTTAAACACATGAAAGAAAATAAAGTATGCAATGAAAAGGATGCTGTACCAGTCTGATGCATTTTCAGATCCTCTTTATTTCCCTGCTGAACTGGCAATAATATTTAGTTGCTACTGACAATAACTTTGGGATGAATTCACAAAGATGAGCTTCATATTTTGAACTCTCAATCTGTTAACAATATTCTTAGAAGAAAATTTGCCAATCAGGGAAAAGGCCAAGATAAGTCTTAATTTAGCAGAGATTTTTCTCAGTGATATCAGATGACAATGAAGTTTTTCATTCAAACCTCACTAGCAAGCATTTTATTTCAGAAGCATTAAGCAACATCCTGTGTGTTATACTTTACATGTAGGAAGACAAAACAGAATGATGCTGTGGTTTATGATGTGGAGGTCAAAAGACTAGGACTAATGATTATTTAAATTACCTGTGCAACTCAGGATTATTATTATTTTTTTTTTAATGCCTTTTGGAAACCGAGATTTCAGTTTTATCTTTTGCAGTGCTTTTTTCTGAAAATATTCCAACTGATTTAATATCAGAAGCCTCTCATCAGGATCTTTATTACACAGATGTTGTAATTAAAGTTCCATCTATTTTTCTTGTTCTCAGTGCTGAAAAATCTGCTCTTCTAAGGTCTGATATGCATTAGTAATTCAATATTTTATTTTAATCATAATCTTAGGAAGAAAATTATGATACATATTGAAACAGAATGGAAACTTATGAGGAACAGTTGCAGATTTACTATTTTGTCTTCAACTTCTTTCTCCCTTTGTGTAGCTAAGCCCACAGAGATGCACCAGGAAGGTATCCTAAGCATTTCAGCAAGCTAAACTAAACTGAATGCAATCTATCAGGTTCCTGCTAAACTTTCAGAATCAAATACGATCTCACAAATCCAAGACAGCTCTCACAAAATCAGAAAATCATAGGGGTTGGAAGGAACCTCCAGAGATCATCAAGTCCAACTCCCCTGACATAGCAGCCCCCTAGACCTGGTTGCACAGGTAGGCATCCAGGTGGGTCTTGAATGTCTCCAGAGAAGGAGACTCCACAACATCCCTGGGCAGCCTGTGCCAGGGCTCCATCACCCTAATTATGAAGACTCAACACTTTCAGAAATAATGTTGTCAGTTCTAGATGTCATAGCTTTTCACAAGTGTATTTCTTTAACTGGTGACTAAAAATGTAACTCGATATGATGCATCATCCTATATAAAAAAGCAGAGGGTTTCCTTCAAATACTCACTGGATTATATCAGATTTTAATTTTATACTTATCTAAATAAATTCATCTGTAAAATCTGTAATAATAAAAAAATCTAATGCTTATTCCATATGTTCTGCTTACACTGAAAACTATCCAACTGCTCATTTATAATAAATGTTTTATTTAGTATTGTTCATAAAATTATACGGCCAAATCCACAGGTCCTCCAACTCATGCGATGTCATCCAATGTTACCACTAACTTTAAAGAAAATCTTACATAAAAATATCTGAGTCATCTCTATTTTTTCTTGGAATTTGGCAATAGGACTTTCCACAACTTGTCCATTATAGACTGAATAAAAATCCAGAAAATCTTAAAGCAATTTGAATTGAGGTCATTTTCTCAGACACTGAATATGCCTGAAATTATAATTCTTCAGTTTAACTGTACCATAGCAGAATGCAAAATAGAAACAGTAGTTCAATTCTAGACTTTTCCTAATAGTGGGAACAATGTACAGTAATCACAAAGCTATTCCAAGTCAGAAGTTTAGTCCTATATTAATAACTTAAAAAAAAAAAAAAAAAGAAGACTAATGCAAGTCTGATTAGATTCAAAGCCAGAAAAAAAATATTGAAATGCTCAGTTTCAGTTCACAGACACACCACTTCTGGGTGATAACGAGGTCTCAGAACAGGTCACTGGTTCTCAGCTGACCAAATCCTTTCTTAATTATTTATTTGGGTGTTGGCTGGATCTTTAAAAACGATGAGTGAAACAGCTGACTTGTGTAAGCACAGCAGTCTGTTCTGAGAACCTGAGCAGAGCTGTCACAGCAGTCGCTGCTGCTCTGGGAAAGGGCTCATGCCAAATGACGGCAGGAGTGCAAACAGTGCTTTGCATATACGTTTCCACATGGGTCTTAATACTGCAGTAGACAGCTCAGTATGAACAGCGTAAGAACAGGAGAGACCCTTCTGCATAAGGTTTCCAGAAAGAGGCAGGTTGGCATGCAGCTCGGATCCCAAGCTAGGCAGCTGTTTGGGGCAGATTAAGCCACAGCATTTGATTAGATGGTAAAACAGGACTCCTGAATTTATCCTGGCATGTGCAATGGCAGTGCTGGTTAGAGGGCTGGTTGCGAGCACTAGCTGCCCCTTATCTCAGGCTGACAGTGTCCTCACTGATAAAACTGGAGAGCTGGAGGTGAGGGCAGATTTTACAATCCAGGTTTAGCATAATCTTAATAGCAATTAGCTATCACTGGCTATAGTTAACTGAAGGTGAAAATGTTCCTGTATTTAACTGAGATTGTGTGAAATGCCTGCTCTCCAACTCTCTCTATAGGGTTGCTCAAAAGATAGCATGCTGCTTCTGAAAACTCTTAAACTGTATAATTGTATATCTTTTTCTTGTTTTTTTCTCCCCCCTAAAGGCTTTTGTTGTTGTTGTTTCTCCCTTGCTTTTGTCACTTCTTCTTTTGGCTATTTTACATTTTTACATAAGTTTATGGGGGAAAAGTTTTGATGAGTTCAGTAGCAGTGTTGTATATATATTTGAAACAATTCTTTCCATGCTCTGAAATGCGCAAAAATGTTAACAAATCACTTTGCAGCTTTTAAAGATAACTCAAGGGCAGCAGAACAGGGAGGACCTCAAGGAAATAATTCATGTGGGGGAGGGCATTCATCTTAATAGTGCTTAATCAGGAAAACCAGGACAAGCTAAGATTATTCTGCTTTACAAGGTCTTTTTTTGATCTGGTTCACCAGGGGAGGGTAATTTAATTTTAAAGGATCAGAGGTTTCTTGAGATAAGTACACTCCTAGGTATTTAATAGAAGAAAAATCCAGGTGGAAGGAAATCTACTCCTCAGTTTATTCAAAGCGTCTACAGAGTCATCAGTGAAACGTCTGTGTTGGACTTGCTTTGATCTGAAACCAGATGGACCAACAAAATGAGGAGGCTGCATCCTTGCCAGCTATGAGTCCAGGGCAGCCACATGGTGATGATAATGCATGACCTCAGAGTCCAGAATGGCTCTGCCTGGTGTGAGCCAGACTCAAGTCATAGATCTCAGCTACACACACAAGGGCTGCTCTGAATGTAATGCCTCTTATTTCATTATGTTGGCCCATGATGTCAGAAATGGATGCTGATGGCATGGTAGTAGAGGTTGAACCTTCCCACCACCATTCTGTTAACATGTTGTTGTTGTGTGACAGATACCAGCACAGGCACAGTCTGACAATGGCATCTGACAGGAAGCAACGGTGCATCAATCACCAAATTCCTCCACGTGAAAGAAATGGAAAGCACTGATATTCACTAATGCTAGCTGAACATTTATGGAAACCAAACAGTGGATGTGAGCACAGCAAGGGGCAGGTGGTGCATGTCAGCAGTGGTGACAGTGACGAGAAATACAAACTATGTTCTGGAAAGTCACTCAGACTTTTATGAACACAGCATGTAGATTCTTGTTTATTGGTGGCAAAAATGCATAGCTAGAGGTTACTGTATTGAAAAATACCATTTTGTAGCTGAGAATTTGCTTTATACAATAGTGTTATTGTGCTCTTTCTGTATGTCTGTCACAGTTTCCGTGGAAATAAGCAGGAGGGATTACCTTTAGAGAGATCTACAGATACAGCAGTGCTTAGAGTAGCAATTGCCTATGAAATGGGCAAAGTGCTAAACAATACTAGAACAAGGCAGAGTGTGATGAAGTCAGTACTTCAGTGAATTCTGAAAAGGGTTACAAGGACTACCACCATATATATTTTTCACAGACTCTTCTCCCAGATCCTCATCTACATCACCTCAGCTCTCACATATATGAACTGCCTGTGTAAAACTACTCTCTGCTCCAATTTACAATGAGAAAAGGGGTCTGAGTCATATACCACCCATCTGAGAATAAGGAAGTCAGAAGAGCATTGCCTGTTTTTAGAATTAGAGATTTTCTAAAATAATAAAAACTTTCAGAATCTCAGCATAGAATTGCAAATATATTCTGCTCTGTGAACTTAGAACCTGAATCAAGGTTGAAAATAGCACTAGTCTGCTCAGATTAAAGTGGAGATCCAAAGTTAAAACCAAACATTCTGTAGTTTGTAGTTACCTGTCAAAATATTTTCACAGATCTTGGAAAAGACATACTATCTTTAGAAATAGGCATCTAATTAAAGCCATTTTGAAACATATCCTAGCAAAATATTATTTTGGTTCATAGAAAAGAAAACTGTCAAATTTTAAACTGTATTCGTTATGGATTTAATGTTGATACAATAACATTAATTTTGGTTTCTTCCATCCATGCTCTACTTCATCTCAGTTATCTTTAGTCAACTCTAAACAAGGAAACATTAAAAAAAAAAAGTACAAAAGCTGAGATGAGAAGATAAAGAGTGCAAAAATCTGAGAAAAGAAATAACAGGAAAAGAAAAACAAAGTAATTCACTACTTAGAGACCTTTCCCCTCGGTTCTCTTCAGATCTGTGAAATCACAGTTTAGGTTTTGATTTCCATTAAGTTTTTCCTTTTCCACACTTATTTTCAAAGGATAAAATGACAGAAAAACAAATCCCAATTTAATCCACCCACCCCTTGCTTTCTGTTCTGACATTTAGAGCCAACATGGGAGTTATTCACCCAAACCAGAACAATTCATCCTCCTCCTACACTGCAGAGGGACACAGAGCGCTGTATTTTTGCAAACTGAAGACACCTGAGCAATACGTTTTTTTCCCTACATGGGATTTGAGAGTATACAATCCAAAACAAACAACTTATGAAGTTTGATAGAGGAATTACGAGCATTATTTTTTTTTTTTTCCTGCATCTAGCTTCAAAATGTTCAACATTTGTAACTAAAGCAACTGTGTCAATGGGGGAACCTTCTATTATCTGTGTACAAGTCCAAGAATATTTTCTACATACATTTTTTTCATCACTAAAAATATTTTTTAGAATGGGAAATTAGTTCTTCATCTACAGTTATATTTACACTTGCTGGAAAGTTAGTAAACATTACATTTCTATTTCCTAGCAATAACCAGACCAAACATAAGTAATGAATATATTTTGTGGCATTCCTTTTGTTGCATTTGTCTTGGGAGTGTTAGAATGTCTGTATGAATTTTGTAGTCACGTCTTCGGGTGAAGAAGTAATTTATTATCTAGAGAAGTACTGTAAAAGTTTAGTAAGTTCTGGAACTTGTTTAATCTTCACTTAAAAAAAAAAGTTAACATTTAGCAGAGCTTGATCTATCACCTTATGGATATAAATGTGCATCTGTCTCTAATGTGGAAGAGGATGATTTGGAGTTTTATTTTAATTTCAGCTATACATGTATGTTTTTCTTTCAGTGCAGTACAGAGAATGTAATACTCATAAAACAGTAATGTTTAAATACATGATTTGGGAATGTACACATGAACATATTCCATTCACTTTCATGGAAAGAAATACAGGAGATTTTATTTTCTGTAGCCTTCTTGTTAGTCATTTTTACATTCACTGGCAACAACATGCAAAGAAAATGCCTTTTTTAGAGGCTATTCTATGCTCTGATTTTCTTACTCCTACCACTTTGGACAAATGATGCAGAAGGGATTTTGCTCAGCTTGAGCCATAAAATCCAACAGCAGTTTTTGCTGTCTATAGATAATTAAAGCCTTCCAAAGTGACCATTACTACTTTGTTCTATTCTTTCCGTATTATATCCTGCATAATTCACCTGCATAATTCCTACTTACAGCAGCCTTCATGGGATGGAATCCCACCTCCCTCTGGTACATAGTCCTGGTTTACTAGGACTCTCAGGGATGGAAAGCAAAATCTCAAATCTCTCAAATCCATCAACTCAGTCAACAAGATGTTTGTTTCTCCAGATACTATGATAGACAAATATATTGAAATGATCCATGTCTTCTCAGATCAACTCCTGTAAAATATCAATTTCTTCCCTACACAACCCTCTTCCTCAGGCTGACTTCACCCAGTTTTTCCTGATAATGAACATGAAGCTCCTGCTATTTCTACACAATCAATAGGACACACACCATGCAGCCAATGCACCAGTTATCTCTTAAGAAACATATCAAAACACATTTACTATGGCACTGCTCAAGCTGAAGACCCCTTTTTCCCTCCCTCCATCTCTCCAGCGCACTGAAATGCACCACTGCATAGCACAAAGCATTGGAGCATCCCTGCCCTGCCCTTTATCCTGAGAGGACCTCAGTTGTTCCAGCAGCCTGGGTGTAATCGGTGAGAATGAAAGGACACCATCAATTCTAAGTTGCTACTGAGACATTAGGAATAGAAATCATTCCTCCAAGATCCAAAATGGAGCACTGGCAGATGAGAATGACAGGAGTCAAAGCATCAGGGGCTTCCATTTGACATGTTCAGATTTTGAAAATGAGTAGCTTCCTCCTCCCTAGTAAAAAAAAAAAAAATCTGCAGAAATAACCCCTCTGCAGATGAAAAGCAGTAAAAAGCAACTGTCTGTACTAAACTATCAGCTGCATTATTTCTTAATTGTACCCAGCACATAACAAGCTTCTTCATCTTGAATGTAATTCATCTGTTGTGAAAGACTGGAATGTGTACTTTTGTGCACATTGGGCTGGCTTTCTGAAATGGCATGGGCTGGCCATGAGGCAAGTGTCTTTCCCCACAACAGAATAGACAACCTTTTGACCAATCCCCAACTCTGAGGCTCCTCCAAAGCTTGGAGGGGCAGAGCTGGCATCAAGTGTCCGGTGTCTTTTTAATGCACCTGTCACCAAAGCACCCTGGGAATAGAAAGACAGCAAAGAGCCCAGACGTGGAAATGAATTAACCAGAGGTAACACAATGTGGTTGTACTTATGATTTCTCTCAAAAAATGACTCTCTTATCAGCGCTACTATTTTTCCCAAAGTCAGCTTGGGAATCTCCAGTTATGATCCGTGGAAGACTTTGGGGCTTAGCAGCAGTAGTCCTCTAATAACCAGTTTTCTTCAGTTTCATTTCACTGGCTGGGGAATATCAAATCACTCAGCTTGTGTTTCAGTTTTTTTAGGAATACAACTGTGACTTCATTTTGGCTATCTTTCAAAATTTTCACTGTATAGTAGTAAATGGTGAAGTTAGTGGGCCAACAAAGTCAGATGTTAAATGAAGCTTAAGGGTTTTCTTGTCATCATGGTGAATTATTATTTTAAAACTTGTTTCATTATCTCCATCATTTCCTGTGGAGCATGCTGAGAAAAAAACGAGGTTCTGTAGTAATGACCTATCACTGTTTTTGTTTTTCTTATTGTCTGTTGCATGCAAACATAATTCCTGACCGTGACATTTCTTGAGAGGGAATGGATCCTACTCTCTGAACATCTCCGTTGAAAAAACCCAGAGGATGAAAAAATTTCTTCTTCCCTGTGGCTACAATAGAAAGAAGTAACAGGGGAAATCAACAACTAATGACATTTGCAAAAATTATATTTTATAGATGTACAGTATGATTTTATTTTCTCTTGTTTGTTTTAGCAACAAAAAGAAAGCAGTTTAAGCAACACCAGCAAGTGTTATATGGATAAGAGAAATCTGAAATATAGAGTCAGCCCTGCGTTCTTATTGCTGTGCCTGGTGGGCAGGGAGGGGATTTCTTTTCCCCGTGCCTGCTGCTGTTGAAGATTTGCTTAATCCTGTCACCAGTTCATGAGGGAATGCCCTCTAACAGCAGCAGGCTCAACCATCAGCACGGACACCAGGGAGTCAGGTTTAGTTCAAACTTTTCAAGAGGCAGATGGCTCCTGAATTCTTCATATTTTGTTATCTACTTCCACATGGTATAACACTAACTTTTTACTAACACTAATGAGCTATAAAGCTATTTTATGATTGTATTTTTTTGTAACAATAAAACAGTCAAAAAGGTCTTAATTACGATTCCATTTTTGAGCCAGAGGAATTTGGGTGCTAATTACTTCAGTCACCTCATGAAATCCCAGTGTCAAATATAACAGCTTACATCACTTTAAAAACATAAACTAGGGCATTAAGTGCAAGCATTAAGTATGCCATCTTCACTGAGATCTAAGGGTGAAATCTGCCTGTGAAAACCTGTGAAAGGGCACTACAGATGACCCCACCTGTTTGGTTTTAGTTAATAATCATTTCTATAGTTCCAAAAAAATACAAGAAATTGAATAATCTCACTATGTTATAGCCATTCATGAATTTAACACATTGAATTTCATGGCAGAAAATTTATGATTCACATCATTTAATAGACAATAAGATCTCCAGAAGCAGTGACTGTATTATAGCACACTTTGGGTTTTTAGGACCAATGAGATTCGCTAGTTAATAGAAAACAGGAAGGGGAAATCAAGTTATGTTACTAGTTAATCAGAAAGCAGAGGCTATAATACACATTACAACAGTGTGGATCATATGAGGTGATACATGTATAAATATATCATATTTGTATATAGAACATTTTAGCATTTTTATCTCTGCCTCTGACACTTCTGTAAAGTTCTATTAATTCACAGCTAATTGGCTGACAGCCTTGTTCTTCAGGTTTGTGCCCACTGTTACAGTGGCTATGAATTATAAAAATGAGCCAAAGGTACTGTAATATAATACTAGGTCTGACAAACAAATCAGAAATTATTTTTTTGCCCATTGCCACATTCATGGCACATATAGATTTTAATGTCACTTGGGCATGACAAACAAGTACAAAGATTAACTCTTATCCTATGGTTAACTCCTAACTGGAATAGCTTCTACTAGTGATGTTCTAGCACATTCCCTGGATGAATAGCACAAGATAAAGTGATACAGAGGTAAAAAGCTGAATCTTAATGAAGCTACAGTTGGATCCAAAAAAGAAAAGGAGCAGAGGAACCATGCTCTGCCCTTGCTGAGACACAAGTGAAAGCACAAGATCCAGAGCAGCTTCTGTCCTCATGCTGCCAAGCAGAAGGAAACAGGGAAAGGAGTGGATGGAAGCAAGTCCACATTCCGGACTACAAACAAAACCCCTCCTTATCCACTTCACTCCCCCAGGTGCCTCTGTACAACCAATACAAGGCCCTGGTTGTGGAATGCCTGTCTATGGATGAGTTGAACTAGTGACCTTTAAATGTTCCTTTCCAACTTTAATGATTCCATGACTATACTGCCACATGCAGAGACAGATGTGTCCCCTTTAGTATTGTTCAGAAGTTCCTTTTAGCACAAAGTAGCTTTTAATACAGAAAAAGAAATTAAAGGAAGCAACAAGAACAGATTTAGTAAGAAATAATTAAAAAATTGCACTGGAATCCACTACTAATAGGTAGCACAAGTGAGACAAAATGCAGAAGATTTTAATGTTCACCTGCTGTTTCCATGATGGTATTGATTCCTATATTAAGGGGTGTATCCTTACAGAATTAAACTATTTCTACCTATATCAATGCACAATTCATCTACGTGAACACAAATTACTCTTCTGATAATAGCATTGACTCAGGCAAGGGCTGTCATGGAAGTTCTGCCCCAAGTAATTAACTTTACAAATTTAAGGGCTCCTCCATCTTCACTACAAGTCCACTGATTCCCACGGAGAGAGGAGGTTGGGATAAAAGGCAAACAAAGATGAAATTGAAGGAGTTAAAAAGGAACAAAGCAAAATGTAAAAAGGAAAACAAAAAGACAACACTTTGATAGCAAGAATAGTATCAATTTTCAGCTTACTCTATAGTTTTTATTTCCCACCTAGATTCACACCTACAGTACACAGATAAAGCTTATCTTGCATCCAGCATCCCTGGAGCACGCTATTTGCTACAAAGGGGAAGGTGTGATAACTCATTTGGAGTCCTGCTCCTGAAGTCATGTCATAAGAAAGCACATTTGCTACTTCTATTGCTCTTAGTCATGACAACGTGATTCAGCTAAGTCTAGAATTAACACAATACCCTCTGCAGTAACATTCATAGGGCACTGAAGGATTTATATCATGCGATAACAAAAAGTAATCCTAATATTAACAGAATGACCTGTGAGCATCTGGACCTCCCTTTCATTCATCTCTCTGGAAACAGAACACATGCGTACCACTAAGGCACACCATATTCCCAATATGGATCTGCCCAACACAGCTTTCTGAAATGACTTCAGCTCTAGTGTAGCTTTTTTCTATCTGATTGTTGTAGAGAATACCCCATCCCCACGCCCTACTCAAATGAGAAGTTCTCAACCACCATCCTGTGCATGTCTGTGGGCTCGCTGATATTGGAGCTCCACCAGGGCACCCATGGTGCAGGCACAGCCCCACTGGCAGATGTACCGTTACCTGGGTATCTCATACATTTGTTTGTTCTACTGTGATTAAGGTACTGAAATGTCTATGAAAGACCAGCTAATGTCCTATTTTATTCTCCAGAGAAGCGAGACAAAACTTTTGGCACACATCACTTAATATGTGCCAAAGTGATTCTGCAGCGTTTGTATATAATGTCCTTGTACAATAGCCTTGAGAAATTAGTGCAGGAAAATTCATTTAATTTGCCACTGAAGGATACATGGGCCTAAGTAGTCAAGACTGTTCACCAAAGTCACAAAGCACTGTTTTTAAAACAGGAGCACCTCACGTTTAGTATTAGAAAAGAGAATATAACCCAGTGCAATCTTACAACAATGACTATATGTGCATCACCGTTCAAAAGTTCTACAAAACACAGCAGAGAACAGCAAGTTGTTTGCCTACAGCCTGGGGTCAGAAATGTTTTTAGAAAAATATGAAAACTTCTCTGCAGCACCACTTCCCTTGTTAGGAAATCTAAGGACACAGAACTCAATTAGTGGACCTTTTCTATTAACCGTCACTGCAGGTTATCCAGAACTGCCACAATTAGAGTACCATTGATCCCAGAACCTAAGGAACAACAGCATCAGTAGGGCAAAATACTTTGCTTGAAGCTGGACTTATCTTTCCTTCCTTACAAGAGGAGGCAGGCCCGTAGATTCAGATGCTTCTGTTTCCCATGAACATTTCTCTACTCCATATCACATTTTTACTATTATTATTTATCAATCATTATATAGTTTTTTTATACATGTTGCTGCATGACACCTCATATAGAGTAAATAAAAGAAAACATGCAAGTAAATTGAAGTAGTGATCAGATCTCCTTACTATTTTGACGCATCCAGAAAGAAACATTTGTCATAGTTTAGTAGGACTAACTTTCCTACTCTGTCCTGCTAGCGCTTGTTTATATTTGTTGTTCTAAATGTTTGTAAAAAAAAAAAAAAAAATGTGTTGTTGTCCCTAGGTTAAACAGAAAAGTAATTCTTTCCTCCATTGCTAACAAGATAATATTGAAATTGCAAAGAATGACATGTTATTTCGAAGGAAACATGCAAAGAAATACAAAGTTTTCCTTGCCTGCACTTACATATTTTTCCATATCATAATAGAAAGGTGTCAAACCCTTTTTCCTTAAAACTAATCAAGGAACTGCATGCAACAGTAGCTTGTAAGTGTCTTAATCATACAATAACCACTGTTCAATAAGTCTGGACTCCTGAAATCATTATCTTTTCACCTATTTAAAAATATAATTTCTTGCATATTTATAGTGTTCTTGAGCAAGTATTTCATCATCCTCTGGAAAATTCTGCCCAAAATCTATATTTAGCCATCACAAACAGGCTTATCTTAATCTTCCTGGCATAAATATAGAAGGCTGTCTTCTCCTGAGGATAGGCTGTTTTTTTGTCTCAATGTTTTTTAAAGTGATAAAGCAAAACTGTGGCGTCTTATCTAGCACTGAACTAACAGAGTGTTAGCCACATGGGGAAAAGACTTTAAACATTCATTAATGTTTAAAAAAAAGGTCATGAAATGCAGTAAAATAACTGTGCCTGGGGTTAATTTATGTTTTCACAACTATATGCAGCAGGGTGACTTGATAGTTTGTCTTCACGTCCTGGCTGTGAGAACAAATCTGGCGTTTTGGTTTGAAAACAAACTGTTAGAGGGCAACTAAACCATTCAGGCAAAATGCAATAACGAGTATGTCAAGTGCCCAATTAGTATTACTGCCCCTGAAATAATCAAAGGATCTTGTGCAGCTTCACTGTATTTACTGTTAGCACAAAAGAATTTTAGGAACAAATAGATTCTCAACTGATGTAAACTGCTGCAAATCTCTTGAAATATAATGATTACACTGAGTCCAGGTGTGTTAGATGTACGAGATAGATCCCATGCTCACAGAACTCCCTTTCTATCTTTGCTTTGGCCCAGGCCTGACGTGGTCATTAAGAAACATCTACTGGTGTTTTTAGAAATGCACTCTTCTTGTGGCAGCAATGTTTGGGAAGAAATGTTTCAATATGACCTTTTCTTTCTGACAAGAGACACAACTAATGACTAAACTCAGGTTAGAAGACCTTGTAAGACCTCAGGATTTTGAGAATGGAGAGGCCAGCCAGCTTGAGAGTTGCAATGAAGTCCCATGAAAGCTCACAGATTTCCTTAAGTGCTCTAGCTGCATTTTTTTCCCCCATACATTGTCCCCTTTTGACGTCCTGCACAAAAACACCACAAGAAGCTAGGTGCTCAGCTGGCAACAGGTACAGCACTATAATATACAGTTAAAGATCAGCTGAGGAGCTGCCTCTAAGCTCTACATAGAAGTTAAAAAACAGCAAATTTGGAGGCCAAATTATCTGATCTTATCCATAGGAGGATAGTGAACTGGGGTTGATAAAGAAACACAATAATTATTCTTCCTACTCTGGAGCCCTACAAGGTCCCATGCAGTCCTGCTTACAGTTGTTTGCCTGCTCTTTCTGCTCTGCTTGGTCTCCTCACACATAACAAGCAAACAGTCCTCACTACCATGCACTGATTGTGAAATAAATGCATTCCCAAGGACTGAATTAAAAAAAAATCAACACTCTATAATATTGTTTTCCTTTTGCCTCTCCCTCCTCAAGTGTGGACATTAAAATCTTTCCTTTGCATATAGCTTGTTGGACAGAGATATACATATAATATTTCCCACACTCATTATCTTCATGCTTACAAATTATACCCACATTTACCAACAGGAAACTTTTTTTTCTCCAGGTCATATGTTCACCATGGCACCTGGTCATCTCTTTATGGGCACTCCAAAATGCCCAGTTTGTTGAGACATGTCCATGGTGTCTGGTCAGATCCCAGTCTGTCAGATGCTATAAAGCGCAGCCAGCTGTGGTACATCCCATATTGCAGTGACCTAAATTCTGTTTGTGCGAGAAAGCCATTTTTCATAAGAAACATTTTTTATACTTTCTGAAGGCATTTGTTTTTCAGACCGAAAGCAGCAGTTTTCAGTTTATATTAAACTTGATCCTGACCCACTCAAACTAAACCATTCCTAAAACCACACCTAAGCTCAAGATGGCCATGAAGCCGACATTAAGATCTGAATGCTTGCACAATGATCAGTAAGAAACTATAAGTCTCCTTATAGTGGTTGACTGCATTCTGAGGGAAAAGGTTTTTCCAGTTGTCAATGTGACACAAGTGATGATGGAAATATCCATATGTATCAACCTCTGTGGGTACAAATTTTTGTGTGTAACTTCAGAGTCAAAAAATGAGACATGCGATAGCCTGCAATGAGGAAACCCAGCCATGAAATGGCAATGTTTTGATGCTCACTCACAAGAAATAATGACTTATTTTTCCTCCCCAAAGTTTTTCATTTCTTTGGTACATTTTTTGATGAAATCTTAACTTCAGAAAAATGTAATCCGTTTAAGTACATCAGCACAGAACTATGACATGATAATTTATATGGAACATTAAGCAATACAGTAGTTATAATGGAAACTTCTCCCTACCTCTCTTGTCATCTGTTCTGTGAAACTGGAAGACAGTAATTTTAAAAATCTGTGAAAGTAAATACTTTTTCTACTCAAAGAATAATAAGCCTATAAGATCTTATGGAATGAATGTCCTTGAGGCCAAAAATCAGCACAACTTTTGCAAAGAGAACAGATGCTTATATCAATAGAAAGGACTTATAGAAGTACTTTTAAAAATTCTTAAAGAAAATTTTAAAAAGAATTTAACTCACTGTATCTCAGAGTGTAGTAGCCACAAATACAAGTATATAAGCAGAAAGAGACATTTATTGTAGAAGCAATTATCCTATTATTTCTCATATATTCTAATGAAGTATCCAGTATTGGTCAGTGGCAGAATAAATAAGGTATTAAATCATATTCATTTCTGTTCTTTATTACAACAGTACGTTTATTTTATCTCTTCTACTTCTATCAGTAACATGGCTTTATCCCCAAAAAAGCTCCTTCTTGAAACAGCTAAACATGTAGGGTGAATAACCCAAAAGAGTGGTACCCAGAGGAAATAGTGAGGAAGGTGGAACATATAGCTAGGCTTATCTGGATGGTAAACAGACAACCAGTGAATAAAGAGAGGCTCATATTTTCCAGATGGTTGAGGTCCACCAATAACTACACAGGGAAAGGATCTCCAACAAGAGAACCTTCCCCCAGTGGTGGTCCGCCCTTAAATGGGATCTGGGAGAGGTGGAGCCAGACTGCACCCCTTCCATCACACAAGTACATTGCCTTCACCTGTGCTCCTGCAGCTGACTCAGTGCTCACCTCAGGTGATCCATCAGTGGTTCAGGCCATGATTCTACAGTTCCCATACAACATAACATTAAGTTTCTGTTACTCCTTGTAAAAAGATGTCTCAGCTTTGCTGGGTAGAACACCAAAGAACTTTGAGATTATAGAAAAATGCATTAAAATAACAAATCAGATATTAAGGATTACAAATACTGAGGTAGTTTAGCACACTTTCCTTTGTCTGATTTGGCATATGATTAATGGCTTGTGTGAATTCTGAATTTGTCAGTGTGCTGCTTTCTAGCAACTCAAATTTTATCCTTCATAGCCCAGCATTTCTGGCAAAAGTGTTTGTACAGCAGCATGATAAATTGGACTGGGGCACTGAGTTTATTGTTGCTGCATTATTTTTCATCCTGGTCCTGTTTCTCATCTGGGCCATGCAAATGCACTGGCAGAAGGAAGACATCACATAAGAGTGGCAATGCTCTTCTAGGGCCGGGAAAGGAGGAGATTGAACTTTTCTGTAGCAGCTTTTTGTAGAATGTCAGCTAGGAAGTTACCCGCATGTCTTGGTCTTGTTTAATGAAATGTTGGCTTCACTTGACATTTATTTGAACATTTATTTGTACTCAGCTCAGGGACAGCAACTGCAGGAGCCACAGAGCTACAGCCCTGGGGCCGTGTGTGCTGCCAATGGCATGTTACATGGCAGGGAAAATGCATTTCACTTCCACTTGTGTATGAGCTGAACTGATCCTGCAGAAAAGAGCCTGAAATCTCTGGTGAAAACAGCACTACTGTTCCACAGGTTTGATCCCCGGATTGTGTTTCCCAGTATGAGATTTGAAAACAATGTTATAAACAGAACACAATAAAATATGCCACTTGAGCTTGGACAAAGCAAATATCGCCCTCACTGCAGCACCCACGTATAGCATTACACGTTGGGGTTAGAACAATCAGACCTCAGACTATTAGAAATTTCTTCTGTGCTGTATTCCCCTGGGGCTCCTTTGATGCGAAGCTTTTATGTGGTTGAATACAGTAGCTGAAATAGCCAAAATCACTCATAACAGAGAGAGTAATATTTTAATCTTTCAAAAGGTCAGTAAAGCTGAACAGCACTAAACTACATTGCTGAAAATGCACTGTTCAACAGCCCAGCACACCTTCCCAGATGCTTTCCTGGCTTGGTGATATGTCTGTGGTATTCCGTCCAGGAATTCTACTGGGTGAGATGTGTTTGGTTTAATTCTCAGGTCAAACGTCAAGATTCATACAAAATAGTGGCACCTAAAAATGAAATTCCCCTACAATAATACATTAATTGCCCAAATCCACCTGGGAGCATCCCACCAGAACAGGGGGAAGGTATCTGATAATATATTGATGCATGTTAGACTATACATTATTATGTGAATATACACTGATGAGGTGTGCCGTAATTTGAGATTGTAAAGAGAATAGAGGATCCATATTAAAACTTAAATGTTGACAGCTTATAAGAGCTTTGTCTACATTTATACAAACTTGTACAAAGCAGTGCACAGGCAGAGGGTGTAAAAATGTCCCTAAAAGAACAAAGTCAGCTCATGAATTTTGTCTGCAGATTTCTATGTCTACTGCTGTATAAATCAGCTACAAGAACGTACGTTCAAATGCATTTGTTAATGAGCTATTTTTCTCCCTAAGCTGCTTTGCTTCAAGGCTGGTACATCCTTCAGACACAGGCAAATGAGGTGATTCACATTCTCACAAAAAAGTTTCTTTGCATCCCTAATGCCAAGTAAGTAGATCTGGTCACCTGCTGCTTCTGGAACATAAAAGAGTGTACATCCTCAGTTTGAAAGAATCGTTCTATTTTCAGTTGTTACAGATACTACTTGAATAAGCAGAAGACCATGGAAAAAAAAATAATTCACCTATAATCTTTTATTTGTCATCTACAGTATCATCCTACAGATGATATGGCTATTTTGTTAATTCTGTATTTTAGATTTTGCTGGACAGTGTGGGCAATCTTAGTTGCTGGAAGAAGTGAAAGATGTGAAAGATGCAATACATTGGTCTAATTGCACAGAGTTGACCTCTCCAGGAAGACTGTAATGTCTTCCAGTCCTTGTAAGGTGAAGGGAAAGTGTCAGGAAACCCCACTGGCTGCAGTGGGGTGGTTACAGTAGAGTGAGCTCACCCCACCTCCAGTGCTCCTCAGAACTTGTCTTCTTGTTCCTGTGGGAATCACTGAATTCTCAACTCCAAAGTACCTTCTTGTTTTTGCTTGTAATGATATCACCCTACCAACATTTTACAGAATCAAAGGAAAAATTCTCATATCCTTGCTGCAGCATGTGAAAGCAAAACTGTAGGGAACATTTGTGCCTAATACCTCTTTTTTTTTTATTTTTTTTTCCTCTCTTAAAATATGTGCATGAATGAATACTGTTTCTTCAGTATATTTCAAAGTTGACTGTATTTCAAGTTTGAAAGGTGGGTACATTATTTAGTGATAAGCAAAGACTAAAGGGAGTACCTTACTTGCACCTAAGAAAATGAAACTTTTTCATTTAAGACCTTAAATAAAAAGGAATGTTCAAAAGCCGGATCCTCACTTAACTAGAAATATTTTATGATATTCTGTATTTTATATTACACACTAAGAACTTACATTGCCATCGAGGATATGGGAAGGCTGCCTACTAAAGTCCTTCTCTACGCAGGTATTTATTTTGCACAGTATATTAATACACTTCTGCATTTTCATACATGACGGAAGGAAAGCTTTGAAGTCCCAGAAATGTTGCGTCTGTGTGTGTTTATCCTCTAACATTTTAGTACAGAAAAAATATGACTTAGAGAATAACATTAAAGTATCACTAAGCTCGTGCTCACATAAATAATGTTTCATAAATTGATGTTGTCATAAATAGTTTAGTATTTCTTTGGCTTCTTAAGAACTTTTGAAATCTGTTTCATAACAGCACAACAGCAAGATAGCACAGCACCACAGCAAGCAGTAATTAAAGTACATCATCTTCTTCATGATAAAAACATTAATTGTGAAGATGCAGATCATTTTATAATTCTCATAGCAACAGGACTCTTATAACTAAAATGGTTGCCAAAAAAAAAAAAAAGCAAAGTTTAGTGGTAGGATGTGCTTGGAAGGCAGGTTAGCTGAGGGAGAAAGCCCGTTCTCCACCAGCAGCATGAACGCAGCTATGCTCACCTATCTGGTTGGTTAGCTGCAGCTGCAGCCAGCAGTAATAGTCCATTGGCAGCTATCCTTCATGTGACGTGCCTTTAGTTTATACCAAACAACAGACCCGTGAGAGGTTTATTCATCTTTGCTTAAAACTATGAAGTTAATAAAAATATACTATGACTATATTTTTCTATTAAGAAGAGTGTTAGAGAATTTTCTATTAATGTTTACAATTTAGATCTTATGTGTTGTGCAAAGATCTTCTTTTAAAAAATAGATGAGCTTTTTTCTTTTTTCTTTCTAATAGCACTAACACATTCTAACATTTAATTCTTTTGAAAGTGCATTTCACAACAGTTCACAGAACTGTTTAAAATTACTATTATGATCAACTGGTACTGTTAAATTAAAACCTGTTCTGTCAATTCTTCTCTGACCCTAGAAACCTTTCTCCTACTTACATGGGAGCAGATTATTGTCCTTTCCCTCAGCCTTCAGCAACAGCTCAGAATTCAGAAATACAAACCTGATGTTGCTGGCACTATTGTGCTCATTCACATAGTGACATGCTTTTAAAGCTAAGAACCCTATAGCAAACACATCACATACCAAACTACAGAACAAGTTGAGGACACATGACCTAATGCCATTCATCTAAATGTACAGCTGAACTGGAATGAAGAATAGGTGGTCCAGAGACTAAGGTGCTAAAAATACCAACAACATTAAAATGGCAAAAATATTCTGCATGTCAACATTCACTACTGAACCATATACATTGGAATTTGGCATCTAAAACACTGGTGTTACTCTCTGGTTTTTAGGTTTCTTTTTAACAAATCTATCTTGTGTATCAACCTATCTCACCATCCAGGCACAGTTTTCAGGAAATACAGAGGGATGGAACAAGGTGCAGTTGGAGATCTCAGGCAATTCTGGTTCTCAATAACTTTGGTAAACAAGAGACTGGGAACTACTAAAGCGAGCTACTTATCTTGCAGGTGAGCTGCACAACCACAATGACCATGATGCCTCATGGAAGCTTTGGTGTTTTCTTATATCCTCTTAGGATATTTTTAAAGTATGCCAAATATTTTGTTCAATCCATTCCATTGTGAACTTCAGAATTGTTTTTCTACTTCCTTTTTATCTATTCCTTAATGTAGTATTTTCAAATGCAAGTGTAACATATGGTTGTCTAATCTGTGCAGGTCTAATGCAGGGTGCCCAAATGTAATAAAAGCCAATTTTGAAAGTTCATTTTCATAGCTCTGATGAGCTTCCTATGGCACATTTTCATTTAGGTGAAATCACAGCCAATGACAAGATTCACCATTGGCACAGTCTCAGTGGTGACTGCTATTACAGATGGATTCCACTGATTTTTCCAAACATTGAACAGGAGATTATTGTAAAGTGGAATAGCAGATTTTTACATTAAAGTGAGTTGACTTAAACTTTTTCACAAAGACATGGCCCAAATATCCCTGATTTCCTAGGGACAAAAGAATAGCATTTGAAGTGTATGAAGAGCTTCTAGTTCAAAGGCTTTCCTGTTTGATTGGTTTTTTTTTTGTTTATTTGTTTTTTTAATTTTGCATATAATTTGTTAACAAAAGGGCAAACAAAGAACACTGCATATCACATATACTACACATGCAGCCATCAGATCTCTCTGGAACATGAGTTTAAGAGTTTTGTGGAATAGACCTGGGTAACACTGGTCATTCTAGCAGTTTTTAGGCCAGCATGTGAGCACAATTCATCCTTCTTTTACACAAGCACTTGTATAATCTCTTCCCAATTCTCTCTCACTCCTTTTTCTGTAATTTATATCTCAGGGCTGATACACAGTCTCAGGACTTTCCCAGAGTATTGCTATGATTTTGAGTTGTTCTATCGGCCATATCTGTGCGCTTATGCAGATGTGAGTACTTTATATGCTTTCTTGTTCCTTTTTATGGCTTTCTCAATTCCAGATTGCAGGCAATTGCCCTGTTGTGTGCCAAGCACTCAATCTTGATAGATACAAATTTAATTTTGTGTAATATACACCGAAAGCATCCGTCATGGTTTCTCCATATAAATTACATCTAAATTGCATATATTTGGAAGATAAATCATTCAAGCATAAAGTCATAGGTGGATAGCTGCACAGTACTTGACAGTATTTCTTTCTTTTTACGGAAAATTAAAAATATATATCTTTATGTTCACCCCCCCACACACATAAGTGTTTTGGCTCAAGCCTACAATGGAGCATTTCCTGTAGCAGCAGATGCAGTTAGTGCAATAGAACTTCAGTGTAATTTTAAGTACTGTGCATTTTAGTGACAGTCACTTAATGCAGGTGCTTTCAGAGGCAGTACGTTCTATGAGGAAGGCAGTAGGTGCTGCTCAAGAACAAAAGTATTTCCAGGTACTAGCAGCTGGACTGCTGCCAAGGGCAGGCTAACACAGGCAGCTCTGTGCTGCAGGAGCAAGAGGCCAGACTCTAACCTAAGAAACCACAGCAACACACTGTGTGTAGCTATCTGGTAGAGCTGCAAAGCAGTGCAGTGATGCTATGGTTCATCTCCCACTACCTCACCTTGCCATGCTCTCCCTGCCCTGAGATCTGCTATCTAGGGCAACACAGGCCCAAACTTTCACATTTAGGATGCTGCATTAGAAACGCCAGGTGAAAAAGTAGTTTATGAACACACTCAAATTTCAACTACAAAAGGAAGGAATTTAAGCCCGCATTTCTGCTGTTTATGTTGTATGGCAAAGCACCTATCCTTGAAGGACTGAGCCATAACTAGCAGAAGTTTATTTGGCCACTATAAATTCTTTTAACTTTAAAAGCCCTGGTAGTCAATTGATGCAGTCAGAAATCACGATTTAACATGAACTACCACTTTCCAATGCAGATAGTGCAAATGAACATCTAAAAGTGACATGGACAACATGAGAACCAAACATGTGACACCACAAAAGGAATACATCTCTTAAAGAAACACTGGCTCCTTGCAAACATTCCTCCACCTGGCTTTAATTGCCCACACGAGTATGAAAATACCAACTGATAGTTACCCAAATTTTGACTGAATGTGCGATAAAAAAAAGTTATCACTGCAAGGCATAAAAAAGTTCTAAAATCCTTAAGCTCTGTAATTAATTTAATAAACAAGGAAACAAACTTTCTCCTCCCATTCTTTTTCCACATTCACAATCAAATAAAAATATCACTTCAGCTAGCCTATTCTATATAATAAGCTTCATTTTCCTTTCATCTTTCACCTTTAAAAAAAAAAAAAGAAAACCCTAAATCTTTTCATGTACATAGGTTTCACTAAATCATCTCATAACTGAGGAACCACACCAGTATTCATGACAATAGTTAGATCAAGATTTAATATTGAAGAACTTGATGTAATGACCTAGGACTTAGAACTGCGATGTGGTCTAGCGTTTCTACAGCTTGCATTCTTCCTTTCATGACACTTCTAAAAAGTGCTATTTCACAGAAAAAGATTTAAAATGAAAAAAATCATTTGATCTAGCTTTTGAAAATCAATGAACTAATGTATTTTTTAAAGCTATTTTCACTGTTAAACATGCTTTTTTACTTAATGAATAAAAATATAATGCTAAGATCTTTGTGCTAAAAAACACTGTATTATCTTGCCTATATTTTGTTATTTTTTTCATTAAACATGCAGTCTTCAATTTTAGAAGTACTATGCGCCACTTCACTAAGCCTGCATCCAGTAAGAGCATACACTGTGCATGACTTCAGCATTACTTTTTTGTTTCTAAAGCCATCAACAATTATTAAAATCCATGAGAATAAATGTCCTTATTAGCATGAAGATTAGAATATCTTAGGTGCAGAAAAATGTCAGCTGCTTGTCAGAAGTCATTTTGAGTATGCTCTCTTGACCCATTCCCAATTTAAAAGTCTGTTCTTGTTGGACTAGACAGATAATGAGTGCAGCATGAAAACAGCCAGTAAATGAGCAATACAAGAAATTTGTCTTGCTAATTGAAAGAGCATAAGCTAAAATTGTAGTACATTAGCTAACTATCAGAAGTGTTAGAAAACGTCATGAGAAATAAATAACTTCATTTAGGATTGTCTTTCTCAGAGATGTGGAATGCAGCTCTGCAAGAGTAAGAGGGAAGAAAAGAGTGAAGTTACATGAGCTAGGTTCACTTATTTCTAGATAAGAAGTCCACATACAACGCTAATTTGGTGTGATTTGTTTTAAGCTTTTCTGAGTCCTCATACAAACATAATCAAAATGACTTTTTCATCCAAACAGACTCATAAATATCAGCTTTATATCAAACAATCTTCCATGACAGAATTCTGTCAGGCTTCCTTTTACATAGCCAACCTCTCATAAGCAGCATAAAGGAACATTTTATCTTTATTTTTTGTTCTGCTTTGTTTTGAAACCTCAGGAAAACATAGAAGCTAGGAAGATAAAATATCATAGTAAAACAGAACTTTTGTAATAGCAATTCCACTAATGAGGGCAGAGCGTAGGCACACTCATTAAATATTGTAGGGTTGCATATGTTAGTGCAGCCAAAGGCTGCTGTAAGTTTTGATGCATATATTAGATGTCTATATAGAATAGTTGGAATAATCTGCTGGAAAAATTCTTCTGCCATTTACTAAAAATGTATACATGCCTTCTAGAAAACCAAAAAAAAGTGTCATTTGAATTCTGTTTTTATTGTTTGCACATTTAGTTTTAAAATACCTGTACACAGAAAGAAGTGTGGCTGATACTGTAAGGAAATAAACTGTCACATCTACCTCTTCGAGTGTTATGAATAAATGGAAGAACACTGATAGAATTACATCACAGTTTGATTTATTAAGGAGATATGATTCTGGCTATGCCTGCTCTCGGGTCACAATCACTGCAAGGAGATACTGCTGTCAGGAATCCTTGCTGATACTATTATCTTTACAGTAATCATCTATTTCACAAATTTTAAACCTGGGATGTTCATTGTTCTCTGACAGAGATTACAAGGGGAGCCTTATCACTCCAGCCTTACAAGATAACCCTCAAGTCTCATCTTTTCAGATTCAAAATACACTTGGATTTTATGTTTCTGACACTTCTTTTTTGAAATTGATCTGAAATTATTTCCCAGGTGTTTGTGAATTGCTTTCTCAGGATTGTGAAAACTGAAATACGGATATGTGTTTCATGCGTATTCATACTGGCACCTTGCAGAACAAAGGAGTTTTTCACTCAGTCCAGAAGTAATGTTTATGTTGAATGATGTTATGTTTATTTTTAAGCTGCCAGCAAACCTGGAAAATCAGTCATTCACACAGCTGTACAGCTTTACTGCCCTACCTCCTTCCTGCTTCCCATTCATCTTTTGTGAGATTGATAAACATGTTCTCCTGCCATAGATACTATCTGATACCAAATGAAAATAAAACAGGATTCAGCTCAAACAGAACACAAGAAAACATACAAAAAAAAATATATATATACATATATGAAAAATCAATTATAAATGTCCCTTTATCTCTAGTTACATTCTGAGCAAACACAGCCAAAAAGAAACTGGGAAAGCCATGTCAAATTCACATCTGGCAGCTCTGACAAGGCTGCCCAGGACACAGAAGCTTTTTGAAAAAGTATTGTCCAATAAGTTATTTAACTACAGGTTCTGAGTATGCTTAGAGAGATTTTGTGGGGTGAGGAGATGTCAGTTCTGCCATCCTTTCAGTAATATATCATCCATTTTTGGAGACCTGCAATCTCCCATCAGTAACATCAAGAACATGTGGAGAGTAAAGATGTATTTTCATCACTGCAGCTATTTCTGCTGTTTTGGAGCATACTGATATTGAGGGACACGAATGATTAAATAGTGTTCAAATGACTTTGTCTTCCTCTATTAACTCTTGAAATTTTGTACACTTTGATTTATATGCCAGCGATGTTTTTATTCTACACTCTCTTTTCTTCCACTCTAACAACTCTGTTTAACAAGCCATTCACTTCTCCAGAACTGAACCCAGTGAAACAGTGCTGTGCCAAAATGTGTCACCACCAAACTGAGGTGACAGGAACTCAGGTTTATGTTCTCTGAGGTTGTGACCATCAGTGCAAGCTCTTGGCACTCAGAGTTTAGTGGTCCCAGCAAAAGAACAGAAAGGACAAGGACACAAAAAACCATCACCACACAATGGCTGAATATACCATCCCCCTTTAAGACTTGTAACTTACTCTAGGCAACCTGCAGTGGAGTTTGACTAGATGACCTCCAGACATCCATTCTAACTCCTATGATTGAATGGTTTGCTATCACAAGGGAAAGAAGAAAACCATCATCTTGTTGGCCAGGCTGGAGCCCTGAAGCACTAACCAGGGAACGCTGAGAAGCGATGGCTTTACACAATGCTACCGTTAAAGGAAAAATGCAGCTGAACGGTATGCTGGAGAGCAGAAGAAAGAATAGTTTATATATGCTAAGTAATCCAAAAGTAAAAATATTACCTATTCTGCTATGGTCAGGCCACCTGAAAGGCAGAAAGCTCAGTGGTTAGGATCGTGTAAAGGACTGGCTAAGTAGTTTTCAAAGAGCAGAAAACAACAACCCAAATAGCTAGAGAGCAGTTTCTCTCCATCTCTCCTTTATAAGCTGTCTTTCAATACTAAAATACTTCTCTTTTCTCCATATTAACTCTGCCAAAATAGGCAAAGTCAATTTAAGAGCATGTCTTTGCATCTGACAACTTCCTCCACTGCATCACATTTATTGTCAAGTCTCTGTGTAAGTATCGTAGGAGTAATTCAAAAAGGCAACATAAAAATAAGTTAAATTTGAGTAGGTTTCTGCACATCAGCAAAACCTCCATAGGTCCCTTTCAAATACGAACACATATAGCCATGATATATTTGTTTCTATTCCACTTAAAGAAGGAGATGGGATTCTTTTCCCTATATTTGGGAATCAGGAAAACATTAAAGACTGGAAAGGATTTTAGCAGCTCTAAAATTTTTGAGTATCCTCCGAAGCTTCTGTAGCTATTTCAGCCTACAAAATTAGCATTATCCCCATTTATATATGAAGATTAAAGGTCTGAAATACCTGCAATTTTGTACCAATCTATCATCAGCAACTCAAGAACTGCCTAAGTAGTACTCCAAGCGCTGGATACTGCCAGTTTTGACATGGAGAAATTGCTGCAAACAAGCACTGCCTCCTTTTGCTGAAAGCATGAAATAAATGTCTCTATACTATTTTTTAATGACAATGGTACTATCTTGAATTTTCTCTGTGGCAACAACTTTATTCCCTTTGAAGCTGCACAAGCTTTTGAAACCACAAAACCTATCCCTCTGGCACTGCAGCAGTATCTTGTGCAGACTGATTTAACAGCTGCATCAAGTGCTACCTGACCCAAGCCCATCTTCCCAGGTACTACAGGAGTGTATGATGCTAATGTAATTGAAGCAGGTAACTGTCACAACCAGCCTCTCCCTCCAAATCCCTGCTTACTTATTGGCTCCTTCACTATGCATAGCAGCATAGTTTCATCTCCTTGTGACCTACTTACACATCACTCTCATATTAGGAACTCATTTGCTGTTGGTCTAATTATTGGTAATATTCTCTTCTTCACTCAGAAAGGTAACTACTTCCCCAGTGCTGGGTGAATAGCTGCCAACTGCTGCCCTTGCACTGGGCTCCTCCTCTTGCCAGGGCAGATGTTCATGAAATGATTGACTTGGACTCAGAAGGAATTCAGAATCCTGGGTCTCAAAATAGCAGCTTTAAATGCAGTCATCACTGCATTGTAGGCTATTTTCTCTCTCCAGAATCATGATCTAACATACTCCTGTTGGAAAACAGTCTCCCAAAACATTATCCCACAGAGGATGTTCTGCACAGTCAAAGCCTATCTGCACTATTGGGGACCTCTAGAGATCATTTAGTCCCACCCCCCTCCCAAGCCCAGGTTGCACAGGTAGGCACCCATGCAGGAACATCTCCGGAGAAGGAGACTCCACCACCTCTTTGTGCAGCCTGTGCCAGTGCTCCGTCACTACACTGCAAGAAAGTTCCCTCACACATTTGTGCAGAACTTCCTACTCTTCAGTTTGTGGCCATTTCCCCTTGTCCTATTAGCACGTACAGCTGAGAAGAGTCTATCCTCATCCCTTTGCCTCACACACCTTAGATATTTATAGACATGGATCAGATCCCCTCTGTTTCTCAATGTGACGATGTCAAGTTGAGGTCTTAAACTTGTAGGGACACTGCTATTACTTTCTTCAGCCACATTTAAAACATTTCTTTGCAGCTCATCTTACACCAACAGGTACCTGGTTTGGAAAATATCATTCCAAACTCTTACCTCAAGAGTAACGCCTAAATTGCAGTACACTTGCTTTTAACAAGCTTCATAAGTCTCTATCAGTAGCACGTTGGATGTATGTAATCAGTATGGGAAATGTAAAATTGTCAAACATCAATTGAACAAGTATTGCATTATATTGCAGAACATTAGTAAATGCCAAAAAAATCCCAAGGAAATAATAGGAAATGAAAAACTAATGGTAATTACAGTACTCACACCACCATTAAGCAGAAATGCATGAAAAAATAATCGCAACATAATTATTCATTTATTAAATGCACTCAGTATTTTATTACCATAGTAAGCATATAATAATTATCCTAACAGTTAAGGTGAATTTCAGCGTTTTGTTTTTAAATATCTGTTAATTAAAAATTGTCACTGAATCAGTTTTAAAACAAAAGCAAATAATGTATCACCTAAACTTTCCATTAAAGAGTTGACAGAAGAGGGACATACAAAGTACATGTGCTTTTAGGTAATATGGATAGCTTTGGAGTAATTACTAGGCCATTTTGCAAAGGCAAGCACTTTACATTTAGAGAATACATTGCATTCATTGATGCCAAAACAATAATTGCAGGTGATTTTGCAGTTGTTTCATTTCTCAGACCATGATGGCACTTAATGTAATTATTTACTTAATTACATAACGTGACTGTAATAAAGCAGATGATTTGCTCAGCAAGGACAGCTGAGAACATAGCTGAAACATGTGTCTATATACTGCTATAGTAGTATTTTCTTATTTTGAAACCTCCAAACTTGAAGATTTTTGAAAGAGTAATTATTTTTTTTTCTTCCTTTATTTCTTTCTTCTTTTTCCCTATTCTTATTTGCATTTTCCCATGCTCACTCTGATTTAGAGACTGAAACCTAAGCAGCTAGTACCTAAATCCTCAGACAGAGCCAAGACAGATGGCTGAATTCCACCAACACCTAGGAAGCATCTAAACACTACACGAGTGTTACAACAGTTCAGCTTAGAGAGTTTTGAACTGTATAGCTATTTTCATCTACTATTTGACAAATACTAATTCTCAGCTTTGGTGAGAAAAGGAGATATTAGACTGGGAAGCATGCCATTGTAATGTGACTGCTTTGCTTCCAGTCCCAGCACTAACTTGTTTATTGCAAGTTATTCATCCTTTCAACAGCCCTGTAACAGTGGGCAAGAGCAAGATCTCTGTATTGAAGAACATAGGAGGAAAAAATTTGCTGGTTGCAAGCCAAGTCCTAGAGTATTCTTTTGATTGTATGTGTTTGTTTTCCAACAACTGCAACCAGGTTATTTTGGTTGAGCAGGACTTAATACTCAAGATTTTAGTTTATCACTGTGATTGTCCTCCTGGATGCTTACCCATCTTACTCCCTTAAAAATAAGCACACATTCTGCTAGCAAGGACTCAAAAGCTGTGGCTCTGTACATTACTGAGTCCTTTGGGTAGGTTAATAAAGAAACTGTAAACAGAGCATAGAACTCTGTTTATAAATAAGTGGTTATTTCACGTATCCAAGGAGTTACTAAGCATTTTCAGTATGGTTAAATTATCTCATCACATTCTTGTATATGGTCCCTGTAGACTGAAAGTTGTTAAGTCATTTGTTTGGATTGACTCTGACCTTGCTAGTCTGCCTCTAGCATGATATTCTCCTGTATTGCCTACTGTGAGTTTCTTACATTTCTACATGAAATGAAGAGGGCTTATAAGACTTTTCAGCCAGCTCTCATCAGAATTTTTTAATTTTGAAATTTCAATTGATTTCAAGGAAAAATGTATTCCTTCAACCATTACTCTTCACTAAGAGTAGATCATAATCCTACTGCTGAAACTCAAGTGTTTATCTGCAATCTTCTTATCCTTGAATACTGAAGTCCAAGAAGGATTGCAGTGCAAAACCCCACACCAATGTAATGCATTGAACCTGAGGGGATGGTGTGAAGCTGTGACCGTGGAGGTTCACGTTCAATACCACGAAAAGGTTCTTCACCAAATGAGTGGTTGAGCCCCAGGACAAGCTTCCCAGATAACTGGTCACAGCACCGAATTTACCAGAGTTCAAGAAGCATCTGGAGAGTCATACAATCTGATTTTTGGGTAGTCTCATGTGGAACCAGGAGTTCAATTATACTTTGGCTTCCTTCCAAATCAGGATATTCTATGGTCCTATGAATCCAGCCTTACACTCATCACCACAAACATGTATATAAACAGTCAGATAATTCTCAAATTCAAAATTATCATCTCTGAAGCCTAAACATCAGGAAGATCTGACAGTAGGAAAGATTTTTTTTTCCAATAGGTGAAAGCCAAAATAAAACTGGTTGTGATGACTTGTTTGTGGTTAACACAAATTTCTTCCCTCACAAGGCTATTCCGTTTGTAACAATGAGAAATGACAAGATGCTGTCATCTAATAGGTGAATTATACTGCATGAAAAAATGGCTGCTGGTTGGAAATGCGAGATAACTCATGGACATTCAAATAAGACAAATTCCCAGTAAAGCACTGAGCTCTTGGATCTGCTCAAGAGAAAATACTGTGGTCAAAAATGCTTTGAAAGCAAAAATAGAACACACATTTGGAACTCAACACAATTGGCTTATCCTGTAAATGTCTCACTTCTTTCAAGAATTATTTAATCCCAAATCAAGCTCTTATTTTGGATGTCTGACAATATCATGTTAAAATTCCTGTAGAGGCTAAGCTCACTATGGCTTCACATTCTGAAAACACACAGAGCTGAGACATTTACAACCTTATCTGAGAAAGAGAATTGCCAGCTGCGGAGAATTGTTTGAAACTTAGTGCAATAGAATTCAAACAAGGAAAAACAGAGCTCCCACCACTCTAGATTCCATGGAGTTTTCTGAATCCAAGCAAGAAAGGATACCTCTAATTAAAACTATGTTCTGCATGATCATGATATATGGGAAATAAAGTGAGATTAAACGTATTTTATCAAGTTAATCATTCAAAAGAGAAATATAAAGCTTCACACCAAGATGATGTTTTTCAATTCAGTGCTATAAAGGAAACCATATCAAATATTTCTGATGAAGATAAAACGTTGTGTGGAATAAAGCAACTATTCATCCAAACACAGAGAAATAACAGAAGCATCCATTTATTCAAAACTGTTTCTAAGAATAGATAACAACTAGTTTCTTGTGTTACTGGAATTTTTCTAACTAGACAATTCTACCAGCTCTCTGTCCACATGTTAGTGGACAACAATTTAATCAATCAGTTGGCAACTGTTTCTATTCCTATTCACTGTTTTGGTTTTTAAACCTAGTACATATACTCAGAACTTTTTTAAACGAAAGAAATATCTTGGGAGATTTCCAAGAAAACTGCCTTAGAAATTAAACTGATGCTAAACTGTATTTGAGCACATAAATACACACACACAAGAGCATAAGAGAGCACTGAGACATCTCTGAGGGTAGAAGTTCATGAGCTGACTCAAAAATACTATTTCTTCAGTGTTCAGAGATAAGCACTTTGATGCCTGTGTAAGGCGTCAGTGAATGAGTTGCCCCCATTGCAGCTGCTGCAGCAGTCAGGATCTGATCCTGAATCAGAGGGGATATCCTCTCCTCAATGTTTTGAAGAGAAAAACAAATTCACACCAAGTGGCTGTAGCAACTCTGCTCCTCCCTTCCCCTGCTTCTGTCAGGTCTTCCAGTACATGCCATTGAAGCACATCTCTAGAGAAAAATCATATATTTTTCTTCTGCAGGCTGTATCGATTTTTTAATAAATTTTCATTAAAAATGCACATGTAATGGAAGATGCAATAAATCTATAACCATGAATTACGGTTTGATCATTTGTACTGGTTTTAAGTTTTGTATTTTTTACTATTTAAAATAAAGCATTCATGAAATAGTTTCCAGAACTTACTTTGAAACAAGTTTTTGTAGTTCAAATTATAGGTCCATCTGGCTCCAAGTTTACTACCCCAGGACAACAAGTTTAGTACAAATATCACAGGGAAAGAGTCAAAGAAACTTGGTGAACTACTGTTGTTCAGAGGGAAGCAGACCATCTGCTCTACTCAAGGCCATAATGCAGTATCATTTGCATGTGGCAGCATATGGACAAAGGGTACTAAGAACCCAACAAACCTCTTAATCACCTTTCACTATATATATGTACACAAACAATGTGTATTATACACACTTTTGCACAGAAAAGCTGGAATCTCAAATAATGGAAACAGGTTGCCTGATGACAACACTGAGATGAAGAATATTTTACATGGTCTGTGCTTGTTCTGTTAGTCTACAAAAGCCATCAGCACTTCGAAAGACAATGGTGCGTCTATTCATTAGCAACTTTTCCACTTTGCTCTCATGTATTCCAATTTCCTACAAAATATTAAAAAATGTTGTAATAATTTAAAAAGACCAAAAAGTTTTCTTGTATATGTCATGTCTTGACACACGTTTATCTTCAGGTGTGGGGAAAAAAATTCAATTCCAACTCTGTGTACATACTCAGGAAAAAAAAATCCAAAACTAATAGAAGCTCCAACTGGATCTTGTGCTTACACAAGCAATAAAGAAAAAAATCCTTGACAAGAGAAGCTGAACATGAGCAATATCTGCAGTTCAGCTGGAACATAGCAGGTAGGTTAAATGCCAGCATGGAACTTCCTTTGCATAACAGGAAAGCCCTCTTACACAGAATCCATTTTATATTTCTAATATACTCTAGATATAGGAGAAAAGCAGGTTTGTTTGTTTCTGACTCAATATACTCCAAATGGCATCATCTTGTTTCACGTGGTAAAATATCATTTTAGTACTCTTTTTCATCTCTGAATTATATACCAAAGTTTTTTTTTTTAGTTGTCTAGGATGTTATCAGTTCCTTACTTTTAGAAGAAAACAAATTTTATTCTCCATCTGAATAAACACTACGTTTTTGTTAGGGATTTCCCTGTAAGCAAAAGCACAGCACTGAGCAACTGAAGACCAAAGAAAGATGTCCACATTACCAGGACAACAAAACTATAAAAAAAGATGGATTTCAACAAATTTCCAGATAATATTGATGAGTGATTTTGTTGTTTTTGAATAAAGATATGACTTAAATTTAAAATTTGACTAAAACATAACATCATACTGGAATCAAATATAAATTTAATAAAAGGACAGACTGATTACAAAGAGGATAGAAAAGCACTGTGTATAATTCAGACACACTGAAAGCCTAAGTCAGACTTCTCAACCACACACTGAAGACAACTACAAAAACCAGCCCTTTTGCAAGCACATCTCAACCCAATGCACTAATGTGGGGTTCCTCATCATCAACAGACTGATACACAGCGACATCACAGCCACGCAGAAAGCTTTGAAAAGGGAACTTGCTAAACCATCTGCAAGTGCCTGGCAAACATCAAGGCAACAAAGCCAGCAGGTTTGAAGGAAAGAGGCCACATCACTTAGTTGAGTTTCATTGGCAGGCAGCTGGCATGGTGGACAAGGACCAATAGCAGTCAGAATGCATCCTGGTTTCAGAAGGGGTTTCGGCATTGCCTCAGGCAGTGCTCCCATAAACAAGCACAAAATGTGACACAGGCCTAATTGCTTGAAAAAGGTTCAGCCTCAGACCCAGACTCCTCCAACACTTTCTTTACTCTTTATCTTTACCAATGATGATGTCAAGCACAGCAACAAAAATTAAATGTGTTGAAAACCTGGGAGGGGTTGGAAGAAATTTTGAAAACCAAGCCTGGGTTTCAAATTGATCTTGAAAAACTGGAATATTTTGTAAATCAAAGAAAAGATAAACAAGGACACACAGTACAATACTTAGAAAACAAAAGCCCTGTGTGCAAGTGTAGCCTTCCAAAACAAGAAGGGCTACTGAGAGTAGGACTGCAGTCAACTGTCTTCCGGTTCCACTGGAAGGAAGGACTAATTAGCTCAATTTCAAGGGAAAAAAAAAAAAAAAAAGAAAAACAGCAAAGTTTTAAAACTCTGTCAAATGGGAAGGACTTAAAACATCTCTCCAGCTTCCTACAAAGACTTGTGGAATTCCCTTCATCAGACTTCTTCAAAGTACTTTACATCTATCAGAAATGTCTGGGCACATTTGACACATGTGCACCCCTCAGAAACAGGAGGTGGATTAGGTGATCCTTTGAAAACTCTCCTGGTTGTTCCTTGCAGTAATTTCTTGGAAGTCCAGTGCAGACTTCAGTCCTGTGACAGATTTTGTGTGGAAGGCACTAGCAGTAGTACTACAGCAATGTAATATGCTAATAGAAATAGATTCATTAATTCATATTCTGCACCTGCAGGGCTGTTTAGCTTCCTCAAATGATCTGCAAAACGACAGTTTTGATATAAATGAATCCAGGTGATATATGAAAGAAACAATTAGCAAATAATACAACAGGTTCATGGGTGTTTTTAAGCCTGCTGCAACTACATGAGTATAATTACAAAGCATCGAAGATTATTTTCCTCCAGGATGTCACAGCTCAATCTGGAAACCTCTTCTTCCTGCAGCAGGCATTCTGCTTCAAAAACTAATGAATTAATACCAAGGAAAGCCCTGCATAGCCACTCTAGGGAATGCTTAATGGGGATGCATGGATTAAATTGTAAGCATTGAGAGGAAAACAAACAACAAACAAGGCAATGGACTCGCACTTTTGCAAATGGTACAGAACTACTTACAAAACAAATTATGAAAGCTGCAGCTGAAGAAATGAAAGGAGGAGAAAAAAAATGTACTAATGGAACATAATACTGAAAAACAGACAGTTTAGAATAGCCTGTCTGACTTCATGGACAAGTATAGAGTAAGCAGCTTATTGAAAGAACCTATATGAAAGCACTGCTCCTTCTGCTCTGAGCAGTACTGCATTTTTTTATTCCTACTGCCTTTTGGGTTCATAGTAATAAACAATGAGGTCACTGAGATTCTTCTACTTTATGAGCTTGCAATTGAAAGGGAGGTGGTTCTATCAGGCCGTGAGTGACCCCCAGTTTCTGCTGCAAAGTTCATTCCACACCTCTGACATCTGCACTAGCATGATACCAGGTAGATATTTTGAAACTATCTGAGGAGGGAATATCCATAATGGAAACAATAATCTTCCCTTTCACAAGAAATGAGTATTATCTGTATTCAGTCAATGTAGAATCCTTTGATCAAGCGCAGTTTATACAAAAACTTTGTTAGGGTTTTTTAGATGACCATGTATGGATAAGAATAGTATGGGGAGCATTCCCCAAATGACCAGTGAAGATTGTGTAAGAACCCTGAGCAATGCCACACAAATGCAGACAACAGGAAAAGTAGCTAAAAGGGTTTGGAGCATCATGACGGCTTAACCTTATGAATATGTAGGTAGTAGGTGTTATGTCTGCATTAGATAGATGGAATACATGGGAATTTAATATGTAAACATGATGAAGAAACTTGCACTATTGTGCTTGATTTGTGGAAGCTTCCATTGGCACCCAGGTCCAAACAAAAAGCAGTATCACTCTCAAGTGTGTGGGAATTGGCTCACTTCAGACTAGGTAACAAATCCACTTTATGAACAATAAGAAGGTAGGTTCATGTGCTAGGAACATGAGGGAGTGACGGCTGCGCATCTGTCTGCTGCACTGCACACATCTAAAGCATGTGGAAGGGAAGGAAGAATCACACTGGATGCTGATGGACACAGGGGGCTCCCAGAGAACAGCTCCTATCTTTACGCCATGCACTGAACCTAATTTGGGTGCTCCAAGGGCACTTTGCTGCCTAGGAGGGGCTGTACACCTCATTGCCAAAGCATCCTCCTGGTACAGAGACCACTCTGAGCTGCCTCCAGATATACTGTCATCCAGCTCTGCCCTAACCATCTTGGGAACTCCAAGAGAAAAAGGAAAAAAAAGTTCCGCACCGCTGAAACATTACTACAATTCTGGAGTAATTTCCTTTCACATTAGAAATTTAAAAACCTAAATCGAGCAATAAAATTCTAATAGATATTTTTATTCTAAATGGCAGCTGCTAACCATGCGCTGTTACTCTAATTTAGAAAATAGCATTGTTCTGGTTTGATATTGATGGAAACCAGTTTGTCTCCTTTTCAATCAGGAAAGTGGAAGCTAGGGGGTGCCCTAGTAATACACACTGCAAGATGCAGCAATTTGGATTATTTTATGCATAGTGAAGACAGCAAATGAGTCTAATTCATAGGATTTACACACCTCCTCAGTCTATTGTCTGCTATATTTTCAAGAAGAAAGTAGATCCCCATATCTTCAGGTTGAGTCACTTGATCAATAAACCAGAAATACATGTATAGGATTATCTTCTTCTGTACAGTTAATGTAATCTCAGAGAAACTCACTTTGCTAGCATAGGGAACCCAACAGCAAGGGAAATATTATTGAAATGACATCTCTTAAACCTAGCTCTTGGTAAAGGTAAATAACAATGGGCTTTTACAGAGATCCTTTGCTCTTCCTTGTCTTACAAATTCGTTTTTTTTTTTCCATACCACTTTTAATGGCATGTCAGTACTAGATTAAATTTACATTTACAAGCCCAGGGGGCTCTCTCAGAAAAATAAAAAAAATGAGTGCTTGATAACCCTGCCTGCTCATCGAATGCCAGGCAAACTGAGAAATACATTAGCCAGATGTCATGTTGCATGTTCCCCACTAGACCCAGACAGCATTCTGAGGGGGGGTCCTTTTGGTAATCTGAGCTGATTCAACAAAGGAAAATATCTTGTCAATAAAAGCACTTTATATGTGAAAATAAATTAAAATAAATGTTGTTTTTTTGGTTTTTTTGTAAAGATACCCACTTTTCTTTAACATGTAATACACCTTCTTGCAGGGATTTTAGACAACTTTCACTATGGGGAGCTTTCAGTATCAAGGCTGTGAAAAGCTGGTCAGCAGCTCCAGCTTCTGTGTGGAAGTTCATTTGTCTGGAATTCCTGATCAACAAGCAAGCAGCTATTAGCATTTCAGTTCTTCATCTATGTCAGTCTTTCCTTGCACATTTAAACAGTGAAGCAGGACTGGGTGCTTTGCTACAGCGAAGGTCTTAAAAAAGAAAACAAAAAAAACCACTTGCTAACCTTCTCACTATCACAAAGGTTTTAATATTTCCAATGTGGGTTATACACCTGTGGGGACAAGGTAGATGTTATTTCTTATCAAAAACATTGCTAAACGGATGGAAGTTCTTTCCATTTGTAGATAAGAATTTATCTTAACAATTGCTCATAAACTTCCCTTGGTATGTAAATAAAGAAATAAATCCCTAATATTTTTAAATAGATTCAAGTTAAAAACACTTCAGAGAATTTCTTTCATGACACAGAGGGAAATTCTTTCTTTCTTTGACTACCTATGTAAAAGAATAAATTACTGAATAGTCTAGAAGCTGCATAGTTATCAGCCAGAAAAGCTTCATATACGAAGCACCTGTTTCACAAGGCAGGTGTAAGATCCTCAATCATTTTCTACTGAATAGGTCTGTTATTGTATTTGAATCTGTTTATACAGTCTGGTTAGAAGGAAATCTAAACTGCTCCCTTTTCAAATCACAAGCTTCCTACTTCTCTCTGGATTACTCCAATTCTTGTACCCAGGCTTCCCTTGTAGCTGTCCACAGCACAGCTGCCCCCTGCATAGCAGTGTAGAGCAGGGGACAGCCATCAGCAGTCACTTCCCACCCACTTCCACTTCATCAAGCTAGTACATGGCTAGAGCTGCCATGCGTTTGTCTTGATAACTCATGTCAATATACACTGACTAATTTTGCACCCATGTTGAATCCAAACAAAGATATTTTAGATCAAGGGAAGGGGAAAAAAAAAAAAAAAAAAAAAACCAGAACAAAGAGGGCAGGGTTCTCAGAGGAAATACAAATTGCTTCCCTATAAATTCAAGAAGGGACAAACAAACAAAAAAAATTCTTTGTCTTTAAGTATATCATTTGTTAAAACCTCTCAACAAAACTGTATAGTACCCTATTTTACATTATGTAAAATTAAGATTAGCATAATTTAAGTAAAGTTAATGTTAAGAATATATGGATTCAAGTGTTCACATTATTCTGCTAAGCAGAGTATGCTGATGTCTCTGAAAGAAATGCCTCTTGCTTATTTTCATGGAAACTACAGTAGACACTAAGAGCACACTGACACTTTTTGATAGAGAAAACTCTCAGCTACAAAACGCTATTTTTCAACATAGGCAGAACCATTAGCTCTGCATTTTCAACAAAGATGAACAAGGACCTGCATGTTGTGCTTGTAAAAATCTGTATCAGCAGAGGTGACCCACTGTTGCCATTGCTGAAATGCACCACTCACCCCTCACTGTGCTCACATCCACTTTTAGTTTCCATAAACATTCAGCAAGCGTTGATGAATGTCAGTGGGTGTGATTTTTCTGCATGGAGGAATTCAGTGACACACCTTTGCTTCATCTACACCTCCTTCCCAGGCACCATTCTCTCAGAGTGCCCCTCTGCTGCCATCTGTCACACAACAACAACGGGATATTGGTGGGAAAGTTCAACCACCACCGCCAAACCACCAACACTCACCTCTGATTTTGTGGGCCAACAGAATTAAATAGGAGACATTACTTTTGGAGCAGCCCTCATACTTGTCTTGCTTTAGTTCTATTAACCAGTACTACTTAAAATCAGGAAGGCAAGGTTGTGCATTAAACCATTACTGGCTTAATGGCAGCGCTTGTGTTGTAAATACCATATACATCACAAGAAACATTGTGGGTTCTACACATATGTAAAGAAAACTGCTTTTAACTACCCCCTTGTACCCACTTCCTACTCCATACCAGAGAGATCTTCAGTTATGAGAAATTACCGTTGCAGTCAAATATCTTATTTTTTACATTTTTATAATCTTCCACATACAATGAATTTAGTCACTTTACTACAAATACTCAAAAACGGATACATCATTAGAGAACATAATTTCTATTTTTGCATTTTCTGTTTCACTGCAGATTGGAACTGCTACATAGAAAATCTCTGAAAAATGATGAAAAAATTGAAATAGAAACAAAAAAAGTGTAATAATTAAAAATCTATGTATTGTATGTTAGTGAGATTTTTACATGGTAAAGGATTTTGAGTTGTTTTTGTAGTACTGTTTATACATTTGGGATTGTGTGGAGGAGTTGATCTGATTCTGAACCTCATCCACAATCAGACTTTCAGGTTTTTGTGCTAGATTTATTCAGCGTCACATTGACAGCTCATATCAATAACCCCAGAACCTTGCAAGGTCCTGCTTGAACACGGTTCCTGAAAACGCAAGAAGAGCACTGAAGAGAAAACACATCTTCAGCTTCATTTCTCTCCTTCAGAAGCAAATTCTTATCACCCATGTAAACTATGAAAAAAACGGTCTGACAGATTTTCTGGAAGTATCATTAGTGCCTCTAGTCACTCGGATTAGGATTTCAAGTGTGTTTCAGCAGCAGAGCAGACAAGTTCACTCAGTCTTGGGTAGTTGACTAAATCTGAATAGGTTCATTGAATTTTCATGACACATGTTTGGTTAGAAAAGCTGCTGCACCAACATAGGTGAAACAGGTAAATAATAGAATAACCTCAAGTCTGACTCAGTCCAGAAAGATACAGGTGGCAGTGGAGATTAACACAGGGCACTGCACCAAAGCACCTTTCCTCACCTGGCTGCAAGCTCTAAAGCTTTAATTTTCTGCCACAACTCTGCTGGTTCGTGGTGGTTTCCTTAGCTTTTGGTCAGTGCGTACAAGAAACATTTCCCCCTGCATTTACTTCTGCAAACAGCTTAGAATTCACTTCCACACCTTTTTCTTCCAAGATTACACACACACACACACACACAAACAAAAAAACCTAAAAAATTCCTTGTACACGAGCTTGCTGAGAATGGCCAGGAAAAATTAAGAGCTCATTTTCACTCCCTCAAGATGCTCACCTGCCATTTTGCATTTATTTGTAGCAATTATTAACAATAAGTTCAAGGGTAAAACACCACACAAGGAGGAAGCAAGGTGGCTTTTTCTTTCTTTTTAACAAAACAAAAATCTGACCCAGAAATTTAACTAAAGCAGGTAAAGATTTCACTGCTTTAGGTTGGTACCTCCAAGTAGAAACCTGGTACAATTTCAGCTTTACAAAAGCCAAGACTGCAGCTTAACAGCCACAGGAAGGATATTTTTAACAGAACCAGGGAGGGAACCCAACTACATGCAACTGCAACTATGCCACCAGCCCCCATCCATCAGCTGTTTCAAAGTCTCTATCTTCACCCTGAGGACTCACAACACATCTTTCCCACAGCCACCTTGCAATCACAGCGCAGTCTCACACAAAGATTTTAGCTCATGCTGCTTTGCGTCTAGGTGGTATAGCTGCACGTACATGCTGCTTTCCTTCACCTCATTCAGCTAAATCCAAATTAGTCACCACCTACAGTGGTCTAAACTATCACAGTGAGGGATGCACAAGCCTAGAAGTTTCTTTTAAGCATCAGACTTGAAAGCCTTAGTGCTGACAGTGATTTAAAGAACACTCCGGGGGATTCGTATAAACAAAACATCTAAACCCTAGTTTATGAGCTTCTCCTGAGGAGCACTGAACCATGATTTCTGGAAGAGATCTAAAGGCAGTTGGGTGCAACAGGTAGATAGAGAACTGAAGAAATGGAGATGAGACTTCAGGTAGCAGCAAGGCAGCAAAGAGACTGAAGAGTTTTTGTTGTTGTTTCTTCCCTGTCTTTTTCACTTAAAACAAAACAACCACCACCAAACAAATAAAAAGTCCAGAAAATCAGATTCAAGATTCATATTCTTGATCCACATCAGAGTATCTTAACTCAGTCAGGGAACACAGCTATGACATTAAATCAATATTGCTCTGTTACATTTGAAAACCCTGGGCTGATTAGTAGCAGCTTAGTAGTTAGCCAAAAACAGCCAATTAATTCAGGTTATATGTGACTTAACTGGAGTGTTACAGATGTTCATGCTTTATGTATTTGCTTTTAATTCTGGTCATGAACAAATTAATAGATGACATGCATCACTACAAATTAAGTCCAATTTGTATTAATTCAGGCTGCAATAGTATGCTTTTACTGTGTACTAACTTACTTACTAGTGTAGCAGATAGCATTGTGTACACATAACAGAGTCCCGCATGCAGGTACTTAAGTCAAAACTGTTTCCTCTGTTCTTCCCAGTGACAAACAAGCAAACAAAAAAACACCAGCCTGGTAAACTTTAGCTCTGTTTTCATTCTCTGACTTTGCAAGGTGAACTGATTTCAGTAGGTGATTTATTTTGCCTTGTTTTTGGTGCACTGTAAACAGGTGTTAGAAATAGTGACAACAACAATAGGTGAGACATTAATAGTGAATCAATTTGCTGCTGAGAAGCAGTGAACTAGAATTTGCAAAACTGCCCAGAGCAATATGGAAATGTTTTCATTTAACATTCACTCATCTGAAGACAAGTTTTTCTTACAAAATCTTGGTTTCTCTAGCACAAATTTAGATCACAGGACTGCTGGTGGGAATATGCTGCTTTGCTCCAACACAACTTCTACACAAGGGCTGAACCGCAGATCAAAATTTCTCTTAAATGATTGAAGTCAGTAGCAATGCTTCTTTCTGAAGGTTAATTGTAATATTAACTTTATTAATTGTATTAATATGTGCATCAGAGTTCTAACAAAGGACTTGTTGAAAAGTTGAACAAGAGAAAGTTCTTCCTTGTTTATTCTTGTTAAAACAAAGGGAAGTGTGCTTACAGGGCTATAAATATCAGCTATCTGGAAAATTCACTGCAAGGTTTAAATAGGGTAGGAATGTGATTGGGAAAAGTGTCTTCCCCCAAACAGATGGCAAAATAATATATTCTATACAGTTAGCACTTTCTAAGGCTCTCTGGGAATTAGTTCAAACAAACTTGGAAAACAAGAACGTAAGCCCAGCCAGGGAGATTGAGGTACAGTGCTGCCCTAATTTGGGAAAAAGATTGATTGGATAAGAGATCTGGGTCAGTATTACCTACTGCAAAGACCTGAAAAAGTGGATGAAAATAAAAACCCACGGATAACATTGCTAACTTGTATCTATAGCATGTGTACAGCTGTAAGAGGTAGAGGCAGTTTCTTTATCAGAAAGGATTCATGTCTAACAGGGCAAACAAAATCAGAATTTGGTTCTAAACATTACCTTCTTTCCTACTTTGGTGAGGAGAGGTTATAAAAAGTTCAAGTGAAGGAATGAACACTTGGGCATTTCAAATGTATTTTAAGATGCAGAAAGGAATTAGAACTGTCATAAATATTTTTTCCATGTATGTGTATATAGCAAATGAAAAATTGCTTCAAAGATTCTCTGCTATATGAGGAACAAAATTGAATTTTCTCAGATAAATTTAATATGAAGCCCAGGTCAGAACAGAGACTGAAAAACCACCGGGTCCAACCTTATGAAAAAGAGACCTAGATGGGATATCTAGCACCCTGTCCAAGCACACCCTTAGAACCTCCTACATCTCAGCAATAACTCATTCTATATCTCCATTTCTCTTATTGTTTCTCCATTTTAGGTGGTGTTGATCTGTGAGAATCTGGGTGGAGAAATGTCTTCTGTACCACGCTCAAGTACAGACATGAAAGCGAGTAACCCAACTTCCAGCTTCTTTGACACCCAGAGGGTAAGCAGCAGAGCTCTTTTCAGGGACAGTAACTGACCCTGAATGTAGTACTGTTTAGCAGAACGAAGTTCTGAATGAAGAACTGCATGTCCTCAAAAACTGAAACTTCGACTGATAGGAGAAGAAAGAGTTTGCAGAACTTTGTTTTCTTCTTTTCCCTTTACAATTTGAATTTGGAATGATTGGCAAATTCTGACGTTTGTTATTTTAGCTCAGTGCATACTAGTTCTCTTTTTGTAGTTACTTGTCAGTTACCACAGTAAATGCTCTTTTAACTCGTAGTGTCTCCCCGCTGGCAGCACAGTTTTGCTTTTCCTTCTTTTTCTGAAAGCACAATCATGTTCAAACACTTGAGTCTGAGAACAAGAAACTCAGCAGATTCAGTTTCATCTTTATCTCCTCCAAACCCAGAGATGCAAAAAAAAAAAAAAAAAAAAAAAAAAAAAAAAAAAAAAAAAAAAGTTTCATCTTTAGGGTAGGAGCTTGGCCTTGTTGCCAAAATTTGTCCCAGAACATTCATTTTACTGATTTTACCCTATGCTCAAAAATCCTTTTTCTAAGCAAATTAAACATGCCATTTAAATTGTGCACACAGCACATGAGACATGTGTCCTTTACTTCCAAAACAATGTTATAGCTGCAGCCAATGAAACATCTGCCTAGTTCACCAGCTAGTTTGATTTTCTTCTCTGGAAGAAAATACAGAAATGAGAGATTCTGCTCCAGCCCCCACTTACAGAGCAGCCTCAGTTCATGCAAAGATGAAATTTCATTTCCCTGTGCAAGAACTGCTCCTTTAGAAGATGAGATTTACCCTATTCCTGTCCAAGAGAAACATTAAATGGTTTGTATCATCAACAAGCTAGGGATTACAGGTGTTTGGAAGACACATGCAGAAGGTCGCTAATCCTAAAGGACAGGTTAGAGCCTAGAAATCACACAAAGCAGCAAAATCCATCTTCTTCCCCTATCCAGTGGCAAGCTTTACTTTTCCCCTAAAGTTTCAGAGAAAAACCAAAGGCAAAGACAAATCCCAACTATCAAGGTATCATTTCAGTAACTTGTAATCACCAGAAGAGGAGTGCTCTCCTCTTTCTTTTCCACAGGTTCTGTATCTCTCTGTTACTGACTCCGGCACCTACAGAAACAGGTCAGTTCACTTTAACTCACTGCACTATGGTTAACTTGAGCACAGGAAAAGGGGAATACAGAACCAGAAGCAGGAGAAAGGGCAAGAGGGAAAAAAAGTTTGAACTCCAGCACATAATTCATGTTCATACAAATCTAAAATCAGCTGAAGCATGTTTCCAGATGATCTCTTTGCAGTTTGCTCATAAACCATAAAAAGACTGTGAGAAGTCCCATGTGTCCTTTCAGAGCTAAGAAAGAAATGCCAACACACACTGAATACAAATTGGCCCAGAGCAGCACTGCCTTGGATGAGCAGTAACTTCAGCAGCATCGTGAAGGACCTGCTGAGCCTTTTTGGTTTGTAGTGGGCACAGAAATGAAAGGTTTCCCCTAGCTCTTAGAAAAGCCAACTTTTCTTAAACGATTAAAGCTCCAAGTGACAGTGCAGAACAAAATAAACAGATTTTTATAAGAATTTATGCCCATGCAAGGAAGTCCCTTCCTTTCAGCTGTCTTAGTCCCAGGTCCCTTAGGGCCAGACTTTGCACCAGCTCCTCCTGCCATAGACACTCCTGGTCACTGAGATGATGTAAGAATCCATGCCCGTGAGTTTCTATGCACTTCCTGCGCCACTCGTTGGGCTCTTCTCCTCCCTTAGCACATCCACATCCTTATTTCCATGGAAGTCAATTTCTTTCCCCACTATCCACAGGATCCCTCTCTCCAATGGAGAAACACACAAAGAAACAGGTATTTAGCCAATGGTAAAAGACATTCATTGTAATTTCATTTAAAGATTTCCCTTGAAAGCTCCAAAGCCAAGGAAATATTTCCTCTTTTTCAGTGTGGAATGTTTACTATTGTTTCCTCTGCAAGTTTTACAAAAATTAAACAGATCCAGATACCACTACAAATTGGAGCTAGCTGCTTTAGTATGTATAGCAAGACCAAACTGGCTTGCAGATTGCTGTAGATTAATAAAAAGCAGATGACTGATTTATCCCAGGCTTGCTGATACTGCAAATTAAAAAGATAAAAAGAAAAGATTTTTCTACCCCTCTGTGTGTCCCAGCTCATTCCATCTTCTTGGACCCCATCTTGCTTTGCAAGTTCCAGTAACATGTGGCAGCACATTATCTGCTTTTGACAGGAGATCTGCTCAGCACGTCTTTTTCAGGTCTGCTTTACTTTCCCTGAGATGGTGAAAGGTAGATTGATTTGTGCTGGTACTTTGGCTGGTCCCTAGTTTCCCATTTGCTTCTTCACAGATTTTATGAAGGACACAAACTGAGTGCCTGCCAGACTTTTATGACTTCATCTGCAACATTTACCGTGTGCCTTCCCCAGTTTGAGCTTGTTTACTGCAGTGTCACTTGCTGCCAGAAAAGGTGAAGGTTATTTTATGGCTACGCAGACAACTGCCTTGCTCTTGGTACTGCCTGTAATGTCCTCTGATTTGCCACACAGCTACCTTCCAGGGGCTCCTGATGACTTCCCATGCTGTTAGCACTCTGCCATCTGCTACCCCGATAGCTCTGTGACAAGGCACAGGTCTTTTGGAGAGAAGGAGTGAGAAAGTCCTTTTCCATGCTCAGTATTTCCTTTGTCTGCATCTGAGGCCATAATTCTCCATGTTCCAGAGCCTTTCAGAGAGTATGATACAGAAAATAGCTCCTGCATCTACAGTAGATACTGCCCAAGTTGTAATATCATAACCAGCATGCAGGAAAAAATAATAATAAAAATAATAATAATAATAAAAAAAAAAACAGGAAAATAGTCCAGACAAGAACATGAGATAAGCGATAAAAGAAACATCCCTCTATACTATAACAGTAACTTCACAGTAAACACTGAGGTATACAGTGGAAGGTAGCAGTATTTGCTGCAAGAAGTTGTTTTGGATGCAAGGAGCCATTAGAACCAGTGAGATGGAAAAAGGCAAGGTTATTAATCTAAGAAATTTGGGAGGATTTCTATGACTGTAAAAAATAAAATCGAGGAGCATCAAAAACTGCCTGCTGGGTCATCAGGAGCAGTATCTGTCAGGGAAGCGAAGGGAATAGCATGGCTGCGAGATGTGCTTACTGACACCCAAGTGCAAACTCCACTGGGAGAGGTGATGCCATTTCCTCTGCTTTCTCTTACAGCTTCATGTCTTATTCTGAGCCACGTTGCTCAGCCACAGAGCTGTACGAAGGCCACGGCTTCTCAAAACTTCCTTTGTATTACAATTAAGTTGATAGATGCCTCCCAATACTCCATCTGAGTTGCTTTTTTTAAGAGAGAAAAGCCCCTCGGTGCTTCAGAGAAACGAAGTGGAAGTCCCCGAGAAATCCCCTGAAGGGCTTAAAATTCATTTAGAAATAAAAGTGTCCGACAGATCCTCAGGTAGTACACTATGCAAAGGCTTCCTTAAATTTATTAATTGTATCACACAATATTGAAACACTTGGGAGAACAGTGGAGTTTTCCAGCTGTTATTTAAACTTGCATCCCTACTGTTCCTTGAAAGTGATTATCAACCTATTTCTCCCAAAACTATTATAATTGTCACAGCTTTCTTGTCACACACTGCTCAAATCTGACACGAATGGAAAGATACTAATCATTTGCAAATTGGAACACAGGAACCTCGAATTAGTGTGCACGTGCGTGATGCTTGAACATTGGTATTTTAGAAACATAGCAAATACATTCTGATGTAATTTGCTAGATTTTCTATGAGCCTATGAAGTTCTGAAGAGGAAGCTTGTCTAAATCTTCTATGTTGGGGTCATTAAACAGAAAAAAAAACAAAAAAAACACTAAGCATTTACAACCAACACCTCTCAGAAATAGTCCAGGTAAAATAATTGCTAAATATATGGACAAAGTCTTTTCAGATGTGCTGCCCTTTTTCATTTCAAGAGTATCGTGCTGTCTCCTTCACCTGCTGCCCAGGTGCACATTTATCATGCCTCATGTGCTTCTCAACTGTTTTCTTTCATGACTGTAATAAAGGTACACAGCAAATTAGAGGATTTGACTGCTATTTTCAAGCACATTATAGCTGCTCAACAAAATAACGTCTCTAAGATGTCTCCAATTGCTTTGGAAAAAAAAAGAAAACACCAAAAAACTGAGGCATGGGAGACAACACCTTTGCTTGTGAGCATATTGATCAGAGCAGTCTTTAGATTTATTCAGTAGAATTTGGATGAGGATTACCATATATTTAATGCCTGCAAATTCCATGAAAAAAAATTTATAATTGGAATGGCTTTTTCAACAGTACTTCTAAATCCATTAAAATGCAACCATCTTCAGTGCTTTTCAGAGCTCTCCTCAATAAGTCCCAGTACACCTCTGAAAGAAACCACAGCCTATTCTTCTCTACGCAACCCATGCCTGAGCCCTGAGTGATAATATCTTGTCTCATTATATTAGCTCTTGAAGGAGTTTCATCTCTTTCCATTCATATGACAGTGACAAAGAGGGAATGATTTCTACTTCCTCCTGATGAGTGCCATGGTACAGGAATCTATCCCCAAGAGCTAACAAAGTAGAACTCTTGGATTTTTGAAAGCATTTTTAGATATAAATGGAAAAATTTAGTAAGCTAAACAAAGAGAAGAAAATATTTTGAGTAAAGCCATTAGACTTATGTTTAACAATGCTTTTTGCATTGTTTTACCTGTTTCCAACATGGTAGAGTGCAATCTTAAATCTCAAAATATAAATAAAAACATTACTACTTCATTATATAAAACAAACTCAGTGTTTCTGTACATCGGAATACAAGTGAGCATTGTTTTGTTTTGTTCTTTTTTTTAAAATGTCTTTCTCTCCTTCAGAGAACAAATATTTCAAGATCAGACAGGGAAGAAATTTGAGCCAAGTTTAAGAAACAGCAAGCAAATATTTCTCTATCATGGCTGAACATGAAAACCATATCAATGTTTTCTCAAGAACAATGGACTCCGACACTGACCGTGAATTTCAGCCTGCTAGGTAAGACCCTCAATGGGAAACAAAGTTTTCTTACTAACGTGGTTTTATCCATGAAGCAATAAGAAGATGGAAATCAATTTAAAAGAGGGAATGCAACGTCAAGAAGGATCTGATATCATCATCCACCTCCCACTCTAAGAGCAAACCTGAGGGAAATAGAACTTTGCTGTCAGACATTCTTGACAGTGCTACAAAAGCACACGGGCAGCCCCAGCAACTGCTCAAGCATGTGGAAATATAAGAACAAAAGTGCACCCACTTGTGAGGAAAACAGAAGGGAATAGGAGAGCCTGCAGTCTTAATAGTTTAACACATGATAATTTTACAGTGTTGTCTTTAATGGTGTACAAGCTGGTCTATTGTTGTCTATAACTAACTGCCTGTCATCTTCTGCAAGAATCACTTAGCATTATCTTTCCCTATAAGAATAGTAATTTGTGAAAGCTATAAAAATTTTGTAGTTTTTATTGTTATCTTCACTCTCTCAATGGAATGAGATTTTAGCTTTTGTTATGAAGTCATTATTGCTATGAAAAATATAAACAGCACCTTCTCCTCTCAAAATAATTGGTAGCATTGTAACTATCATTGTTGTGGAGGGACAGACAAATAGGATTTGCACCTGGAAATTCTTGAGCATGGTAGAGATGTTCCTTTTCTCACAACAGGAGTGGAAATTGTAGTGCAAAGAATACAGCTGTCCATGTGTGCACTGCAAAAAGCTCGGTGCTGAGGATCTTTTGATACTTCAAAACACAAGGATTCATCTGTTAACAATTCTGACACCAGTCATTTCTCTCCTGAGGGTATCAGAAAGATAAAGAGGAAAGATCTATTATGCATTGGAAAATATGAGTTCTAGTTTTTGTTCCAAGTTAAAAAATTTCCAGTGTCATTGTGTAAATACAGAATAAATGATGTATCTCATGTCCTCGACAATGAAATGAAAACCAACGTTTGTTCACCATGGGTGTAATTTGGATGTGCCTATAAGCATACTTCAGTTTATTTATGAAATACGCAGTTACCAACAATCAAGTATTTTTCTAATAGATGACTTTGAGTATGCAACATTGCCTGAAAGAATTGTCTGGAATTCTAAAATACAGATTCTATTTTCTACTGAAAACAGGTAGGGCTTCCTCTGTTTTCCACTTCTAAAGGACTTCTCTTTAGTATCAGAGGAAATATTATATTGTTTTGAAATGTTAGCTTTCCTGCCCACTTGAGTATTTAATCAGCTATTTTCAGAGAAGTCATGAAAACACTAGATCAAGCATTTGGGTATTTTAATTTTACTCCAAAGTCTAGAGAAAACTAAAGAAAATTAAAAACTGAACACAAAAAAGCTCCATGTGATCATTCCACTACACATTACCTGAGATTATCACCTGAGGAAATTATATTTGTAAATCATGCTGCTTTCACAGGTAGGAAGTATTTCAAGACAAAAAGAGCTTACTCAAATATACTACCTTGCTCTGAAGTTTAAGCTTGCAAAGAAGAGTTCTTGCAGTTACTAATAAGTTCTTAAGCTCATGCATAAACATTTAGTTAATTCCTGGAGCCAGATGTAAAGACAGGACATTTTGCAGCTGTGAATTGTGAAGGTTTTTTTCTTTTTTTTTTTTTTTTATAATTGTTTAGTGTTTCCTCAGATCATACCCCAAACTGACTTGTTATGTTCTTTGTTGCATTTACAGCTGTTAAATTCATTACTACATTTGGTGGTGTTTTGTTATAGCAGCAACAATTTAACACCCCATAGTGGCAACTTTAAATAGAAAATTGAATTCTACACTTACTTCAGATCAAGCTATGAAAAGTACCTGTATGTACACGAACAAAATCTCTTTGAATAACAGGTCTACACTGAGATGATTTTTTTTCTACAGGTATTAAAACAGGTCAACTAGAGTAAGGCAGAAGATGGAGGGAGGAAAGTCGTACTGTGCAGTTATTGAATACAATACGCAAAATACTGTCCAAGGGCAATCATACAAACAACAGGAGTGATTAAGGAAATGTAGAGCCACAGTAAAAATGACTGTAACAGCTCCTGATTGATTACTCCAGAGATGAGATTGATCACTTTAGAAAGGAGATTTAAGAGTGTTCTGTTGAAAATATACCAAGTAATGAGCAGCAAGTGGAGAAAGAGCCGTGGGTTTTTCTCCTGCTCAGCTCACTGAGTAAAGACCAAGGAGATGAGTGATGGCATGGGACTGAGGTGCATTCCAGCACCCAACCACACTGTGAGGCCCAGATCCTCCATAGCCCCTGGCCGCAGTCCAGGCTGGGCTACCTGAAAGAGCCTGAGTTAATGCCTGAAGGACAGAGCCTCCATGTGCTCTGCAGGTTCTGATGCCTTTCTGAAAGATTTGTGCGTGCTGGAGGCATCCTTTTGGAGACAAAATATTGTACTTGCTGACAAGAAGTTTGATTCAGTGTGATCATTCCCATCTACTGACACAGATAAAAGCAGTAAGAATATATGACTCCCCTCTATAAGACAAAAGAAATATAGTAAACCTTAAAAACAGCACAGCATAAAGCAATACACGTACCCAGGTTCTCCTCAGACTTGAGGTCACTCACTTCCCCAGGTGTTGTGGCTGCTTTTCATTTCACTGTATCATTAATTAGGACCATGCTTGCAGGGCAAATAGCAGGGGCTTCAGGACTTATCTCCAACGAATGGCTTCCAGAGCCACAGGGCTGCTTTAATACCACCAGTTCCCAGAACTTCTAAGGTTAGGAGACTCCACTGCATGTCAGGAGAGGATTTTGCCTTAAGGGAAAACATTCTTTGGGTGGCTTGTAACCACAAAATGAGATAAAGTTCAAATTCTGAAGCTGGAGTTTTTGTCCAGTATAACAGAAGCTACCATTACCACGGCACAGAGGGAACAGATTATTCAATTTGGTATGCATACTTATGCAAAAACATAAACAAAGCCACCTTTCCAGCAATTGATCATACAATAAAAGAAGCAAGTGTGTTCATGGTAATACCCTGGAATCATGCTATGATGTTTACAACATTTTTCATCAAGCTCTTCCAAATCACTCTGAAAACGAGGCAAACAGATAACCCAGCAAGTTACTAGGACATCTCTACTTTCAGGTGCTCATGCCAAAACAGGTCATTCATGGATATTAACAGGTAAGAACAGTGCTGTTGGATTAAATTGCATGTTTACAAGAAACATGTTAAACATTTTACTATTAGTAAAGCTTTTTTTTCCCCTCTTTTAAAGGATAATTATTTTATTTTTTATATTATTTTTTTATTATATTTTATATTATTTATTTTTATAAAATATTAATAGGAACTCTGAGAGCAAAGTCAAAGAGGTTGTTAGCCTGCTTGTGAAAGTGTTCTTTCCTAGATTTTGTTCTGAAAATTTTATTACAACAGTGACTGGAATTACAGAAATAACACATTTCCCTATGATGGTGAGACTCAGATTTTTAAGGTCAGAAGGGAATATTACATTATGTCATCTAGCCTCCTGTTAAATGAAGCTAGAAGAATATTGGTTAGAGTTTGAAATTTGTTTTTGAACAAAATTGATCATCTCCTGGTTTAAGGTGGAAATCACAGAAGAAAACACTGTTGTACAAAAGCAGGGAGTTACCCTGATAAGTAAGAGACACAGTAGTATAAAGGTCCTCAGCTCAATAGGATGCTCTGCAACTTTAGTAAGGTGTAGGGAGACAGCAAGACTTGTCCCTAAACACTGGTGTTATGAGCTGTCAAAGAACATCACAGGTACCAGGATGTAAAGGATGTAAAAAGACAGACATGAAAATAAGAGAGGAGCATTGCTTCTTTCCTCTGCAAGTCTGTATTGGACACCTGCCTTGTCCTTCATATCACTGCAACTTGATTTTTGACTGAATCAAGCCCTTTTTACACACCATTTTAATTGAATAACCATTTCATAATAAACAAGTTAGTTCATTCAAAAACAAGGGAAAAAAATAACGAGGGAAACACAAATTACTATTTTGCAGATCTAAAGACCTGCCAGCAGGTTTATGGCAAGCATCCAGTCTGTTTCCTATCTGGCAAAGCTGAGGCATATGAACACCCTCTATAAAACAACTGAGTGATGACATTGTTATGCCTCTCCCAAACATTTATCCCCATCAACATCATTACTGCAGAATAGCAGCCGAGGTTAAAATAAAAAAAAAAGTAATTTTATGCACATGAAGGAGCTTCATGCTATGCTCAGCTCTTTGTGAATGCCATGAACACATTCAGAACTTTGCTGATTTCTACAGAACACATCTTCCTCGGGGATGTAGGACTGTAAGAAACAAAACATGATTTAAAGATGTGAATAGAATACCTCTCTTTCCAATGCAAGGAAGCGCATGTGAGCAGTGCACGAAAAGAAGTTTGTACCTGCAATAATGCAGAGGTGGAAGGCAGAGAAGAAAAGTGAATCTCTTTCTCTAGTACTGGCAGGTTTTCACACAGCCTCACAGAGCTATTTAGGATGGGAAAAAAGTCTTAGGTGAAGAAGAATCTAGATAAAAAGTCCTCTAACAACCTGCCTGTCAGTTGTGCTTTAAGTTTCTTCAAGACAATGCTCAAGAAGAAATTAACTTCAGATGACTCAACCAGCAGTGTAAGTGCTGTTCTACATAATAGCCATTCTGCCTGATGTGGGCAGCAGTTCAAGAAAATAACAGTGAAGTGATTCTGTATCTGCAAATACAAAGACTTGATGCTATTATTTCAGAAGCGCTTACTTCCCCTTGCCCATCACAGTGTAAAACATAACAAAAGACATTTTGCCCTCAAGAAACAAACTTTAAAAATCAGAATTTGTCACAGACAATTTATTTGGAACAGCTGAAAGGAGAGCTATGTGAGAAAGATGGTAAATGATCTTGTTAAGTGCCTCTGGAAAAGTACTGGAAGAGGCTCGTGTCTCAGCGAAAGAAAATTCTCATCAGGTGCAAGTTTACTTCCCAAAAAGTCAAGCTGAAAGCTTATCGGATTGGCAAAGGATTACCTTACTTACAGCCATGTAAGTAATTTAGTGACACAGTGTTGAAATAAGATAAGACTGGGAGTAATTAGATACTTATTTAACAGACAAAACAGCAGAATACTGTGCGTGTACAGACCTTCCACCATCTGCTGCAGGCCCTTTAAAGGTTGTCTGGATCACCTGAAGAGCACTTGTGCCTGGTAAGCTTAATTAAGAGCTCAGTGTAGTTTCATAAAAAAAACAAGTTACTAATCCTCGAGTCAAAAAACAGGAAAATACATATGTGGTTAGCTTAATGCTTCACAAAGCTATTACTGACCGAGGATTTTACCTTGTTATGATCGTGCGCAAGAGGGCTCACTAGGACGTGCCAATGTATCAGCTCTGCATCCAGGCATTGTGGAAAGAGGCAAGTCAGCACTACGAGAGCACGTGTAAGATTTCTGAAACTCCTTTTTTTTTTTTTTTCTTTTTTTACTTTAAGGATAAAATGAGTTGGTTATTTCTAATAGCATTTCCTGTCAAATCTAGTTTGGCTGACATTATGCCAACAAAAGCACATTCTAGATCAGTGTTTTAGTATGTTTTATCAATTCATTTTGCTTCTGACTTCCGGCAGCCCTTCCTCACGACTCCAGGAGCAGAGTGCAAACTGCTAAAAACAAGGGAATGAAATTTCCCCCTTCCATTGTGACACCTTTGTAGTAAAGCAGCCTCCTCCTGCATGCACAAGTATTTGCAGCCTTGGTAAGAAGAGTCTAATTCTTGCACTCAAACAGAAGCTGACCATTCCCATGTGGCCAACCCTGAAGAAAAATGTCTATCTCCTCAGCAGCAGGACAACTGTACCTACACAGGACAGCCTCACTCCTACTATAGCAGAGTTAATGCACCCATCTGTGAAATCTCAGTGCAGCAACCTCCACTGGGGCTCGGCCCTTTTGAAGTAAACATCATGAATACATCTCTTTTCAAGGGTGTCTTTGGCCTATGACACGCTGCTGAGGGAAGCACAAATCCGTGCTCTGTGAAACCAACAATACTACTCCTGTTGCTGACAAAGGTAAGACATTTAGGCCGATTTGAAAACACTGATATTTTGGTAAGTGTATTTACACCACCACGGAAAGAATACCATCATCTAACATTACCTGATACTTCCTTTCCTTTTTTCATTTAACTTTTCATGGGCATTGATAAGTAAAAATAGTTTTAGGTTCTCTGAGTGCCAATAAAATCTCTCTAAATTCCTCTCTGCAGTGCCACTAATGCCTGAAATGTTTGCCAAATTTTCAGTGAAAGTAGAGCTCAAGCCCTCACACTCTGCCTCTGGATTAAAAACCTATCGCATACAGCTGGACAGAGTAACATACTTAGAAATAAAAAAACTCTGCACACATCTCCCTCCAATAGGACGGAAAGCCACTTCACCTAGAATCCTATTTCTACATTACTGAGTCATAAATAAGTTTTTCCACCTTCCTTCCCTCAGGAGTGACTGAATACCCTTCCTAAAACTTAAAATAGTATAAATTTGCGTTTCTTGGTTTTTGTTTTTTTTTCATAAATTCCACAAAGGTTGTAAAGTAGTCAAGTTTTTCAAAGTTACAGGGTAGTAATATTAAACTGTAAGAAATTTAAGAATGAAAAATAAGGATAAGGGATTAATGATGTTTTTAGTAGAAAGGAATACCCTTTATGCTTTAAGGCATCTAATGCTGCTGTTTAAGATCTTTCTGCACTTCAAAGCAAACATTTGGGACTGACCCTGATATAGCTCAAGTCAGTGATAGGATGAATAGGGGATAAATTAAGAAATGCAAATTTACTATTGAAGGTAAACGTTTTGTGTCTGAAAGCAGAGGCCAGCTCTAAATTAAAGGGAATAAAAAAAACTCACTGCAATGCGAAGTAGGAGCACAAAAGCTAACTGCAACAACTGTAAAGCGTCACAGATCTATAATTAACAATTTTAAACTCCCCAGTACAGATGTGTGTTTGTCTCGTCACTGAAAAACACTGTCTCATGTAAGCACCTCTATGAATAATCATGGCAAAGCTACTTCTGCAGAGCTTTTCTCTATATGCTGAAGAACCTCTTTGCCCCTGGGCAGAGGTACCAGCATGCTCCACACTCTAGACTCGAGCCTGAGCACAGCAACATGGGACATCCTAAAAACTACTTCAAAGTCAGGATTTTATTCTGAACCTTGTCCTTATTTTTTTCCTATTATCTTCTTTTTTTCTCTACACAACTATCAGCACTGTGATAAAATGGTAAGATGGAATCAGAACCATCCCTGTTCACTACCTATAGGAAAACATATCTTTAAGGAAGATACATAGTCCAGTTTTTGTTATCCCCAGCAGCTTCTACTGCAATTTAGCAGCTGCAAGACAAACACACTTTGAAGGTTGCTCCGAAATTAGTGCCTTCTATTTTATTATATTGGTCCATGCTTTTGGAGTAGATATGTGTGTTTTATTCTTTGCTGCAGTGCAATGCTGAAGTATCCTCTCCAGGTATTAATAGCCCCTAATATTTGCTAATAAAATTATATCTCATGCTCATTGTGTTAAATAGATGTGAACTTACCTATGAGTCTATTGGGTTTTAAGAGACTCTTGTGAGAGCTTTCATGCACAGGCTTGTTGTAGACTATAATGCTGCTTATGGTTTTAGATACTTACTGATGTTTAATGAAAATATTCAGGTTAATAAAATAAATCCCCAAGGATTTTTACTTCCTACAGTTCAGGACAAGCTAAGCAGCTAAGAAATGCATGCCTCTAAGTCAATTTAGCCTGCTTTCAGAGCCAGATATTTCTATGCACAACCTGTCTTTACATTAGGTGTTTCAAATGATGCAGAAAAGCACTGACTGGCTCATATGTTTTACATTATAAAGGACCCAAGCTGCAAATGTAGAACAAATGATGAAATAAAAAGGTAAATACTTTGGTCAAAATAAAAAGCAAGTCAAGGGATCACAAGGGACAGAATTCATTTCTTGCACGAAACCACACAAAGAAAGGTATATAAAGAAATCTCTTGAAGTAGCTACTAATGACACATGCGTATGTAAGCATATATGCTTTTGACTTCAACCAGCAAACATGGGGTTATCCTACATTTTTAGCTACTTTCAGCAAATCACCAGTGTTCGTGCGCTCAGGGTGCATGAGCATGTAAAAGCCTGAACTTACTATGTTTTCTCATGAGAGGAAAGCTTCACACAGTGCCCAAGAAAAACAAAAAAACGTGTACACCCTGAATAAGCTGATATCTGAGCAGCTCCAGCACTGAAAATCTGCATGTTATAAAGTTATTTAAATTTTTAATAAGGTGAAAGCAGACATAAACAGGTGTAGGCTGCGGTAGTTTGTTGACCAGACAGGAATCCCTTCCCCTCAAATGAATAGCTCAAAATGTACAAGTTATTGAAAGACATAAAACAACATCAGCAAAAAGCAACACTGTAAGCCAGAGCTAATCAGAAGACTCTGATATCTATGACAGACAGAAAACATCATCCAAAACACACTCCTGACAAGAACCAGATAAGAATTTTGTAGCGTGCTTTGGAATTATATCCCACCCTCCTTTCAGAGGCACTCGTCAAGTCCTTCCCTGGTGTTGATGGTATATACAAGGTGGTAAAATGCTCTATACTCCAACATATCAGTTTATTTTGGTTTTCCTATTTAAATAGAACTAACCAAGAAAGATATATGAAAATAGTTAAGAAAATCTTCAGCTTAGCAAATTGTGCCCCTGCTATTTTAGAAAGCTGGAATATAGCCTTTAAGAAGTCTCTCATGAGCTGCAAAGGGACTCCTTCATAAAGAAAGGACTCCCATCACCCAAGCAATGACATGAAGGTGTTTAAAGGAAATAACTGATCACATCAAACAGAAACAAATTTTAATGGAGAAGAGCAACCAAAATATTCCTAATGAAAGCTAGCCTTGAGAGAGTCTTCAAATCTCTCACCACAAAGTCAAAGCAATATATCAGTAAAGATGAGATGACATTACAGCCCCTCTGCCGCAGGAACAGATCGGCTGTTCATGAGCCGGAGCTGCTAACAAGACAGCAGCAGTGCCACAAAAGTGCCGAGACAATGAAAGGAAGACAGCAGCTAATTCCAAGTCTAGCCAAGCTTGAAAGAGATGTTTTTCCCCTCCCTATAAGAAGTTATGAATAGAAGGATTAATGAAAGCATTTTGAATTGTTCAGGCATTTCTATCTCTCTCCACTCCCTTCAGTTTTATGGCACTCATCACAGCTCATTCTTTTCACCCTTGCAAGCTCAAGTTGCCACAGACAGCAATGAAGGAACAGACCAGTGCCTCTGTGAAACTGAAAACACCGCTCAGATGCCACAGGTCAAAGGAATTAGAGAATCTCTTTTCTTTGGCTATTTTAAGGATAATGAAATGCCATCATAATGTAAGATAATGGCTCCTCCTGTTAATTGTGTGTCTGTTCACCCTATGTACTCTTACGGAAGGTTAGATAGGTTTAAACAGAGCACTTGAATCTTGATGTGAGACAAAGTACAGTTATCTCTTGACAACTTTTGCAAAAAATTGTGGTACTCTTTCTGCAAAAAAAAAAAAAAAAAAAAGAGGCATCTTCCTGAAGGCAGGCTCACCCTGCCTTGTATTGTCACAGAAAGTTGATAACACATACCAGAAGGATAGATTTGAAGGGAAGGTCATCCATTGTGCATGGTTTCATTTGGTTTGCTCTAAGTACATAAATAATTAGCAGTTAATAGCAATATTTTGTCTTTTTATCTTACTGATAGTATCCACATAATAAAGATACTCAGGTAAGCAGAACAAACCTGTGTAAAACGTTCATTGCTAATCTAACTCAGTCTCTTCTACTGGTAAATGAGGGTGGAAATCTCTAACAAATTCTTCATAGGATTTATAGATCAATATTTTTATTAAATTAACATACTCTGACCCAAAGGATAAATTCATAACATAGCTCTTTACTGAATTATTTTTTGCATCCATTGCCTTCACTGATGATATCAACAGTTTTTGCTTACAAAGAATGCCTGCAACAAATGCTTAGCCTTTTTTCCCCCCTCTTATTAGTTGCAATTAAAACATTCCTCCAAAAATGTCTCACAAACAAATAGAGCAATTTATCATTTGTGCATGCTTGGAAATTCTGATTCAAAAACGCTTCTTCCAGCAGGCGATGTGTACTCATGGAAAACTGTAAACTAAATAGCAAAAAATATAAATAAATGGTGAAACACGAGGTCAGGCTCCACAAAGACTCAGCTGGAATGATATATGGAGCTCACATACTTCACACTTGGACTGTTTGGAAAACAACACTGCCTGCTGGCACTTGTTTCCTTTTCAAACCTGCTGTCCATAAACCACCAAAACAGAACAAGTCCCATGGAGTTCTTGACAGCATTATGAGCATTGTACATGAAGCATCACTCATCAGCAAGATTATGAGAAAGCAGTGTTTCTCCTTGGCATCTCTCTCTGCACTAACAGAAGCCCATCCTTCTCCTTCCTGCCACCATGACTAGCAGAGTCCAGAGATGGGAGATGTGGTCTTTACATGCTTCCTTCCTGCTCCTGATCAGTTGCATGGATTATTCCCTCACAGAACCGCCACATTAAGAGAGATTAGGTCAAGGCCCAGAATGAGGAATCCTGGGAGGAAGTGCAGGACCTCAACAGGGGAAAGACAGAATGAGGGTGAGGAATAGAAAAAGGGAGAAAAAGCAATCCTCTAAAAATACTCAATCAGACTGGAGGCATATTGAGAACATATGACCCCCCTTTAAAAGATGCTTTATAATATTATCTAAAGAAACTGAAGATATCTGAAGCAAGACGGAACTAAAATTAAAAAAAATTTATGAAAATGGTGATATTTTATGGATGCAAAGTGGAGCTATTTTCAGCAACTTAATCCTACATACAATCATTCATTGACATAACTGAATATAAATCAGATCTTTTGATTTTTTAAAAGCACATTAAAAAAGAGGAAACATAAAACCAGGAAATGACTTTCCCTAGCACTTACTGCTTTCAAATTTACCAGGTGATATATTAGGAAAGTATTTTGGGTCACAGTTGTGCTGATATGACTTTGTGGTCAACATAGTGAATTCAGGCAGCTGTACCACCATCTTCTCAAAGTAAGCTGGTGACAAATGTAGAAGTTGACTACAACAGATAGTTTACTAAACACTCACCTCATCACTAGCAATTGAGGAAACCATTCTGAGACCCCTCCCCACTGGTTTCTGGAGCCTACAAGTTGCATTCAATACCACAGAACTTCTGCAGGGCCTCTGCCACCACCATAAATCTTTCTTACAGTTTATTGTGCAAGATAGCAGCTCCAGTAAATGCCAGTTCTATTTTATGATACAAGAAGGAAAAAAAGTCTGTAATGATCTGCCTAATGATAACATCTCATGAGAAATTTTATATTACAACAATAAAGCGCCTGTTTGTTTTAATCTTTTATTACTCTCTGAGGCCTCATTGACACTGTATTGCACAGAATTCACACACGCCTATGAAGGTTTCATATCTATTGGCTCCATATTATTATTTAATAGATTTTTCTTTTAAAAGTACTTTGCAGATTGGATTTTTTTTTCCTTTTTCCCATGATACTACGCAACAGTGCTAAAAACCCCAGGCAAAAGAAGAGAGACATTTTTATACTAAAATATCAAGGGGATGAAGTTCCAAGCAGCATCAGCCATTATCTGCAGATAAGATGCTTTTCAGTCTTGGCTAAGGCAGGCAGTGGAAGTGGTTACTTGTACCTCAGTTTGAAATGATCAAAGTGAGGAAAAAGGATTAGATGTCAAAATACTTGAAGTGTATCCCTTTGATCAGGATCAAAAAAATCAAGACAGAACTTTGAATATAATGTGCTAGTACATTCCAGCGGCCCTTTGAAGAGGAAAAACCCTAAATTCATGGACATGTAAAACTGCTGCTATGTATGGGATAATGCAGTTGATGTCTTATTCTCTTTTCCCAATTTAGTAAACCAGCAATGCTTACGACTTTCAGCTCTTCCTTAGGAAGCTGAATTCCTGCTTTTTAATGAGGCTGTAACCCAGATCGTCCTCTCAACTCTCTGTTGCTGGGACTGGCACCTCACTCCTGATCTCCACATCTATCATGAAGAGATTCACTGACACTGTAAGCAGGTATGAAAATACAGCTTGCTCTTAATTTTAGCCACTATCTAAAGTAGACACTACTATGCATCATTCTCTGTTATCTTATAAAACCACATTTAAGAGAATATCTTCTCTTCGTGAAGCATACGTAGGACCTTCAGACTGCTTACACAATAATGTTAAAGGACCAAGACAATGAGATTGCACAGTAACATAATTTTCCATGAGCAATTTGACTACTGCCAAAAAACAAAGTGACAAAATAACATGAGTAATCTCTATCCCTAACATTGTGAAAAATGTCAGGGAAATTTTTGAAATTCAGAAGGAAGAAGTAGAAGGGTTCCTGAAACCCACTCTCCATTCAAAAATTGTGATACAGAAATCCTTCGAAGAACAGGATTGTTACTCAGGCCTGAAATGTGCAAGTCACAGTGAGGTAAGTGAGGTAACATAAGGTCTGAAGCATGGTCCCACTGCTTCCCAAACTAAGAATGAGGAATGCAATTCACAACAAACCAAGACACAGGATCACATCTAATAAAGTTGAATCTAAGCACCAAGTTCGCTACAGAGATTCTTAAGATAGCCATAAAAACCTAATACATTACCAGCACAAACAGACTTACACAAAGAAGACCGTGAAGTTTGCACACAATAAAAAAAGGCCAGGTGTGCTTTTAGGCCTCTATCAGCTCTATGACAGAAGAAACTTCTCAGGAAAAATTACAAGGCTCGAGTTGTCAATGGGAACATCACAGTAACTTAGGTACAAAGCCTGGATCAAGAATGCTATTTAAACAAAACAAAGCCACCTCTTCTCTGTAGTTTGTAACAGATTTCTCAAGGAATTCACTCAGAATATGAGAAATGCAAAAAGATAAATGATGGGACTATTATGTGAAATGACAGTATTGGCTAGAAAATAAGAGAGCAGGCCAAGAGCAGAGACAAATAAAATTGTACTGCTACAGTTTAAAAGTAAACAGTGTGAAAGAATATAACAGCACATTTGAATCAAAAATAATACAGATAATAAAAAAGCAGGTATTGCATTGCTGACTACTATTTGGTCCTTCCTATGCTTAGGAGCCTGTCTGCTTACTCCAGTTGTGAGAAATAAACATGATTGCGAATTTTTTTTTGTAAATAATATCTGGTTTTTTCACATGTAAGGATATTGTATTCTGTACTCACATCACCAATTTCTTTTCTTTTTTTTTTTTTTTGACTAAGAAGATAAAACACAGCTGATCTCTATGTGAATTGATTTACACTCAAATTATGCCACCCCTCCTATCAAGATGCAGTGTCCAAAATAAAGTCCACCTTAAACTACCACACATTTTCTACTTAGAACAAGTTACTTTCAATTCATATTCTTGTAGTACAAAAATAATACAGACTCAGATAAGAAAATACCTTAACTGCCATCAGTAAGTCCTTAGTTTGTTTACTTATTATAATAATTTCTTTCACCAAAGAGGTTATCTTAAACTAAGACACTTTGTTTCCAAACAGCTAGAGTTCAGAATAAGCTTGCTTGCACCTTGAAGAACACTGACCAGGAAAGAACATCCACCTTTGGTTTAAAACATGTTTTTTCCTTTGATTCTGATACCAGCTCTCATAATTAACGCACAATCATTCTCATGCTAACTAGAAGCTGAACTGACAGAGCTGAAACCATAACTAAAACTCCCTTGTGCAGTGTTATACAAGGTGTACGTTTTACGTAATTTGTACAGTAGAGGCTTTCTATGATGTATTTAAGAGATAACAGGTTACTACATTTGAGCAATGACCAATATGCTTAGCTCTCTAGAAGTGCATTGTTCGAAAAGTAGTGGTAAGCAGAGAAATCACGATGATGGACATTCATTCAGGTCTGAAATAATGACACTACAGAATAAGCATACTGGCACAGAAGAGCTGCTTTCAACAGTTTGCAATTATTAGACATCAAAGGTTCAGTTGAAATTAGCCTCTAATATGATCCTAACTCATCTAATGCAAAGTACTACGTATCTCACTCACACACAGGTACAATTAGCAAAATTTGGCAAGTCCCTCTAGCAAGAACTTCCTTCTTATAGTGATGGAAAGTTTGAAGCTTATGAAAGTAGCAATTTGTTCCCTGTTTGCCATGAATAGCTTTTTGCTAGGTGCATAAAAGGACTTTGCCATATGACAAAGACTCAGACAGTGAAGTCAGCAGATAAAGAAATGACTACGTTATGCATTGTTACTTCCCATAATTACATAAATTTAATCCCCAAAGTTTGCTTTAGACATAGCATTTTGCTTTAGAATGTCAAAATGGCATTTTGATCTAGACTGCGTCAGTTCTTCCCCTTTCAGTCCCCAGCGTTATAACTGCTTTTCTATTCAGCTTCCAAATAACCAGAAGAAATGCTATCAACAGCAAGATTAGTTCGTACTCAGAGGTTGAGTTAAACCACATTAAATGCTCATAAATGACCAGCAGCAGCTACCTTTCAGTCTGCCCACAGCTTGTCAAGCCTTCCCCATACACCTCATAAGGTTGGACTGCTCACATTCTCCTTGCCCCCCACAAACATCAATCCACAACTCATGCTGACTTAAGACCACACTACATAATGTCGATTCGTGCTCAGAGCCTGAGCACCCTGCTTGTGAGTACACGGCAGCAGGATGTACCCACACGTGGGCAGCCGCTACTGGACTGCAGTGATGGGACTGCTTGTAACCAAGTCTGAGCTGCAAGGAGCTCATCTTCTGAGAGAGCTTCTCCAGCAGTGCAGTTCCTTTTAAACCATCACATCACTAAACAGCTTAGATGCTAGCTATTGTGGAGAAAACATAAAAAAGAAGGACACAACAGCAGGATGGTTTTTTGTTTTGCTTAGGTTGTGGGTTTGTTTGTTAGTTTGTGTGTGTGTGTGTGTGGGGGGGGGGGGGGGGGGGGGAGGGGTTGGTGCAGCTGGAGGGAGGGGTTGGGAAGGATTGCTTTTTCATTTAGAGATTTGTTTTCGTTGAGGAAACCCTTCATGTTCTTAAATAAGGTACACAAATGAACTACAAATGAACAGAATTATCCTCGTGACTCAGAATCACACAACAGCAAATGAATATTCGCTCAAAATTTGAGACTATAAGAACCAAAAAATGAAGTCAGCTTAACTAGTATGAGTAAAGCAGAGGGGAAATAACTTATGGGATTATATGGATCAGAAGTAGTAACGCTACTTTAAGCAAACTCAAGTTTACTAAGACATAAGTAGTCAATAACGTAATTCCAAAATACTGAAGTATTTTCAAGTAGTATGAGACTATTAACATTGCTACCCACATCTGAGTCTACTTGGGTCTAGCACATAATCAGGAGCACAGCAAAATTAAACAAGACAAAATAAAAGAAGCAGCCTGAAGAGTGGAAATTGGGTTTCAAGATCTATTCCTTTTTTTTTTTTTTTTTTTTTAATACAGTGCATTGATTTTATAGTAATAATTTTATTTCCTTATGAATGTATATTTTTCCTTTCTTCTAATCTTAATCAAACATGCATAAATCATGTTAAAGCATTAGTGAAATAATTGGAAAGCTAAATATAGTACAATTCTCTCAGTCTGAGAATAAGAATGATTGTACTGTTTGACCTATGGACAAGATTCCTGGGAAATATTTATCACTTTACATAATCTCCCCAGAAGACCAAAACACAGAAATAAAATTGATTTAAATACTAGCTACTTTAAAAGCATATGTTATATTCTTAAAAACAAACAAACAAAAAAACACAAAAATGTTTTAAGTATATAAAATATCATGTCACTGTACAACAACTAAAATGTACATATGGTTAAAATAAAACATAGGACGTTAAAATAACTAGTAGTTCAATTCAAGATTTTTTTTTTTTTAGTGCAAAAGCATGCTTCAAATTATTATTTGATGCTGCTAAGTGTTCCATTCTGAAGCAAAGCTGATAACAGCACAAGCTTAGAGAAGACCATTCTAGAACATTCCAGCAGTAAATCAGCATTTCAGATCACAGTATTTTTACTGATGATAAGCATAAGCAAGGACTAGAAAGAAGGTATTAGCCCTGCCTAGTAGGCATCGGTTCTGAGAAGCAGAGAGGTACACTCCAGGCAGCAATAGTTCAGAAACATAAATGAAAAGAGAACTATTTATTTTTTCCTCTGAGTTATGGGACAGATAATAACAACATGAAGTAGTTGAGAATAGTCAAAATACAAAACAGCCCTCAAAACACCCCTCAAAACTTCATCCCCCTTCTACCTTCTCACCGAATAATAAATAATCTAACTCTAAAAATACGGAATACTTATCATCAGTTATAGACAATAATTCATAGCTGTAGGGTGAATAACACAAAAGAACGGTACTCAGAGAAAACACCGAGGAAGGTGGAACATATTGCTAAGCTTATCTGGATGGTAAACAGACAACCAGTGAATAAAGAGAGGCTCACCTTTCACAGATGATTGAAGTTCACCAATAACTCCACAAGAGAGGAATCTCCAACAAGAGAACCTTCCCCAGTTGTGGTCAGCCCTGAAATGGGGTCTGGGAGAGGTGGAGCCAGACTGCACCCCTTCCATCACACAGGTACATTGCCTTCACCTGTGCTCCTGTGGCTGACTCAGTGCTTGCCTCAGGTGATCCATCAGTGGTTCAGGCCGTGATTCAACAGTTCCAATATGATAGCATATCCAGAATTACTCACTGTAGCATTAGAAACTGGTGGTAATAGTAACAATAACCCCATTTGTTTCCGTCTAGAGCAGGTTATTGTTTGGCTCAGTTTTCTGCCTTTGTGCTGCAAGTTGAGAACAACCATGAGCCACAAACAACTGCAACATACACAAGGTTTGTTTTAATCTTCATAATCTAGAAGTGTTAGACTAAGCACAATGTGTCAGAGGGCAGCTAGTAGGCTTTCCAAAGATAGCCTTTTTAGACCAGAATTCCTTCACTGAAATAATCAAGTTTACCTAATACTGTTGGTAGGCTGCTCTACTGTTTATAAATGTAATTTCCAGGAAAGATAAATGCTTCAGCTAGATAAGAATATGACATTCAATGTTATCAGATTTATGTACAGGAATATGTTTTAGTGTTACAGATTTCAAAGTGTAAAAAGCAAAAGAAATGCATCGCTACTGTTGGTGCTGCTGTTACAAATGACCCAAATCAAAACAATTTGACCTTGAAACACCATAACACGTTTAAAGAAGAAGAATTCTACAGTTTTGTCTCTTCTGTTCTGCCCTCCACCTCTGCAAGGTTACATTTTCCCAGAGCTGTCAGGGCTCTGCTTTGCTAACGCAGTTTTATTTTAGCAAAGGTTCTAACAAACAAGAGTTTATTTCTCCAGGTATGCTCTTAACAGAATAAAATCTGTTTCAATACAACTTTTTAAAATGAACTGGAGCACCAATTTGAGTCTTTATAAACTGAAAAATATAGCATCCTGAGACACTGAGGAAATGATATCTCAGCACGTGTCCAGGAATGACTAACACAGAACTAACAGAGAACATGTAACTGATGCCTCTTTCAAAGATGCGTCCACATGGTGGGTACCTGACAAAAACAGCAGAGACATCTAATGGAAACACTTCTCCAGGATTTCTTTTCCAAAGTGAAGGACAGGGCTTAAGTCATCTTCATTCTTGACTCACTAAACAGATTTTTTTACTACATCAGAGGGAAAACCCTCATGTTATTCAGAGACAAATCATTCATTACCTCAAGTATATTGTGAGCAGTTTTATCTGACAAGTGCTGCACAGGTGGGACCTGTTGAGCCTAAAGGTCTACGCTCTAAAATTTGGCAAGTTGCTATCTCTTTCATTATATTGGAAAGTAAAATAGAGGAGTTTTCCTAAAAATTAAGGACTTCTGTAAACTGTTTACTGCAGGATGTCTCCTGGAGCACTTGAGGGAAAAATACTAACTTCATCAACATCTTGCCAACCACCGGGAACTCACATTATCACCTGACTACCAGGCAGCCTTCCAAGGTGAGGCTGGGTGGGGTTCTGAGCACTCCGGTAGGGCTGTAGGTGTCCCCATCATTTGCAGGGCAGTTGGACTAGGTGGCCTCAAGGGAAACATTCAACTAGATGCTGAGATTCTAAGTAGAAAACGGTCATTTTGCAGTACTTAAAGGTTCTCAGTAAGGAAGACATAAAAGAATAGGGGATAGTTGGCTGCTGTTTTTTACTTTTCTTAAGTGCTCGGTGGCGATATTCCACAACAAATTGCCTAAATTAGCACTTCTGCAGCACCTATTCTAAACCGTACAATTAAAAAATAACGAGGGTCAGAGAAGGAAGAATGACTTTTTGTTTGTTTTGTTTGGTTTCTCCTCCTAATTTGGTAGCAGCTGTTTGTTGTCAGACTGTGGATGCCACGACTGGGGCCTTAGCACATTGTTTCCCCTCTTCACCAACACCCTGCATCAGGTCCTGGGAACCTGGTGCTCAGACACTGCCAATTATAGCCATTGGAAAAATTCTATTAATTTAAGGTGACTGACAGGTTTAATGATTATGCCTTCCCTAAATTGCTGACTGTTATCCCTCCCAAAAAATAAATAAATAATAATAAAAAAATTGCATTACAAACTCCAAAAAATAAGGCTTCAGCCTCGCAATTCTTTTTTTTATTATTATTTCTATTTTTATTTCATTTTTTTCTGATGCCCAGTGCTTGTCTCTGGAAGCAAAATCAGTGTCAGACACTTAATATAATGTTCTGGTCACAGTCGGTGAAGGTGATGGAACTGAGTAAATCTGAGGATTAATTGAGGATTTGCTGTTAATCTGGGGATCGTTTTAACAAAGATGCATAGGTTGAATCCCATATTTAAACCGGCAGGAACTTTATGTTTACCTGCCTTTGGAGTCAGACACACATCTTGATGTTCTTGGTTGCAGCATGCATAAAAGCCTCTTAAAAACACTCTGGCTCCCACTCTTAAGGGAAAGGTTGAACCCTGAAAATGCACAGAGCTAAGAATGGAAACTCATTCTACTCAAACTTGGTGGATATTCTGCCTGAGTTCAGCTGCCAGACCAAAGACTCAGTAATTCAGATATGGTCAGCGTGGTGTTAGCTAAAGAATAACAACTCAAGAACTGTGGGACTTCAACAGTTTGCAGCACGGAACTGGGACACAGCAGAAACAGCCATATCCCTTTATCATCACCTGAAATGTTATGAGAAAGAAAAATAAACCAAAAAAAACCAACATAACTCCATCTATGTTTCAACTGAATTAAAATTAATGTTTGTTTTGATAAGCTTTGATTTATGAAGATGTGAGTATTTCATTTGCTTGGAAATTAAATTGTGTGTTTGCAAGACTGAGGCCTTTGCGTCAGGAAAAATAGGATTATTGTGGCAAAATATATAAATCATATTCAAATCAGTTTGCATATATGTGAAAATATTCAAATGTTGTAAAAATAATTATTGAAAAATTAATTACATCAAAAAACAACACAAGTGAAAAGTAAATAAGGCAGATCCTTTCTCTATTTCTTTACATAAACACATTCATTTTGATTTGTGAATGTTTTTCATTTCATAATGTTATGCTTTAGGAATGAGTTTCAGTTACTAATTTTTGATCAGTGGAAAACCTTGAGCCTTCCCAAAATTCAACTTTGGATTGACACACTGGGAGAGACAGAGAAAAGATCCTTTAAAAATGCAGAAAGTGGTTCTACTATCTTTTTTTTTTTTTTTTTTTACTGCAAATCAGCTGAGCCACAAACCTTGAACTCTCCTTTGCCTGTTCAGTATGGGTCCATCTTAATGTAAGGCCCTGTACACGCAGCTTACAGAGCAAACAACTATGCATGGCAAAGTTGTAAGAGAATTAGGTTCTAAGACAGCGTGCCATAAATCTTGCTTTATAGGACAAGATACTTTGTGTTGCAAGAATTATCTTGAATTATCTTACCAAATGAGATAGAAAAGCCAATAGTGGTTCTGTTTTGAAGCATTTGAGACCCTTGAATAGATGAAAAAAAGTTTATCCACAATCTGTCAGCCAAAATGTGCTCCTCTATGCATGAAAGTTCACCTCCACACATACAAAGCAAATGCTTTCCCATACCCACAAACGTTTTTTGTGTGCAGAGACATTCCTTGCTTCACTGTGTCACTGATGGAACAGCTCTTGTGCGATGTGCCCCCTTCCTCCTTTCCACTAACAAGATTCTGCTTTGCAACAGATACTGTCAGAGGCTAATTATAACAAATGTTGGGAAATATTTCCTCCAGAATAACCTTTGGCTCCAAGATAGTTCATTCATGTGAGGCAGGTCTCCTTGCTGAGCCCAGGAGATCAAGTCTGGCTTCAGAACAATGTTTAAATTTAACAATGGTGCCATGTGCTCAGCTGACGAAATTGGGCAGCTTCTGATTGATTTCTTTCCCTTTTCAATTCTTTCTTGTCACCATCAGCTAATTAAAAGTGCAGTAATCTGATATAATCTGTTTCCCAGTTGGTGCGGCAGTTGGCTATCTAACAGAAATAATTGATTGTAAACTGCCAAAGCTCAGACATTTAGACTTGCATTGTCTCCTCTGAACCATGCACAACAGGCAAAAATCGTCTCTTGATGCATCAAATGACCCACAAAACAAAATTAATTCAGCCTTCACTACTATGGAAAAATCAATCCGAATAGAAATAGATAAGTTCTAAAATATAATAAAAGTCTGGAGGAAAAGTGAATAAATACGGACATCCTTGATTCCACAAAGTCAGCAGTATGGCAGTATATGACTGCCACATCTTTTCCGACTGCTGTTAATAAAGTAGCGATAGGCACGTTGTTGCTCCAGAGGAGAGTATCCTTATAGTTGTAGTTTATTCTATAGGTTTTTCTTTTTTTTTTTTCTGAATATAGGTCAAACCTTTGAGAATGTGTATAGCTTCCAGCGGCTGGTGGCCTACACAGTACATTTTTCAGCCAAAGAATGACAGCCATCTCTATTTTTTTCTAACAGTAGGGGTATTTCCAAGCTTTTAAGGATAGGAAATTTGCTTCACGCTATCCTTAACTCAGGATAATACCTCCTTCTTGTAGGACACAAACAAAAACTTGAGTTATAAGAGGTCCGAGTATCTCACAAGGACAGCAACTATTCTGAACTGGTACTGAAATCACAGACATAGCACTAAATCTTTTGCCAGGGATGTTTGCTGCCTTGTGAAGTTCAGTTCTTTATTTTCCGACCTGACAATAAGCCTTTGCTCTCCTCTAAGTTTATAAATGAAGCAAGAGTAAATCAAGCATGGAAGTGTTTTATGGATCAGGTTAGCACAGTTCTTGGAAAGCCATCTGCTCATAAAATCATCTCAACACACATCTTAAAGCAGTCAATTTTTGTTAATAAAGCTTGGGTTTGCACCTCAGAAAGGAAGCAAGCTAGAAAACCTGTCACTCTTCGTACAGAGAATGCCTGCAATAAGTCTGTTTCTTCCAGTTTTATCCATTTTTTCTTCACTTTAAAATATTTTCTTCTACATATTTAGGCTCACTTAAAAATCAGCATTTTAAAAATAATGTTATACTGAAGTGAGAAGGAATGTGTTCCTCTGTAAGGACACCTACCACTGAGCAGCACAGCACAGTAGCCCCAAGCCTTCACTTATTGAAGCAGAACATACAGCATCTTAGGGCAGAGTCTCTACCTGGCAGCTTCTAACTCTGCCTAGCAATGCCCTACACCAGCTGATTTTTCTCCTTGTACCTCTCATATCAGGAGGGTCAGATCACACCAGGGTGCACTGCTGTCTTCTGTGTTTGAGCAAACAGCAAGTCTTGTTCACTGTGTTTGCTGCCCTTGATTCCTGTCAGAAGTAAACTGTTTACTAATCTGTGCTACTTGAGGTCCCTGACTTCATTCTGTCCCTTTAAAAGCACACACAGACACATGCAAATGCATAAATGTGTATATTTGCTTTGAACATTTGCACACATTATACCTATAGATATATAATCTATATATGCAATGTGTGATAAATATTCAAATCAAGTATATTCACTTCTGTATTTGTATGCAAGCATATATGCTACGCGTATCTATTTCCGTATATTGCAGAAATATGTGTAATGTGTGCTCACACAAACACTATAAATTTCAACCATATTGCTATCTAAAACTCTGGTTCTTCTGCCCAGCAGTTGTTTATTTGCCTATTTATATCTCCCACTCTTGTCTTCTACGAGTATTCTCTAGTTATGTGTACGATAGTGGCTAAGCCTCTATAAACAGTATTTGAAATTGAAACGAACTTTAGAAGTGAAGTTACCTCCTAAGGGACTTAAATGCAAGAAATACACAGCATGAAAAGACCCAACTGATCCAGTAGACTTGAAAGTTCAACTTGCCTTTTAAATATAATGAAATTTGGGTAAGTGAAGCTTGTGGATAGTTGTGATGTTCTCATCTGTAATGAGAAACTTCTTACACTACATGCAAGGAATATGCAAATATTTCAGGATAGTTGTAAGTATCTAAGTAATCTTAGTGAGATTTCCCCAAAAGATGCCTTATCTCTTCTAATATTTTCACAAAACCTCAAGTTCCATCTTAAAGCAATGACAAAGCCCTGGAGACTTTAATGCAACATTTGCTGATTTTCTATTTTTGCAGTCAGGCACCTACTTCTGATACAGATTTCATTTGGCTACTTTTTCCCTTTTATGTTTTATATTTTTCCATCAGATAGTATTTTCTAGTTTCAGGGACGTGAGAGTCCTGACACTGTCCCGGTTTCTGCAGAGTCCTGCTCCCAGGCTGGGGAGGTAAGCTGAACCTCAGGGAGCATTTGGGGCAGAGCTGGTCATTCAGCTCTGGCTGGAGGGCCCCAGAGAACAAAGGGAAGGCTCTGAAGAGTCCCCATAGTCTGAGCTGGAAGGTACATAGGAGGTCTGGTCTGGCAGCCACATCAGGCATTTGTAGACAAAACAAACAGGACAATGGATCAGAGCAGATATAGATCAGATGCACACCTATAAAATCCATCACGTTTCTAGCAAATTGAATAGGGCCAAAAACAGTCCCAGATGAAAAAAAAAAAAAAAAAAGCAAACTAAAAATGTTCAAATCCTTAGTACATGATATGTAAAACAAGTTCACAAATTACAGCAAGAAATAAGTCATCAATCACCTATCCTCAGCCCATTATCAGTTTGACTAACTCCAATGAGTGCAGCCTCCAAACAGCTGCCTTTAATTACCTCATCACAGGTCTCATCTTAATGACAATCTTTGACAGGAATTTCCCATCATTTCATCATCGCATTCTCAGCACTTCCCACTTCACACCACCGAGGGCTCGGCAGTGCATGGAAGGAGAACACTTTCAGAAATTCGAATTCAGGGAGCACAGTGATTGGAGTTGCACAGAGTACTGGAAATGCAGCAGGAACACAGGTTATAATGGCTTTATATTATATACTTCATTTGGTTCTGTGAAAATATGAAATTATTGAATAATTTAGGTTGGAAAAGACCCATAATGTTGAGTCCAACCATCAACACCCACTGAAAGTTCACCATTAAACTTAGTGCCACATCCACATCTCTTAAACATCTGCAGTGTTGGCAACTTCACTACCTCCCTGTACAGCCCGTTCCAATGCCTATCCACTCCTTCAGTGAAGATATCCTTCCCAATACCCAGTCTGAACATCCCATGTTGCACATAGAGGTTGTTGCCTTGCGTCCTATCAATTGTCACCACAGAAAAGTGACCAACATCCTCCTCACTGCAGCTTCTTGTCTGGTAGAGGGCAGTGAAGCCTCTTCTCAGACTCCTCCGTATTAAGTAAGCAGCCTCGGTTCCTTCAGCTGTTCCTCATGTCTTTTTTTCCAGAAATGGGAGATTTTTGGCTGAAGAATCATGATGTGGAAACATGAACTAGAAAGAAGACCTATTCTGTATTTCATATTGGAGGTACACTGCCTTCTAATCCAAAAGATTAGTTCCATGTCCCTCCCTGAGAAATGCATTATGGTCAGTTTTTTCCATGTTACCTCATATTCATATTTTTCTTTCCTTCAGGAACAAAAAATAATAAAATAAAAAAAGGTTTTCCATTTCAAGGTATGTAACTACGTGATGAAGTACCAAAATCTGAGTAACGTCTTAAGAAAACCAAAATACACAGTTACACCAAAACCAAACAAGCATAAATGAGCCATAATTGTTACATGTCCTTCTCACTGTACTTATCTCCAGCGCAGCCTGAATTATATACCTGAGTCAAGCCAAATGACATTGAGGAATTAATTACTGAGGCATTCAAAGTGACTACACAAAGATTTCCTGAAGGACTGGTATGGATTAATCATGACATCTCAAGGTGTTACCCTTAATAGGATTTCCAAAGATTTGATCTATGAGTAAATTCTGAGCTCATGAATATCACATACGAATCCAGATATATTTTCCCATTACAGCCATAACTGCAAAGATTCGCGTAGCTTTACATTGTTAGTGGGTACAAATGTCTGTTGGTAATTTTAAAAAGCTATCATTTATTCAATAAATAGTGAAGTTTTTCACACCGAAAGCTGAAATTATACCAGCAGGAGATTTCTACATAGATATAAGCCATATATAATAAGATATATATTTCTGATTGACAGAATGGAGTTGTATGACGATTTATTGCTTTGGAAAATGAGTGTTCCTAACATTGGTTATCAGGTTCTTATGCTGCTACACATCAGTATGTAGCTATTTTATCAATAAAATTTCCATAAATAATGCATTCTATATGTAATCTGCGGGAATTGCTTGACCTATGGGACCTAAAGGAAAAAGAGGTGTTTTCACAGCCTTGTTTTGGCTTCTTTTTAAAAATAAAACATACTGTATGGCATAATAACTGCATAGTAAAACCACGTTATCCCATAAAGGCACTACTGGGAGACGGACTGCTTTAAAAAGGCACCGCTTTTTCCAAAAACTTGTCCACAAACAGACCACAGATCGACCACACTATCCTCCTGGCTGATGCCTGTCCCGCTGTCAGTACCCTTCATATAAGATCCTGATGTGCATTTCTGTACCAAACGTTAAATAAATTTCTAGTGTAAATCAGTGTCTATAAACAATCCTCATGCAGATCCGAGAGTGACAAGGACTTGTCAAAACCCTTCCAGTTTCTCACATGGCTTGATTTGGTCAGAAGAGGACACTTGGCCTCACTTAAACAAAACATTTACTGATTGTTAATGTAAATTACATGGTTTGTGCCAAGAACTGAAGTGTTGATTCACAACTCCAATTTGCACTTCAGAAAACTGTTGGATCAGAACCACGTTTGCTCAGACTTAGGCAAGATCAAACCATTCCTGGCTAATTATTCAAATATATGTATTTTCAGCTTTTTGTTGTGAAAGATGGAGAGAACAACTAACTTTCGATTACACTGATATATTAGCCTTTGATTATTTAATGTTCCAATTGCCAAAATTTGAATCCATTTCCACACACTAGTGGCTATATATAGGCTCTGGTTTTATTGTTTGTTCCTTAAAAGAAAGATTATTATTATTATACCCAAGGTAATTAAAGTCATATTACGCTCACATGATAACTAGGAGGGCTGAATGTCATTTTTGTGGATTTTGTGAACTGTGAGTGATATTTGTCAACCATTGCTCCATGTGGGTGTTCTGTTTTGTCTGGTCTTTCTCTGCGTCTCATTGATTAGGTGGGTGCAGAAGCATAACTTCTTTGTCACTTCACTGGAAGCAGTCTGGATGGCCGCAAAGTGTATCATAAATCAATTCTGCTCAGAGGACTGCTTGCAACAAAGTCAATAACAGAGCAGGAAAGCACACATGCTATCAGAGGAGCCAGAAAGAAAGAAAGTAGTAAAAAAATAAAACCCTATTTTCAACTTAAAAAAAAGTTAAAAAGAACTGCAGCCAAGTTTTGTCAAATACACAATACAAGACCACATTCCCTTCTTCTGCATCATCTATTTAATTCTCAGTCATTTAACATACCACCATCACACAGATGCATACTAAAGCAAGGGTCTCCTGTGAGTAGTCAGTGCATGAAAGGGGTAGCTCAGCCTTCAAAGTTAATTTTCTGATTTCACTCTAGGGCAGACTCTCCCCAACCTTGCGTGATTTATAACTGAGCTGTATATCTTTATAAAATCCTGTACTTTCCTTATTGCTACCCTCTTGTTTTTCCCAATAAATATTTCTTTATTTATAGATGCCAAAACAGTTATTATGATTCTGGTTTATGTATTAAAGCTAAAGTAAAAATATACTTGTGTAGGGCCTACTTCAGGCAATATCACAATATATTCTAGTGATAAATCTGCCACTACCACCGGTCTGTTACACTGTGTAATCTCCTACACAGTTTCCTGACCCTGGTATGCCATGCCAGTACCTGTTAAACCTAAGCAGACACAAAGATAGGGAAGAAGAAAGAGAATAGAAGCCTGCACAACTGGATGGCTTTCTGAAAAAGTTACTGCAAACCATTATGTGTCTCTGAATGTCTACAGCAAAACAAGCAACATCCAAAGTACTCGGCACTTCAGAGAAACTCTTGATTTAAACACCAATAATTTCCCTTCAGTTTAGAGACCGTGTGCTGAAATCATTAGCATAATTTGCCAATCTGTGAAATTGCTAACAAAAATCCTTTGGGGTCAATGCAGATTTAAATATTCTTAGTTTGTTTTCGTGATGAATATTAATACTTTGTGTTTCCCACTTCCAAGTTGCTTATTTTTGATTCTGTTCTCTAATCGAAATGTTGGTTTTCAAAGGAAGCTTGCTGCTTTTCTCTGGTCCCTTTGTTCAAAACTTTAAGGATTTGTAGGCAATTCCTCTGAGAGTCATTAGCCTTAACTTAAGGCAACTATGAAAGTTAATTAAAAGTTTAGTTCATTGACAGATAAAATAAAACTCAACCCTTAGTCTGGAAAATAATGAGCAGGACTAAATACCACCTAATAAGCAAAGACTGTCCTAAAAAAAACACAACTTAACTTTTCATTGCTGCGGTCAGAAATTGTACATTTCAGGTTTTGTTTTGATCTCTCTCTTCGCTTATTAGCTGTTACCTTTGCTTAGCCATTTCCACACCTCCCTGCTTGATTATTAAGTCCAAGCATACTTCCAAAAGCAGCTACAAAACAACAGGAGCTCCTATCATTAGCAGCAGTTTTCTGGGAGAAGTAAAAAGGTGATGAAGCTCGTGAAGGTGTGACCTTCCTGTTATGTAGCAGCTGAAGAAAGGCAATTCGCTTTTTATTCTCTGTGGAGTTCTTCCCCTTCTCATCTCCCACGTGGCCTGGAGGGAATTGAATTTTGTGCCTAACAAGCAGAGCTCCTTGCAGATTGATTTTTTTTGGTCTCTGCAATTCTACCAATTCTGCCTCTAACAACTAACTCAGGAATCTGATAGCTGCTCCAGGGATGGTCTGACCATCAGGTTACACAGGGCAGTCGTTTCCAATGCTTTGACTTCTAGGGCAAAGAATCTTTTCTTTCTAACACTAGCATCTCTTTCTTGAGAGCAGGAGCTCAGTTCTTATTAAAAAGAAATCAGATGAAATCTTTGGACAGTTTTATTTTTCCCTTCTCCAAAAACCTTGGCAATTATTAATCCCATTCTTTCTGTCTCAGCTGAGCAGTACCCACCAATATCTTGCATAAGCTTTTCGCTTATGCAAGATGAAGAGAGCATGAATTTTGAATGCAGCAATTATCATTCAATAGATAGGTTTAAATGCTCTAAACGCTTCTTAAATTCACAGAGGAAAACATTTTTTTTTTCTCATGCTGGTGGGAAAAAAGCCTTTGAAAATAAAGTAAAATCAGTCTTTGTAGAGTTATGTCTCTTAAATTGCTATTGGGGTTTGAATCTCACTACTTGAGTTATTACAACTCAAACTAAAATCCCTTAAAGACAAAGAGGTTTTTTTTTTTTTTTTTTTTTAAACTGTTACACTTAGAAATGGATGTCCCACATACAAACCTACACTGGATGTTGACCAATTGATGAAGTCATACAGAAATACATTAAAAATTTCCTCAGACCTGCTTTAAAGATGTAGCTCAACCGATAGCCTGAGTTATCAGGAGATTCTACTAAACTACAGAATTGAATTAATTTCTTCAAATATGTGACTCCTTCTGAATGTTTAATGAGCTAGGAAATTCCACGTGAGAGCTAGTTTTCCTCATCCATCTGTCTTTGAATACATGCTATGATATGAAGTATACTTTGAATGGAAGCTTTGAATAGAATGATAATATATATCACGCAAGGCCAGGATAATTTATTCATCTTTATGGCTAGTGTTGTGCAATGAGAAGTCTCACAGAAGCTGCAGATTATAGTTTGGTGGACATTTCAATAGAAAAGTAAAACTAAACCAAAAAACTTCTCAAACTTTTTTTGTAAAGCAATAAGAATGCAATGTGGTGACCCCATGAGAGACATGGTCCTCTGCTGCATCTTCACAGCATGACTGACACTAGTGACTACCAGGCCTTCATACAGAGGCCCAAAGGCAGTTTAACAGGAAAGGGGAACACCAGCCATTTAACAACTAAAATGTGTGCTCAAGAGATTCTCTTTCCTTCAAAATGATTCTCCAAACACGTGCTGATGTTAATATTTAATGCTTTTAGTGAAGAGTGAAAAAAAAATAGAACCAATCATAACAAGCAATAGAGAGGAGCTTCAAACCAATTAGCGAAAATGGATCACAGTGAGTCAACATTCAATCGCTCATAGTTTAGAAAAGTATTCACCTTGAAACAGTCAATATGTGCATTACACATGGAGGTTTAACAGACTATCTCACTCATAGTTTAATTAACTGTGCAAACAATTAACAGCGGTCAAGTACAAAGACTGAAAATCTTATGCACAGCTCAAACGAAAATGTTGTGGTTCTCCAGAAGTGATGCTGTGATGTGACTGCTCCACGGACTGTGAAGAGATCCTTACAGACGTAAGAGGGACCCACACTCGTGATGCTTATTTATTAATCTCTGAAAAATCCCTAAAGCAATGGTAGCATAACAACCTGCAATTACCAAAGTTGAAGCACAGAAGATTCAGATGCTCACTAATCAATGATTGCAGTAACCCAGTCACTTTATGGAAACCAAATGAAGCACAAAATAGATGAGACTTCTGTGCTGCTTACTAAGATACGAACTCTGTGGCCATCTCTAGTAAAAATGGAACTTCTGTTACACCATTTGCTGAAAACAACAGTATAAACTTTTGTCTTCTAGTCCTCTTGTGGAGGCCAAGTACTCTATTTTCTGCCTTCCCAGCCCCTTTGCTGGCTTCCCAAGTGAAGGAGTGGGGTGTGAGAAATGAAAGATTGGCCAGATCTGGTGGGTACCCAGAAGGGGAGCAGTGGCTCCTCCTGGTCTCCCCTCACTGGATGGAACTCTGCTGCTTTTCTTTATTCCCTGTGCCCATCCTACTGCCCCTAATCTACCTCCATCAGCCATCCACTACCCACAGATCCTAGATAAGGGAATCCCCAGGTAACTGGCTGGGAAGCTGCTGCCTGCTTTCAGATTAACATCACCAGTAAACACTAACCTGAAAACATTGCTAACAATTAATTTGGTTTGCATTATGTGTCCAGAATGATGTGAAGCAACATTCTAGGAATTAAATATTGAAAAAATGTTATGGGGCAGCTGAGACCAGTCAACAAACATTAGGGTGAAAAAACAGGAGTCTTGTAGAAAGACTGAGTAAATGGAAGCATTTCTGTAATTTCTTTGTACTTCCAAAGGCTCCAGGTGTAGCATGTTCTCAGTCAGATCAGCAGATCTAAAATAAACATTGAAACATTACTTTGCACCAGTGGTTTTCAATTTTTATTTTCATTTGTGAGTCCTTGATTATTTTCCTGAAGAGGTATATACAGTAAATGTAAGCCTACTGTCAGTCAGCTTTAGTGGACCTTCCAGTCAATTTAACCTTCAGGGCATGTGCATCAGAGGTGAAAAGCCCTGCTCTTATGCCCTTTTGAAAAATTGGTTTGGTAAAGCTTGACACTTTAAGGAATGGACTGCCTGCCGTAGCTGTAAGAGTACCTTTGGAATTCATTACATTTCTTCTATTTAAATCTGTGGTTGGACTGGGTAGGCCCAGGCAACAAGCAAAAATCAAGCTGTAAAGTACCAGGTGGTGTTGGGAAAGCTATAATGACAGTATCCTAGTGGGCAACAATGGGTCTCTGAGAAGGTAGATGACATATATATCGGGGAGTTCTGATTTCTGACTATGGGGAGTGCAAAGAAGAGAAAATTTAGGAGAATGAAAAACATTCTGTAGCCATAAAGCTCAGGTAAATATTTTCATAGCAGCTCACTGTGTCACTCTCCCATCCCTTCATTGGCAGGACAGTATGAGAAGCTGAAAACTGAGACATCCTTGTACCTGTACAGCACTGCTCAGCACCAACTAAAACATCAGTGTGTTGTCAGCATTGTTTTTCTTTCACAACCTAAACACAGCATCATACCAGGCATCATGAAGAAAATCAACTCTGTCCCAGCTGAAACCAGGACACTGTAACCAAGAGGTTTTTAAAAGTTAAGCTGCATCTGTCTGCCTCCTGTGGTACCAAGTGCTGACACAGGTACTGTGCAGTGGAGAATGGAAGGAGGATTTCAGTATCACTGTGACACATAACATTTTCTTTTTTCTCTCCCTGGCCCAGATGGAATTCTGAAAAGGGTACTTTCTCCTGGAAATCACCGTCCTGGGGCAACCTCAGTCCCTTTTTAAGGGACTGCTACCCGTGGTTGTTAATTACAAAGGTGGAGAGCCTCTAAATTTACCTTAGGTTAGCAAAACAGGAAAGTAAAGAGGGATGCTGAGTTAGGTTGATCTTGAGCCACTAGGTGCCACTTAGGACTGCTCCCCTAAGGAGGCATTTTTGTCTCTGATCATGCACTATATGGTGAAGTGGTCAATATCTGAGAACTAACCGAACACAACTGGCAAATGAGCTGGTAAATAATTTTCCTTTCTCTACGAAAATTTGTGCAGAAAGAAAGAATGTAAAGCCAAGGGAAATAATATAATAACAATAATCACGTCATCAGGTGATGCAGTTTCCCAGCCTGAAGGCCACTGAACTCTCATCATTTCTGGTGGGCTCAAAGCTGCTGCTGACTTCTACTTCAGTGTGTTTGTGGCTCCATTTACGCAGAGGACGAATCAGCTCTGGAAATAACTCTATCCTAGTAAAACTCTGATGTATATGTATTTTCATTTGCATTCTTTCTTATGGTCAGAGAAGAACTGTGTTTATTTAATGTTACAGTTCATTAACTGACTTTCATTACTTTCTAATAGTAAGCTGAATTTCATTGGTGGCTGCTTTGGCTGGTTTTAGTTATGGTGAGCAGCATAATGATGCATGATCTGAGAAAGTCATGGACAATAAGTGGAGAACTGCCCTTCTAGGGACATCAGCATCAGAAAGAATGTGAATAAGAGCATGGCAGATTTAATACTGAACTTTGCAGGCTACTTGGTTTGTGTTCAGAGCCAGTCAGCCATAAAAGTATTAAACAAAGATTAATGCTTCATGACACTTCTCACACAAACAATGATTTCTTTCTGTTCCTGTAGCTAAGCAACAACAATGCACACAGAAAAAAAAAAAAAATTCTAGGAGCTATAATTCAGTTTACGAATTTAGGAAAAAAACTAATATATTATTAGCATGCACAGACCTTGTGGCTGCCTTTTCTACTCATGCTGCCTTTTTCCTGTGGACAGCTGCTATTTAACCAGTAGCCATTTTCCACCATAGCAGGAAGTGCCCACATCCCTGCTCTTCATCAGTCTCTGCTGGTGGTCAAGCTGCGTGGCATGGCTCTAGGCTGCTCTCCAGTGTGAGCATGTCAGTGTTTGCCCATCCACTCAGCTATCACCAACCTTCCGGCATATGCTCTGTTTCTGAGGACTAGGCAGTGTGTTACACATACTGAAAGTGATTTTAAGTAACAGGAAAAAATGTAACAAACCCAGCATATTGCTGATCTCTCAGCTAAGAAGTGGAAATCTCCCACTTCTGTCATATTCTTGACAGAAATTGTAAGACACCTTGTACAGTTCTGTGATACTCCAGTGCACGTTGGAGGTGCTAGCTCATACACAGGGCACTGCATGTTCCATTGTAAGAATGAGGTCTTATAAATTCTCATAAAATTCTAGTAATCCCAAACCTATACTAAGAAAAATACTAAGGAGGATAGACCATAGGTGCTGAGACAGAGCCTTAAGCATAACTAGGGAGGTAGCTTTCTTCACCAGCTTGGTGTTCAGCTGTCTGAACAGAGCTCACGCTCTTGTAATTCTATACATCTACACCATTGACCCAGGAATGCAAGACCTAGAGAAACCTTCTTTGTTTATTCTTTGTACAAGCTCCTTCTTTCATGCTATGAAAAATTGAATAGTTTTGCTGGTCTTTGTATGAGGGCTCCCTCTTTCAAAAGATTTATATTTTGACTCTTTCTTTCTCTATTTCCAAAGGTACAAAAAGAGTGTTGGTATCATCGTTACCAAGAAGCAGTCGTGACAGTGCAGGCAAAACACATACACCATAGATGGTGTTTCAAAAGAGGAAAAGAGGAAAAAAAGAAAGAAAAACTGAAGATAGAGCATGGAAGAAGAAAGAAGCAAAAAAGGGAAAAAGAGAAAATAGATTGTGTGTACTGAACAGTCTTCCATAGAAAACCTTTCATATCTTGAGTTCAGGGAGCAGAAAGTTCAACTTCAGAGCTTGATCGCCACTACTACATTTTACTCCAGGTCACTTTAGCATTGCTTGGTGCTGGTGTGATTTGCCATGATGCTTCAGAGCAGAGAGGAGGACTTGACACATCTCAGGAAACACAGCTGAGCAGAGTAGCTCTGGCCACCTGCTCAACCCCCAACTGTTCACGCTTTTTTTTTTTTTTTTAAAGCATATGTGCCAAAGGATATCAAAACACTTTTATCAGAATACTAAGGTAATAAACTAGAACAAGGGCTAGGTTTAAATAGGAAACGTGGTAGAATGATGTATGAAAAAGGGTTGAAACTAACTCCCTCTTAATTTTGCCCTTGAAGCATGACTCTTTTCCTCCAGTATCATTTTCAAGTTCAGCAGCTTCCTGTGCTGAGGAGCAACAGAGGCATGTAACAAAGCCTTCCTCCTCCTGTCACCCTGGGACAAGCAGCAATCCACTCCCAGGCCTGCTCCTTCTCGCCCTGGTATCCTCACAACTGCTGACACCTCCCTTCAGTGCAGGGCATGCTCTCCACCTCAAAAGTTCTCCTAGAAACCAGGATGTTTCCTTGCACCTGTTATCCTTCAGATATTGCCTTACATATTGAAAACAGTCCTTGCACACCAACTGGAAAAAAACCATGCCTTTTGGGACTGCATCTCAAAGGAAGGCAGCTTTCTTTGTGCAGACCAAGAGGTAGTAAATGCCTGCTGTGGAATTTTCTGTTCTCTGGAAATAATTTGTTTCCAGCTATACTATTCTTACAACTCTAATCCAGGTAATAAGCAATCAGGAAATATTGCAATTTCTAATCTAACAGGAAGCCCACGTTACCTGCTCACAATTCAGAATGCAATTGCAGGGTATTTTCTTTATGTAATAAAGCAGGAGTATTTTAAACGGGTTTTTGTAAATATTAATATTTTCAAAAACACTTGACTTTCAGATTATCTTCTCTTTTTTTTTTTTTTTTTAGTCCAGTTTTCTTATATCTATCCTTGTAAGAGTTTCAGTAACAAATTCAGTTCAAGAGAAATACAAGACAAAACATTTTCAGCAAGATACTTATTTTTCATTAATTTAAAAGCAAAATGTTTTCATACATAATGCATCTACTACCCTAGTGTATAAACTTATTCCCTCATGAGTAAGAGTTTCAGAAGGGCTGCCCCTGCTTGGTTACCGACTGTTTGTTCTTTCCCCTGTATGAGTAACCAGCATTTCCATAAAGTAGTCCTCCTTAACCTGGACACCTGAAAATCAATAGGCATTCTGGTCCTTCCTTTGTTTTCCTCTATTTTTTTAGCTTACTTTTCATTTTCAAGGTAAAACATTTTTTATTGAAGGTATCTTTGGACACCCAGCATTTCTAGGAGATATTAAAGTAAACAAAAGCTGTGTATAAGATATAGTACCATAGAATGCAACTTTTCTTTCTTGATACCTTATAAAAGACTTAGAGAGGTAGAGAAAACATTGCTAAAAATGTTCAGCAAGGAAAGAGAACTTTTTCTTATAAAGACTTCAAATAAAATCAGCACATGACAACCCCTGCCAAGTCCTTGGATTTCTGAGTGCTAGAGGAGGGTCCCCCCCAGCTGCATTGGCTGGCAAAGGCCACCAGTAATCCCCAAACCATCTTACACTGGAACAATGGAAACCTCCAGGAGACGGTACAGGCTGAGGCTCAGCAATTTCCTAGTTTTAAATTTTAAGTATAGAAATCAGCCCGAGGCCAACTGTGCTGCACTCCAGCTGATATCAGACCAGTGATGGCTTAAATTATTTCCTTTTGGAGAAGTAAAATTCACTTGTGGAAAATATCCAGGTGAGTTAAAACCTCTTATTTCTGGGTGAGAGTGCAATCTGTGCCTGCCCCATGCAAAGTGAATCATTTAATGGCTATGCAAACAGCTTTCTTCCCAGTTGGCACAAACTGGGAAGAAGTCAGGGCAGAGTCAGCAATAACTCCAACATCTGTAGTCTCAAACGGAATCTGTGGGAGGCTGAAGCACAGCATTCTTTTACTTTTTTTTATTTTTTTAATATTGATGTAGATGAAAATGCCCTTACAGTTATATGTCATTATCCCCATCGCTTCCTTCTATCTGCCAAGTTGCTCATGTGAATGCTTCCTAATCTGCTGTGGCGTTTAGAGTTTATTGTAATCAAGTCAAAGTAAATTGCGTTAACAAAGACCTATTTATTAGATTCCTAAAGTAAACTTGTTTGATTTTGAACCCAGAAGTCACACAGCTCAGTGAGAGAATAAAGCACATCATCAAGAAGATGGAAAATAATCAAGAAAACAGAAAAAGTGTCAGGCAACTGAAGGAAGATTAAAAACTGTAAGCTCCCCATTTGGCACAGAGAACGATAACTATATTGGGGTGGATGCTATCAGCTCTTCCACAACTCTTCGCCTTCTCATTCCAAGAAATTAAGGATATGCTTGCAGGCAAGTAGTTGGTATTCTTCCATAATTTTCACCCTCACATCACACTTATTTTTTGTGATATAAATATACTTTCTCACATCTACATCCAGGTTCTTTGCTTCTCAGATCTCTGGACTCTGCTTAGGAATTCAGAGTTAGCAGTCTCTGAATTCTTAGTGGCAATCCCCAGAACTTGCTTTAACAGAGATAGCAGAACAGTACCCCAAACTTGGAAACAATGTGTACAAGCTACAGCCACAGTCCAGCTGCTGTTTTTCCTTGAAAAATTGCCTAATTATTTACTTGAAACTGTGCAAATTCTAGTATAGTTCCAGGCCTTTCTGGAATTCATCTGTCACACTGTCTGTCATATAAAACCACCCAGAATTAAAATCCACATTCCTTTAGCATCTCAGCAAAGAGTTGTCGGGCAGAGCACTCATTCTGATGGATGATACTACTGACAGCTGCCAGAAAACACAGCTAAATTGCTCAACAGATACCTTGAAGGTGTATGCAGTAATACATATTACCTAAAACGAACCGATATATATCTTCCTCTTCATCAGTTTGTACTTGTACCCTTTATTCTTTAATCCCAACCTCCTAAATCCAATTTCCCCTGAGTTACTTATTCAGACATCACTGGTATGATTAATACAAACAGAACTGCAATTGACAATGGCTAGATTAAAATGCCAAGCTCAACCAACAGAAACCAGTAAATGGTATAGATCTATAGACAGAAATATGCCAAGAGTTTGGTCACTCTTCTTTATAATGCCATTATTTCATTATCATGCATCCACTGACAGAACTGCACGCCTGCTAGATCTGACTACTGAAGCAAGCCCGGATTTTTATTTATTTTTTAACTGTCAGTTAATTTGGATATCTTAATTTATTTTTCTTCCCATCTTTATTCTCTTCTTCCCAATTAGTCAGTTGGATATACTTGGTTTGTAGCGAGACCAATTTATCCCGAATTTTTCAAGTAGACCCAGTTTGTGCAAAGCTTAACTGTATCTATGAATCTTTCTGCCAAAAGGGTTCCATACACAGAGATGACTTGTCAGTAACAAGGAGATTTGGTAAATACAGCTTTCAGTGTTCTAAAAAATTTTAATTGTTTGATCAAAATCAGACCAATTACTAATTGTCATTGATTGCAACTCATTTGGATGAAAATCTTCGGACTGAATGCTTTTATTCCCTCTCAAGATATGTTATATCCAGATATTTTCAGCCAGCTTTCACAGAAACCAATTACATCAGAGTCCATTTCTCAAAAATCAAGTTTCTCAGCAACAACCTTCAGCTCTGCATAAGCTCTAAGGAAGCGACTGCCCAGAAATCAGGTATGAAAAGTGTTTTTTGTTTGTTTGTTTTTAAGTAGAAACTTAAGGGTGAAATAGCAAAGGTCAAAGTTTAGGTCACTGGAGGAGGTCTAAAGAGAGCACAGGTCTCCCAGCTCCTCGCTTGGTGCCTGCTTCTCACCAGCACCATCTCTAACTAGCAGTATAAATATCTACTTTACTCACATCAATGATATTTACCTACTTAAAGCTGTGACCACAGTTAAATAGTCACATTGAGGTTCCCTTGAAAATCCAGGTTGTTATTTTATAATTAGCATAGTATATATACAGACAGGACCAGGCTGTCAAAGCAATAGATTTAATTCAGCAGCTCAGCCTTAGCAGTCAGAGTGTGTTTTAAATACTCTAAAGCTGTTTATTTATTCCTTGTTTATTTTAGCACTGAAGAAGCTGACCACACATTTGTTTCACAGTACTGCTATTTTCTGAGCAGGTCTTAATCTTTCTTGTTGATAATCATATTTGCCGTCAATTTTTAAGGTGTTTTTTTTTTTTTTTTTTTTTTTTTTTTTCCCCCAGATCTGTGAATAAACCACAGGCATCTGCATTCTGTGCAGAGTATGTATCAAAAAACAAATTAATTCTGTCTCTTAATATTTCTGACTAAAATGTGGAGGTGTCAGAAAACATAAAACTATTTCATCTTAACTGCACCATTTCATGCAGAAGTAGACATAACTATGTATTTTTTTCCCCCAGATAAAATATCATTTAATGGATTTCTATTTCTGTTATTTAAGTAACCACAGAGCAATTGGACTAAATAATACAGATACTAGTGTAAACAACTTACAGTCTCTAACATAAAAATAACATTCAAACATTCATTTTCTGAGAAAACATACTAAAGAGGTATTTTTCAAAAAAGAAAAAAAAAGTGTTAGCAAGGTATTCAAAGAAATAGAAATGATTCAGTGGAAAATGGGAGCACTGATTTACTGCAATTTTTTTAGAACCTCAGCTATATAATTTCACACGTAAATGTACACATTTACGGTGCACAATCACAATTCTGCTTGTAGCCTTCAGATGTCATAAAAACAATGCTTTGATAATACCCACACATCCCACAGGCCTTTCACTTCCTAAGGGAGACGGTTTAATATAGCAGACAAGTTAGGCTCAGGTGGTCCAAGAGCTGGTTACGTTGCTTTGGAGCAGTTATTACAAGGAAAACATTTTGAGGTGAGTATGTCCTCCTCAAGGTCTATATTAGACTGCCACAAGATGGTATTGGATCCTAGCAGATGAAGTTCAGAAATGTTAAGCACGTGCCTATCTGATGTTGGTATGTGGAAAATGAAAAATGAGATGAATGGGGGTTAAAAAAATCAGATAAATGAGTGGATATACCTGCTTGTATAAACACCTGGAGGCAGCACACCAGAAAGCAGTACACAGGAAGGCAGTGTGCTTAGAGAAAGTAAGCAAGGACAAGTTCAAGGAGAAAGCAACTGAAAGATTTGAATACTAACAGGGGAAGTTGCAGGGCGTATCAGATACAAACAAAAGTAAAGAAACATCTAGGAAAGGAAAAGATGAAATCACAGTTAGGGATTTTCATTACATGAATCAAAGGTGTGCGGTGATCAGGAAAGTGAGGAATCGTAGCTTACACCTGGCATGCAGCTCAGCACCAAGCTGCTCACTCGCTCTCCCAAAAGCAGTACGGAGAGAATTAGAAAGGTAAAAGTGAAAAAACACAGGGCAAGGTAAAGAGAGACAAATAGTGAAGCAAATACTGTGCAAAGCAGAGGATGGAGTTCATTCATAGCCTCCAACAGCAGGATGATGTTTAACCATTTCCAAGAAAGCAGGCCCAGCACATCTAACGGTTACTTAGGAAGGCAAATTTCATCAATTCTGTATGTCCTCACTCCACCTTTCACTATGTTTACATTTGTGAGGATGATATTGAATGGTACAGGATATCCCTGCACTTAGCTGTTCTGGTTCTGTCCCCTCCCAGCTGCTGGTGTACCCACAGCCTCTTGCTGGCAGAGTCATGGAAGAAGTGTGAGTTCTGTGCAAACACTGATCTGCAACAACTAGAACATCAACATTTTATCAACAGCTTCCATCACAACCCCGAGACGTAGCACTATACAATCCTCTGAAGAACAGGAAGTCTAAAGCAAGCCAAAACCAGGATAGGAATTAAGGTAATAGAGTTGGGACAGTGTCATATGATAACTGACTTATTTCTTCTTTTTAATTGTAGTGTGAATAAAACTAACCTAGTTTAGGACACCATCTATTAGGGTAGAATGGTTAGTAGTAAGGATTTATTCAAACAATAATTTGCATTTCTGTCAGAGAAAATTAAAGCTTAGGCTTTTGAAAACAAATTAATACCCATCAAATATTCTTGAAAAATAAATATTATGAAGTGATGGAACAGTAATTTTGGAAAAAAAGAAAAAAGATTACTATTTCTTTGGTACCAAAGCAATAAAAACAAATAGATAACAGTTGAAAGGCAGATTTGATTGCTTTGCAAAATTTATATATTTTACTTCACGTCTTCATAAAATACTTATAAATGTTAGAAGATTTATACAACAATTTACAGAAGCTTATTTTAATAATTGTGGCTTGACTTTTGTTGTTGAACATGAAACGCTGGGCTCCAACTATGGTTTAACTTGGCTTTAATTTATTTTCTAGGAAAGACCAAGAATTAATATCAGATATTTATATCCTTTATACAGAATCATAGAATATTCATACGTACAGTGCATTTCTGCAGTGAAACTAGGAGTACTGGCGTTTATGCTACTGTTTATATAAGCATTTAAGAATAACAAAGACAGGAAGATGCCTGGCTAATTTTGAAGTGACATAAATTAAGGCATTTCCTACTGTGGTATCTGATTATTTTTCTTAAATTACATGTTAGGTTAAAGTACAAAGTTGATAGAAAGTAATTCCTTGTTTTTTTTAATACATTTATTGAAAATCAAACATCACTGTAAACAGGTGGGCATAAACTTGGATTCTATTCAAGTCAGTCCATGAAAGAGAGATTAAACAGCCCTGGAAGAAGCATTGCAGAACTCTGAGTTTGATCATTAGCTTTTGCCAGGTACGTAGGAGACAGTGGCAATGTATGTAAAAAAATTAATAGCAAGTACACTTTGAAGTTTAAAAAGGCTGAAAATTGAACACCAACATACAACCTACAACCTTCCTCTCTATCATGCTATTTTCTTTAATTGTATGCAGAATGGACTGCAGATTTTTATTATAAAATAATCTTACACGTTTTCATCTTGAATTATGGTACAATGGAATAAACTTGAGACTAACACTGTAATGAGTATTGCCAATTGTCGTATTTATTTTTTGTTGTAATCCTCATTAAGAATCCTATAGATAAAATAATTTTCTGACCAACTGCAGGTTAGAATTCTGGCCATGTCTCGTGACTATTAAAAGCAGTGAATTTGTTTTTGTAAATAATTCTTCAGGAGCTTGAAACTCAAACCTACATTCCACATCAAGAGGAAACATTTGATTAATTTGATTAATTATGAAATTAAAAAAGAAAAATAAAACTTTGGGTAAGCAATTAATCTTTATAAACCATAGAATACAAGGCCAAGGGAAAAAGCTCAGTGTCTTTAAGGTTCAGTGACAAAACTCAGTGAGGTCCAGGGAGGACTTCTGATTAATTTTATGTAACTCAAGCAGATGGACACACTTCCTAAGACTTCTCTCCAAAGCTCTGCAGGAAAGACAATTAAATGCACCAGACAGCGATCTAATTATACATTTCACAGATAGGACCCTGCATAAAGAAACGTTTACATTCTTGAACATGGTGTGAGAAAACTAAAATTAATTTCCTTGGCCAGGGAGTCTGACAATTGAAGCATGAAAAGTAGCTTAAGTAGCTCAAAAGAGACTAATTTTCCCCAGTATCAGCTACTCCTACCTGTGGGTTGAAGTCTCTGTTGGTAGTCCAGAGCCAGGTAATACTACATTTAACATTGCTGGGTGGAGACACCTGAGGTAGTTTTGGAAGAGGAAGACAACAAGCTTGCACAATATGGTGCGGGATTTGATCTAATTACAAAAATTAATAATAGTCAAGAGTACCTTAGCCTGAGTGTGCACAGCTTCTGACACCCCAGAACCTGTTCTGCATGGTGACAGACTCCTGCTGCAAAGTCTATTTCTATATTTGCATCAGGGCATTTGAGATGTCAGACTTATCTTTAGCTTCTTTGAAAAGGAGATACTGAATTCTATCTGTGTTTCTGTATCTAGTTCAGCCCCTTGCCCCATAGTCAGATCATCCATTCTCAAGCCTTTACTGACAGATGTTTGTCAAGAATCTTAAAAACATGCAATGAGGGTGCCTTCACAGCAACCCCAGGCAATCCATCACTTCGTGCAACCATCAGAAAAAAAAGCTCAAAGGTATAGAAGGTAAATGAGAAATCTGCTGAGAAATCTCAAAGAAGTGCTTTGGGGAAATCACAATCTGCTTTAATACTTAGAGAATACCGCTCATTTTATTCATGATATCTCTAGATGTCACGTATGTTGATCATATAAACAATGTAATAAAGTAGATAGAATTAAGCGGAATAACAGGTTACCCAGTAATCAGTTTTCATCTTGGGCTAAGGTATCAGGTCTGAAAAGACAAGAACTCTCCTTGTCCCTTGGAAATTGTACTCAATGTACACGTGAAAAAGGCAGCCCATTTTCAGAATGATCCAGAGGCATAGTGTAATAGTGTAAGACAGCACTGGCAAGCAGGTAGGCAACAGTTTATAATTCAGACTTTCATGATGTTATTGTAAGCTTTTAATGGAATCATAGAACTGAAGGGAGAGAGAGAAGTTACTTTGCAATTATCTGTATGTAACTGACCCCTGCAGGTACGAGAAGCATTAGAGAAAAGATTGTTTTAATGCAGATCCTGCAATATAGGAAGTTGATGACATGTACTGGTTGAGAGCCAGACAGCTGACCTCACTGTAAAGAATGGGAAATTATATAAGAAATGAGAGGACAGTAGTAAGAAAATGGGAATAGACTGTGAGCAGATTAGAAATTGATGGCAAGCTCATGTATTTAATTAGATTAACAGAAAGAACCACAGAACTGCTTATAGAGGACTTAAAAATGAAGGAATACAAGAAATAAATCTTATTGTTTTTAGGAGATTTTTTATTTGGGGGGGGGAGGGGGTTGGGATGGTGGTTAGGGGAAAAAAGATATTTGTCAGGGCTGAGCAAAAAAAAAAAAAAAAAAAAAAGGCACAAAAATGAAAAATTTCATCTGCTTGTGTTGATATGAAGTGCATGTTTTAGCTACACTATTCAGAGAAATCTGCAAAACCTAAAGGAATAGTACACTAGAAACACAGAGGATGGGGTTATCACCTGTTGAAGACTGATATTTTCTGCAACACTAGACAGGAGTTAGTAAGATGAATTTTGAAAATTAAGATCTCTTTGTCAATCATACATTACAATCTTAAACTAAAGGAAGACATCTGAAGCACAGGATTTTAGTGCAAGGAAAACAAATCTGCTAAATCACGGTTGGAGACCTATGACTAAACCAGCTGGGAAAAAGTTGATATTTGTTGCTGGGAAGTATAAATGAGAATTTGTAAATCCTAGCACGTGTGCAATGTTTTTGATTTCAGTTTCACTCTCATCTGTCAGAGCATGTATGATGACACTGCTTTGGATCACACACTGAAATTAGAGTGATTAACATGGAGCAAGGTAACTTCTTGAAGCTTCAACTTTTAAGACAATATCTAATTTCATCCACAGGAGTAGGTAGCAAAAATTGTATTTTTGACTCAATTTTTAAACTTCAAAGAAATTATTTAGTACTCACTACTGAAATATTCACAATATAGTTAGATAAATAGATTAATAGATATTAGCTTAATATCAATTCAAGAATCAACACTAATTATAACTTACAGGAAACCAGCACTAAAAGAAATTATGGCAATTAAAAAATAAATAAAACACAGATCTTGTATTTCTTTGTTGCTAGTGAAACAATTTGGTCTGTATGTAGTGAAGAACTCTGACCCTCAAGGGAGGAAATCCTCAACAGATATTCCCACAGCAAGAAAGCATGCACGTAAGGGACTAATCTGGAAAGGATTCACTGCAGGAAAGAACTCCTGAATCTTAATTATCCATGAGACTTTTAGTACAAAGACCACTTCCACAAATCCAACATTTTTACCCTGCACTATTCCTTCCATTTGACCGAACTAGAGTAGACATAGAATGACAAAGGACAAGGTGTTTCCAGATGCATCAGTGCTCCAGCCATGCTCCTGATGAGATTCTTAAGCCAACAGTCACTACTAGAGGACTCTTAACCTCAGTTCAGATCCACATTTGTTTACAGAAAATGAAGTACTTTGAGGCTTATTTGTTTTAACATGCCTTAAGTATCTTTGTGAACAAATAGCCCATTTTATTTGAAAATGAAGACATTGTTTCAAATTATTTGTTTTTTTCTGTCTGTAGAATTATTTGCAAGTCTGTAATTCTAGCACTACATTTAGCCTGGAAAAACTGTACAGCAACAAACTATTTGGAGCTGTACGTAAAAAAAATGTTCTTCTGCAGGCTGATGGAAAGAAGCTATGGTGAGAAGTTTTCCTAAAATCTTACAAAATGACCTATGTAAATTAGACTTGTCATAAGACAGCTACTGAGCATTGCCTGTTGAAATGGCAACACCTTTACATAACTAAACGAAAAGTAACTGTTATCTGACTCTTCTGTATTGCACAAGGCTACTACCATGACACAGAGTCAACACAGAGACAGCATGTAATGCATGTTTCCTCCTCTCCTGCATTTCGCTATACCTGAGATTAAAGAACCCCTCATATAATTGGAAGCTCTATTACTACTCTGTATGAGCTCCTTGTGGAGCCAAGCCTTCATAAATGAAGTCCTTTGAGGAATTTAATTGAGTTTAATTAGGCTTGATAACCTTTTATAGAACAGGGTGGTTTTTCTTTTGCAGCAGGACCCTCAAAGAATAATCTTGGTCAGACTGCTAGTCATTTTAGCTCCAAGATAAATTAGCTTGTAGTTTTAGTACACAAAATATCTATTTTTTTTTCCTTCCAATTGCTACTCTCGTCAATTGGGCTTCACATTGTGCAATAGGTTGAAAAAAAGCTTATAAACTCTGGGCAATCTCTATTTCCTCCTCAGTTGTTTAACAAGTTGCATGGTCAGCAGTTCCAAGATTCTGCTTTGTGAGTAATTAACATCACTGGAGGTTAATTACAGCTACCCATAAAGCCTCATTTACAATCAAGCAGAGTGTAAGACTAGACTGAATATTTTAATTATATAGTTTAATTATTTTTAAAATGATTTTATATAGTCAATGTGATAATGAATGTACAACAAAGTTTGTAGCTTGGTTAAAAATATTCTGAAACTTCAGACCAAATTCACAGATATTGTGTGCAAGATAAATTACAAAATGTTAAGGCAGATAAGAAATAAGATGCTTCTAATCACTAGTAGGGATACAAGCAACTGTACAAAAAGTGCAAAAGAAAAGACTGATGGTGAAAGCTTGATTGTCTGAAAAGAAAATCAATCAAAACTTGGTTGTGATAATGAAGGAATTTTCATTTCACGTTTACCTTTCTTCATGGCGCAGTTACATTATCACCTGTATTTACCAACTCCTTCCTATGTTGTTCATCCAAATCTATAAGAGTTCAATATCTTACTGTTTCTCTTCATGTCATAAAACTCATCTCTGAATTTCCCAGCAAATGGAAAAAAAACAAATGGTGCTGCAGCTGTTGTTTAAATCCTCTTCAAAACCTCTGTATATGGAGCAGGTGTACCATTCACTCTGGTAACACTGAAATGTCTTCAAACTGCATTCATTATTTCCTCTCTTCATAAAGAATGAGAAGAAGAGAAGGGACAAACAATAGGGAAGTAAATATCACTGCAAGTGCTTGGAAATTGATAAAACTTGATTAACTTATTAGCAAAGGAGATTTGTTTATTTTACATAGATTTAGTTACACTCAAATTGTGAATCTCTGCAAAATGCCACAATTTGTCAAGATACAGGTATGCAAGGTATGAAGCCAAGGTTTTGACATGCCATAGGACTAGTTCTGTCTTCCAGCAGGAAGGCTGAAGTCTAAACCTTGTTCTTCAACATAAATTACAGTTAGACAAAAAATCAGAATGCCCTGTTACCCTGGTACCTGTAGTACGTGGAGTAAGCTGAAACATAGGGGAGTAAGAATTATACTTGAAAAGATAAAGTTACTACAATGCTATAAGATCTACTCTTCTTATGGCCTTCCCAATATGCCACTGTCACTGTCATCATTGCCTTTATATGCTATATAGTTTTAAAATACACTTGATACAGAAAAAAAAATTCTGAAACTTTACATGCAACATTACTTAGCTAACTCTAACATTTATGCATGTATGAGCACATTTGGCTTGGGGAGTAATATAAGTAGAGGGCAAATAATGAAGAAACTTTTTTATGAAATACCAACATGGACTTCTTTATCAAATATACTAAAGCAAAAATAGGTAAATGTGAAGTCTGAAAAGTACAAATTACAACTTTCAGTCACCATGTATGGAGACCTTGTTAAACAGTGTGTGGATCACATAATTAGCAGCAGTATATGTAGAGCTGGTTAGCTCTTTGAGGGAATATGCTACAGCCTTACCAGGTGAACTTTGCAGAAACCCAGTGAAACTTTCAATAAGTAATTAATGATGGAAGAATTTGAAAGAGATGACCCATAGAATTACTAAGAAAACATTTCTGATTTAATGTCTGTGTCTACTAAATCAAATTTTTGATATAGTTTACAGTGAAAAGTTCTATAAAGATGTGGAAATTACTGACAGTAATGAGATTTATTGCAAAGTTATAAAAGGATTTGCAAAGTTATTTGTGTACATGAAGAACAATGGTTAAAATCGCATGCAAAACAACTACTTTCCTATCTGGACTGGCTCCTAAACCTTTTCCTGAAGATGAAAAAAAGATAGGTTCTTCCTTCCAGTCCTAAAGGCTATTCCCTGCCACAAACCAGAGGGAGCTCATTTGGTATATAATGACCAGAAGGGACAAGGATTGTCAACTGGCTTTCTAACTTCTTATCCCTACCTAACAAGTCTGCCTTTTATCCTCCCATTCATATGCTAATAGAATGACAAGGCATTATTATTATCTATAATTGAAACCCAATGGAGGATTAGATAAGAGGGGCATTCGGGCTCAGGCTGTATTCAGAAACCTGGAGGAAGTTCACTTATGATGGAGTTGTGTTTCCACTGCTAAAGATAAAAACCACATCTCTTCACAAGAAAATGATGGTTTTCGTGCTAATAAAATCTTGAAAAATGCATCTTAAGCTAAAAAAAACCAAACCATTAAATGCAACAGTTTTTAAGTCATTATGTGTTGTTGTTTTTTTTTTTTTTATAGGGGTCAGGCAGAAGAATGTTTAACGATCAATCAAAACATGAGACTTCTCTTTCAGCTTCAAGAAAAGATGGAAAAAACTTCATGGAAACTCACTTTTTCCACAGTGTGAAACAATGGTGTGCTTGTTCTGCAGCCAACATGTTTTTCTCTTCCCACATTCCTCTAATCCATTCACAAGCTTTCCAACTAAGCCATTTGGAACATAATATGTTATTAACTGGCAAAATTAACATATTGCATAAAACAGAAAAGCAACTAGAAAACAGTTTTTCATACTTAACTGATGGTTGAGAATTTATAGTGTAATCAGTAATTACTCATACCTCATTTTTGTCCCATCAAGACAAAATGAGTTCAGTTTTTACAAGTGACCATGTGCTCTTTCAACTTCCACACTTTGTTATACTTTAAATTCATCTATCAGTTGTTTCCCTGTCCTTTTCCTAACACACTATTTTCCTTGTTGTTTGAAAGAATAAGTTTCCACGGTGCGAATGGTGCTTCCAGTTGTCACTGACTCACAGTTTGAATCAATTATCATTCACTAATAAAAAAGTAGAGCAGTAAGACACAAATCAAAACAGAAGTAAAATCCTATACTCCAAAGAAACTTTCTGACAGCAGAAGATAAAAGTTGCAGCAGAGCTCCATGAGATTTGCTGGAGACTTCAGTATCACTTTTAACTAAATGGAAGGAACACAGACAACAAGGTGAACAGAAGCAACTTAAAATCCTAAAGTAAATTAGGAAAGATTAGGTTAGATGGCTCCAAATAATTTCTAATAAAAGTCAAAGAGAAGCTGTGGCACTGATCCTTTTTGCAAGGAAATGGAAAACTTATCAGGTGTATTTTTAAAATTTAGAAAAGTAGTCTGTCAAATTGTTCCAGCACACTCACTTCTAATGCCAAATTTAAGTTGTGTTGCTTGAGGTAATCCAGCACTAAAAACATATCCTTTTAGACGTGGATACGCCCAGTCCCTTCAATGGGTATTAAAGGCATGCTTGTTTTAGATATTTGTATGGCTTACAGCCTTAACTACTTAGTTAAGACATTCATGGTGGACACAGTTCGAAAAAGGAAAAAATACAGATATTAAACCTTGTGTCTATAAAGACAGTGCTTGAAATCTTCAGTAAAGAGCTATGGGGAATGCAGGGCCAGTCCATTAAGTGCATGGTTATGTCCTCATTCACTTTTGAAGGTCACCTCAGACACCAGTAGTCCAGAGCATCAAAGAAGCTGCTCCTGCCAGGGGTGTTGGCAGGTACAGCTGGAAATGTGCTGCTTTCCTGGACAGACCAGATGCATTTGCTTGGGTAGACTGTTCCTTGGAGCAAGCTTTTAGAGGGGGAAGAAGCGAAGCATGGAGCATCCTATGCTCCCTGGAACGCTGGAGTCACATTTGCCAAGGAAGATTTGTAGTAAGCCAGATGGAAACATGCCATAGATTACAAGGCATTGAAGTCATGCTCCAGCATTATCAGTTGCTAACTTCCCTAATTTTGGTGTAGGGATCAAAAAGGTAGGGCCTGATTTCAGTACTTCTAACAACTGGTATATATGTTTTTCTCCCACTTTCCCATTCAACCAACTTCTACTTATTTCTGTCATGTAAATCTTTTTTATAATACTGCATGTTAAAAATAGTCCTCTAACCAAACAAACACATAAAAGTTAAATCACTTATGCATTGTGGCAATAAAATTAAAATAAATCTATATAGAACTTAATTCTCTGAAACCAGTTTTGTTCCACTGCATTTAGCAATATGAAATAAGAGAAGCTGCAGTTTATAGTAAAAAAAAATAGATATCAAATGGAAATTGAAAAAAATAATCTTCCATTGAAAGGAAGGAAACCAGTTTCAGACATTAAATTTTACCTTTTTTATTATTATTAGGTAGTAAACATTTAGTAGGACATTTTGTAGAATAACTGGAGTTATTTGAGATGCACATAATAAATAAACATGTATGACCTGCTGTGAAGAACATGATAACATTCCTTTTGGTACTTGCCAGAATGGAGCTGTCTACAAACAAATTATAATTTGTTTCAAATAGTGAGAGCCAGATCATGAAACTGGGACAAAGTCAACTTACACATATGCAGCTAAGAAGTTTATACATTATATGGAAATGTTTGATGAACAAAGGCATACTTTAGAACAACAGAACGCAACCAGAACATGAATCTGAAGGAAAGCAAATACCAAACATTATATACAGGAAATGACAGAAGAGACATAGGTACAAGTCTTTGTAACACACCTGAGTAAGCTGGAACTTGAACAATCCATTTATCTATGCTTCAGGACTCTGCCAAAAAGCTTTTTTGTTTGTTTGTTTTGTTTTCTTTCTTTGTTTTTAAATCTGAGCAAGAGTACAGGAGGCTGTATTTGGATGCACTCTCTGAATAGCTCCACTAGATACAGATAGATTTCTTCTTTCTGTTGTGACCCTGGGGAAGCATTAACAAAAGGGGAAAAATGGGAGATTTTAGGAAAGAAAAGCTACACTGAAAAGCAGTTGCCAATAACCCAGTGTCAGTGTCATCATCCAGCAGTGAACACACGGTTGTAGAAACACACTCTCCTCCATTGAGAGGCTCACATGAGACATATTCTCACTGGTGCAGGACCGTGTGGAAGTTAGAGGGCCATGAAGAATGAAGGATCTCCTTAAAAGAACACTGACAGAAACACAGAAATTTCAGTGAGTATAGTTATGAGCATAATCCTGGCCACATGAAATGGGTTTATATAGCTCATTAGAAACATTTCTATTTTCTTATGCATTTTTTATGTCTTTGTTTTTCAGTGACAGCACTACCCACCCTCTCCAACTATTTCAAGACTTATCCAAAATGACTCACATCAGGAAAAGCATCCCCTTGAGTCCACAGAACTTTTGGATCAGGTTCTCCTTCTTTTTCATCATTTTTCCTTATAAGTAATATTAGTACTTTGCTCTTCCTGACAACAATATTGACCTTTCTTTGTCTTTTCACCTAAAACATAACTCTTTTGACCTCATCCTAGAGGAAGAACTATTAATTTTCCTGAAGGATATACAACACATGTTTTGCAGATGAACATGGCTGTAGAAAGGAAGAAGCCTTCAGTTTTAGACAGAGTAACATATTCCAGCAGCATATAAATCATTATAATTTTTCACTTCTACACCGACAGCCACGGTGATGTAGCCTGATAGAGAACTATTATGCTTGCCAATTCCCTTTTGCAGGACGTAATGCAAGAACAAAGACCTTCTTTAAATTGGCTGCACAGAATGGAAACACTCCTTTCCAGATAGAGCTGCTTGGGCCCTGCCTTCCTAAGTTGACTTCATGCTCTCTGAAGTAGGAACTTTGTGACCTATGAACTTCCTATTTCTGAGAATTAAGATTTAGGATTCCACAAAAATGAAACGTACGACAAGTTCTGGAACAGCAAGGCTGTGCAAGCTCATTTATGCATCCCTTAACAGCCCCACAGTAGGTCACTGAGACCATACCCTAAAGAATCACCTCCCTTCATTTGCATTTTATCTAATTTTCTCCCTTCACTCATTACTTATCACCAATTGCCTTGCAATGAATTCTGACAACTACTGCAAGTGTGGGGGAAGGCGATCAGGAAAACAGTTGCCACACTCCTGAAATCTCAGAGGCTGACAGTGAAATATTGTGCAAATGGCAGTAGAACCCTCAGGTTTGCAGCGCAGAACCCCAGACTAGCAGGTGGTTTTCTATCAGACTTCCTTTTTCACCCCAGGTTTCTGACTGGGCTTGTTTGTCATCCCACATTATTTATTTTCAGTCAGTTTGATGCACACTACAGAATTAAAGTTCAGATTTGCCTGCTGGAAGGAGTTAAGGCTTGCGGTCTGTGACATCTTCCTGGGGGGAAAAGAGGAATTAGACAAATGAAAAGTGATGCAAGCCTTTTAATGGCACTTAATTGGTAATTGGATATTTTAGGAGTAAACAACTGTTAAATAATATTGATGAAAAGTCTGTCAAAAGATGAATACATTGTCTGGTAAAGAACTGTGTGGGCAAATATTTCAATTGCTCCGGTCTAGCCAGACACAGTGCGTCTGAGTAATTCCTGAGCCTCGTCTTTTAAATTGAGCTGGGCTGGATTCCAGACAAGAGCAAATCTGTCCTCTGGGTTGTATGGCTAAAGACCTCAGTGCAGAGCTGTGATTGTTGCTCCTTCTGTGATTTCCCATTCTTTCAAATCCTGACATTTTATATTACAACGTTGCTTTTGTTAACACCGCTTTAATCCCCTAGACACTGCTAGGTTTAAAAGGCAATAGAATAACTAAACTACTGTACCAGAGGTTGCACCACCATTACAGGTTAGGATTCCAGTTCTCTAAAACTTCATGTGCATGGGATAAACCTCAACAGAACTTACAAGTTCTTCAGATATTTGTTGGAATTATTTACTGAAAGTTTAACAGAAATTTTTTCAAACTGTTGTTAAAATAAAATACTTGTGATGCATACATTGAATGGAGATTGAAAAAAAAAGTTGCAGTGAACATTTCGTAACAATCCCTTTTAATTCCAATCTTTGTTACATACGTTGTCACACTGTGTTCCTAGGCTTAGCTGTATAGTCATGCTAGTTTAAACTCAGCAGGACCACAACCATCATCTACCTATTGGGAACACTTCACTAGACTTCTCATGCATCCTGTACATAAAATATATATCCTCAAGCTTAAAAAGAATGAAAAGGATACAAACCCCAACTGAAAAAACAAAAACAACCCCACACCATGATAACATAAATACGACCAGCATATTTTTAAAGAGTTTACACTGAAGGTCATTAGGGCACTTCTGCTGTATTCAAACTGAAAGTTTTTCCCCTCAAAGTTACTAACTGCAAAGGAACCTCACTTGCTACTGTCAAATATAAATATTATTTACCTAATGGCGATACTTAAAAGGAGCTAAGCCTTTAAATATATCATTATCATAGACAACTTACTCTTAAAATCTGATATCAAAATAAAACAAGAACAGTAAGAATATAATAGGATCATTTGTTATCATCACATAAACCAACAGAATATTTTAACAAAAAAATCCATCATATTCATATCCTTGAAAAGTGTTGCAGAACCCGAGTAGTTCAGGTTCTGCTCTTAGACATGCCTTAGGGGGTCCACATGCCACAGACTCACAATAAGAGTTAGAATACCAAAAGAAGGCTTGTGACTTTAGGATATTTCCCAATCAAATAGTAGTAACTTTACATTGTAGCAACATACCAGTTAGGCAGCATTCAGCTGAGATGAAAAATGATCTTTGCCTTCCTTCATTTCCAAGATTGGAATTAATCCCTGCATTAGATACTGACAGAAATTATTTTGGGGATTAAATATGCTCAAAGCCTTTGTTCATAGGAAACGTACCATGTGATACAGAGATGAGTCTGAGCATTATCTCTGACTTTTTATTAGCTTGTGATAATAAGAACTAAATCAGTAGAAACAAAATTTCAAAGGTAAAATATTCCCTCTGCCTGCAAATGTTCTTTCCTTTCCTCTCTCCTTTTCCCTCGTACCCCTTCTGCTCTACTTTCAGATTCAAACTCATTTCTTCACCACGTTATTTTATGGAGTCGATGAAAACCTGATAACCTCCCTTTGCTAAGGAGGCAGAAGAACTAATTGCTTTTTGTTCACTATCTTGGCTGATGGGTGAGAAGCTAAAACCCAATTTATCCAGTAATTGCTACGTTCATGAAAAACAGCATCAAAGCCTTGATGCGTTTTACTGTTGTCTCTTGGGAAGGCTCATGTCTAATTCTTATGCTGATATGGCTCATAATATAGTCCTCTGACTCTTCTATTTGCTCTTGCAATTACAAGGTTTCTTATTCCATTGTGCATATTCCTCTGAACTAAGATTAGCTTAACTGAGCTTCCTTTGAAAACTTGCCTACCCATCAAATGCATCAGGCCTAATGCATTCTGTAGCCACGCAAAATCAATGAACAGCACAATTTTCTGCTTCCTGCAATGATCAATAGGATTCACATAATGGGTGGAAAATTTTTAATCATGACAGCCCAGCATCTAGCAGGCATAAATCTTCCCTGCATTATAACCTCTCCATTACGAATTTGCAGGTATTGAATAATATTTATGTAGCAATACAATTAGAACTTCACACTTCAGCAGTGATAGGTTGAGATCCCAGAGGCTCATTTCCTAGACAATGTACTGACTTCCATATTCCATATGCAAAACCCTATTTTACTCCAGGAATTAAGACTTTTGTCAAAACTATACCTCCTTCAGATGAAGGCTGAAAAAGACCAAGAAAATATAACCTAAGGCAACCGTACAAAAAAAATAGGTATGCTTAAGTGAGTAAAAAAAAATCTTGAGTTTGCATCACTGCCTTGATCCTGTTTATAAAAATGCATTCATTTCATTCATTTTCCTGGACCCATCCTCCTCCAAAAACCCACATGGGCAGAGAATCAATAGGCACTGACCACTGACAGCATGACCTGTGGCAGACCCTCTTTTAACAAGTGCACAATCACTTACCCCATTTGATATTTAAGACAGAGGAAAGAGGAGCAACTTTTCCCTTTCTTTTTTTTTTTTTTTTTTTCCCCTTATCTCCCCCCCACACTCCCCTCTGGGAGGGGGGCTTAGAAGTACTGTAATGCATTACAATCTTACATATACTTTTTTTCCTTTAAGTTCTGTCTATATTCAGAGTTGCTCTTTTCACATATGAAATAAGGGAAAGAATAATCTCTTGGTTAACAAAATGATCAGTGAAGGCTAATGCAGAAAGCTCTAAATGAGCATTCTCATCATTTCATGCAAGGCTATCTGCTAACTGCAGGCAAGATTTTGAAGACAAAGTTGGGATGTTTGATGCCCGCTTTTAGGAGGATGTTAAGCGGCCGTTTTAGAAAACATAGAGTACCTACTTAGGGCTTTGTTAAATTCCAGTACAGAATTCAGAGTTTTGTAAGTTATTCTGGATAGTAGAGAATTAAGAGCCAGCTTATACTGAATTCATAATGATTATTCTGCTGCTTTTGGGCTTGGATTTAACGTCCAAAGGCTGAACTTTCTAAAACGAGTGTAGGATAATATCTTAGCCAATTGAATCTTTCTACTTTTCTTTTTTTTTTTTTTATCTGTTGTTGTTAGCACTGAAATACTGTTAACCAACTAGACATCAGAAAGTGCTGGAGCAAACCTGGCTTTCTCATTATACCTGAGGCTACTTGTATTTATGTAATCATCTCTCTTTAGTTATTTTAGTAGTAACATGTCCTGTATCATTCTTACAGGTCTGCACATCAGAAAACATGGAGTCAGTACAAATACAGCAAACATTATTGGAGAAGCAACCACTCTTCAAAGACAGACAAGAAATGTTGCAGTCTTTCACCTAGCATTCTGTACAAGGAGCAGGAAATGAGAAGAAACTCAGTAGGAATTTCAGTTTTGAAAATTTGTGCAAACATTGCCATGAATTGTATACAGAAAGTACATTTATCTAATTTAATGCTTTTGCAGAAGCTAATCACTACAAAGTCCAAGTGCTATGAAAGTATAACAGAAGACTATCTCAGTCTGAACTTAAATGGAGAAGACAAGGTCTGTGCCAAAAAAGCTGGAAGGAATGAAAAAGCAGTCGACCTGCAAGTGTCTGAGGCATAGCCCACCCTTCTGCCTGGCTACATATCTCATTGGCACCACTGCCAAACAAAAGAAAGTTACCTGCTATAGACTGTAGCTGTAAGTCTTTGTCTTTATTCTAGGAATTATTCAAGTTTCATCATGTAATAATCACAATCCTTTAAGTCATTTTAAGACTGATTCCTTTTTATCTTTTTGTCAGAGGAACGTATTTCCAGCTCCCCATGCTCAGTAAATCAGAGCGATTCACTCTGCCTTTGATCTTAGTGCAGAGCAGGTTTCACTGGGCACAGACACAAGTGAGAGCCAGATGTGATCCACAGTAAACTCAGTTCTCTGACTGCTAACCAGTTTATGTCACTGCTCAAGTCTGGTGCTTACTTCTGTGATAAAAACTACACAAGTTGCAGAAGACAACACAATGTTAGACCATTCTTGTAATAATCACTGAAGTGTTTAGGAAAAGCAAAGGGTATGTGATAAGCACTTCATTACTACACTGTCACAGCTGTAGCTGTCTACATATTTGCTGAGGTTTAAAGAGAATATTCTTTCCTTATTTTTTATAAGAATTTTCTAAAGGAAGAAGTATTAACTCTCAGTGAAGACACATGAACGTAATCATTTGCTACAGACAGAGGATTAGAGTATAAGTCCATCAAGTATCTACAGAGAACATCAGGATATTCTATTTTCTTTTTTAAATGTGAGGAAGTGGGGAGAAAGAAGAGAAACAGTGGAAAATGCTTAGTGAATCTATCAGTAGAAAGCCAATAAAAAAAAAAAAAAAAACATTCAGTGGGGTGCTCTGCTTCTACTTCTCAATACAGTGTAGAATTTAGAGAAGAAATGAAAAGCCTCAAAGTCTCAATAACCAATACATCAAATCACAGCTTCCCAACCCCAGGAAACACTTCCTGGCCCACTGTCAATGTCTGAAACTCGCAATTCAACACTAGCTGGAGGCAGACAGCACGAGAAGGAATTCCATCAAACTGTGTGTATGGACCAGGTACAGCTGAGGCACAGGGATCCTCTCAGAAATTAAATATGCCGTTTTCACTAACAGTGTAATTAAATAAAATTATATTCCTCTGAACTGTATTGACTGCTTGCTGGTAGATATTTCTGCACAAGTCTATCCTTCCTTCTTAAAAGGAGGAAGGAGATACACTTATAGTTCTGCACACAGCCTGCAGCAATCTGCTTGGCCTGATAAAGATTTAACCTACAGGAACGCCTCCTATTGCTGTTATACTGAAAAATAGCATCTAATGAATTTCTTCTCTTTGATTAATGCTTCCATTTTGACTGCTTTATGATATGATACCATAATGAGCTTCTAAACATTCAAATTAAGAAACAATCAAGGAAGATGCACAGAATAGTAACACAGCAGTATGAACATGCATCTCAGCAGCCAGCTCATCGTACACAAAAGTATTCACATATCACCACTCAGTTTTCTTTCACACAGGACATTTCACACAGATTCTCCTCAGGAGAGAAACCTATTCAGGCATGTTAAAAAAAATAAAAATAAAATCAAGTCACAGTCCTATTTTATTACCAAGGAATTTTCAAATTCCATTATTACTGTTGATACAAAAGGCATAAAATGCCTTTGCATTAGGAGGTGATCAGAATTACCACTCAGCTTAAATCGTACCATTAGCACCTCCAGAGCAGGATGCATTTATTCAAGTATTCTTCATCTGTCTCTCAACCCTTAGTCTCCAGACACTGACACAAGAGATCTAATGTGTATTTTTCACCAACAAGAAAACATCTTCTAGGACATTTACTGTTGACTCATAACAAATGAAGACAATCATTTTTACTAAGATAATTTTTCACCAGGGATAAATGGTAAGAAAGAAAAAAGGAAAAATAAGAGCAGGCATATCTCTCTCACCAACCTCTCTCTCTGGCAAATGCTGCTCACTGCTCTCATTTTTCCCCCCAGGGTCGAGGTGGAGATGCATCCAGCAATGCTTTGGCCACACAACATCATCGCTGTCTGCAGTGAAACCACAGTTCCTCGCAGATCCCTCACAGAACTGTAAAGGAACATTTCCTTCTTCACTCTGCCATTCCTTTCTGTTAGTCAGGCAAATTTTAAGCATGACAAGTGAAGTATCTACAATATTCCACAGTGCTATACAGCTGGGTGCCAATTCAAAATGCCTCCTGACCATTCTTGCTGATACTTGAGCATAGTAATCTTGTGTCATGTTAAATACTATATCCTTGACACTAGAAATTCCACAAATGAATGACATTAGGTGGTCTCAAAGTGATAAAATATAAGCACGTATTGATAACTACAAAGTTGTCTACAAATTTTAGTTAGTAAGATGCATAAAAACCAGGCAATGATAGCACCACTCAAACTAAGCCTCCCACACTGAGTCCTGTCAGTTTTCAGTTATGAGGCTACATAGATATTTTTAGTAACAAATGCATCCAAAGTTACATGCTTTACAGAAGAATTTGTCATTTCAACTTTACATTCTGTTAATATTTAGCTCACTAAACTTCTTCATGCATGATCATGCAAAAATGCAGACACACAGTTGCCTGGGCTGCAAGCACCTTAAAAATGATACACGCTTGAGTTCCTGTTTAACTTCACTAAGTTCTGTAATGCAGTGGCTTCCCCTTAATATCAAGAAAAAAAAAGATTGCAAAAATATTTAAAGGCTGAAATATTATGTCAAAATATATTGCTCAGCATCATTTCTTGTCTCCTTGCCCAATGCAATCAAAATGTTTTACCCTCTTTTATGTCACACATTAATTGAAGTTCCACAGGAGCTGGAGAGCCACAGTCTAGACAATATAAAACACCACACAGAAATGACATTGCCTGCTGAAAAGACTTTATGTTCCGGTAGTCCTTTTTGTCATTATAACTAATTATGTAAGGCCAAATAAGCCTGCAATATTAACTCAACACTCAGGGGTTCCTAGAAATGGATACTCCCTGTGATGCTATGGATATTAGAAAATGCAGTTTCACAGTTTTGTTGTCAGTAGGGCCACGTGATCTATTAAGTACTGTCATGTAGGAGAAAAAGGGGAAAAAAGTACACAACTGCTCAGAAAAATAAATTTATTCTCAGTACCACTTTCCAGTGCTCTAATTCTTATTATAGTTCATTCCTGTGTAACGATATGTACAGGAAGCAATTCTACTCTGTCCCTTGTCAGGGTCCTTCAGTGACACTTAAGTTAATCTGATATGCTGATATCACCAACAGAAATGATCTTTCAGGCGAAAATAAAGTCTCCCATGACTACTATTAGATTCTGAAAAATAAATACTAGGAATTTCAGAAATTATCTGGAATTAAAATTCAAATTTTCTTTTTTTTCCACCCCCTCATGAAACAAGAAAGCCTCTGAATACAAATTCAATTGTTTTCTGGGAATCCTAATATTTATATAAAAATGCAGTTTTGTTGTCAAGAAATATTTTCTTATTTACTGAAGATATTTCTGAAAGGAAAACTCATTTTTATTAATAGGAAAAAACAGATGAGGCTATGCTGAACACTAAGAAGTATGTAATTACTTTCTTTCAGGTATTTTACCTTTGACAGAAGTAATAGATTCAGCAGCATCCAGGTAAGTAATGGGTTTGTTGTCATATTCATTTGTATTACTCTGAGTGTTTTTTTTTCTTATTAGTGATCCTTTATAGTAAGTGCCAAAAATTATGTTCATTTTCATTGAGCATGAATCACTAATGCTCTAGAAGAAAATTTCTCTTGATGGCACATCCCTAACATAATTGTGATTGTACTTCTTGTGGAGTCCACACATTTCCTTGACCGTGGTGATACACCGTTGCCAGCTTCCCCTTCCCTTTTTTGTTTCACTTATCTAGACAAAGCAAGGCTCTCACTTTTGCACCAGTAACTTTGAGAACTGAGATGGTATAGAGTAGATCCAAGGCTACATAGTCATACTATTTGGTGCACTATACAGAGATACTTATTTGTAACTCGAATCAATTACCTCCAATTCTACAGTAATCCAGAGACTGCTATCCCATTTTTCCTAAGGTCACTTCCTTGGAGGAGGTGATCGCTGTCAAATTTGAAAAGCTGTTTCGATATGCAAAGTATTCCCAGCGCACATAGATGCTGCTCTGTCATTGGCTCATGCTTTTCATCAGTTGAATGCTTTTTGCTTTAAGCACAGAATGAAACTTGTTCAAATTTCAAGGGCGAGCACTACGCTTACAAAATAAGAATGCGAGAGAAAATGTCTTTCATTCCTCTTTGACTACCATAATTTGACAGAGCCTCTCTTTACCTGGTTGTTTGGTTCTCTTTGTCCCCATGACTTAGATCTAGTCTCTGTCCTCCAGTATGTCTGCAATGTTAATATCTGTTCTCCCTGCTGAGCATAACTCCCTTTCCTCTGGCATCTGTCCTGACTCAACAAGCCAGCCATAAACATTTATAGGAACTCATGATAATGCTGAAAGCAACGCGTGCCTGCGCCTCGCCTGGCTGTTTGAATAAACAAGCTGGGGTTCAGGCTGGCAAGTGGAGCCAGGAGATGATTGTTCAGCTCTGGCATTTTGCATTTTCATACAGTGGCAAAGCATCTATAAATAGTCTTTGAGGAACATAAACATTTTAGTATAATGGGATTCATGTTTAATATGGGCAATGACTTCCCTTCCCTTAGGATCGCAATTAAAATGTTTAGACAAAATTAAACTGCTTCTTGGGAAGATACTATGATGCAGAGCACAATATTTAAATGAACTCCTAGTGACTGACAGAAAATGGATCTTTGCAATCAAGCTCTAAAAGATAAAACAACAAAGATGTTTATTATCACTCCATATGCCGATAAAATGCAGGCATTTGAGATCCACTGTCAAAAAAACTTCAATTTCCGAAAGGAACTGACATTCCTCTCTGAAAAAAAAAAAAAGAATAAAATAATAACAATTCTTGGAAGCAAGTCTAGGACATGTTTTTGTTATTAACTAGCATCGTGTTATTAGCCAAGTCCAGTCTTGGCAAGACAGATTTCTGTGTATGGAGTAGTTTGACAAATTTCTGTTGTGTGCAAGGAATTGGTTTTAATCACTGTGTTCTCTCCTTACAAGATCCTTGTCTTTAGCTGCAAAGCTCTCGTGAAAAGCTCAAGCAGGGAGCGAAGTTGTACAGTGCTCTTATGAGTCTCCAGTTAATCCAGAAGCTAATCAGGGATTGTTCAGCCCATGGTACAAACTAGGATAACCTCTGGGCAGCTCCCACTAGTGTTTCTTTCCAGTCCTCTACAATAGGAAACAGCCAGCTAGAGATGTTATTTACCTTAAGGTGGCTAACTAGGAGATTTTCCTCTTTGCTACGCACCGCACCATGCATTTAGGAAACAGGAGAAGGTGTTATGATATGGATTGGTACAGAATGTTTTTCCTAAGAGACAAGTGGCAGGAGCTGACAACAGCTAAATAAATATCACAACATAAAATGCCCTCTGATTTTAAAGAAAAACAAACGAGGTATGCTGAACAAACTTGAAAAGGAGAGTTCACAGCATAGACATCCAAATATCGGAAACCATTTATTCACTAAAGAGTTGTACTTTTCAACTACTCAGCTCTTCTCAGGTTTGCTATTCCAGTCACTAGCTGAAGCACTTTAGTTTTTAAAATGTTTTTAGGATTAGATTCTATACTATACTGTGATTATTATTAAAATCCACAACATATGACTATTGAGAACATGAACATATTAAGAATTTTCATCCCAGGTGCACTGAGAAATTCCTGTTTTAAACTGAACTCCATCCCTTCTCTTGTAAGCAGTACAACTCTGCACTTAAATTTCTGTTCCAAATCTTTAGTTTTCTCTGGGGGTCCTAGAGAGTTCCATATCTATACTCATAATACTTTATTTATATTATCTTGAAGAAATCCCTTATCATATGTCAGAGTAATTTGCTGTTTATCAGACACCATTTTGAGTTCAAGCTGTAACAACATGTAACGTTAGATCTGCTAGTTCTGAATCTCATCACATCAAATATGAGCAGAAACCTAATTCATTAAGTTGTCAAGAGTTGCTGGTGTTAATAACATAATGAGAAAAGGAAATGGGCACAGCAAGAGAAGACATTTCTGGCTTGCCAGGGCTATTTAATCTGAGAACCACAATGAAGAACCGTACTCTTAGCATCACAAACAGAACTTGGGGAGCTGTTAATTTCTTCTGTTAATGTTGCTACTCTGTCAGTCTGTACTGCCCTGGGGATATATGTTCAATGCTTAATTTTAGTCTGTAATTTTTTTTGGCTCCCATGTCTTTCCTAATTGTGGTTTGGAGTCACTCTATGCCCTGTGAAACCTGTGGCTGAGGTTTCTGACATTTTTCAACTGATCTGTATGATCATGATGAGAATGCACTTTGCTAGTTTCTGACTATCATGTGCATGGGCTATACTGATACAGAAATTCTCTTTCCATCTCTTGCACACAAGGACCTTAGCTATGTACCAAAGCTTTGGAAGCACAATGACACTTGTTTTCACAATTTTAGCTATCTTGGCTCAGTAAACACTAGAAACTTGTACATGCTGTATTAGCTTCTCACAGTGCTCTCAGGACACCAGACTGTACAGAAGAACAGTGAAGTCTGAGACTTAAGATAAAACATATCTTCCCAGTCAGAATGTCCGCAGAGCTTTAGGGATCTTGCTGTAGCTAATCAAGACACTTTGGGGTCCAGTTTATACCAAATATCACCCCTCTGTGAAGCCAGAGGGGAAGTCCTGCAATGACATCTACAAAGATGTGTATCTTCAAAAAGGGGAGTATTTGGACTACAGTATGATGGAGACACTTATCTTTGTTTTATGAACATTGCTTAAGCTTCCTCTTCTGAGGCTGGCCTTTAAAATTATTGTTGGAATACAGTACGACAAAACGAAAACCAAAACAACATAGCAAGGAAAATCCAGAAATTTTCTTCCTACTACATAGAACTGAGCCTTTCATAGTATCTATGAAGACAACAAAAAAAGATATATTAAAACACCACAAGAGATCCCTAACAAAAATACCAGAAAACACTACAATGAAACACCTCATTTTGAAACAAGGAAATGCCAGTGTAACATGTGTGTATCCTGCAGCATCTGTGGCCCCAAAAGCGCTTCTACCTCAAGTTTGTATGCATCTTATAAAGCTACCTGTAGTCCACTTTTTTTTCCTTCTGATAATGCATGCAGATCATACAATAGACTCTCACAGATTCAGTTATGAAACGCCTTAAACTCATCCCAAATAAAGGTATTTAAAAATACAAATTCAAAACATAAATCAACTAATAGAACTATTTTATTACCTTATTGTGAATTCTCTTGAAGCTTCTTATTCTGTCCTTGCAATTGGAATCTACTATTAACAAAGCTTTAAACATGCCAGAAAAATTCTGCTTTTTTCTTTTTTTTTTTTTTTTAATTGGAGGGGATTTTCCAGAAGGCACAGCTTCCAGGGCAATTCTTTTCATGATATTTGAAAAATAGCACGTGTTTTTCTTTCATTCTTTATGAAAAAACAGTTAAGACTCTGTAAAGCTATTCCAAGACAGAATCAACATTTCTGTATCTAAAGAATTGATGTTATTTTGAAAGATAGAGATAAAAACATAAAAGTATTTGTATAAAAATGTAATTCTGTTTGCTAAATAAGACAAATATGTTAAATGTACGAAATATCCAAAATACAATAAGAAATGTGCCTGTATACAAATTACTGTAGGCGTTTAGATATTCATTTCATTATGCTTACAAAAAAAGAATGATTCTTTTTGACAAGTTCTGTCTACTTTAGAGAAGGTGTCTTTGGTCTTCTAAATGACTGGTAATCTAAATATGCACATTGGTCATTACCATGTACTTTTACCCTAGGTGAAACATATTTGGTGCTTCCCGACTGCTTGCATTCTTTATAAACAGCAGAAAAAAATCCTCCTAGAGCTTGAGCAAAACTGAAGTCTGACAGAAGTTACCTTACTGCGAGAGAAGACTGTGTCTTGCAGATTACAGGAAGCAACCAGCTTTTTTCATATTAATTCCAAATTTAAGATGAAAGCAATGTTTGGGCAGGAGTGAGGCTCAGGCTGGGACTGATCACAAGATTTCTGACTAAGCTCAGGATGAGTGTCTGCTAAACATGGTCTGTCCCACGGGTGTGAGGACTGCATTTGGTTCATCACACCATCCTCCTCATTTCCATCAGGAACAGATGGGAAGGAAAAAGAAATGAAAAGTGGGGCACAGTGGAAGCAAGCTGTTTTTCCAAAAGGAGCAAAGTGTGACTGTCAAAAGCATTAATATTTCCTAACATTGCTTTTCCTAATTAGCAACTGTTTGGTTGCTATAGGGATGATTTGCTAACATGAATCCAAAAGGAAGTGAGACACACAAAGGGAGGTGAGTTACTGTAGTAGAAAAGAACTTAGAGGTGTCAAAGTTGAATGGGTGAACAGAAGAGAACAACAAAACATTTTAAAGATGTGTGCGGTATAAAACTGGGTGGTATTTTTTTCTTGTTTGTTTGTTTGTTTTGCAAATATCTATTACAAAACATTTCTCACAAATGGGAGGTTACCCCTTCACTGCAACAGGATCTGAGCTCTACGTAATTGGAAAACAGAGCTCACGGTGATGCATAGAAGGATTTAATTCTCGTCAAACCCATGCTACCTCAAGAAAAAGAGAGTGCTTCAAAAAGCAACTCTGCCAGCATACCCTTTAAATACTACAATTTTTTTTTTTTTACAGGACATACTGGACTAAATTTGGAATGAGTCATTATGGTCTGCTGAGTAACTACAGCACATTTTCATAACAGCCCTAAATATCATGCTGATTTTTAAACATAGGCTATGCATATATTTGGGTGGAGAACAATTAGGACTGCATTGCTGTTTTCCTGGGAAATAGAAACAACATTTTTCTCCTCGATCTTAAGTTCAGCTGCAAGAGGGACTCTCAACAGCCGGATTTCAAGGGAAATAGCTTATTACTTTTTTCCACCAAGAGAAGTCCATCCCATTATGAACCTTTAAATCATGGTCTGAAGTTTTCGCAACAGACTTCAAAGAGAAGCTAAGGGCCTGATTAGGCTCCTTAACTACTACTTTGCAAAAAATTAGGTCACAATTATCTCTGTCCTAGAAAACCACAGCAGTGAGCTAGATCCTGTGCTAATAGCTACAATCTCTATGGCAAGGAAGATAAAGACACTGGAAGCTATTTTCAGGTGGTCAGCGTAGACGTCTATCAGAGAAAAATCTTACTGTAAGAACCCCATGCTCCGGTTTCTCACTTTGACAAAGAGCAGTATCAGGGGTGGAGCAGACCTGATGCTTTAGATGTATTTCAAATTTCATTTTGTGCAAACTAGAGAACAAAGCAGCAGCTCTAGTGCCTCAAATTGGGGAATGGTGGATAGCTGGCAGCCAGGAAACTCATCTGCTTCCTCTGAGCTTGCCCAGACCTACCCACAGACACAGGGGACTGTCTAACCCACTCACAGTTTCCAGGTGCAAAGAAAAGTGCAAGGTCAGTTGAGAAAAACAAAGGTCAAAAATAATCCCATGATAAAAGTCACAAGAAGGACAGAATAACACAAACAGTGGAGACTAGAGAAACCGAGCTACATAGGGAAGGAATAATAGACTACAGGAAAAAAAGCTAAAATTGTATAACCAAAGAAAACTTTCTACATACTTACAGGAGTAGTTTTCTCTAAAAGACAAATGCAGCACAAATCAGAAAACAAAGCCTTTCCAGTGTATAAATATTATGGAAACCAATTGCTTTTAAAGGCAGAAATTATTTAACTCATTGAAACATTACTTGTGCTTTTGTGTTACATATTCAACTTGTAATTGTGGGTCTGCTTGCACTGCTATACCATAAATATGCAGAAAAGATTTGATCTGCGTGATTTTGCTTCAAATTAGACTACACAATTTGAAAGAAAACCTGCCCAGAATCATGTTTCTTTGTTTATTTATCAGTCAGAATATTTGGGGCCAAATTTAGTGATGTGGATTCAGAGAGAACAGAATTTTAGTTCACAAAAATACTGCACAAAAGAACAAAATTTAGCAAGCATAACTGCCAGGCAGCTATTGATCTATGCTTATTTTGAGTCCTTCAGAAAAGAGTTTCTCTTAAATTCACCTGACTGTAGTTCTACTATTTGGCTGTTGATTTAAATGCTGTAGTTTCCCATAATCTACACTCTAATGAGCTCAAACACCTGCCTGGCCCTTTGTTTCAATTGGTGAATCTCACACAGATTAAATATAATTTACATTGACATTTGATCTGCCTTCTGACTTAAAGAATAGCACAAATGTAGCCCCAGCTGAATTCAGGCCTTATGTAGGCAAGAATCATCCCACAGAAATGTATACAACCATGTTGATATAAGTAAAGGCAAGGATTGATTAGAAAAAGTATGTGCAAATGGTATGCTTATTCAAGGATCTCTAGAAAGGGAATGAGAGAACGATAACTTGATATCCAAAATGCTTCCAAGCTATACTGTTTGTCCTGCAACAGCCCCGGGAGCCTTTACATTCAAGGGTACATCCATGGACCTGACTTTTGGCTGATAATTTCTCTTCTATGCAGGCTAACTAAGGCTAGGGTCACTTCAGATCTCATTTTCCTTTATAACTGCTTTATCAAGCTCAATTTATCAAGGCAGTCCCAAACACAAAGGAGAGATGAAGGGGATGATTTAAACTGGTTAAATGGGAACAGGGGTCTAGGATAAGAAAATGCATGCATTTTGAGTATCCCATCATCAGCATCCAGAGCAACCTTAGTTTGAACTGTTGCATGTTAAACTGTCAAAAAGGAAATCTTGTCATCCATGGACTGTTCTTCTACGGTATTGACTGTAATTCAACCTTTGTATAAAGCATTCAATATTTTAATCCCTCCCTCATTTTCTACAGTGAGCCCAACTTTATTTTTTTCCAGGGACGTTATTAGATTTTCCACCTGTAGACACCAGGGAAATTCACTCCACTGCAAGGTTTCCCAGTTCTGAGCCTCTCTGTCTATCTGCAGTACCTAACACAGCAGGACGCTGCTCTCAATCAAGACTTTTAGGCTTCACATGGTATTCACAAAAATCAGGAAGATGAATGTACTTTCTACAAGAGCACAGAACTGAAGATGGAAAAGTAGTAGCAGAAATATGCAGAAAGACTACGCTGGTTTATTTTATCATTTCCTAAGGGCTGCTACTCTCCTCCCTTCCACTCCATCAGTACATAAATCATGCTTGTGGTTCTTTACATCCATTGAATACCAAATCTCTTGCTGCCTTCCTTCTGATGAAGATCATGAGTTAGGGGAACAATAATAGCCACATTCTTAGGCTATAATAGCAACATTTAGAGGTATTTGTCTTTTCCGTTTTCTGACAGATCCATTACTAGTTCATTAGCCTTTAGTGGGTAGAGACATTCAGTAAACAAATGAAAGTAACTCCATTTAAGAGCTAGTGAGCTAAATACAGCTCTACCACTTAGCCTGCTAATTACATGGAGTGTTGCAAGTGCACACTGAAACAAATCCATCCTTTTGCAGCAGTTTCAGAATGTCTTGTCCTATAATTTCTGAAAGTGAAGGCACACAAATTGGCTTTCTTTGTCACATTGTCAATGACTACAAAGATGTGAAATGGAAAACTAGTCCAGGAGAATTTGTGCTACTTTATCTCGCCATAGTTCAAGAAATGTGGAGTTATGTATTTTAAATTCAAAAAAGATCATTATCTTTCCCTTCCACTATTTCTCTGTTAAGGTGACAGACTATTCCAAGAACTAAAAAGCACAGTAGCTGAAAGGTCGATCTCTAATTCTTAAACATAAAAAGGATTGAAAAGGAAAGGGGTGTAACATGAAAGTCAAGCCCTGATACAATTAACGTTACTTTTTTTTCCTGAGCATTTAATTCCAGAATACTTTGTATCATGCAACACTCATTACTGCTCCTCCCTGTTTGTTTTTCCCACATTTAGGCTCCCTCAGTGAAACCGGGGAACTGATCTTTGGGCCATTGCTTGGATCATAACCTCTTTAGATCAGATGTAACACACAAGCACAAGGTGCCCCAGCTCTCAAAGTTCCCATTAGCTAACCTATCTGCTTCTTATCTGCTGTTCCATCACACTAGCTCACCTGTTTTAGTAAGAAGTTAGAAGAACCAAAAAGAACACAGTGACACAACGAAAACTTCACTCAGCTGAAAATATATAGTGAGCTAAATTGATCTATATCTTTAGGGACAGAAAGGGAATGCTTTTTTTTTAAAAAAAAAAAAAAAAAAAACACACTTTGAATGTTTATTGTTTTGATATAGATGGAAAAAAAAAAAAAATAGAATCACAGTTACACAGTTACTATTATCCAAAGGAAAAAAGTTGTTCATTTGAGACTTTACAATTAGTACACAGGATTTCATCAAGTTTTCTTACTAAATGTGCTGAATGAAAAGGAACTGGATAATAGGCCAGACTCCGTTCTCAGATTTAATACAGAGATAGAAGGTTTGCATGCTGTTTCCTCCACTAAACTAAGAACTACTTTCTATTCAGTGTTTACCTAAAACTCAAAATTAAACAAATGACAACAAGCAGCAATCACTGTGCTAAAATGACTTTCTAGTGGAGCTGAGAATGAAGATTTAACATGAGAATTCAAGCTTTTTTTTTTTTTTTTTTTTTTTTTTAAACTTTGTTGGTGCAAACGCTGGCTGTATTTTGACAAGTTATGATGTAGCTGTCAGAAATACACATTTTGGGAAATTATGTTATTGCAGGGCCCTGTTGTAAAGATGCTTTTAAGAAGATGTTGCTTCTGTTCCTAATTGATCACAGGAAGTTCATCTCAGAAGCAGTGAGAGCTGGGATCAATGACCTGCTAGTTTAGTGTGGCTCTTAACAACAACCTGCAGAGATTAGGAGGCTGTCAGAAAGATAACACCAGAGATTTATAGATTGTTTTCTGAAGCCATTCTCAGCTCTCATGGGTGCTCCGTTATGTTTCTACACGCTTCAGTATGTGATATGCACTCCCCTTACAGATCCAAACTGTAATTTTAATTTATTAACAAAAAAGCATCGCACCTCAATGTGCTGCTCAATTTACAACAATCTAGGAGAGATATGTGCAAGCCAAGTCTGTTAAGCACTTAGAACAGCTCAGAGATAAAGGAGAAATTTGAGTTATAGCTGCAGTTTCTTCTGTCATTTAAGCAGGGCCTAAAATGCCTAATCCAGCACTCCCAGTGCTAATAAATTGATGGACTGACATCAATGAATGAGCCCCATTGTGCTCATGTTTGGGCATTCAGTTTCTGAAAAGCATCCAAAAGCCTTGTGGAAGGGCCACAGTCCCTCAGAGATGGGACAAACTCTTTTCTCACATCCATAGCTTGGGAAGGAATCAGACTGAAGTGTGACAGAATCATTAGTACTACCCCAGTATTCATTTTAACAGAATTAGGCTACTTTAATTGGGATCTAGTGCTCTTCTCCTCAGCTGAGCAAAAAAAAATCTGTTAACATTATGCTGAGCTTTCCACAGCCACTCTGACACACACATAGCACCTTTTCAGAGGAACTCATTTATGTATATGTCTACTATAACACTAAAGACATTGTATATCCTACCTAATGTGACTTAGATTGGGCTATCCATTGTAATTTTTCCTGAAGATCACGTCACTTATCAATATTCAGCTCTGAGAAGAGTAAAAGTGAACTACGATAACAGTCACCACTTGGTCACAGAGGGTACTCTGGTCAAAGGAGAATAGAAATTCAGAATGTACAGGGAAAGGTTACTTGCCCTAATGCACATAAATTGTGAAGCACAGAGGACTGGGTAGTCTCAGCTCACAAATTTATCTATACTCCTTTACTAGCTCTGCAGAGGACCTGCCATCATTTTCATAAACACATGACAAGGACAAAGATAGACAAAGACAATTAATTTAGTTTCTCATGAGCTTTGTACAATGTGGAAGGTGATGACACAAAACCAAACTCCAACAGCTAGAGATATATAGCAGCGTAAGTGGGTTGATATGATTTCACATCTATAGTGAAGCATTATGCAGCACCATACTGCCAGCAACAAAAAGTTATCCATTTTCAATTGAAACTCAGAAAAGGGAATATTCATTTTAAGGCAGTTAGCAGGGAGGTTGTATTCACTGTCTATTCATTCTTGTTTCACTTCAAAAATATATTTCTTCTGCCATTTATGGCAGTCACATGAAGTGGCTGACACTCTGCAATTCTGATTTTTATATATTCATTGCTTTATGTCAATATGCCTAGCACTGTTTAAAGAAATATGAAAAATAGACAACTTGAAAACCTGCAAAAAAAAAAAACAACAAAAAAACATAAGTGATAAAAAAATATATTAAATTTGGAATTAATTGTGGTTAGACAGAAAATAATATTCCAATATTCTTATTGTAAAAGATACCTGAACTTCTGGATAGCGAAACTAGTCCTAGAAATTTAGCTGCAGGAAAGAGATGAAACAAAAAAGATTCATAGCCTACAGTAATGAAGAAATCTAAGGAACTAAATACGCAAGACAGTTGTTTTCCCTAACCACCATTTTGATTAAATTCATGATATCCATCTAAAGAAGGTAAAATTCTGATCTTTGAAAGTAATGCGACCAGCACTGGAGGAATTAAGTTGATAAAGGAATGGTTTGATTAAAACAGAATAAGCTTACCATAACATCCTTAGAATAAGAATGATCCACAAAAAAAATGATAGTTCTTATCCTTGTATTTGTCAGTATGCTTCCTCCAGATTGTTGTTGCACTTGTGAACAATATCAGAAAATCCTATCACACATACACTATCACAAATATGTCCAAACACAGACATTTAAAACACTGAATACTCATCCCCTCCAGCTCAAGCAACACACAAATTTAGGAGGCAAGATGCTACATTCATAAATATAAAACTAAAAGTACATTAGAAATAGAAGGTTATATCTACAGTATATTCCTAACACTTTATTGTGAATCTCCCCCAAAAAACAGAAAATGTGGACTGTGATTGTCAGAGCACCTGCTTAGGACGAGGCTTTTCAGAACTGAATTGCAGAAAGAAGGAGTGCACTGTTAGAAATGTGAGAATTCAATATTAAATGCAGTTTTATTTTAAGACTGCAAGATGATTATTCCTAAAGTGTTTCAGAAGATGGGGAATATGGAAGATCTCATCATCTGCAAGAAATTCAGAGACATTTTACACTGAAATCAAATGAACATCAAGGGACTATTAAGACTCATTGTACTGATAGAAATAGACCAATATAACTTTGAAGATGTCTGTGTTGGTTCCACACAAGAGATCTCCAGCATAGAACAATAAGGACAAATAGAAAAGTCATACACTTCTGATGCACTATTTTTAATTGATATTTCTTTAGTAGCAGATACTATCAGCAAGCAATTTCCTCATACTAATCAAGCAGTTTTAAACTGACATAATATAGCCACTGGTAATGACTGTCAATCCGCAAGTATTGGCAAATGCTGGGTAGAAATTTTGCAGTTCTATATAGATTAGATATGTTGTTCTTTACCATACTCATCTTACTTGCCCTGAGTATAGAAAACTTTTAAAACACGTAACAAGACATTTTGAAAAGAGGCAGATCCTTATTCTCACCTAGACAATTTTATTCAGTTATATAGAAGGCTACTTCTATTTACACGAGCAAATCTAATGGAATTAGACAACTAAAATAAGAATACCTCAGACGCATCTCAAGAACACCCTGGACATCATGAAGTTTTTCAAACCCTGCATTAGGAAACTATTCCTATGGGCCAAGGGACAAAAGCATTGTCCTATGAAGCTCTGACATTTTCTAAGAAACTCTTAATATGGCTGGAATTAAAATAAATAAATAAATAAAATCAATGTTACCACCCTCAGAGTTTTACGATGCAAATTTAATCAACAGTTAATAGCACTAAAAAAGATAATTTTGATACTCTTTGACAATGAGCATCTAGCTAACTACAGGTCTGGTACACATTGGACAGCATATGTCACGTGAGTAGTATTTGATACACTACTTACACAGGTTTGTATTGAGAGGGCAAGATGCATATAGTAATGTTATTGAAAGAACCAAGAATTAACAAAGTAGAAAAAAAAACAACCCACGACGTATACAGCAGTAGCTAGGAGTACAGGAAGGAAGACAGGTATAATATTCACCTGGGCTCATTGCTGAACACTAAGTTACCAAAAAGCCCATCTTGTGCTACATCAAAACTTTGTCAGATGTGCCTGCAACAGAGCAGTCAAAGCCAGTCCGTCTCTTTCATTGTTATTTCACTCTGCAGCTTCTTCTACGTTTTCTCATCCACCTTTGCTGCAATAAACATACTCCTTCATTCTATATGCACTTCATATGCTCAGGACAGGATTAGGGGCACAGGTAACGTAATTACTTCCTTTTAGGGATATCAGTATGCAAGCTTCAAGCAAGTGACATGCCAGCAAACAACAGTAGTTTTCTCACCTCTGAGATATACATTTACTCCTTAAGGAAACAAATTTTGTTCCTATAAATAAATTCACTTGGATGGACACCTACATCTTCATGGAGTCTTGTAGGCATCAGCGAGGACATTAACCCTCCTGTACCCAAAGCTATCTGAAGGATTAGGCCTGCATTTCCATTGAATCCTGAAAGTAGAAAGTCGTTGTTGTTTTGTTTTTTGCTTGTGCAACTCAGTTGGGTTGCTTAAAACTACAAGTGCCTGTAATAGATGGTCAGCTGAAATGCCATTGTACAATAATAAACACATTTGGCCATTTGATGGCAGTGTTAAATTGTGCATCACAAGATACTGGTTAGGTTCAGGATTTTGCTCCTGGGACCATAAGCATCTCTTGCAGCCATCCTTCAAGGGCTTTTGATTCACATTTCTCCTTAACATTCCCTTCCCCTCATCATTTTATTTTTTTTAAACACCAAAACAACAATAACTGACAAAAAAAAAAAAAAAAAAAAAAAAAAGCATGATACAGACTAATTACCTAAAGAAGGTGAAATATTGTTTTATAATATATGCAGACATCTTAGTGGTTTGAAGGACTTGAGGTTCCTGCTGCCACATTCTAGATCATGCCATTAGACTAAAAAATAATCTGTGTCACTGCTAGTCAGAAGTCAGCGCAGAAAGCAGTAGTAAAGTGAAAGGAATCCTTTCTCCCTCTAAAACTAAGACCCTGTACTAGAGGATGATCTTTTTATCAAAAGGATTTACTTGGGCACTGTGGACATGTACAAGAGTGAACAAGGTCTAGACCTTATGACTGATCACTAGCTCTGAATACATCCTCGTAATAACAAAATAGCAATCTTTGACTACATCTACTGGTTCAAACATCTGCCAGCACACTTCAGTAAGGTGAATCCTTCAGAGTGAACAATTTAATTGCAAATTTTACCTTTTGTTGCTTTTACAAAATGCTGCCACCCTCACTCCCCTTCAGATTTCTTTACTGCACACAATTATTAAGTGAATCTGCTCAGGAAGTGACCTGCATACAGAACTCAACATCTACAAATTTAGATACCACTCCCCCACCCACCCCACTAGGTAAGTGAATGCACATTTCCTTGGAGTAGCCATGAAATTTCTCATCCAAGCTATTTAATTATAGGTAGCATGAACAACTGAAACTATTCCATAACCATTCAAACAGATGATGGATACTTACTTGAGAAACTCCTAAGAACCAAATTTCTCTTTAAATAACTAAAAAAGTCTATTGGTCTTCAGTTCTTGAGAAAAAAAGGAACAGCAAAACCAGATATTTCCTTTGGCCTCTAGGTTCACCAGTTGTGTTCTGAAAGCATTTGATCAATGTCCAGTAACACAAAGATGTATCTAGAAAACAAGACTTTGAGCTGGCTAATTTAGAACCCATGGCTACCTGCTGGACCCTATCAGCCACTCCCCTGGGGGAGAAAGCAAGATAGAAATAGCCTATGGTACAAGTTAAAGGACACAGATTTCTTGCTGTTATCATATGAAAAACAAATACAACATGAGGAAAACTAATTTAGCTTACCACTAATTGAAGTAATATTGGACAGAAAGAAAAACAAGAAATAAAGCACATCTCCAACCAACTCTTGCTTCCCAGATTTAATTTCCTGTTGCCTCATTCTTCCTCCCCACATGGTTCAGGGCTCGATCAGAACACTACAGTACCTGTCTGCTGCTCTGTTCTCATCACGTTTCCCTCCTACTCCAGCACTATTCCTCTGCAATTCCTATCCACGGGATTCAACTTCTTGCCTCAGCCCATGGCTCCCCAAGGATAAACCTGCTCCAGCAAGTGCTTCTCACTTCAGGCCACACCTGCCCATCAGGGGCCCACTCCCTGTTGGCTCTCAAGTGCACGGGAATAACAGCCACCACCTGCAGCACCCCTATTAATTTTCTTGAAATTCACACAGCATTATATAACTCTGTTTTCCAACCCCATCAACAGCTGAGGGGCATTTTTGCCCTTCCCTAAATAGAGCTTCACTGAGAAGGGATGCCTGGAGTGACTGGTTTAGCTGTGCCCTGTGGTACTTGCTAGATCCTGACCAGGGACTGAACCTCAGCCTCTTTTCACACAGATCAGCAGCACCAGATGAAGATAAACACGTAACATCTTGCATTAATTTCTTCTCTAATTGTAAGCAAATAAATTGAGGGAGAACAGCAGAAAAGTAGTATTTCAGACACATGCTCTCGTTCACTGGATTGCTACAAAACAAGATTCATTGCCAGTAGCACAATAGTAGTATTACTGCTCACAAAGCATCAGTCTTCTAAGACTGAGGCTAGATGCACTTTTCCATATTTGTACATATTTCTAGAAAAAAGAGAAACCTTTGAAAAATATTCCCTGTTATTTGTAATTTTGAATGTGCCTAGTCTGTAAGTAGAAACACTTTCTTCGAAAGAAGTAAAGAGAAAGGGAAATTTGTGGCTCAGCTGTCCATGTGATCGTTCAGTAAGGCAGTGAGTACACCATGCCACAGAGCACTCATCTGTTGAGGTGAGAAGATCACTTTCTACCTCAATTTCTAAATAGCTTCTATTTATTGACTTAAACAACAGCTTAATTTATTCTAAGACTCTGCAGAGCATAGGCAGTAATAATCAATCTCCTCAGTCTGGGTCTTTACCAAAATAAATCTGATGCCACCATCTTCCATCAATATCATTGAAATTTCTTTCTTCATACTGTTCACCTTAAGTGGCCTATAAAATATCTCAAAATCCAACTGGAATAATCTTTCTATCTGATAGGAAGCTTTCAGTTTTAGAGCTTCCTTTTTCCTAAGGCACCAAATATGACCAGATAGCACAGTGACCTCAAGCAACTGTGGTAAACATCTGAAGATATTGCTATCATATTAGCAGTCTCTAAATTATTCAGAGCACTTTCTGGTAAAACAGTGCTGCAGGACAATGAAAGAAGAGAACAATTCCCAGAAGATTAGATTTCCACCCCCCCCTTCTTGCTGTCTGTAATTATTTCCATCAGATAAGTTATTTGCTATGCAAGCTTACCTTCAAAAGCATGTTTGTTAAAAAGAGAAAGGGGAAGAAATCCTTTGTAGGGTCTGCATATGATTAAATGGCTTTAACAAAGCATAATGAATAATAATGATGCAGACCTGTCAATTGGAATGTTAAGCATTCTGGCTTGTGAATCAGAAGAGCAAATGATATCAAAATGATCACTTGTTCCAAATAAGTGGGTTTTTGCCAATGCTGCTGATCAGTGAATATTACAGATGAGTTGTTATTAGTTTGCATGTTTCTGTAAATAACACACATGCTGTTTTACCATATTTACAAGATGCATAAAAACAAGTATGGTATTTCCAGGATGTATAGGCAAAACCAATACGAAGCTGTTACACTTATTAGTGTGTATTGTAGCTCTCCAAGGTGAGCTACCATACAGGCTCTTCTCTTGGAGAGCTCAAGGAAACAACTGTCCTTTTACTTTCTATACATACAGGACCTTATCATTGCAGATCTTAGGTAGTCAGAAATAGCCAAGCCAAACTGTAGCATCCAGACAAAAGTATATATGAATTTCAGCACTGTTACAGGAGGTGTAATCTGGGGAGGAATGCCTAGCCTTACTGAGTGGTGATTACTCTAGTGCTCTATCCTCAGTACTGCATACAACAAGATAGAAAACTGCATAAAATCATGCTGAATGAACTACTTCACTTTTTTTTTAATTGCATCCTTATTGATTAACCAAGATTTGGAATAAGGAATGCATTACACTAATTTAAAGTGTATCATTATAAACGCTTTCCTTTATAAACGCTTTTCCATTATAAACCTTCCTTTAGGAGGTACATGGTTAACAGAAAGAATAATGCCAAATAGTATTGCAGCCAAGATACTTCACAAATGGTATAGTTAGAAAGACTATCACGACAAAAAGAGACAATCAAAATAAAGGAAAATAAAGGAACAATCTCCAGAAAGAAACCCCTCACCAGTGGTGGTCAGCCCTTAAACGGGGTCTAGCAGTGGTGGAGTTAGACTCCACCACTTCTAGTGGCAACAGTGAATTGTCTTCACCTGTGCTCCCATATCTGACTCAGTGCTCACCTCAGGGGACCAATCAGTGGTTCAGGCTGTGATTCAACAGTTTCTATACAGGAGGACAATGTTATTTCCTTGCAGAAATCAGTTAGGTAGGAACTAATGTTTTCTTCTATATGAAGATATCTAGGGTGGTACAGCTTTCTAGATACTTTAATTTATTTTTTTTCTTATTTCATGGACAGGACAGGCCAATACTGAAATGAATTTGAAGGAAGGGAGCTTTTTTTTTTTTTTTTTCTCATATCTTATCTTAAAATGATTATGCACTTTAAAGTTAAGCTAAATTATGTAAACACTTGGACATACAGCTATAGTAGGCTGGAGATGAAGAAAAAGCAGTAAGTGTCATAAAATGTTAGTTTTCCACCTGTTTTTTTCTTGACAAAACCTTTTATGCAGCCTTTCTGTTCAGGAAGGTCCACAGAGAGAAATGGCTGAGGATCTATCACTTTATCACTCTGATGACATTCATTAACAATGTCACCTTTTATTTAAAGACAGAGTTTTCTCTAAGAAATCTATTTTTGACAATACACTGTGGCTGAGGCAATTTTTAACATCTATTTCTCTTGTATATTGTGTTCAAAATTGATACTACTGAATGTGTTAGTTCTATTATTGTGTATACATTGTGGAGATAGAAACATGGTGAAGGCCACTACCATACTGTCGAATAAAAAGAATAGAAACCTGATGGCTTTGTATTGAGGGATGGCTGATCAAAAAGGATGTTATAAGAATATCAGAATCTACATTTTCTCCAGTGGAGAAATGTGTACCGAAGTACTTTGAAGCTCTCCATCAGACCTGTCAGTGTTCTGCTATCAGTTGTGTGAACAATTTCAACATGGTACTGGCTGGCTGAAGTGGGGGGAGAATGGGAAGAGCAAGAAATGAAAACATAAGTCAGAGTAGAATATGGTAGGGATTTTGTTTGTTTGTTTGCTTTTTAAGAAATTTTGATTTTTTTAAATAAAGAACAAGCTTATGTATTCCTTTTGAATAAGAGTATTTTAGCAGTTGATAGCTTAATAGGTTTTTATTAATAACAAGAGCAGCAAAGCAACTTATTTTGTGGAAATTCTGCCTTAGACTTTCATAAACTTGGAGCAGATTCACAAATGTAAGCAGTAGTCCTGTTTTGATGTAAGTTATTTTCCAGCAGGGAAAAGCCAGCATTTCTGAAGCTTTATGTGTTTACCTGCTCATGCAGAAGCCAGATAAATCAGCCTGTTGAGGTAGATCTGTTCAGATCTTAATCCAAAAGTGAACTGCCCAAAGCAGCCCTAAGGTACTGATTAAATAGTCTGGTTTTATTAGTGAATGAACTAGAGCTCCTCTCTTTGTAATTAGAGGACACTTGGTTGTCTGAGAACACATCCCCACTATGACTTACTTGTGTCTCGTTTCTCCCTGGAGCCTTTGGCAGCTCTTCTATGATTTTAGACAGTCCCTGAGGAAAGGGAGCATTTACTCATTTCGCTTTTTCAGGAACAGAGCATGCAAACCGGGAGCAAAGAATTCAAGTGGGAACCATACTTCACACAGTTTGATTAATGCTTGTATAGGCTTCTAAGGAGATAAGTACTATTTTATTAAATTCTCGCTCTACTAATATCAGAAGATTTTCTATGTTAAGCTCTGGTCTGTGCAGGTTGAGTATTTACTGCATGCTTGATTTCTTTTTGTCCTAAAATTTATTTTGGTTCTTAGGTTTATTTTATTGGGAAAATTTTAGAAACTTTTAAGATATCTCAAAAACTTGAAATATGTAAATAAACCACTTTAGTCACATATTCTTCCACCTATTGGTTTAAGTTAAATCAGTATATAAGGAGATCTGGTATGATATGTATCGTGAAGGCTCGTAAGATAGAAAAGTTAAAGCGGTAATTGAGTAAAGAGTTGATTTCATTTGCTTTTGTCAACAGCAGAAAATATGACAGTTTAAAAAAATATAAGGGTAAATGCCTTCTGGAATCTGGCTACTAAATTACACTTTCTGTTAATGTTTCTAAAAGATGTCAAGTGTAGCTAGGCCTCAAAATAAATGGTAATGACAGTCCTGTGGTAGTAAGTGAAAATTTGTTTCTGTGTGTCAGTTGGCTATCACTGACTTCCCCTGCATCACAGAGTGACAATGATTTTTTTTTTTTTTTATATGATAGCACCAACAGCTTCACGTCACTGAGTTCACTTCAAGAGATTTTGATTTAATTCACTGAAATCAGTCTGATAACTGCCTTAAGTTTCTGTGTAGAGAGTGACATGCACTCCTGATGGTGTACACCAACCAATGCTCACAATCACATGTTGGAATACAATCTTGACAAATCATTTAAGCATTTACCTTAGCCTGATTCACTGCAGGAAAACACTCATGCTCATGCCTAAAGGTACAGACATGCTCAAGCACTTTTCTGATTAATGATGGCCAAGAGAACAAGTGTCTAATTTCAAGACTAACATTGTCTTATTGCTAGATTGGAAGAATTACTCATTCTTCACTATTGAAGGAGATTAACATCACATTTCATCTCTCTTTTTACGTGAATGCTGCAGGTGCACACGTGTTGGACTGAGCCCTTGGGCAGGAGGAAAAGTGAAATACTGGCACATCATTGGACTAGCCATGGGGTGATATACTGAGCCCCTCAGGGCCAAAAGGGGCCACACACACACCTGCACACATCCACAGAAGAAAGTTTATATATTACTGACAGTGTGCCATTTGAATGAGTGAGTCCTAAAAATCCATTTTTACGAAACGAGAGAGAAAATGTTTTAAGGGTTTTAACATCCTGTCAAAATGTCTGCTGAGTGTTTTTACTTTAAGAAGAGATAAATGCAAAAAAACACAGCAATCAGTCCCGAGCTCGAAAGAGCCAGGGGAAGAAAACAAATGATGAGCGTGTTGTCCTTAATGTGAATCCTGATTTCAGTCTCCAGACATGAGAACAACAAGGTCAAGGTCTGAATTTAAAGAAAAATGCAGCCTCCCATTGCCAAGGCATCAGAGACGGTGTCAGACTTAATTGTCAGATTACCGTCTAATCAATGATTTCTCTGATTAGTTAGTGACCTGCTGACAATACAACCAAATCAATGTGTTTATTCCAAATGTTAGCACTGATGTGCTAGAAGAGTGAAAATCAGGGAAAAAAAATACATCACTAAGTAACTCAAATCCCCTTCATGCCGATTGAAGCTGTCGTTTGCGTTGCTTATTACAGGTTTGGAAAGGTTTACTTGACAACAAAAGGGATAATAAAAGGAATTCAAGTCATGTTTAATGACACCTGTTATATATCTAAATCAATCCATTGTTGTGTACTGTAATATCTTTTATTTTTGTAAAGTGGAAGAAAAAGATTTCTTTATTTTTCTTTTATATAGTTTTTGGCCTGCATGTTCTTGTTGAGTTCACACTTACAGGCAGGAGGGCAGTGTACTAAAGCTTCACAGAATCACTATTCAGGTGGAGAACAAAAGCGCCCTGAAAACTGAATGGAATAACAAAAAGACAACAGAGTCGATGCTCTAATTAATTTTAGATGAAAAGGAAAACTTATAAAAGGCAGTAAAGGATTTAAAGCCCAGAGGTATCTGGACAGAAACTTAGGAGAGATTACATAATTGTGGAACTGATGATAAAAGTCCATATACCAGTGTTTGATTACAAGCAGAATTTATATACAAAACATGTAAATTATGACTTAATCTATGCTTAGAGTAGATAGATATGCAGTATCCTCCTGATAGTTGAGACAAATGTGAAAGGGGGAAACTGGATGACACTGCCTTCAATTTTTAATTTACATTTCAAATGCAAACAGTTTTAATTATGTCTAATTGAAATGATTTATTGCCTTAAGTGAGAAGGAAAAAGGCCTGCACAGAAATGCAATTGCTTAATCTTTGTACTACACGTTGTTCCTGATCCTCATTTGTTTACTGTGTTGAATGCAGAAATAGCAGATGTATCTGTGTCATGCCTTTGCACATCTAACTTCTCAAACTGAATCAAATCATGATATGAAGAAAGGAAGTACTTTCTATAGCAGAGAACAAACACTGTGAAACGATGAGCATTTTAAAGATGAACTGACACCCATTTCCAGAAATGAGCACAGTCAAGCCATGGGGCTGTGACCTTGTGGGAATGCGGGCTTGGGGCGGGGAGCAATATGAAAATTTATTTTTCTTGTGCTCTTCATCCAAAACTCTCCCCTACAAAACCCATTTCAAAGTAAAAAGCTGGTGCTGGCTACATGCAAAGCTCACTGAGCTTTGCACTGTTTGCCTCTTAACTATATATCAGCTTCTAAAGTAAAAATGTAGATTGTTACTCTAAGAATATCCACTGACTTTAAAGTAGGTGACTGCCATTTGGAATGTGTTTCAAGAGTTACTACAAATATATTAAAATTATAGAAATAGATAAAAACACATAGAAAAATGGTCTTCTATAACAGGGATAATTGTTTGTTTTTAAAGATAAATAGTTTTCTAGTACAATCTATACAAATTTTCATAAAAGCAATTGAAATGAAAAAGCAGTTGCTTATGCCATATGTAACTGACCTGAGGGAAGGCAGCCTGCCAGAAATCTCTCATGAGGACTAACTATCCATAAAATTCCTGAGTTTGAGCTGATACTTGAAGACAAGCAAAGGCAGATGTCAAAGTTCTGAAGGCCAAATTAAGACAAAGTTTCTCCAGGTTTCTCGGAAGAGCAAAGCATTTTGGACTATCTTTCAGCTCGTGTAACTCAAGTCTCCTTGACAGCCTATTATTAGTTCAGTCATATTACATTCTCTTGATTCTTTCTGACAAAGTTATCAAACACCCCACTGGGACCACAGCCAAAGAAGCATTCACCTTTACACAAAGGGCCAAATCCTGATAAAGAGCACACAGCTGGAGTAAATGGACTGTTTGGTCAGAAAATAGAGCTAGACGGAGATTTCTGCTGCATCTTGTCACAGCTAGGGTAAATCCAAGACACAGGAACTACAGGGGATAGGGAGAAATAAAATATACATCTCAGAAGTGTGGACTTCTCCCCACACTATCCTGTGCAAATAGCTGCTGTGGATTCATTTTACCGAGATGTGCTTTCATTCTCCCTTTATATGCTCTCTATTGTCTATTCCTTCATCCACAAGGAAAGAGGCATTTCTCTATTTTTATCTTGTTCATGGCAGTAATATGAGCAGTAATTCTTATTCAAGAGCTGATGCAGTAGTCACTCATAATACCTAATTTTTTCATATCCTTATTACTTATTATTTCTGATATGCTTATTGCTTTTTATTTTATTGCAATTACTTGATCAGATTTTCACAGTTTCTATTTTAATGATCTGACGTTCTATCCTTTGCAAGTTCAAAGTCATAAATTTCCAATTGTCCTTCATTCTGCAGAATATTCAGCCTTGTTAAGGTGTGCTGGAACAGATGCCAACACTCCATATCTTCTTATTAATTTTTGAAGAACTCAGAATAGCTCCTGGAGATGAACGTGATGACTTCTGATATCCACATCATAGCTAGAGTATAGACAGATACCATGGGTACAGCAGCACACTACAGATAGACAGCACAACTCTTGCTGTGATTCCATTTAATTATGCAGAGAAGTCCAGAAAGAAAACCAAGCTCTTCTGTCTACTCTGTGATCTGTTTGCTGTATCACACCAGTACTTCTGACCCAATTGCAGTGTAATCATTACACAGCTTCTCGGTAATGTGTTGCTTGTACATATGGACATATGTGTTTGTGTATAAACACACACTCACAGACTAAGGAAAAACAGAAGATGGCAAACCCCTCAAGAGGCAACTCTTGATTATTAAGGAGAAGACAGAAGATAGAAGATGAAATATGTGTAGGAGTTTATTTTGTTTTACTCGTACATTTGGCTCCTGATTTACAAGCTCTTGAGGTAAAGTGGAAACATTCCCATGATTCACACAAAAATGGTGTCTTTGGTCAGTGTAACTACTTGGCTTTCTAACGCTAAGAAAGACCTCCGTAAACATCATTTTCTTTTTCACAAGGTAAAATTTATGTGCTGTAAACTTTAAGAAATATGATTCACCTTGTAAAAAGCAACCATCTGTCAGCTCTAGGTTCAGATACCTGCTTATCGCAGCTTCTGGTGATTTTCTCCAAGTAGAGCAGTGAAGGCAGATAAGGAGTGTTAGCATACAGCAAATATATTGTCATCTTCTGCTGTGACAGACAAACCAGAAACATGTGTTCTTTTAACCTGAAGCAAGCATTACATTGGCCATTAAGAAGACAGATTTTTAAATTGAAGGATTACTGCTGATTACTGATTACTTTGTGAACAAGATTATTTAATGAACTTTAATTTCCCATAACTAATTCATTCTCTGTGATCCAAAAATCATTTTGGAACAATGCAACAGGTGATGTTAACGAATTCCTAAAATATCTTCTATGTTTTATAAAGTCCATCTAAATCGAGATAAGTATTTTTCCCTTTTCTCCTTATCTGGCATTCCACATCCCAAAAATGCCTTATAGAAAAAGCTAGTATGTTTACAGAAATAAAATTGCAGGAGATAAATTAAAATGCAGAGTAAACAATGGATAAAACACGTATTCTTCCTTCTGTGTCATGTTACAAGGTGCAGTCAAATACTGCAGCTTTGTCAATGAAGATCACTGGTCAATACTTGCATTTAAGATGAGAGGTACAGTTAATCTGAGAGCACAAGCATTCATTGGCATTTCAACAGCATCTGCTGTTTTGCCCATAAGCTGAGCTTCTCCATCCAGTAAGAAATAATAGAAGTGAGCTGTGGCTGCCACATCTAAGGTAGAAATCAACCAAAAAGACTTTCTACACTTGGCACTCAGAACTGTTGGGAATGTCACTCCTTCTTACATGTATTGCTTTAAAACAGTACAGGCTAATATATATGTAGGTTTTCTGTTTGTTTGCTTTTGGTAGCCAGTAGCATCCTCTTCCTTTGCCTACAATTAGGTCTTGATTTCTGATGTGTAAACATTTCCTTGTGTGCATTTAACATCAACTCCATTCCAACTATAGGAAAAGCCCTGGTGGGATTTCTATACAGAGGTGAAGTGACACAGACAGGATACTGAGCTACTACTGGCAAGCATCACCTTGAATCAAGCTAAGCTAGGCCTTTTCCATTTCACAAGTGCAGACTTTCACCCAAGGGTTCAGCAGCAACTGAGAACAAGAAACTGAAATGTAGGAGTGCAAAAACATTGGACATTCTGAATTCTCTTTCCTAATTCCTCCTTAATGTGAGTCTGTCATCCTTGTGTGCTAAGTAACACAAGAATGTTCCACTCTTTTCTATATAAAGATGATAATAATTTTAATACAAATAATATTATATTAATTATTAAAATATTTTATTTATTATTAAAATATATTAAAATATAATTGCATAATTAATTAAAATATTATAATATAAAATAAGCCAGCTATTTGATGTTTTCTATGCCAATTCAGATATTTTTATTGTTTATATCTGTAACTGTTCACCAAGATATGTTCTGCAGAAAAAAAGTAGAACATATACAAACAAAAGTTATCTTTTTAAGTAAAGTAATTCAATTTGTTGAAAATTGATTTATAATGTATTTTGTTGGTATTTATATGAATTAGAATGAAGATGCAAAAAAATCTAGACAAAATGTGAAATATGGTAACTATTATGGTTCATGTTAATATTTCACATTTTAACTTATAGCTACAGTCACAAATGGACAACAAAAGGTGTAGTTGTCTTGGCTCACACCTCTTGGATTATTTTTAGGAAAACTAAGTTATTGTATTTGCTGTTTTAATAACCAATACTATGATTTCTCTCTGTGACAGGCAGTTAATTTGAAGTCATTTTATAAATATACCTCTGTTATAATGTCAGATTCAAAACCTCCTACCTTAATTTCATAGGGAATGGTCACTTAAAATTATACCCAAGAATAGTGTGACAAAAGTCTGTCTTTTTGCACATCAGTATAGGTGAGAAATGGCTTATCTTTGCCAACTTTGTATCTCACTGTGCATCTTGACATGTGAACTGAAAGGTACCAAACTGTGCGTAATAAGAAAAATAAGCAAAGGCAGTTATGTAAGGAATATACTCAGGGGCAAAGATTTGCTTAAAGAATGAACTGAAATCATTTTTCCAGAACGTTGCTGAAATATCATTGTAGCACTAAAATCAGATGCAAAACTTATTTTGAGAGCTGTAAGCGTATGTCAAACTCCCACCCAGGGAATGTTTGTCAGAAATATGCCATGCACAAGCAGAAGACAATATTAAATGTTGCAAAATGAAATCTAATTCTATAAATTTTACTGCAATACTTGACTAAAACATCTACATATATTTATCATGCAAGTCCCCATCTCTTGAGAGAAGGTTTCTTCTTCAGAACTGAGAGAAGCAAGAAATGGTGAGAGGTATCCCCTGTGTACCTGGTGCTGTGTCAGGGCTTCCAAGGAGGAGTGATCCTCACTTTCGCTGGGAGCAGCTGCTTTTATTCTGACATGGTTTTGTTGTTACTTGCCACAAATAATTGCGTCTTTCCTCTTGATGCGAAGAGTATGCATGCCTAGCTGCTCTCTGCAGTTCATTCGCTTGTAATTCTACAGAAAAACAGTTGTCCCTGATACGTTGCAGGTACATTTATGAAGCTGAGCTTATGAATTTGTCCAATTCCTGTTTAGATGCTGATTCTACCTGCCTCCCTCCACAGCAAATCTCTGTAGCACAGCAATCTAGAAATTTGCTATGTACTCTGCTTTCCTGTATGTGTTTTAGAACAGTTTGCACTGAATTATCTGATTGTCGTCTCACTTTTAGACCATGGGATCTAGTCAAAAACTGTTCTGAAACAAAATATGTTAAATTTGCACAGCTCTCATGGTTTTCTGGGTCTCAAATGAACAATATTCCATTTCAAAACTTTCTGATTTGTGGAGTTCAAAGAAGAAACAATAGAAAACCAAAATATATGTATTTGAGTTTTGAATGAATGATGAGAATATTAATTTCTTGTTGTTGTTTGTTTTGCTTTTCCAGAGATTATTTTCCATTTCTATGCTATGCTACTCATTTAAAAGCCAGGAGAAATTGAAGCCACTTGAGAGTATTTACATTTTAAATAAGACGATATTAAGTGGAAGGTATTTGTGAAGAGTGACAATGGGAGGATGTACATATGAGTGGTGCAGAAACTTTACTGCATATGGAAGCAAATATTTATGATTTCTGCAAACTGAAATTAATTATATACAGTTGGGGTAATCCAAGTACTCAGCCCAGTGAGGGCCATAGGATATCAGAAGCTTTGACTCCATTACTACCTTCATAAATATGTTGAAAATCAACATGCAATCAGATGACATTTTCTGCAAAGCAGTACTTTTAGTAATAATTCGATAGTAATTTAAGATTATCAGATAACTGCATGAAAGGCAAATAGGTAAAATAATCACTGTCTGAAGATAGTTTTTTAGCTTTTCCTCTTCACCAGATAGAGATACTCCTCTTAAGTTTGCTTCTGGCTGATTAAAATATCATAACTGAATAACTACTGCATTTTCACAAGGGCTCAACATACACCAAGTTCTACTGAAAGTCTAGGCCTAATTATCAATTTTAAGCATTCAGAAATCTAAGTGACCAGCTCAGAGAATGTACAGTAACATTGTCGAAAAGAATAATACAGAAGTGGGAATTTATTGTGCATGTGCCAGTTCCACAAAAATTAGTATTAATATTTGCCAACTACTTAGTTTCAGCTATTAGATATTTCCTAAGTATAGCATATTAACACTTCTGGTTTTAGATTATCACTTTAGTGACTGCTGGCAAGAGGAAGCTATTTTATGACAACTGCTAGAGCTGCTTCAATACAATTTAATCTTGATTGACCTGAAATACAGTGTCAGAGCAAATAAGAAAGGCTTATAGAGGACCAGGGATCAAATGTTTTGCTATTCTACATCTTGTCTTTATTTACTATTACAAAAAGAGGAATAAAACAGCTGCTTTTCAGATCTGATTGCAGTATATATCCACTTAATGAAAAGACGAAGGATGACACATAGGAAAACAACGGGGAATATGCCCATAGGAAATTAAGTTTATACTGTTATGCACTTCTTTTTTTAGCAGTCATATTTTTCTCTTTGGACAGTAGAATGTTTAAGGAAAAACTTTAAGCATTTTGTAAAGTAAACCAATACATTTTTTAACAATTCTGGGGTGGCATATGCTCATTTTTGTCCACATAACTGTTATATATTGGAAAGTAAATTATTTAAATGGCTCCCCTGTTCCAATATACACATATAATATACAAAATAGAAAATCAGTATTTGCTGCCATTGTCAGTGGAAATCAATAAATGACATTTTCAGTGATGTGCGGAGACAACACGTTAGGAAACTAAACTGAATTTAGTAACAAAGTTTTTTGGTTTCTATTATATGGTCAAGCAGGCAGGTTAATAGGTAAGTATGCAGTATTGCTGATCTCACTAGATCCTTATCCTGATTTTTTTTTCAAAAGTTCTCTATGTGAAAGTATAGCTTAAATGCTCTGAGGAGAAAAAATATATGGTTGCTGTACCATTCTGAGTTTCTATAACAAATGACAGAATGTACAAGCTACAAATACTGCTTGTATGTTAGCACTTAGAAACTCATATTTCCATTTCACCTACTGCATATATAAGTTATTAAATGTCATCTCTGAATTGGTACACAAAACAAAATATGACAGACATACAAGTGTCAAATAGGATTTGTGTAGTCTGTTGGCAATCTGTTTTGAGGTATACCCGTGTGTTTCCTTGTAGCTGTGAGTCACACTGTAAACTAGATCGTAAGACACTAGAATTTAAATGTGTATTGCATTTCAGGGGACTGTTGTGGTTTTCTATGATTCAAAACTCTTAATGCTTTTGTATTCTAAGAGGGGCTGCAAGATGAGACAAATTTTCAAAATCCTGCTTGCAGATTCCTGCATTTCTATTGGCTATGCACTGCAGTGCTGTTCCTCCACTCCGGATAAGTTTGTTTGGACACATTCATGTGAGCACAAAGAGGAATGTAAGAGTAGAAAGCTAATGTTTGCTGACCAGCACACTGGTCTACAGTTCTACAGTTCTTTACTCATTATCCTTTCTTTTTTTCCTTCAGGATTTTCACTGGAGGGATGGCAATATGTGGTACAGTCCAGTTCTGGAAATAGTGCAATCAAGGTTGAATGTTTGACAAACACACTTTGCCATGTCCTCCAGGCTACAGTGTCCAGCAGGGAAGTGCAGGGAAGGTCAGTGATGTTGACACTAATCTAGGTTATTTCGGAAGGAAACACTGAGCTGCTACAGATCAGGTTGTTGGATGGTGTTCAGATATTACAAAGCACTCCACAAGGTCATCTTTACAGGTAAGTGGCTTTGCAGGCAGAGCTTCACAACCACAGCCTTTTCTCATGTCCAGATGACTGTTCAATACAGCAGTTCCAAGATTTAACTATCTCCCCACTAATTCAAGTAGAATTCATTGACACTTATGCTTTCACACTGGATTCAGCGAGCATTTTTAACCAGCAAAGGTGTTTTCATTTTTAGATGAATGGATGACATATCTGACATTTTTGCAAGAGAAATAGTAGCAGAACTAGCTAAATCTTTCAAACCAGTAAAAATGCATTTTGATGACACTGCATGTTTTGCCTGCCAATAATCCCCGATTCCTTTTTTTTTTTTTTTTTCTTCAGAAAATCTTGTCTCTTCTATCAGATTGTAAAGATAAGAGATTCCTTCTCCCTGCCAATGAAAACAATGTTTGAAAAGGCTGGTGCAGCTTTCCAGCCCACAACTCCTATTTCCAAGTATTTCCATTCTGTACTCCAGAGCACTGGGAGTGAACTTCAAGTAAAGATTCAAATATGAATAATAGATAGCTACTGGTTTTTAAAGTCATCGAGGAAACATTAAGACTTTTGTTTACATGAACCAGATAGTTGCACTGTTTTGACTCTATTCACTCCTATATCACACACAGTGACTAAAGTATCCATGGGGTTATGCCTCCTCAATCATTTGCTTCAAGAAAACAAATAATTCTACTTTGCAGTGTAAAACAGAAACAAACTAAAACCTGAAATAGGTGATTTTTTTAGGTCACATTTGTCAAAATGAAAAATGTCTAACATATTTGTTGGGTAGCAGAAATGATGGAAAGAGGGTACAGATCTCTTGCCATGAAGAAAAGATAATGAATACTGAAACATAGTGATGATTGTCACTCAAATAGTTTTCAATAATGAGATCCAGCCTGTGTGTTCCTAGCAACAGATGCTCTCAAAGCCTCTGTCATGAATGACCTTTAAGCACAGTATTTGTTGTAAAGAACCATATCAACCATCTCTTCACAGATTCAGATATCCAACATAATGTTTATGTTCTGAAAAATCCTCTTTGAAATTTCAGGTTTCATTTCATTGTTATTATTTTTAAACTCAGTAATGTTGGTATGAAGAGAAATGAGATTTAACATAGAAAAAGGTTCTCTGCTGTGGTGGAATATGAACACTAATATTTACTCCATTATGTCGAAGAAAAAAGGTGACCTAAAGCATGATGACCAGTTACTGTAGTAGGTATGCTTAATGTTTTTTTCCCCATTACTATACGTCAGCAGCTAAAGTATCAGTGAAGCAGATTCCTGTTTAACCCTTAAAGCTAAAGATTATTTCCTGGTGCAACAAGTTTCTCCAGAATGGATGAATAATTCAATCAATATAACATTTTTTTTTTCTACCACATTTCCATCTAGACATTTAAGATTATTACCACAGGAACAGAGATAGGCTCATTCTGCTCCTCATTTTCCTACCCACCACCTTCCTTCCTAGAGAAAGGAAGGTGCCAGAAAATAAGGAGGAGGAGATCACATTAATTAATCCTTAATTTTCAAATTTAAAATTCAGATGCAAGTTCAGTACACTGACTGCCCACAAGAGCATCCTTGTACAGGAGAAACGGGGAAACACTGTAAAGGTGGTTGTATTGTCTCCTTTGAGTTGAGTGCATTTTCTGTCCAGAAATTCCAAACTAATATTGCAATCTGTTCTTCTCTGTGTGCAGTGACTGAGCTGAGAACTTTGGGAAAATTTAAGTAAATTTACCTAAATAAGAATACTTAATTCAAATCAACAGCATTTGTTTCTCTTTGAGAACCGCGATTCTAGTGAAACTTCATATATTTTGGACAAACTAAATTTCCATACTCATTTCCATGAGCTGCCTTACTGATTTTTTACATTCTTCATATTAAAAAGGAGCTACATTGAGAGTGTTTTTGAACAAAGCGATAGCATTAATGTTCATTTTCAGCTGTATAATTTCCTTTTTCCCCTCTAAGAAACCTTTTCAGTACAATACAGTCAAATTTCAGAATTATTTTCATTTCCTTTCCAATCTATTTTCTCCATCCCTCATGTGTCCTAAAAAATATCATGAACTGCAGATTGGTCTGGAGTTAATTACATGTATTATTTCACAGATGCAATTTCTGCATTGAGTAAATCCCTATAGCTAGGAGTACTATGGATTTTAACTACGTCTATTTATTCGGAAGAGTTGCTGTATTGTACATAATCACATTCTGTTGCCAGTGTTAGTATTCCATAAATTACAAAACTCTAATTGGACAAAAAATCTGTGTTGTATATAAAAATGAAAATAACAGTGCTATCAAAGAAACAATGAAAGGACAGACAGGTAACTGTGTGAAAAAAATTCTCCAATAATCCTTTTTAATCTCTCCACCCACTTTCCTCTGGGTGGTGGCCAAACCGAAGAATGAAATAAGCCATGTCATTTATTATTTTGGACTCATGTATAGAGGCCATAGAAAGAACAGTAACATTTATTAATGTTTTTAAAGATTGCAATTTATTATTGATTTTTTTTCTCTTTTTTTTTAGCTACTGGCATGTGGAGACTATGAAAATGTAAGAAATATTTATAATATTTATTACTTCAACTGCAACATTATTTTGGCCTCACATACTCTCATTTTAGCAGCAGCAACTCAGATTAATACTACATAAACTAAGATACTCTCTGCAAAGTTCCATGCTTGATGAATTAATCAAGAAAAGAGCTTTCTATTATTAGTGTTCTGTTTTTTGAACAGTCATTAGCTAAACATACCTCATATTTACATATCTGAAGTTAAGCAGCAAAGGATAAAGTCACAAAATGTATTTTTGTTGTAAAAATTATACAGAAAATAGGAAATAACTGAATTAAAATTTGTGTCAAACTCATTGGAAATGCTAATTTAAAAACAATTGCAGGATGTCTCAAGATTAACAGCACCAAATAAAAGAGGAAGAAAAGCAACAGAAGGAACATATTCGCAAAGGTGGATCCACAAAACAGGATCTCAAAGATGATGTTGGAAGGTAAATTCACCACCCAGGGAGCACCAGGATGGGCTGACTCCCAGTGTGGAGGTACTGATGTATTTGCACTCTCAGGATGAGCAGGGACATTGACAAATGTTGGCTGCAGACAGCAGCAAACTACACACCAAAAAACTTGCTTTGCTTTTTATTTTAGCTCTGAAGACCTGAGCATGCGCATCTCTTTGCACCAGGAATTGCTTCCTGGATTTATGTTCTTGAATTTCCTCTTTACATATCATCAATCAGTTTCCTGTGGGTGTTAATAAGATGAAGGCTGTTCTCCAGCTACAGGAACAATAGAAGACAGAAAATACAATTAACAGAAATAATCAAGGTGCTCAGATTGGTTTGCTAATCAATGAGAATGCTGCAGAGTATGATCTTGACAGTGAGGAGATGACTAAGTATAAAGTGATTTAGCATTAACAGATTTGGACTTCACCTGAAAGAAGGAAAGCATAACTCAGGGAGGTTCTATATCCTGTGCTGGAGAGGATCATCACAACTGCTTTACATTATCAGCCCTTTATACACTATGAATCACCACAATGTTTGAATACTTTATTTCCCTCACAGCTTGGGAATTGACAGGATGCACACATTTGCCCTTGGGTTTGTTATTTCATACCACTACCTTCCATTTGCATGTATATTTTCATTTTATTTGCTCTTGTCAGTACTTTACACAGAATTCAAGTCTATTTGAAGGAATACAAAATGGTGGCCTGGCCAATTCTAAAGTGAACTATGTTGCGATACCAGCTAAATAATGCATGAATGGATCTGTGCTAACCATAATTCACTTCCAGTGCTATTCATTTCTTTATCATATGTCAGTTCCCTTTCCTGTCAGAATATCAAATGGCTGCAAAGTGCAGAGTGAGTTCTCCTTATCTTTGAGCTAAATGATCCATTATATCACATTTTAGGCTTTTAAGATCTCATAATGAAGCACACAAAAAGTCTGAAGTGATCTTGAATAGCGTATTTGTGATGCAATACGTTAAAAAATGATACAGCACCAGGCCTGAATATTATGCCATAGCTGGTTGGCAGGAAGGAGTACGACTTAAATCATTCAATCATTAGAACTGTAGATACTTTGCTGCTGCTTTACTGTGAGACATTTAGATATACCTCTATAAACATATATAAATACATCAATTTGTAGATATCTTGAGACCAAGGAACTTGACTGGGGTGAGAGAAGTGTGCAACTCCAGATTTCACTACTAGAAAACGTTTTCTGGTTTAAGCCACCATGCGTGCTTCCTCTAAATCTTTTGGTCTTAACCTTTGAATTTTTACAGCATGAGCACGTTAATGTCTTTCTCTTACAATATTCTTCCTTAAATGGGAAATGCCACTTTGAAGATGTGGTATACTCACTGTTCTCTTGGATTACAGCACTGAAGCTGAAACTATTTTTGAATCAGAATGGTTCATGTGGTATTAATATAGCTGTGAAAGTATCTACTTCTTTGTTTTTGTGGAAAAGGTGGAACAAGAAACGGTTTCACTGTCTAACATGCCTCCTTAAAACATGTATTTGAGTTGCCAGTTTAACATCTTAGTTTTTATATTTCATATTTCAAGTAACTCTGGCTTATTTATTATAGCACTGTTCTTAAAATAAACAATCCAATAATAAGTGTTCCTGCATGGTATGTCACCAAACAGATGCTTGAAAGAACAGCAGTGATTCAAATAAAAACAAAATAGAAATCTTAAAAGGTCACATCACTTCATGATATTCCAGGTGTCAAAAATCAACGAAGCACAAATATTAAAACTTGAACATATCAGTTGTTGGGAAAAGAATCCCAGAACCTGCAAGAATTTCTGAGTCATTTAACTATTTCTGACTATGCAATAAGTTACAGTACATATAAAAAACACTAGATTTGAGTTTAATTTAATCTAGGCTATACAGCACCCTTCTTAAAAAAAAAAAAATCAGTAAATAAAAAAATAAATCTCTTAAAAAGAGGTGACATTCTGCATCTGGAAATGTGTTGTTGTTTAAAAAAAAACAGGGCTACTTCTGTCTCCCTAGAAGGTATTGATAGGCTCTGAAACCCCACGTGGGGTTCCAGCTTCTGTGTGGTTTACCATGGTACCTTCACCACTTCACCACTTCACCACTAAAACATCAATTTCTTCTGTTCTGTCACTTTTAAATAGAAAACAAAAGCAACAACTGGGATAGATAGGTATGATGCTCAACTCTGAGTACCTTTGGTCAATGTTCAAGCTGTTACCAACTAAAAGAGATGCTGTCCTATTCAAGACCATGCATCATTGCATTGGGCTCTTGGTTCTGTGTCTTGTAGTACCCTGAAAAAGTGAGCCACAAAAAAATACAAAACAGATGGACAGCTGGACTATAAATACTTGTTTATATTTGCACTTAAAAAAAGAAAAAATCCTAGGTCTAAATGATAGCAAATAGATTACCTCTAGCCTCCTGCAGACTTTATGGATAGAGAATCAAAAAGTAAAGACAGTTGTGGATGTAAGAGCAGCTCCATATCCCTGCTGCTCTGTTCAGGCTCGGGCTGCAAGTGCCTGTAGCAGCCTCTAGGCATTTCCTGTGCCTCCGTTCTAGGATGTGCAGGATGAGGAACTCTACGCACCAAAAACCTAGCATTTAATCTTTAATGCTCACAGACATAATCGCAGACCTTTTCCGTGAGTACCATTTGAGCTCATCCATTAGCCTTACTCAAATTAGCCTATCTGTTTATAAGATATTAAATGCACTACAAAGTCTAACATGTTTGCCATGCTCTATAATCAGAGCACCTGTTTAAAAGCTCACTGCAGCTGTACTTCCCGAAGATTACGGGCCATTAGACAAGTTGTGCAGTACCCTATTTTTATAACCTAATCTCTCTTCCTCTTTCACATTTGATTTTAGAAGCATAAAAATGAGATTCTTCCCCCTCCATACACCTTCTCAAATTCCTTTACTGTTTGAGATGAGGGGAATAATATTTATATAATGCTCAGATCTAACTTCCAGTTGCTATGGTAAAACACTGTCATAAAATATTTCATTAACTTTTAATCCTATTTAACACAGTTCTTCCCTCTTGAGAGCACATAGAAACTTGAGATTCTTGCAGGACATGGTTTTGATGAGAAATGCTAAAATATTTTATTTTTTCTTGAATTGTTCTCCTTTTAATAAAAAGAACAGAAGAAGACTTTGAATTGGATGGTGTTTCTAAACCATAAGTTGATGAAGCCATTCATGCAGGCTCCAAGAATGGAGGACAAGGGGGTGCCTTGCTTTCTGCATGGCCTCGCTTTGCAGCTACTCTGCATATAAGGGCCTATCTCTGCCTTGTATGTCACTGGACAACATCTGAAAAAACTTCTCTGCTTTAACTCAGAGACCATCTGCATGATCAATCTGCATCTACGTAACTACCTAGTGAAAAATAGTCATTAGAACAGGCTGCTGGCATTGGCCATGCTATACGTTTTGTGGTGACTATGGAGCTTTTTTTAGCTGACAGGTTAAGAGAGCCCAGTACTTATGGCTCAGATGAGATATTAGATGTTTCCTACTTTCCATTTATATTGTATATATTACAAACAGGGAAGAGGTGACCACTTAGAAATGATGTCTACTGTAAGCTTTTCTAAGAAATTAAGGAGAAGGGTATACTTTTAAATGTTTTTTTTTTTTTTCAGGATGCAAACAAAATCCATAATTAAATATTGCTTATCTTCAATATTTGTAGCACTCTTTCTCAGTGTTACACAAGTTTCTGCTGAGTTAGACAGTCTACAAATAATCCAATTAAAATGCATTATCTATTTATTATGTCAGAATATAGATTTATTATGTCCTGCTTAGCAACTGCTTCAATAATCTGTAAACAGAAATAACAACAACCGAAACCAAACACAATCATTCAAGTTTTGTTCAGACAGCAGAAAGATCATTAAGTGATAATACAAGATAGATAAAATATAAATGTACAGCACAATGACAATAATCATTAAGAGAACTCTTCCTCTACACACAAGTGAAAATAACTTAACTGATTTATTACTACTGTATGTAAGCCACAGGAAGGCTGATGAAGAAAATTAGGTTTGCAAGTTCTGTTCAATGATTTTGGTACCTTCGTGCTATCTTCCCTAGGTAAGGCAATGGAGGAAGGGAGGGAAGGAGCAAGAAGAATGTGCATGGCTCAGGCTGACTACAGTTGTAGGACTCATTTTTGCCCTTCTTTTATTAGCATCACTGGCACATATTACTGACTGCGGCACTGACCTTCAATTCTCACTTAGGAAGAACATGGTATTCTTTCCTCACATATCATTGTCATACAGTGAATTTCATTGGAATTTACCTATTCAGACAAGAAATCTCTGACAAATGACCAATTTAAACTTTCCTAGAACACATCTAGCTGATGTATTTTAACTGGGTAAGCCTGCAACTTGTGCAGTGCATTAGGTAATTTGGAAAAGTACTGCCTTGGACATTGCAATAATTTCAAAGATACGTAGATGAGCCTCACATTGACATTGCAAATACAATGAATACTTCAAGAAAACTCCAAGTGAATATTTGAGATGCTGTAATCGCTGCTGAATGTACTCAACTCAATATAATCTATTTCACAATATATCTACAGAATACAAATAGCTCCAAGATATTTTTCTTTAAAGTGTTCTTCAGTTGTCCCTTCTTAATTAACTAGCTGGGACACAGTACTGAACTTTGCTCCTTCCTCATTTTCCAGTTACTAAGAGATTCCCAGTGAGGGAGGGGAAATAATAACATCAGAGTAAGACAGTCAGAAATGGGCTTATCCCTAAAAGCTTTGATTAGACTATAATCAGGGAAAAGGAAATAACTTCTTGGAAGGTAATAAGTCAGCCCAGGAACATTAGAGGAGACTTGCCTTCTCAGAAACATTTTTATCTTTTTTCTTTCTCCCTGTTAAAACAATGACATGGTAGGCCTGGTAGATGATGCATAAGTCCAACTTCTGTGAACACGTTCAACCAAAGCCCAGGTCAGGATGCTTAATTTTTAAGTGTTTTGTTAGCTTGTTTTTCTAATCAATACTATGGTTAAGAAAAAGTTTATATTATGTTTCTAATCTTGTACATGTATCACACAGTATTAAAGAAGCAAATAAAGAAATACCACCATCACTGTCTTCTCATAACATCTGCATTGCTCATCGAAAGCTTATGTTTGTACTTTTCTGCTCAACCCTCTGAGTTGATGTCAGCGGTGAGATATACATAATCTATGTACTATTATGTAAAATGACAGTAGACAGCAATGCTAATTCTTAGTCAGATTCCTGATCTTTACAGTGTTTACTGTACTGCCTGGATCCTGTTCCACAGCATTTAGACAGATAGTCTAAGCTCATAGACATTTTATTTATGGTATCCTCTCCAGAGGTTAGGTCATCTCAGTGCTTACCCACGAGCCCTTTCTGACTGGGAAGTTCAACCTGGATTACGTTATGTGGCCATCATTAAAATTCTCATATTGAGTCAAGTCACAAGAAATGTGAGTAAGAAAGTGAAATCTTGACAAGCTTAATGGTCATTGGAAGCTACTGTGATTTATGAGTTTGTCCCCTGAAATAAAAGTTTTAACTCAGATGTACTATTCAATAACAGACCAACTGACATAATCTGTCCCAAATTTACTCAAGTGTCAGTCAGGCCAGGACCTTCCTAAGACCCCACATACGTGCTGTCTCCTGAATATTGGTGGAGAAGAGTTTTAGACCCATGCTTTCTTGCGCCTCAGGCAAGGCAGTGCCTGTCAACAGTCAGAAACCTTTGAGACAGTGCATGAATTTCTGGTGTAGGATCTCTTCATCATTATCTAGTGAGGTGCAGTAAATATTAAGTACATTTGATATGAAGGAAAAAGAGTAATTTTTTGCCACCTACAGTAAAGAATTAATTCCTAAAAATACATTAAAAAAAACCCAAACCACTGACAATCCACTGAATCATTGGTAAATGTTCTTAGTATTTTGGTGTTGCTTTGTAATTTGGATTTTTTTTTTTATTTTGCAGAAAGACTCTATGGACTATTACATATTTTGTTCATAACCTGCAATTTGGCATTTGCTTTGTGAGCATATCTAAATAATGGTTCTGCCATTTCATTGGATGAGTCAAAAGGTAGAAGTTTTCAGGAAAAAATTGCGAACATTTAATGTGTGCTGTATATTCATTGGGGTATTTGTCATTATAAATTTGTATGTGTATTCACTAAATTGTTTTTACCTAGAAGATGTAAAAAATAACTATTGTTTGTCTGACCATTCACTTAAAGATAAAACTCATCAAATGAGATAAGAACTCACTTATTCACCAGGTACTTAGACATACTATTTGGCCAAAATAGATCAAATAAGAATTCTACTAGGGATACCATCTACACACATGCACTTGTCATGTTTCATTCCCAGCTGATGGGCTTTTTTCATTACTTGCTTTGCATATTTGCTCTGTTTCTGGTAAACTAATTTTCAGAGTGGTTTCCTAAAATTCAGTCTTCCCAATTCTGATTTTATCTCATTATTTGTCATGTACTAAATTAAATAAATAAAATTTCCTGCATTAAAGGTTTTTACTGTTTTGTGGGCTTTTTTCTTGCTCCACTTAGTAATGTTTTTTTTTGTATACATATATATATTTTTGTTGGGTTTTTTTTTTTTGGTGAATCACATGCCGTAATTCTCTTTATTTCTTTTTCCCTTTTTTTTTAATTTGTTAAAAAAATCTCCATTTTGTTACTTTCTGAAAATGTACTGTTGTAAAAAGAGCACAGGATTTTACCATGGCATCTTCGTATCCTTGTTTTGTCTCTTCTGTACTTTAAAGGTGTTCATAACACCTTTTAGTTTTTTGACTGCATCATCAATTCACATCTGCATATATTATTCCTTTCTACTTCCAGTGTGACATTCTGGATATGCATTAATTTTTTTTCTTCATGTTGTTTGTTTACATTCTTTTCTTCACCACTCTTCATTTGTCTTGTTATTTCTTTGTTTCTTTTTTTCTTTTTTAATATCCAGTACCTTTTGTATCATCTTGTTACCATTACCATTGTAGTACTCAGAATTTTGAATTTAGTATCACCTGTGATTTCAGTAGCACACTGAGAGGTTTACGTTTGTTATACAGTGCTGTTATGAAAGGTTTGTACTTTGTGTGACTAATGGATTTAAGTTTGTGCTATAACATATATTTCATTGGAGTCACCATAGGTGGACACTGGCAGCTGAAATATAGCATCCTACTCTGGCAATAAAAGTCAGGTACTGAACCAAGCAGAAGTAGGTGCCAGAGGACAGGGCATCAAGCCCTACATTGCCTTCCAGATCGAAGCAGTAGAACTCAGCAGCACTTTCATTGTAGCCCTCTCTCACCAAGACCCATCTGCATTTTCCATTGCTTCCATCGATTTCCACAGAAATCATCTAGAAATTCGCAACTTTTGCAGAATTTATTGGTTGCTCATAGTTTAACCAGCCTTTGCTCTTGAAGGGGATACTGCAGGATCAGTGCAAGGAAAATCACCTCTAAGCAGCCATCTCCATTGAAGAGAGATCTCTGCTGATGGACAAGAGCTCAGGAAAAGCTTAAGCAATTCAAAAAATAACAGGCTTTCTGATGCATCTCTTAATCCTAGTTGGATTCCTCTCGCTGAATGATAATGCTGACAGGAACTTTAACTCTCTAACAAGGTGTGGTTTCTGAATAGAAAGTAAAATGGGAAAGAGAAAGGAGGAATTTCAAAACTGTAATCTTGTTTTGGTTGATGAATTCCATTTTACATGTCTGAGTGTTAAAGATTGCCCATTAAAATTATAGCAGTACAATGCTGCATAATTTTTATGTGTCTGGTCGTTGAGTAACTGAATCATCTTAAATGTCAAAGCTGAAAGTCATATAGCTGTTTTCAGGAGATTTTTATATTAGCAGTCACTCTAATTTATAAAAACAACACCTCAAAATGTTTGTCCTGTCATTAAAAACAGACACAGTGAATCAAGATTAAGACAGTTTGAGGTTTCTCTAAAAAAAATATAGTGATAATGTGGCTCAGTACTGCTGTCTGTGTGAATAGGAAAATAAAGCCATGAAAATGGTTTCTTATTATAAATCCTAACCACTATATTTAAACTAATTCCATTAGACATAGTACAGCTGGGAAAGTACTTTTTTGAGGCTGTTGGACTTGAAGATGAGAGTGAAGTCATACCGAAAGGGATTCAAAATTTCCACTCTGGCATTTCAAATTTGATTAAAGGTTTGGGCTTTTAAAGCTAAAGTGTGTGTTTTATATAACACAGTAGGGACCCTATTGTCAAGCAGACTGAGGAGCCATGAATCAGCGACTATCATCAAAATAGCACAAATCCACAATCAAAATCTCCTGAAAGACTATGGGGTGTTATTATAAACCTAGTCAAGTACAACATGTTATTTATTCTGCAGACATTTTTCTTACATCAGTCAGCCCCTTTGTAACAGAGGCCCTGTCTAAAGGATGCACACCCAGTTTCTTTAGGGCAAGTGCATGTGGGTCCTTCTGGAAGAAAGTTCTTCAGTATTTCTTGTGCAAAGTAACCACAGTGACAGAGATTGATGCTACTGTAATATTTCAGTAGTTGCCCTGTGATTTTTATTACATGTATGATATCAAGTGCTGGTACAGGAACGTGATGGTCATGATGTTACTTGAGCAGAGTTACTTGAGCAGTCTCCCCATTTGCTACTGAATGTGGGGGACACTGGTTTCCACCTTATGGTGATAGGGATTTCGAGATAAAAATAACGAAATCTGAAGGCCCCATGTATCCACACCTCCTGGTCAGAGAGGCTGAAGGACAGAAAGCACCATCAAGTTCTCACTTATTCAATTATCAATTATTTCAACTTGAAAATGACTGTATAACAAAATATTTTTCAGTCTGTTACTCAGCCAATACAAGAAAGTGGGAAACTGCTGAATATTTTCCCCCCTTTACTCCATCTACAAAGAAGGCAAAAACAATTACTGTGTCACGTGAATGCTAAAGCTATCTCTTCTGCAGAAATAGTGTGCAGGTACTGGGGCACGTACTTGATGGCACCCCAGTGCATAATTCTGAAGTGTCTTTGGAAGGAACTTGCAACCAAAGTTAATGTGACAAGCACATCTCATGCCCAGCAAACAGAATGATTCACAAAGCAATCTTTTCTTGGATTTTCTTTGTCTCTGCTTTCTAGCCCTCCTCAGCAGCCTCGGTAATTAGGAAATATTTCCTGCTTTGTCAGTTCAGATTTATTTGTTCTCTGCTAGTATCCCCCACATGGCTGGAATACAAATCATATGCCAGAAAAAAATGAGAAGTGATGAAGAAGAGGGTGATTAATGACCTAACATTTTATTTTACCAGATAAAACGAGGGGTTTCACTCAGTTTGCCTCCAGACAGTGTTTTGTATTCATTTCGCAACACAGTTAGAACTCAATTGTATCAAAAGTGAAAATTCATAAACCTACAACAGTTTGTGAAATATGAATGATTGATTGCATACAGCCAGCAAACTCTTGAAAAGATAAACTAATTCAGTGATGAACAACGCATTTCATACTCGATTAATTATACAGTACATTTTGTTTCAAAATATTAAATGCCTAGAACAGTCTTCTGCCTGAAAGCATCTGGGCTTTGTAATGAGACAAAAGTCTTGAGTTCAATCAGCTGTCTGTGCAAGAGTTTAGAATGACTTATGTCTGAATTAAAGTGAGGTTTAGGGCAGCGATTTCCTGGCAGGAAATTAATAATGAGCTAAATTAGAACATGCCTAGAGATGATTTAAACAACTTAGCTAGTATTGTCTGTGACAGCCTGTCATTTTTTTTTCCAGTTCTACTATTGTCTAGTAAATAATTGAAATCATTAACATGTTGGTAGTGCACTGTGACTCATCGTGCGAAACAAGGCTCATTCATATCACCTTTCAAGCAAATTTTTGTGGAAAAGGAAAAGAGAAAAAATAATCCAAAAGACAGTTACATTCAAACACAAGGTAGGACACGGAAAGCTGAACAGTGAATTCTTCCACTGCAGAGGATGCTGTTATGGAGCAGCAGATCTAGAGTTTCATCTCAGTTGACTGAGATAGCTTTTAGTGCTGCATTTTGTTAAATAAATGCTCACATTTGGAGCAGAATCAAGTCCTCTTCATGCTGCAAACGTTGAACTGAATAAATCAGGAACAAATAATTCATGTTTTCCTGACTCCTTCAAAAACAGCACTGTACTCAGTCAGCATTTACTCTTTTTGACCAGTGTACACCAAAGAGAATTTAAAAGAAACAGAGATGGAAAGAGGGCTTGGAAATTCAACGTCCAGCGGTTGATACTGGGAGCTCTTTCCCTAAGCAAAGTATCAGGAATTTCTCTCTGCCTGGTAAGGATGTGACATGCCACTATAAATTATTTTTTATTTTTTTCTTGTTCCAAGGTAAAACAAAACCAAAGTCATTTATCTTGCTGTCCAGTTATTAATAATTAATATAAATTCTACAATGCCAGGGAAGGAGTCAAAGAGGGCAAGTATAGTTTAAGTGATGGCCAGTGACACTAACTGCCTGCCACAAGCTGAGGGATCTCATTCAATAAAAGTGACAAAGCAAAAAAGGCACTTTTTACAGGGAAACCTCAGTTTAAGTGGATCCTGAAAACATAGAGCTAATAGAATGATTGACACTTTTGCAAAACAAAGCAAAACAACACAGAACCATTTCACCAGGGATGCTGAAAGAAAGGAAAAGTTATTTATGCTAGCTTCACATTGGAGCAGTAACTGTGTGTAAACCTGCCACGGAAGTTCCCAAGACAGTAAAATGTCTCACTTTTGGTCCCCAAAGATTCAGTGAACTTCTAACTGGAGTAGCTTCACAGTGTTGAGTCTTCAGATGTCCTTGCAGGTGTGAGAACACAAAGGACTCCCAGGAGAGAGCCAGAACTATGGCAGCAAGCAGGAGCATGCCCAAAGAGTAAAGGTTCCCTACAGCCTGTGCTCACAACCTCTGTGATTTAGAATTTAATTGAAATCCCCAGGGCTGCTTAATTTTTTTTATTTATAAATGGATCCCACAGGACTGGAACAGAAAACTTTTGCATCCCAGAGGAGTATACAAAATGCTGTACTACCAGCCTCTTCCCCCTGGGAAGTAAGAGAACATCTCAGCTAAATATTTATCAACAGTAATATTCTGCAAGGAGTTTCGCTTTCAGAATATTCCAGTGGAACATTTTTCATTGAAAGCATAAAAAGCATAGCTCCATTAAATTCTGTGGAGTTTATCCAAAACTTATCTTTTATCATTTGGGCTTCAATGTTCAAGACTTTTAATGTTTCTTCATAACAGCCAAGATTAGCAGTGACTCATTTTCCAAGCATTGGTAACTTCCATTGAAGGAGAATGACAACTGTGTATTGGGAGAAAGTTATTGGAAGAAGACAGAACAGCATTTCAGTATTACTGCTTTTTCCTTTGTGGTCCAGACTTCTATTTAATTCAGTAGCATAATAAATACACAATTCTTTCATGGAGAACTAATAGAACAGTAGATAACAGTAATGGATCTGTCAACATCAAGATTCTCCTATTTGAAAACTGAAATGATAATTGTAATAGAGTATTAGACATAGAAATATTGGACTGTTTACATTGTCCAGTTTAGTGATTTTTTTTTCTTTATATCGTAATGGTCTTGTTGCACTTAGAGTATTATTTACAGGCACTGTATTTTTAAGCTAAGTGATGCTACTTAAAATATATGACTGACTATTCTGCAGGATGTCTGGAAATATGGAAATAAGTAAATGCTATTTGTTTGTTTTTACCCTTCTCATATTAATGTAGAATTGTTGGATACTTAATCTTTCCCAAAACATCTGTTTTATCTTAGCAGATAATTAAAGGTATTTCTACTTAGGTTTTCTTTTTTCTTTGTGGGAGAAAACGACAATACATTTATTGTATAATGTGCTTCAAAGTCAGAAAGTAACACAGCATTTTTACAGAAATTACTAGACTCAAAGCTTCAAAACTATTCACTCATGTTTCTGTCTCCTTTTAAAGCATAAGAAAACTAAGTGCATATACTACACTGTATTGGAACAAAAGAACACATAGTAACATTGAGATTGAAGGCCACTTTTCTACATGAAGAGGATCTTATGGGGTCTGGATACTAGCTTTGTTTGAAAACTTCATTCTCTGATTCTGAAGAAGATAAATAGTTCAGCTCTGGTCTTCATAAACCTTCTACACTTGGTTTCAACAAGTAAGTTTTTCAGACAATAGAAGTCTGAAAGGAATTGAGATGTAATACATAGCAATTGCATCATCCTCCAGAAAATTACACACCACAACAGTCCCAATTTTCAAGTACATTTGATTTGGGATAAAAAGCCATGTTAACGAGCAATTAACTCAACAAGTTTTCAGAACATGGGCTTATTTAGTACAACAAGAAATTTTAAAGACTTTTCACACAGAAGAGTCCAAGCATAGCAAAACTTGTTTGATGCAATGAAACCTGAACAAAAAATAATAAAAAAAAACCTAATAAAATTCTAGACATTTTCAGTCATGTTTGCAGGAAGATGTATGAAAGAAAAAGCAGGTGGATCTGGTCTCATTAGCTCTGGCTCTTTGCTTTGACCCAGGTGAATTTCGGCAGAGCACAATGGTTTTCTGAATGCCTAGCAATTTTTTAGCTTTTGACTGAATAGTCCTTTTCCATTTCTGAACATTCTTTAGTTGTTTTATCTTCATATGAAGCTCTGGTTTTTATATTGTCTGTTTACAATATTTCTTTGGTACTACTTTGTGCCACTTAATATGTCCTTCATACTGATTGCTCCTTGAAATGGGGTGGTATTTATTTTTTTTTTAACCAGGAAGGACCTTCCTTTCTCATATAGAGCTCAGGTATTTACATGAGCTAAAAAGAAGAGATCTAGCAGTTAAAACTCCAGTAACACATCTTTACAGGTATTTTGATATTCTTAAATTTAATAGGATTCATTGTTCCCCCAAATACTTTTCTATTTTTTTTCCTCCTTATATTCTTGCATATTTAATGACTCTATTTATAAAGATATCCCTGTTGCAGCAATTAATAATTTACCTAACAGCAAAATAGTTTTGCAGTGTAAAGTTCCAATCTTTAGTCACTATATTCTTCCTGGTGGTGTTTTATGATTTTAGCAGTCTGATGGCTGTGTCTCAGCGTGAGTACTGACTCACATTAGCACACGTTGGGAGTGTTGCAGTGACTACTCAGAAGTTATCTCAGCCCATGTCTCCCAGTACACATTTGTAATCGACTCTGCCCCCTTTCCTACGTGTGGCAATATTTCCTATTTAGGGCAGTACAAGAATTATCTGTACAGTTAGTAGAAGGCTGGTTTTCAATTACATACTGCCATGGATAGAAAACATGGATTAGCTAGACAAATGATTCAAAGCTCATTAGTTAGAAATAGATTATCTGTTTCCAAATACTTTTTTAGTCCCCTTTAGCTATTTAGCACTATTTGGTGATCAGAATTACACTAGTGGGCCACCATTTAAATACATTTTCTCTTAAAAAAAAATCAATATAAACCTTTTAAAAAAAATTGATAAATCAACACCCATGACTTATACTGGTGACTAATTCAATACAGTCAACATATCATTGATTTTACTTCTATGAGTAAAGGTAAATTGTAGCTGTTTTCTAGGGCACTTGTATTAAAACTTCATCTGTGAAAATTACAGTATACCTTCTCTTTTTGCTTATGTAAACCATTCAGAGAATGCTTTCTGCATTTGCCAGAATGGGTCCTGTTAGAATACAAATTACACTTGAAAATAAAATAAATGATTCCCAAAGTAAATCTTAAGCAGAAACATAAATTACATTTGATGCAGTAGCACAGTTACAAGAACATCAGTAGTAACAAGATACATAGAGAACCGGTTTGCAAGCCAAGCAATACTATATAAACCTAGCAAGCAATGATCCATTAAATGAGCCTTCCTATATATGATTTCAAGCCAGGGTTTGGAGCAGCATTATATAGCAGACTTGATTCAATTACCCAGCAAGTAGGAAAGCCGTAGAATTAAAACAGAAAACAACACAGAAGTTAAGGTAAAGGCAGAGTACTCAGAAAACTGAAATAAGATGATAGGGTGCTATTTGTTGGGAGGGGGAATTAATAACTGTTTTTTTGTAGAAACAAATAATTTATTAAAAGAGAATCTCGTGGTGATAACAGACTCCTGATTTAAGTGAAACAAAGGGGATGGTAATAGCAGACTTAAAATGGGGTGCTTCTGGATTTAGGAAAAAATCTTGTAAATCTCTGTGATCATCCCCACGTCCCCGCCCACCCCCCACCCACAACGCTCAGAAGAATGTGAAATCTGTACAGGCCACTAAGGCTTGCTTTTTTTCTGTTTGTATGTTTGTTTTCCAGCAGACAGTTTCTAAACACTTAGGTTTATTAAATACAATACATCACTGTGTTCTATTATATAAAAAACATCTGATTATTATTAGAATAACTCAACTTTTCCCAGTTCCTTTCTTTAGCGCCTGTTAACACATGATTTAGAGTTGATGACCTTTAAAGTTCTTCTCACACAATTGAAACATTCTATTTTGAAATAAAAGGGAAATAAAAGTTTCCATGTAACTAAAGGAAATTTTCTTGCATAGAACTTAGATCATACCACTTTCCAATAAATATGGGTTTAATATATCTTGGAAATGTAATATTTTTGTTTTCCACTTAATTGTAATTAGTTTTCTTCTGTAAAGTGCCTGAAAAATACCCCAGGATTGCATTCAGTTTGCAGTTTTTAAAGTGTCATGAAGATGGATTAGATTTGTTGTACCATTCACTAGTCTCATTACAATTATCATCACAAGAATGAATTCATAATATGTCATTTCCTATTCATTACAGGCATTGTCATTGCAGAATGTGAAATGAGGATTAAAATGCCTCCCACATTCTACACAGCGTGGCAGTACTGTAAATCAGATTGTATTGACCTTTTTGATGCTCAGCTATTTGGTATTTTGGTCAGCCTTGTTCCCCATTTACTTGCAGCTGGGTGAACTGTACTACTGGGGAGCTTTTGCCTTCATTTAAGATATTAAGGCTCCAACAGGCTAAAAGTGAAGTTACGATGTCAGAGCTGGCAGACCAGACAGTGGAAAATCTTTATCAAGTCCTGTTTTCCCAGGAGCATATTTATTTGAAAATATTGAACATGATGAAAAGAAGGAAGTCTCAAGATTAAGTTGCCAGAAAGAACCAGCAAATTCTGGTAAAAAGTCACACTGACATCTTTAAAAAGCACATTCAACTTAGAAAACTAGTAGGACTGTAAAGGAGAAAATACAATAAACATGGAAAAAGGAATATCCACCTCACAAAAATTTGATGTTCAACTAATCTCATAATGATGATTGCCTTAACACACACAGGTACTAAAAAGATTAACTAATATGAGACATTAACACAAAACTATTGCCCTTTCTTATCTCCTCTCCCTCTCTTCCCACCACAGTCCCTAATGAAGCCATATAATGTTGTAATGAAAACAGTACCTTTGCCAGCTGGCCTGCTGGGAGAACTTTGTTATGCAATAGGTGGTATGGAACACAATTCCTCTTCTGGCATTGGCACCTGTTTTCCTGTAGCTGCGGTACCTAATAATGTGTACAGAGGAACACAAGTCAGAGTAGGGAGTAGCACAGGAGATTTTTGAATATTCATGCCTTCACTCTTGGGAAATGATACTTAAATGCTCAAACGTTTATTTTAAAGATGATGCAATATAGGAATTAAATAAATGTCAAATAATCTCTCTTGCTTTAACAGTATTTTCAAAAGTAGTAAGAAATTTAGGTGGTGTTACCTGTAAAGGGAAATCATTCTCAAGAATTAATTTGTTCACCATTTCTGAAAGTGTCACAATTTAAATTCAGACACCCTACCATTTTCCAAGTCTATGTTATCTATACTAAATTTCAATACTTTGGATTTTAAAAACAGAAAATAAATTATGGAAATCATGAAAATAGAATTATAAGACAGGAACTTTTGCTATAGATGATTGTTGGGAAATGGAAGATTTGAGCTAGTGAGAGTGAAAGAGGAAAAAAATCAGAAATTATACAGTCAGCAAAATGAAGTAAATACTTATTAAAATCTTGATAGAGCATAACTCATCCACCTAAACAGGAAAAGAAAATCATCAGCAGCTTTGTGTGACTATAGTGTGCAAAGCCATTTCATTGAGAATATGTGGGAATATGAATACCAAAACAAATTGTGAAATCAATAAAAAGTATTTCATTGAATACAATATTGTAAGTGAAATTGTATTGGAAAAGCAGGCAAATTAATACAAATTTTTTCATTTCATATGAGAATGAAATTCAAGTAAACACAAACTATTTGCAGCTTTGCTTAGTTTAAAAATTTTCCCCACTTAACTTTGCCTCAGGACTAGAGAAGCTGCTTTTGAAGAACAACACCTATCTCTGTAAGCTGATAAAGCAATTCAGCTTTTGGAGGCATGTTCTGAACAGCTCTACTCTTCATTTTAGTCTAAGAAATAACTTATTTTGGATCCTTGAAGGGTATATATGACTTGTGTTGTTAAGTTAGTACATGTAATGTTTGCCTAACTAATGTCTAATTTTGGCTTCAAAACTTGAAACCCGAAGTGAAACTTAAAGAGACTGAAAATAAATGATGAGTTTTCTGGTTTACTGATTCTCCTCTGCTTTTTGCAAGAAGTGGGTGTCAAAAGCAATGGAAATTAAGAGGAAAATGTCTCCAGAATATATATATATATTTTCCATAGCCTCTAAATAAGTAAAATATTGCATATACCTTCAGCAAAAGAATATTTGTGCCTGCTTAATTTAATTTAGGATTAATTTTCTTCTCCGTTAGCTCTTGAAAAATCAAGGACAAGTCTCTAAAATTGGCTCTGAATACAGTAACTTCTCTTCAGAGTACACAGAAGTGTAGGGTGCCCAGCTTCCATTTGCATTTCTAAATACATTCTTTTGGCCACAATTTTTATCTGTTCTCTGAAGAAACTATTTTTCCTTCTCACTTGGAATTGCTCTTTATGTTCTAATGTTAAATTGCTTCTGCTTTGCTTTAGCTTACTCAGGACCACTCTTGCACACTCTAATTGGTGAAGGAGGAATTCAAAGGAGGAACTTGAAGAGCAGCAGATAGCCTGGTTCCTGCTTAATGTGTTTAAAGCTGCAACGCTTTAATAACTATGCAGTGTTCAAGTACTTAACTTGTATAAATCCTCCTCTATTTCTATATAGTTACATCACATATATTGCACCTAAAAAGCTGGCATTGTTCTGAACAGCATCATAAAAAAATTCAACTTCCAGTTCCCCTGATTTGCCTCTTTTAAATCTTTTCAAAACAACCAACGGCTCTGATTATATTGTGCTTTCACCTCTGTCTCCATTGCAGAGTTCTGTCATTCCATTCTTTCCAGAAGATACTTTTTAAAAGGAGGGGAAATATTTGGAAAGCATAACATAAACAAAAAAGAAACAAAAAGCAATTGGTTTGCAGAGTTTCCATTTTGCTTGGCTACAGAAGCATCTTGGTATTTTCTAGATGGTATCACTCCAGTGGATGGATGTATCAAATGGTTCTTGGTAGCTGTAGCTTTGCCTTGGCTGTTGTGTGGTGGTAAAAGTTACCTTGGCAAAGAGTGAGCTGAGTTTTAAGACAGTCTAAGAAAAGAAATAAGTGTTCCAAGTATGGCTTTTCAAATTGTCTTTCAGAAGAATCCTGTTCTCAAAGGCATGGAGCAATAATCAACTTGAGATCCATTTCCTTCTATTAACTGCTAATTTTATAGTATAAAGTGAAAAGCTAAAACAAAATGTCTCCTGGATCTATGCCATTTCATAATTTCCATACAAGTAGAGCCCTGATCCTGCAGATGGTTATGGCCCATATATTTTCTACATACTTCATACAATTTTATTTTTCTACTTTCCATTTTGAAGGTTCTCATTATTTTCACTGCTATTGGGAAGAGTTATGGTATATACAGAGAAGAAGTTTCGACTGAAAACTGAAGAAATTGATTAAAGCTGATGCACTTGGATATTTTCCTCACCTAGTCATCATTTTCAGAAGTTTTATCACTTCAATACCAGAATATTCCCCAAAAGGATGTGCCCAGTGCCCAACATGACCATACTATAGCCTTTATCACAAGGCTGAAGAAGACCTTCCTTCATGTCAGTCACTTGTTATGATGTAATTTCATCAGTGTCTTACTCTGTCTTCTACTGATTTATCTAAGTATTTTATACAGGAGTTATTTCACTGTTAGTGGCATACAGGACTAGAACTAGAACTACATGTTCTAGAGAAATCCATTTCTCACAACATTTTTTGCCTTTACTTTAGACCGAATCTGATGTGTTGTAAATTGTTCTCAGTCTGCATATTTCTTGTATCCTTAATTACAGCTTTTTGAAGACAAAGATGCCTTACAGATTGTTAAATCAGCTCAGAACATTCTTAAGAGAATAAAATAAATAAATTATACTGTTGACCAAACCAAGATCCCACTTTTGTCTTCTGAGAACTATGGCTCATCTCCATTACAACAGTAAACTTGAGAAATTAAATATCTTTGGTTCTTCCTGACCTGAGATATCTGACCCAAAAGTAGTTCAAACGCATTTTACTCATTATGGCTATTTCTAGATGTTCAATAGTATAATCCAGGAGTGAATTCTAGTGACAGGATGCTTATTTTAGGTAAAAAGGGAAATGGTGAATTGTCCTGATGTGTGCATGTCTTGAATTGGTGCACTGGTGGAAATAGTTTCCTACTTATTCTGCTTATCACTGTGTGATAATCCAAGTGGTCCTGATCTCCTGTAGCCTTGAAAGGCTCACATTTTAGATTATTCTGTGTTACTATCTTAAAAGTCAAAAGGAGGGGTCTTTCACTTCCTATTGAGTTCTGGGATTAATATCTTGTCACTGGTTCCAAAGTCACAGTTCAGGAGAGGAAAACTCTCTGTGATTCTCTCATATCAGCTATCTTCCCCCTTATGGTTTTATGAGAATAATTGTAAAAAGTAGAAAAGCTAGCCCAAAGAGGCATTTTTTTTCAAGTCTGTGTCTTTGAATGTAACCAACAAAATAAGGAGGAACTTTATTGGATGTTCACTTCTGCAAGAAAGTGCATACCTCAAAATGGATGAAGTCAGGCTGCTGATATACCGGGCAAGCTGCAATTTCTGGAAGTAGCAGCAACACCATGATTGAGCCAGACACACAAGCACTGTTGAGCCATAGAGAGTATTAGCTGGCAAGTTGTTGGCTTATGCCTTCTTGACACCGGATTAAAAAAGGAAAATTTTGAAGGATCCACTGCATTGTATTGAAAGATAAATCAAATTAGCAGAAACCACTGATATTATAATAATCTGGCAAGTGAAAGTGGGGGAAAAAAAAAAAAGATCTTCAGAAGATGTTTGTTTTCAAGAAAGCCATGGAAAGACTTCAGTTCCTAGGTAAGTATTTCAGATGAGTCTGAACTGCAGTGAACATGCATCTCCTAGGAGTGTTTCGTCTTGATAGCAGCACCCTAAATGCTGCTGAGCACAGTGAGACGTTGATAGTAAAGAGGGATGCTAGCAAAGACAGAGAGGAGCAGGAGGAAGCTTTCTAGGGAAGGAGAGGTAGGGGATGCCAAAAATGAATGAGAATGAAGCACAGGTTTGTCAGAATACATTTCTCTGTTTTCTCGATTCTTTAGGGCTTTCCCTGAACAGTTGTACGACTAAGAGTGCTGCATTCCTGTTGCAATATGTGATGAAAGGGCAGAGGATGAAACTGAAGAGGTGACAAGTCATTACCCACATTGTGGAAGAGAATTCATTTCAGAAGTGCCAGTTTAAATATACACAAAGATGCAGAAAGATTTTTTTCTTCATACTTAAAAAATATGGATCCTTTTTATATGGTGACATATTTCTACCCTTCAAAGAATAAAGAGATCCCTACCTGCCAAAAACAAATCATAGCTGCTGTCAGAGGCTTCTCCCTCTGATGCCTTCAGCACTTCATTGCAAGACCCAGCCTGAACATTCCATGTTCATCTGTTTTGCATTGGAGTGGAAAGATCATGTGCTGGAAAGGGAAGCTGAGAGTGGGCACTGTATGTACCACTCCATCAATATTTTAGCAACAATGACCTGAAGATGAATATACCATTGTAGTAACCATTCACAATATTCAAACAGTTGATTTTGCTATTGATGTTAGATTAACTTTTATATAAATGTAGATATAGATGCACAGATGTTCAACTATACGTTCAGGCAGGTACTGCAAACAGACAAGTCAGAGGATACTTTCAAGACTACCTTCTCTAAAATAAATTATTCTTATGATGTTAAATTATATCAATCAATTATTTTCTTTTTCTCACTTCTTCACCCAGAACTCCCAGCCTTTTTACAGAGAACCGCAAATTTTCTGTGCAAGTAATATGCAAATTACAGCCAGGAACACTCTTTATGGCCTTAAAATATATGCTGGGTCCTGGGGTGAATGTGCCTACATGCAAAATGGACCTGCAAATTACACGGACAGGTCATATAGGAAACCAGGCTATGTATCCAAAGCATCCTTTTATTTTATTTATAGCTTACAAGACTTCAGCCAAGCTAGGTTAATTATGCAAACAGCACAACAAGATGATTTTTTTTTCTGCTGGTTAATTTTCTGCAATATCTCAGGTCAGTAAACAATTGTTTTTTTTTTTTTTTTAAATGTTAATGCATTAATATATTCAATTTAGCTACTGTTTCCTGAAGTCTGCCAGATCCTCTAGAGGTTCTTTACAAAACGCAATTTCATCTTGCACCTTAGCTGTTCTTTCCTCTGTTAAATTGCTGCATTACAGCAAGTTGCTAATAAAGTATTCTTTTTGTCCAGTCACAAAATCAGCGGGCCTCTGCTTTTAGTTAAAAAAATAAAAATCAGTACTTCCCATCTATTTTCTTGCATTATTTAGAAATATTCTGCTTGTTTAATACCACATATATAAAAAAAATAAAAATAAAGTGTGCTTTAAAATAAGGACAAGTTCCATTTACAAGGAGATACACACATTTCTATATAAACATGAACCTACAACTTGATTAAAAATCATATATGTAAACTTCAAGCTTTTTAATTAATTTAGAAAGAAGATAAATAATGATGATCTTCTTGATATTACAGAATTAAATGGTGGGTACATGCGTACTGATGCAGCTCAAAGGTGAGATTTGTGATGACATATAGGACAACATGAGAATGGAAAAAACACTGCACTGAATATTTCGGATTCTGGACAACTCTAGTATATTTCATTTTGACTCTTAGCTGTACCACAGCGAGAAAGCAAGCTCATATCAATCTTTTTGAAAAAGTAATGTATTTCATAAGCTTTTAACATCACCTATATTTATCCTTAAAGTTTAATGTATTCTTTTTACAAGAGAAGACAAGTTCACAAAACTGAAACTTCCCGTGTTGCTGATGGTAGGCTAAAAAAGTAAACACAAGGAGAAACAATCATTGGACAGTTTTAGTCTTAATTAAATACTTAGCTAGAAGCTGAACATTATGAGCAGCCCCCGGCTTAAAAAACAACAAAAACAAAAGGTCCTCAGCAGTTTTGAATTCTGCCCTAAATTATTCGCATTATAAACCAGTAGGACTTCAAAGAAGTTTTTACTGAAGATATCTTCTGGAAAATATTTTGGTCTCTTATTTCTTCAGTAGATCCCTAACAGAATATTGGGCTCGTAACATTTTCTGTACTGGGCAGCTGGTTTTGGGGAGCTTTTTCCTCACATGGAATATCTGCGATTGCACTGTGCATTTCAGACATACAAATAGCACCTTTTAACATGCAGGGTAATTAATATTTGCTTTATCTTATGTCCTGGTTTTGCATAGATATTCAGGGTATGTCTGGGGAATTACATAAGTTAATGCACCAGGTAAAACCTTGCCTCAAAGCCTGGGGGCAGTAAGTTGAATGATTAGCCACAGAAAAGCCACATGGCTTGGGATTTTCTTTGATATTGTTGCTTATCTGTGCAAATCTGTTACAGGAGATGTCTTAGAACTGGATGTCCAGCAGTACAGAATTATCTGACTGCGTCAGCCAGCAAACTCACAGCAACTATAAGTAGCTGAGGGACCTGCAAGATGAAGGTCCTTAGGAATCTTTTCCCCCTCTAAGAATGCTTATTGTAACATGAACAAACCAAGCACTGAAATGAAATAAGAACAGTGGTTGCAAAATGCCAGCTGATGACAAAAGGAAGGATGCTTGAACATATGACACTCCAACAGCTCTGGCCAGAAAGGAAATGACCTTGAGTACTCTGTTCAAGAGATAATGTTCTAGGATTGCTGGATGGAAGTCATATTCCTGCAGGCTAAAAATGTGTCTGGGACAAACCTAAATCTGGGACCTGAGCCTGATACAGCTTTCTATTTATAATTTCCCAGCATGAATAAAAATAAAAAGGTTTTGGTTGAAGGTTCCTACAGCTCCATTAAGAGCGGACATAAAAGAGCTGGGATATTTTATCAGGACTAGCACAGCCACAGCAACATATCTCTGATTAAAATCACTTATTTTTACTTGAAGCTGAGGAAGACAGATCTTGAATTTTCACAAAAAATAAATAAATTCTTTTCCTCATTATTGCACAAACCACTCAGAGTTGCTTAAAAATCTAACAATTCACTTTAGAGTGCTACTAGACCCCCTTCAAACAGTGAAGGCAGAAGCAGAAAGGTGGAATGCTATCTATTATACGGAAAATGAAGACTTATTAAGCTAAATTATACAAGAGGAAATAAAAATGTTGAGTTCCCTGCTTTGTAGAATTCATTTTTAGTAATTGCACGACATCTTAGACAACATGGCTGTTTAACAAGGATGATTTATTATGAGAAGTAAAGCTAAACTGCCAAAATTCTATGCCCATAGCAGAAAGTTTTTTCTACACACAGTGAGTGAGCACTCCTGTTTTTTTCCTTAGTAAATACCATCTTAATGCTTATTCGTGTTGTGTTATGGAAATATTAATTTGACAGTTATTCAAGTCAGCATATTTATAAAGCAGTTTAGGAATTTGTAAATTCTCTGGAATTTCAAAATGCAAAAATACATTTTTTTAAATTGTGGATCAAAACTGATTCATAACTGATCCATTGTCATTTTTCCCATCAAGGATAAACATTTTGTTTTTCAAGTAAGAGCATCTGTTAGTCAAAGTATCAAATTAGTGAGAAATTGGAGAGTTAAACCTGCTACACTTTAAGAGCCTACTGCATTAGTGCATCCGTGAACTGTTCTGGAAAAAGAGACTGTATTACCCTGCTCCTGAATTATGTCACTCCTTTTAGTCATAGTTCCCTGTGTTAAAAGTTATTGTAATAAAAGCAAATCCTCCGTTAGGGCAAAATTCTTACAGCTTTGTTCAATCTCTTTATCTGGCCTGTTGGTCCATCTTCTTATAAGCAAGAAGTAAACTATTGAAAGAAATGCTAAATTAGAATCTTGTAATAACTAAATTTTTAAAACTATTGAATAAAACATGACAGCATTTCTTTTTGGGATGAATTAATGCTCATTCGTGCAGAAAAATTTGAATGTAACGTTATTTAAGCAATTTAAAAGCACATTAAAGATTTATCCATTGTATCAGGTATCTGACTTCAGGCTAACATTTTAATCTCAGCCATTGTTACAGCGTTTGCCATTCAAAAACTCAGAAAGATAAAAACGAAGGTTAATTCATGCAGAAAAAAGACTCAGCTCTTTGTTGATAAGTACAGGTAGGTATCAAGGAACCACAAAATATGCTAATGGAGTTCTTGTTTACTTCAGTATATTAGGCATCATGTAACACTTGTTTAAATAATTGTTTTCTGCTTTTGCAATTCAGTTTTATTTCTGTATTTAGTTATCATTTTCAGGGCTGCTATACTGACCACAGATGGATTGCATTTTTCTGTTGTAAGGAGACACACAGTTTTTGCTACAAGCATTTGTAAATATTTTTACAATGGATGATTGACAAACAGTCTTCTGGGGGGGGGGGGGGGGTGGGGGGGGGGTGGAACTGGTTTAAAAAAATAGCTGTCACTCTTTAGCTCTTTTCAATTTGCTATGTTATTGTCCTTCTCTGCCATTTCAACAGCAGATGTGACTCATCCCCCAGTTAAACAGGTGCAATTTCTGTCTGAGCTGCTGTTGAATCTTGACTGGGAATGGTGAATACAGAATCAGGCTCATTATATCATGATCAGATGAACTGAATCATGTTGAGAAATAACAGCAATGATAGCCTGATGTTGTCAAAAAGATATTTCTTTTTGGAATAAAGAAACAAACTGTTGATAACCTGACCAAAATACTCCCTGTAGCTCAAACACACTAAGGATATGTAATTACTATGTATCTGTAAAACACATAAGAGTATATAATATGTAACAGTGCCTGAAAGGGCCCGTTTCAGCAGGATGGATGCAGAGAGCAAGAACTTCCTTCTTACAGGATGTGTGCCCCAGGTAGGTCTCTCCTTCTCACCTCTGTGACCAGTACTGTCCCCAGCACAGGAATTAATCTCATACTGAAAACATTAACTGTGTATGGCTGTGGACATAAATGCCTGATATGTAGCCTCAGGCCTGCAGCACTCCAGTGTGATCAGAGCATCTTTTGAGTAGCAAAGAAATAGAAATCATACATTTCTAAATGAAATTTTACAATTTATTTGTGATGATCTTTTATTTCCCCTTGCTTAATGCAGTAGTGATTTTTTTTCCCCCTTACACAAGAGCTGTCAAGCCTATTTCTCTTCTCTCCTCTTGTAATTATCTACAGCCAGCTATCGTAAGAACTGAATATAATGATCCCAGTTCTGCTTACTTAATTAGATGACCAGGTTAGGAAGATAATTAGTTACTCCCTTTAGCTATCAGTACAGATAAAATTTACTGTATAATTGTATACTAATGCATAGTTTGGCATTTTCACCACTGAGTAGCAGAGTCTAAACTGTCAGATCCAGGTTACCATGGTCCAGGTGTAGAGATAAGGTACCTTTGATTTCATCAAGGAGAATGAGAAAGACTTGTGTGTTAATTCACAATATGGATAAAAGTAATTGTGTTAAAGAAACTTCACTGAACTGTCTTGATTCCCTCTGAACATGAGTTTCAGATCGATAACTTTGCATTTAATACACAAATATCAGTGAAATCAGAATCAATTGATGCAGACATTGTACAGCAAAGAAGCCACTGCAGTGGGGTGAATTATTTGAAACTACCAATTGAAGTCAGGCTGTACAAAAGCGTTCAGAAATCAGAAAAAAAAAGCATTAGATTTGGTTATGATGCTGTTATCATTAATCTGTTAAAATACACTATAAATCTGTTTCTTTGTAACTATTTTTAAATGATGCATTTATTAGAAAATGGTATGTGGAAAATTATACAGAACAAAAGCTATAGAGAGGATAGAATGTTATAAAAAATTGCATGTTCTGACTAAACACTTTCAGATTCCTAGTGCTTTTATTTCTTGTAAGCAATTTTATTCTCACCCCCTTGAACAAATGAAACAAAATAGAGCAAGAACAAAAATCCAAAACCTTCTGACAGAAGCCCAAACTTTAAAGTTTTTTCTCATGTTTGGCTAGTATTATAGAAAAGTTTTAATTAGTGACTGCTCATACTGCATAGAACCAGCAAGAAAAAAGGTCACTGAAATTTTCCTACTCTCTCGAGTGCATCTCTATAACAGCCCTAACTTAGGGAGGGGAATGTAAACAGTTTTTCTTAATATTTATTGTTCTGGATTCTCCCAAACTGAGTTCCATATCCTTTGTGCATGACTTAAAGTATAAACTTCCATATGGAGACTATCTTTGACTTAAAGTAAACTTTCAAAGGGAGATGCTGTCTATCCAGCTCCCTTATTTTCAACAGTTGAAGAAACTAGTGGATGAGAATCACCGTTCTGGTAAAATTTCTTCCTTCTCCTAGATACCATATAAACCTCTGATTGAGAATACAAGAGAGAAATGAACAATGGCTAAAACCTGTGCACAGTGTGTTATTCCTAGCTGTCATGGCACTGTCAGTCTTGATATACATCCAGAAATCCTTGATACACTAGGAAAATTCTGGTCCACAGAGGAGCCAGCAGCAGCAACGTGACCCAGTAACATACCTGTAAATTACTAGCAATTCCAGTGTGATTTTGTATTTTTATGATACAATATAAATATTTTAGAGAAACCTAAACACACTTAAGCAATGTCAGCAATAAAGGTGACGCACGTTTGGAACAGTTACTTGAAACACAGCTACACAGATGATATCTAATATAGAAACCCAGTTGATTTTTTCCTCCCTCAACCCAGAGAGGCTAGTGAATTAATAACCTGAACAGCAGTTAGAAATCATCACATAGATGCATATGAGCATATAATACAAATAGCTAGGTACCTGCTGGACTCAAATATAAATGCATAACAAATTCAAATTGAATCATAAAGTACTGATATGAGACAAAATAAATTGTTTTGGGATTAAACCTTGAGACGTGTCAAAGAATGGCAGAGAAATAAGATTCACCAAATATCTGGAGAAGAGATAGCCTGTCAACATTGCCCAGTCTTGTTTGTGTAAACAATTTCTCTTACATGAAGATAGCTACTAGTGAATGCAAATAGCTTCTTCTCTCATACTGTTTTAAGATTCTAAGTGTACATTAGTTGCTAGACCTCAGAGGTCTGTCCTGAGACCACTGCTCTTCAACATCTTCATTAAAAACATCAGTGATGGGTTCTGAGTGAACCCTCAGCAAGTTTGTTGGTGACACAAATCTGAGTAGTGCAGTTAACACATTAGAGGGAGGGGATGCTAACCAGAGGGACCTTAAACTCAAAAGGTGAGTCATTCAACGTAGGGAAACAACTTTTGTGGAGGGTAGATGGCAATAGGACAAGGGAGAATGGTTTAAAGCTCAAGGAGGAAAGGTTTAGATTGAATGTCAGGGGAAGTTCTTCACAGAGAGAATGATGAACTGCTGGAACAGTCTGCCCAGAGAGGTTATGGGTATAATGTATTTCTCTTGCAATACCCCACCTCTACCCTGTTGAGCAGTACTTATTGCTATCACAGGCCTTTTGAAATTATAACATATTTCAAATCCGAATATTTACTTGATCTTGGATTTTGGAAACGTCTCTTGATCTTGTTTAAGAAGGAGGCAAGTATCTGTTACCAGACTTTCCACGGATGTCTAGAAAGGCCTTTCCTTCAAGTCTATATCTGAGACATCTACTGCAAACTTAAGCTGGTTCTTAAAGAAAGTAAAGTTCATTTTATTTTTCCCAGTACCTTTGGGAGCAGAAAGACAGAGAGCAAAATGCAAGCACTGAAAAGTGGGGAGGCAAACAAAAAAAATTCAAACTGCTGAATTTACTGTCTAGCTATAATGAGGTATTGCTTAACAATTAAGTTAAATTATGCAGCTGTTTCCTAGTATATTGTGCTAATGCATCTGAGAAATTATAATTTTCTGATTGGAGAATATTATGTAGAGGAAACTGTAGCATTCCCCATTTCTGCAACAATTCATTTAATGATTAAAAAAGGAAGCCAGTATTTTTGCAGCTGGCAGGAATAGGCAATAAAAGATCACAATCCAAGGAGGCCTGTTAGTCACTGACACAATAAAACAATCCCTAACAAAAGCTGCAGAAGGAAAAAAAACAAAAGGCATGAAAAGATACCAATGACACAGCCACAGCACGTAGGTTTCTATGGGGAAATAACTATATAGCCCACTAGCAGCAGAAGTTGCTTTGAGAATTTCAAAGCCATGAGCTTGAAGATTTAAGTGAACAACTCAATCAGCGCTTTAAAACAAAATCTTCAATTACAGCCTGAATATACAAAATGCACTATTTCTTTAGGAAAAAGAAAAAAAACAACTTCAATAGACTTAAATCTTTAATTTTCTTGCTCAAGTAAGGATTAAGTGAAGGCTGAGAGAATCTAAAGAACATTGACAAACTAAAAGGAAATAGGCGGAAGTTCAAACAGTAGCTTGTGAAACATGCTCACAGGAAAAATGGATACATAAAGCAGAAAAGAAATTAGGTATGTTAATGGGAGCAGGTGGCTTATTTTTATTATTTCACTTTTGACCAACTTGAATTCTGAAGACTATTTAAAATTCTACTCAAACAAATTCATAAATAAATCTGTATCACTCATTGTTTAAACTTATTCATGCAAAACAAATAAGAAACCCACAAAAACCATGGGAAGAAAAACTCTAGATGAAAGCACATAATAGGTTTTTAGGAAAAAAAAACAACATGAAAGCTTTTCAATTAGCATCCATACTTCAGATGATCCTTTTATTCTAATCATCTGTTTAGCATGACTCTTTTGTTTTAGTCAGCATTTCCTTTTTAGGGAAGTTGAATTGGTGAAAAATACCATTTTATTTCATGTTTTATGAGTCTGAATAACATAAAATGAGGTTGTGCCATGCTTCATGACCATGCATTTTTAAACACTTCCTATAAATAAATCTAATTTTGTTTTAATCTTGGGACAAAGCACTGCCTAGAAACGATAATGAAGAAACTAAAGAAAATATCATCCGCAGAGTGGAAAACAAAATGAATAACACCAAATGGCATTACCAGTCAAGATACTTGATAGATGGAGTAACTTAAAAAGATTATCAAGATGGCAAAGAAACAGTCAATAATAAGGGAAATGCTTATTCATCTCTGAAGATTAAGGCTTGCAGAAAGAAAGTCCACAAAGAAGAGATCTCCAACAAGAGAGCCTTCCTCAGTGGTGGTCAGCCCTTAAATGGAGTCTAGGAGAGGTGGAGTCCGACTCCACCCCCTCCAGTTTCACAGGTGAATTGTCTTCACCTGTGCTCCCGCAGCTGACTCAGTGCTCGCCTCAGGTGATCCATCAGTGGTTCAGACCATGATTCAACAGATCCCATACACCATTTTAAATCATTCTTGCTTTTGTTTCCACTGTTTGTTTTTTTTCAAGAAAGGAAAAGCAGATTTGACCTCTTAGTATCCTTGAATGATCTAATTACTTAAGCAACTTCTGTACTGATTCTTCCACTGAGTTACAGAATTAGTAACTAGAAAAAGCTTCATATGTGATCAAGTGAATTTTAAGATCTTTTAAAATTTTTGTTTGCTATTTATTTTAGTTGAAGTTGCACTTAGTTGACGTAAAACATTGATTAGAAAGTGCTTTAGTTTCCCCATTTATCGTAGAATATTAAAGAAGTTTATCTCTTATAATGAATGAGTTTTTCTGCTGGAAAAGGATAGAATATGGGAAATACTCCAGAATATAAAAAAAATTTTCAGAAGTGACTTTGAAAGGACTTAAATATTTATTTATTTATAGCAGGAGGAACAGATTCATGCCCATTTAAGTAGTTGATTTGGTGGCTGGTTTAAATTGGTTAATAATGTACATAGCTACTTGGCCACCCCACCTTGTAGTGCTCTTACATTTGTTGTATCCCCTCCCCTTGAAATAACTAATAACTGTTCAGACGCACACGTGGTACAGGCCCTTCCTCCTGTCTGTTTCATATTTTGAGTCCACAAAAAGTCAAGAGTTTTCAGCCCCTCTGAGAGAATGCCGGAGTAAGGTATGATGGAAAAAAAATATTTGGTCTGCTTAAATGTACTTCACTTATGGGATACCATAAGCATCCTTGAACAACTAACCCATCTCCAGAGTTTTTCTGCTCTGAGGCACAGTTTGTCTCCTTCTACCTGGGTCTCTTTTGAAACACATGACATAAAGTAAAGCATTTCCTTGGAATATGCCCATTTATCTTGTACATTTTTTGGTCTATACATATGTTCCAGATCCCCTTCCATGGACAAAAAGCCACACACAAAAGCCAGGTTTTACTGATGGCTATCTTCCCTGTTGCAGGAGGAAGGAGCTTGGGGTCTGCAGGGGCAGGCAGCAGCCAAGCAGAAATAGCCCAGGGGGAACTGGCTGAATGAGGTCAGGCTCTTCTGCTCTCAGGTCTATTATGTTAGCTCTAATTAAAAAAAGAGAAATCAGGAGGAAAAAATAAAAATTGCCTTGTAGGCAATTCAAAAGGGGGAAAAAATTAACTACTATTACAAGACTAAACCAGGGAAATGTTAAATAAGTATGTAACTTTCAAAGGTCCTTTTCTTGTCAAAACTTCTGCTCTTTCTCTTCTGCTGAGCAGGAAATTTGGAGTTTATTATCCTTATACTACAGCTTTTCACTTATGTTCATATGCATCCAGTGACATCAGTACTATTGGGCAATATTCGTTCTGTTAACCATACGCAACCACAGGGCTTTTATAAGCAACTATCCAGATGTAAAAAATAAAGCAGTAGTGTGCAGTGCAACATATTCTTTTTCCCCAGAATTTTGAAATTGCTTGGCCATGTCCTCTAGTAAATAACCAGGCAGAAATGTGGGTTTTGACTTTTATTCCTTGCCTTATATTGTTCGTTTCTCTTTCAAATGGACTAATGAAATATTTTTTTTATACCCACTATGACTTATCAGCCTGTTATAATCCCCGTTTCTCAAGTTGTCTCTGTGAAAATGACCAATGTGTTAGGCTCCAAGGCTCTGTGTAGTTTTATGTATTCCAAGGAAACAACAGTTTTTCAAGAGAGATTACTAACTGATATTATGCCATAATTTAGGAGACTAAGCACTTGAATGAGATTATTTTTAACCCATGTAGGCAAAGGGTTAATCCAAGGGTTAGTGATATTATTAGTAAGTATAAAAATCAATACTGGAAGAAGGAAAAATACATAAATGGAGATTGTCTACAGCTCCTGTGCATCTACTACTTTCAATACTTACCTATATGTAAAAAAAGGTAGACCAAATTTAGCCATTTTTTGTCAGAGGCTAATTAATTTTATTAGAGAGTAAGTAAATTCATCTGTGAATGTTTGAGAATCTAATGACTTCCAGAGATTCAGAATGAATTCAGCAATAAAAGCTAATTAGAAGGGAAATGGATGCCTAAAATATCCCTGGTGTGCATAAAGAAAGAGTATAAAGACCATTAATTGAAATTAAAATTTAACAGTAGCCTAATGCCGCATGACATAAAATTCCATCTGTTGTACAGAGCCACTAAACAAAGATACATGGGGAATCGTGCATGGTGTCTCAGCTCTGCAGCAAGTCAATGAATGTATTTTAATGTCAAACCACTCCAAACAATGAGAAGTCTGATGTTCAGAAGAGTCAGTTTGGGGTGTGATGATTCCTGTAATTACTAAATTAGAGAGGAAAAAAAAGTGATGCTATGTTATGGAGGCACTAATTAATGTACAATTTCTCTTTTTTTTTTTTTCTTTTTGCATTCCTTTTCCTTTATTTTTATCCCTGTGAGTTTTGAACAATTACCCATAGAGTTCAACATATACAGACAACAAAACCCACATCCAAGCAGTTTCCTAGGGGTGCCTGTGTGATGTAGCCATCCATTCAGCTTGTAGGCTTCAAGTGGAATTGAAAAGCAGAAGCAAAGCCAGCGCCCCTCTTTCAGTATCTCAACTGAAATGCTGCAAACGTTTCCATAGAACACGTAAGGAAGTTAATGGCAGCACTGAATAATTTAACCTAGAATATCTGTGGCGTTGTACTATTCTCAAAATATCTGTGGATTTATTTATGTACATTATTTTTAACCAGTTTCCTTAAACGTCTCTGGCCTGAATCCCCTTGTAACAGTTCTTAAGATGAGAACTGATGTTTGGTGAAAGGTGATTTACATTGTTCTTGCATTCCAACCTTAGAGAAAGGGAACTAAGACAATTCTGATATGATGATCAGAGATATCTAATCAAAAAGGACCTTGTTCTTTAAACAAGTATTCCTTTATTTCAAAAGAATTTATAATTGTTGAGAAATTTCCAACGCAATGATTTTACATTCTTACGTGTTAGACTGGAACAAGAGCTTTGAATCTAGCAAAGCAATTGTACAATTCTTATCACAACATGACCATGGACTGTGATTGTTACCCAAGGCTAACTGCATGCTGAATAGGCCATAATGTCAAATTAGATGCTATTTGAGATTCATAGAGCACATTCTGTGAATGTCTACATGTGCATTAGTAATTCAGGACCTCCATTCTGGGAAATCTCTCAATGCAGTTAATGGATGCTACAGAACACAGAGTGGGAAAAAAATAATCTGCTGCACGGAGGAGAATTGCAGTGGTGTTGTGCAGGCTGAAAGAACAAAAGTCTTCTAGAGGAAGAAGCCCTCTAAACAGAGACAAAAACAAAGATCCATCATGTTTACAACAGAAAATTCTGAGGGCTAAAGGGAAGGGGAAAGAACTAGAACCATTAAGCCAAGGGTAAAAACAAGCCATCAAAATTAATCAGTTTCAGGGATTTTTTAGCTGAAGGTAATAAACACTGAAAGAACTTCAGCAAAACTTATGGGGGTGACGTGTGTTTTTCACATCTGGGACAAGACTCACTGCCTTTCTGGTCAATTCTTTCAACCACGAAGAATATGCAAAACATAAATATTAGGTTGCTAACAAAAATGCATTCAATATTTTTGATAGTACTAGTACTTGTGCTAGTCTCAAAACTTTCACTTGGGATGAAAGACATAACTGACTGAATATGCACTTGTACTAGTAAATTATTTTCCCAACCATGCTACATTTACTGACTTTTCAAACCATGGTTAGATAGTTCAACACCTCTAGATGTCATTGCGCTGATCCAAACATCTTTCATTCCTATTGCAATAGTAATCTTTACTTGCAATCAGTTTTATGGTGTATACATACAATGTTGTCCATTAGAGAGGTATCTGACAGCTTCTATATGCAAATCTCCCTCTCTCCCAGCCAAGACATAATGATTATGTACATACTATTTACAAACATATGGTAAATCATATAGAATGCATTGCAGTAGTGCAAGATACTTGGGCAAAGTATAGAGAAAGCCATCTGTACAACAAGTGAAATAATGAGAGGTGTTAAAGGCAGACTGCTAACTGAAAACCCTGATATCTGCAATATTGTTATTATTCTTGGCCTTTTTTTTAATAAGCTTATTTATTTATTTATCTATTTTAATAATGGAGACAGCGACAAAATGCAAACTGGCTATTCCTTGCAGTTCAGCTCCAAATGACACTTTTCTCTATCATAGCCCTTTAAAAATGCTTCTCAGAATTGTGAATAAGGAATTAGTATACTTTCCAAAAGTTTCATGCTTCTTGAAGAGAAGTATCAAAAATGAACTGTTTTCTACCTCCAATTTAATGAAAAAAAAAAAAAGTCTCACCTTCTGTGATAATTTCATCCACTGTAGTCTTGTTCCATTACTGCATCATGAGTTTATGATATCATTCATTGCTGCAGAAAGTGATTCCTGCACAAACCATAAAAAACATTCAATTGGTCATTAAAACTTCACTCCCTAAAATCTGCTGCTCAGAGATACATTTCTATCAGTGCCCTGGATGACAGGATAAATTATCCTCTCATAAAGTATGTGGATGGTTTTAAAATGGAGGGGATGGTTTACATGATGGATGGCAGAGGCTAAACTTCCCATGGACAAGAGCAAGCTTAGAGGATTGGGTTGCCAGGAACCAAGACACAGCATCCTTGTTTCTAAGTTTCTCTTCTGAACATTCTTTAGATGCTTTATATCCAATGTGTATCTGTTGTATCTGGAAGGAGGGCAACAGTCCAGCTTTAACATCATGCCTAAACTTCCAGTATTCAGCAGAACACTCAGTCAACATTTAAACTCCTTTATGTAACAAAGTGAAATGCATCATTTTAATTTTTTTTTTTTTTTGGGGGGGGGGGGTTTCCACATAAGTTGTCTTAATGACAGCACAATAGCATCTGCAACTGTAAAATGCCAACAAGATACTTCACGATAACCAAAATAACGTCCACAGCAACAGAGGAGTTAGGCTGTTTTGCAGGTTTATTCCAAACATCTCTCTCTCTCTTTTTTTTCTTTCTTTCTTTTCTCTAGTTAAATATATAGCTAAATTTAGTGTTCTACTAAAGAGATGAAGATGTGATGCCCACGCTTTAAGGCAGCAGAGAGGCCCACGGTGTAATATTTTGTAATGTTATTTCCTGAAGCAACCGTGAATGTTCTTCCAGGAATCAATTTTTGGGGATATGCAGTCAACTCGTTTTCACTGCAACCCATTCCAACCATTAAGCAGCGTAATCTCAGCTACCATGGAAATGCTGATTAAATCTATTTTGCCCTTTTAGCTACGCCTTGACGACTAATTGCTGGTTTGGTTAGGCTTCGGAGGGGCATTGGGTTTTCAGAACGGAGATGCAGTGAGGCTGCGCTCCAGGAAGGCACGGATTTCTCTCACCTCAGGGTGAGAGGGATCGCCTCGCTGTGAAGGTTAGCACTCACCTCTCCCGCCAGCCGTTGCCTGCTCCAGGCTATCAGCTCAAGCAAGGTGCTCTGTTTAAAATGGCTTAGGATGATGGCGTACGCGGACTTGTGCTGAGACACTCACCCCAGCTAGCTCCGAGCGGGCTCTACAGAGCCTACCAGCCCCAGGTGTAAAACCGCCTCGAGGCTAAATACCCCAAATAGGAGCCGAGGAGAAAGGCGCGGGACTGGGGGGCTTGAGGTGGTGCGAAGCAGCGCACGCGCAGCGGGGCTGCACTTGAAGAGCGGCCTCGCGCTACGAGCGCAGGTGCCCGGGAGGAGCGGGGGGTGATTCGCGCCGCAGCCGCGGGCGGGACGAGGGCAGAGCTGCGGCCGCGTGCCGCCTCAGCCCGGAGCTCCGCGGGCTGCTGGGAGAGAGGCGTCCCGGAGGTGAGCGAAAAAGGGAGGGAGGGAGCTTGCTTTCTCTCTGATGGAGGTCTCTCGGTATCTACCCTGCCTATATTTCAAATCTTTCCTGTCTTTCCTCCTCCCGTGTCGAGGAAGGGTGCCCTTCCACGTGGCCGTGCGGCGGCTTTGGCGGGATTCGTATCTGGAGCTTTCCATGGGGCGGGAGGTGGGGAGCCCGCTGCAACAAGTATCATCTTCGCTACTCAAGCCCCTGCTCTAGAGCTGACATATTTTGTTTCTGTTTCGAAACAAGCGTTCTCTTGCTTGGGAGTTTGTTTCTTCCTTTCGAGTTTAAGCAACAGTATTCCTTTTTAAGCTGTTACCAGAGCGTTTTTGGAGGATCTTCTTTGTTTTGTTGTTTGGCTGTGCACACGTGAGCTGCAAAGCTAAGCTCAGTAACAGCTTCTCAGTTGCAGTTCCAGTAGGATATCTTTAACATCAATCTGAAAAGCTTTCTACTTAGCCATACCTTTCACTCTTCCTCTAGAAAGCATATAGTATTCAGCTCCAAAACTGAGAAGTGCAGTTTTATTAAAGGCATTGTTTCCCTATTTTTTTCTTAATATTGGACCAGGTTATAACCTCACAAAAAATGTCATGTATTGCTTTACTGCAGTATAGAAAGAAATGAGGAGGGATGGTGATTTTTTTCCTGCTTTAAGCAGGCTTCCCTAGGAAGTCTGATTCATGGAGACTTGCATGCACTGAACAATGTCCATTGTTGCTCAAACTGTTTGAATTTACATAAAGTAGCTTTAGAGTTTATCAAAGATGCTTCTATTGGTCAGCAGTGGAGAGCCAAAGATTTAAAAATACTCAGGAATATCTCAGGTGACCAGGACTTAACTTTGTCAAATGCTTTGCTGGATTCATTCCCCGTGTATTGAAGCCAAAACTGATGGGGTCCTCAAATACAGTGGCTGTTCTGCCATACTCTGTATCTATTACTGCCTGGTTCTGTATGTGTTTTCATGTTGTACTTAGTATTGTCCCAATTCTGTGCACAATTGTAGGCCTACTGGTTATGTGACATACAAAAAAAGGTTGGCATTTTTATTTTGGTCTCAATTGCTGTTCCAAAATAGTGAACAAACAGAAGTTAAACCTCAGACCTATTAAAGATGAAATGAGACATAAAATTTAAGATGCTTGTTCAAGGCTATATGAAATTGGTGGATAATCAGTGCAAATAATGTAGCAATACTGTCTTCCAGTCGAAGCATAAATTGTTTTCTAAGCAAAATAGAAAACCTATTTACATTTTGCATGATGTCTTTGGGCAGTTTACAACACCAAGTTATTGCTGATGTCATTGTTTCTTTGCACTTCTGATAAGGACTGATACAGGAGAACACGGTTTGGCTCTGACATGGAATAAGAAAAAGTCATAGGTGGACACAACAAAAAATGAGTAGAGGCAAGTACTTCCATGGCCTTACAAATGATATCTGATAGATATAAAACAGTAGTTATTTCCCCTCCCGCGACACTTTGGGTCATGGTGTGGTCATGTTATTGGAATTGTTAGGTAATCTTAAGTACTGTGTACAGTGCTCTTACATTTAATGCCCATTCATTTTTTGAAATCGAACCTGCATATTACAGTAAAGTTGAAAGGCATATTGTCTCTTCTGAAACATGCAAATAATACCCTTTAGTACAGAGGGGAATTAAGCACATGTATTGAGAGGAGAATATGTCCTGAAGTCTAATCTCTGCCTAGCTGCTTTCCCAACAATAACATTTTATCTGGATTGATGTTATTATTTTTGCCAGTAGGTATTGTGTAATCTGATACTATGTAAATGCAGTGCAATAAAAGTTAAAGCTATTTCTTCAACAGAGTTTCATTCTCCATTTCTAAAAGCCCTGTAGATCTTTAAATTACACTATTTAGTAGGACTGCTCCTCAAGCCAGTACACTGATGGATGAGCAAGTACAGCTTACTGCTTCTGCACATACAAACTCCTGTCAGAAAGTTAATTCACAAAACACAGCCTGAGAAGTATTGCATGAGTGTTGGTAGCTGTCTCTCTGAGGTTGTACTTTTAAGGAGACCATTGGTATGTTTAGATTGAGGAAAAGAATTTGGATGATGAGAAAAACTAGGTTCAAAATGGCGATGTAGGTGCATTTATAAATACTGGTGTAACAAATGTGATGTTGTAGCAGTGCGGACTATTTGTGCACAAGAATGCTTGACTATTGGATTGTACTTCCATATATATTTGGTTTATATTCGAGTGAAATGCCACACTTATGGTTTCTGTTTAGCTTTACTTGTAAATAGTGATGGTTCTCTGACAGAGACTATCTGCTCTAGAATGACCACATCATGAGACAGCTAAAATCCTTTTTCAGATGGCCTAGCCACCTTCACACGTCCCTTATTTATACTAGATATTTCTTTTCCTGGGTTTTAAAGATTGCGTGTTGAAGATATTCACCTGTAGGTGAAAAGTAAAGGGCTGAAATAGGTTTTCATTATTTTTTTCTTTTTTTCTGGTGGATAAACTGAATATTTATCAGTGTAGTTTTTCTCTTCCTGAGCACCACAGACACAGACATACTGATCATTTCTGTTTTACAAAATGTTTTTGCATGTTTAAAAGTCTCGGTTTGTTTGTTTACAAAATGCTTATAAACTATTAATGGCATTTCCTATTTGAGCTCAGCAGTTACAAATGTTTGTTGTAATTGGTAGGAAGTAGATCTTGATTGCTTCATTGCCATATTTTATTTCTCCCTAGTTCATCTATGTTTTTGGAGATCAAAGCTGAAAGTTGGGCAGTGCTCCCCAGCCAAAAATTTCAGTTCTTTAGAGAAAGATTCTCTGATGAGAGAGTCAAAGGTCAATCTCAGATCTCTGAGGAGAGTATTTGGCTTTTCTCAACAGCGTGAAATTATTGACTCTTGTTCATCACTGATGCATAACAAACCTCACATTCCTTTCAATAACAGCACTAACTGCCTGATCCAATAATTTGCATAGCCAATTATTCCTGCTTAGGTGCAAAACCTCGTCTTTGTCCCTGCTGAATAAACATCCTATGCTTTTTATCTGCATTCCAGTTTGTGAAGTTTATTTGAATTCCTAGTTTGTCCTCCAGCTCATTTGCAGGCCCTACTAGTTTTGCTTATCTGCAGGTTTAGTAACTCTGAGGTTTAACAATTCTGTACAGAAAACAAAGGTCTAGGTATTTGGTACCTATCTAAATCTTCAAGAGGTGTAACTGGAAAATGCAATAAATACTTAAATAGTGGATTTTCTCATTGGGAACCTGAGTTGTGTAATCCTAGGTGATGTGGGCATTTGGGAACTGTGTTAGTGTAAGGTTGTATGGGAACTGTTGAATTGTTGCCTGAACCACTGATTGATCACCTGAGGTGAGCTGAGTCAGCTACAGGAGCACAGGTGGAAGCAATTCTCCTGTGCCACTGGAAGTGGTGGAGTCTGACTCCACCTCTCCTAGACCCCATTTAAGGGCTGACCACCACTGAGAAAAGATCTCTTTCTGGAGATCACTCCTTTGGAGTTTCCTACTGCAATCCTAGGACATGGGTGAGCATTTTCCTTTATTTTGATTGCCTCTTTCCATCGTGATAATCTTTCTAACTACACCGTTTGTACAACACTTGGCTACAATACTATTTGGCATTATTCATTCTGTTAACTGTACAAAGGTGATGAAAGGAAAAAAAATCACTTATTCTGTAATGCATCTGCTTTATCACAAGTTAAGCAACTGGTAAACTAGGACCAGTTTTTCCTAATAATAAGAATGCAGACACGTACTAAAAAAGAGAGGTTGTATTATAAGCAGACAGGTGAAAACCTGTGGTAAACATTTGTGATGTGAAATGCATTTAGTTATGGAAGACTTTGAAATTTAAATCACAAGGTTTCAGGTTGGATTTCAGTATTTGTGCAACACTTTGTTGTTATGGCAAAGATAAACTGGAGGATGCTAGTAACTATTTTGTTACTCTCCCCTGTTGGAAATGATCATTTCATTGCCCAAGGAATGTTACTAGAGTGTTGAGTCAGCTGAGCAAGTTGGAGGAACCTTCTGTGAATTATAACTTGGCTGCACCAGCATGGCTGCTGCTTTCAGCAGGATTATTTTATTTTTTTTTTATTTTTAATGACTAGTACAAAAGGTGGAGAGCTGAACGCTTTTAATGTTCAACTTAACCTCTGTCTTTTGTAGCTCACTGCTTTAATTTGATTTCTATCAGCCCCGGCTGTGACACAACAGAAACTTCCTGGAATCCCTCTGAGTTATATGACTAGTTTCTTGTGGGCTTTATACACTCATCGGAGTACATATTTGACAAATCAGGAAAAGAAATACAGAATATTCTAAGTGCTGTAAGAGTTGAAGGTTCAATAAGCTATTAGTGAAAAATTCCACACTTTTAGTGACATCTTTTTCTTTTTACAGCTGTTCGTAAGGTCACCATGGAGGAGAATCTGCAGTGCTCTTGAGATATCAGTTAGCAGATGCTGCACCTAGTCATCCTCCTTGCACTCCTGTGACTAACTGGTAAGGTAAGGATGGATTCTTTGCCAATCATGATTTAAAAAAAAAAAAAGTATTATTTAGTATAAATTGTTTTGTGACATTTGTACTTTTTTTGTGGGGAAGCAAATTATATTCAGTTGTATATTCAGTTCCATTATTGAATGTTGCTGCCTTCTGTAGTTTGGAAACCTTTTGAAAAGGTGAATTGTAATTTAGAGCCAGAGTATGTCTGCACATCAAGAGTTACTGTGCTTTATGAACACTATAGGGAAAGAACTATGGCTTCAATGAACTGTTCATTCATGTGAATGCTAATAGTTTTGCTATAGATGTCTGTAAGATCATGGTGTCTCTTGAACTAGATTCACTGTACTAACTGAACACACACAGTATACTGGAAATACACTGGAGCCACTCAAGACACCTTAATTCCAAAGCACACACTGGTGTGTTTTCTTAATCTAGAATGCAAATAGTGGTAAGATGCCTAAGAAAAAGACCACACGTGTACAAGAAGAATTGAAATCTAAATTAAACAATGTAGGCCCTAAAGAAAAGGCAAGTTTTCATTTTAAATTGTGTGTGATGAAGGCAGATGTTTGACACCCCACAGCATTTCAAAAAGTACTCAATCATATGGCTGTATTGGAAGTGTAAGCAGTGAGGGGATGTATCTTCACCAATTACTAATGCACGAGCAAGAAAAATAATCTGAAAATTCATGTCAAAAAGGCAGGCTTTGTATGCTCACTTTCAACCCACAGAAAAAACAACAGAAAGGGAAGACTTGTGATTCTTCTTCAGAGCAAGTGTTATCATGAAGTTGCATTTGGAGAATACATGTAAATAAAGAGCTAAACTGGGGAAATCTTGGTTAAATTATGCTGTTCAACAGTTCACATCACAGATTAAATCTTACAATGGCATGTGGGGTGTGGGGAAAATGCTTATCATGAACATTGCTGCACTTTTTCCTCATTTGCTACGCACAACGTTATTTGGACTTGTAGAAGAGTTTTTAAAGGCGAAATGTCACTTAAATAATATAGTGGCTTGCAGTATCGACAAATATAAGTAAAGTCATAACCGTATCTTTTTCAACTCTTTGAGCAATTCCATTAAATGCACTGGAGAGTGTTCTAAGTCTTGTAAGCTATGCTAGTGATGGTGCATAGGTAGGGTTCTTTTATTCTTATATACTTTTCTCTTAATCTCAGCTGAATGTATTCAGACCTTCATTAACAGCTGAGTTTAAGAGTTCTAAACTGATACCAAGCTGGTAACCTTGGAGGAAGTATAACAAGGTTGGGAAAAGATCAAGCCCTTTCGTAAGGACACCAAGGAGTAACAGTGCTGTTACAAATGGTTGTGTATCTTTGGTATCTTCTTGCTTTTGCTGTACATCAAGATGGGACTTGTGAACCCCAAAAAATTATCTTCAAAACATTTTCATATAAATTAGGGGAAAGTATTAGCAGCAGGTAGAGAAGATGAGAGATTGTGTGTGGAGAAAGTAGAGAAATACAGATGGTGCATGGTGACATTTAACACTTAGCTGGAAGGAATCAGTAATAGGAGTATTTGTGCCCTTCTTTAGTGCCTGAAAACAGTAGAAAACAAGTATTTTGAGTCATGTTTAACCATCATCAAGAAAGAGCTTTTACTTTTTTTAATTTTATAGTGATCATTGTAGATGTTTTCTTGTCTCTGTCTCATTTTAAACAACTTTGTTCCATCATATAAAATATAAATCCTTTTAAAGTTCACTTATCTTCCTTTTTTTTTTTTTTTATAGGCTTTTGTCTGCTTGGTACACTTCTAAATACTCATTCTACTACCTTAATAAGATGATCTTATTATGTTCTCAGTTCAATTGTGAATAGCTGTTGGTCACCCAACCCATTAGCTAAGGCAAAACACATGGCAATTCAGCTTGACATACTTAATGAGAATTCCGAGGCTCCTTAATTTATCAGCCTTTAACATTAGGATACTTCAACTAAGCTTCAGTGTTATGAATGTTATGTGCTGATTCTTTTGACAGTACATAATGATCCTCATCATTGTGAAGCCTGTGAATAGAATAATCTGATCAGTTCATTAAGACCAGAGAAGTCTGAATGTGCTAACAATGGCATTGTTTATGCTCTGAATGTTGGAGACAGAATTTATTTCTGGTGTGTTTCCATAAAATTTATTATGGTAGCTTCATGAATACTTTCAACCTTAGCTAAGCAAGTTATTTCTCTTGAGAGGAATGCTGAAATGTTACCCTGACCCTCCTTTTATTGGAATAATTACCCCTTGAACAAGGTTTACATAACAGAAGTTTTATAGAGATTGAGTTGCGCATGCAGTTATATGATTTTTGAATTGCTTTTAAGTACAAATAGGGAAAATGTTGCTTATATTTATTTGGCTTGATACAGTTGTAGCCATGAATGTATCAACATGACTTCACCTTGATATACTTTCTGGTGTTATATATGAGACAAAACTGTTGGAAGTCTTGGGGAACCTAGAGAGGTTCTAGTGTCATTTATCTTTAAGTCTTCCTGTTGCTGGAAATTGAGATATTCAGAAAAGCTATATTGGCCAAGTCAATCTAATGCTCTTTAGGATCTAGCCTTGTTTAGAACTAATCAGAGTAGTTAGTTAGGTTCCTGCTCCTAATTGCTATTTAAGGATGGCTTATCTCAGTGACTATTGAGAAGCTTAACTACTACTGAGCTAGGTTGTGGCACTATGCTTCTGTCATATGGCAGTTTCCTACTTTGCCAACTCCAGGGTCCCAAATTACAATTATAGCTCAAAGACCAATGCATGACTTCAGACCAGGACAGCATTTTATTTGCTTGGACTCTTACTTGCTTTGTGAAACTTTGTCAACCTTTTTTGAGGGCACTGTAATTCTTCTGCCCGAGGTTGTGGCAACGATATTATACTCTCTTGGGTAACTTGCAGCACTTACCTCCAAGTGAGTACTTGGACAAAGTCCTTGTAATATTTTTTGGAAATTAACAGTCTTTTTATAAAGATGTAAATGAAATGTGAGTTAGTAGATTTATCCGGAGTCTGGGATCATAAATATTTCAATACAGTATTTGGGATTTCGGTTCATGCATTTCTGTGATGTGTAGGAGTTATTATAGGGAAAGGATCATGGGACTTCAACAGCTTTATTTGTCGTGGAAGAATAATGAGAGTTAGTCCTATTTCTCTAAGTATGATTCTTGTCTCTAAGCTTCATGGAAGAGAGTCTTTAAACATAAGTTTTCCTTGCATTTCTCTGAAAACGAGGTCTATGGAGATCTACTGGTTTCTGTTCTAGTTTAGAGAAATGGGTTGTGGTCCTTGATAGAGTGGATTTCCTTCTAGCGCTTCTGACAAATACAGTGTAAGTTGTGGGCTTTTTGATTCCACACCATGTTCAGTTAAAATTGACCATATGATTGCTGAAGCCATTCTCATGGTAGCTCCTTTTTCATGCAGTTAGAATTAGTTTATAGAGATTTTGGAGCTGTGCATTTCAGAGCAGTAACTACTTGTTCTGACTGTCTATTTATGTTTGTATTGCTAAGCAGCTTCCTACACAAATCACTAAATTTGTGGCTTAATCAAGTTGCTTAACCAAGTCAGTAAACTCTTCCAATGAACAAACAAAATCTTCCTTGTTCTGTACTGCTGAAATAATCTGTAAATGTGTAAAATCATACTGCTTATATGTAAGAACATGGAACAACTAATTCATGGTGCTACTGCTCACCTATTGCCAATTGTGTCTGGAGGAGTTAGTAATGACATGTACTTATTCCTTAACCTCAAAGAATGAAAATTTCAATGACTTTTCTTTAACAGAAACAAACAAGCACATGAAAAATAACCCTCAGTGTGATTACCATACTCCCTAGCAATGTGGACTTAGTGAGGAAGAGATTTCAAAGCATTTATGACTTATTTTTTGTTATCATACATTAATGAAATGGAACACACACAGATACACAGTGTATGTATGTCTGATCTATTTCCATGCGAAAGTACTATGCTTGTAAGTGAAATGCTAGAACACATGTGTAAGGTAAATACAGGAGATCTGGAGTACAATGCAAATTTTGCACTGCTTCACAGATGATTATAAAATACCACTGGATCAGGATTTAACTTGGCTACAAGTAGTTCTCTTCAGTGACACATTAATAGATTTTAAAAGTAACTGTCACAATGGCAGGCATAATTTGGATCAATGCCCATTACATCTGAATATCTGAATTTTTAAAACTGGTCCAGCTACTCTGAACGCTGTTAGCATTAAGAAGTCTGGTTACTGTTTCGTAGTGCCCTTCTATTTATTGCAGCTGAATGGCTATGACTTTACCTCTGACACTCATTCACTCACTGATTCTCAACAGTATCTAGCAAATATTTCTCACTATTATTTTCTTTCACACTTTATCTGTCTTTTTTTTTTTTTTATTAGCAGTTTTCATTCTCCTCAGTTCTTCTGAGGAGCAGAAGTATATCAGATCTTATTTTCATCTGCTTTTATTAAAAATGTTTATGTAATATTCAAGGAAGAAATACATTTTCATTAAGTAGTCAGGAAATACTAATGAGACACAGGAGTTCTTAAAAAAAGATACTAATGTGGAAGTTAATGTCAACCTTTCCCTGTTGTTATAAGAGGTAGTTTCTGTTTTATTTGATTTGCAATCTAAATATGTTTCTCTACACGTGAAAATCAGCAAGATTTATCTTGTTGACCTAGACTGATTTTAGAAATACTATTTTTGTTTTTAAGGGTGATATTTTTATGTTCACAGGAAAGATAAATTCCTATTCATCCACAGATTTACATAACTGGTATTAGGAAAACCTGCCTTGATTCTGATATTATTACTATTAAATAGAGTCATTTTGATATCACACTTCTGATTTACTAATTATATGTGAAATTATCGTGTCCGACCAAACTAAGTAAAATCTGGAAGTGTGTTTTTTTTTTTGTGTGTGTAGATTCTTAGAGATATTCCAATTCATTGCTTCTCACTGTCTTCTAGCATGAAGATATCAATTAAGTTTTATCTGCCCCATTAGAGTATGTGTTCACTCAGACATTTCCATCTTGACAGATGAGAATTAAAATGTCAGTCTCTACATTTACTTTCCTCTTCCATGGGAAAGAGGCAGAGGTGGAACACTGACCATAGTTACCACACTGCCAATAAAACATGTAACAGAAATATCTTTTAGTGAAGCAAAGAAAGAAATAGTTTAGACAACTTAAAACTTCCGATGAGATGAGGTGGATTGATTTGGATCCTTTCTTTTTGCTAGGTTTTTTTCCTCCTCAAACAGTTTCATAATGTCTTAGGCAAAGCCTGCTATGATTACTGTTCATGAGCAAGGGAAGAATATTTAAAGAGAGAACCTCATGTGTTTCTTCCTTAACACACCATGTTGAAAATAAATAAAGTAACTTCCTACTTTAAGCTGAACTCTTGATGAGATTTGCCACAGTATGAAAGCAACACAATCAAATCATGTGTTCAATAGGCAGGTGTCAAACTTTCCTGGTCTGTAGAAATTAAGAATTTCCTCTATTTTTTCTTGTGAAGCAGCATTGTGAACAGCAGTGTAGGAATGCTAATGCAAAAAATAAATTAAAAAAAAATATATGCTTCCCTATTATACAATATTGCCTTTTCAGCAAGTACTTTTTTCCTTCTAAATGTATTTCTAAATGTATTTTAGGCATACTGGCATGTTAAAAGCCTTTTAAAAGCACCTTATGAGGTTTTTCCAGCACAATATGCTAGGTGAATTCACCTTTAATTTGGATAATGCCTGGAGTGTATTGTGGTAAAGTCTTTCATAAAAGATATGATAAGATGTCACCTATTGCTCACTTTACGTTTGTCATTGTAGGCTTTGTGTTTAGGTCAGATTCAATTGCAAGGAAAATAATGACTCAAATATCAGTAATCATAGTGCTTGTTCTGTACCAGATAAGACTCTTCTAGTTAAGTAGCATTTTAAGTAGACTAAGAGTTTGAATTTAAAATTATGAGAATACCTAATTATGGTTTATGGTATGTTTGAATTCCCAAGTTTTTACTTATCTGCTAGACAATGTTTACAAGTATATAAAAAATGGGAGGCTTATCTTCATAAAATCATGGGATTATATAGATTGGGGAGAATATCTCATGGTGAACTTGTCCATCTTGCACAACTATTTGTCTATATATACATTCATACATTGTCTTTAACATTTCATGTAGGAAGACTAAATTTAAGGAGAGCATGTCTTCATTTCATTTCTTAAATTGGGTTTCTCAGTTTTAGGATTTGCAGGATAGTACTTCTCAAACAACTGAGATACATGCTGCCTTTTGGTGGCTTCTATGCCCAATGTGTTGCCAACAGCAAAAAAAAAAAAAATTAGCACTACTTCTTGAGCACAGTTAATCCTGATTTCTGAGTCTTGAAGCAGTATTAAGATGCATTTAACAGCCTTGTTTCCCCTTGAAACAGACAAAATTGTGAGAGTTCATTTCAGCTAATTGCTGAAGGTTGCATATTCTGAATAATATTGTAATTGTTCTGTGCTTGGTTATACCTGTGGACCCTCTAGAAATTCTGGAGGATAAATAAATTAGGAGAACTCATTGGTCTACTGGCTTCATGTTTTCAGCAAAGATGGAGATTCGTTTTGTTTCCATATAAGCACTGATCTCATCTTTGTTTTGGTCAATACTTTGTTCTTGATTCAATTTATCTCAATAGTGATCCAAAGATCGTTACTTATTGAAATCTGTGTGGAGGAAATAGTAGGTTAAACCATCCTGCAATTTGTGTTCTCGTTAAAAGTTGCTGCATGTTTGGCTTTTGTGTCTGCATTCTAATATGGACTTTCTTGAACAGAGGAGAGGAGGTCTTTGATAGATACTCTCACTTTCTGCTTTGAGATTTGAAGTTCATGAGTTTCAGCAGAGTAGTGAATTATTTTTCTTGTAATATATTTACTGAACGTTGAAAAGAAACTTACACCACACAAGAGCTGGTCACCACCTCTTTTGTGTGAATCTGTTTTGGGCAGTCTACATTGTGTGGTTCATCTTTCTTTCGAAGATAATTTCTGAAAGATTGGTCTGCCTGAGACTGTCCTTTGCCAGCATGTCGTGGATTTTATTTCTGTTGGAGATGAATGCTTTTTTATATTTTCAGCAGAAGTCATGGGAAGGAATAAATAAGCTAAAATAGTGTCTACTAATAAAGATATATCTATGAAAACAATGGTGATAAATATTAAATATGATTTTAAAGAAGTTATAGAAAATATTGGTGACTGAATGCTACTGATCTGTAGAATCTTTTCATTCAGTGTTTGTAAGTCTCCTTGTTCGTTAGATGAAAATAGCACTGTTTTCCAGATTTACCCTTCAAGGACTGCAGCTGCACATTGTGCTTTCCTTTCATATCTCTTCAGACCGCCTAAAGATGAGGGAATGTAAATCTTATACGTTTAGTCTTTTTAATAAGCAGAAAGTTAAAAAGTAATTGCAGAGTTTGATTTGAGAAAGAAATACTGAATGAAAGTTGAAAGCATACTACTATGAAAAGCTCACCAACTAAGTTTACTTATGAAAATATGAACAAATATCTTAATGATTTCCTGTTACCTGGCTAAATTCATGGGCTACATTAAGCAATTATTTGACAACAAATAATGAACCCCAAAGCAGTTAACCTGTAGCTTCAGATTAATTTATTAAATCCTTTACATTAAGCTGTTATTGCTAGCTTGAAGAGATCAGTTATCTATTAGATGTTTAATGTTTCCTGATAAAAATGTTTAAAATCAACATCAGAAATTCATTGTTTCAGGATAAATTAGAGATTGAGAAAATCTTCAAGTCCTTTGTCCAATGATGATTATCAATGCAAGTAGAAGACAGGTCTGAATTCCTTCCTTAGTACTGGTTTTCATTAGTTAACAAAATGTCTTAAGTTTGACAGGGTCATTTGGAGATGATCTGACTAGAGTAAGGACAGCCAGAGCAGATTGTCCAGACAGAATTAGAATCTCCATCCTTGAAGATATTCTACAAGGTCTTCAATCTGTTGTAGTATTTGTCCATGTTCATGGCCAATGGTATTTGAAAAAACAGAAAGACCATCTCTAGTACTTCAGTGTACTCTTGCTAGTATTTTTTGCATGTGGAGATTTCACATGAACTTTTTTTCTGGGCTGTTATGTTCTATCTCTCTCAGCCTCCCCTTGAATATTACGTGCAGGTAGTATGCTTCGTTGCTGTATCTCAGCCATTACCTACTATTTAAATATCATATTTAAAAGAAACCAGACTTGGCATTTTAATAAAGAGAAGTTGAAAGGAGGGAATTATTTTTGTGTAGCTTTGCTTTATCTTTTAAATGGTATTTGGGACTTCATACAAGCAGTGGTGATGCCTGCTTATTATAGAACACACACAAACCTGAATTTTAAATGACATTCTGGATAAAAATAATAAAAACCTCTGATGTGATAAAGGCGCCTATTCTTTAAATAGAGATATCCTTTCTGAAAAGTGGATGATAAAAGGTTTAAGATAAGATTCTGTCATTCCTGTTTACCCAACTAACCAGTCAGACTTCAGTATTACTACTCCTAAACATAGGGCAGCACAGTGAGGGCATTTCTGATTTAATGTGGATGACAGTAATGCTTTTGAAGCAAATCTCTTTATCACCCCCAATACTGCGCACAAGTTCACAATTCAAAGTGTTTTGAGTATGACCTGGCTTCCTTTCAGCTGAAACAAAAATGGAAAATGCAGTGAGACGGTGTCTAATAATATTCTACCTCTAAAAGGGTGTACAGTCCACAGGACTAGATGAGAAGGATTCAGTTTTTTGTTACTTTTTTTTTTTTTTAATGAAACAAATAATGCAACCTGAGATGCATCTAGTGTGGATGTCAGGTCCTGCACCATGAGCATTACTTATTGGGTATTCTCTAGTAGGTTCACAAGATGTTGGAGGCTGAAGTAGTGAGGTTCTTCATGGGGCAGAGGCTGGTTCCACCCCCCCCCCACCCCCCTTAGTTTTTTCTCATGGCTACTTCATGGAGGATCTAATGCTGAAAGGGAGCATCTTTATCTTGCTAAAAAATACAAGAGGAACAACAGCATTTCAAAATCTGAAGAATTTAAACATGTAACTTTTAGTGTTTCTTATTTTACTCTCTTGGAGATCTATTGTATTGTTCTTTCTTTGGATTTAAGATATATACTGAATTTCAGAACCTTGAGTAAATACTTGTATTAAATACTACCTTTCTTTCAATCAATTCAAAAATCAGCTATTTAAATTCTCTTCAGACAGCAATTAGTCATAGACTGTCAACAAGCAAAAACAAGACTGCAAACTCACAGGGTATGTTGCTGTTTGTAATCAGATAAAGATATACCTGATTTTCTGATTTCATCGAAATGTTCAGGTAAATTACAGCCCTGTGATAATTTAATGGCAGTTTTATTTTTAAAATTATCTTGGTTGCTAGTTAATATTGACGTAACATTTTCTTGTAAAATTGGTGGTCTTTCTAATCAGATGTAGTACCATCATAAGGAGAGGATGTGTGCTAATAAAGAAATTATACACAGTGCAAGTAGGTGAAGTGTTATCTTCAGTTTAAAAAATAATCACCCCCCTATACCCATTTTTATTTTTTCTATTTGTGAACTACATATTAGTCATCTTTTGACATTTATTTCTGTTGCTGAATAAATACGCTATTATAATGGGCTTCTTTATCTGAGCTATTGGTATCACAGGTACTGAATGTTCCCATAGCACTATGCATTGCAAGCAGATGGTATGAGCACAGCAAGTGAAAGTGGGCTGAGGCTGGGATGCTGCAGAAGGCTAGTGACAGGCTTATATTTTCTACAGGATGCTTCAGGACTGCCCAAAGTCACTTGCCAATCTCACTGTTTGCTTAAGACTCTACCTTTTTAAAGTTTCTACCTACGAGTTCCTTCTAAGTCATTTCTTCCTCAGTTAAATTATTTTGAGGTATGTACTAAATGTCTGTATTTTTAGTAAGTGTAGGAGGAGGTAGTATTAGATGATGCTAGAAGAGCAAGAGACTAGAAAAGGTACCAAGCACAATACTTCTGCTAGCAGTGTCTCAGAGATGCTTCTAGTATTGAGGGGCTAATTGAGGCTAAGGGGACACTGCAGTAGTTGAACAGTTAGTATTCAAACTCAAAATGTTTTTAAACCTATTTCCTCTATAAAGTCACATTTACTACCTATTCAACTGTCAAGAGTTCTCCCATTAAGTTAGATACAGAAGGCAATTACTGTGCTTTGGTGTTCCTCCTTATGTTTTCTGTAGTCTGAAGTATCATATAATTCATGAAACAGATGAGAGGAAAGTAAGGGTAAGTCCACCAATTTTGAACCTACTGTCTGCAGACAAGATGCTTCAGACCGTTCTGTGGATATCTCAGCTTCTCCAGTGTATTTTCCTCTCTGCGTGTTAGTGGGGCTTAAGTCTTGTGCTGATATATATATATATATATATATTTTAATTGCTGTTATTATTCCACTCTCTCTATGCTCCTTTTCAATCACTGCCTTTGATGCAGATTTGTAATTGTCAAACATTTTCCATCTTAGACTCTGTTTCTGTTGTGACTTGATCTCTTTTTCAACGCTATGTCCTTGAAGTTTGGAAAGAAAAACTTTTCCACCTGACATTCTTTTCCTGTGTTTCCTTGAAGCAATTAAAAGTTGAAAGGTACTCATTAAATATGGAATTTGATATAATCACTGATTCTTTTCTCCTTGTCTTAAATACTTATCCCCCCAATATAATTTTTCCATTAGCTCAGTTCTGCTGGTGTTTGGAATCTCTATTTCATCTTCTTAACTCATTCCTGTGATTCAAAATTCTCCACTACTATTTGCATCACAAATCCAGTAACTTGGACTTTAATCCAGCTTTCCAACCAGGCAATTCATGGCCTGTCTTTCTAGAACTAGGTGAGAAGTGGTGCGTGCAGCACAGTTTTATTGGACAATATGTAAATCTTTCACAGTTATAAAAGCGAAGGTAATAGCACAGAATGGAAGCAGTCAAGGTTCTAGCTGTTGGTCTCTGTTATATCTATTTTACCTTTGTTGCTGCCATTCTTAAACTGTGATTTTTTTTCCAATATCAAACATGTTGGTAACTAAAAACAGAGGGGGGAAAAAAAAAGGAAAATATTTTCTGGGCAGAAGCCAGTTGAATTACATTTATTGGCATGATTGTATCAGATAATTACATAGATCTGTATAACCTGTGAGGACTGAGAAGATAATGAATTTGATGAACTTATCTGATAATTAATGTTATTCTTGCCAGGAAAAATAAGTATTCAGCAAGTTGTTTTTTTTTTCCTAACACATTGAAAGACCCATTGTATGGTCACCACAGAAAAATCTGAATAAATATTGTCCCATTCTCTTAAAAATGAAAGAGGGTAATATGCTGTGAAATGTAGAAACAACACAGCATTGAGGAAAGGAAAGAAAGAGACAGCAGATGCTGTTTTCCAGACTAAATCTTCTCTGATGCACTCCAGGGACCTCATTTAATCAAGCATCATTCTCACACTTCATCACGTATATTATTCAGAAATGATGAAAAATTCTGGCAATAAATTAGTCATTTATTTTGAATAAATGGTTTTGAAAATTTATTATTCTTCAAGCTATTTTGAAAAATTTAGTTTTTTCCATTATTTCTCCTAGAGGCTCCCATCTCAGCTTAATCAGAAGCTGCTTCTTGTAGAGTCCTGAAGGTCAGGACCCTGCCTCTTATTTTTTTTAAAGGCTGTTTTTTGTTTTTTTTTTTTTTTTAATGTGTCTGCTTTTAATTTTTTCTCTGTCTGAATATCAGATTAAAATGTTTCTTTCAGCGTACTATGACTTAAGGGAATCTTTATAACAATCTTTTGATAAAAAGATAATGCTTTCTGTTGCTGTGTGTGTTGAAGTGACTTAGTATAAGAAAGCCACTCCACCAAATTCATTTCCTTCTATTTCTTCGCATCTTGTTCACTGCTGGTTTTCCTTCACCTTTTACATCATCCACCACCGTTTACCTTTTGCACTTCAACCTGTCAGTTTTATAATAATGGTTCGACATAACTTGATGCTGTCTGGCAAAGTTCATTCAATGCTGTCCTGAGGAGGATTTGTACAGAATGATGTGTTCCAGGGCAAGATCTCTCATTTGTGTAATCACTTAGGGTGGGGTCTTATGTGTTAGGGAGGCAGCTATGAGTTTCTGCTCAGCTGGATGAAGCATGAGGCTAAGGCTTTCATGGCAGAATCACATATTTCTTAATAGTAGCTCTTGTTTGCTTATTTTTGATGTAGTGATTTTAATTAGCTTAATGCAACTTACACACCTTCAATACTTGGTGATAAATTGGACAGTTTTGTGATGAACTACATTTATCCTGTGCTTCTGACAGTACACACTGTACTCTGCACACTAATCTACCCCAAATGCATCGGGCCTTTGTTTAGTGTTAAATATCAAAAAGGGAAAGGAAGCGCTATACATAATAAAGTAAATTGGGTAAAGATGTTGGAAATGGGAGTATTAGAGAGAGGTTATTATGGAAAGAGTAAACGTTATGCATGTGTATATTGTGTATGCATTATTTTCACTTAAGCATCAGATTTTATTTGCTAATAAAATTCTAATTTTTACTAGAAATAGGGATTTTTTGTTTTTAGTTGAAGTTTATTTTAATGGGGAATTGTTACTTTCCTCTGGAGAGGGGAAAAAAAACAAATTATGCTTTAACAGAAGTAATGCACCTTCACAAAGACTAAAATAGGAAAATTTATTGTTAATTTTCAGTGAAGTCATAGGATCTACAAAAAAAAACCTGACATGGCAGCTTGCAGACTGGACTCATAAGGCATGTACCTTTCTGAGATAGTGCCCTTCCTCTTCTGTCTTTAGATTACTGTGGCTGTAATTTCTTAAACTTCCTCTAATTTGTTGAGCTTACTTCGTATCTTCAAAGCCGCAAAGTTTAAATTTAGTGTTAAAATCTGTGCAATGTTTGCAATAATGGCATGAGTTTGTGAACTCAAATTGTTCGTAATTATAGGTTGTGGAGTGAAGCAGTCCATTGTGGTGGTTCAGTCATAATGCACTGTTGAGAGGATTGTCCAACCCTTTTGAAGTATTTCAAGATCCTGAAGTTATGGATGACACAGTTTCTGCTGTTGTCAAGGCAGGAGAAGTGAATGTTATCATCAGGATCTTATTTGCTCAGTATTATTGCCATAGACTAGTCAATGCTGATGATTATTCATCAGGAGTTTCTTCACTAGATGGGACATGATACGTGGGAGAGAACTGCAATACTTGACTCTGGAGTCAAAACACCCCAAGTCTGAGTTCTATTCATTCTGCTCTGTTTTTTTTTCCCTCTCAGGCTGATTTCTGAGAATTTTCTTTACCAGACCCAAAGATAACATAGCTTATTATTATTGTTTTTTTCCTGATAATGTTTGGACTTTGAGGAAAAAAATGAAGCGTGTTCTCTCAGCAGACCCAAAACTCCTCTTGCTTATCGCTGCCCACTCAAACATACCATCACTTACTATATTTAAAATATTGTGCAACAGATTTAAGGGTATCCAGAAGTATTTTTCTGCTGTTCTTGATGATGTGTTGTTCTGAATATAATCACTAAATCTAAGAATTATTGGCACTGCATGCACCTAATGCTCTTTCACTGAACAGATGGCTTACGAAAATGTGGGATGACTTACTAGTCCTGAAATGATTCATACCTCAGCTAGCTAAACACATGGCTACCTTTCATCACTTGTGCTGAATCTAGGAGCTGGATTAATAGCCCAGTTTTTAAAGTATTTGCAGTTCTTTAAACAGCATATGTTAGCAGCATATTTTCTAGTATGGTATGAAAACCACAAATGTAAACTGTTTTATGTGCTTTCAGAGACTTTTCTTTTATTTTTTTTATTTTTTTCTGAATTTATTACCTCAAACTTTTGTATCATTTCAGTTACATTGCTTTTCAGATCAATACTATTCATATGATAAAGAATGACATCCTATTGTAGGTCTATAAAAATGTGAATCTGTTTGTGCCCTCATCTTATTTTCTTGTTTAGGTGGATACCTTTCTACTTTCTTGCTTATTTTTCTTGCATTCTCACTCATTTTTCCACCTCATCTCACTTTCTTTCACTTGCTTGCTTTCCTTTTCTCTCTTTCCATCTGTTCTCAAATAATCAAACAATCTGCTTCTTTGTTGTTTCCTTCATTTGCCGTACCTCATGTAGCAGTGTTATCTGCACCTATTTGTTTCTCTTCTGCAAATTTTAGCTTTTGTCTGTCTTATACTATCTCACCATAATAACTCCTTTATTAGAAAGCGTGCAAATTCTACAAGCCCTAAAATCTGTGGCGTATTGACCTGTTATCTCAAACAGTTCTGGCTACAAATGAGGCAATGATGTGTTTCGTATACAGAAAGTCACAGCTAAATTACCTTTTCTAGAAGGTGAATATATTCTAAATCATCAGTGCCATTTTTTTCTTCAGTGCGCTGGAACAATAGAGAAGATCAGTAAGTTAGGGGGAAAAATGTTTCTTATAGCAACATTTTCATTTAATTCATTGAATTTAAGTTCATACCACTGATCTCTAATCAGGTATAAAGTCAGTTGTATCATTTAGAAACATCTGCAACCCAATAAAGACATTGTAAGAGGATGGTATAGGGAAGAAAAAGCATTAAGATAATTTTGCAAATTGCAGGAAATACAATTCAATTGTTCTCACATAATCTACAGTTGTTCAAGAATTTATGTATTGGCAGATCAATCCCTTATTGGGTTGAAACAGTGGTTCCAAAATTAACTGAATTCATGGCTATCTTTCATCAGTGTCCTGCAAGGACTCTTGAGCAATGTGTTTAGTAAGAAATGCAAAAAGAAGCATGCACCTGTGTTTCCTGAAGATTTTGTGAAGCTCTCTGCATTCAATTTACTGATAGTTTTGTCAGTCTAATCTGGGTCTGACTTTATTTATTATTGCAACATTTGTTTCACTACAAAGTAGGAGCATTGTTGTAACAAATGGGAAGCTGGTGCTTTTGTGCTGGGGCATTCGTTTTCTTCTGTGGCATATTTAGTAATGCAAAGAATATGCTGATGATTAAAGAAAGTATTTGGAAAAATTATGAAGCTGAGTGCCCAAAAATGCATGTTGCTTTGGGAGAAAATAATGCTTTAGGTAGTAGTCTTTTGTAATTCAAAGAGTGGCCATATATCAGGATTCACATCTTCAGGGCTGTAGAGGTGTCAGACTTCCTGCTGGGAGTGTTGCCCTGCTCTCAGCCCATGGTCCAGACACGAAGGCTGCTCTCAGCAGACCTCCTGTTTGCCCACATGAGGATGGCCATGAAAGCCAGCACTGTGTTTTCCACTAGTAACAGTCTGGCTGGTGGCCTGTGCCCTTCTGCCTTCAGCCCACCCACAGAGCACTCTCTCAAGACTTGTGACTTGGTTGAAAATGAAAATGCTTCAGAAAAGGTAAAGAAATTTCTTTCCATGTGCAATATATACATAGAAACCTTGTTAATTAGCACTGTTTAACAGAGTTGGACAACTAATAATGGAAGCTATATAAAGCCTGTGGGGATTAATCTTCAACATCTCAATTGGAATTCAATGGGTTTGCTTGAATTTACTCTGGCTGAAGGTCTGGCTCCCTGTGTATATGATCCTGTACCTTACTGCTGAGCCAAAGCAGATTCCAAGAACTCAGCAATCAGGGGATGGGAGTTCCAGAAATGCTTAGTTAGTCTGGGTGCAATTTTGGTTTTGGGTTTAACACAAATTGCTTTTATTATTTTTTTTTTTTTCCCCTTCCTCCCTGCCTTAGTGAGCAGGTAAGGTGCTAGAATATATTTTGCTATGCCTCCTTCTTGGCAACAGAGTATATAAGCTACAGGTTGGGAAAGAATATATCCTACAGTGACTTGCTGAGCTGGTTGTTGTTTTCAGTTCTGTGAATGGTTTTTAGAGTTCAAGGTAAATACATTGTGATAGTGTTATAATACATTGTATATTCACCAGTGACAGTTATCAGTATTTGCTTCCACATACTTTCAGGGAGAGGTAAGCTTAAGAAACTCTCTCGATTTTATATTTGTCGCATTTTCTTCTCCTTTTCTATACCAAGGGTCTTTCAATACCTGTTCATGCCCATAGAGGCCAGGGATTCTATCACTGTATGTGATCTTATGTTCCTCTCAACCTTTAAAAACAAAATGCAACCTTGATTAGCATAGACAAAGTAAATAATGTAATTTTGTTTTCCACCAAAATTCCAGAAATACAATTTTGTGGCTACATTTTTAAAGTTCTTTAGATAAACTAGCACTCTTCCTCAACATGTGAAAAGCCAATCATATTATTAGTGAGCCCAGAAGTAAGACAATAAAAGGAAATTACTTTGAAGAATTCTTCTATACCTGTAGGAATAGAAAAATAAATAAATAAATAAAAAACAATTGAGGTACGTAAGTTTTTAATAGTGACTCACATGCACTGCAGTTCTGTTTTATTACAGTGGGTTCTAACATTTCTCTGGAGAGACCAATAGACCAACTCTATTTACCTATGTTAATGGTGTGACAATTTAATCCTAAGACATCCAAGCACCAAAATGCAGGAGAGTGAGTAATGTACTGCAAGTTGTCTGATACTGCCAAGTGCAAGTTGGAACTAAATTATCATAAGGGTCTCTGTGAATTCAGGCCGTACTATGATTCTATGATACTAGAGAAAATCGCCACATTTCTGTTTTCATCCAGTTCCCTATGAGGCATGAGTACTCAAAGGAATCTCCAGGTTCATCAGTCAGATGGTTCCAGCTATGATTAAAAGTGGTCAATTAGTTTTCTGCAGTTTGTGCTTTTGGATGATAAAGGAACAGATCCTTGGCTGGTGTAAATTGCAGAATTCAGTGAATTTATCAAAAATTTGTTCCATAACATGTCACCCAAAACATCCTCTGAAGGGCAAATTATGACTGGAGATTAAGAAGTCCGTCTAGCAACTGCGAGTATAGCTTGAACAATCAGCATTCAGTGAAAGCTTAGATCTGGATCCAAACTAACTCCTTCAGGCTTCTCCCTATTTAGTTTCAACCCTTATTTGCATTTAGCACATTTTTATTTCCAGGATCATTCAGATGACAAGTGTAAGCTTTTAGGAGACCATCTCATTAAAACTTACTTAGCTTGATATTGTCATTGCTTTTCTCAGCTCTGAGTTTTATTGCTCTTAGATTTAACAAACTTTTGTTTCTACTTTGCTCAATGTGAAAGTGCCACACTTTTGATTTTGGCCAAGTTAGTGACAGTCAATGATGTCTTCTGCTCATTGCTCATTATCTTATTATTAATATTCAAATCTCTGTCCAATTCTTAGGAGCTACGTGCTTGTCATAAAACACGACATTTTGCAATCATTGATTATCACAGTGATGGAGCAAAATCAAAGCTTCAACAACCACTTTCTCCTTCAATATGGGTACGTTCTTTGTAGGACTTATCACTGGCACTAATATTTACATATTTACTGTTTCTGCAGCTGTAGTGTTGAGGAACTTTTGTCAGAGGGAAAGAGTTTTTTCTTGGCAGTTCTCCCAGACTTTTTCAAGGAAAAGATGATTGCAATTATTCATGCAAGTTTGCACAATCTTTTACCATAATTTTTCTTTTTTAATGCATCACATTTGAATATTTCTGTCAAACCTATTGCAGAATTATGAAGAATATTTTAAGCTTTTTTTTTTTTTTTTTAAGCTCTCTTTTCAGGAACAATCTTGAACACATTTTCTGTTGCTTGAAATCTCAAGCAATAGTATTATAAATGTATGGTTTACGTAACTATATACTTGAGAATGCCTGTCTTTTAGTATCAGTAAGAAAGCTTCCTGGATTCCTTTTGTATTTCCATGCTCATAATGGATAAATACCAGTTACAGCTCAATGTCTTCATACTTTAATTGCTGAAAAGATAGACAGGAGAAAATGTGGCAATACTAACAGCTGTCTCATAATTCATGGCTCTTATTATTCGCCAATTCCCAGACAAATTCTAACTAATTAGTTTTTTCTGCTTGTTTATCCTTAGTGTACATGCTTGACATCTCATTTAATTGCTGCACTTGCCCATCTCAATATGATACTTCCTTAAATTTTCTGTTGTGAAATGACCTGCCTGCTTCGTACTCATTGCATTTCTAGCATAAATGCTAAAAAAGGTGTTAAAGGCCTATGCATTGTGCCTTTGTTACACTGTCAGTCTGCTGCATACGTGTAATTCCCAGATGGGAGCTGCATCCATAATTCCAAAGATATTATTCTATCGTATGCCATAAGATAGGTGATGCTAATTAAAAATGTGACAAGAAAAATCAAATCACCATTGACATACACTATCAAATCCATTCGGGAAAGAAGGTGTTCTGTCCAGATAAATAAAAAATGAAAAGGATTGTGGATAATATAGTTGGGACAAAAGTTGAGCAAGAAAAGAAACAAGATTAGCGAAGATGTTCCATGAAATAAAAATAACCAGAACACACAAAGGAATTACCAAAAAAAAATTATTCTTACTGTGTTATAAACTCCTGACACCACAGTAACACACAGATCCCCACTTGCCCTCATGCCTACAGTACACTTGAGAGCACAGGGCCTGGAGCAAGCAGAAGCTGAGCAGAGTGCATGGCAGATATGGACCTTATCCCCTAGCTGCCTTTGTATGAGTAAATGCTAGGATATGAGTCTGGGTGACATCCCACAGGGCTGTGCTCTGCCAGCATCTTCCCCACCAGGGTTCTGGCTGTGAGCCCAGCCACCTCCTCAATATCTGAGGGAGCAGAGGGCAGACAAAGACGCTGCTGGCTTTTTCTCTGTGTTTTGGGGAAGGATAAGATGTAATCCTGTGAGCATGGTCATAGGGCAGACCAGCAGGCTGCTCTGCAACTGGATGCTGCTGCCTGCTTTGTGCACACGACAAGGCCTCGTCCTAATCATTGTGCTCTGGCTTATCTCTAGTTGATGCGCATGTTCCTGCAGAGCTTTCCCTCTAGCTGTTGTCCTGGGGCCAGCACAAGTATGTCTGGACCACATGTGGCTACATCTCCCTCTCAGCGCTTCAGTAGTAAAATCATATTTGCTTGAAATGGATGGGTGGGCCGGTCACTTGCTGTCATGTTTCATAGAGTATATAACAAGCCTAGATCTGTTGTCAAGAAAATGAAATGAACTTACTATGTCTGGATGACCTTCAGGAAAATGAATAACTATTCTGTAAGCTTTTCATGACATATACTTAATATTGAAGAACAGTAGGTGTTCCATCAAAAAACAAACAAGCAAAAAAAATCTTCTTTCCCTTTAACCTCTGCATTGTGCTCAAAATTCTGCTTACTGCTTGGATCATTTGAATCACGTGTGCTTACATATTTCCCTGACTTTTATTTCACTCTGCATCTCTCACCCATTGGGTAATTGGTGAAATTGCTGATTCTTCTGCACAGAAAGTAAGATTGGTGTTGCACTTAGTTGAGTTGTGTAATATGATGTTCAGTTCACTATATTGTCCTATAGCGTGATCTGCAGGAAAGTATATATTTTTTTAAATAAGAATGTTTTGTCACTAGTACCATGTGCTCCCCAGCAATTGTTACAGTGTTCCTGATGAATCAGACCTGACAGAGAACCTTTCCATTTCCTGGTTTTTCTGGATGTTGTTTCAGGCTCCTGATAACTCTCGGAGAGTTATCAGGAGTAATCAGCATGGGTGCACCAGGGGGAGTTCGTGTTTGACCAACCTGGTGGCCTTCTATGGTGTCATTACTGACTGGGTAGATGGATGGAGAGCAGTGGATGTAGTCTACCTTGATTTCAGCAAGGCATTTGGCACTGTCTCCCACAGCATCCTTATAACAAAGTTGAGGAGGTGTGGAATAGATGAGTGGATGGTGAGGTACATTGACAACTGACTGACTGGTAAAGCTCAGAGGGTTGCAATCATTAGTGCAGAGTCCATTTGAAGGCCTTTACCTAGTGGTGCTCCTCAGGGATCAGTGCAACATCTTCATCAGTGACCTTGATGAGGGGATAGAGTCCAGCCTCAGCAAGTTTGCTGATGATACGTAGCTGGGAGGAATGGCTGACATGCTGGAAGGCTGTGCTGCCATTCAGCAAGACCCAGACAGACTGGAGAGTTGGGCAGAAAGGAACCAGATGAGGTTTTAAAAGAGCAAATGTTGAGTCTTGCACGCAGGGAGGAATAACTATATGGAGTGGTAGAGGTTGGGGGATAACCTGCGTGCTGATGATGTACTCTGAGGAGAGGGACCTGGGTGTCTTGATGGATAACAGGTTGGTGATGTGCCAGCAGTGTGCTCTGATAGCTGAGAAGGACCAATGGTATCCTGGGTGCATTAAAAGGAGTGTGACTAACTGGTGTCATGGTCACACTGGGTCAACCCCAGTGGAGGTCAGTCCTTAAATGGAGTCTTGGAGAGGTGGAGGGCCAGACACCATCCCTTCCAGTCACACAGGTAGTTTGCCTTACCCTGTTCTCCCACAGCTAGCCTCAGGTGATCAATCAGTGATTAAGCCCATGATTCAACAGCTCCCCCACAGAGAGTATGTCGGGAGGAGCAGCAGCAAAAAGCAAGGGAACAATTAAACTATAAAAATTCAATACTAACGGAATTTTTCAACCTTAAATCAATGAAAAGATTCAGAGTTAAAAAATCCTTTGTCTGTCATTTTTTACAGAAGGAAAGAGGGAAATCAATAATTCTTTCTTGGTGAGTGCCAGTCCAGGCATGTGGTATTGATATTTTTCAACAGGATAGAAAGATTTTTCTCAAAACTTTCACTCTTCCACCTTCAGAGATTCTGTGCGTTAACTTGGATGTTACATAGCAATGCTGCTCTTGTTTAAAGTGTTTTTTTGGGGAAGTTTTTGTTAGCTTTACTGTAAAATCAGTAAAACCTTTTGATTTGCCATGACTGTGTTAATGCAAATGAATGAATGTAGGGATGGCTCCTACCACTGCACTGCACAGTTGCTTGCACATGGATGCTTTTGCAACCAGAGGGTGCCCTGGCAAAATCATGGTAGCCATGGGCAATGGAAGCTGCTTTATCTACACTAAAGTCTTCAGAAATTTGCTGTCTGAAGCATTTTCTGTTGGGCACTTTTAATAATTTACTGATCTTGTCGCTGTGGATTTGTAATCCACATCTGTGCACTAAATAGGCCTGACTAAGATCTCTTTTTTGAGTTGCTATTCAACCTTCACAAACAGCTGGAATCTCCCTAATGACAGCTTGTTTTCTGAGCTCCAAATTTGAGAGGAAGAAGTTCACCTGAAAAAGAAATTTATCCCGAACAGGTTCTCTACTTACCTTTGAACATGCTCTGCTTCTTTGACCCCCAGTTTTCAGTGTACATAGTGACCTAATTGCTTTTGTACAGCTTCTGTATCATCACTCAATCACTGGAATGTTGAGAGAGAGGTCAAACAAAACAGTCATTACGTTTAGAATGGATGGAATATAACTGACCTCTGTTAAAGTGGGTAGGAAAGTATCTATTGGTATAAACTGTGCTATAAATAACCTCTTACCTGTTGGAACCAAACTCTCATCCACCCTTCATGAGTAAACTTCTGCAAGAATCAGTGTTGGACTTCAGGGATGGTTTTCAGACCAGGAGGCTCTCATACCCTGCCCAGCAGGTCTGAGCCTTGTTAACCATGAGGTGCCTATCATTCTGCCTACGGGGACTGTAAATTGGGCTACTGGAGCACACAGCATTTCTCATGTGGTAGCAAGGTCTTTCTCTCACTGCTTCAAGCATTCTGTTCTTATACACAATTTTTTTATTGGATTTGTGCCTTCCAGTGTGCTCCAGGCGCTCCTGAACAGCCTCTGATTCAGGAAGATTTTTTTCCATTGCTGCAGGCTTGCAAGATCAGCTGTGAGTTATTTTATCTTTCCTCCAGAGAGCTAGGACTGCTCAGGATTTGTCTGGAAAATACTGCTATTTGAAGTCCGAAGACTATATTCCTGTTCTTATCAACACCCCCATCTCTACCACGTGGATCTAGGTGAATTAGTGGAAATTAAGCACAGATTTTTCCCTAAAAGATCAACGAGAAATAAACCTTGTTTTCTTTAAAAGAAACAAACAAGAAAAAAAAGTCTATTCGTGACATAGAGTTTGACCTTTGTTAGGCTATTTTGGTTGTAGTGAGGAAAGGAGTCACCCTATTGTAATTTCTATTACATTTTTTTCCAAAATTGCTTCAGCAGTAGTCATTGAGTGAACAGAACTAGAATCAAAAGAAAGAATTTCAACTGCCCCCAACATAGGATTTTTGATGAATAAATCATCTTCTGGAGGAAAAATTAATTCCTCGTGCCCTGTCAAATACTGAAGCTACAAGAGTTTTTGACTGGAAAATGATTTACTTAGGATGTGATTTCATATGTATCTAAAGCAGAGACTCAGAATTACATGAATTCAGTACATGTGCGTAACACAGAAACTGGGTTTGCCAAGAGCATTTGACAAGCGACCTCTAGCAAGTGTTTAGATTTATATGAGTTAAATGATCAATGTGAACACTAAAACTTAACATCCATCTTAGTACCTAAAGTTTGATTTTCTTGTCAAAGATACTGTATGGGAGCTGTTGAATCATGGCCTGAACTACTGATTGATTACCCTGAGGTGAGCTCTGAGTCAGCTGCAGGAGCACAGGTGGAGGCAGTTCACCTGTGCCACCAGAAGGGGTGGAGTCTGACTCCACTTCCGGACCCCATTTAAAGGCTGACCACCACTGGGGAAAAATGTCTTCCTGGAGGTTATTCATTTTCTAGTTTTTCTACCGTGAGCCTGGGATACGGGTGAGCATTCCATCTATTTTCAATTATTTCTTTCCACATCAATAAACTTTCTTGTTATACATCCTGACTACCATACCATTTGAACTGTTAAATCTGTTAACTATACATTTGTCAACAATATAGATGTCCAAAAATAAATCTCCTAATTGTTAGGAATGTTACTGTTAACAGTTTCGGTGAGCACTGAAAAGACCGATCATTGACATTCTGAGGTTAGAATTAGATGCCTGAAAGATGTTTCTGACCTATGTTAAACTAAGACAGCAAAAAATCAATGAATGGTTTACCCTAGAACCAGAAGAGAAAGTAAAATCAGCTGCAGGAAACATGTGAAATATCCTTACAGTGCTGAAGTTTCAGTCAGTGGGTCGTCTGTGTGAAACCAGTGTGAAGAGTTCCAGTGTCCCTGGGATTTTATCATCTCAGTGTTAGGGGGCTGATCTACAGGAGTCTGATTTTTTTCTTCTAAAACGAATGCCTTAAAATGGCTGGAAACATGGCTCTCAAAACTTGAATCTGAATTGAGAAATTTGACTTGATTTTTAACTTACAGAATCTCACATCAAATTTTTAGAGCAAGATGCTGGATTCTCATTGTCATTTGACTTGCTAGAGATACTAATTCAATTTTCTGATTCTGTGCGTCTATCTATTGATTATTTAAAAACCTGTTTACGTGCACATTCAGTTCCCACCCCAGGGTTCCCTGTGGCCCACTGGTTAAGAGAGAGGAGGAAAAAAGAAAGTGGAAGCAGCTTAGTAGGGAAATTTTCCATGTTCAACAATTTCCTTCACAGATATCCAAAGAAAAATGCCTTAGGAAGTGCTCCCTCATTGTTTCTGATCAAAATGGATCTGCTGACAGCTGATCTTCAAACACTTTGCACAACAGACACAGGTTGCTTGTTGTTTCTGCGCTACCTCATACAAGTGGCAGCCACGGGACATCTACCACTGTCTGTTCTCTCATCAAAGGACACAGAGAATTGCCACCTGCAGTGTCTTCAGAGGCAATACCAGCAGGAATAAAAGCAGGAGCAAATTTGCATAAGCTTCCCAACAGCCACAGAAGGATGGCCTGTCAGGAAATGGGTAAATTTTCCAGGCTTGCCTTACTAAAATACTGAAGATGAAGGAAATGTCTTGCTGATATAAGTGAGATTTTCCACTGCTGGTCTCCCGATTTAATTCTCAGATCTATATTCTCAAGGGCTTTGCCATTAACATCAGCATCCACATAACATGAGGTGGATTTTATCTTCAGTCTGTTTACAGCCTATGAGTGCTGTCTGTAGGGAACTGGTGCAACACCTCATAAGCTTAATGGTTTTATGCCCTGCTCTTATTTCAGCATGGGAGAAGTGGTGTCTGCCCCTACTCCACGAAGATGGAGAAAACCAGGCTGCATTGACCTCCCCAGCCTTGAGTTTACTTCTTCATCTGGTAGCGTTTTAAAACTGCCATCAGAACAGCAGAGTTTCAGAATGAGTATTCACAGCATAAATTTTCTAGTGGGTTTCTCGGCAAGAAAAGAAAGTAATTCATGAAGGTGGTTCTGGTTGTTTCCCTTGTTGAGGTAGCCAGAGTAAGATGTTGTATGCACCAGAACAGAAGAGATTCAGAAGGTTCAGCAAGTGAGGTGTATGAACTAGGCTACCCTAGAAGCATAGTGTTTCTGAACTAAATCTTAGGATCCAGAAAACCTGTTTGTGCAGATCTGCAGCTGGATTCCACATTGCTCACCGTTGCTGTCAGGGTACATGAAGGCCAGCTGTTCTGCAAGGAACAGGGAGCCTCAAACTGAGGACAGAGTGCCAGCAAGGAGCCACGTGGTGTGATAAGCCCAGATCAGGATCAGGGCTGGAGACAGAAATGATGGTCACGCACAAATTAGCAGTCTTAAATGCTGTTTGACAGGGATGACAGGGACCAGCCTTCACTTACAACCCTCTTCATTGCTGCTCTTATATGCAGAAGAACTGACCTTGATCCAAGCCCACTTTGAGGCTCAGTTGGATCAGTAGATGGGGCTGACCTATGATGCAGCATGCTGCTGCCATGCTTATGTGCGTACCTTTGAGTAAGGGGAGTTCTGATGGGATCACAAATTGTGGAAATGCGCCCAAACTCCGTGTAACTTCATTCTAAACAGATGGGTTAAATCTACTTTTTCCTTCTCCACTGTTTCAGGAATGTAACTGGTTATCTGAAATGCAATCAATTCACACTTGACTTTTGAAAATGATACATATGAAGGAGTTATGAACATAATTCACAAAAGTCAAGCATTCTTGAATCACATTTTAGATAATTGGTGGTATTAAATAAAAACTGACTGTAATTGCAAAAGTATGGTTTGATTTTGATTCTGCTCTGCAGTTTAATGCAGTTCTTAATCTTGATTCTCTGTGCTCCCCCTCACTCAGGTGCTTTCAATTTTTCATTCTTTTCATGCATTTGTGTTAGAGAATCTAAGATTTCTTCAGGTTTCATTATGTTATTAATAAGTTCTCTTTCTCCCCAGCTTGTTTTCCCTCAGTACTTTCTTTCTTGCCTATTAGTTTTGGTGTTATTTATTCTTAATGGCCCTAATTAAAAAAACAGGAATCATCAATGCCTATTTAAGCCTGGCTTAACCATGTGTTGAGTCATTGCTTTATTCAACATGTTTAAATTTACTCATTTACTTGAAGAAGTGGGACAGTAATGAGTCACGCGAAGACTGTTATGTTCTTCAATTTGTCATAAATGGTTTATTTTCTACAGTGAAGAAGTTGCCATGTGAACTTTAGATAATGTAGAAGGCACAGTGGCTGTATGGGGAAGGAAAATATCGGTGACTGAATGGTTAACAGCTAGCCCAAGCAGTTGAAATTGCATGTTAGCAGCTCGCTGTCACATCACCCATTTAGTGAAGGTAAATGGAGAGGAAGCAAAAGCAGAAGAAAAAGTATGGTGAAAAAAGAAACAAAAAAGCAGCTGTTGCAAACATTTGAACCAGCACATTAGATGCTCACTCACAGCACTGTCTTCCATATGTCAGAGCAGTGAGCAGTATGCACTGCATGAACTTCTGGTGAGTGTTTGTCGTGTATCCCAGTATTTTTACAGGATCCGGATGAGGTCCCAGCAGGGGTGTCACCATCACCTGTTTGAATGACTTACAGTTGCACTTGTTCCACGTCTTTAAACACTTAAAGATCTCTCTAAGTCTGAGGATTGGAAATGATCAAAGATCTGCTTTCTATTTTTATGTTATGACTGGCTGTAGCTTAGGATCTTCAGTCTTAATACGTTGGATATGAATAATTAATTATTTAAGTGTATACTTATATGTACAGTAGCTCAGGGGATTTGTTAACATTTATTTGTATTCATGATCAGTAGCTATATTGCTGAAATCACTTGAGTAATATATGATTTTTTTTTTTCCAAAGAATTTCAGTGGCCTCCTGTACTGTGTTCATGTCATTTTCATGTGTATTTTATGCTTGTCAAGGCAACCTCAAACAAGGAGAGATAATATTACAAACGCATGGAAATATTAAAAGACTTTAGGCTGAACAGTAGTGCTCATCACCCAGCAAACTGCTTGCCCTGGGGAATACTGGTAACAACTTCCCTTATGGCTAGCTTTGCTTAACAGTGAGTAATTGGAGGGACTGGCTGCTCTAATAAATGTAACGGCGAATAAGGAACATTAACGTGTATAATAGCTGAAGTGTGAAATACAGAACCTGCTCCTTAGTGGAAATGTTAACTGAATGATACATTTCTCTTCCACGTTGATATAGGCATTCTGATTCAAAAACCTGTTGATCTGCAGTTTGAGGGTTTATGAATAATTCTTGTTTCTATACAGTATTTATCAGGATCATTTTATCATTTGACATTTAAGCAAATGCGGGCGTTATATGCTTTCTGAAGTATGCAAATTGGAAGTGTCTGTGAATGAGTACGGGCTATTCATTCACTGACTAGAATTTGGACTGCAATTAACTAAACCAACATTTATTTATTTTTAGGAATATACCTTCTAATAGGGTGCTTCACACATAAGTAATTAAACTTAACGCTGTGTCACAGGGACAAATGCAAATATATGTGATTCATTTCTCACTACACAGATTTTTCTCGTGACAAAAAAATATGGTTTGTCTCTGCCTGTCTCTATTAGAGTTTCCATTTTCTATACTCTGTTTACAGTTTGTTGCAAATTAAACAATGTCAAACTGACAAGCTGCATTTTTTTTTTTTTCTGAATTTGCTGGCTTGTTAGGGGTGAAAAAAACTTCTTTCAGGGAAAAAAATGAATGTGCTTTTTCTGCAGCAAGACTTAAATGAAAGCAATTCTCCATGTGGTTAGCATAAATGTATTTAACTCAAGTGAAATGAAAACTATTGTATGCTCTTCTTTTAATAAGGGCAAATTCTGGATTTCTTTAAGTTGATGGTGTTTTCACATACTTGTTGTGTTCATTCTGCTATCCAAGAGAATACAGAGTTGAAAGAGCTAATTCCAACCCCTTTTACATTGGTTACATATTAATTTGAATCGACTTTATCAGGTATTAACTTACAGTAAAGTGAGTGGAAGCTTCTCTCATTAGTGACAAACCTCAAGTATAGGACAGAACTGATAAGACATTCTGTTGTAACATTGTATTTTCAGATCCCATTGCTATGTTAATGGTGCAATTTGTGGTTGTATAGATCTATTCATCCAACATTCTGACTTGAAAATGAAAGTATGCAACTGTGTTAATGAATTAACTTATGTTAGCCATGGGAAGAGAGGGAGAAAATGGGCTTCCAAAAGTTCATCACCATTGCTGTTTTGAACTCAGGCCTTTAAGATTTGGTTGAAGATGGCTGAATTACTGTAGCAGGAAATCTCACAAGAAGCTGCAGATAGTTCAAAACTCTTCCTATCGTGATAGTAATATTTGGATTTGAGTTCATAACTTTAGTGTCTGATATTTAGGCCTTTTCTGGTTCTTTTAGTTGACTCATTCCCACCACTCCGCAAAAGACACATTGCCTCTCCTCATTTGCCTTTTCCCTCATTCATTCTGAGCCCATGCCATGTGGTTCCCATGGGTCTGTACTGTTAGTGCTGTCACTGTTCCAGTTATTGAGCTTCATACAGAATACTGGTCAGGGGCTTCTAAAGCATCTAGGACCGAGCAGCTGTGTCAGACATGCAGTCTGCTAGCTGAGACATGCTACATAATCCTTGCCTGAACCTTTGAAAGAGCAGATCTTTCAAAACACCAACTGCTGTTTGTTTTTGTTCCAGGGAGCTTTGTTCTCATGTCATAAGTAAATTTCTATTTGACTGTCTGATGCCCTGATTGATTAGTTTAGTTCTCCATTTGCAGAGAATTGCATTTGTAATGCTAACTGCTTGTTCCACCAATGTTAGGAGCACGGATTTGAACCTTTCCCTTTGTAAAATGCGCTGTGTATCTGGTGACTATTAATTGGATGCCTCTTCTTATAGTCCCAATTTTTTCCTCGAGAAAATTATGAAAGCGTTTTGCAGATGCTATGAAGTTGAAACTCTTAACACGTTATCAACTGGGTAGAAGGTATTTATAGTTCCATCCTCCACAAGTGAGAAAGGCCATTTTATTAACACTCTAGGAAAATACCATTTAATTCTAAAATATCTTGATGTTACAAAATGGTATTGCCATGTATATAAAATACTTTATTATGAATTTTCTGTCCTCTCAGCTGTGAACCATTAGCATTTTTGTTGTGAGTTTGAATGGGAAATTATGTTAACATGATGGGGAGGGATTTGCTGGAGTGAAAGTAGTCCGAGGTTGTATTCAGAGATTAAAAAAGCCTATGTAGAATAGGAAAAGATGAAAAATTTATTTCTATTGAGAATGACTAGAATATGACCACATCACATAATATGACACAGCATGCTTACTAAATTGTAGTGCTAAATAATATTTTATCCCTTTTAATTAAAATGTTACTGGCAGTGATACCTGAAAGAAAATGCATGATGTTACAAATTCAAAAAGTAAAAATATTTGGATATCTACCTGATGATAATTTGTAAGATTTAGGTTCATTTTAAGATTACATAAATTTTTATTTTGCAGTAAGTGGGTTTACCTGCATTTTGTTACAGAAAGATGCATAGTCAGAATATCTTTCACTAGCTCAGCCTGGTGGTTTCTAGACAGTTCTGTAGCTTTTACCAAATATAGTATAAGAAAACTGTAAGACAGAAAGGTAAATGTGAACATGCATTTACAGATCCTGAAATATGATATATTGGAGCATGTATCAGTGTGTGTAGGTACAGAAACTATATCAAGCTACAATAGTACTCCTTTGACTAAAGGATGTGACTTAAAGGGGAATACTCAACTTTGAAAAAAATTGCATGGATGTAGATAATAGAAGAAAACTTTAAATATCTAACTACTATGGTTAATATTTTGTGATTAAACATACTCAGAAGTGAGTAGAGAATTTACATTTTTCAAAAATTATAAAACATATCTGTGCCTGAGCTTTGCCTGAAATTGTCTTACGTGCAGCCTATGCATCTTTGGACATTACCAGAAGCAGATGAATCTTGCAGAAATTTGCATCTCATCCCCTCGGCTCGTCTGATACTATGAGCCAGGAGAAGTTCTTCTGACCTGACTTGTTTTTCATTCCTTTGTGTTTTGGCAAAGGTAATGTATCTGGTGTCATGTCACACTTCTGTGACATGAGCTTTCTCAGCATCTGCGTCCTTGTGCATTAATGTTTTGCCTTTCTCAGTTGTGTAAAAAGTAGATATGTATGTGTAAATTATATTTGGATGTGCAAGCATGTGAGCAGACAATTCATCTTGTTTGCTCTGCAGGTAGCTTTGAAAGATTGGAAAGGACTGCTTATATACAAAAATTCAATACTAATTTCATAGAAAATCACTAAAGAGCTGATTAATGTGGAAGATCACTTAATGCTTACTAATTAGGTCAATAAAATTTACCCTGCACCCTTCTTGCACTGTGCAGAAGGGAAAGATGGCAAAGATTTGTGTTTGAATGCCTTGTTTATTCCCAATCCTTAATTTCAAAGTTGTCATCTTTGCTGTGTCATTTTCTTTTGTTTCTTTTGTCTTAGTGGTTCAGAGTAAATAACTTGTCTGGTTAAAAACAAAGTGGAAAGAAATCTCCCATGGTATTATGGTAAAAATTTATGGGCAGAAATGTAATTAGGCAAGTGGAAAAAGAGAAAGCAACATCGTTATAGGATTGTAATGTAGTAAATCTTAAAAGCAGGGAATGAGGATGTTGGCATCCAAAAGTGCCCAGTACAATTTGATGATTATGTAATTGCTGAAACCTGCACAGACATTACAAAGAAGTGAAAAACATCTCAAAGACATAGATTAAATGCTTCTGGATGTGAATCCTGATTTCCCCAATGTACAGCCACTTACCATCTCTGTTCTAATTCCCACCCATCTACAACAAAAGATGAAATTACCAGAATGACTTTCCTTCCAGTCTGATTAAATGGAGCACGAAAATAGACAACATAAATGGTAATACATGATAATTGGAAATTTCTTTCAATTTAATAACTTAAAGCATAATTTTTGGCTTAAATCCCATTCCAAGGAAGCACTTAAGTGCATATTTAAGTCCATCTATATTGACATGAGGTATTTAAACATATGCTTCAGTTGAAATGTGGGTTTCAAGTCAAATTAAATGTAACATTGAAGTATATACACAAACTTACTTTGTTTGTTTGTTTGTTTTTTTGTTAGGAAGGCTTTTCCAAGTAAGAATAGTTTCAAGGGCTTCATTTTATACTGACAGGTTAGCATTGTTTTCCTGAGCAATAATCAATGTAGTTATCTATGGCGTTTCATTTCTATCTTTCTGGAAAACTTCAGCTGTGTTTAGATGGACCAGTACCATAATATTTTTTCTTTGATTTCAGTGTTATACCATTTTATAGCCCCTTCTTTTAAAATGAAGAGTTTCTCAGCTCTTTTCCTATGTCATTACTCAAAAGTCATATTTTAGGAGGCTGATAGGAGTGGGAAATAAACTTTTCAGTAGATTTATATCAGTGTATTTCAAAAAACAAAAATAATTTATACCTTTGTAGAAGTGAATTATTTATTTATTGTGGTTGATTTCTCTACTACACATCTTCAGTGTTTCTGAACTTAAATTTTGAAGACATGTGTCACTGCAAATTTTGCATTCAGATAGGTATTCTGAGATTAAAGGACAAAAGGATTGTTACTGAATGTTGAATTTCTATCCTCTTTAAGGGTAGGAGGCGAGATACAAAATGCATATTACTTGGAAATTAGTACTAAAGATTCTTATAAAGATTGTTTTGTAGACAAATCCATGTAAATAATGTCCAGTCTTCAATTTTTTAACAATGTGAGAAAAAAGCAGCTGCAGGGCATGAGGCCAGCAGCAACAAGACTGTACAAAAGAAGCTCAAATACACATCCTTTCCCTGTATCATCACTCCATGAGCAGTGTTGCAGTCTCCTTACTCTTCTTCCATCAGATTCTTCTTCAGACCCTTAAATATGACTTCTTTCAGATTCTCCTTCTCCAGTCTTTGGGGTAGTAATGAGAGAGGAACAAACTCAGATAATAAAAAGAGAAATAAATTGAAATTAGTAATTTTTTTCATTTGCAACAAATATTCTGCTTGTAAATAAAAATGCTACATATAGAACAGAAATGCCTGACAACTTTGCATACACATAGCAGAAGACCTAAACAAAGCCCTCAATTTTGTTACAGTATACGTGCTTTGAATTTGATTTCCTTTCCTCGCTATTTAATATGTAATTCTAGAATGTTTTTGCATGTCTCTTATTAGCACTATTAGCATTTCTCTCAGTTTCTTTCTCATTCTCTCTTTTAATGCATTTTATTAATTTCCATTCAGAGAGTTTGGAAAACTGACCAAAAAAAAAAAAAAGAAGAAGAAGAAGAAGAAGAAGAAACTAAAGCACTGCTGATTAGGATCCCTTTAAAAATAGCTACAGAGGAGATGAGCACCCAGAATGTTACTTTGAAGTGGTTTCTGCTGATATAGTAGCCAGTGGGTATGGCAGGAAAAGAATGAAAAGCTCACATACTTTAAGATTTCCCCACTTGTTTTAATTGAACTTCTATATGATTTCTGTACTAACACAACTAAAAAAAAAAAAACCTTCCTAGAACTCTAAGCAGGGCCCTTATGGTACATGCATAAACACAGCATATATGTGGAGGTTTGTTAATATATAAAAAATACCTGTACATCTACAGAAGTTTATGAATATATACAAATATGCAAGATTTTTTGTGCGTATGTATATCATTCATATAATGCTTCTGTTTGTATAACAGGATTTGTATCTGAGAATAAACCAGTAGTTTCAGCACCGTCCCTACTCAGTTTCCCACCTGCGGTTGGGCACTGCAGCAGTGAGAGGCCACGGGAGTGATGCTAAGGTCACCGAGCTTTGAAATGCAGATCCCAGAACATTTGCAGACCTGGAAACTCATCTTGTTCTAAGTGTTGTAGATCAGCACAAGTTCCTGCACCCAGCACAGATTTATACAGTTAAGCTGGTTTTCAGAGTCTTGTACCTTCTGGTAAATTGTGTGAACCTCGCTCCTTAGCAGGGAAGCACTTAAGAAATTAGGGACATCAAACAAAAACTACTAATGAAATTGTACGTTCACTCACAAGTAATATGCAATGAAAACACTCTAAGAGCAAGGAGCGTGAAGGCCACATTCAGAGAACAAACAGTTCCTGTTAGGAACTTCTCTAAAAGACATAACAGAACTTGCTTGCTTCTAGATGTTATAAATAATGTAACTTATTTTAATTATTCTCAGGAAATAATTTGAAAGTCTCAACTACAAAGCTAACATACATAGAAGTTTTGTTTTTTAAAATATCAAACAGATGTAAAGTGATACTTCAAAAGTCCTCTATTCAGCTGCAATCAATGTAATGTGAACTAAATAGTTCAATTGAGCTCCCGTGAACATAAAAGCGTACCATTCGTAAAGCTGTCTCACAGTAGCAGCCAAACATCAAAACAGTATAGAAGTTTAAAATGATTATGAAGTGTTCTGTTCTTTATCAGATACCAGCATTATTTTGAAGTTTTGTTGAAGTATATTTCCATGTTACAAGTATGTGTGTGTATAAGGTAAAGGACGGGAAACTTCAGCTGCATCAAAAGCATGTTTTATGTCTGTTAGAATCTGTCCTTGCTGAACACTGAATTGAGTTCCACCATTGATTTTAATAGCACCTGGCTTAGGTGCTATTGAATTTGAGATTTAAGCCTTTCATAAAATCTGGCCTTTAATAATCTTAATTCCCTGATGGCTGTGGGGTTGCTAAGGAAGCAGCATTTGAGTATTGTGAGCAGCCTTAGGACTGGTGGCAGAATCCAATCTGAAGAGTCCTGTTCTGAGGGAGCCAAGGCTGTGCTGTACAACCTGTACAACTCTCACCCCATGTTGTGTCAGAGTAACTGACACATCTACAGCTAGTCACGATTTCAGGAGTAAATGTTTTCTTGCCAGCGTCCCAACAAATAGAACTTTGTAAGAAAATGCTAATTTTGATAATGAAGGCCTTTAGCTGCTATTCAAATTTGAATTTCTATTTGGGAGAAAGATCTCTTGCCAAGCAGTTAGTGCATAACTTGGCACTCTTACACAGAAAGGCTCTAATCTGCTGTCTAGAGGCTAAAGAGTCAGTCTTATTCTTGCAGTCATTTTTATTGGAGCTGTTTAAATTTCTGTAAATAATTCTACATTCTAAATAAAAGATAATTTGGGGGTCCTGTGGCTAGGAAAGTTACCTGGCACGCAGATGGCAGCTTGTGGTTCACATCACTGTCCTGATGAGAATGAAATTGTTTTATAGGGAGACTGGAACAACTACAAGATAATTGTGGTAGGCTGTAATTAGGGCATATACCCAGGATATGGAAGGAGGTACCTTAAACTGCCAGGGTGCTAAGGACTTGCTTCTTGCTATGGATTAGAATGAGCCACAGCTGCTACATCTGTGATATTCTGGGGTGTGGATCAATCTTGCAGTTTCTGCTTCAGCAAAGCAGAAGCCTTTTTGCATCTTCAAATGGAAAAGATTTTTTTATTCAACATTTTTCCTTAGTACTTGCCTCCTATCTGTACTAACAGTTCTGCTAAGAGACTGCTAACTCTGCACCTCCGTAATCCTTGGCCTTTCTGAAATACGTGAGGCAAGAGCTATATTGGAATCAGATCAACCATCTCTAATCACACAACTAGAAGAAAAACTTACTGCGAACCAGAATGACATTATAGCAGTTATGCTCTGCTTGAGGTGCTGTATGATTAGTTTTCTGTCTAGGCTATAATCATTTGACAGACACCTCTAACACCGTAATCAGTTCAAAATTTAATGCTGTATTAGCTAAAACTTACAGCAATCAAGCCAAAATAGAAAATGCTCAGAAATCAAGAACAAAGAAAACTAATTGAGGTGGTTCTGTGTTTCAGAAAGTGACATTATCAGAAGTCAAAACATTTGGGAAGACGTACTGTTGAAAGGAACTGTTCATGGGATTTGTCCAGAACTTTTCCATCCTATTTCTGTTCAATCTTAGCATTTTGGTTTCACAGCTTCTCAGGATTCATACTTGCAACCCTCATCTCTTATACAATGGAAAAAAAAATGGTCCTAATTGCAAAATATAGAATTTATTTAAAATTCTGACATGCCACCAGGCTACCTGGTCACAGAAGAAAACAGAGTCCAGGCTGTTTCTTTACAGTCATTTTTCTAAAGGTGTTAAAAGCAGGGAACAGAAGCACTTCAAAAGGCATAGCTGAAGTAAAATACATGTATGCACACACATACTTTTGGCAAATATGAAATTTTATTTGCCACCAGAAGATGGCTCTGCAATCAAGCTGGGCAAGCTGAAACCATAGACATGCAGCAGTCGTAATTTTTTCTTTTATCCTTTCAGTTCTCTCCTTCTTCTCTGGAAACAGCTCTGTTCCTGTAAGCAGTGGTTTAACAAAAGCATTTTATTTACCTATGACAAAGACTCAGTCACCTCAACCCTTTTTTTTTTTGTTAGTGTAGGACACAAATACAGAAGATCAATCTGATGTCTCTAACCAGCTTCCACTGAAAACAACTGGCATCTCACTGCTGCTTTCAGTGGGATCCAACTGAAGCCAAATATAAACTGACTGGGAGACACTTTCCCTGAGGGTGCTGTGGATTGTAAGTTCTTACACACCTGAGCTGCTCTTCTTTTTCATGCAAGCTAAAAAGCTATCATTAACTCTACCAGTGATAAAAGATAGGATACTTGGCTGTTGAGATTTTAGTATTTCCTAAGGAAGACTGTATATTTAAGAATGCATCTAATATCTGTCTTTGCCCTCTTGATAAATTACCAACTGCTGTAGAGGACGCATGGACTAACTTTTTACATCCTGAACATAAACCTCTGAACCAAGCTCACATTTGGTAAAGCTAACTTTTTATACATATATTTATGTATCAGTGAAATCAATGGTGTAACACTGTTATGAGCCTCAGGTTAAATAAAGACAAAGCCTGCTTTATTGTTCCTTGTGTTTGCTTTGAATTCCTACTGTAAAATAAAAAGGAGGAAATTATAGGTACTATCTACTTTATGAGAATTTCAACGTGGAAACAAATTGCTTGTGCACATTCTCCTGCTGTGCTAATTATGTTAAAATTTCAAAATACTGATTATGGGAAACTGCTGAGTATTTTTCTTTATGCAGAAGAAGGCTTTACAGGCAGGAGAAAGAACCCTTAGCAATCGTTTGGGTTTGCGTTAATGTAATAATTGACACTTAGTCAGTTTTGTCTGTTTACCCTATTTTCTAATATTGAAATACGGGTCTAGTTAAATACCATGTTACTTTGTTTTTCTGCAAGTTGAAATCCATTTCAATGTCACTTCTGTGCAGCTACAACGTAATGAAGCAACGTGGCAGCAAATTAGGTCAATTTGCCTTTACACACACGGAGCCTGCTAAAATTCCATCCACTGAAAAACGATAAAGGTTTTTTTTTTTGGTGTTTTTTTGTTTTTTTTTTTTTTAACCCGTGCTCAGCATAATTAAATGGAATTTGTCCTGACATGCATGTCCTAAAGGACAGGTGCAACTTTCAGGATCGCAAACTGCTTCCTTGTAATTTATTCATTGCATTATGAACTTGCAACCCTCCAGAGGATGTGACATAATATTATAATACATAATGTTCCAGAGTACTAGATTTTCATTTGGCTCTCTGATTTATCTGACAGATGCAGGGAAAAAAAAAAAACACATGTAGCTGGAAAAATCCCTACTGACAACACATATGCGACTGCTAAAATGCACAGGTTATTTCAGTTAACAGTGACATTAACTTATGCTGGAACTGCTCCCTTCTGATTTGACTTTCTCTGGTGACATACGATGGTTTACTGTTTTATTTCTGAGTGTGCTTTCTGTAATGGTGCTCCTCCAAAACAAATGTATCTCAGATCTCAATATCAACTGCTTTCTGAAAAGGCGCGTGCAATAGCTCTTCCATGAAGCCATGAGTTGCCTTTGCTGTCACAGAAGTTATAGAAACATAGATATGCTCCACAAAATATACCATTTATTTGTAATCCCCGAATAGATGCAGGATAATAGATTCTTTCACCCAAAAACTGGAATTGAATTGAAACCTCTGGTACTGTTATGCCAGTTCTTTTACAAAACCCCTTAAGGTTAAACCTCTGTTGATTTAATTCATATAAGGTTAGGTGAAGACAACAGGGCTTCTTCATTCTCCCTTTCCTCAAGTATCACGGCTGGAATAAATTATTTTGTCAGTATTTTGCTAAGGGAAAACAGAACCTGCTTCATTTATATTATGTGTTTCATGTGTATTTACATTGTATAATATTGCACCTATACATAAAGGGTAATAGCAGTAAGTCTTTGTCAATTAAACTGTGCATCAGTAATTCACCTATTGCTTACTGCAGTATCTTGGGTGGTAGTCTAAACAGTTCCCAGGAAGATTTGCTGTCATAAACCGCGAGTGAATATCACTATTTTTCATTATCTAAAAACAAACTGTAGGTGTTTGATTGGGGTAATTAGATTTGCTGTTCCTCCTTGTTCCCTTTGTAATTTATATTATGCTTTTTCCAGTGAAAGAAAAGAATATCACTGATGATAAAGTTGTAAGGGTTCAGGAGGATCTGTTTCCCTGCTAAATAGATATAGCAAATTCAGTGGGCTTAGCCTTGATTTGTATTAAAAATTGCTTAAATATAAAGTGTGATGAGTTGGCATGGGATGAGCTTTAGGCAGTTAGAGCACAGAAAAATGCCACTTTAGCCTCTCAGAAATTCCCTTGAATCATCTCTCCCTGCAGTGGACATGTTCAGCGTGATCCACAGAAGGGATCAGCCTTACAGAACATACGAATTTGTTCCTCTGTGGAAGGACCAGGTGCTGAAGCTAATTCTTGATCAAACATGAAAACAGTTTACATAGAGTATTACAGCTGCTGCCAGGGTCAAATGTGATGTCTTCAGCCTCAAGAGTAACAATGTTTTTACACAGACAGTAAACTGCAGTTTGTTGACTGCTCTTTTCATTCTTCATACAGAAAAAATGCTTTATTTTAGTAACAATTGCAAAAATTGTGTGTTTTGGTCATTGGACTGCTAAAATCCAGTTCAAAGTAATATGGACTATATTACTTAACTGCAAGAGATGATGCCATGGTAAAATATACTGTAGGCACTTGTACACCAACAGCTAATTCTTGTTTTCTTGTTGAAATACATACTCAGAAATATATCTGATTGCTAACTTGTATCAAGAATAGCAAATGCTGTTTTCCTCCCTGTTTGTACAGCTTTCTAGCCTAATTGGAAGTATTTAGGCTCTAAACTTGTTGCCATTACTACAAAATCATTCGGGAAGCTTTACAATCTCCACGGCAACTAGCCTATGTATATTAAGCATTTTGATACCACACCAATGCTTGATAGTACTCATAATTTGGGATATTAATTTAATATATCAGTGCTTTACTCTGAAGTTTGTTTTGTCTTTTTGCAGTAACAATGAGAAAAGTTTGATGCTGAATAATGGCTTGATTATGTATAGCTCACACAGTGAAGCCACTATCCACAGGATGAATTAGCATGGACATGCAGTCTCACATTAAACAAACAGGATATGAAAGCCATAACTTACTTGGCTCATATAGGATAACGTTTTTGTGTGCCTTAAAAGAAATCAGGGGAAATTTTTTTCAGTTATATAAATGATGACAGGACAAGTCAGCCTTCTCAAGCAGACCTCACACAAATCTGCAGCTGAGTTCACTTGCAAAATTTTCAGTGGGGTTGGAGGCAGAACGAGACCCTGCAACCAGTGCTGAGTGTGTGTGCAGTACTGCAGAGGAAGTCTGTGGCTCTCCGGTGTGTGAATTGGGTCTGGCAGTGCTCAGGTGAGCATTACCCATGCTTCATATGGATTAATTCTATCTTAATAATCACTGGATAAAAGCCACCTAACAGATTAACTCAAAGACTGCTGCAATCCCTAAAAAATCATTCCTGCCAACCATGCCTGTTGGTGCTCGAGGGCCTGTCCTACATCCATGTAGCTAAACCAGGGATATTAAATGCATTGTGTCATAACTCACTACGTATAACTCATTTTTGCTAAGGGCAGGGAAGGGCTGGACACCCACTACTGCCACCAGGCTTTCCTAGGAGTGAAACCATTGTACTCCTATATGTGGCTATGTTTAGGCCCGACCCTCAAAATTCTAGATACTTATTTTATCCTTATCTTTCTGAAAGAACTTGCAAATAATGTGCAGCACAGTGAAAATGTGAAATATTACTCTGCTTCATAGTGTATTAATCTTTTCAGTATATGTGTTATTAATGCCATTGCGGTGCAATGTCTTTGTGCTGGGAGGAGGGTGGAGATGAGGAAAAAGTGTATCAGTATTTACAAGCAAATCTTGCAAGCTGTAGTTCAGTAGAGATTATTTCTTCTGTAATTGCAGATGAGTATTTTGTTATTTGTTTTCTGCCAGAAAAATATTAAATTATACTCAGTGCCCCTAGCTAGTCTGTAAGTCTTTTTCTCCTACTGGCCAGAATCCCGTTCCCAGCAATCCTTTAAATTCCCCATTTTTCATGCAACTACCTTGATTATCTATGCTGTTAGTGAGCTCAGTGGCTTTTTGTTGGTAGAAGGAATCCCAAGAGTATCGTTCTTTTTATTACATTTCATGGACGTGTGGATAGAATAGTTCTTCCTCTTTGGAGGTCAGAGAGAAATGATCTATTTACTTCCTTCTAAATGGAGGATAATTCTGTTTTTGCTTGGCACTGAAACTTTTCTATCAGACACCTTTCTGGAGACAATAGTATAAAAGCCAGATTTTTAGCAGATTTGAACACTTTCTGCAGTTCCCCATTGAAATACTGAATTAGATCTGAAATGATTTTCTTCTGCACTGGTGTCATTTTAAGAGTGCTTTATGCCAGGGCCTTTGATGCCAAATTTCATCCCACAGTGAATTCTTACATGTAAACTCTCCAAAGCAAATTTTACAATAGACTTACTAACTGGCCTTTGGCTCCAGTAGTGCTGCTTGCGGTCTCAGTTAAAAAGCAGGCTCTACGGGTATAAGACCATAAGCGCATACGCTTTGCAGAATACAAATCCTAAAGCTTCTCTGTAATTTCTACTCCCCCAAAGCAGCGTTCTGCTCTTGCCAAATGTATATGTTAAGAGGATGAGTGTACCTCTTATTAGGAAATGTGAATGAAATGAGGACTGGATTGTGCTGATTAAAACCCAGGCATACATTTCTGTATGCTGTGGCTGATAAACTAAAATTACTTGGTGTGCTGGGGATTGGGAATGGATGAATACAGCTGCCTAATTGAGTGGGTTTTTTTAAACCACTTTGAAAATATTTGTGACTCCCTCCTTTTGCTTCCTCTGAGTCTTCAAGCTTTTAAATGTTAAGCGTTTCTGACTAGATACAATCTCACTGAAATTAGTGAAGGCTTTTAAATTAAATATAGTGGTTTAAAACCAGATCCAAATTCTTGGCAGCAGAAAAATATTAGAAATCTTTGTGTAGTTTCCTGAAGAGTTTTAATTCCAGAAGTACACAGACATTAGGAACATATGGATGTTTTCCTATAGACATATAAAAAGGATACTTTACATACATGTTTGTTTAAGATAAAACTTCAGAAATTGAATTTCATCTGTTCAAATTCAGGGAGTGCAAACATACTAAATAAGTCATGTATAAAAAATTGCAGGATATTAATCGTGGGATTGTATGGCAGGTTAATCTACAATAAGAAAGATGGTTCTCTTGTCCAATTCTAGTAAGACCAAACTAAGAGCCCTTGCTTACAGTAACTTATAAAGAGTAGAATATAAATAGTTATGATATATGAGGGTGATGTACAGTATATTCTTGTATTGGCTTATAGTACTGCAGCCTTCTTCTCTGTTGCATACATTCCGCAGCTTAGAAATTATGCTTAATATTAATATGACTTCCATAGGGAAAAGGAATAAAATGCTATAACTAAGTAATGCAAATATATTTATGAACTCTCTTTCTTTCTGGCTTGTCAGATTAATAATTACCATATTTCTTTCATTTAATATTTAAAAGCCACAAAGAAGTATGACTTGAATTTACACCTATTAGAAATGACATTTAACTATACCTGAAAAAATAGTCAGGAGTGTTACTACATTGTTCTGTCTGTTGTAAAGATACAGATCTGAAACCTAGCAACAAGATTTCTTGACTGTTCAATAGTAACTGAAAATTCCTAAAAGGAGATGTCAACATTGAAAGAGAGGCCCACATTTACCTTTCACATTAGTAACATAAAACATACAATATACATGATGTTTAGAACTAAGTGTTATTCTCTCTGAGGATGAAGGTACAGTAACAGTGTTAGATGTAATTTGTGCCGCCATGGAACACCACTGATAAATGTAGTACCACTCTGCTTGATCATTACTCCAGACATTTACTTTCAGAAGGATTAGTGAAAATGCAGCTACCAGATTGCCTGGATGTAGCTCACTGAATTGGAGGAAAACTACTTTCTTCTGAAAAACATGGCAAGTTTTTGATGGTCAGGCAACACAGGAACAGGTGGGAAGAACCAAGATGCCCTTGGTGTTGGACTGCTGTTGTGCTAAGTTTGATGAATGTTAAACCAAACCCAGAAGTGAAGAGAAAACGACCCAATGCTGTGAAAACACGGTGTTATTGTTTATTGGTACTGCTAAGTAGCAGCCTGAACCATTGATTGAGCATCTGAAAGAAAGACCTGGTCAGCTCTGGGAGCACAGGCGAAGACAGTTTACCTGTGCAACCACAAGGGGTGGAGCCTGGCTTAGACCTCATTTAGGGGCTGACTATCGTTGAGGAAAGGCCTCTTGTTGGAGTCATGTTCTTCTGGAGTGAATTTCTTGTGAGCCTGGATCTTCGGAGCTGATTGAACACTCTTTTTCCGTTCTTTTGTAATATCCTCTTGCTTTTGCTGGTTTCTTTGCCTTTATGTATTGAAAGCGCAACCACCAATATCACCTCAAAATGTGTTCCTATAACATCTGTTTTTTTCTACCTAATGGATGAAAAATCTTAAGTGGATCACTGCTATCTCACCTTTCAAGTATGGTTCATTTCTATGTCCGTTACCTTGTGAAACAATGAAGCCATCAATTTCACTTTGAAAAAAACATTGACCTTTCAAACATAGTATTTTGCCTCACAGGTAAGAACTTTCAGATACTTGACAGAAAGAGTGTTTCAGGAGGAGATAATTAACTTTGTTATAATTTGATACTGCTGTAATAACTCATTATCAAATTGCACAAGTCTTTGGTACAGTAAAGAGGTTGAAATGGAGATTAAAAAAAAAAAAAAGACTAAGAATACATTCAGGAAGACCTGGTATGAAAAATTAAGGAGATATTTATGGATGTTTGTTACTATAGCTGCTCACTCTTTGGTACGAAGTAGTGTTTTTAAAAACTTATTTTGTGCCAAAGAAATTCAGATTTAGATATGCCAAGGGCACAGTGACAAGCAGAATGTACGGTATCTAAGAACCAACAAAATGAAGTGTTAGTTAAAAAAATAATAATAAAGGATGCTACTGTAAAACATGTATAAGAATGCCTAATTTGAAACTAGTTCTTTAATAAAAACCATTATAAAGTGCAGGGATTCTCAGGTCTAATTTTGTTGCCGTTGTCATTATTCCTAATGTTAATGTTCATTGCGAAAGCTTTTCTAAAGGGCTGAAGGGAGGCAGAGTCCTACTTTGAACAAACACGCAGATTATTTCCAACCCTGAATAACTGTTAGTAATTTCATGCATATGTATTAAAAAAAAAAAAAAGCCATAAAACTTGAGCTAATTTAATATTTGTTACTGCTTGGAAGTGTTAGGACCTAGCTTTCATCTTTTGTAATGCAGGGCAGCACCTCTGAGTGCAGAGTTTGCTCACATCTGTCTGTCTTCAGACCTGCATGGTGAAAAGCCTTATGGAGGCTGATGGGCTTACTGCTGCTCATCAAGAGACCGCCTCTTATCTCCCCGCTGGGGAGTGGGGCTGTGCTAGGAAGATACCTAAATATGTCATTGACTGAGATTGCTTGCACACTTAACTGGTAGATTGGGTGAAATGCAGAAAATAAAGTTTTAAATGCAGAAAATAACTAACAATATATAGTAATAATTCTGGTGAGAATACCAATTTGCAGGAGTGCCACCATCTATAAAAAGACAACAGTCAGCTTGGATGAGAGATTTCTCCCTCTTACATTTCATGAATAGCCATGACTAGCAGCATGACCTTACTTCCTACCAAGACCTTTTTCAGAAGTTAGTTTCTCTCTTTTATTAAGATATTGGTGAACTTGTTTCTGTTTGAGCCTTAGGAAATCTAACATAATTTATTATGGATTGAAGCAAAAAGCAGCAATTATAAACCTAAAAGTAAATCATAATTCTGACAGTGAGCTTCCTTTGGAAAATAGCTTATCATTTCATCTTATGAGTTATTCCATCAAATCACATGGAGAATGATAATTCAAGGTGATATTTGTCACAGTACATCATCCTGGAGATTGACAAGAATCAAAAAGGAAAACAGCAAAGTAAACAAAGTCCCTGAACCTGTAAGGGGATCTGGGCAGGGAGGTACTGATGTCAGAACATAGACAAATGTAAGAAAGATAGCACTGATCTCTTCTCAAGACTGGGACAAAGCATGTAGAAGTCACATGAACCTAGGGAACCAAATGTAAAAAAGAATGGCTACATTGAGCTATTTCTACAGCTTGCACTGGATACGCTGAGTCCTTTGTAACTTGCATATATAAATAGTCCTCAACACGTGAAATAAACTCTAGTGATCCAGCTAATGCTATAAATATTTATACTCAGAATGAATTTCACAAGAAGGGAGATAATACATTTTAAAATATGAATATCAGTTTCATTTTTTCATGGTAATAGCAGTTGAAAAATCCCAGTGTAAAATAGAGTTGATCAATACGGATCTTTGCATATTCTTGAGCAGCAGCATTTGGAGATGCAGTCAGTGAAGCTCCCCTTTCTTTGTCTTTTAACTCCTTGATGACTCCTGTTTTGTTAATGGACGTGGCAACACAGCAGCAGCTGATTGTGAAGCAGCTTAGTGGATTCCATATCCACTGACAGAGCTGTGGTGGTTACTGTGAGATCGAGTAGAAATTTTTTACTGTGGTTAGAGGGGTCCTAGCTTCATATCTTGCCCCCTTCTGAATGTGAAGGACCAAAGTACAAATGAAGAGACATATATAGATCAGGTATTTGTTAAGTAAAGAAGATAAACAATCTATTGCTAAGCCGGTAACTCGGGTCTTTTCTTTGAGTTGAATATTGGAGATGCTGTTAGATCTTGCACTATGAGAGACTTATCTCTATTTGATCTGCTTGTGCCATGCTGGCAACCTGTCTTTATTGTGATTGGTGATGGCTTGTTGCTCTTGTTTATTGTCTTTTTCAACAATTATTTTGCTAGAAGATACTACCTCTTTTGTGTTATTGTATGTAGAGGTGGATGGTACCAGAAAATGCAGGCACACTGTAATGACTACATCACCTTCATACAGGTCTTTGCACAATCTTCCAAAAAAAATGCAGCATCTTTCTGAGCACTGACTCACAGGAGACAGAAGAAATTGATATAGGAACTTTTACTATGCAAAATGAGTTTTTAAAGGATTGTCATTTCTAACATGTTTTTTTTTTCTTCTTTAAAAGTTGCTGGTCTGATATTCAAACAGGATTTCTTTCAGTCTGTAGCAGTGTGGTAGTGTAGGACTGGAACATTTTGCTGAGGCCTCTTTTTGAACACACAATGTGTGTGTTTAGTTAATCGTTTCTTCAAAATGTTTGTTGTGGAGTAAAATGTCATCCTATTGTAGTCTACTCTTTCTTAAATTTTTACATATAGATTAAACCTGAAAAATGCTTCCTAACAAAGTCCTGAGATATCTGAAATTATGATGTGAGGAGGAAAAAGCAATATCATTTTATTTTTAGTTAAAAATGGAAATATCAATGAAGAGATGCAACCTGGCCACAGATTGTGGATCTTGTTTCCTAGCAGATTATATAAAAAATGAGAACAAAGATAGAAAGCATTAAATATGGAAGACCACCCCAAACATACTATTAAGTGTACATCTGCCTTGTGTGTAAGGCTCTCATTGTGCTCTGTGGATTAGCAGTAGTTGCAGTCCCTTTTGTGTGTGTCTTGGTGTCTGAGGTGTGGGTGCAAATAGCAGACTTAAGAGAGGACAGTGTCAGCAGACTCTGGAAAGTGATTTTGTTTGCCAGCAAGGACCTCAGGGCAATGTAATTTTGGAAACTTTAGCGCCATTAACCTTGACAAAGTTGACATTCAGAGTTGCACGTGTGGAGTGCAAGCACTTGAAATGTGGTCATCTGCAGGTAGATCTGTGTCTCTTCAGTGCCTTGTGTGTTATGGAAAGGGACTAGACATTTCAATAATTTAAGAATGCTTCTTGTGAATTATGCTTTGACATGGATTCATTGGATTTCAGAACCTGAAAGTGTGCATGCAGATGGTTCTGGACGAAAGTGGTGACAAGCTTAGAAGCTGATGGCAGGTTACATGGGTAATTCTGATGCAAATGTTGTATATATCCAGGAATTCCTAATTCAAGATGTGAATCTGTGATGTTTCATGTGGCTCTGATAAGTGTACTTTTTTGGTCATTCAGGAAAGGTTGGTTTCTTCTGTTGTAAAAAGCATATCCATTGCACAGAACAAGGAGGCTGTTTGTTGGATTTCATGATTTCTTTAAAAAAAACAAAAACCAAATCCCTTAATTTTCAGAACTCACTCAGCTTCCTGAGGTGTCCCACTCTTCAAGTGCTTTCTATAAGAATAGAAGCAGTCTGATAACTGAAAGAGGTCAGATAATTATAGGATATATGCATAATACCCTATAATATCTACATTCTTTTTTTTTTTTTCCCTCGCCAACTGTATTTGTTCTCCCCAGCATGCTCACGAAGACTGTGGTCATGCTTAGACCAGTACACATCCAGATTCGATATCTTGTGTCATAAAAATCTGTAGACACGGTAGTGGGACAGAACTACTGGATATGCATATATCAGGGGACTCAAGTTGGTCTGCCATTAGTGTTGTGTCTGTCCTGGGATCAGGGTTACCCAGTACTTCTGTGCTGAAGCTGGATAGAAGAATATTTCAAGCTGCTGAACTAAGTAGAAGAAAAAATTTAGTGTTGGAGTATTGCAATAAACTTCAGTGTGGACAAAAGTCTCCAGTTATATTCTTACTGTCACGGTATGTAGGTGGAAATCTCATACCTATGTACGGAGTATGACCGAGACTTGCAAGCTATTTCTGCAGGGGATATGAATAAATGTACTCAGGATTATAAATAAAAGCTGTGATTTGAGATTTAATCCCATCACAATGTTTGTGGTTTTGTCTGTGTGACAGCCACTGAAGTTCTGATCTCATTGCAGCAGCAGAACTCAATTTTCATTTTGTGGCAGAGCACTGTAGAACTTTGTGAGTAATTAATAAAATATTAAGTATAGAAATCCCTGCTTTCAAACATTTCCAGTTTAAACCAGGAAAATGAACACAGATAACTGTCTGATTGTGACATGGACAGTTGATTTCATATGCTAGATTTCCTACATGTTAAAATCATTTGGGGAATGCATTAAGGCTCCAGTCAAAAGACACTTGTGCACAGAAGATAGAAGTCTATCCGTCTTTGCTGCATAAGTGCTAGGTTTTTCTTGACACTGTATTTTTGATGTTGAATGCAGGACTTACCATGCAATAGTGGACTGAAAATTATCTTTAAACTGAAGAGGTCAAAATTCTTATGTTTATTTTGATACTAGCTGCAAAGCACATTTTCTTTTTTTTTAAAAAGCTCATCTTTGAATGAGTTGGTGTATTTTATAAAGCAAGAACATTATACAATAACTGCTCATTTCAGAAGTAATTAACCTTCTTATGCCATTTGCATTATTAATGTACTAGAATTACCATAATGTCCTAATGTATCTGAATTTCTATTAATGTTTTCTCTGCTAAATAAATAAAAGAGAATTGAGTAAAGAGATGACATTTGTTTTAATTGTTCATTGGGATTCTTTTTTCCTCTCATTCAAAGCTCTGATAGTTTGTTAAATAGAAACCCTTAAATAGATGGCATTTCATGATAGGTTTTGAACCTAATTATATCAAATGTCATAGCATTATTTATTTAAAAGGCTTTTCAAGACTACTGTACAGAGGAAAACATGTATTTTTCTTTTAAAAGGATTACAATTTTCTGTTCAGCACATTCTCAAATGGCTTTGAACAAGCTGACTTCTAGAATATTTCACAAGTGTGTCCTTTTACAGGTGGTTAGCCTTGTAGTGTTTACTTCTTTTTTTATTGAAAAGATCTGCTAGAACTGAGAACAGTGAGCACTATGCTTATCATGGGAACTTCAGTATGTTTTGCAAATACTGGAAAGAAGAAATGTCATAAAAAGTGATGACCACAGTAGTCCACAGAATTTAGTAGGCTTCTTTTAATTAGAATACATAAGGTGAATAAAACAAATATAGACTTTCTGTAAAGCATATATATTTTGGTGAGGAAGGAAGCACATTATTTGTATGTTAGTATGCATGTTGACCATAACTTGGGACTTCAACAGCTTTTTAGTCTACCAAGACCTTAAGGACTACTGAGCATGTAGAAATAGCAAACATCAGTGGAACTGTATGATAGGAGAGGGTAACTCTGATTTAATTGTCCTTTGATCAAAAGTGTGTGAATTACTCTCACAGTAAGTGATGTATTCAGTTATGATTTAAGGAAAAGTAGAAAAAATGTGAAGAAACATAATTTCATGTTTTTATCCATTTTAAACATTTCCTACTGAAAACAATTATTTTGTTTTCAGATGCTAAAATTATTCAAAACAACTGTTGCATTTTATTTTAATAGTTTTTCAACAAAGCAAAAAGTCATAATTATTTGAATTACTTTCTACAGAAAATAATAATATGAGACATACTCACTGTCCTTGGGTTTTCCACAGGAATTAAGCAAGGCAAATTCTGATGGCTTTAATCATTCTATAATGTCTGCTTCTTAATTTCCCCTCTGGAAAAGCTCAGCTAACTCTAAACTGTAAAAGCACTCTTTTTAAAACTGTAAAAGCACTCTTTTTAATTATATATATATATATATATATATATATATATATATATATATATATTTGTTTCAAATGTAGTTCCTGTACTGTTAAAGAAACATTTTAGTGCGTGACTCCCATCATGGACATCATAGCATTCAAGTCATTTTTAATTTATTTTTTTCATCTCCAGAATATCTTTGGAGAACAAGTCAGTAACTGGCTTTACTCAGAGTCTTTATCATCTTCACACAGTAAAATCTGAGAAGCCTCACTGGTTTGTATCTGTTGAGTCATCTTTTCAGAAAAATATGCATTACATTACTGCAGACAAATTCAGATGTGGTAAGCTACAGACTTCTAACTGGTGAAAACTGGAGGAAACGTATTAATTTTAATATTTGACGAGTCCTTGCTTTCTTTGCAATCTGACTATTTGCTTTATTTCTCAAACAAGTACTTGTAAAAAGAAGATAGAAGGTCATAATTTTCAGCATTCTTAGTTTATGCAGTGTGACTTACAACTATAAAATAATTCTGACCTCGGCATAATTCTGCAAGGTGTTTGATCTTGGCCTGCTTAAGCCATCGAGATAGAGTGCCATAGGAAAAGAACATGAAGGCTTTTAAGTCTCCCACGTTTTTGACCATTCTTTTTCAAAGTAACTGTTGAAGGACATGAAAAACCTGCTTGTTTGGTTTTGGTTGTTGTTGTTGTTTAAACTGACAAATGCTTGGACCTAACTGATTTATATGTTGGTGGCAGTTATTTTAACAAGAAGATAAACAAGACGATAAAATAGGGTATGTAGGTTGCTCCGAAATTAATGCTGGCTATTTATTTCTGTGCGAATTACAACAGATAGGATGAGCAAAATAACACTATAGGTCAAATTCTCAGCTACAAAGCAGTGCTTTTTGAAGTGGTCACTACAATTGCCAGTTTTTTTGCCAAATGTGAACAAAAGCCTACATACTGCACACAAAGAGGTGATATGCTGTCGCTATTGTTAAAGCACACTACTCATTACCCCTCTGTGCTCATATTCCCTGTCTGGTCTTCAGAAATGTTCAAGCGTTGATGAATATCAGTGGATGCCTTTTTTTCCATGTGGACAATTTCAGTGACACACCCTTTCTTCACACATACTTCTTTATCACCTGCCGTTTTGTCGGACTGCCCCTCTGCTGCCTTCTGCTGCGCAGCTACAAAATGTGATGGAGCTGGAGATATAGCAGTAGATTCCACTAGCATCCATCTTTGAAATTGTGGCCCAAAATAATAAGATAAGAACCTTTACTTTCCGATCAGCCCTTGTATTTCAAGAGGGAGAAAAATTGATGGGGGTTTCAACTTTAAAACCACCCTAGATCTTTAGATTGTCTGAACACATTTCAGGCCCTTCCAACACAGTTCCTAAATCCTAATGTCTCCATGTTCCTATGATTAAGCTATACTATAAATTGAAGTGCTTCTTAACTCATCTTATCACATAATTTCTTTTCTCTGAAACTGAATGTTTTTTCAGACTTACAGTCAGAAAAATAGCAGTTTAATATCTGAAACATTGTAAGTATTTCTATAACAGTTTTGGAGGATTGTAGATGACAGTGTTATTCCTGGCTTACCAGACGTGAGATGGGAGTCCAAAAAAGTCATTTCACAGTACTCTTAGGTCAATGTTTTGAATTCTGAACTTCATCTGCAGAAACTTTCTTTTAGAACTGGGACTTTTGAGAACTATAGTAAAAGGGATAACGTGAATGTCAACTACAAGAAGTGCATTACTTGGCTGAATTTTTTTTCTAAAAAAAAAAAAAAAGGCATTTATTTCTATGTTTTGGAGCACATACTGTTAATCGAAGACCTAAGGTAGAGACTGTTTTTGAAGAACTGAGTTTTGGTCTAAATGTACAGTTTTACCATCATTTATGTCTTATGTGTAAGAGCTTTTTCCTACTCATAGAACTGGCATAGAAGGGGATAATAGGTAACTTTTGATTACTTGTTGTGTCCCTACATTAAATCTGAATGAATTTCATGTCTTTATTTTTTCACATGTTTAAATAAATTTCATCTAAGATTGTTGCAGGATAAAGAGAAAATAGAACTTTAGTTGAATCCTGAGCTTTCTCCATAAAGAATCATTTAAAAAGCACTGCTTTAGCAGCACTGTGTCTTGTAGACACATTAAGAAAAAAGGGCTTGCACTATACTATCTATACATCTAATACAACTTAGGAATGGGTACATTGGTAAGGAATGAAAAAGGACATCTGCATTGATTCTGAATTTCCAGAAAGCACTGATTTAGAAAAGTGTAATTTTTCACTTATTGTATTTGGGGATGAAGGTCTGAACTGTTCCTTGTAAATCACTGCAGGTACATTATTTTGTGAATTGCAATTATTTGCTTAAAAACAGATGGTGCTCTGAGACTTCAGAAAGGTGTTATGTGAATGTCTAAAATATTTATTATCTTAGAATAGACAGGCTAGGCTAACATACCTGGAAGGTACCCTTTGTATTCCAGTTTCATGAGCAAGGACGTTACATTTACTGTAACTTTGTGCATACTTACCATTCACTGATAGAGGTTTTCTGGCTTTTCATCCTCAAATTAAAGATACTCATAGAATCATTGGAAAGGACCTTTAGACCATTTAGGCTGACATCCATGCTGACGTAGTATCTCTCAAGTAAGTTGCAGCACAATTCCTCTTTGTTTCATATCCTCCTTCAATGAAGGTGAAAACTAAGATGATTCCTTTCCCCACGCAGGTGGCTCTAAATATTTCAAGACAGCTACTTACTGAAATATGAAGATATGTCTCAGAATATGCAGAAAGTTTTGACAGGCTGTTTTACCTAAGCAAAGCAGCAGAATAAAGAAAAGAGTTTATCAAATATAGATTTCTGACCATCTCACTCATCCCTTGTCTACACAAACGGCCTGTAGAATTGGTAGATTTAACGTTTGTGCTCTGGGACCTTGAAACCAATGTTTTCCTGTCAGTAGCAAAAAGCTGGTAACCTTATCTGCCAGCTACTGCACCAAAGTTGTACCGAAGGGGAGAGGACAGAGAGAGCATGTTCTCCAGGAGCTGAACGACTTCATGTTTGGCTATCCTCAGAGGTTATATTTCATTCCCTAGGGGCAGAGGAACAAGCCATCTCTTCTCCTTGAATAAACATTATTTTGGTCTATGAATAATGTAACTTAATATATCATGGAAGAGGTGTGGGTTTTTTTTTTTTTTTTTTTTTTTTTTTTTTTTTTAACATTATGGGCATAAGCTGCATTTGGCAACATAGTTTTGAATTTATAGTAGTTAAATTAAAGCTGTTGTGTTTTAAATGTGTGCAGATCTTTTGGCACTGATGGATTAGTGACATATTTACATATAATGAATATGAGATTCTATAGACGATGCAAAGTATTTCCAGTTCTAGGCTGATGGCTTTTTCCCCTCTGTCTTTCACTTTTCTTGTCTCTCTTACTCTGAACAGCAAAATAGAGCCAGTGTTTTGTTTTCTTTTTAATTTAAAGACAGCTCAAACTTCCAGGTGATGGTTCAGAATAAAAAGAACATTGACTTTTAAATCTTCTTTTGAAAATGTTTTCTGCTTTTCTGAAAGGGAGGAATAGAATTCTACTCTAATGTCATGTAACATAATCTACATCATATACCGAGGGAGAAGAAATTGTACAGTAGCCATCAATCTTTTTTGTTTTATAGCCTATTAAGCTTAATTTCCAACAACGAAAGCTTGTTGTGTGTGTGTGTATTTTCTATTTGAAGATTCAGTTAATTGTACAATTAGATTAAAAAAGGAAGTGAAGTAAAATGGACTACCTTATGCTAAGGAAGCACTGTACTGTATATCTAAGTACCTTTCATCCTGTTAATGTGACATGGTGTGTAATATGAATCATGCTCATGGCTAAAACAGCCTTGATTTTATTTGCCACTGCACTACGTATTAGCCCTGCCAGGAGATTTTTGTTCACTTTGAATGGATATGAGCAGTTTAAGCTCAGAGATTCTTGTTGTGTGTGGTTCGTTTTGTTTTGCTGTCCCAGGCTTCCAATCTGTCAGCTTTTTTGCAGCGTTCAGCAGCATCTCATGGGCAAGAACAGCACCAGTGTTTCTCAGCAATGTTTCTGTTGTTTTACAGCTGAGCTGTAGCTTACTTCCATGTGGTAACAAATGTTTTCAGGTCGGATCCAAAGCCGGGTCAGAGTGATCTTATGAGAATCTGTATCTGATTTATAGATCAACACTTCAGGAAGTGGTGTGGAAAGCTGTTTTGATGGGCGGCTGTTCAACAGAAGGCAGACATAAATGCACACATCAGAAGAAGGAGCTGGCTCTTTACATTACATCTTTCTGCTGAATGATCTTTTACTGAACAGAACCATACACTAGAGTATTGTTTCCATTTCTCTCCACATTTCTCTGTGCCTAAGTTACTTGGAATTTTAACAAGGATGTCTGCTAATCTTAGCTCTTTTGTGGTAGTGATCTGTTATTACGTTACATACTTCCACTAATTCCAAATGATGCTTGTTTCAAGTTCCTTAGTGTTAAACATGCTTCTAATATGTTGTAACAGAGCTGCCTTCAAGTGCTGTGATAGTCAGAGCATTTTGCTGTCTCATAGGATTGGGACCTTCGGGGAGAGATTCGGTAAGAGCAGTGCTGTATGTCACTCATTCTTTGCAGAGTGACCACCTTGTACTGCCAGTGTGTAAACAGGCACGGCACAGGTTCAAACTGTTCTGAATGTACTTGTGGACTAAATGTTTGAGCTTGGAGGGTACTATTAATAAGGCACTTTAGAGAGGAGAGGTAAACAAACATGCTGCGTGTGTTTGCTTTTCCCTTGGCTATTGCGGGTGTTTCAAGTGTGCTAGAAAATATTTTCTGCTGACTCATACTTGCTGTCACATAAGGTTAGGTAGACAAATCCAACAAGCAACTGCCATACTGAGGGGGGTTACAAGTAAATTAGTGCTAGTTTTATCCTTTCTACTATGTCAGTGAGACTGCCACAGAATGGGAGGAATAGAGATCAAAGGGCTCTTCTTTATTCTTTTGGCTACCTGTTTCTCTTCTCTTCTGTCCTTTTGTTGCACTACAATCAATATGGAATGAGATTGGCTTGCTGGACAGCAAGCTGGTACCTGATGAAAACAAATTGAATGAGAGTGGAAAGCAAGAAACTGAGTGAAATATCTTACATGGGGAAAATAGTTTACAGACGTTAACCATGCTGTTAGACCACCTCAAAGGAAACAGTTAAAAAAGTTGTCATGGCTTTCAGTACCCAGCAAGCCACTCAGTAGAATATATAGGATTAGTTTCTGAAACAAATAATTCAGAAAAAGGGTTTTGGTTTTTTTTTTGGGTTTTTTTTTTTGCATTAAATAAAACTATATGATCTTTTGAGGTGGAACAACATTTACTGCTTTCAGCTTCTACAGTAAAAGAGTCATCATATTCATGTCATAAATAAAACACCCACCCACTCAGCCTTAAATACCCACAGGCCCACTTTCCAGTGACTGATGACACATGCTCTGTATGCATGACTACACCAAAGTTAGATTCACTGTGTGTCATAATAATGCATATCAAAGGTGTATATCATGGGAGGATAAAGGGGTCTGTGACGTGTATTATTCTCTGCAGTATTCCCAGGCCTGAGGGATTAGTTGATGTAAACTGTGCAGGATATACAGTTTGTAGAAGAGTTAGTGAAAAGGCAGCACAAATGAGAGCATCCAGTATGAAATTGAGAAAAATGATTCAAGGCTATGCTGACTTGCAAAATGAACAGTGCCAGTTTGCACTGTTATAAATTATTCTTTCCTTTGTGGATTTTCTTTCTTCCTTGATTACCATATCTTTTCTGAGGGACCACAGATTCATGCTTCAATAGCAGAAAGGTACAGTTTTGTCACCTGGTTTGACCTGCACTCAAACATAGGCCTTTTATGTTTCACCTATCCGTTTTGATTGCTTCTTTAAACATATTTTCTTTATCTCAAGCCTTTCCCATTGCTTTAAATAATTTAACTTTGGAGACAGGGAGATTAAGAAATGACCATCACAGCCGGTGTTCAAGTTGCTGAGCTGGATGTCCTGCCTGAATATCCCCAAACACTAGTAGGTGAGCTGGGTCCCCGGCAGAAGATAATGTTCATGTATTATTCAAATGTTCATGTTTTATTCAGGCCATCAGATTATTCCAAGTCTGAAAATTCCTAGTTAGCCTCTTCTAGCAGAATTCCTGTCATACGAACCAGATGTAATTTAAACAATTTAGAAGCAATTTATCCATCACTTAGTGTGATTTAAGCAGAACTCCACAGCTCTCTCAAAGCTTTTATATAAACAGTGTTTAATCCATGAGGACATTTCTGAAGAAAAAAGATATTTTTTTGATGTTCAATAAGCAAAACTTTATTTGTTTATCCTAGTTCTAGAGAACAATGACAGTAAAAACAGAACAATGTGCTTTTATTTACAGTGGAATTTTTATAAATCCTCTCTCTGCTAAGTCATATGTGATAGGATTTTTAGCTGTTTCCCCAGCACTCGCAGAATGCAGGCTGCTCAGAATAGTGAGTGACTTTCCTCTAATTCAGTAAGCTGTTCAACCATAGAGCATTGACAACTGCCTTTGTGAAATCCAGTATGAATTGACTTGTGAAAGTCAATTAGAATTCAGTGTTTGGTTAGAGATTCTTATGCACACAACATGCAGTCACCTAGCCAGTCACATTCTCACAACACGAATGTCTGTAGATTTATTTTACCTGCAATTTGTTTATTTACCCTTTTATGGTGTGAAATCCTTACAGTGGTTAATCCATTGTCTTTCAGTACTAGAGGTGGTTTACTCAGCCCTCTGATGCCACTTTTTAGCATGCTGAATTCCTGCTTGCAGGTAATTGTATCAAAATGCACAGTAAATCCATAGTAGCAGAAACAGTCTAAACCCAGCTCAGTACTTTAATTTTCCTTCTTACTGAGCAAAGAAGAATTGATTCCTCCACCCCTCATTGCCACCAGTCCTTTGAAATCAGTTGTCCCCAATCCATGTCTAACTGACTGGAGGCTTTTATGGGTACAGCAATCACAACATGGCTGGCAGAGGTTTTGTCAATGCAAAAATAAAGCACATAGAGAATTTTGTTATATGACAAGTAGTTTACTACCACAGACAGTCTGGATCACAGAAAAAAATGAGGTGACAATTTAGACTGTCTTAGATAAGAAAAGAAGAAGGATTGCATCATTTAATTATCACAAGAATAGGTCATCTGATCCACTAACTAGTGACAGCGATATTTCTGACAGTGTACCACAGCAAAATGTTTCCTAAATATAGAACTTATTACCTTCAGTAATATACTGAAGATGTTTTTGAAAAATCCATCTTTCAGTTGTGTCCCAAACTCCTTGAATATGACTCATAATATAGTTTGAAATACTGAATTAGATATTTTAATAAGATCTCAGTGCATGATATCTAGCCACAGAAATATGAATTATGTTCAACTGATACAGAGCCTGATTTGATATAGCCTCTATTACTATGCAGATACTTTTCATTTCTACTGTGTTGATATTTTTGTCAATATCTCTCTTAATTTGCTCTGTCATTCTTCACATAGAAAAGTTTTCCTTTTGACTTTGGTTTTGTCTCTACAAACTTTTTAACGTAACTTCAGGCTGTTGAATTTGCCTTGTTTCTCCCCTTGTTTTATTTAGCAGAAAACTTCAACATTACGAGTATATATTCAAAAAGAAGCCAAGATTTCCATCTAACAGAAGAACAAATAGTGAATGCTGCTGTCCGTTCTGCTTTCCTTTTATAGAATAACAGAATGGCTGAGGCTGGCAGGGACTTCAGGGCCCATCTGGTCCAGCACTTGCTCAAGCAGGGACACCAAGTGCAGGGTGCACTATACCATGCTCAAGTGATTTTTCAAGATCTCCAAGGAGACTCAGCAACCTCTTTGGGCAGCTTGTGCCAGTACTCCATTACTCACACAGTTAAGTGCTTCCTAATGTATGGATGCACCAATGTGTGCCCGTTTCACCTTGTTATGGCAAAGGGTACCAGTGAAAATATTATGGTTTGATCCTCTTTTTCACTCTCGGCCTTAGGTAGTTATTGATAAGACCTGTTAGCTGTCATGGAAAACAGTAAGTATTTTGAAAAATGCAGCCTCACTTGGTGGTATTACAGACAGATGAACACATTTCTGGTCAGTGTGTTGTTGCTCCCTGGGCAGCAATAATGTGCTCTAACAGAAAAAAATGAGCATTTATTCACTTAACTGCACAAAAGTGTCATTTTTTTATTTTTACAATAGAAATTGAAAAGCCTGATACAGACAATGAAGAAATCTGTGTATACGTATCATGCAAATGATTGAATCTCTGTTGTCTTGTATCTGCCATCACCTTCAATAGAATGTAGCAGATACATTTTGTGAAAGTAGCTGGCAATGCTTATCTAGCTCAGGCTGACCAGTCCTGGGAGCCTCAGCTGCATCCTGATACAGAAAGTAATCTGTACCTCTTGGTTTTTCTGATCTGGTAAGGAAAAGTTTTAGTAGCTGAGGATGCATCTATCTGCTTGTTGAGAAGCTGGGGAACAGTGCTGAGTTATCCTTGCCAGGAAGGCAGTGCACTTCCATGCCTGTCTGGGGCACTCGCTGTACAACCCGAGGCCGTTCTGGTGCTGTTGTGGCTGAAATAACTGCAGTGCAGTGCTAGCAGCCACAGGAGCACAGAGCTGTAGTTGCTGTTGCCCTTTGCTGTGTATGGAAAGTAGAAGGTAGGAGCATCAGTGATCTGTTGTGTTTGAATCTATTAGTATTTAAGGTTATAGTAAATACTGGGCATGTTCTGAGATACAAATTGTAATTGTTTTTCTTCCCAAAAATATACACAAATGAGTTAACTGGTGCCTGTTTATTTAATCTAACTTTCAAATTTACTGCAGTGGTTTTACACTGTCTCTTTATTACTACAGTGTCTAAGAGTAGTGGGAGCGCTTATATCTCACTTTTTGATAATGAAACCATTGTCTGTAACCTGGTGACAACTGGATCAGCTTCTCTTCTTGTATACAAATATATATTTTTAGAAGGCATCCTCTCTTCCGTGTTTTTGTTTTGCTTTGTTTTTTGGAAGGCAGTATGGGGGAAAGGTGGGGGGATGGTATCTGAAGACAGTAACGAAGTTTTTCTCAGCCAGTTCTTCTAATAGTAAAGCTAAACAGATAAAACTCAATATAGTTGTGACCCATGATCAGTGTTTCCTTCTTCCCGTTTCCTAGAAATGTTCATTTTTCTTGCTCAATACATGCTGCCTCATTCTTGAAGCTATATGTCTGTCTCAAATGCTGGTTGCTAAAACAGCAGCCACTGATGCAGCTGCTGCTCTCTCCTGGTGGGACTCTGGAGATGAAACAAGAATGGCAATGGAGATCTTTCTTCCAGGAAGCGAGTTTTGTTTGAATCACGATAAGTAGGATGAAGGCAAGCTGGTCAGGGTGGTAAACTAACATGCAAGTCCTTACGATTTTCTCTCAGCAGCTTATTTTCAAAGGTCAATGTCCCTTCTTATCTGTTTTTGCATCCTCTATCCTTGCTACACCCCTTCAGTATATTTCCTATTGCCATTTTCCATTTTCCTTTCCTGATTTTCATATTAATAATCTTTCTGTGTCTTAATTCCTTTGCTACTTGTTTCTAATTATTTGAATCATAGAGTGGTTTGGAAGTGGCTTGGAAGTGATGCTGAAAGTCTAGTTCCAACCGCCTGCTATAGGCAAGGATACCTTTCTCTAGACCAGGTTACTACCATGGAGCCTGGCTTTGAACACTTCTAGGGAGGGGACTTTCACAGCCTCTCTGGACAACCTGTTCCAGTGTCTCACCACCCTCCCAGTAAAGAATTTCTTCCTAATACCTTGTCTAAATCTATCCTTTTCCAGTTTAAAGTTGTTTTCCCTCATCTTGTTGCAAACTGCCCTTATAACAAGTCCTTCCTCAGCTTTTCTACAGGCCTCCTTCAGGTAATGAAAGGCCTCTGCAAGGTCTCCTTTATTATTATTTATGTATTTACTTTGTGTCCCTGTCACGGATTCAGATCTGAAGATAATGCCTTGACAGCAACTTAACCCTATTTTCTAGTTAAATGTCTTATTTCTCATAAAACTTATGATCAAGTATATTTAATGTAGTATCCCCATGCCGTGTTGGAAAACTGTCTTAAGAATATCTGCAAAGGAGTTGTGATGCCATGGCCTCAACTGATGATTGAGCACCAGGTGAAGGGGGAGGCTGGCCCAGGAAACACAGGTGGAAACAATTCACCTCTGCTTCCCATGTGACCGGAATGAGCTTCCTGGGCTCGTTTAAGTGTTAACCTGGACGGGGAGATCATCTCCTGAGTGAAGGTTGCTTTCTCAGAAGGAGTATTCTGTAGTCAGAGAGCCTGTTGCTAGTTGGGTGAGTTAGCTTTTTCCTGTATGTGATCACTAACAGTGTTATTGCAAAGAATTTATCAGAAGTAATTTCGCTGCTTCCGAGGACCTACAATATCAAAGAGCATTTATTAGCTTCATGAATGTAAATTAGTATGCTGCTGATTGTTGTTAAGTAAAGAAGCAGTAGTGGGAAATACACCTGGCACTAAGTCACGTATGCAAACTGTGAAACAGAGGCTTTTTGCTGGTTTAGCCTGACTCTTTATTTGCCATTTGAGAAGGGAAAAAAAGTGGTTTGGTAAGGTTTATTTTCTTGTAGGTCTCTTAAATTTGCTGCCCTTTGTATCTGAGCCTGCAAAATCTTAAATCACACTAACAGGATACCTTGAATGGACACTGGTAGAACAGAAAAAGTTATATCTGATAGAAATGGTATCTGCTATTTTTAGTTTCAGATAGCCCAGGACTTTTCTTTCCTCTTCTACACAAGGAACATTCTTGTTGTTTCTTTCTTTTCTACTTGTGGCTATCAGTTCTGTGATGAGTTCGAAAAAAACCAACAAACTAATGATATCTAAACTGGGTGGACATTACTAAAATTATATATTAACAGGAAATGTATTCTGCATGATTGCTCTTCTCTGCAGTAGAAAATTGTAGTAGCATGATTGCAATCATGTTTTGTGGTCAGTGTTGTTAGCTTTAATGTAGCTACCTACAGAGCAAGCTGAGCTCTAAGTAAGATTTTTCTTGGGAACTCCGAGAAAGAGAGGAGAAAAAACAGTCTCTGTGATATTTTGCTATAGCAGTTTCACATGCTATTGGTGGCATGCAGCATGGAGTTTTTTTTTTCCTTGTAATTATATCCTTTAAGTTTGTTACTTGAAAGCTGTCTCTATAGAAAGCTGACATCTATTACTGCATATTCAATCTTCCTATAAAATAAAAAAAGATGAAATTATTATTCTCTACCTGCTGTTGTTCTATAAATACTATTATTTTTATTATTTGTTCTAAAGATTCAGTTCTAAGTGGTGATAGATAAATCTTAGCTGTTCTCTTTCTGTATTCAAGACACCTAAATGTTACAGTGCCTTTACCCAAGTGCAAACACATTTGGATGATGCTCTCGAGAACTAAGACAGTATTCTTCTTTTGTGTGGTTAAAAATGCTTGCAACATTTACCCTTGGTCATTAACCAGGTGATTTAAACCTCTGTGCAGGAGGGCTACTGCTTATAGGCTGATAAGGTGACAGTGCAGGTATGCTTATTGGCTTTGTCTAAAAACCCACAGGGAGCACTGTATTTGAGACAGAATTTGTTAAATCCTCAAAACTTTTAATTGCCAAAGTCCTGAAATACTTAGTTTTCATTCTTGTGTTGGAAGATACTGGGGGATTATTTTCTTTAATAATGCACTGTAGTGAGTTAGGATTACTGTATGTTAGAAGTAGTAACAGAATGTGAAACAAGACAAAAACAAGCACAAGAGAGAAACAAACTTGGGGATTAACCTGGTAATTCATACTTAAATATATTTATATTTTCTTATTGATCAATTAAAGTATTTTCAAATATCATGTATAAAAGGTTGAACTGGGATTAAAAAGAAAAACTTAAAGAATTTCAAGCTTTTAGTGGTATGGTTGTGAGATAAACTTTTATAGTGTAAACCTGAATAAGCTGTTAAGTAAGTCTTGCAATGTGAAATGGTTAATAAGGATGCAAGAAAAACAAAAGTGTAATACAAACTGCCTGTTTCTGCATAGCTTTTTAGGTTGCTTTCCCATTTGCTCCATGTTAGTGAATCTCAGGATCATTTTCATGAGTATATCTGATCAGTTGGTTATATTTTTTATTTTTGTTTCCATATCAGTGGGAATATTAAGAGATGTCATGGCTTATAAACTTCAGTTTATGAATTGACAGTTTTAGAGAATTCACGTATGTATATGTGAATGTTTAGCCTGGTCTTTGGCAGCCTTCAGTTCTTGAAAGACTGACAGTTCTTGACACCCAGCATTCCCTCTGAAAGGCATTAAAGGAGATTATGGAACTAGCCACAGCTCTGGCAAATTTTTTTTCCTGGGTGTCGTATCTGGCGGTTGTTTTCTTTTGGTCTTAGCAGTAACCAATGACTTGTTTTTGTTTTATTTCTTGGATTTATGGCCAGTTGTACTGACAGATGGCTGTGACTGGGCTGTAGTACCCTCAGTTCCTGCCAAGCTCAGCTTTATGGACTTTGGGCATACATAAATGCTGCTGAGCGTTCAAAGAAATACTAACATGGAAGGAAAATGATCGTGATTTTAAGTGAGATGTATCATGATATAAAAGTGCTTACCATAGTAATCTGAAGTCAAATACAACATCATCGTTTAACTACATGCAGGAGAATATATTCTACTTTTATATAAAGCTTTGGGGTTAAATTAATTTGAATAAATTAAAGGCAAATCCATTCTGGGGTGATACTATCGCTTGAAATGCCTAGTATGCATTCTGCAGCAGATACTGTGTTGATGCTGACTGGTAATTCTAGTAAAAATTCCTAGATTTAAGCACTTCTGGAAATCATGGTTCTATCTGCTAATCGGGGAAAGGTTATGTTTAAGTATAAGCAAACTGTCTTTACAAGGGGATTAGAACAGTTTGGTGTCGAAACTTTAATTTTTTTATTTTTATTGTCTCTAAAGCAAGCAGTTGTTTTTTAAAAGTTTAACTGCAACTGAAACTGGAAAGAGCTGAGATTGAAATCCATTTACTTAAAAGGTTTACTTTGCAGCGGAATGCGTCATGTCAGGGGCACGATGTTAAAACTACTTATAAAAATCTGAATTTTGTACGTAGTTTTGGTTTATAGTTTTCAATCTAAAACTTCTTCGTAAAACTCTGAATTGGACTGTTACATCAGCTGCATCTGGAAGTTTTTACTTATCAGGGGAAGGAGAGTGGAAAATATTTCTAGTGTCCTCTGAACGAAGGTTTCTTTACTAATAGCTAGCTAGATTGTTACGGGTGACCAGGAGTAGCTATCTGAAAAGAAGAACTACAAAGCCCAGTATATATATCTCCTAAAAATATCATTGTCACCACATCAAGGGAAGGGGATTTTAATTAAAATGTTGATACTGTTCACTTTTGTGTTCAATACTGAGCTTAGTTGCTATTAAGCTTGTTCTGTAAGTAGGTTATATTTCCTTTACAGTAAATGATCAATATTATTTGATAGCAGTTATTCCTTCCACTGTTAATTTAAGTTCATGTCTTCATTAGAACTGAATATTTAATAATCTCTCAAACTTTTTGAGTTTATCAAACTGGTGCTATACAGCACTGGTCTACATTCTTTTCTTTTAGTAAATATGTAGTCCTCTGCTTCAATATATTCCTCTTTTTTGAAAGATATCACTATATAAGGAATTAATATAGAAAGGGAGGGAGGAATGATTTGAATGAGTCTACTTGTCATGTTCTATCTAGACACCTACTTGAGCATTTCACTGGATAGGAATTTGAAGGTGTGGAAACTGTCAGTGGTTTACTCTCACTCATTCAGCTGCTTGTAGTTCTGAAATATTCTTTGATTTTACCATCATGAATGCTACAGAGAAAGCTTGTTTTGTTTTAACTGGCGTTCCCCTACTGTATGCAACTGTAAAATTCAGAGAGATGGGATCTGCCATTTCTAAAGACAGCATTAACATATTATGGTTCTAATTTTGTATGCTACCAACTGTGAAAGTGTAGAACAATTACACTCCTGACTGTTTGCTTAGGTCTTGTTTCCTTTCTCTACTACATTTTGTATTTTTACTGTATTTCATGAAGTTCTTGTGTTTTGTAGGAACACTGTAGGAATCCACCATTCCTTGAAATTGCCTAGTAGTGAATATTTCTAATGTATTAAACTCCAAGCACTGTGCTACAGCACCATGCTTGTGCTTGTCTTGAAGTCAGCAAGCATGCATATTTGATTACTGTGGGCACAATACACCTCTGATGGAAGTCTTTCCCTCAATATTGCATGGTGAGGTTTGACTTTTTGTACCTCTCAAGCACAAAAGGATAGGAAAAGTATTGACAAAAATAAATGAGCAAGTAAATCCAAAAACCCATGTAGGAGGAGAGGTAGGAAACTTCTCCGTTTTCAGATTTGGCAGACTTGAGCTGCCTTATTAAATTCTCTAAGTAATGAGTTAGCACGAGGAGGAAAATGATGGGCTGCTGGGAAAAGAATATGGAGGAATCCCAGACTCTACCTCAGTTTTGCCATGGCGTCAGCTAATAGATTTAGATTTAATGGCTACAGATCTCAAGTAGAATGAAACATTTGTCTTTTTATTTCAGGTAAATTCTGTATAAGCTTATCAGGAAATTTAAGCAGACTTGTAAAAAGCCTGTTCCTAAAATGTTTTCTCATGTGTGTTTATTTTGTGTCCCCCTCTTCCATTTTTCAGGTTTTACCTGATAGAATCTCACTTCAGCTGAGCAGAATACAAAGGAGCTGCTCCTTCATATACGGTAAGAAAAAAGTTCCCTCTCTGAACTAAATACACATCTGAATAGTGGCAGATTGAGGTCTGTTTTCTACTGCTGACAATGTCAAAGGTATGAGTTGCTCCTTTCATCTTCAGTAAAGCTTAAGAAGAGTCTATCCTTTGGGGGATCTACATTTGGTGAATGTTACAGCTAAGTAACTAAGTAGTTGAAATTGAACTCGTAAGGCTTACGTTGTCAACTCCATGCTCTTCTGAATTGTTTTGGTTTTCTTTTTGGTTTCATTATCTTTCTTTAGTTTAGCAAGTTACCATTATGAATTATCAACCTTATCAATGTGTTTAACTCTGCATTTGAACTATGAGTGTGTTAGTGAACTCTGCAACTGTAGTTGAAGCTTTAAAATCTGATTTATAAATTAAAAAGTCTTTTCCATGTTTTCTTCTGATATGTGTATTACACTGAAGAAAAAGATTTCCACAAAAAATGAAAATAAGTATATTGCTGAACAATAGGTTATAAAACAGTGCTTTATTTGAAGCAAATACAAATTTGAAAACACCAGGTGGCACAGCTGTAATTTGACACAGTGACTCCTTGCTTGTGGCATTTACTCTGTTGGTAGTCATTTGCTATTTGGTGTATTCAGAGTAGGATAAATAGCATCACCGGTGCATGCTATTTGTCAAAAAGTCTGAAATATAACACTATTAAAATAACTCTGAATGGAATAGCTCCTTATCCTTGTCATAGTGCTTATGGTTTTCCGACTTGCAGGAAACAAACAGCTTGAGGTAAGTGGAATGTGCGTAGTTATGAACATGCATCTTACAGATAGCTCAGGAGCTGATCCTTTACGAATCAGGACATTGAGATCACTGATGCTGAGAATTACTCTGTTCCTCTTTAGATTTTTTCATAATAGCTCTCTGAAGAGAAATGTTAATGAATTATTAATTTTGGAAAGTAGTACATCCTGACCTCTTCTTTCTTGTCTCCTTCAGTATTGCCCTCATTCAAAGACATCTAACTGTAATCTCCTGGTTGTGTTTATTAGTAATGACTTTTCTTGTTTCATGCTGCTATATTTCTCAGCGTTGTCAAGTCTAGAAAGCACTTTCAGTTCCATATATGCCACTTCAGATTGCTTTCCTGGACTCAGTAGCCTTGATTATCTTGGGTTATCCTTTAGGTTTATCAGGTTCAGTTCCGAGCTAGCTAAGAGCTGGTTTCTGTCTATTTTTAAATTGTCTTTTCAAAATGTTTTATTTCATGTTGTCAGCTAATTAACATATCATGGTGGCTTGATTTGTAAAATGAAGCAAGTGTTTCTCGTCATATTCTTTCTCTGCCTAGCGACCCGTATTTGTTTCAGATGTATCCAGCAATATCTTCTTTTGTCTACGTTGGTGATTTGGTTTAATTCTGCATAAGATAATCTGTAATGTAGATAACAGCACTTAAATATTTACCATAGAAATTTGTCAAATTTCTATGTTAAGATAAGGAACAGTTACCTCAAACTTAAAGAAATAAATTATTTCCTAACACCAATAGTATTTCTCTAAGCTGTAGTTCGCATCTCATACACCTTGACATGCAATATGTGGGGAAACTGGGCTCTTAAAATAAATCCTGAATAAAATGGTAGGTTTTCAAGAAGACAAATATTCAAGATTTATGCTACCACAGTAACTTACTTAGTACCTATTTCTAATTGTTTTTGGGCATATGCCCAAATAAATAAATAAATAATGAATTAATCCACTTAGCTCCCTAATATGAAGTGCTATTATTGCTTTCCCAGATATACTTATTGACTACTGTAGTCAGTGTTATCAACTGAACTTACCACTCCCTCCTGCTGTTGTTTGAATCTGTTAGCTATGTTAGTAACAGCACAGCATTTCTGGCCAGAACACCTGAATAGTGATTCTCACTGAAGTTAATTTAACCATCAGTGAAGCCTGGAAAGCTGAAAGACTGCACCAACTGACATACATTGGGTTTGTATTTATGGCATAACTTTGCTTAGCTGTGTGAAAGAGATCTATTAGTAGACCCTCTGAACAAACCTGAAATGTTTGTCTGAAAGAGAATTATACGTATTTATTCAATGTCTATGACTGCACAGTGGTGTGGAACAGGCATTTAGCAAGCAGATAGGATTGGATGGAGAAGTAAATACTTTCTAAGGGGCTTCTATTACATCAAACTGGATACCTTTACTGTTTTTCCCAAGCTCTCAGAAAGGGAAGTGATGCATCTCCAACATGACATTTTTACATTTAGATGTAAAAGGTCATTTATCTCTCTTCTTTCAGTATGTGAAAATTTATTCACATGTCAAATCTTTCATGTCAGAGAGAATCCAGATTGTGGACTCGAAAGCTTTTCATGTTATGTTTCTAATTAGATCTGTGACTCAATCTCATGAATAATATATTAAGTTGCATATTAGCATCTAATCCAGCTAAATCATCACTTTGCAGTAAACCTTGGCTGCAGTAACTTTAATAAAAAGTCAGAGGCTGCAACATTTTTCCAACAGCTGTTGAAACTTCTGTAGTGTCTCTGGGTACTAAACTTGCAAAGCAAGTGATTAAATTCATGTTGAAGTATTTGGATGTGAGTGAATTTAATTAAAATCAGAACAGTAGATTTCTAAAAAAGACTTTGCAATCAAGACCAAAACATTTCGTTAGCTTAAGCACAGATTATTTTTCTTTGTGACCCCAGGAGGACACAATTTGCACAGATTCAGATGCAAGCCCTGTGTATGGTTCATTTTTATTTGTAAAAATCTATTTTGTTTCATACCTGAGAACACTGCAACACGAAGCCCTAACTGAAGGTTTGGACCAGAAATGGAATTACTTGTCATTTGACCTCAGTGGCCTCAGCCTCGGTTGTAGGGAATAGTTTGAAGGGCTGACCCAGCTCTGTTTATTAATGTGCTTGCTGGACTGTAGGATGTGTAGCTGGTATTTTGAGATCATGCTGACAGTTACTGTCAAATAACTTCACTCTGTCATGTGGTGTTCATCACCAATTAGTCATTTGACAGCTACATTTTTCAGTGCTCTGGATCACTATTGTAACTGTAAATTATAATTGAGCATCTTTAACGTGTAATCTTTTCCCTACCATTGTTTTTCATCACTTTCTTCTCTCTGGTATGTGTTTCCTCCCTACTTTATTTTATAGATAGGGTGATGTATTGCTGCCACTCCCTCCTTGCTGTCTTTCCCTGCTGTTTTCATCCCTCCTCCAAAGAACTGAGCTTTGGTGGCTACAGTGTGTTTGTGCCTCAGATGAGGGTGAGAAGAATGGAGTTGGATGTTTGCTGGTTTGTGCCTGAATTTTCAGTCTTTCCAACTGTTGTTCCATTGCCACATCTGCTGACTTTTACACGGTCAGAGCCTTTGAAAAGAGTGCAGTTTAGCTGTAGCTTCTGTCAGGCCACATCAGAATAACGTGCTTTGAAAAGGCAGATACCTCATGCTCAACTCTGTGTATATATATGCTCCTGCATACATGTTGCTTCTGGGGTTGTGATCCACTCTGTTATAGAACACTACAGGTCTGCTATAGTGAGAACATTTGTGATGTATCTGTGAAGTGTGAGGGATTTGATCTTAGCATGTAGGTCATTCACCTAAATATGGATGTTATCAGATGTGATCTGAGTGTGCACATGCAAATGTTGCTGATGTGAATCTCATAAGGGAGTGTGAGATGTTAAATGTGTTTTTGTTTCAGATAGAACAAACTAGATTCTATGTCTGACTCGTATCCTGAGATAAGACATGAATAACTTGTAAGTGAAAGGTTAGTAGAAGTTAACAGGAAACTCTGGACAATATTTCCAAGATTACTATGAATCTAGGTTGAGGTAGATTTCCAAAAGCAAAATAGTCTTATGGAAGGTAGTGAATGAGATGTCTGTTGAGGTTTGTTGTGTACCAAAATGCGTATGATATGTTAAAGCATCAGTAAATGAGCCTGGAGATGCTAGACCACAGTTGGAAGCTGTAACAGCTTCTGAGCATCTTTTAGACTTTTTTTTTTTTTTTTTACTGACTTAAGCCTTCTGGACAACAGTGTGCATCTCAAGGAGTGACTATTCCATAAAATTCCGAAAGATGTTAGAACAACAGTTTTGTATTTGTGATATGAGATTGAGAATAGAAAGAACAAGTTTGCATAAACATCATGAACAGTGCTTTCAGTATCAGTTTCAGACTATGAAAGAGAAAGGATGAGGCACTTCTAAATGGCTAATGTCTATTTAACATTAACACCAAAAGTTAGAATATATAGGGTATATGTAGGAACTCTTGTCTTCATGGGCAGATGTGTGACCTTCAGTTTACTGCACTTCTTCCTGTCCTGTCAATACTGATTGCAAACCTGAGTTAGTGATGATTTTCTACCTATGAATCTGAGTGCTTTATACACCTGACCGTCACTGAAAAGTTGTAATTAGCTTAAAATGGTTACCCTTGGTCTTAAGGACTGAATGCAGATAAGAAAAAGGTGCCAAAAAAAGAATTGCTGAGTTCTGGGGAAAAGCAACGTACTTTTACTACTTGTGTACACACCTGTACAGACTTGGTACAGTTTTAAAATTTTCCTGTAATAAGCCCCAGGTGTAAGACCTTAGGCAATTATGAATTGAGCTGCATAATGAGTTGAAAGATTTCGTTTGTTGTAGCAATTAAAGACTTTCATTTCACATAGATTTATGTTCCATTCAGCTTCCAGATCTTTATCTTTCAGTTCTTCAGCAGGTACGATTTTCTCCAGTGGATGTTTTGCATGGCTAGGGACTGTTTCTTGAGCCTTTTTATGTACTAACAACAAAAACAGACGTATTGTTAGCCTGCTGTGCTCTTAAACAAATGGGTGAATGAAGTTCATGGAGCTTTGGAAGACAAATTGCCCTTGCAAGGTTGCCAGCAATTCCGCATAAACAGCTGGCGATTTAGTTGATCAATGGTAAAGAAAAAAGTGTATCCGTGCTCGACTCCTAAAAAAGGAACAGGGTACACTGTAACATCTACTCTTTCAACTGTCAGACACTCATATTTATTTTTCTATTTCAATTACATCTTAAACTGCGTCACATTATGTACTACATGGAGATTAGCAAGTGCATTGGATAAATGTAGTACTGAGTGTGAGACTAACATCAGTTTGTTTTGAAGCAATGGTGATGACAAATAAGTACTTTTCTTGGAAGACTTCACTGAAATCTCTTGGAATGAGATGGAGTTCTTGGCCTGAATATTCATTCCTATGTAGTTTCAGTCGTGATGGATTTTGCCTCTGTTTTGCTAATTTCTGCCTCCTTTTGTAGGCTGCGATGATGCTTTCTTTTGGTTTCTCTTAGCAATCCTTTTTATTTCCACCTTTGTTATATGCCTGGCCTGAGATTTGTTTTCTCGTATTCTTTTTTTTCTTGGAAGTTGTTTTAGTCTGTTCAGTTGGAGTGGTTGATTTAAGGCAATTGAGAGATTAAGATAGTGGACAACAGAGATGAATTGTGGTAGTTCATCTTTGTCAGTATAAACCTCCCTCACACTGCTGTCCCCTTTGTTAAAGTAAAAGAGAAGAAATAGTAGTAACTAGACTCAGAGCTCAATTTCAGATGATAGAAAAATTAGGAATAGGCAAAGTAGGAAGTATTTTGAACAAAGGTGAAAAAAAGAGTACTGTGATCTGAGTTAGGAGCATGAAAAACACCCTATGGATCTGTAGCAGATCTTCATTTCTCTCTAAGCTATTAACTCAGCAGATCTTGAAGTGAGAGAAAATTCTTAGGAGTACATTTTTAAATTTAGGAGAATGAGAGAGGAGAATATCTTCTTCCAAGAGAAATAATTTTGAAATTAGTTTTTGGATGAAAAAAGTGCATAGAAGAGAAAAACCTGTATTGCACCTCAAGTGCTTCTTTCTGCTATAGATCATCTTTGGAAATATTAAAATTATTTGTAGTTGCAAGTAAACTGCATTGGTGCAAATGATAATATTTGAAAGCAGGAAAGAGAATATGGAGTATAATTAAGAGATTTACACCTGTCTTAGTAGCTCCTGGGCAATGTATTTCCAAGAAGTTCTGAGCTGTCTGGGATCAAAATCACTTGTACATGCAGAACTTCCAGCTAAAATGCTATTGGAGGATGTGGGTCTGATATAGTCTGGAAGTCTTGGAAGCTATTTGTTATCTCAAAACGGCAGAATAGCCAGCATTGATCACACTTCAGCAAAAGTGGAGGGAATCAAGGTCGTAACAAGGTATGTTTACTTGATTTGCTGAAATCCTGAGGCTGGAAGAAATGATTGGTAGCATAGAAACAATGAACTTGATGATAACTTGCTCTAAAAAGATGGAAGGCCTTCAAGCGTCTAAGGATGGAAAGCTGTAATCACCTTAATCACTTTGAAATTTTCAGAGAAATTAGGAGAGGTGCTTTTCGGGCCCTGAGATTTTTATTTTTATTTTTTTCCCAGCTTGCCTCTCCTCAGGGCTTGTTCTCACTCCAAGCACAGTTCTGAATCTTCCAGTCTGTTCTGTTAAGCTGTTTCCAACTGGTCTCTAAGTTTTGCAGAAGCACATTTATTTTTTGATTGATTGGTGGGGAGATGATTCAGATGCATATGAACAATGACTAATAGTAGAGATGCTATGGCCTACCTGACAACCTCTCTGGGAGAGGAGAGCTAAAAACTGATGGAGTTCAGGTGCTGGTGCAAACTTACTAGGTGCAATTCCTTGTCCAGCCTGTGTATAGCATTGCTGTTGCAGACACAAGAACATACAATCTCTATAATCTCATTCAGGAACAAGTTCAGCTGAATTTTGTATGTAGACTTTCTATCTCCTGGATGAAGGCGATGCTCTGTGGGCTACATCTGGCTCTGCCAGAAGCTGCTTCCCACCTGTCACTGTGCAGAGGAGGGGTCCCACCAGCACAGAGGTGGGTTTGTCAAGGGAGATGTAATACAGATTCTCAAAGAATAAATTAAAAGCTGATGATAGCTTGTTAAATACCACTGATTTAACATATCTAAATATAGTGATGTTTTGAACATCGTGAATTTTGAGACTCCAGAATTCTTTATTTACTTAGAAAAAATGCTGAACATCTAATCTCTGTAATATAATGGACAGTGTAAAGCCTTTTGTTTCAGAGGCTACCTACAATATATTGCTCAATAGCTATGTCTAGATAGAAAGCATCAATAAGAGCACTTTCTTTTGTTATTGCTGCACACTTTTTCTATGTGAGACTTACAAGTCTGCAACATATGGCATGGCTATATTGTTCTATAATGGAGGAAATAACTGTGTATAACGTATTTGGATGCCGAAAGCCAGGAAAAAAAAAAACTCCCAAGAGTTACTCTTCTAAAACTAAAAGCCAAGGTGTTTGATGTGATGTCAAGGGCTGTTGAAATATGTAATTCATTCCATCTGCCGCCTTTGGTGCATGAGAACAACGTGCTGGTGCCAGCTGCATATGCCTAAAATGGAGACAGGAGAAACCTTGGCCATCATTCTGCTTACTGTGATATGTGCGGAGTGCCAGTGAGCCACAATTTCTGTCTTATTTTTAGCCAGTGTGTCCTGGTTTGCCTGACAGGCCAAGCTTAGAGGGGAGGTATGTTGCATGCACTTCAGTCTAGAAGGCTTTCCCTGTGTTGCCAGTGTTGGGGTTCTGAAGATTCTCACTCATTCACCAACTTTCTCTTGCCATCTGTCTAGGATCTGGGTAGCTCTGTCTTCTGGGCTTAGATTTCAGAAGTTTTATTTCTTCTATTGCTCCTCAGCTGCTCCAATGAAATTTGGCTTTGAGTTGTTCAGAAACTATTGTTAACAGTGACTTCAGTGACCTAAACAAATATTTATGAAATATTTATCAAGTAATTGGTATTCAACAACAAACAAACTTGTATGACATCCTAAATAAAATGCAAGGTCTGTCTGTCTTTACAGGATGCTCTGGGAGATCAATTTCAATAAATCTCAGCCTTCACAGCCAAAGAGTGTTAGTTTGTTTCTCTCTTCTTCAGGAACCATCTTCTCCCTTCCTCTCTTTCCCATTTCCCAAAATATCCCCATTGGATCAGTAGTATTTATGCTGTACATACAGGGGAAATTCGATAAAAGAAAACGTTCTCATCCTTAAATCATTCTCTAGGATTTAGACAGGGTTAACCTGGGTAACTTCAGTTCTTTGTGAGGTTTCACAATGGTCCAAGAGAAGTTGAATGCAAACATTTTTTTCACATAAGCAGCAATACCTTTCTGAGCATTTTTAGGTGTGAACTTCTAAGATATAGTGTAAAAAAAAAAAAAAAGGATGGGAAAAATGATTATCAATAAAATCTTTTTTTTTTTTTTTTGTTTATCAACCAATTAGTAAGGAAATAGCAAGTTAATCCCAAAGTAAATTTACATTCATTCTTTTCCCATCTTTCTTTTTTTGTTAGCCTGGTGTTGCCTCAAAGTTGTGCTGTCTATAATATGTAGCTAGATTTCTAGATAATGAAAGGGATGTGTGATGAAAGACTGCTAAAGAGTTATAAATATATGTATATATTTATAACAAAGCTAGAATTATGAAAAATGTAACAGAAGTTTTTAAGAGTGTTCAGATGTTCCCAAGCAGCAAGTTGTTTCTCTGTAACAGGGAACCAAATAATATAGTTGCTGGGTCTAAAGAAGAATCTTAACCATTCCTGACTAGATGAAGTTGCTCATCCAGCTGTGTACATGTAGATCTGTGGTTGTGCACTTCAGAGAAGAAATAAGATCCTGAGTAACTTCTGTGGATCTGCCTCTGTACCCTATTATGAGCATGCATTTACTCTCAAATTGGTATGCCATTTAGAGAATTCAGGCTAGCTGCATCCTTAAGCAACTTCCTGAATTGAAGCCAAAGTTAGCATGCTATATGAATTTAAATTGGGATGGGGCATTTAATAGCATTTCATGGGCTATTGAGTGTTTTTATCCTGAAGCTTTGAAAGCTGTTTTGGATTTTTGCCACAGAGGGTTGGCTTCTAACTTAACCTGCGTCATGTATCCTATGTTGCTTGGTAGTGACTGAGAAACATTTCTGCACAGTATGTTGCTAATATAACAATGATAAAGCCATAAGTACACATGTATAAAATCTTTCTCATACCTTTTGCATACTGTAAACTATGAGGCTTACCTGCACAGCAACTGTGCACTCTGACATAGTGCTGACAACTATACAGCTGATATTCAGTCATCTCTGCCACTATGACACTGCATGCAATATATTTAGAAAAGCCTATTTTCATTTCTTACCAATGCCAAAGACATGGAAAATTGAATCATAGTATTTACCTAGGTTGGAACTTAACCAGAACACTGAGGTTAATATTCTCTCTCTTGCAAATGCACTATGGGATCATTAATAATCTGCACATTTGCTGAATGTCACTTCTGTTGCAGTGATTCAAAGGCACACTTTTTTCAGAGGCTTTCACAATGAAAAATTCTATAATGTATTCAAATATGGAGGTTAAACTTGTGGTCTTTAACTAAAAGATTTTGGTTTTGTGTGTCAGAACATGCTGTTGCCCGGAAGAGCTTTTTACTTACGCGTATTTGTTTCTCAGTGGTGCTTCATGTACCTTGAGTACTAGTTTATTAGCTACAAGGTGACACTGCTGTTCATTAGATCCTGTGGATAGTTTAAACAGTAAGTAGTAGATATGATTGCATGTAATTGCACAGCAAGTAATAGATTAGGTGAGCAGTAACTAATCTTGCAAGACATTCAGAACTGGAAATGTTTTACTTTTTGAAGTGCTGTAACTGCCTTGGATATCATTCTTTTTTTAGCACGATTATTGATTCAATTAATCAAATTCTTGAGATTTCTGTGTACATGTGAAGAATATATTCTGAGTTCTTAAAGTACTCCAGAATACCTGTACTTTGTAGATACAGTTATAACAGAGACTATACGAACCAGTAATGGTTGCTGTTGCACAGTACTGATGTGTTGATGGGAACTTTTTTTCATTTTAAGGTGTTTTTTTCTGGGAGTATTATTTTTTTTATTTCTTGGTCTGCTTGGAAATGACAAGTCCAATAGGTAGAAAAGGAAGAATGAGTTTTAACCATTAATTTTTATTAACTTCATTGTTCAAATCTAAAAGTGTGGATATCCTGTCACAATTTTGAACCAATTTTAATAAATTAGAAAAATATTGCTGATGAGGAGGTAATATTAGAAGAAGATTATTAAATATTTAGCTAGCATTTTGAAGGTGTTTCTCTAAACAGTTCATTTAGCAGTTTAAGCCCATTTCTTTGGGAAAATACCTTGACTGTCTGGCCAAATGAATGTGTTATTTTGAAAGAGATTTATTTTCATTAGTATAACTTATATTTTTGATATAGCTTATGTTAAATTAATTTATTACTGCAATAAAGTATTGACTAGGGTTAAAAAAATAACTGTTAACCTCTTTGGCGTTATATACTTATTAGAAGGTGTTTTATGTATTAGATCTCAAGATTTTGTGAAATTCTGAAGGGAAAACTTCATCCATTATTTTCCATAATTGACTAGGCTTACTTAGGTATTCTGTCATATATTAATACTCTGGGGGAGAAAAAAGACCCAAAAACTTTTTTCAGAACAGGAGAAGAAAGTCTTCAGAAGGCTTATTGCTGAGGGAGCACGGCAGTCAAAATCTGTCCCATAGGAGGAAACCTCTTAATTCAGATTTGTCCCCAGGGGTGTGGAGAATGAAAAGATACCTAACCTGGCTCTAAAGGAGCAATGGAAAACTTTAATGAACTACTTGTCTCATCCAGAATGGGGTGGGGATGCCTCTCTGTAGGGTTCCCAAGAGCTTTCAGGAATGTGTGCGTTACTGTGTGTCAAGAAGTATGGGGGGGTGAGAATGGAGTAGTTTTTCTCTGAAGTCTCTAGCAGAAATGGTAGATGGACCTCTACGTTATTACTTTTAATAATGGCTTATTTAGTGCTACCAGCTTCTGTCTGTGTGCTGGTAATGCAATATGACACATCAGTAACCGTTCTACACATGTAGTGATGATAAGAGGTTATGCTCTCAAAGCTAAGAGTAAGCAAATGGTGCAGGTAATACTTATTTCCAAGTGTATTTTTTCCTTCCCTGTGGGAATGTATACCTTTTCTTTTTAGAAAATATTCCAACTTGCCAGGTGCAGATTTTTCTTCTTTATTTCTACTTTTTTTTTTTTAATATTAAAAGTAATTGACAAGATTTTCTAATAGCTATTTCGTCTTTGTCTTACTAGAACTATTTTTTTTTTTTGTGAAATACACTTAAAATATATATTTCAGGTGTTCTCTTCATATCCATAAGTTGCTCATTGCGAATAAAATACATTTTTTTCTAAAAAAAAAAAAAAAGATGAATCTGTGTAACATAGTGACATTATGCTACTGTTAAACTTTCTTTAAAATTCAATAATTTCACTGTTCAAAATGGGTACAACTTCCATAACGTTAGGCAGACGAGAAAAGAGCACATGTGTAGCTGAAATGGGACACTTGTAAAGAATTCTGATGTTGCTTAAATCTCATTTACCTTAGACTCTTTACTCTGAAATGGGGTTCAAAATACTGAATGCTTTCTTTGTGTTATAGTCTTGCTCATAGACATGGCTTGCATATACTTGAACAACACTCTTTGCAGTTACCTATTGCTATATGTAAGCAAAAAATAACTGAAGTGCAGATGCTATTTTCTTTCCCTCCTACAATGAAGACTCGAAGATAGAACTGAATATAATTATCATCTGCACTGACACATGTGATGGCATGCATTTGTTTTGAATAAGACATTGAAAAGACTGATTGAATTTGCAAGAGTGACAATTGTGACAATTGATAATTGCAGAGACATTGCCTCCGTCATTTTCACAGGTAACTTAGACTTGTTTTCTTGTATAAGAAATTAGATAGTTCAGTTGAGCAACTGTCTCTTCTTAAGTTTTAATGGACAAAGAGAGATTTAACTGAGAGAAAAGTGAGAAAGAATCAACATTCTATGAGAAATACATGATTTGATTTCATACTCCAAAATGTCGTAATGGAAAGGTTGAAATTATCACACTCCCTCTTGATCAATGAGAGAAAAGAATTTGGATTATTTGCGTGTCACATGACAGTTTAAGCAATTTTCATCTGCAAGTTTCACACTGCCTGTATTTGTGATATTCTGTAATTGTTCATATAGAATTCTACATCTACTGAGCTCCATTGTCTTTTCTCTCAATGTCATTGCTATTATCAAATATCACCAGTGAAACTCAAATTGTCTTGATGTTTCTCCTAGGCAAATGTTTGATCTGAACAGATCATCATAGAGTTAATGGACAGTGAACTGATTATTACTTTTTTGAACTGTCTTAAGGTGGTACAATTAGTGTATGCTCTTGGAGAACTCTTACGCTATTGATTTTTGCTTTGAAATGTTGAGAATTGTTATACTGATGAGTGTTACATGTCAAAGAATAAAGCAAGAGGTGTGTGCATTGAAGAAAAGCGACTCAAGCTTAAGCCTTGTAGAACTATGAAACTTTGTTTCTGAAACTGAAGGCCACAACCCTTTTTTTTTTTTTTAAGGTTCTTATAGACCAACGGAGAAGGGCGCAAACTGTAATCTGACTTGAAAACAACCTTTAGAAAAGAAGAGGTGAAAGGTCCATTGATACGAACCTTGCAATATAGAGCAGGAATTTAGTGCCTTACAGTAATGTTCAGGATATGTCACTATATAGGAGGATTAATTATTTAAACCGAACTACAGATTTCAGGCTTATTTCACACTAAAATGACCAAATTATCTCAAAGCAGGAAGGGGTTAAGGTTTCAGTTGAAGCCTCCAGTTCATTCAGCACAAATTAAAACAATGAAACAAGTTCTAATGTCTCTGAGAACATAATTTAATTATTTTGAATATATTTGCTTTGGCAGTGGTGATAGCAAGTAATACACTCCTAACTATCATCATCTTTATAAATGAAAGGAACAACTCGGTGTAGGAAATCCATGTCTAAGGGCTGGAGATAAGCACAGAAAAATCAGTCTAGCATCTCTTTTGTTTATGCTAGTAAACCTGGGGAATCCAACTAGTTAATTGCCTCAAGAGGTACTGAAGCGATGAAACAGATTTAGCTTTTCTCTCTGATTCCTTTAAGACTATTCTCATAGATCTCATATTTTCTTTCAGGAAAAACAGTACGTATAAACACCCTTTCCTTTATAAATACTATGAAGGCTTCTCCAAAAGTAATGCCTCCTGTTTTATTCTATTGGCCCATAATATCAGAGGTGGATGTTTGTAGTATGGCAGTAGACAACATTCTGTTAAATTTTGTTACCATATGACAGATTGCAGCAGAGAGGGAGGCTGACATAACAGCATCTAACGTGGAAGTGTGGATGAAACAAAGGTGCGTCATTGAATTCCTCCTTGTGAAAAGTATTGCACTCATTGGCATTCATCAGTGCTTGCTGAAAGTTTATGGCAACCAAACGATGTGAGTACAGTGAGGTGGTGGATGGTGCCTTGTCAGCATTGGTAACAGTGTCATGAAAGGCAAGCCACATTCTGAATGGCCATGCAGATTTTCATAAGTATGGCATGCATGCTCTTGTTAGTTGCTAGCAAAAGTACATAGCTAATGATGGTGACTATGCTGTTGTGGATGAGAATTTGCTCTATCAAATAGTGTATTTGTGTTCTTTGTGTCTGTTGCAGTTTTCATGGAAATAGGAGGCATTACTTTCTGAGTGACCTATGCACATGCCAGGTTTTGTGCTCTTTTTTTGTTGTTGTTGTTTGTTTTCCTTCACCAGTAATTTTAAACTGTTTAAAGATGCTCTATATTGTTGGCATTTGCATTTTATGGCAAATGTATAAGAGATATGGGAGTGATGAGCTTGTCCTGAATATGTTCTGTGTGGCAGTACCTTGACTATTTGTTAAATGAAAAAGCACTTTAAAGGTTGAAGTGAAACAAAAGTACAACTCTGTACTGAGCATTGTCTTCTATCCATTACATTTGGTCTACTTTCACGTTACAAGATTGCCCTTTAAGTCCCTTTGCAATTAGACTTAATTACTGCACTTGGTAGTGTATCTTTATCTTTTACACATGTTCTTATAATATTACACTAGTAATTAATATGGTCAAACTATACTAAGCAAAGTGCATCTGCATTTGGAGAGCAAAAAAAAAAAAATTAGGCAAAATGAACAATGAAACTAGAGTTAGCAACATACACATTTGGCTCTGTACTTTCATTATTTCTGCTTAAGTGGAATGCTCTTATTTATGCTTATAAATGTTTAAGGGCAGAAGACAAGTGAATGGACCTAAGCTCTTTCAGTCATGCCCAGTGACAGGACACAGAGGGCAATGGGCTCAGGCTGGAACACAGGGAGTTCCATACGAGGGGAAACTTCTTAACTGTGAGAGTGACAGAGCACTGGAACAGGCTGTCAGAGAAGTTGTAGAGTCGTCTTTTCCAGAGATATTCACAACTCACCTGGATGCTTTCCTGTGGAACCCACCATAGGGAACCTTTAGAAGGGGGCGTTTGTGCTGGATGAACTCCAGAGGTCCCATTTCACCCCTGTGATTCTGTAGTGTTTTCAGGGTAACTTGAGCGTGTGTATCTTTTTTCCTTCAGCATACCATTCTAGCTGTGGTTTAGTACCTGGCTTTGTATTTCTTTTAGGTTTTATTGTATAAACATAGTTCTTCCCTCTCCCCCTTCAGTCTTTCACATATAATTGAAGTAAGCATGATAGGGTCTTGGCATACCATCTGTCGTGTGTGGTATCACATCCTCAGCAAAAACATTGGTCTCACATTAAGCAAGTAGACAGATTAGGGACTTACTGTTCCTAAACTTTGGCAAAAAAAAAACCAAAAACTTTTATTTGCATTCCAACTACACTGACAGGATAATACAGCCTTTGTAAAATAGAAAACAAAAAAAAATCACAATTATATTTTACTGGACATTCTTCATCTTAGAGACTTAATGACTTTGCTAGGTAAAGTATCTGAAGTGAAGCAAGGTATTTTACACTGTAAATAACACTTATCAGTTTCTGGTTTTCAGAAACTTATTCAGTTATACTCCAGTAGAAGTAGATATACTTTCCTAGTACTATCACAAAAAATTGAATGCAGATGCATTGAATGAAAAATAACAATCAAATGATACTTCAAGAGATTTCATATATTTCAATTTTTCATTGTAGTTAAATAATGCTTTAGACCAACAAAGTCAGTGAACACTTAAATTTCTTTAAATTGGTAAGACCAGAATAAAATTTTTGCATTTTTCAAAAAGAAAATTGAATGCACTTGCAGATGTTGTGTTGGGCTTCTCAGTTCATTTTGAACATGAAGTTGAGTTTATTTCACTAACCTCATCTTTCAACAAGGAATTATTTCACTGCATACAGGACAGTTGTCCCTAAACCTGACAAATGGGAAGAGGCCCACAGCTTTTGGCTGCAAGTTTTCTAACTCCCAATCCTGATGGCTCTGCCTGTTCTGAGGCACATTTTGTGCATCAATTAAAGGGTACCTGCAGCTGGAGTAATTTACTGAATAGGCTCTGTATTGCACAAAACACATTTTGATATTGTGGCCTGAATTTGTTAGCCAGCCACAGACTACTGAAACTTAAAAACTCCCATTAGTTAAAGGGAGATATAGTTGATATACTCTGGGTAAGAAACAATATAAAATTTAGATGTTGGAAGAGAAATCTTGCAAGTGTGACCTGCTGAGCATGTTATCCATTTTCATTTAACGTTCATATTTGTGACAATAAAACGTTTTTCTTTCTTGTAAAGTTAATTAAGTTTGTGAGGTCAGCTGTAATCCTATTACTCTCAGTACACAGTTTTGTTTTCTTCTTGTGAACGCTCCTCAAAGGGATTCAGAACATGTTCGTCAGCATACCTGTGACTTGAAGTGGGTGTGAAGTCTGAGTCTTGGATCTCTTTTGTTGAGTGCAAGTGCAACCATGCCATGCATTCGTTTGGTGGGTTTTTTGTAGTCTCCAGTTGCATTTCTGTCACTTTGAGTTTCCAGTAGTGCAAAGCAATTCTTAAAATGACTGATTGAGACACCCAAGCCAGAATGAGTAACTTGAACTCCTTCTGACAAAATCTCTTCTCTACATTTACAGTTCATGAGATTGGAGCTTCTCTTAGCATCTCTAAAAGCTTTTTAAAGCCCTTTGTTGGCTCTTCTGAGTATTGTTCTGCTGTAGTTTAATACATTGACCTGGGACAGAAACTGACAAACTTTCCCTAGTTTGGGACTATGAACCAATATCTTCTTACTTAGCCTTGCCAATAAATATTATAAGTAGCCTAAATTGTTTTACTGGAATAGAAAATGAGTGCAGTTCTGTGCATTTCTTTCAAGTACTTTTGCAGAACTGAAGTTTGTCACTTTGAATTCATCTTGACTTTTTTTTTTTTTTTTCTTAAAATAATATTCTCTCTAAGTTATGTCCTAGACTTGGTAACCTGATATAATTCTCACTTGTCCTCGGGGGAAGGGTCAACCAGCACCTGCAGGAAAGTCTCTTTAGGGTTGCCACCAAATATCCAGCAGTCATCTTAATTTCCAGCTGATTTCTTGTACTGATAGTATTATTTCAGTATTGCACCATGAATGGGCCACTTTGTGCTCATTTTCAGACTCTTCTTTTCTTTAAATGTTTTTTATTTCCTTCCAAGTACAGTTAACTACAGAATCTCTTGCTTAAATTAAAAAGTTAAATACTTTGCAGAATTATGCATAGATACTAAGAGGTCAGAAGAATTTCACCTGTGTGTAATTGTGTAGTTATCTAAAGGACTGAGGGTTTTACAGTACTGAATAGAATAAGACCCTTAAATAAAATATGTGCATTGGCTTTAGACTTCTACACGTGTAACTCAATATGTGAGAAGTCATATGTTTTCCTGTTTTTTCCTGAAAAAAATCTCTTGTTCTGTGGTACCTACATTACATTCCTAGCCAGTTATTGCAGGATTTCATCTATAATAGAGTACTGGAGAATTTTCTTCTCATATTCCATTGGTTATGTAAATATATGACTTAGTTAATTTTTTTGTGAAATGTGCCTATCAGAATCTCTAGGCACATGTACATAAATTAATACATAAAATTGACCTAGTTGTCAAATAAAGAACTTGCCAACCTTCTCTTTGCTTTTGCAGCCAACTCCTCAGGCAAAAGTCTGAATAAATAGATAAACCCTGCAGCATGCCCTGAAGGCTTGTAAACTTGGACTTTGCCAGGCTGTTGGGGTTAGGGAATTTATGGGAAAACCTTGCCATTGGGCAGCTGAGAAAATGCATTTAGGGTTGTTGTTGAGAGCAGATTAGCTGACGTCAACTGCAGGAGTAGGACAGAGACTGATGTAAGGAGTTGGGGACTTCTAACTCCATACAGCACCTTAAAAATTGGTGAGATGCTTTGTTAGTGGGATGCTGCTATAGGATTTGTGTTGCAAAAGAGATGGCTGTCAGAGTATGTAATATTTTTCAAACTTTACCCACTTGGAATGACAATTTAGTGTTTTTGGAATAAGTAATTCAGGCCCAGAGAGATGATGACTATATAATTTGCAGAAATTTAGATTTTTAAAAATTCAGTTTCATATGCAGCATTTCTGATTCAGTGTTGGTATCGAAACGAAACAAAAAAATCTTAAAGTATAACACTAAAACAGCAAAAGGTAAAGGAGCTATTTATTAAAAAGAAACACAGACTTGCAAGTTTTATTTTGTCTTTTTTTTTTTTTTTTTTTTTTTTTAGGGAATAGGACAAAGCTCATACAAGTCAATATAATAATGTACTCTTCTGTTCATTAAACGTGTTATTTATATTATGAATTTTCAGTTTTAGTTTTTTAATGCTGTCTTAAATATCAGACAGAGGGAAAGGAAGGAACGTCACATTGCAGACCCTTGCTTTACTGATTCTTTCAAGTAAATTTTTAATTAAGAAAAAAGATTTTTTTTATGGAGTACTTATATTGCTATTAGTGTAAATGTACTAATTATTTGTTAGAGTAAATATGAACTGAAAGTCCCCTAACGTAACTCATCATAGTGGAATGTGTATAATGTGGCTTACTTATTTGAAAGAAAACAGTCATTTGTTTAGCTCAGCTTATTACCATTGGACAAAAAACGTATCTAGTAAACCAAGCTTTACTTTTGCATATAGTAAGAGTAGTACTATTGATAACCAGAACCTAACCTTATTAGAACAGTTACTGATACACTGTCAACTTTCTTGTACTGATGAGCATTGGAAGGATATAGATTTAACAAGGTGTACACAAAAGACTACTAATTCCAAGGTCCTATGATTAAAAAGTTAAATGAATATAAAGATATAAAATGTTAATGTTTTATATATATAAAATTTTTTTCCTCTGGAAGATGAAATACATACATCCTTCTTTGGAAATTCCAGAAATTTCCATCTTTTACATGACTATTCCTTGTTGTTCTGTGTCTTTGTTGGCTTCTTAGAGTGGGCCTGTTGTGAACACTTGCATTAGAGTAAGTTGTTTTAGTATAGGATTTGAAAGAGGGCTCTGGTTAAGCAGTTCTGAGCTGTCATGTGCAAATAATTTCAAGGATTGATTGTATGTTTTTATTTTGTGGAAGATCAGCTTGGTTACCTCAAATGAGAGATATATGTTGGAAACTATAGAAGCCATTCCATGGATTCTCAAGTCTCCTTTGTTCCCCATTACCTTCTTTGTGACTTGCAATTCAATTTTGTTTGTTTTCTTTTCTGTATCTTTTTTCAGTTCTGTTTTTATTGAAGCAAATAAAACTGTCTGAGGTGAATTAATTTCTTACTGTCTTTAAAATCTCTTTCTCTTAAAGTGTCTGCAACATTGAATTCAAGTACACACTGTATGTATAAGTATGGCATGTTAATTTTTACTCATAAATCAGCAGAGTGCATATGAAGCGCTATTTATGACACCAAAAGAATTTTTCCTTTATGTTAAGATTCTATTTCAAACAATATAGATTTTTTTTAATGACCTTAGAAGTTTGGAACTGATTCCATGCTGTTTTGTTTTTGTTGTTGTTTTTATCTTTCAAGTATGAAAATTTTCTATTGCCCTCAAAAATGGATGGCAAGATTCAGATGCTGTGAAAAATGATAGTGGTGCAGTGTTTCTTTTATATATTAATGCCTTTTGAACTTACCTGTCAAAGAGAAGAATAATGTGTGAATACTTGTCTTTAGGTTCGGGTTAAAATAAAATGCTTTAGGAGCACATTTGGATTTGCTTTCACAAATAGCTTTGAACATGGTATGTATAGTCTCTTCAACATATCAGTATTTTGAAATACATTCAATATTTATTCTAATATTCTGAACTCAATATTCTGTAATAAAAAACATAAAATGCTAGCATGAGTTAAATTTGCTATTTTAAAAGCTCATGTTTATACTGTTTTTTTTTTATTATTATTCAATTACAATTATTCAGCAGAGCATGCCTCTAGTTGCTTGTATTTTTCTGATAAACTTGTTGTCACCTTCTGCAGATCTTTCCGTATTTTGAAGTGATGTACTTTGGATGAAATAGGAAAGATGATGACGTGCATCATTATTACTATCTGGGAAAGGTGACTTCTCTAAGTGTGAGATTATAAATACCAAGCAGTGAGGAGTATTCTAGTGGATGTCAAGGCAGCCAGTGCTCAGTCCTCAGAAGTTCAGAAGGTGACTAACAGCTGAGGCAGGGCCAAAGCTTTAATAGTGGGGAATCGGACTAGGCAAAGCATTTCAGAGTAACGCTTACTACAGAATGGCACTGTACATCAAAAGAAAGGTGAGGGAGGTTCTAGAAAGTCATTTCCATCTGTCTTTGATTGTCAATTCTTGCTCTTAAAATGTGCCATTCTCATAACTTCTATTAAGTGCATTTTCTTCAATTATGCATCTCCTTCCCTGTGTGTTGGTATTCTACTTCTACACTTTCAATCTCTGTTGGTCCTTATTCTTATTACCTAATTACTTAATGTTATCTATCTTTGTTACATACAGGTCTATATAACAATGATAATGTATACAAATAAAGGAATAATTCACCTTGTACTTGTTACTGATGCATTGCTGCAATTCAGTGTCACTGTGTACTGATACATCCAATAGGTTTTCCCAATTTTTGTGGAACGTTTTACAAATGAAATCCAAAATCTGCTCTGATAGTCATGGAGATAACTCATGAAGGCTGTTTTCTTCCCTACTCCTTCCTCTCCCTCCTACTTTTGCTCTTTTCCCACAGAAAGAAGAAAAAAAGAAAAAAGTTCTAGAGTTCCCCAACATCATAGATGAAAGGCATCATGGCACCATTATGGTTTTGAGTGTTTCTGAATTAAGCAGCATGGAAGACAAGAGAATAAACATATAGTTCAACTGCAGTGAGAGAATATGTCCGGGACAAAGTAATTTAGTTTATAATATGAAAGAGAGAAATGAATGAATGATAAATTACTTTTTTTTTTTTTTTTTTTTTTGTAATAACATTGTATAGAGAGCAGGATATAAGTGGAAGATGAGTGAGGATTTTGCTTTAGCACTGTGGATTATCTCAGCCTTGATATAAACATGAGAGGATTGCCTCTTTATTAACATGCCTGTTAGCAAAAGATGAAATCCCTTGTGTACCTCAGCATAACCTTCAGTTTCTCTATTAGGAAAATAAAACACTTTATTTTGAAGTGTCAAAGTTAGCAGAATAAAAATCTGCAGTCTTCTGAAATAAAATTTGAGTTTATAGCATGGGAAGAATACTGCAGATGGTGTTTCTCAGGTACTAGCCAGGCTACTTCTCTGGTTAGGAGAAAGAGGAGGGTATTTTCATGTTTTAATGAGAACCAAATGCTGTGGGAAGCTGAACTTAACTATCTCTCAGATTTATTTTTTTTTCTAATATCTTTTCTGCATGTGATTGTGAAGTTTGTACTCTATTTTTTGGGAAGAGATTTAGAATTTAGAATTAAAAGACTGAAAATTCAGAATTTTCAGTTTCTCGTATTGGACTATTTCCAATTTTTCAGGAGCACAGGCAAGGAGAGTACAAAACATCCAGCTTGTGTAACGATAAAATTTTGTAAAGGAATTTGCTAACAGTAAGGGTGTTGTTTTTTTTTTTTCTCTGTCCAGTAGGTGATTTTACATTTTTAATCTGATTAACCTTAATGTTACCGAACAGTAAAGAAAATGGTAAACAGTGAGATGCGTTTGTTATGTTAAAGTTGAAGACAACCTAGAAGGGATCTGAGAGGTCTTTAGCCCAACCTACTATTTGGAGTAATTCAGTCCTAAACTTAGCTGTGGACCCTTAGAACTTCATCCTGTTGCTATTTGAAAACACCCAAGTGTGATGATTGTGTAGTCTCCCTGAGCTGCTGCTCCTCTACTTAATTTTGTAATGGTATTTCTCCCTCTTATATCCAGTCAGCATTGCTTCTGTTTCAGTTTGTGCCTGCTGTCTTCCATTTACCTGCTGGGCACCACAATGAAGAATGTTATTCTCAATAGCTCTCTCTCAGGGTTGCCACTGAGTTTTTCTGAAATCCTCTTATTCCAGACCAAACAACTCAATTCATCTGTGTTTCTTCAACATGCATTTGTTATCTTTGCACCATCTTTGAACCTGCTTGAATTTATCAATCTTTCCTGTACTGGTTTTTGAAGAGCAGATTTTTATTTGCATTTACATCAGATGAATTCCCTCCTAAAAAAATGGGGAGAGCTCTGTGGATAGTATCTAAGTACTCATGTGAGGTTACTATGCTCTCCTTTCTTATACTTCCTTTTCTTTTCCCTGAGAAGAAACAGGGGAGGAAGTCAGACAACAGGGGTTTTGATATTGGTTGAAAAGTATAAACAAAATCTTTATAGAAAAAGTTAAACCTGAGCACTGAGGCAGCAGTTTCTTTTTGAAAAAAGTGGCAATGTTTTCTTTTGAGGACAGGAGCATAATAGATACATAAAGACAGTATAAATATTATAGTTATGCATAAGGTAAGATAACATTCTAGTTATTTATAGTTGTACTAGCATCTCTTCTGTGCACTTAAACTGTAAGATAAGTAAGAGGAGTTCTGCACTAGATGGCCCAAAATACTTCACATGTTATGTTAGAGGAAAAGGTCAACGCATGTACCTGCTTTTAACCTCTGATACAGCAGGTGTTGTCTTTCAGGATGTATCATTAAACACTTTCTATTATGCCATCATAATGATGAGTCAGCTCGCCATGCAGGTTTTGTTTATCTTTCTCATTCTCCTTTGTGAATTCTGAGCTGGAAACAACTTCTAATAATCTTTTTAGTGCTATAACAGCAGCTTTTGAATGATTGCTGTCAGAGGTACTGTGGAGTTCAGTTAAGTTCGAGCTTCTGGAATTTCTACAACTTGTGATAAAATTAGTGTGCTTATAAACACCATAAATAGAACATATCTCAGTTCTGAAACTGTCCCATAATATATACTGAAGCTTTTTGATTATTCTTTTAGGAACTATTTGTAAGAAGATTGAAGGGTCAAAGTTAGCTCCATCCCTTTCGTAGCTGAAGCTCTTCAAATATTGCACAAACATTATTGCTCACCTTTCTAGAATTGTAGTACATTAACTTCAGACAACTCATGTTTACTTAAGATCTCAGATCCTACTTGTGAAGATGCTGAAGATTCAAATAACCAAGTCCCAAATTCAGTTTCAGAGAAGATTAGAGTATAAAAAGGACATCATTTTCTAGTAAGCAGTTGTGATAAACTTTGCAGCGAGCAAAAGAGTTGATGCACTTCTAAAGTAGAAACACAGTGATCAAAGTCTCTGTTGTATTAGGTGAAGAAAAGTGATAATATCTCCAGAATGCACCAATGAATGTGAGGATTTATTTCTTCAGCTACTCAGATGTCTGTGTTCCACATAACTGTGTTTCCTTCAGAAGCATTTCAAAAACTCGATAAACACAGAAAAGAAAGAAAAGCAATGCCAGAATCAGAGTGAACAGATCCATTCCAGAGAGGGAAGGTGGTTGCTAAGGAGGAGTGATATGAGTGTTATGATGAAGTGGAAAGTGACGATAACATATTAGGTTGGGCTCTTATTGTTGAAGAACAGCCTTGGGCTGCTCTGCTGTTTTGTATGAATGCACAGCTTTAGCTAGGATGCCTCATGCGAAGCATCAGATTCATGAGCTTTTGCTGCCCTTCTGCAGCACTTGCAGATGTTGGATGAGATAAGTGCCCAGGCAGCTCCCTTGTTCATGTTTGTGCTCCAAGGCTGCTTGATCCCATCTGTTGTGTCTAGTGATGAACTGCCATTATTGTTTTATGCACCTATTGATCCAGTTTGCCTGCAGTATGAAGCTGTGACCAATCTGAAGGCTTTTCTTAGACATCATTAGTATCATTTATTTGTGCAAGCAAATGTCTTCAAACCCAAGGGAGGCTATGACAGAGGTTGTGTTTTAAGCTGGAGCTTGGTGACTATGCACAATTAACTCCATGTGACAGTTGGCTTGTAAGATTCTTACTAACAATGAGTTTGGTTTGACAGACTCATTTGCTACCATGCCTCCCAAGGCAGAACTGTGAGAAAGTGTAGGCCTTTCTATGCTTAATTCTTATTGAACCTACCTTGGCCATCTGTTTTGATTTCTGCTGTGCAAGATTTTTGCTGTATGAAATCCAAGTTGATGGGATATTGAAATAGAGATGCCAGTATGTGTTCCTGAGTAGAAATATTTTCATGATTGCTCCACATTTGAATGAACTGTTAGACAATTTTTGTTTCTTCTTTTAACTTAACCAGTATTTTGTAATAGCAGTCCTTTTTCTTGTCTGTCAAGGGCTATCATTTGTATGCATCAGATGACTTACTGGAGTTCATTATATTTAACATGATGCTTCTAGGTAGCATCATTTTTGGAGTTAGGACTGATTTTTGAACTTTTTTATTCCTATGTGGCAATGCGTAATAAAGAGTAGGAAAAATAAAAATGTTACTTTGTTAAATATCTTCTAAGAGCATACAAAATAATAGGAAATTATTTTAAAACCAATTTTAAGATCTATTTCTAAGGAAATAAGATTGCTGGAAAAAATGTCTATACAAATCAGGCACAAACAGATCACCAGACCTAAAATTCTCCCTTGCTTTTCAAATGATATACCTCAGTGTAGCTATGATAAAATTTCAGTGCAAACTGCCACACATGAAAACTCACTGTCGTAGCTAGTAACTTACCATATTGTACAATTTAATTTTTTTTATATCTACAGAGTACCTCGTCTACTCCTCCCATGATTACTTGTGATGGATCTGCAGATACATTTAAAGTAACTTATAATATTTTTATTTATAAGAACCAATCACTTCATGATTTTTTTTATTATTTATTTTAGTTATACACCATGATCTTTGAAATAAATTGCCAATATAGTTACCATTCTGGAGACATGCATGTTTAGTAATTTTTAGCTTGTGATTATACAGCATAAAAAGACAATCTCGTGTTTTCTAAAGAAAGAAAGGGAGCTAGAAAGTTCTGATTATGTATTTTAGAGATTTGTGCTGCTTAGTGGCATGTTTCAGGATAAATACGGTGTATCAGGGGCAAATGTATTTCTTCTTTGTGAGCATTCCAAATTCTGTAGCTCAAATAAGAATTATCAAAGTACAAGTCATTAGGGAGTGACAGAAGCAGAAGTATGGGAGATCACTCTTCCCCTACATTGCAGAACAGCAGTGTCACTGTTGGTTCTTCCCCTTTTTTTTTTTTTTTCCTTGTGTAATTAAACCCAATTATGCTAGGATCCACACAAATCCCTAGGAAGCAGGGACTGCAGGGACAGCAGTTCTGAAGTGAAGATATACATTAGTCTGCCTGTGTAAGTATGTTCTCCTATCTGATCTCCATGGGACACACCTTGCACAATGTAGGGCAAGAAGGGAGATCCAGCTGGATCACTTTGTATTTAGGAATTGTCTGGGACAAAAAAATGGCATTTGTTTATATGTAATATAAACAGCGCATCTAATCTATTACATAACACACTTCTCAAATGAAATGTGTTTTTGTCAATGACCTCAACTGCTGCATTGACTGAGAGTAGAGCAGTCTTGAGGTTATTTATTCTGATCTAAAAGCAGAGTATTTCTTTCCATTTGCGTACAGATATTGGCAAACATATTTTTCCTTCTTTTCTCTACCCTTCTTGTACTTTTTGTGATATATGTCAGTAGCCCTTTAGGCTTCCAGCCAGTCCTCAGCCTTCCCTTTGGGGGAATCTGTCTCGAGTTCAACATTGTTCAAGCTGTAATGGTCTGAACAGCCATGTAGCTTTTTATTTTTATTTGTTTTGACAATTCTTTATCAGTGAGCAGATGACTTCAACGCCAGCTATGTTTTTAGACATTCAATCGGGCCCAAAGGAACATGGGAAAACCACAAGAGACTATTTCCTGTCATTTGTGAAGACTTGTCAAAGTTAAATTAGCAAGTGAAGAAAAATATATATAATTTCATATTTAACCCAATAAGCGATTTAAATATAAAGGTATCTATTTATGCGAAATGCTGGGAGAAAGGAAATTGTATACGAAGCTTACAATTGCTTCAAATTGCTTCATATGAAGCTTACAATTAAACCCACCTGATTAAGTGAAAGTCTATGAAGACTAACTTTTTCCAATTAGGATTTTTCAATAGTTGGTAGTCCCTATTTGTCTTTGCCACTGCCAGCACCTATACATTGGCCTAATGAAGCAAAAGTTGTTTGATACATTAGGTTGTATTGTTTTAAATGAATTCTTCAATTATACTGTTATTAAAGTGAGAGCTGTTTAAGAGGCTTCAGTCATGGTAAACTCAGCTGATGTAAAAACAAGGAAGAATAAGTGGTACAGAATATTACTACTACTGTCTTTTTAGTATGTAAGAGAGATGATATTAAATGGGAATGTAAGTTCTATAAAGTGAATGTGATGATAAAAAAAAAAAGTAGGATGCTACTGGCAGTAGTGAGAAATATGCTTCTGTTGACTACAAGGTAACATCTTAATACTGGACTATTAAGAAGATGGGGAGCAGAATGAAAGTTTTACATCAGTGCAGGTTCTTAACGTGCCTGGATGCAACATCAAAGCCTATCCTGTAATCCTAGCCCAGACAATATGGCACTTCTGGCTATATGTTTGAAATGCTTCTGTGCATGTAAATAATTGAGTGAACACTGCCAACTATTGGTAGATAAATTGAAAGCGTTGCTCCCACAATGTGTGTATTAACATGCCATATGCCGTGAGCTAACGTATTTGAGCTCATAAAATTGTGGAGATTGAGATAAGACACTAAGACACACCTTCTGCATTTTTGAATAAGCTGCAAGAATCTAAGAGGCCAGTATTTTAAGTGTAATTGCTTGTGACGCAGTTAAAAGTTCCAAGAGCATAAAGAAGCTCTTAGATAGGACTTCTAGCATAAAGTATCTGTACTACTGCTTGCAATTGAAAATGTGCTTTGAGTGGACAGACTCCAGGAGCAGATGCTCAGGCACTAAGTTTTCAGCCATACATGCAGCTGAAGTTTATGTTCCATGTCAATTTTTTTCTTTGGAACGTGAAATGGATGTTTATTTCATGAACCAGGCTGACACTACTATAAATCATTTGTTCATTAAGTTCTTCATTTCAAAACTGGAGAGGAGCCTAACTGTGAGAAGCAGGTTAATTCTTCATTGCATTTTTCTGTAATTTCTGATCAAATCTGTACAAATGCCTTACTGTTTTTGGTATTAGGATAATTTGAGAGAGTCTAAACCCTAATATTGTGGATGATCCCATGCATTGCAGTAGTTTGAGCTGTTCTAGGTTGGAACCTTTTTTTTTCAGACATAATAGAAGTTCAAGAGTTCTTCATATGTTCTGCGTTATCTTGATGGAGCTTATAGTGACTTTAGTGTAAGTTAAATTGTTCTTCCACCTTTAGCAAGAGAAAATAAAGATGACTTTCACACAAAGAGAAAAGGGTATAGTGATAAGATATCTAAATAATTTTGCTTACTGTAGTGTGTTATAGGAATGCATGCGGTAAACAGATATCAAATACCCTGAATTACCAGCGTGTAACTGGCAGTGAACTTTTAATTGAAGTTGGGCTGTTCACAGCAGTCCTCCAGGAGTGAGACCTAAACACAACTCTTTGCTCAAGAAGTGTTTTCATATGTAGGTAAAGGGATTGTAAAACAGTTGCTAGAAAAGTTAATTCAGGATTTTGTCCCTTTTCCTTGACTCTTTAAGAGACTGTGGATTGTAACAAGGAGGTGGTCCTGGACTCTATGTCTTCTACTTTATCTCTTGGTATGCTTTACAGGTTTTATGTCATTACTAAAAGTTGACCTCATCTGCAAGCAGTGTGTTAATCCATACACAGGTTCCATCTTCCAGGGAGAGATATGTGTAGTTAGAGCAGTGTCCTAACTGAGCTTGTGACCCTGGAATACTAAACAGAAGTGATGAAACTAAAATTTTCCATGTTTCATGAACAAAGTATTTGGGGAAAATGAACTCTGACAAAACTTTCGTTGTAGCTGAAGTACTACTCATTCTTCCAGAATGATCTCAGTCTGGTTTTGAATTAGAGCAATTAATAAAATCTCTGTGCTCTCCATGTTGATAATACAGAACCATATGTGTTTGTTCTCATCTGGTTTACTATCTTGCATATTGTCCAACTCTTCAGCAATTAATAGCAAAGAAGACAGAAGTTTTGAACTACACATATACCTGTATATCTTGTAATAACTGTATATCTTGTATAGCGTATATAAATGTGTACTAAATTCTCTATAAGCCAATATACTGTCCTCACAAAGAAAAACAAAAAAAAAAAAAAAAAAAAAGCCAACCAAGGCCAAGTTTATATCAAAGGAAGTAATATTCACTTGGAGAAAGAGATCACTCCTGAAATTACAGATGCCAAAATTTCTTTTGAAGTAATTTTTCGGAAAACTGATAGTCATCATCTTAGAACAGAAATATCTCAAACATTAGAAAGCTAAACTTTCCAATAGTTAAACATTCTGTTCTTTCATTTGAACTCTTTTTTGAATACTTCGGATTTTATTTGAAAGTTTCATTCAAATGTCAATTTGCTTGCTTGCGTTCAATTGCAAACTGTTAAGAAGTGTTTGTAATGTTTCACCTCAGATTCCAATGTACTGCTTGCACATGCCTCTTCACTTCCAGGCAAACCTGACTTGAGGTTAGTGCGTTTCCTTCAGCCTCTCCCAGTTCAGCGGATGTGTAGCTCTGTAGTGCAGATATGACAGCAAGATTCTCATTATTTTTCATATCTCTTGCTGATCTGGGGAAACAAGGTGTATGTACCTCATTTGCACAGGATGATAATGCTGTATTGTGCCTGGTTTTCTATTTGTAGTACTTCCATTTAATAAGAAGGAGAGGCAATTCTGATCCTACAGCACAAAAGCTATTAAAATACAAAAAAACAATACCTTGATTCGGAAAACAAGCACAATCATTTCATTTCCCCACCACTTCTGTCACTGATTTTTTTGCTGTACCAATTAATGTGTTTTGTAAAACATTGTCTAAAGCATTCTGAAAATCTGGAACTCTGAAGGGTTATGCATATCGTATTCAAGCATTTTGCAGATGTTACTGACAAAATTAAATATTCTTTCCCATTTCTGAAATGTTTGTAGTCTCTCTAATTAGATCATATTTCTCCCCGAGTATTTCATTTCCTTTGAGGCTTCTGTTCTATGTACTTGGATATATTCTGCAGACCATTAAAATATCTAGCAGTTGTGGTAGATTATGAGCTGCTATTCTTAGAACGACTAGCACAAATGTATTCCACACCATCTTCTCTTAACTTGAATGATGAAGAGTCCTACTTCTGTTCTGTATTTTTTTTCTTTTTTTGCAAAAAGCATATATATTTAATCAAATAGATAAATAACAAGAGTATACATAGCTAACGCATTAATAAAACCTTCATCTCCTAAGGACATGCAATTCATTCTGCATTCTGTTGGTTTTTGTTTTTTGTTTTGGTTTTTTTTTTTTTTGCTTTATAGTGAATTCTGGCAGGCCTCCTCTCCTTTTCAGTTCCTATTTTTCACAATCTTTGAATGAAAGCATTTATTTAATCTAACTTCAGTGCCTACAAGAAAGTGCTAAATTGCTGCAGGATTCGCATTTAGAGTCTTTCTACTGTTGTAAGTCCACACAGCTGAAATTTCTTGGGCAACCTAAATTTGCTGTGTGGTAGTATGAGGCCACACAGTGGCTCTGTCAGGCACTCTGACACCAGGTCCAACTGTGATATTTACTAGTTTCCTCGTGGTCACATGGATGATATCAGCATCATACATTCTGTTATGTGTGTTTAGTTGCTGGGGGAGAGAGGTCATTGCTTTGGTCTATCTAGTCTGGGTGGTGAAACTTCAGGACCTATCCTAGAGTAAACCCAGCAGTACACAGATATAATGAAGAATCTCTTCATTAAACATGAACAAGTGGTCTTTAGGTGTTGCTTAAATTGTAGGATCAGTATTGCTTTGTCCATCTTTTCTCCCTTATGTTGCAGATATTCATCATTTTTGTTGGTTTTTGAATAGTAATTTAGAAGTCAGGAGGTTAATACATTCATATGTTTATTTCAGTGGGGCAAGAAGTATTAAAGTTTGTTCTATAAGACCCTCCTCATTTTTGTTGAATGCTGCCTAAACTTTAGTATTGCTCTTCTTCTATGAGGTCCACAGAAACATTGGGGCATCCCCATATAGTCTGTACCTGCATGTAAAATATGCAGAATTTTCTTTTTTTTTTTTTTATGAGTATTTGGCCTGCTTTAGAGCTTATTCTTAAAAGTGATTCCATATGAATTTAGAAATAAGGGCTCAAAGTATAGTTCACTGTTTATGGAAAGAAGAAAAGGAATAAATTGCCTGTATCAATAGGTATGTTCCACGCTACAAATGTAATTTCTTCAAGAGGAAAAGGGTCATGTCATGTTAGCACAGCCTGCTAGCAGCCCTTGCTTAGGAATTCAAACACTGTCTTATTTCTTTTTTGGGATGTGGGTTTTCTCAGGTGAAGTACTGTAGAGTTAATAGAATAATTCTCTCTAACTTGACTTTTCAGTAGTCACTGAATTAACAGACTAACTAGAGTTTTAAATTTCATATGTCCATGGCTGGCTTATTTTTTATAATTATAAGGTTCATTTGTCATCTTCCATTTATTTTTCCTTTTACTTGAACTTGTAATATACAGTAGAGAGATTCCTTTCTTTTGTTATTCTTTGCTTCTAAAGAACTAATACACAACAACTGCTTTGTATTTATAAGTTGTGTTGCAGGGTTGCAGTGATAACTAACATTTTCTCTAATTGAAATGGGCAGTAAAAAGAGGTTACCTAATACTTAAGACAGAAACAGAAGCTATGGAAATATTTGATTTCCTGAAAGATCTCTAATATGGTAGAATTCTATTTTTCTCGCTATGTAGGAGCAAACATAATACAGTTTTAAAACTCAATATGTTTCAAGATCCTTAAGTTCAAAGTATTCTAGCTGGCAGCTTGTTACTAGAGGCACATTCTTCCAGCATGATTACTGGCACTGATTGTTTTGTGCTTGGGTAGCACCTGGTATGAAGCAGAAACTCTCTGACAATAAGCCTTTCTTTAAGGAAGTTGAATTCATTTCTGACAGTTTGTGATTTTTTTTCCTTATGCTGCCTCTTTATAATGATTTCACACATCCAGTGATGTAATTGATGTCACATTTTATTCCACCTCTGGATTGAATTAATGTTAAATGATATGTGAGAAACAAAAATGATTAAAATTCTGTAACTAAAGATAACATTCCAACTCATTTCTTAAAATGGAGTTTTGAAAATATGTATTTCTTAAAGAGGGAAGGGTAATCCTTACGTAGATCTGTTGCTATTGTAAATTTTCCCATCCAAACCAGATTCTGATTTCTTGCCAATCTGATTGAATTAAAATTAATTGAATTTTAAAATCAATTTCAGCCAAGGTAAACTGAATTCTAGGTGTGTTTTCCTTGGCATGCAACTCTATACTTGTGCTAAGTATATACTTGTGCCTATATGTCATTATTCACCAAAGAAGGAAGATTATATTTGGCTTCATATACAGCAATAGCCTGATTTTAGCATGTAGACAGCAAAATGGACTGCTTCAGCTGAAAGACTGAGAAATACAATTTCCTGCAAATTTCATAGAGATGATTATGTCACTTATGGATATCAGAAGGGATAGCTGTTGTTTAAAAACAACAACAACAAAAATCAGAAAACTTTCCAAAAAATATTTTAGTATTTTAGTTTGCTTAGGAATGGAAAAAACAGACAAATGAAAGACCCAGTATGGCTTTGTGTAGGAGAATCTGTAAGGAAAAAAAAAACAACAAAAAAACAGAAGAGTAAGGGAGAGAATAGATATAAGTGCCTAAGGTTTCTGTATCAAATCCAGTATTTACTCACAGCGTTGAAGGAGAGGAATCTGCAGTTAAGACAGAGTCCTGAAGAGGATTGTTTGATTATTCATTGTGAGACTTGACTGTGAGGTTCTTATGAGAGATGTGCGGGAAGTGTTCACTATTCAGAAATGCAAGGTCAGGCAGTGGAGGGGAACATTAAAATCACACCACTTAAATGATGAGTGGTTAAGAAGCCTACCTGGGCTTCCCAGTAGATAGCTCAGTGGAAGCTCCTTCTCAGGGCACAAGCAGGATTTGTAAGTTTGGAAGGATACAACATAGTGACAGTTTCCTAGTGTCTCTTATGCAAAGCCATCTGCAAGAGTAGACAGTACTCATTGCCTATTATAAAAAAATATACATATACTGAGAAATTTGAGGTAATTCAAAGGGCATAAATGGCAGCTCTATCACAAGGTGATGAATATGGTGTATGGGAATGCATAAAATGGTGAATAGTATAAATAAAAATCAGATAGCATACTTGTCTTTCTCCTCAAGAAAATGGGAGTGGATAGTGATTACCTTTTTATTCACACAAATACAAAGTACATAGGAGAAAATTCTCTCAAATGAGACATTTTTGTTATGTGGAAGAAGCAGTATTGGTGAGGCCATGAAAATAGAACAAACACTCTATTGAATGAGTGCTGGTCATCCAACCCAACATTACTTGGCACTAAAACACTGCTTGTGGAGAGCGTGTATTATCTGGCTGGTCTTAGATGTCTGTACATTCATTATTTCTACATTCAGAACTGTTGTTTGGGATGTTAGAGGATACTTATTAGCTTTTAGTATGTATTAAAAGAACCTGTTATTCCTGAATAAATTGTTTTTTAATATGATGACACTATTTACCTCCGAAATTCTCTTTCACATTTGGGAGGAAACCATCAGCTGCGTAAAAATAAAATGTACTTCAAAGTATCATAGGATTAGGTGATTGAACTTTCCCACCTTTTGCATTCATTATTTTTGAAACTTTTTTTTAGGAGCTCCTCAGTCTCCTACTTGCAGAATGAGGATCCTCAGCCTTTGAGGCTTTCCTTGGAAGGCAGTTCCTCCTGCTCCTTATTCCCTTCAGTTTCCCTTTGCTGTACCTTCCCCAGCTCCGTTCACTGAGGTGACCATATCTGCACATTGCACTTGTGCCCTAGGGCCCAATACCCAGCAAATCCTAGCAAAGTACACTCTGGGGCTCTCCACAGACCTTCCTAGCAATGCCCAGCATTTACTTTATGACCTCTCTGGATGCCACTGTACAGTGAGGGGATAACTGCAGAACTGTCTGAGATCTCTGTCCTCAACTGGAATCAGCATGTCCATGTGTTAGGTTATGATGCCTAGGTACACAGCCACACATTTGTCTCCACTGGAGATCTTTGGTCACTTTTTTACCAGCTGTCTCAGTGAAGTCCTCTTGTAGATCCTCTGTTCCTCTTTTTTAGTTGCTGCATTTGATTCCAAAATTACTTGGTTTTTTTACTCCCTGTTCTCTTTTCTAGATCATTTCTCTCTTTTCCTGTTTGTGAGCTTCAGCAGAGATTCTCCTGTTTGTTTTGTTGTTGTTGTTGTTGTTGTTTTTTCCATGTTGCTTTCATAATATTTAGAGACTACAAGAATTTTTTCATATTTCTCTCCCCCTTCTTAACTACAGTAAGCCCTCAGCAGTGCTCTTTAAAGAGCTGCTGTTGTGTCTGAACTTGAGGCCCAGGAAGCTTAATTGAGATTACGTTCCTTTCTAGTCTATTCACTTTAGAGCTCTCTCCCCTGGGAAGCTTAGCCTCAGGCTTTAATGACACTGATACAGTACTATGTGATAAAATGGGTATATTTTCTCCTAACATTAATCCAGCTGTAATGCTTGTGGAACCCATGCGGAGTGTTTGCTGGGTGACCCAGACCCTTGGAGGTTCTGAAGTTCCTTGCCTCCCTTTCTCTCACTTTTGTTCTTGAGTGTTCCGTACTTAGGAGCATTTTTCTGTATAAACCCTCTGAAGTAGGACCAGCTGCACCGTTTGGGCAGCCCACAGCTGTCCTTCAGGTGATACAGTTCAGTCTGTTAGTATCAATCCATCTTTCATCACTGTTTTCTTTGTACCTCTCTGCTGGGGTAATATTTTAACATATCAAATATTAATTTTTAGTTTAACAGTTATCTAGACTTTAAGATTTGTATTGAAAAGGAAATAAAAGATTATTTTTTTTTTGCATTAAAACACTATTTATCAAGAATGTTCTTTTTCCATCTTTTCCTCAACCTACTTAATTATTTTTAAATATCTGTTTAGTTAAAATTCAGCCTTTCTGAGTTTGATGGATACACGTATTTTGGTCCTGAAAAAACAGCTCCTATTTGTATTACAGAACTGTATGCAATGGCCTCACTTATCTCAAGTGCACTTTCTCAGAAGTATTGAGATAACTTGCTGTCAGTTACATCCGTCCAATTTAGAAACAACTGGAAGAAAATCATTGTGCATGCTTTGGTTTTGCACTGGTACATGTGAAATGAAAAATCTCTCCCTGCAAGGCTTTGACATCCTAAATGAGTACTCAGTGAATACTGAACTTGTAATTAAATTCTGTGCTTGTATCAGAGTGCTTTGGGTTCCCGTGCATTCAGGCAAGCTATCACCTGCCGATGTCAGAAGTGTAGCCAAACAGAAAAAGGTTTTCACAGACCAGTGAGACAGGAGCCAGATCCCAAGCCTCTTAATGGAAATGTGGCTGTACGTGTTCTCTTTTCATGATGCAGAGTGGTCTTAAAGGAAATAAATAGTTGTTGAGCATTTATCTGTGAGCAGTTTCTCAGGAGTGGTTAGCAATGTTTTAAGTCCAGCCTGTACTGGTGAGCCTTCCAAGCCACCAGTAGGAGTTTTGAATATTATTTTTCTTCCAAAACTTATAGGTAGCTTTAAAAATCTAAGCTTTTGCTCAAGCATGCTTTCTAAGGGACTCTTTTTTAATCCTCTCTCTTATCTCTATTGTGAATACAAGTTTTGCTTGTCTCTATACTCAGAAATATTTTCAGGTTAATTTTTCTGTTTCCTTGTACATGCATACAATTTTGATACTCCATTGAAGAGTCAATCTCTAGCCCCCATTTTACTCGACAGCTTTATAAATTTGTGAAATCCTTCAATTTATTTTTTTGTGGCAGATCCAGGAAAGAAAAGGCTGTCATTCCTTTGAAACTGTTTCTCCTCCTTCCAAAAAGCTCACAGAGGTATTGATCATTTCAACATTTGAGCATCTGAACACAGAACTGTGAGCCAATTATCTTGGTAATGGCCTCAGAAAAAATCACGAGTTTTTCCTTTTATGAATGGTACTTTATTGTTGATGTGGCTGAGAGTGAAGTAAGAACTATGGAGTGCATGGCAATATTAGGTTATGGATGATCTTTTATATTTACTTTCTCCTGTCAAACAGGAATTCCATAAGTCTCCGAACATTTTAAAACTGGAGGCCAAAGTACTTTGTCTGGAGCAAGGTGTTAAATAACTTGGACTAATTATGCGTGGGTAATTTGTGTTGATCTGTTCCTACCCATTTGAGTTACAACTATTTCCCTGATTAAATAATGTGTGAAACTGTGAGATGGTCAGCAATCCAGCCTGGAAAAGTATTTTTGATGAAAGTGACTGACTTTGTTTTGAGGTTGTTGTTCAGTATAGAGTTGGAGATATAAAATTATTGCTGTTAATTTACAGCTTCATGACAGATACTCATATTCACATTCACTGTTTGTACTTGTTTTGAGTGACTGATCTGTAATCTATGGTAACTTTGTAGAGAATAGTTCTTTGCTTCTATGTACGCAGAACTGAGGCCATCTTTTGTGCGACTGAACTCAGGCTGGTGAATGCAAAATCCAGTTTGATGCTTCATCCCTTCATAGAACACCAAGTTAATCTGTGTTAAAAGATTTTCTAAATATTGAGAAGGAAAGTTTCTTTATGAACTGGATTCATATTGACAATGAGAATACATGGCTTTCTGGTGATGACCAGATTGCTCGTAGATTTTAAGAAAGTTGAGTTTTCTCATACTGTTAATTAAAAATATGATTCTTAGAATGGTAATCATTGGAGTAGTTCCCTTAATTATTATTGTTTTTCAATCCTACATGGACTAATGTTTGAAGTTATTTTAGTTGCATCTTTTTGCTAATTGAAAATAGACAGTCGCATAATGCAGTGACATAATGCATCCTGGCTACCAACAGTAACTCAAGTATTTCTGCGGTCACTAATATAACGGTAAAAATGATTATGCCATCAACAAGACAGCCTTCAGTAGGAGAACAAAATAATCCCTCCCGTCGATGATATGTTTTATGCGTTTGATATTAACTGACAATGTTGAAGTAAACTTGTTGGCAGAATCACAGCTAACCTGAAGATAGTATGCAAGTAACTTTTTGCCCCCAGATGAGCTGCTTGAAGTGATGTAAGGGTAGTAGGTGAAAGAATCCTACTTGGCATATTCTATCCGAGTACACAGAGCATAGAAAATAGTATGTCAGTATTTATAGTGGTGTATTTCAAAGAAAAACTATGATGTCAATTAAAATTTTCATCTTGGTGTTTTTTGTTTCAGAAGTACTGTTTGAACTGGATATGTCCAAGGTTTGCTAATTCTTTGATCATGGAATTCTCTCGTGTCTTTACCATGTATTCAAGTTCTTCCTTGTGTTTCTCAAGGGAAAATGTATTTAGGTAGCTCTAGTGCGGAGTAATAACTTTTTTCTTGTGTCTGAAGTGACTGCAGGTAATTCATTCCATTTGGTTATATCCTGAAACATAAACGCCTTTTTAAGATTTGTAGAAAGCAATTATGAAGCTGGTAACTTTGAACTATTGAACTGCATGCCCCAGTGCTGTTGGCAATGCTAAAAATGGGAATATTAGATTAAATTTTTTCAAGCAGAAAGTTCTAATAACTCAAGTTACAATATTCATTAACTTCTATTTACACCATTTTAATCTGAATCCACACTGTATGTTTATATTTTTCCAAAAACCATTTAAACCTCAGCCAAATGCATATTTCACAGTATATGCTAATTCAGGTTTGGTATAAATTATGGTTGAATTATCAGAGGTGGCACACTACTGCACGGCTTGAGGGTTTTAATTTGAAAGGGTGGGGTGTTAATTGCTACGGTAGTTTATTCCTATAGCGGGTTAGCTTAGCAATTACAGTGCTGCGCCCTGTAAGTGAACAAAATCTGACACAGGTCTATCAGGGCTGAGTTGAGTGTGCAGAAATGATAGCGTGGTCTGGCATCCAAGCCTTGCTTGGGCTGTTTGAGGCTTGTATGAGGAGATGACTGGCCTTGAAGATGTTTTCTTTAATTAGTAAGTAGGTTTGACGGTTGAATGCTGGCTGTCTTGCTTTGAGAGTTCTATGAAGAAAAAGCGGGGGTTTTATCTTTAGCAAGAAAACTGATATGGAAAGTTATTCAAAATGATGGTTTGAGATTTACTCCAGCAAGTTCTGCTAAATTTCTTAAGTTGTAGGTTTCTGTGAGTGGTGTCCTTTCTCTTCAATGCAAAATGCTCAAATCTGCCCTGGAATGAGTTAAAACCTTTCTGACTGCCAAGGCTTTGGGCATGGTGCCTGGCAGGAAACTCTCTCTGCTCAGGAACTGATAACAGTGCAGGATTTGCAGAAGAGAAGACAAAAGACTTAAATGCTGCTTTCTTGGCATCCTTTAAGGGAAAACAGTAGGAAAGAAGAACAGCACTGCAGATGTGAACAGAGATGAGGGTACCCAGGTTAAGCTTGAAGCTTCCTTATTAGCATAGGAATGCAAAAGCTGATTGTGTATATTGCATAGCTGCATGAAAAGAGTGAGTATGATGGTACTGAGATGTGATCTTATTAATTTTCCTTTCTTAATAGGTTTGTTAGAACATGACTCAATGCTTTTGCTTCACTACAGAGCACATGTATTGTCATGGCTTAGGTTGTTCACAGTAATGAAGATTCATACAGGATAAAGTGAGTGAAGCTGCTTTTCATTGCCATTGTAATTATTAAAAAGGTTTTCCAAAGTCAGGTCTGGCTATCGGAGCCACAGATCAACACAGCTCTAAACAGTGATCAAAGAGCAGTGGCCTGCAGAATGCACCTCCTGGTGCTGCTCTATTAAATGCTAATTAAAGTAAATAAACAAGTAATAAAAGTTTGGAATTATCATTAGTAAGGTTCTTGCTCAATAATGCTATTATAACATACTGTGATTTCTTTGTCCTAATTTCTCTCCTGGCTTTAGTGAGCATGAGTTTCTGAGTTGTACCACCTCTTGTCCTAGATTCATAGATACATTAGGTTGGAAAGGACCTACAAGATCATCTAGTCCATTAGTCCATCATTTAGTCCATAAGTCCTAATTTTATTCAGCTTTCAGGTGCTGTGGTAAAAGCTTTTTTTGCCTTCAAGTTTCTGAGCAACTGCAGTACTTTCTGCATTTCTACTCCAGTTCTATTATCTTGTAGTGTACTACATTTCTGTGTGAAAGCATTTGCAGATCACTTGTCTAATTAACATCTGCCCATCAAGGTCTGATGAAGACTTTTTTCCTATTTTTTTCTTTGTTTTTATTTTAAGTCACTGTTTGCTTTGAGATCAACCTCATTAAGACTGAGCCCTTCAATAAGTCATCACCATCTGTGAAAGCAGTCTTTCAGTATCAAATATAGCTATGTTACTCACACGTTAATTGCCCTGATTTCCTTTATAAACTGTTTTTCTTTGCAACAAGATACTTTGCTTTAGGAAATGAGAGGTGCATCCGCACTGTCAATGATTAACTTTGTTAATTCAATCTTGATTCTCGAGTTACTAATGAAACAACATGTGGATTGTCTTTGTCCACTGTTTTTGTTCTTTAACACTTTGAATTGTGACTAGATTAGTAGAAGTAATAGAAATAGCACTAGTATGTTTCTTCAGTATCTTGTTTCAAAAGCCCTGAAGTGTTCTAAGTAGCTTTAATTAATTTTTATACCAATCATTTGGAGACCATGCTTTTTTACTGTGTACAGTTATCATACCACAGCCACAAATAATAACGGTGAAAAGACTGTTGTGTCTTGTTATAAAGGGAGCCTGGATCAAACTTTATTTTGCTTGTAAGCTGAAAGATTGTGATATGACTTATGAAGTGATGCCTGCAGATTTCGATAGAAGTTTTGTAAGAGATGGTAACAAGAGAAACCATATGAGAGCGCCTGTGGAATGCGAAGGTCTATACTAATAGGTACTGACTGTTAGTTCTCTAAGATTGGTAGCTGTTTTGAGGGAAGAGGTCCTGGATTCAAAGACTTGAGAGACAAGGTATAAATCCTTTTTGTTTTAGGAGCTGTTGGTTGAGCTTTCCAGCTCTTAACTGGAGAATTATGTGGAATCAATTAAATGGAAGGACATGACAGTTTGGCAGCAAAGTAATAATTGCTAGGGTTAATGTAGTCTTAGAGGAATAATGGTATACTAGGAAAGAATAGTAGAGTAACATAGGAAACTTTTACCTAGAATCCGAACTGCCTTTTTAAATTAATATTCTGTGGAAATTGAGTTCGTGTCCCACTTTCCTGGAGGTGCTAATGTATTGACTTTTATGTCTAAGAATTCTAGATACTAGAAGTGAAGGATTTAAATATATATATATTTTTGGATGTACAGGTCTATTTAGAGTTTCTGTAGGATTGCTCTTTTAACGTATCATTGAAAGTAAGAGGTTACTCCTATAGAATCCCAAAATAGCTTAGATAATAGAAAACAAATTATTTACCCTGAACAGGCCTGGAAATAAAGTTGGCACAGGAAGAAATACAATTGTTCCCCAGTTTCTCCATCCTATGACTTGAAGATTTGTTTTTCAGTGCTGTCAGCTGTCTCTCTTTTATAAGCAGTATATTCATTTTCAAACAATAATACCATGAAACAAACCCAGGATTTTGAGATTGGTTGTGGAAGAAAATAAAAATATCTGACCCTGAAATGAGAGAATAGAATGTAATGTCCAAACGACCAATCAAGGAGGTGTGTAGGAGCTGGATGAAGAAGACAGACCATTTAGAAATAATGTTTCTAATGTCTTGGTTTTTATTATTTTTTACCCAATTTATGAATTGTTATTTTGGTTTATGAATTTGGACTATAACATAAACTCAATTTGAATGTTATACAATTGGACAATAGCTGCAATTCTTCGTCTAGAATTATTGAGCATTTTTGCATTTTTATAAGCTTCATTCAACTGAGCTTACAAAGAAGTTTTGCTTTTTTGTTGTTGTTCTGTTGTTTTTTGTTTGTTTGATTTTGTTTTTTCTTTTCCAGCATTTTTAGGAACACTATACACAGCTACTCTGGTTATCTATGTGTACTGGTATACTGCATTCATAATGTCAATATGCAAATAGCACAAAACTCTGAGATAAACTCCAATGACTTTTCTTGTATTCTCAAAGGTGGGGGTGTTGGTAGAAAGAGATAGTACAATGATTCAGAGGGTAAGCTCTGTTCTTTTGTTTTTGCAACAAATTAGCTTATAAAATTTAAGTTAAACTTTCCATCTTGAGGGCATATTAATTTATAAATTAAGTACTTCTTGTTTCACTGTGAGTATAATATATATATTTATATTTAATGTTGTTAATGCAGCTAGAACCTACGCAAGCTCACTTTATTGCTTTTTTCTTACATAGTAAATATACATCTATGTATACACTCAACTATATATATATATATATATACAAAATGTATATACAGGTGTATTTAGATGTATATACATATATGCATCTATATATGCATACATATTTTTATATATGTATACGTGTGTGTATATATATGTGTACTTTCTTATTTAAGCTTCTGTGCATAATGTGCCTAACTGCTAACCTATGCGTCTTCAGAACGACTCACTTTTTCAGCTATTTCATTCTGACATTATAGAGGTCATACATCCAGGTCTTAAGTAGTTTTCGCTAAGTAGTCATAAAATGAATGGCATATGCATAACATGCCTTCGTTCCTTCCTCCCATTACTTTTATAATAAGATCCTGATTATTTTTGTGTGAGTCACAAATATTTAAGTTATATTTCTTCCATGCGTACAAACTTCTTCCTGGTTGACTGTAGAGGCATTGCTTTAGAGAAAGAAAGAAAAGAAGCAGTCTTATTGACCAGTAATGTATATAAAATCTATCAGATGCTCACGTAGATCAGCTAACACTATTTCCATGTACTGCTAAGCCACTAAGTTGAAGAACTTCACATTTAATTCTGAAGCCTGAAGTTGCCATATCCTTCTTTGTTCAGTTCTAGTGGTGTTCAATTTTGCCCATTTTTAATTGCACTTCACTTTTTTGTCTATTTGATTTCTTAAATCCTATGTTAGTATCAAATGCTAAGATGATTCAGCTTTCTTTTTACTATCAAGAAATTCTGGGAGATCAAAATAAGATGTAAGAATTGTTTCATTTTGAAATGGTATCAATACTTAGAATCAAATGCTTTGGTCACATCTTATTAAAGCTGTGGATGTGCAATAAAGTTGTATGATGAACCAGTAAGTAGCGAGGACATCACTTAGCAAAATATTATTCTAATAGCTCTTTGTTTTTGCTCCTATTTCCATCATTTCAAAAAAGCTTACTTATTTTCCTTTTTGTGGTTATTTAGAAGGGGAGCTCAGCAACGGAATCTGTTAATGTATTTTTAAGTATAATAGCTACTGATAGGTTTTTCAGGCAATAAAATACTTCTAGTTTCTGAACTTAAGATGACAGTCAACTATGCTTATAAGAAGCAGTATACTTCCTGTTTTAAAGCTGAATCTTACATTGCTATCAAGATGCACAGCTAGTGTGACGCTTCAGAAAAAAATAATCTTTTGTTAATGCAGAATGCTGTTCCTGCTGCTTTACTCAAATATAGCCTTTATAAGTTGAATAATAATAATAAGTTTATAAGTGGTGTTTTGAAGAATGGTTTTTATCTGTGGGATAAATTTGACTGATGCAGAAGATGACAATAACATTAAGTACCACGTTATGTGATTTCAGCCAAGACTAGTTTTTTGAAGGCTGCTGCTCAGCGAAGTGGCTGGTGTGAAGCACACCTTTTAGTCTGAATGATGTGTTAGACCTACATGTATCTCAATACTTGAGACATGACTTTTGTTTTGTGCTCTGTGGCACCACTGACCTCAAGTCTGACTGAGTATCTATGTTAAGTATACATTTAAAATGCATTAAGCATGATCTTAAAGGCTTGCCAAACAGCAGCAAAGCAGTGAGCAAGCTATGTATTGCTGTGGTTCATTGAGCCCTAATTGTTTCAAACTGTTATTGATCAGACAAAATAAGACTACTCTGGCTACATTAATAAATATTGGAGACTATGGGTTCAGTTGTTAAACAACTTCTTGAAATGATTCCTGTTAAATGCAGCTAGAACAAGGAGTAAGAAAGGAATTAGGCTGAAAATAACTTAAAGAACTGAATGATTTCCAAAATGTTGGCCAAAGAAAGATGCATATTGGGGAGCTGGAAGGGATGACAGTGGAAATGTGACCTTTAAAGTTATATGTCAGAACAGTTCTACTGATTTCAGTGATGCTCAGTCTGTTTTCCATCAGTTACAGTTAGAGATTTGTCTGACATTGCAAATGCAGCACATAATTTTTCTAGTTAATTTTTTTCTTCCTGTGTGTATTTGTGCTGTATAAGTCTCTTCAAGTCAAGTATTAGTTGACTTCTGACTCTTTAGGGTGATTTCTTAGAGATATACTTTCACGTATTAATGTTCTTTTAATTTTATACTATTTTTTGAGAATTATTTCTTGAAGAATATATCCTGTCCTACTCTCCCTTGACCAATGAATTAGTTCTGCAAAGTGTTTGCACTAACGTGACCAAGAATAGGACAGAAATGTTGTGTCAGTATTGTGGGGAGCAGGGATTGTTTATGCCTGGAAAATCCGATATTAACATTAAGTAGGCTTCTATTGTTAAAAATGACAACACCGATGTTTCTTTGGGGGTTTCTTCAGACACCCACTTCTTCATGCATTGAGTACTTCATTCAATTTATCAGTCCTGAAGCCTTGTTCTTCTGGGGGAGTCTTATTATGAAGGTTTTCAATATTACTCCAGGGGAACCGACTTCATTTAGACACCAGAATAATACAAGTCTTGCCAGTAGTGTGATGGAAAAAGCTGGGAGAAAGTTAGAGCATGCAATATTCAAGAATAAGTTGAGCAAAGCTGAATACTGTGGAATTCCTCTTATGAGTAGGAAGGATCTATAGAAGATGGAACAAGGCTTTTCATAGAAGTGCACAGGCAACGAGCAGAAGTTGGAAAATGGAAATTTACACTGGAAAACAATTTCCACTTCAACCTTGTGTGTGATTGGCCCTAGAATAGGTTGCTCAGAGATGTTTTGGAGTCTCCATCCTTGGAGATCTTCAAACTTAACCAAGTATACTTCTCACAGCTTGCTCTAGTTGGATCTTAACATAAGAGGCCATTGGACATATCTCCTAATGTAAATCCTTGCATGCTTCTATGATGTGCAGTAGTACAGGCAGGCAAATATGATTTCATCATAGAATTCCTAATCTTTTTTTCCTTTTTTATTTTTTTCTAATAATAAATACCCTCTTGGTCCCCAGTGTGCTCTGTGATACTTTGAATTCATCTTTTGAACCAAAGTGTTCATATTTAATCCTAAAGAACTTGTTAAATCTAAAGGATTAATGTTTGGGGTTTAATACTTTTAACTGAAGTCACTAAATCTGCCTCTGGAATGGCAAAGAGTTTGTGTGCTTGCTGTTTTGGGATAGACAGAATGATGGCAGCACCAAATCTTTTATTTTTTTTCCTTTTGTATTGTAGAAGTATTGAAGGAGTTAAATAGGAAATGCAAAATTATAACAGGATTATTAAAATAATCCACTGCTGATGTGAACAAAAACTATCACCCTAATGAAGCTTGGAAGTGATTCTAGTGGAGAAAAAATGAACTAATACCAGCAAGCTTTTTGCTATAACAGTTATCTTACAAACAAGATGACATGAACTTCATTAGAGAGAGAACTAGCACAGAAATGTTTTTATGCACATGAAATTCCCTACATAGCATTATAGCAAAAGCCAAAAGTACAGAAATTTGCAAGTTACATTACCTCATAAAGTGGTTCTTCACATTGTCAGCCTACCAGTTCCTTCAGCCTTTAGTGATTTGGGGGATGAAAATAACAGTTTTTAGTAACTTAATCATAGGGAAATCAAATAAAGGTGAGGGAACTACTACAGAATCAAGGTAAACAAGGACAACAAAACATGTTCAGATGTCCTCTGACCATTATTTCAAAATTATTCTGTTTTGGACTCTAGCAGGTGTTTTTTACAAAATCTCTTTCATAATGTGATACTCGGATTATTCAACGACTGATTCCTCAGTGGTAATTAATTTAAGGATCCTTTGTTGACTACAGTAGAGTGAGAATGGAATGTTGTCATTGCATATCTATTTAGAGTGAAAAGTTGTTTATTTTAGTTTAGTTTACAGACACTGTAGTATTTGAGAAACACTTGTTTTATTTTTGTGATTAGGATTTTTGTTAATTTACTTGATTTGTTATGTATTTGCCTTAGTTGTATGGTGCATAATTACAGGGTGCAGATGAAATGAATATGTTCACTGATGTAATGACTACAAACTCCAACTAGTGTAAAAGCTTTATTTTTTCTTTATTGGTATGAAATTAGAGGAAAAGCTATTTTAAACATTTTTTTTGGTATTAGAGCTGTTTTGTTTATTTCAGCATAGTTTCAATTGCTAGTCTTCAAAACAGCAGTTGTTGCTGATTACCAACAATAAATACTACCTTCAGGAAACAAGTTGTTTTTTTCTCTAAAGTACAAGCATGACACTTAAAAAATAATAATTACACAGATCAAGAAGAAAAAGTGCATATTTTTATCCCAACATAAAGCCATAGGAAAATAATGGCTTGATACTCTGAACTCCAAAAATCAGCACTCATATGGGTAAGAAACTTTCCCATTAATTCATAATCAAATGGTGTCAATCTTATCTAAATTTTAATGTTTATTGAACAAAAAGACAATCTTTTCTTAGATTTTTTTTCAATGGATGTTGCAATGTTGTTTTAATTATCTCTGTCTTAAAATACTTCAAGGCTGTTTAAAGGTACTTGATATGTATCTATAGTAGCTATCTGTCCCAAAGGAACTCACTTTCAGAGACTTGAGAATTAATGGCTTGGGATTTTAATTTCTAGTCAATCTACTTTTTAAAGATTAATCTTCTGTTATCATATGGAAATAAGGAGAGTTAAAACCCTGGATCTCCAAGCAAACTTGTTTTTCTCGTCTTTTTAAAGCAATAGTAACAGTTTTAAGTGAACAGAATAAGTATATTATAGCCTTATAAGTCTAAACTTAATCTGACAAGAAACAGTAGAATGCTGAATATTTTAAGTCAGGGTCGGTGGGAGCAGTTCCAAGACTTCTGTACTCCCTCACTCTTTGCAACACTGGAAATTCTGTTACAATGATAAATACTGTTAGTAGAAATGCAGCCTGTGTAGTTTACAATATGCTTTTATTCTAGATAGGTGATGAGATTTTACTTGGTCTACACACTGAATAAATTGTTTTTAATAGAGTGTGAGACTTTTTGCGTTTGTGCTGGCTGGTTACATCAACAGTGATATGAATGAATTTGGAAGTTCAGAATGGAAAAAGTAGTACTAGGGCAATACATCTGCAGAGACTGAAGTAGAATTTTCAGTATACTTTACTGCCAGTCAGGGCAGAGGACTCTAACCCTTTTACAAAGCCTCTTTCCTTTGTCAACCATTTCACTGATCACAACTAGGCTGAATAAACAGATTGCTTTTCTTGGAGTTAAGGTGGAAGTTAATTTCCATTGCTTTCTCTGTTTTGGCTACTTATAGTTTAATTTCCTGACTGTTTAATTCTAGACTTTTCACTTCACTGATACGCAGATGAAATATGTATGTATATGTAGTGTTCACTGCAGATGAATCTGAAGTTGAATACACAGAAGCTAGGGGATTTACTTAACTTTAGCTATAGCAGTTTAAATAAAAGTTCTCTCTGGCTGTCTCTCTGGCAAGAAACAAGCAATTTTAGTGTGTGGATTATTTTAAATGCCTGCTTTCATTGGTTCCTCTTTTATTTTCCTTTTTTAGTATTTCAAAATAGAGACTGTTGTATAAGAGGACAGCATTTAACTAGTATGAATTTTGTGAGATAGCCCTAGAAGTAGAAATATTTACATATAAGCTAGTTGAAAAAGAACTGTGGAGAAATATGATGAAAACAAAATATTTTGAGCAAGGATGCACATGCTGGCTCAAAATACACTGAAAGTACTGAATGCCAATAAAACCCCATCACTGTGTGGAACTTCTTCAGGAATTCAATTAACAAAGAAAATTTTAAACAAGAAGGTAAAGCTAAAAAATGGAAAGGAAACTCCTGACAACAGCTTTTGGATTTATTAAAGTTCAATCATGAACCAACTAATGTAAGAAAGGTACAAGCTGTTTTATTTGACTTGATAAAACATCTGACATTATGTTCACCCTCAGGGCGCTGTGGCCTGACAGACTGCTTTGTTCACCAAACAGCTTGCTTTTTCTCTCTGCACTTACACACTGTGATAAAAATGCTTGCACCGCTAGCCCAGTTTTGGGTTGTTTTGTTTTTGAACTTCTTATTGTTGCTTGTTATTCTAGAAATGTTTAGATGTTGTACTGAGGGTCATGGTTTAGTGGGAACTATAGCTGATAGGCAGTGGTTGGACTGGATGACCTTAGAGGTCTTTTCCAACCTTAGTGATCCTATGATTATTTTAACAAAATCAATTTACAAACAACTAACATTGCATTTCCATGCTTGCTCCCACCCATGAGGCAGAAAAAAAAAATCGTGAAATCAGTATTTCAGAGGTAAAATAACTGTTTCTTTCTAACAGTAGAGTTCACAGAGTATAATTAGACTGAATAGGGAAACTGGGTTAGAATTTTGGATGTTGATATTAGATTTTCATATGTCCGGAGCAGCATATATTTTTTTCCCCCTCTGAAAGCAATACAATTCACAAATACATCTTCACCTATATAGTATTTATTTAGTTTTGCAATTAATTGTTTGCAGACCAATGTCTTAAACACACAATTATCTCATTTTCCTCTTAAAAAAAAAAAGCTGAAATACATTTTATTTTACTTTGAAACATGAGCAAAAACAAAGATCGGTAATCCTTGAGAAATAAGAAAGAGGAGAAGAAGAAAATTTTTGATGGACAGTAATTATCAAATTATACTCTTTTTTTTCCTACAGTGGGTGTGTTTAAACGTAGAATCTGTTTCATTTATGGGAACCTAAAATCTCTCAGGGAAAGACAGTTTTAGTAACAGCTCTGACAAGCTTAGTGAATAAAGAATTTATGGAAAGTCAACTTTGATAGAATTTTTGTGTTTGGTAGAAACTTTTTTTCCCCAGTGACTTGGTAAAGGTTTACAACGATGATAGTTTCACCTGCAAATATGTGGTAGTAAGGAGCACTGCTCCTTTCCATTTTCAGCTCCCTGTTTCCCCAATCAAAAGAGGTTATAATTCCTTGGCTCAAGGTATTACCACTCAGATGTATCACAGTGTTTTGTCCTAAAATAAGTTCACTGATGAGCTGCATAACTCTCTGTATGTATTTTTCCCTTTTACAGTGATCATCTTAGTGTGGTGTCTGTTTCTTACCTATTTCCTCTTGTCATAATTACTTCTTTACTCTGGTACTTCTGCCTTCAAAGTAGGCATAGTTTCTTCCTTAGTTTGTAAATAGAATCACTGTGTATTGATGTTCAGAAAAAAGAAACATAGAAAGAGAAGGACATTGATGTTCATTTAATATTTTAAGATATGAGGCAGTCTGTAGGTGAGAATTGTAACTGTGAAAATGAGAGATATTGATGATAGGTTCAACCCTTAGGTTTGGATTTTTGCTTGCTGCTTAGTGTGTTGAAATAAGTTGTGGATGGGGAAAAGGGGTATTTTTTATATAAATTAACATACTGCTTCTTGACTACCAGTGAGTTTTACATGCATCTGGACCTATTAGCAAGGGACGTAAATTATTACATTTACTCTACTATGGCAAATACTTTTATCATTCATAATGTGACATAATAAATGCAACAAATAGTTCAGAATTACTTGGTTAAAAAAAAAAAAAATCAGAAACCATGAAGCATCTATTTAAGATCACAAAGGAAGCAATAGTAAGTATACGGATTAAAATAATCTGATTAGAATAATACTACAGACAGCTAATTTAGCAAGTGACATTTTGGGTGTACAGGGTCAAAGATTAATAAGTGAGATTGTTGCATAACAATCCAAACTGACAAGAATAAGTTGTTTTTTAATTAAACCCTTATTTCTGAAAAAGATGTGGAATGCATGGAGAGTCTGAGCAACTGCACTGTTTTATGTCTGTGGAATTCTTGATGTGATCTGCAGTCTACAATGCCTATGTCTAACTTTCTATTATTATGAGAAAACTGATAATATTTAAAGTATAATTATTTCTTACAGAAATTACATGGCACAAAGCAGAAAATGTCAAGCTGAGGAAGAGAGGATTCTGTACTGATTAAGGCAGATATATTCATTATTTCTTTACAGGCCTTCAGACCTTGATAAACTAGATGTTTCAGAGATTTAAATTATGGTTTAAATAATTTAGTTAGCCCTCTAATTTCTTTACCTGTTCACTACTGATGAGCAAGTTGGAAGGCTTTACCTAAGATGAAGAAAAGAGGAGAAAGACTTAGGCAGTTCTGGTTAAAATGCAATCTCTGCTCTAAGAGAGCGCTATTGATAATTGAGGTACCAAGCTATTTTCACCTGCGCTTCAAAGGAAGAGCAGAATTCTCTGTGTAGTTCTGCATAGATCAAATCTGATTTCTGGTGATTCATGTGAATCAATAAACAGTTACATTCTCAGTACTAGAAATAGTTTCAGAAGTAATTTGTGTGTGTTCCCAAGCAGAGTTAGACTGATAGGAAGTTTGTATTGATAGTTTAAGATGGAATATAATTAACAGGTCAGGTAATTTCCAGGGCAGTTTTTGCACATCCAAAAAGATGCACATCCAAAAAAGCTGCAAACATGTTAAAGACGGGAAATGCAATTGTAACTAAATGATCATCACGTTTTTTCCAGTAATGTGTTAGTGATTGACTATGGCATCTTGAGTGCCAAAGGAGACTACGGAATTACGAACCACAAAGTAAACCATGTTTGATACAATCATTTCTCAAGATAATGAAACACTTAAAAAGAAATCTAACTTTTTCCAGTGTCCAGAGGGTATGTGGACAAGAATGAGATTTTTACAGAGGTGGAAGCCTGTCCACATGCAGTAAGCTCTGTGTCTTGGAGGTTTTTCTGGCAAGTCAAACCCCTGAATCAGTCACTTGGGAAACCATCCGAAGAAAGAACCACTTTATTTAGTTCAGGTGCTTGTTCTTTCATTTCCTGACATTAACATTTCAGAAGAAAAATAAGTGACTCTAATGTGTCTTATTCATGTATTTATTTTCTTTTTATTTTCTTTTAAGAAAAGCCACAGGGGTGGGGAGGGGGGAGACACAAAAACCTCAGCGAATACATCTCTTAGATTATCGAGTTTTCTTAATAGCTAAATAACAATTAGTTATCAGAATGCAAATGAACATGCACTGCTCTTTGTCACAGGCGTGACTCACAGCTGAGTGTATCAAGAGACTATGCAATTAAGGATCATAAATACAAATATGAAAGGGATTAAAAACTGGACAGGTTAGTTACACCTGTCATACACATAGCTGAGCACTTGGCATGAGTATTTGATAGAGACTTGTTTGCCAAATTTTTTAGAATATTCACACTGCAGCTGTTACCTAAGGAAGTAGTAATCCATTCATTGTGCTGCTAATGACCTGTGTTCTCTGGGGTAATGCTGGTAATTAACCCTGGATGCCGTTACCACTATCCTCTCAACAGTTTCCAGTACAGCCCAGTTTTCAGAAAAATATGCTCCTAAATAGGCAACTTTGCTTAACAACAATAAAGGCAAAAGAATATTTTGCACTGGTGGTCAATCTGCTTTGGCCTGTACTCGTTTATTTGTCAGTCTTACACTTTGTTAGGGGTGGCATGTATTCCAACACATAGTGGGAGAAGGAAAATGTTGCAGGCTGGAATATGAGCACCGTGTCAGTAGTAATCATATATATATAGATAGATATAATTTCCCTTGAGATAACTATTTCCTGCACAGTTCAAAAAATAAAAACCAAATGATGAAAAAAATCCCAGTAATTGTTTCACTGGATGAGTTGAAGTAGGCTGAACTCTGCTGCTGGAAAGAAGTTTGTTTGCTTATTTTTGAGTTGTACAATGTGCTTTAACATGGCCCTGGAGCTGTGCTCTGTGTTTAAGCAAGCAATATGATGGAACTCTCCTGGAGCAGGAGCAGTACTCCCTTGCTTCCTGCTCCTCACAATGCCCTCTAGGGCATTGTGTGCCTGCTGGGCTGAGACTTTGTTGTCCTACAGCTGATGTGTCTCCTCAGCAGGAGCCCAGGGGGTGCCTGAGGCCTTGCATGGTAAAAAGCAAAGAGCAAGTCTGATTACTTTTTGGGATGATATATTTTCTGCTGGCTCTCAAATTTCAGCGCATTAGCTAAAGAAAGGACCTGACTGACTATGTCTGAGTGAAGGAACAGCTCCTAATAAGTCATGTTCTGCACTCCTAGGATTGCTTGCTGCAAGCAGGAAGAGAAATGAAGGAAAACACTCAGATAAAACTGAATTGCTCATCCTGCTGGGAACAATTAGGACAGTTGGTGGCTTGTTCTGGCTTGCTCAGCTGGCTGTTTTCCCCCTAAAGACCATGTGGGTGGAAAGGGTAACAGGAACTCCTGGCAATCCAGCTACTTTCCTGACAAGATTTTTAGTCTGTGGTAAAAGAGAATGTGAGCAGAGATGAGAAGTGCTCTTTACAGCTTGGAGTGCTGTGTTACAGAACTAGATAGGCTGAAGCTAGTGTCAGAACCTTTTATGAGGTTGCCCCAGTGAAAAGCTGCAAAGCTCAGTGTAACTGTCTACATCTAGATTAGCATGCTAGGGGCTTTTGTTGTGCTCTAGCTGCTATAATATACATGCTCAAGTAGACTTCTGTGTTGTCTTTTTAATGCCAATTATTCCTTCCTTGTATGGAAGTGTGAGCTTAAACTTGTATTTTGTTGCTAATACTATATCAGAAAAACTGTGTGTATTGCTATGTATCTGTTTTATTTAATTATTGATCCTTTCAACTTTACAAGACTTAATTAGAATTTCGTGTATTGAATGAAACAAACAAACAAAAAATTAAATTTGTTGAATTAGTGAATAACGGAGAATTAGTGGTAGTTCAGTGATTTAATTAACACAGCTTTATCCCAGCACACTAGTTAATGAAAGGCAAGCATTGGGCCATCTGGTACAGTTTCAGGAAACGTGGAAACATAGCTGCTTCACTTTGTACCTTCCCCTCATTTAATTTTTGCATTTTGATGAATCCACTAGTTCTCTCTCCACTTCCAGGTGATTCCCTAAAAAAGTCTGGAAACTTTTAGAATAAAACATACTTTTTAATTGTGAAACATAATGGGGATTAATATGACCTTACAAAACTGCTCGATGTGCTGAAGGTTGAATGGATCAATAAATATGATCTATCCATAAGGCTGCTGGCAATCACTTCTATGTTAAGTAATTAAAAACTGCACATTCACGCTAAGCTTTGGGCAAGCTTTGTTCTGTCCAGTTATTGTTTTTTGTCTCTGGGGCACTGAGAATTGTGGAGACATTTTTAGAAACATACGTTTGTCTTTAAAGTAAAAGTTCTAGGTTGCCCACAAGTAATAATGCAGGACACAGCATAATCTCAGGGAAATCCTCCCACCATCTCGCAGCATTCTTCTAGTTAAAGTTAATTCAAAGATCAAATAAAATGGCTTTTGTGCAGCCTTTTTTCGTAGGCTGGCGAAAAAAAAGTTTTTGAGTTTATTTTAAAATAACATTAGATACATATATCGCTTTTAGAATATATGTCTAGGGAATTTAGGTTTTTGAACTGTATATGCTTGAAGATTCCACTTAACTTCAAAATGTCACAGAAAATACATTGTCTGCCAAGAATTAACTAGTGATGGTTAAAGGTATCAAAGAGAAGAGGAGAAAAAAAGAATCAGAACAATAATGAAGTGCTTGCTTCTACATCTGACTGGAAATAAGGAAAGAAAACATTTCCCTGAAGGATTTACTTTTCCCAGCAAGTATCTCTTTTGCATCCATGATTGTCATGCTGTCTTCTTCAGCAACTGACAAGCGTAGTTCTTTATTATCACTTCAACAGTATGAGGATGTGAACAGAACTGAAAGATGGCAAAAGAACTGAAAAATATTGATTTCTGTGCTTCATAATGATTTGTTTTGGCCATCTAAAGCTTCTTGTTTGTATCGATGTACTACTTGCATCAATATGCTTCCTGTGATTATTCAAATACTCATATATTTTCTTGAAGACCTGAGCAGAGAGAGAATTAGGATGGATGTACCAAAGTAAATGGTAACTTTTGTGATACACTGCTTATATCAGGAGTGGGGCAGTGAGCAGGACTAGGGTGGTAATTCTCCCCTTGTATTTGGCACTGGTGAGGCCCCACCTTCAGTACTGTGTTCAGTTTTGTGCATCTCAACATAGAAAGGACATTGAGGTGCTGGAGCAGGTTCAAAGAAGTGCAACAGGGCTTGTGAAGGGCTTGGAGAATGTGCCCTATGAAGAGAGACTGAAGTGGTTGAGTCACCATCCCTGAAATGTGTTAACATTTGTTGGCAGTTAGTGAATATTTATGGAGACCAAACAGACAATATGAGCGCAGAGAGGTGTGGGTGGTGAATTTCAGTCAGTAGTAACAGTGGATCACCTTTGCTGGTGCAAATTTTTGTGAGTGCAGTATGTAGGTGAAAATGCAGAGCTAGTGGTGTTGACCATGTTGAAAAAGTCTTTTGTAGCTTACTATCTGCTCTATCAAACAGTGCTATTGTGTTTTTCATATCTGTTGTGATTTCTATTACCTTCAGAGTAACCAACCTAGAATGCTATGCCACTTAAGAAGGAGCTTTTTCTCCAGTTTACTTGGTGACATTGAGACAGTGAAGAAGATGACATAAATGCAAATTAAGTTTCAATATTAAAATACATTACAACTTTCGTTTCAGATCTGTGGAGTTCTGTTTGCTTGTTTTATCTGGTTTTATTCCCATTACTTCAGGTGTGAGAAGATTAGCCATGGGAGAAGAGTCTTGCATTTTTTTCATGTAGACATTCACCATTTATGTGTTGGAAAGTCTCTCGTATCAAATGTTTTAGCACTCTTGGAACAGAGTGCTCTGAAGGGAGTACCCTGAAGGATGGGACTCATCACTGTGAAAGGACAAATGAACATTTTAGATCCAAACAGTTGCAATAGAGCTACTTAAGGCTAAAAAAAAATATATGTTGCATTCAAAAAATAAACCAATAAGAAAACATAACAAAGCAAACAAGAAATAAAAAGCAGTTTAACCATTACTGGATTCAGCTGGCTGAGTCCTGCTATAGCAGATTCAGTAATGATATCCAAGAAGGTATTTACCTGTGTCATGGTGACAAAAATTTTGAGTTATTGAGGCAGGTGGGTTTATAGCTTGTGTTTAAGAGTGTATTATTCTCTAAATTTAACTTTGCTTGTGTCTTTTTCACTGGAAAATTCAGATTGGGCAATAACTTTATTAGTGCCTAAATATAGATTGTTATCTATTGCCTGCTTGGTGGGAGGGAAACAAAAGTTATTTGCCTTTTCAGTTAATTCTAATTATATTTTTCCATGAAAATCTTTGACACCAAAATGGTTCTGCAGTTAAGCAGTGTAACTGAAAAACGTCTGTTTTCAATTCAAGACGATCGTTAACTTAAAAAGTTAATAATAAATGTCTAATCGTGTCCACATTCTTCTCCATGGAATTTCTTGCATGTTGTATAGTATTGTTTTAAACAATCAGAATGGGTATATTCTGCAAAAAGAGCTTTTCAGTAAGATGCCCCAAGGGTTGTTGAATGTCTGCTGCAATTTGGTTTTTATTTATCTTGATTATTTAATTTTCTTTCTTTCTGTTTTTTTTTTGTTTTGTTTTGTTTTGTTTTTTTTTAATTATTCAGTGCCATTTAAAGAAAGTAGAGCCGAACTAATGTGTTCATAGTGGCTGTGACCATATTAACCACACAGCTTGAGTTGGTGGGAATGGGAGATATTTGTAGCAAAGCAGTTGGTGGTGAGGGTCTAACTTCACTGAATAGCTTTTAAATCATTAGCTGTTACCTGCTTCTGTAGATGGAATGCCTATTGGAGGTTGGATCTTATCAGATACCCACCTGGGCTGAGCCTTCAAGTAGTTTATCCTGGTGGGAAATAGTTCTTTATGTGTCATTGGCATTTGTAGGCTGAACTGAAGCTTACTAGGAAGAGTTGAGATTTAACGTGCTTCTTGTCTGCACTGAAACACAAATAGGCTCAAAGAGGAAGATGTGTTCAGTGAGTTCATCTTGTGCATCCGGCTTCTTATGACCATTCAGCCAATTGTATCAAACTGAGAATTTGAAACCTCACAATGCATACATACTGTTGGTACCAAGTCCACAATACCTACTGCTTCTCTGCAGTCCAGTGACAGCAGTAAACTAAGATCTCATTTGTCTCAATACAGTAAGAGTCAATCTCCATAATTTTACATAATTGGATAGTCTGAAGCAAAGACTCAAGCTTCTTCTGTGTTCATTCTTAGTAGTTTGCTTTTTCTATCAGGATGTGTGGGTCTTACTGCAGTATGCTAAGGGCCTTACCTCTTCTCTCACTGAAGACGAAGGAATCCTCCATGGAACTTTAAAATGTGCACAGACTTTTACCCATGAATAGTAAATTATTTGGGATCAATGCTTTGAGTGCTTCCCTGAAGCCACATAATTTTCCTTGATAATCACTATTTAACTGCCATGCTTCCCTACACAAATTTAATTTCAATTTTTTCCCCACAGTTGTAGTAATTTCAAGTGCGTGACAGCAATTAGCTAAAATGCTACCTATGAATTGAGTTTGACACTGTTCTTTCAACACCGTTTTTATTAAGAATTAAATATTTTTCATCCCTTCTGAAGTCTAAATTTAGTGTTTTAGCGAACCATCAATCAGAGGTTCAACTCTGCTTTTCATTACCTTTCCAGTCATATTCCGTTAGGCTTCTTTCACCATTTCCTTGCGCAGGAGCCTGACAGCTATCCACTAAGTGATGCAACTCACATCTGTCATGTCTGGCTCATTCTTTCTGCTATACCCAAGGTGATAATTGTATCATCTTTGTAGCATTTTGTTTTGTGGCCCTTTTTATTATTTTTATGTATATGCTCATATTAGAGCACATGAAAAATGAATAACTGGAAAGACTTTTCTTTTGCAGATGCACTTTTTATCCATGCTGTGGCCATGAACAAATGGAGTAGTAGGGAGTCTAAGTATCTCCTGGTCCTCTGTGTCAATAAAGAGAAGGGTAATCTACAGTGCCTTTCAGAGTAAAAATAACTTAGCTTATGCATAAACCACAGCTTAGCATTCAGCTTAATATGAGGGAAAATAAGTGTGCTGGTAAGTTAGGAATTTTGAATCAGCTCTGGATGTGCCTGGTTTTTACATTTATATGATTCTTTGCAGTTGCTTGGACAATGTGTTGGCTCCATAATATCAGAAAATGCAAGTTCAAAATTTTATCTTCTAGTGGTTGTTTTCATTTATTACTACTTTGTGTTATCTTTCTTCTTGGCCACAATGATCAAACTTAAGTACGCAGCTAAAATGTCTGAGTTGACCAGTTTGTCTCCGATATCTTTCGTTTTCTTTATTACGACTGTTTGTGAACCTGTTCCTAACACAGAGGAACAAAAATACCCTCCACTTGATAAGTAATATCACAAAAATAAGCAGTTATTCACATCAAAAACTTTAGGAGATATAACTTCAGTAAATGTTTTTGTATTGAGATAATTTAAGCTGTAAGTTAGGGCTCCATTCTGGAATTTCAGAAATAGTGTATTAAAAAAGTTGTTGGAATCTTCCCTTGAATGCTAAGGTTGCATTCCAAGTTTATGCGCCATTAAGCGTAATTGGCACAGATTAGTGCAGTAAATGGCTTTGGCATTTGAACCCAACTGTAACCAAAATCTTACATTCAGCAAACATCCGTGTGTTCTGCAGGAGTCTTGTCCATGATAGTGCTGTTTCTAAGAATTAGCTTCATTTCTTGTTAAGAAAGTATACTTTGCTAATTCACATGTAGCAACCTCCCATTGAAATACTACTGAGAATTATGGATTTGCTCGCAAACACCTGACACATCTGGGATTGGACATTAAGGATCAGAAGGGATCAGGGGAAGCTCTGAATTGGAAATTCTGAACTCACCTAAGGAAAATTATGTCCATGTGGGTGTTACTGGTACCTGATACCAGGAACTGGTTTTCTCCTCTAACCCTATGCCATTTAAATTTTTATTACCTTCTTTTATTATGTTCTTTGGACTAAACCATACTCTTAGTAGATTTCATTTATCTAAAAGTGTATTGGCTGTGGTACCGGTGGGTTCATACCTACAAAGGCTTGAGCTTTTTATTCAAAAAGAGTCTGACCAGAAAGCTGTAAACTTCTGCTGCTGCTGTATACTGCCAGCTTGTACTTGGCATAGGTTTGCAGAATCTCCAACATTTATTTCCAACACTGATCACTTCAGTGATTTCTCTTAATTGCACTGTTTCCAGCCACTGCTAACTTCAGGTAGTGCATTGCCACTGTGTATACTTAGACATGCAGTAAGGAGGAATTGGCTTTGTCCACACTCTGGTGTCCTGAGCAATCTCAAGTCTTGTCAATGTTTTTCTGTCAGTAAGAAATACTTGAGGTGCATATGAACTAATTTAATTTTTTCTCCATCCTCTGTGAACGTGCATGATTGCTCCTCCCAGCAAGGCCTGCTCCAGAGAGTAATTAATTTCCTGTGTATCTCTTCATGAAGCATCTTGCTCAGCCATTTGCTCTTTCAAGGTGGGCTGTGCAGCAATTCTTTGTTCTCTCCTCCTGTGGGTGGCACTTTACTCTTAGCAGGAAAGGCAGGAAGACAATTAACGAATGTAGCCAAGAAGAGTCAGTGACAAGTTAGCGATACTTAAGAAATATGTCAATACTTCAGGATGTTCCTTCTAAGTAATCAGTGAGCTGGGGGTTTATTTTGTCTGTACCATAATTTCTTCATTGATTTACTATGAATTAGCATTCTGGTTTAGTTTGTTGCCATGGCCCTTGTTTCCATGATCTGAGCTTAGTTTTATTGTTCTTCCAAAATGGAGTGGAAGTCCACTGCACTTTGTAACCACATGCATTATCCTTTTTATATCTAACATGAAGCTTTGTAACGACTACAGGTGCCACCTCACTATCAACATCCTCGATCTTTTGAACAGTTAGGAATCTCAGAGGTTATTTTTGGTTGTGAAATTTGAGGTGACAGGTAAACAGGAGATCACAGAATTCTGTTCTTGTCACTTTGTTTGGGGACCGCTTGCAAACTCTTCTATTTCTGAACATACATTTAGAAACTTGAGAATTTTCTAAATACAGTTTATATCATTAAAACATGTTGTTTTAATGCATCTAATTATTTTGAGTTGAATCCTATGTTATTTTAAATGCCTGATGGTATATCCACCCCCATTCATTATAGATAGTTGCCTTTTACGTATTCAGTAATATCTATTGAAATAGGTTTATATGGAGCCAGAATTCTAACAAAGATTTGAAATGTTTATCAGGCTAACATCTGAAATGTCTGTTGGAGTCCCACATGCAAGTGGTAATGCCTCAAAATATTCTTGAGTGATAACTAAAATAAGAAGAATTGTAAGCAGTTTTGTTACTATCTCTTTAATAATGACCAGTAGCACTCCTCAGTTATGGTTCTAGTCTCTCTGTTCAGGTGAGATGGTAATATAGATGTACCTCTTAACACCTGGCTAATTGTGCCATTCATTAATAACAGGAGCTATACTGGAAAAGTCTCAATCCTCCCAGAATAGAAACATTAGAATTTAGAAATTCTAAATTCCTATTATCACTTGTTTTTATTATATTACTTGGATAGTCACAAATTGAAATAAAAATAATACTACATTTTAAAGAAAAGCATGTGTTCACTATTAGCAGCTCTAGGTTCTCTCTTGACATCAAATCTTAGATGAACTGGATCAATCTTCACCCCTTTACTAACAAGTTAGTAAACAAAAAGGAAGTAGAAAGAAATAGAGAACTTCAACCTATTTACTATCTCAAGTTTCAGATGGACGAAAGCAAATCTTGAAGAATCCCCAGTTCAAAAGACAAATAGATAACTAAAGAAGATATGAATCACTTCAACTTGTTAAGACTCTGAGGAGTGTTTGAGTTCAAGTTCTGTCACAACTTTTCCTTCTCAACCATAATGCTGAAAAAAGCCCCACAAAAGCCTCTGAATGTGGCACAATAAGCTTCAGAACCATAGTGGGTAGCTTTCATGGCTATGCCACATGACTCACAATATCCTGGCTTATGTCAACATGCATATTTAACACGAAAATTTCTGATCTATGATGGGAAAGAAAAAATAACAAAATTGCTAGCAGCAAAGTTCCTGTTTAGGTATTGCAAGTGTTGCCAATCCTACAGCGATCCCAGCACCAGAGATGTTGTAAAGCCAGGTGCATTATTACACCAGAGTAGCAACGATTATATTTTTACTCTTCATGTTTTTGGACTATCTGTATGTTCTGAAATATTTATCATCCAAAGTTATTTACTGCAGCTATGCAATTGAGTCACTATGACTCATGAATGGTTTCTTGCAGATTTTAATAGTAGGAATTAAAAGATAAGGGTTACTTACTGTTTTCTTCTCAATTGACAGGTTTAAATTAACCTAAAGAATCCTAATGCTGCTGGCTATAACCACAACTGTAAACTCAAAGGGTCTTTCAGTAAATATTTTGTAGTATTTACTTAAAATCCAGAGCTTCAGCAAATGTTTCTGCTAGCAATTAGATTAGTAGGACATATTTAAAGCAAATACGAAAGGGATGCAAAACTGAAGTAAGTCTGTTTCATTTAGAAATGAAATGAATATTCATAGGTAATATTTTGCAACATTGACTTAATTCTAGTGGCAGTTCACTGGGGACATGCCATCTTTTCCCTCATTTAATAGTGGAAGTATCATTTGTGTGTATACTGGTTAAGAATAATAAGCGTTGTTTTACCTGTATTCGAGGACTTCTGAGATGGCTTTGACTCAGCCAAAATATTTCCCTGGTCTTCAATAACCACCTACTGCATTGGAAGAACATATAAAAGTGTCTCCTGAGAATCACTACAAAAACAGGGAAATAATTTGCTAGTTTAAAATCATTCCTGCCAGCAGAGAGACTTGAACTAGGACAACTTTGATCTTAGAATAAATTATGTCCTAAATTGCAGATCTCCTGCAGATAGTACAGGAGCAAAGGATGTGTACCTTCATCTCCCGTTTCATTACTTTCTTTTTTTTCTTCTTCTATTTTTAGAGAGATGCTGAAACTGATTATTTCCTTGTTTTTCCGTAGTATGGGTGGCATTTCAGCAGAGGGCTGCTCCATCTGCCATTTAGCCCAGAAGTCATATCTTATGCTTAATATGGTGTATTCTGGAGTTCTATATTTAGAAATAATCAAAAAATTGGATAAAAACTTGATGTATTTCAGAGTCTTACAGATATGAGGGTTTTTAATGTAGTAGTAGTTTATTATATAAATGGCAGCTATATTTGATGAGTAAATTTTTATACATTAAATGGTTATGGTTAGTGACCCTCTGTGCAGTTAGTTTCCAGGAAGAGATTCTGTACAAATTCTGCTTCTCTGGTTTGCATTCTCTTTTTATTGTCTTGTGCTGAATGATTTGTTTTGATGATTATAGATGCTTTGTATTACTTAGACTACAGATTTATTTTACATGCAAATATTATCCAATTTCATGTCTTCATTAAACTTTAATAAGGCTTTACGAACTTAGTGCATAAAAGACAATATTGAATCAACAAAGCCTGTATAATGATGATTGAAATGCAAGATCCAGGCAAAGCAATGTGGGAAGTAGCTCAAGTGGTAGCAGTGCTGGTAAGCCTGTCAATGCATTAAGTTTATTTTTAAGCTCTAATAGTTACAAAAGTGTGAAGTAAGAGTCTGGGGAGAAAAAAAAAAAAAAAACGGAGAAAAGATGAGAGTACTGCTGTTGCTGTCAGTGGCATACTTAAAAGTAAATGCTAATGATGTTCATTTATATGTAGCGCATGTAATTTCTTTTAGTGTTTTTAAGATGATAAAATAATCATAAAAAGAGATTCAGTATGTGGGTTATGGTATATGAGGAAAAACCTGAGTAAAATATGCTATGCTATTGCAGAATGGCAAAGATGATCATGAATCTCAAATTAACCCTAAGTAGAATGTATTGTGTGAAAGAATCTGGTCCTAAAAAATTGCATTAAATACCCAAGCATTAATGTAAGTCAAGTACTCTGTTCAGTGCTGTAAAGACTTGATAGCAGTAGATATGACTATTCTATTTTCTCTGCTCTGATTTCTACCTCTTGAACTTGTTTTGAAGGAGTGTGGTTCACTTAAACAAAACAGATGGAAAAAAGCACTGCATAGACTAAAAGTGTTGCAAGCCACCTGAACCCTACCTCTGTCACTTTTCCAGGCTGTGCATCCACAGTATCAGCCTCAAAGTCACCACGTTTGCAAAGGCAGCAGTCACCCTGTATGCAGGGTACTGGGACCATGAGAGGACAAAGAGGCTGGCCTTTAGTGACCAGGGATTGTAGCAAATGTCTGCAGCGGGGTGGTGCCAGAGGCCTGTATGGGCAATACTGGGGTCCCTAGGGCAGCTTGCTCTGATTGCAGACTGAAGAATTTACTGCTGTCAGGTGTAGAGGAAACATGGTACCTGGTAAGGATGTGTGTTTCTGGCAGAGATGTTCTGAGTTGAACACTCACAGCTTAACACAGAAACTAGGAGAAACTGAAAAACCAGGTAGAGCATGCATCTTTGGCTGATACAACCCATGGAGCGGAGGTGGTTAATGCTCATTTTCCTTCTGAAAAGGCCGGAAAGGAAATAAAAGTATGACAGCAGTAACAGAGAAGGGCATTCAGTGCACTGACATGTGCAATTTTAAACAGCAGGGGAAGGGTGGAACCTTTAAGTGCTTCTGTCCCAGTGTCAGAGGCCTAAAAAGTGAGAGAGCGAGTGAGCAGGAAAGCTGGGTGTCAGATAACGAGCCTGCTGTGATACATATCTCAGATGCAGTGCAAGGAGGATGATCAATGGGATAGGGATCAATGGGGTACAGAGTTGCCAGGCTACCAACTTCGCAGGAATGAGAGAATAATATGTACAGGCAGGAGAGTGTCACAGCATGAGAAGCATAACAGCTTAAAAATATGGCAGAAAAAAGAGCACTGCAAAGGCCTTGCACAAGATTTCTGCCCACTCAAAATAGGAAATAACTAATAAAAATAACTAGGAATGTACTGTAAACCTTTTGTCAGGACCTCAAAGTCATCAGGGAATGTAAAGTGAAATCAGAGAATCTGAGAATTCAGGACACTGAATAACAGTGAGATATTTTTTCTGCACAGACACAGATAGGTCAATGCTTTATCAGGATGAGATGTAGAGAGGAAATTTCTGGACATAATTGAATGGTAATGTTAAAATCCACAATAAAAAGACACTATTCTGGATTTTGTATCATGATACAAAAGATCTACTTCAAGGTAAATTAAAGGAAGGATCCCCCTTTAGCAGTGACCACAGTAAAAGTACAGTTTTATATCACGGTGGGAGAGAGCAGACTGAATAAATCCAGTCAGTGAGTACTTAAGTTTAGAGTAGAGGAACCAAATTATATTGCCAAAATAAAACGAAGAGGATATTAGTCAAATAAATAAACTAGTATTCTGAATTGCAAAATGCCTGCAAAGAGCATGCCGTGTTCAAAAGAGCTTTATTAGAATCCCAGGTAAACTATCACATTGGAAATGAAAAAAGAAAACCAAACAAAAACAAAAACAAAACAAAAAAAAAGCCATCAAAGTGATCCTGGGAGCATGACCCTAAAGAGGCTGTCACAGGGGAAGTCTTCAATATATCCTTTAAAAAAATACAGAGCTCATCCAAATAAAAAGTAGAAAACCTATAAATCATGGTAGGTCAAATGTAGGGAGGAAGTAGAGTAAAAATGTGAAAAGCAACTTACAAGGGGTGCTTGAGCTTCTTTGCAGAGGAACTTAAGTTAAAAGGAGGGATCAGGTGGGGCAAATCTGGTATCAGTTTATGGCAAAACAATAAAGAACTTGGGAATTATAAACCTATATTGGAGAAGTTCAGTAAATTCCTTTCATTGCTCCTCACTGTTGAAGACATGGGGGCAGTTCTTACAACTGAGTCATTCTTTCCAGTAAATAGGGTACAGGTCAGAGGTACTAGATGAGTTTGGACAAACACACATTAAGTATTTGACCAAGTAGGTATGTGAGACATCAGTAAGTCACTAGGTTTCATGGCGGTCACCTAAGAGAAACTCAAGTAAGAAATTACCCAGGATTGGCACAAGGCTTTTATCTGAACATTGTAAATAGCCATGATGTGGAAGGTGGTGAGTTGCCAGTGCAATCCCTGTGGCTTTCTCTTCAGAAAAGGCACTCCATGGGGAACTATAGGTTGTGTCTTGTTTCCAAGGCAGATGGAAAGGTAGAATATAAAACACAACATACTTGAGAATGTGAATAAACAGTCTGTTATGAAAGAGTCAGAATGGTTTCTGTAGAGGGAAATCCTGCACCGCTGATGTGCTCCTCAAGTCAAACAGAGTGTGAATGAAGGGGATTCCCGTGAATGTAGCATAGCTGGATTTCCAAAAGGACTTCAAGGAAACTGTTAAAAAATAATAATAAATCCACCAGATTGAAGGAAGAGGCGTGGAAATCAAGTGCTAATGCCTAAACTTTGCTGTACGGATTTCACACAAATCAGCTGAAGTCTTCCAGAGTTAGATCAATATCTCATCAGTGACCTGGGAAAGGAAATAGGGAGAGAAAAGCAAGTCTTTCTGGAGTCAAATGCTGCAGCTAGCAAGGAGGAACTCCATGCAGAGAATTTCAGCATCACCCCTTAATGCTAGGCCTGATGGTTCCAATTGAGTGCAGAGCCAATACTGATGTTTCTGCAAAGCCATCCCCCCACTGGGCAGAAAGGTCACAAAATAAATGCTGGACATTGCTGAGAAGGGCGATTGAGAGCCACAGAGAGTGTTCTACTAAGATATTGACAACAGTTCTCCCATCTAATGCTGTTTGTTATTTCTTTTTGTACATTAGTAACACTAAGGCAAGAATTTCAATGCTCTGTGATGTACTCTGAGAGAAATGAAGTAAAATGGAGTTTGCACAGGTGATTTGTGCTACATTAGGCAAAGCAAGCACAATACCAGTCAGAAGGTAAAAGTCAGTAGCAAGACGTCAGATTCAATCCAGAGACACTATGGCTGAATTGACTGGAGCAGTGTGAGAAGCTTATAGGCGAATCTTTGCCCTAGTCTTTTTACAAGATAATCTGCCATCTTTGTGGTTTTGTATCTCCGTGTTGTTGTTGTGGTTTTATTTTTTAGAAAGAAGATGTGGGGAAGCCATGGAAATTGAATTAGGAGAAAAAGCTAAACATTATTGTGTAAACATGCTTTTTTACCTTTTTAAAAATCAAAATTGTGTGTGAAATACTGTAATAGTAGAATGTCTTTCTGATGGACCAAACATTACATTCCTGCTTGCATCTACACTGTCAAAAAATTGCTTCAGGGATGGCTCACTGCTAAATTTCCTTACCAACCAAACAATTCCATACAAAAGGATTTGTGATGAGAATTGACTGGCTACCAGTGTGTTTGTACAATGCAACACCCATAAAGTGGGAAGGAGTCGAAGTATGAATGTTGTGTAGTTAAAACTAGTGAGGAGAGAAGAAATTACTCAATCTGTGCTCTAGAATTAGCTTTTTCAAGTATCTTTGCTCACCAAAATTATAAATAGCTGATACGTTGTGCTAGAGTCAGCTGATTCCTTTATTGTTGCATTCAGTGCACTTTGGTGTTTAAAATCTTGTGTGTACAGAATCAGAACTTGGTGCACGTGAAAGCTTGGTTACTGAGAACTTCCACACTTCTGAATGTAAAACACACAGGAACACCTCTTGTACCTAAAGATATACATGTATGCATGGGTAAAATATATATATTTCACTACAACTTCAGTAGTTTTTGCTCATTTTAACTTCTCTGAAGTCAGATGATTCTTTTTTGATCTCTAAAGAAATATGACTCTTTTCCTCTGTGCTGTAACCCATCACTTTTATGACAGTACTACTTCTTTACTTAGTTCTTCCTCCTGTAGCATACTATAAACATATGATCTCTATAAGTCTTTATCTTGCTTGTGTTGTAAGTTGTTTTCCTCAACTACTTTTATGGAAATGGGGAATATTTTTGTGTTTAACCACAAGGGACTTTTCAGTCCAACAACTAGAGTGGGCACCATATTGTTCATAAATACAGTATTCTTGAGAATTTCACTTCCCAAGAGAAATCAACATTATTATCTGCAGTAGGTGGCAATGGCATATATCACAGCTTGGCTTTGCATGATGTAATACAATCTGCAGTGTAAACAAGACATTTATTACAGTGGTTGTAATCACTTTCTCTTTTATGACTTCACATTTTTATTATTCCTTCATTACACAGCAAGATATATTTCAACTTTGACCTTCATCTGCAGAGTGTATAAAAGGGTTTCAATAGATGAAAGCAATTTTTCACTTGTAAAAGCTGCCTTTTGATGATAATAGCTGAAAGGCTTCAGAAAGAATTTTTTTTTTTGTCCACTCAAACTGCATAGTAAAAATACACACACTACTCTTTTCTAAAGATACTCTTTTCTAAATTACTTTTCTGGAATTCAGTTGCATTCTGTTTGCATCTGGATTGCATCTTCCATGCTGAAATCTACTCTATATTTTAAGAGAAACAACCTGTTCTTACATGTCTGATTAGACACTGAGTTAACAAAAGAAAACAAAAAAGTATGATTTGTCTGGACTATAAATCATTTTCAGAAGCTTGTCATTTTACATTGAACTGGCTGTATGAAAAATGACAAGCAAAACCTAAAACAGTTCAACAATTGGGTTTCATGGCTTCATTTGCATAAATAAGACATGCTACTGAACAAAAGCTCTGGAAGCATTATTACTTCAGCTGCACATTGGCTAGGATTTTGCTTATTTTATGCATTTGCTGATAATTCAGTTTTAAAAATGACTCCACCTTTTTTCATCTTTGCTATATCCTTCTCCCAAGCATTACATGCTGGAGAGATTCTTATGAAATGTCTGCAACCACTCATCTTTAGAAACTTGATTTATCAGGAAAGCTGACAGTAACTCCAGACCTGATTCCAAAAGTATCTACTTGTTTGGGGAATTCTTGGATTTAGAAATTCCTGGAAGGTGTCTTAGCTATCAAAATCTTAGAATATAGGAAATATGAAAACAGATGGTCCAGAAGAGGCTGCTGAAAGATCTGCCTGGATTTTAAGACCTACCTGATTGTTATTGTTAGTACTGGTGTCATTATAAATGAGAATAAGTGGGGAAGAAATATCTAAAACAGTTGGTGAAAAGAGCTGAAGTCCAAGCAGCTGGATTCAGTACTAATACTGGAAGCAGAAAGGGATATGTTAGAGATAAGACAAAACAAAACAACAAAACAATAAGCATGTGTAATGATAATGATAGAAAATCTGGCTCTAAAGCACGTTACAAAGGTTAGAATAATTGTAAAAAACTGTAGACATACAGTTGCTGTTTGCCATCACATTTGTACCCTAACAGAATAGCATTTATTGCTACAGTTCTCAGTGTTATTATCACACCGATCATTGCAAAAATGAAGTGCCCCGAGGTAGAAACACCTTATCCTCATTCATCCTTGATATCTCCCTTGAATATGTTCTTTGGTTTATAAAGGAGAATAACTTTTTTCTTTTTTTCTGAAAAATAAAATAAAGCCAAAACCAAATGTTCTTTCTTGGAGGAGATCTCAATGAAAGCTTTACGATTGCTGACCTAGATAACATTTGTCAATTATTATCCTGTAAGAGAGATATCCCCTTAGAAAAGCCAGTCTGTCATATCTGCTCAGTTACTTCTGCATGAAATGTTATAGGAATAATCTGTTTCACAAAGTATGAATTGTACTTTTGCACAATTGTGGAGATTCTGTGCTTTAATATTTGCAATTGTCAAACCATAAACTTGGTTGGGTCACCATGGAATACTCTGGGCTATTTATAAGACACAAAGCTGTTTGAGGAATAGGCTTATATCAGAGCTGGAATTGTAACCATGTGGGCAAATCTTCTTTGAATCATATAATTGTGCCATTTACTGTACAATTAATCTCATAAGGTATCCCCATTTTCACTGTATCTGACAGTCCTTCTGCACTGATTATCTCTCCATGACTTGTTGGGTTGATGAGCCATTTATCTTGTTCTGGGATTGAAAGAAGAATGGAATTTTAAGTGAGATTTAAAAATGTCTGATTTTAAAAACAGAACACAGAGAGCATTGTTCAGAGTGGGGAATGTCTCAGGGATGTTGTCTCTCATCAGAGTCAGCTAAATGAGACAGAAGTAATCATGCTCATGGGTTGTTCTTACCTGCATTTAGCCAAAAAACTCTGTAATGCTTTATACAGTTGTCTACTATCCAAATCCTACCTGACGACCCTAGCTGGCAAATCTGGTCTGTCCAAAAGGTTGGCAGTATTCTGGGGAGAACAAACAAACAAACAAAAAAACAGCATCAAACCAAACCACTGCATGAACAGGGAGGATCCAGAGAGCACCTGGGCCGCAGAGCTCTATATCTCTATAAGCAGTCTCACTATGGAGAGCTGCCTTAGTACTAGTGCCAGTGTGCCAGCTCTTAGGGCTCTGGGCTAAGAATAAGTGGATCCTGAGTTGGGATAAATTTGGAGCAGACCAGGGTCCTTCCCAAGGACTGGACCCCTACAGGCAGCTAAGATTTCAAGTTCACAGATTCTGTTGTGATGGAATAAGTGTGGGGAAACAGTGATACTATCTAAGATCTAGTTTTACCCATGTGAAAAATATCTGAGTTCATCTTTGTGAGAAATACACTGGTACAGTGGCTTGCAATTTTTCTTCCTCTATTGTCCCGAGTGACCTCTCAGACATGAGAACAATTTCAGAGGGGACATCTGTTGAGACATTTCTTATAATATCAGCTCTCTGCACGCAGAGGAGAAAATTAGGAAACAGCCAGGTCTGCTGTAAGATCATTCTGGTGGTGAGGAGGCGGAAATTGGTGGGAAAAGATGGTTTCCCCGTTGTCTTTCAGATAAGAAGTTGGGAAAAAAAATAATAAAGGAATACTTTGAAGTTATTAATATTTTGCATATTATTAAAATCTTCAGAAGGTTTTCCTTATTTTATCAGAAGTGACTAAGCTGTAAGTACATCCGAGATACTTTTTTCCACAACTTGGAGTAGGTTACAAGAACAGAAATGCTTGGAGATGGAACAGCATCATCAGTGCTGTTCATAAGATGTCCAGACACAGCGTTGTGGTAAACGTGCCTTTGGCATTGGTGCTTGACACAAGGTGGCCACCAAATCTTGCTCCACGTTTGTCCAGTTTGGAGCAACAATTGAGAGGCACAGCTCCTGTCTTAGGACTTGTGAGCATAGGTGGTAACAGCTGGGAAACTGTGTAGCTCACTGCGCAGGGTGTCATTGTAAAGCAAATTTCAGGATATCTAGAGTGTCCTCAACTACTAAAAACACTCTGCATCTTTACAGATAAAGATACTATACATTCTTAAAGAGAATAGATCGATGTGATTGCTTATCAAAGTGGACTCCATTGAATCCCGCATGCAAACATTTAATTTAGCCATTGCATACGATTTTAGAAAAGAAGAATATCAGGATCAGAATACAAAATCCTTCTTCATTCTTTCAAGACCAAATTTTGAACAGATGTCTGTACATTGAGACAGCATTTAAATAGATCTCCAACAAAACGATGTGAAAATTTCCTGTTTCACACGGGAGGTAATGACAGTGTGGCTGTTGACTCTGGTCCTGAGTTTCACTCTGAATGTTGCAACTTGTCTCAGTAAGGCATTTAAGCACATGTAAATCACAGAAAAAGTGATCTGATGAATCACGGCCTTATCCATGAAAATTTGTCTAATGAAATTGTGTGAAATTAACTTTATTCACAAAGCACACCTGTTCTGCTGGGAAGATGGCTATAAATATATTTATGCCACCTGCCCCAGCTGTGGGAGCTACTATAAATCACATAATTCCCTCTGACAACTGATACTGCCTTGAGGGCACCCTTTTCTTTCTTTGTGTTCTTTCTGAAAATGTGCATTTGCATAAATACAAATTTGTATGCCAATAAATTTTCCACTAGATTTGCTTTTTCTCTCATAAACTTGAGTAATGTTCAGTTTATTTTTAATTTAGTCTTCCTTCTCAAAACAGGGAAGAGGGGAGTTTTGCATACAGCCATGCTATGAAGTAGAATGTTATCGCTTGTGAATATGGCCCATCTGAAGGCACTAGTTTTTCTTAAGGCAGTGCTTTAAAAGAATAGTATTGCTTTGTTTGTACTGAATCTAGATGATATATATGTGGAAAACCAGTTATAAGCTCTGCTTATATATTTTTCTGGGAGGAATTTGGGCTCTCTTCTGTCTGATATAGAATTTAAAACTAAAACTAACTTGAAAATTTTGCCATGGATTTGGAGCATTTTGTCACTTGCTTCTACGCCTCCTTTTGTCTGATATGAGATGTAGCCAGACCCTATGAGTCAGCAAAGGGGTAGAACTTCAATTCCTATTCTCCAAGCAAAATGTGAGTCACCACTGACGTATTGCTGAGAGAAGGCTAAATAAATAACTTAATGGTCATATTAACAGGGCACAGACTGCATACACCCATGAGGTGCTGCTGTGTAAAAATACAATGGTTTTCCTTCAAGAAGGATATGAAATTATTAGTGGGTGTCCAAAGAAGAGCAATCCAGGGTTGAGATTAAGGAATATCAGTGAAAAGTCTTTAGAAGAGAAAATCATGTGGAGACATTTTTACCATTTTCAAGTATGTTAAAGACTGTTGCAAGGAAGAAAAAATCAGCACTGTTTCTGTGTCTGCAACTTGCAACACAAGCAGTAAAGGATTTAAATAGTGAACAGAAAAATTTGGAATCAGGGGAAAACAAACAACCAACAGAACCAACATTTTGTGACATCCACAGTATAGCACTGCAGGACATGGCCTTAGGGAGGTTGTAGAGATTTAGAGAATCAGATGGTTAAATATCAGCTGAGAATGACAAAAGAGCAGCAGCCTGCGCCCCTCATTTTTTATCTCAATGTGTAGTGTGACTTTAGAATGATTATAGTCAGTCCCTTGTGTACATGCGTAAATATATTTTGCTACATCTGTAAAATTTGAGCAACATGAAATGTCACATTAATACACTGGTGAAAAACAGTTTTGAGCAATGTTGGGTTTTTTTTGTTTTTTTTCTTTTTTTTCTTTTTTTCCTGCAGTATATCTGTCTGGTTTTGCTGAGTTACATTATGTTTGATCTTTATTCTTCCTGAGCTTTAAAATATAAATTTCTACTAGCACTTACAAACAATGGAATCATAGTTCTAAAAACTGGGTTTACTGACAATTAAGATGAGAGACCTGGGACAGTTGAGCATGGAGAAGAGAAGACTGAGAGTGGATCTTATCAGTGCTTATATATGTGAAGTGAAAGAGTCAAGCAGATAGGGCTAGGCTCTTTTCAGCAGTACCCAGCACCAGGATGAGGGGCAATGAGCACAAACTGGAACACAGGAAGTTTTGTATGAATGTGAGGAAGAAATTCTTTGCTGTCAGAGTGATGAAGCACTGGAATAGGCTGCTCAGAGAGGTGGTGGAATCTCCTCTGGAGAGATTGATCTGCAGTAGGAAACCTGCTTTAGCAGGGAGTTGGACAAAGTCATCCTCAGTTATCCCTACTGACCCCTGCAATTCTGTAATTCATTCCCTATAATATCTGTTTTGTCATCAACAAAGCTTTTAGGCATGGATGCTTAGTAGGGGCTTCCATTTTTGCTTTAGAAATCCATAATATTTGTAGCTTCCTGCTCTCACAAGTATTTTCCTTACAGTAACCTTTTCAAACTGATACTTGACTTGTATGCTGTCACTTTTGTTTACTTTCTGGAGCTAAACCTGATAAAGTTTACAACAAGCTTAGCTGAAATCAGACCCTGTGCTCTCTCTTGGTTACACATCAAAGAGTATCTTTTCAGAAGATTTTGTGTGGTACAGAGACATGAATGCAGTAGTGCTGCACTGTCTGCCCCAGAGGGGACCTGACATGAAATCTGAAAGAGATGAGTGGAGCTGACAATTCCTCCTGTTTGACCACAGAGGCTTGGGATGGTGCTCAGAATCCTAAACTTGCCAGATGTTGCTGTCGCATCTTCTACAACTTAAGAATTTGGCCAGCAAATATCTCAGGAGTATAAAATATAGAAAAGTGCTGAGAGTACAAATGGAAATCTCAGAAGGAGCAGACTGGCAGTGCATATTTGCACTCTTTTTTTTATTGAAAAACATAAGAAACGAGGCATAGGAATGGCTCAGACCCATTATTGTATCTGCTTTATATAGTACAAAATGGTCATCATAATTTATGGAAGTTATGTAAGCATTAAGGAGAATTTTTCTAAGTTGCATTCCTGCTCACAAGCATTCTCCACTGGACTGAAGATAGAAACATGTCCCAGTCCATGTGTTTAAACAGTTTCATAACACAACAGCCCCAAGATCAGAGTAGCGTTGTAGTCCTTCAGTTTGGCGCTGGGTTTGAAGATCTAGCCCTGTAAATCAATTGTATATGTGCAGATCAGCAGCGCTTCCCTGAAATGCCCTTTCATCTTCCATCCCATTTTGGATGAATCTACTGTATAGTTTGCACTAGAAAGGATATTTTCTCCCAGTGTCTAACCCCAGTGGTACAAAACTAACTCCACCTTGATGGTAGACTGCTCAAGAAAATTCCATACCAAGCTGGCTGTTCAGCTGCACATTACTTACAGTGAGCAAGTAAGAGGTACCTACATCTCCCCACTGGGGCTTTCAACTGGTATCCATGCAATCACAAATTGGGCAATGTTTTCAAACTGCTTCCTTTTCTTTTATTTTCCCCTTGATGCCTTCATTCATAGCATTGAACTCCTCATTTTATTTTGATTGTTTAGTTGTGTTACCCACCTTTGTTGTCATTTTAGCCGGTTGTCATTTGTCTTTGATTTTTCCCTGTCTGACTGCGTGGAGCACTCTGATTTCAAACACTGGCTGTTCCGAGTGACACCAAACAACACAGGAACTGGGGAGAGGGAGCTCAGGAAGAGATTATCCCTAGGTCCTGGCCCTTAAGGGTGTGCCAGGCTATCTGAAAATCCATGCAATGGTCTAATGTAGTCAACTACACTTGCATGATTGAGTCTGTTGTACAGCAATCTCATTTCAAGTTAGCTTCAGAAAACTGTTGTGTTCCCCTTCATTACTATATCTACTATAATATCTATTTCTTAAATGTTTTAGGTTTTTTATATTAATTCTCTTTCCAGTTTCGTCTTTCTGCTTTGTTTTTCTTCAGCTCATACCTATCAAGGTTGCAAATCCATATAGTAATGTTTAGCTTTTTTACTTGTATTATTCTGAGAATATGTAACCTGCCTTTGCAACTCTTTCAACAGATTCTTTCTTACTTTTAACCACTTTGTCAGTGGTTAAAAGAAGTTATAAGAAGGGCTTACTGTAAAATGGAAACTATTGGAGAAATGCAACCTCCGCTGCTGCAACTGAGCCCTGGTCATGTTCATGATCTTAAGTAATGGGGACCTATCAAAGAGTGAAGTCAGAACCCTGAACTTCACAACAGTGAACTTCAGGCTGTTCAAGGAATTATTGGATGAGAAACTGTATTTAGAGATGAAGGAAATGAACAGAACTGGCAGCACTTCAAAGCTGCCTTTCTGAGAGTGCAAGAGCTCTCCATCCCTCAGAATAAGAAATTCAGCAGACAGTGCAGGAAACTGGCATGGCTAATCTAGGATCTTCTCCTAAATAGGAGAGATAGGAATTCAAAGGCTGGACTATTCAATGGGTAAAGAGTTGATTGGATGGTTGTTGCCAGAGAGTTGTTGTCAATGGCTCTATGATCGGGTGTAGGCCAGTCATTGTCTTGTTCCCCAGGGGTCTATCTTGGGACTATGCTCTTCAACATCTCTATCAATGACATAGATAGTGGGATTCAGTGTATCGTCAGCAAGGTTGCTAATGGTATTAAGCTGAGTGGTGCTGTTGACACAATAGAAGAGAGGGATGCCATCCAGAGGAACATAGACACCCTCAGAAAGTGGGCATTTGAGAATCTAATGACGTTTAACAAGGTCAAGTGCAAGGTGTTGCACTGGTTGAGGAAATTCCAGATATGAGCACAAACTGGGAGAAAAACTCAATGAGAGCAGTCCTGCAGAGATGAACCTGGGGGGGTGGGGGGGGGGGTGTTCCTGGTGGATGAAAAACTGGACATGAGCCAGCACTGTGCTCTTTCAGCCTAGAACTCCAACAATACCCTGGACTGCATCAGCATAAGGGTAGAAGCAGGGAAAGGGAGGTGATTTTCTCTCTGTATTCTGTCCTTGTGTGGCCCCATCTGGAGTACTATGTCCAGGCCTGGGACCCCTAGTACATCTCTCCTATGAGGAAAGGTTGAGGGAGTTTGGCATGTTTAGCTTGGAGACGGCTTCAGGGAGACCTCATTGCAGTCTGCCAGTACTTGCAGGGATCTTACGAACAGGAGACAGACTAACTTTTTACACAGTCTGATAGTAATATGACAAAGGGGAATGGCTTTAAACTAAAAGAGGGAAGATTTGTGTTGGATGTTTGGAAGAGATCTGTTCCCGCGCCTCACCATCCTCTGAGTAAAAGATTGCCCATAGAGGTTGTGGATGCCCCATCTCCGAGGGCATTCAAGGCCAGGTTGGATGGGGCCCTGAGCAGCCTGCTCTAGCCGTTGTCAACCCTGCCCACAGCAGGGGGTTGCAACTGAATGATCCTCAAGGTCTTTTCCATCTTGAGCCATTCTATGAAATGAGGGAGTTTTTATATTTATTGTATTTTAAGTTACTCATTTCTCTCAATAGAAAATGGATTCAGATTCTGGTGATGCAAATCAAAAGCTCTGTGTTGACTTTGGGTTGGAGTTTAGACAAAAAATTAATAACATTACTGTAAGGATCGTCCTCTGCCTTGTACCACCTTCTCTCATTTTAACAGCTTTTTTAGCGAAATAAAATGACTATTGTGTTTGAAGTAAAAAGCTTAAACATTTGCAGTATTTGGTAACTCATTTTGGATCTCACAATTTATCACGCTCTTCAGAAACTTTCATGTCCTAGAGGGAGGTTATAACTTAAGAACTTCAGCTGTCATTAAAAAAAGTATTTCTTGATCTTGAGATTACCCAAAGGAGCTAGCAAATATGAACAGTAAAAGAAAAAAAAAGAGAGAAAAAAATAATAAAAAATAAAGTGAAATAATGATTCTTAAGTCAAACTTGAATCCTCTGTGGGAGATGACTCAGGGTGGTGAATGTATATAATTATTTCTGGGGAAAAACAAACTACCTGACATGGGCAAATCACCAGTCTGGGTGAAGACACTGCTTCTCTTGGTGTTATATTGGGATAATATGCCTGAGAAACTTCGGAATGGGGAAAAAGAAAAAAGAAAAAAAAAAGGAAAGGAAAAAAAAAGCACACATTTAATTCAAGCTCTAGGTATCACAACCTTCAGATACCTCATTTGCTTCATTCATTTCTTTGTCTTTTCCACATATTTTGTCTTTCTCTTGATAGAATTGGGATTTTGTGCTAATTAAATTTCTTCTAAAATTTTCTTACTGTTTTCCAGATCTCTGCAGCTAAGATACTTCAGATTCAACAGAATGTTAGAAGGTTTATAAAAGTTTATGTAAGACATTTTTGTAAGCACAGATCAACTTTAAGCAAAGGTGATCTTACGTACCTCTGAGACTCAATTTGAATTTCACACAAATACATGTTACTTAATTGTATTTACTTGCTTAGATTATAAATAATTAAGAATGCCTGTCCAAATCTCCTGGTGCCACAGTATGTCAATAACTATACTGTCCTAGCAGCATGCAATTAATTATTTTAGCAGGAACTCAGCCAAACAACATCCAATGGAGATTCTTCAATCTCATCATTACTGCGAGAAACAAATCCATGGTTTTCTCCAACAATCTAAAAAAATGTACCTTCTGTGTCCTCCTCCTTTCCTCTTTCTCTTCATCTGTTCTAAAATTGAGAAGGCATATGGTTCAGCCCTTTTTTGCTTTCAGCTAGTAAAGACTTTGGGACTCATTTTTACAAAATGCTGCTAGTTCTCTGAATCCACACCTAATTAAAGGTCATTTTCAGTGTTTACAAGTTTTTCAGTAGTCCACACTGCATTTGATGCTACTGAATCAAAATTATTTTCCTGTTTACAATTTTATATATGTATTTACAAGTACATATGTACATATATGTAAATCTTCATTTTGGAATGCAAGCTAATCAGGAAAAAATGTTAAATTAAGTGTTTAAATTTAAACTTAACTTTCAGAAATTTTACCAAACAGTTCCATATAGATTTACTGATATTAATATTAGGTACATTAATATAATCAGCAAGGTTACACATGCATGTATGTTTGTATGTAGCCTAGCTGGTCAATATCAATGTGATGAAAGAGATCTCTGAAAAAACATAACATTACCCAGAAGGTTTATGGAAACAGTGACAAGTGTTCCTGTCACCAACATTCATTTTGCACTGCGTTTGTATGCAATACATGCCAGAAACACAGGGTTTTTGGGGATCGAGTTGTGGATTTTGGGTTCTTCCTTTTTTATTTTCTTTTCTTTTTTAATGTTGAAGATTTCCAGTATTCAGCAGTCTCCTCTGGTGAACAATTTAGAAGTGATTACATATCTGTTCTGCATTCCAGTTCCTCCGTCTATTAAAGAAATTAAAAAAAAAAAAAAAGGACTTTCTCATAGCTGGGAGCATTAGCTTACGTTTACCTGTAAAAACCCTTCTAAGCCTTCTGTCAGGTGCTGTAATTTGCCTCTTTGCGATTAAACATGCTGACAGTTGTCTGATGTGAATGATGCATTAGGTTTTCTAAAAAGTTGTTGCCATTTGTTAAGCTTCGTTTTTTATCAACCCCTTAAAGAGTTCAAAGCAGAAAAGGTAATATAACAGCTACAGTAACTGAATACTTGACTGTCCACAGCTGTGCTCATAGGTGCAAGGATTAGCTGAGAACACTTCTAGGTTAGTTTTTCTCATTTTTAGCAGTGGACTGTCCCTGAATCCCTTTTTAAAATATATCTCCAGTACAGTCATTTTCACTCACTGACAAAACAGAGCTTTGCAAGTTAGAAATGGGCATCTGCCCTCTCTTCTTTTCATCATCAGAAAAGTTTCTGGTGTTCTGTGCTACCTGGAAATGCATCAAACTTGGTTTTGTGTTTCTACAGTCTATTTAACCATTATAATGCTACTTATCTCAGGAATTAGTCGGCACTTAAACATCTCACTGAGTTATTTTATATTGGGTAAAAATGCTATTCACTTAGACTTACTAAAATAAGCCTTTTTGAAAGCATGTTTAACTCTCATACTTTATTATTAATTTCCTTCTTTAGGCTAAATTCTGATGCATGTATACTCAGTAGTGTGATGTACCTGCAAATTTTCTTTATTCATATGCATTCACAAATCAAAGTAATAGCCCATATTCCTAAGAAATATTAATCTTGTTCATCTCCCCCTTTTTTTTTCCAGTCCCTTCTGTTGTAATATCCACACAGTATTTCTTTAGAAAGGAGTTCAAGAAAAAAGCAGAATACAAAATGGACCAAGATTAAATACTAATAATTCGATAATAGTAATCATAAATGGTATCCTCATAACATCTGCTGTTGAACATAATGAATCATACAGCAATCATGCAGTTGAAGAGCACGTCAGTCTTAAGCCTTTCATTATGGATGTGCTTTTTGTATTTCAAACTGAATGGTTCTATGGCTGTAGGGGGAAAAATAAGGCTGAAGTTTTATGAATCTAAAAGTTCAGGGTGAGAATAAAAATTAGTACGATGTTTGAAAGTGAGACTGCAAACTTTATATTATTCTCTGTCACGGAGCTACTAAAACCCTCCCCCCTGCCACAGCACACTAAGAACTTCTGAGACTTTGACAGTTATAGGCTCTATATAATCATTAATGTCATATGAATAAATAAAGCCTTCTTAATTCAACACTAATGAGATAAAGTATGTTCAGACAGTTTTCAGCACTGAAGACCATATTTGCTCATAGCTCTGCTAGAATAATTGTTCATTGTTGTCATGTTATGCAAATTTTCAACCATGTAGTGCTCTGTAGACAGCATATACTGGCAGTGCTGTGTGAAACTATTGAAAATAATAATAAAAACTTGATAATTTTTGCTATCAATTATTATTTTGGGGTATTTAAAGTATAAATTTATTTGCAATTAGAACCAGACATTTTGGAATTAGCAAAAATAACAGGACAGCAAAGGATTATGGAGAAGGAAGGAAGGCTAAATTGGGCCATGCTCACATCCAGAGAGATGTTTAAATAATCCTGAAATACTTAATAAACTTCAAAGCATTTTATCTTTTAATAAGTTCTTTTTCAAGAACATTCCAAGCTTGCCTTGTTCTCCTCTTTGCTGCTACTTATAGCACACACAGCATATGAACTTATCTGGGCAGTTATTGCATATTTTACCATGTTCTCTGCTAACTTCTGCCATTTTTATGGAAAAGGAAGGAGATTAGATTATGAACTTAATGGAGAAAGGCTGCTTCAAACTCTGCTCAAAGCTGTAAGCTCAAAAGAGATTAAATTTAGCAGAAATGTTAAAGCTAACTTGTGTATAGTGGAAGCTTGTAGTCATGTGTTCTGCCATATATGATTTGGCAAAGAGCAAATGTGAAAAATGTTATCAATTGGTCCCACTTTTCATCTGCTTTGTCATAACAGGGTTTAAAAGCAGGACAGTGATGCTAACTCCAGAGCATCAAGGGTGGCTCAGCCTGTTATTTGTGAGTCTTACCGTGAGCATTCTCCTGCCTCTGAAGTCTTCCAGGGAATGATCCTAGCTCTGGTAGGAATCTGATTGGACTGAAAATCATGGCAATTTCATATTTTCATTTCTTTTGCCATGTTAGTCTGCAATTCTGGCAAAGAAAGATGCAGTTTCAAGTTTTTGAGCATTTTCAGGTGCATTTAAAAGCACAGTAACTAAATGAATTTGAAATATCCCCTTCTGCCTGTGCTTTATCTTTTTAAACAAGCAGAGACGTAGTGACAACACTGTGCTCATAATATTATTCTACAGCCTGTGTCACATCACAGTGACAGGATGCATGCTCTCAGCCATTACTCTAAACCGCTGGCTGATCTACCTGTTTTAATATCAGCAGTTATAATTATGCAAATAAACATGTTGTAAAAGTTGCCTGTCATCCATAGTTAAAAACTGACTGTACTTTAATATTTGTGAACTAATCACCTCATTAAAAAATAAAATAAAACAAAAAAGGAAAAGAGGCAGCTAAATAAAGGCTAAACCTACTTAAAAGAAATAAAATTTATTAATATACTTAAATACTGGTTTGTTCTTCAGAAAAAAATAATTAAAAGTCCATGATAAATAGGCTGAACTGTGAGAAGGTAGGAGAAGGAAAAAAAATAGAAGTAATAGAAGTCCAAAGTTCATTTCAGAGGAGACATTAATAAAAACCGGATGACGTGCGGCAAAGGAAATTAGCTCCTAGTGTATATGGACGTGAATAATGCTGGAGGATGTATCGTATAACTTAATCAGATAGGCTGTAACAGGAAGATGCAACTGTGGTTTCCTTAATGACCAATGGGTGATGTAATCAAATGCTAAATGCATATTGTCAGGTTCTGACAAGTTTCTATCAAGGCAGAGATGGAATATCACTTAACCAGGAGCTGAGGCTGATAACACATCCTCTCCCCAGTGGAAGGAGGTAGGAGTAGACAGGTTTCTATAATGCTGTTGTGACATGAAGTAATCTTCCTGTGTCATTCGCTAATGTAAATATCGCGTTCCCTCAGGGTACGTGTCTGCTGAGATCGGCAGGTTATGAAGTTATTAGTGCTGCTGGCTCAGGCTCAAGGCACAGCCAAGGCCACTGCAGTGTAGGCCTGCAGCACCCTCAGCCTGCAGCTCAGCCTCTGGCACTCCACCATGCTGGTCCAGAGGTTGTCTGCAGTGATGCGGGGGTGACTGAATACTCACCCCTCACCCTGAGGGAGAGTGAGCTTTCCAGTAAAACAGATAAAGCGTTTCTGATACCAGGCTTGGAGGACTTCAAACCTGCCATTTCTCTTGCTGTTCTGCACCTTGCCAGAACAGTTAGCCTCCAGCCCAGGTGTACGTCAGGCGGGGTGCACCTGCCCCAGGGATGACTCTGTGAGTGGGAGGGAGGACTTGGTTTTTACCGGCTTCATGGCATGGTATAGGTACCAGCCCTTTGTTCACCAGATCAGTAATATAGCAGCAGTTACATTGCAGGTTACTGTGGTGAATTTAAGAAAAACAGTGTCAAAACTAAAACTAAGTTCACTGATAATCCTTGGCTTTGCATTTTAATGCATATTACTAGTTGAGTGCTAGATTGTGTTCTTATGACAAAGCAGATTAGGAAACCATTTGCATGTGAATCTCTCTAAATCAGTGCAGTTTCCCTGGTAACAAATGGAGAACCAAGCTCCAAAATTTGCTAGTTGCCATTAAAATGTGTGCAAGTGGGGAGTATGTGTTCTTTTGACAAGTTTTTATTAAAGGAAAAAAAGGACTGCAAAACTTAACAAGATGCCTCATTTACATAAAATGAGGGGTTGAGGAAATGAAATTTGTTGTTCAACCAGCAGCACTTAACTCATACAAAAATCTCATTTCTAGTCAAACAAAACCAGGATATTTTGTAGTCAGAGTTTTGCTTTCTGGCTATTGAAAATGGAATTTTCTATTGCTTATTGTTTTCAGGGAAGCTGACAAGAAATGGCATTTCCATCAGGACCTGTTTTCCAAGCTTCCTTAGAAGCCAGATGGGAAAGCTTGGAGTTAATTCTGCTGGAGAGACAGCAGGGCTTCCCAGCTGCCATTTGTGGCTCTGCAGTCAGCTCCTCACCCTGTTTTGATTTCGCCCTCAGAGAGGTTCTTAGGGGTTCCCCATCACTCCACAGCCATTGACTGGATTAGCCTGGAGCAGTTTGTGATTAGAGCATCCCTAGTTGTTTTCTGAATGCCTAGTATCTGCTGTTTTCCTTCAGCGATTTCATGAAACCTCATATATATTACCTCAGTGGTTTTTGTGCTCACTTTTTCAAGGACTTCTCAGTAAAATATCTAGTAATAAATCTGCCTTGTTAAAAATTAACTCCAGAAATATAACTGAAAACACGTATTCAAGCAGATGAAAAACAACCTTTTTTTCCCCTTCTCTTTGCTTCTTTCATTTGCTGGATCTCTCTTTAATAATCTCCAGTTTGCAAGTTATCCTAATTAGGTATAAGTTTGGATGTGGAGCAAATTGAAGCTTCTGTTGCCCTCAAATCTCTCCAATGCACTTATGAAAGAAAATTCTAAATAAAAAGATTTCCTCTAAGTGGAAAAGCATCTCTCTTGTTCAGAGGTGCAATTTTTGTAAACGTTAAAATCATAAAATAGGTTTTGTAATAAATAAAAGCAATTACTGTTCAGCAGTCACTTAGCAGCCAGCTAAGCTCCTTCTGCAGCTGAACACAGCTTTGCTTCATTTTATCAGACTGGAGTGATTTTTCGTGTCATGCTGGGTTTTCTTTCCATTAATGAGCCATACAATAATCAGGAATAAAAAAGGAAAGACTGTATTTGAATACAGAAGATCTGAGTTACTGAAAGATCTTACCTTCTACACAAGCAAGCCTCATCTTTATCTCTTTTTTTAATTATTACTGTATCACTAAAAGTACTGTCACAATTAGAAAGGATGTTGCAAGCGAATTGAGTCATGTGATGGAATTCAACTGCCACAGGGGGTGGGTTGTGGACTCATAGACATTTCCAAGTTCTCTCTTCATCTTTGTAATTGCAATTCAGCTTTTTTAGAACACACAGTATTATCCTTGTGTTTGTTTGTTTCATAAGAGATTAATCTTTCCGTTGTTTGTTAGTGCCATCAGACCCATAGGCCTAATAATCGGGGTTGAGAGCATCACTTTTACGTTTTCAAATCTCCTCGATATTTCAATCAGTAATATGAGCATATTTTTAGTCCAAAATTAATTTCTCTCTTTTTCATCCCCCATTTCACAAGCTTGCAAATTTACTAGAGAGCTAACATGAAAACATATGAGAACGAGGATTCTGTATCTTTATTTGCAGGGGGGGCATCATACAAACGACAAAAGTTTGTTTAACTTTGAAGGACACACTGAAACGTTCCTAGATTGTAATTACATTTCCAGTTCCCTGCTAGCATATGCTGATTGCTTTTTGCAACTTCCTTGGGGTCTTGTCAATCCATTGATTAAGAAACACTCAAAGTGGATTTGTACTACATTTGAATAGCTGATACCATTTGATTAGAACTGAGTGCTGATATGACCCATCGCTAATAGCAGTTTCTAAATCCTGAAATATTTCATGATGAGTCTTGTGACATTAACTGTTTCTCACTTCTCTGGACCTTCTCATGGCTGCCCTTTAGTGATAGTTGTTTATGCATGAAATATTTCAGTTACAGAAAAAAACAGCATGCGGTGACCAGAGCTAAAAGGCAATAATACCATAAATATTTCCTTAAAGTACCAAATTCCAAGCTAATTGTTCCTGCTCTTCACTGTATCTAGCTCAACCAAGTTCTTGTGCTCTTTATTTTTGATTAGATGAGCGCTGTTGCAGCTTACATTGTGTAAGAAGCATCTCCTCCAGGATAACCCCATCCATTGGTCTGAAAGACCTCAGCAGGCTCCAGCAAGTTGTTGGTCACTGCCAAGGGCAGCAGGATAATGTGTGAGCTTCAGAGCTTTGGCTAAATTAGGAATCAAATTCATGCAGAGAAATATTAAATGGAAAACTTGTTTATAAACACTAAGTAAAATGTCGTCCTGAGAGCGACCTTTGATAACTTCATATGCTTTGCAGTAAAAGTGCTCTGAGATTGCTGAATGTAGAATTTTAAATTGGCAAAATAAAGAGTTCAGTGGTAGGACATGAAAACAAAAGCTTTTGATGCTTGGTTTGTGTAATGTTCTCTTACATCCCTGTATGGGGAGCGAGGGAGGAGTAATGTCTCCTAAGTTAATGGAATTTCAAGGCCATTTTCTCTATTGCTACATAAAAGATCTATCTATGAACTTAAAAAAAAAAGGCTATAATCTTTTAAAGATAATTTTCAAATTTGTTTTCATTTCTCAGTACTTAATTTTGAAATAATTATTGGTCAATTATTGCTATAATTTGTTACAATTAGGGCAAATACTCATTTGGATAACTATACTAATATGTCTGTAATTAGAGTAGACTATGAAATTAACCAGATTTGGAAGAAAATTGTTAAAGCTCTTTTTCCCAGGTTTCATAAATATGCATCTTTTCTTAGTTTTTTTAAAGCATCTCAATATTTTGATTGAATACTCACTGCAGGTGATAAAGAAAGATTTTTAGATTAAAAATAATATAATGACCATGAAGATCCACTTGGATTAAAAGGACAATTTCCCTCTGTAGCAAATAATACATGATTATGAGAACTCTTTTTTTAGTTTTCCATACACAAACAAACGTGTGTATGCTCATGTAAATAAAAGGTGTCATTGACTTGTAGTGTGCTACATAAATTTAAGATTATTCAGATTCATTCCTTCTTGTAGTCATAACAGTTTTATTCATTGTATTTATAACCCAAACCACAGCTGCTGTATATTGCTTTTTTTTTTTTTAATATGACTGAGCATGTAATGAAAATCCAGTCTAAAACTTCCTAAAATGATGTTCCCTGCTCTTCTGCATTAATATTATCTTTGTGTGACTTACTGACATTCTGAGAAAAAAGGGCTATGAAGGTACAACGAAGTGGAGAAAGTTTTAAATGTGTCCAAAGTTCGGAGATAATATGGACAAAGTGTACAGAATATTTACTAAAGGGATTTGAATTTGTTACATTGAAATATATTTGAAGTTGAACATTTCCCAAGGAAATAATGGCTAAATATCACCATAATATAACACCTTTAAAACTGAGTGAACATTTTAATGAAAAAAAATATATATACATAGTACTCTAATATTTACACACCTGTCCTTCAGAGAAACCAGAAAATCCATGAACCCAGAAAGTTACAGAAAGGATCTGCTACATAAATCAAGACCCCTTTATCACATATCTGCTTTTGTTTTTGACCAGTAGTGAATGCCTTTGCCTTGTAACTGCACAATGGTCGTGCTAAATGCTATGTTTGCAAACTCACTTGCAATTCTTTTAGCTGCTGCTTGGAAGAGCAATGGTAGACTGAAGTATAAGAGGATATATGGGTTGGCAATAGACAGGCTCTTCCAGTGTTTACTAGCATAGACATTAGTATGTATTTTCTAATGACTAATGTGGATCTTTCATGTTGAAATTGAAAAGTGTGATTCGTTTCCTATCTGCTACAGTATAGGAAACAGGTAATTTGATAATTTTCTTCTTCTCCATAGATGTCTTTTCTGTGCTTTAAAACTATTACCACTGCTATTTTTTTTTTCTTCTAGCTTTTATAATTATTATTATTGCTGGCAACTTTGACTTTTTCTGAGCCAAACACTGTCTTTTCTTTCCTCTTTCCACTAATCCCTGCGGCTTATTCACATTTTTTTGAACTGCAGTGCCTGCACAAAGTGTTTCAGCTGAGGCAATAGAAACACAAAAAACCAAAGATATGCAAGATTTAAATTCATTAATTTATTTTAGGAGTTTCTCCAGATATACATGCAAAATAAAATTCAGAACAACTCATAATTTCACATAATTCCTGTGTACAAAAGCTTTAGATCCTTAGGTATAAATTTCAGAAAAAAATAAATTCACATATGTATTTAAATGACTAGTGCATACCAGAGCTGAGGAAGGGTTCAGAACAAAACAATTTTGTATTTTGGGATAACTTTTTTTCCAATAAATCTAAGAAGTCGCAACTAACATTTGGCATCACTTACTTATCACTTGATCAGCAAATCAGATCTTGTTCTTAAAATTTCTGGTGAAAAAATATACCTGGAAACAATGTTTTTGTTTTTCCTAGATTATATGCACTTCCTAGAGTAGAAAATCTGAAGTTACTGAGGTAAAAAAAATCCCTCTTCATTTTCAGCAACTCCTTGAGGCACAGCAGTTTTCCATACATGCAAAATCTGGAAAATGAATGAGCACTGTTGGGAAGTTAATATCATACATGAATGGCAAATTCTTAATTGGAAATGTATCTTTTGTGCAGTTGCTACTGGAAGTAGTCAGTTTTATCTTGTCTGTTGATCCCCAAATCCCACTGTAACCATCTTGCTTTCAATACACAGATACCTTGAGATGTCATGTCTGTGATTATCTCACTACTAAAATCAAAAGAGGAGTAGAGGCTGTACCAGGAGGGCAGTGAGGTGGGTTGAAGTCTGCTTGAACCACTGAGGCTCTAAGTCAGTTCAGTTGGAGGCCAGTCTCTGGTGTTGTGCTCTAGGTGCAGAGATAGACCTGAGTGTTGGGATGGAGTGCATGCTCAGTAAGTTTTCAAATGCAAGACTGGAAGGAGTGGGTGATACACTGGGTGGTTTTACTGAGCTTCTGTAGCACTCTGACAGCATGGAGAAAAATGTTCAAGCAGGAATGTAATGAAGTTCAATGAGATATAGTAAGTCCTGTTTAGCAGTGCTTCAAAAAGCTAAAATAACAACCCCTTTCCAAAATCTATGGATTCTCAATTGACAGTCAGTCAAAATCCTCTTGAATAACAACTTTGAACAGATTCTCAAGAGGCAAATTGTTCTGAAGTAGATATAGAAAGCATGTAGGTAGAAAACTTACTCTGGAAGATATAAACAAAATATGTCATCTCCTTTGTCTACCCTGTATTTGTGAAAGGTGCTATTCAGGCAAAAGTTTCTAATAGATATCTGATCTGAATGTCTGTGCTCTCAGAATTCATCAGCTTTGCTTACTTAATACTTTTTCCACATTTATCTTGATAATGAAGGTACTTGAAATGAAAGACTTTAAACACCTATACACTAATCATTGGAAACATTTTCTTGTTTGCAGATCATGCTTCAAAATCTGAAAAATAAATGATATCTGTCATTACAAAATAAATAGTTGCATTAAAAATAAGGAAGGGCCTGACTTTCTGCCCTTGGATTCATTGTTTGTGGGGCTGTGCTGCACAGATAACAATATTGGTGGGAAACGGGAGATGCCTGTGCTTGTGTTTGCAATACAGCATACATATAGCTGAGGAAAAGACTTCTGTTCCTTTGGCTGGCAGTTCTACATCTGAGAAGGAAGCTATTTTATTGAAACAAAATGTTTAATATATTGCACCTACCATAGCAGAGGAGTTGTATAAGCATACAGCATTTGCATGTTTGCATGTAAATATCTGAAATGCTTCATTTCTTGGCTGGTAGTACTTCTAGCAATGTTAGAACACCAGGTGGTACTATTCAAGAAAGTACGTTGTGTTTGTCAGCGTCTCTTTTAATAGAAAAGGTCAATAGAAATTGTTTTAATATATTTTGTTTTGCTTTTTTTTTTCTCTCCTTAAAATAAGATATATTATGAGAGGAAACTAAATTGGTTGTTTGTATCATTTCTGTTGATGCAAGCTTAATTGATTTTTTTTTTTTTAACTGCTAAAAATAAGCCATTGAAATCCATTATTCTGAGCTCTCTGTCCCCAGGCATGAGATAAGAATTTCAGGTGTTGTAAAGCAAGTTGTATGTTTCTGAATAATAGTCTGAAATTCACCTGATCTGCAGGGGTAGACCTGTGCATAAAATTTCTGTTAATGGGACATTGCTCATTATATATTTAGACTGAGCTTATGTTGTTGATTATTAAGTCCACAGCTGAAGAAACATTCAACTACTCTTTCAAATAAGTTGGTGCAGAAACAGATAGGCCAGTAATTTTTTCCTTTCCCTTACTCCATTTTATGAGATGTCATCTCACATGATTCTTACTGACATTTTGATGTTGTTGTATTTAGCACATTATATATATACATAAATATATAGTTCTACAATTATCGTTATCATTTAACTTTTTATACCTATTAAATATTCAGTAATTTGTATGTTTACGGATAACCTCCATGTAGTTGCACATTTTCTGGCACAATGTGGAGTTGAAACAGATTTAAGAAAATTGGCTGGAGATTGTTGGTATGTTACTGAAATTGCATCCAACACAGAGAACACCCTGAAAAGGTGATTATATCTTACGATCAATTAGTGTATCAGTGTTAAATTATGCTACATACATTGGCTAAAATACACTTCAAAATTAAAGTAATTATTGAAATGGCCCCACATGCTGTTCATCATGGATGTGACCGTGTTAATTCGGAGATGACCAGAGCCAGAAGATATATTTGAAGTGGCTGTGCTACTCAGATAAATGAAAAATGGTCACTCCTCTTCAGGCCAAGAATCTTTAGAGTCCTTTTTGCATTCTTTCACCCTAGAGCCCATGCTCAGTAAGGTGCAAGGCAACAGGCACCATGCTGCCTTCCCTGCTTCTCAACAGCTCTGTGGCAGCAGGACCATAGAGCCAGTGCCAGACCTGTGACCTTGGCAGCCAATGCAGAAGGAGCTGTGAGCACCCCAGACAGGTGCTTCTCACCCACAGGATGCTGTGCATTTCTTAAAATGTTTGCTGCCAGCAAGAAAGAAGAAATGATTGTAAGGTATCTGAGAAACACCCGTACCTGAGTGTTTGAATGCCTTTTCAGTAGGTTATTTCCTGAGCAGGTTTTGAGGGAGCTGTTTAAATGCAGAAAAGGATTATGAGCTTCCATCAAATTTTTCTAGATAAATTCTTTGTCAACCAGAGAAAGAATGAACTCACTTCAAATTGTATTTAGGGGATAAAATCATTCTGTTCAAGAAGAATAAAAAAAAATTTCTTTGAATCAAATGATTATTGTTCACTCTCAGAGACCCATGAATCGTACAAACTTAATAAATGATACAGCTGTTCTCCAAGTTTTGTGATACAGATGTAGCTTATCTTGTCAAAAGAAAAAAAAAATCCTGAAGCATAGTGCTGCCCTTCTAAACAAAACATCCAAGCAAACTGCTCTTCCAAGAGAATCAGAGGATTTCACTGAGGAAGGACTGGTTTGGCATGAGCTTCTTTTAAATATCAATACTGATAATTAACAACAGCAACAACAAAGCCCAAATTGTCCTTCAACAATAAAAGGAGATTGTGTGTATAATCTCTTGATCATGTTTCACAAGCAGGCTTCTGACTGTCATGGGTTGTTTCTGCTTGTTTAAATCATCCTGTAGTACCAGCATGTACTCAGGAGTGGCTGTCATTCTCCTCCCTTAGAAAGAATTGAATTAACGAGCTCTCGGAAAGCATAGGTTTGAAAATGAGTGCAAGCTGACATGAGCAGTTGGACCTAGATTTTGAACAATGTGAAGGATGTGGGAAAGGATGCCAGAATGACATGTCTTTTGGGGTGTTTCTAGGCCTCTCTGCCTCCTGGATATCCCTACTGGGCTCCAGCATGGTGTACAGCTGGGAAGCTTAATGTTACAGATTTCTCGCCCTTCTGATCCTTTGGGTTTTGTTTTTGTTTTTGTTTTTGGTGGGGATAGCACTCAGTAGCTCAACTGAAGTGGCTACGGGAAGTGAAGCTCTTGATTCAGTTTTTCATGCTTTGCACACAGCTAAACCTGTTGGATAGTATCCCATATTGCTGATCAGCTCATGGAAAGCATCACAAATTCAGACATTTGAGGATAGTCCATCTGTAGTCCTTTGAGCTGCCTCAAATCATTGTGAAGCTTAGACTGTGAGCACTGAAATGCAGCACATACGGTGCTGATGGAGTACTCTTTGGCACAGGCTTAGGCTCTAAACTCATTGTGCATTTGCAGGCAGAGTTCAGTTATAGATTTTAGCACGTATGTAAGCATTCCTTAGGAGAGAAGCTTGACCAAAGCAGTCACAAGAACATTTTGGTGAAGTTTTGGGTTATAAACTGTCAGAAGGGCTCTTTAGTAGACTGCCCATTGGTAATCTATGCGTGTGAAGTACGTGTTTTATCACTGAAAATGGATGGGAATTAAATTGTTACCTTCTTTAGGCTATTTAATTTTGGAGCTCGAGTATTTTGTTTTCCTACCAGCTGGTTCCAGATTTGTTTTCAGCACTTAACCGGTCCTGGCACAGGAGCATGTTACAGAAATGGCAACTGTTCCTCTCTGCTCCACCATCAGTCATGGTGGAAGGTGTTATGCTTTGTATACAAGCAGCCGGAGGCCTCGTCTCCCACTTGATGTTTCTGTTATCTTGAGTCTATGATGCATGGCTACCTTGTCTGATTACTTTTTGTCTGAATTTGGTTTTCCAAGTGCTGCTTGAGACAGGCTTCTTTTCACTAGTTTCAGCACTTCTCTTGAATTGTGCCTATGGCTGCTTATGACTTGCACTCTCTTTCCTTGATCCCCAGACACAACATTTGCACCCTCTTGCACACTGAGCTCACTGCCTCCACCCCCATGCTGTTGTCCTGAAAACACAAAATCACAATTTGGTGAAACAATGAAATTCAGGAGAGGTACATTCCCTGAAACAGGTAGCTTCTTGTCACTATTTATCATTGTTGTTTATTTAGTGTCAGATATAATTTAAATGATTGAAAGCGTGGCAAAAGTTATTAACTGACTGCTTCACTTGTAAATATTTTGGGAACTGCCACCTCCATCCATGAGATCACAAAGTCTTTTTGTGCTGTATATCAGAATGGGACAATTTGACATGTTTGAATTACGGGTCAAAAACTGAATAAATGAAGACACTGACTAGTCAGTCATTTTTTCCTAATGAGCATTCTCTACCACGGTAGCAGAGCTGCCAATTACTGGCCACTTGTTCTGGCTACTCATTAAGTATGTTTCAGCACAAACCTCTTATGATTTGGCACATAGCCAGATCAAATTCAGATTTTCACCATGTCCAGGATATTGCTGTCACTATTTTGATGGGCATGTAAGCTGTAAGTTTCCTACATCCAAAGCAAACACAGTAATACAGGCATGACAAAAGGGCATCTGCTCTTCTTGCTGCCAAGAAAATCATTGCAGAAGTGACTGAATTTGACAGTAGTAGATGAATTTCACTTTATTTAGCTTGAATTATGTCACTGAGTAAAATAGTTACTAGATATCATTCTACCCCTTAGAGCAGTTTTGGAGAAGTAATGTGCAGCAGCTATAGACCAGTGTTGCCTCTCTAATTTGCTCTCAGCAGTTCACTGCAGTTTGCAAAAACTGTCTCTTTAAGTATTTCAGAAAGGTTGAGGAGAACAGATTGCTCTGTATGTATGTCCATTAGGATTGTGATTTTTAGAGATTTTTTTTTCGATTTGATCTTTAGGTTGCTATACTCAGGCTGTTGTATGGTACAGAAAGGTCAAACTAATTTTAGAGTTACTTATTGCATTGGAGAAAACTACTGAATTTGCTTAATATTTGTCATAGCCTTCATTTGAAGCACACTGTTCATTAGAAGATTAACTCTTGCTAATTCACACTAGCATGCAAATGTCATCATGGAATCCAAAATATTTTTCCAAAATATCTCCTCACTTCTGGCATAATTCTTATTTTATTTTTTTATTTTTTGCAAACAAATATATAAATAAATAACCTCCTCTTGAGCTTAGGCAAATAAATTAGGTTATAAGAAATCCTACATCTGCAAAATAAAAAAGTTGTCTTTTTCTATACTGGAACTAATATTTATCCAATGTAGATATGTATCAACTAAGGATGGGTCTCATGTCAGAGTTGTACTTCTCTGTAGTAGCAGTGTTGTGTGTTTGGAAGATGAATACAGTAGTTTGAGTTCCTGGACTCTGTTTCAGATTAACTTGTATTGAGAACTATATAACTTTCACTCTTTTTAGTTTATGGAATCAAGCAGGGAGACATTACAGTCTCTGCTGTGTCGTCAGTAGGTCCTTGCAGAATGCCAGCATTTTGTATTCACTAAAACAGCTAGATCAAGAAGTCATCTCTTGTTGGATATAACATATCCAACTCCTTATGCGAATGTTGTCTGTATCTGAAACACTTACATAGACAGTCATGTCCACCATTGTACAGTCCTTCAGACTTGCTGCCTCTTTAATGCAGTGAGACATTTCATTCCCAGAAGTCTTTCAGAAGATCTACAGAAGATTTTCATTTTTTTTTCTTTTCTTTTTTTTTTTTTTTTTTTTTTCTGACCAGAGCTGAAACTTATGGTATCGCAACTGGCAACACTTACAAAACTGAAGAGATTGTGTACAATATGACAAACTAGGTAATCATTTGTGGCATGTGCTGTATCTACCCTAGTCCTTCTTTCAGTCATGTGCTAGTAGTTCCACAGTTAGGCTAAGCTTACATTCTTCCAGCTACCACTTTGACTTACCTAAAATAAGGCAAGACATTTGTGCAAAGAATAAAAAGATCATAAGGCATTCTGTCAGTTTTATTGATTTCTCCCATGAGTTTCACTGCCCTCCAGACCTCAGAAGCCCTTATTTATCCCAGAAACCTTGGAATTTACAGACTGACTTTGTTAAAGCACTGCTGAACTTTAGAATCCTCGCAAGAATGCTGGAAATCTTCTGAAAAGCCTTCTATGATATCAGCAAATATCTCCCATGAGATACCTTCCAGCACACTGGAAAGTGTTCAGCAGTGATAAAAGTGTGTGCTATTCTCATTTAGATTTCTTGCTTGCAAAACATGAAGTCTATGAAACTTTTTATTCATACTAGTGTGACATATATTATTTTTACATTTTCAGATCCAGTCAGCCAGAAAGTGTGGTTTTTGAAGGTTATTTTAGATATTTTAATGATGAATGGAATAATCTTCGAGAAAGTGCTGTTTGTTGTTGTAAACTCTTTTTTCTGAACAAAGGCAGAGGAACTGAAGTTATTTTCTTGTTTCCCATGAAGTTTTCAGTAATACTCAACCCCAAAATATCTGTTTAAGGCATTTTTATCAGAAAATGATTCCCAGACACATTTAGTTATTACTTTGGATTTTATGCTCTGTTTCTCCTGGTTTTTCTTAGTGCTTTCTGTTCGTCATACTCCTTCACTTTAGGAATTCGTAACAGTCTGCTGAGCTTCCTGGCTTATTAATTATTGTGTTTTCAGTGGTTCTGTTGTGTTGGACCAAAGGGCTGGAGGATAAATTAAAGGCAACTGTTATATCAGTTTCAAGAAGTTTTAATGGTGGAGGAAAAGAAGACACACTGATTTTGAGAGATTTCACTCTTACCTCTAGTGATAAATCAAGCTGAGAAAGGCAGATATACGTACAAGGCTAGAATGAGAAGTGCAAAAGATTTTATACTTAATTAGGCTTATAATCAATTATTATTTTTGTCTCTATGAATGACAGCACAGTTGGCAACAACTTAGATATAAAATAATATTCTCCCATTAATTGTCATAAGACTGTAGTCTCTGTTTGGAAAATAGGTTATTGAAATATTAAATATTTTAAAATGTAATAGAAACATACTTAATATATTCCCTTTTATCATGACATGCATTTCTCACATATTTTTGATTCATAGTTTTTCATAATCTTTTATTTATTTATTTATTTCTAAAATCCATATACATCAGTACAGATTGGGGGCTGGCTTGGTGAAGAGGAGCACTGGGGGGAAGGACCTGGGGGTCCTGGTGAGCAATATGTTGGTCACGAGTTAGCTATGTGCCCCAAGAAGGCCGAAGATGTCCTGGGCTGCATTAAAAAGAACATAGTCAGCAGGTCAAGGAGGCGATCTTCACCTTGTACTATGCCCTCTTGAGGCCACACACTCTTGTGTTTGGTTCTGGGCTCCACAGTTCAGAAAAGATAGAAATCATCCTAGAGAGAGTCCAGCAGAGGGTCACAAAGATGAATAGGGACCTGGAGCATCTCCTGTACTGGGAATGGCTGAGAGACCTGGGACTGTTCAGTGAGAAGAGGATGCTGAGGGGTGATCTCATAACTGTTTGTAAATATCTGAAGTGAGAGAGTCAAAACGATGGAGGCAAGCTCTTTTGATATCATGCAGCAATAGAACAAGGGACAATGGACTTAATGATTTCCAGAGGTCCCTTCCTACCCCTACAATTATGTGGTCTCCTTCCATATGTTGTTCCTTTACTTGGAGCGTCTTGTGTTCATTTTCTTTTTTTTATTATTTATTTTATTTTTTATTTGCCCTCAAACACAGCCTAAATGGCTGCTGGCTTACTGGAAGAAACTGAGGGGAGACTGAAATGAATATGGGAATATGAAGAGAACTGAAGGGAAATTAACTGAGCCTGAGAAATGTTGCAAAATAGGAAGCATCAAGTAAATGAACCTTCAGGGACCATAGCAGAACATAGTTCGAGTAGAAACTTTCAGTGTTCTAAGACAAAAAGGTGAATCTGAACAACCCAGGAAAGAAGTAAATAAAACTAGAGTACTTTCCAGTTTACCCCTAAACAGAACAAGGTAGAAGCCATGTTTAACTGACTCAATGAGGAGAATGCAGGAATGAATAGAACTCTAAATAAAGCAGCGTTTCAATCAGGAGATAATGTACAATTAACCTCTAAATAAAAATGAATTAGTACAACTATCAAAAGAGTTAACAAGTTTCAACCTAAGTTGAGGCAACGCTTCAGAGAGAATGAGTTTGCTTATGATTTCATTTTGATTTACCTAATGTTATTTTCCCTAAGTGAATAGATTGAACAAGGAGCTAAATGGAGCCGAGGGAGTGGTAGGTGAGGCCTTAATTTATGAAATTTTCTTCTAGGAGTTTTATCATTAATTATACTTGGAGAGAAAAAAAAGGCTTCAAAATCAGACTGGATGACAAATTTATTTATTTTTTCTGAAGAAAATTGTTATTTCCATGTTACTGTACAAGTGAAATGACAGTGTATTTTGGTGTAAAATACTATAGTTACACAGCTGTAGTTTCCATGCTTGCATCTTAAAACCTTTCAGATTGCCCTTGAATTCAAGTGCTAGATTTCTAAGCATTCATACCATTTCAGCTTTGTAGAATGAATTTCACTAGATTATTTGTTTTCTTCCTTCTCAGTAGCACAATTCCAAAGGTGCCCAATTATTTTTCTTCAGAAAGAAAGCAGAATATTCTTCATGTCATAATGATCATATAACGCCAATCTTAATATTAGAAGCTAAGAAGATGGGTTAGGACTCTTCCTTTCAGCTTCAGCTCTTGTCAGCACAGAACTGTTTTGTAAAATCTGTTGCTTTTCTTCAAATCCCACGTGGCAGACTTCCCTCTTTAGCTTTGTGAATCTCATTCCACAGTTCAATTCATGCTGTGAGATATTTGGAGCTATAATACCACTTAACATGCAGTTCCTTTTTTTGTTTTGTTTTTGGTTTTTTTGTTTTTGTTTTGTTTTGTTTAAATTTTGTGTGGATTATAAATTTGCATCTCTAAGTTTCATTTGCCCGGAAAACTTTCTACATTAAAAATGGGAGGGAAAATGAAAGCCACACACTATCCTTCAGAGCTGTTCCCTAAAACAGAATTTCAGATGCACTTGATATTAGTCTTAATTTTTTTTTTCTCTGATATTATGTTGATGATGTGGGAGAGCATTGCCTGGAAGATTGCCTTGAGTGTGGAATAATTTCTTTATAAGAAATGGTAAGGAATTTGTCACATCGCAGCTTGAAGCCTGGACCTGCCTGCAGTTCTCTGTGATAGTAGAGAATGTGACCAGCTGTTTTCACAAATACCCCCGCAACCAACGCAGGGCTCTGTTCTGCTCTATTTAGCTCACAAAGATACTGCCATCGAGGTAGTAACCTGAGAACAGAGTGTGCTGCTGCTGCTCCACTGCCAGCAACCCCAGGAACAATATTAAATCACTCAGAGCCTCTCTGCAGAGAGGCCTTTCTGCACGTCATGAATTTCTTCCCACATTATGCAGTGCTCAGAAATTGTCCGTGTTATCAGTTTATCCCAGTGCTTCTGCCAGATAGTGCTCAACACTTTATTAATTTAATTTCCCAACTAAATTTATTCTGCATAATTACAATAATTTCATCATCTATTTGTCAGCTGTATATACCATTAATACTTTTCCTGAAAACTTTAGGCTTAAATGACTCAATGAAGGGGGGATGTTTGCCAGCAGAGGCTAAATCCCTGTGTTGTAATCCGTCACTCACTCTGTTGGCAAAGGCAATGTTTACGTTAGAGGCTGAACAGCACTGGGATGCTCAAAGTGTATATATGCCTGCCAGTAATGAAGCTTAATAGGAAGAGTAAGATGATTCTGTGGTAGTTCAGATTTTCTCCACCACTTCTTCGTGGGGAAACGCAGGATTGGAGAGCACTGATATGAAAACCACCCACAGCTTATGGACATTTCTGGGGCCTTTCTGATCTCTTTACTGTCTTCAGTGAGACTAGTAAGAAAGAGAAGTGTTTACCTTTAAGTTTCTCATTTGAAACTCACTGTTTGAGTACCCACAATAATAGACAATTTCCTGCAATGCTACCAAGAGTTGAAACAGGATTTTTAATAGTTTTAATTTAAAAAATGCTAACTTTTCTGTTTGCTACACCTCCAGAATTAGAAAGACAGGGGCACAATAAGTTGCACGTATGTCTATCTGGGGTTTTTTGTCTTCTCAAATGTTAAGGGTTGAAGTCACTTTTTGCTGTTGTTAGTTTTGTGGTTTCTTTTTTTAGAATTGTTTTTGTTTTTTTAAACTAAAAAAGAATTTCAAAGAGACTGGTTCAATTTACAGTGTTATGAAATGGAAGTACAAACAGCTCCTGCTTGAAAGGACTAAGCATTGATGCAGTTGTCACAGTTCATGGCTTCCTCACACAACAAAAGCATACTGTCAGGGAACTATTTAAGAGAGTTTGGAGGTCTGAAGACTTTTTAGGTTGCTGACTGTGTAGCCAACAACAAAACATGGAATAACCTAGATAAAACAAAAACTGGATAGATAGTACAATAAAAGAAAAGCAGTGAAGAGATGGAGAGGGAAAGGGATATTATTTAGTACAGAATGAGGAAGTCCCAAGGCTATTGCTGAAAAGATTGTGGTGCAGATGCACAAAATGCACCTTTGTTGTTTCTGGAACCAGTGAAATTTGCAAAGAATGGGCAATGATTTCTTACTGTGAGATACTCGAAGAAGGAGCCTTCATGATCTAATGGAGGATGACATTGGTTGTTTGCAGACTCATTGCTCTGTTCATAGATAACTGAGATTAGACTGCAGTTCGCTATATTACCATACTCACAAAGAAGTACAGTTTGAATTGCAACTAATTTGTAAGAAATCTCCTACTTTATACTAAGCCCTTTCTTACATGTTGTAACTACTCTTTACAAGAATCAGTTTTGAGCTAAGATTTCTTCTTGGTCACTGATCACTGTGTGCTCTTTCAGCAAGACAATTTCCTTTACTCCTTTCCATATGAGAGTCCATTATCTGTATTTCTGTAAAGAAAATAAGTAGCAACTACAATTGAAGATTTGTAATAGAGTTCTGCAAAGAATAATTTGTGTTTGTGTGCTTGTTTGAGTTTCATGTACACCAGTGAAGTTGAAATAGTATTACTTCTCTGTGATGACCACAAGTTTTGTGAGGTCTGGACATGGGAATAGGGATATATCACTGGATATCACAGCAGGTTTTAAGGCTGTTTATAATAGCTCAGCTTGTTACATCTAGAGGAAAAATGGCAACTGCTGGGTGTTTGAAGTTAGGAGAAAAAGGCTTTATGTTACTAGAGATATAAATCTCAGAATTAATATTACAGAAAGAACTGTATCAAAGGAGAGTCTGCTACTCTCGGTATGAGTCACTCTGCAAGATGAACACTTTGGAAATTAGAGTTGATTTCTAATACAGGGAACTTTTTTTCCTTTTTAATACATTACATAATTACTGCTGCTGTTCAAATTCCTTTCATTTTTTTGCATTGCAAGAACTGAGGATGTGTCTGTCTTCAGACTTGATAAAGGAACTTGGTGTTAGTAGTTAATACTAGTAATTAGTTCTTCGTCTGTGTCATTTTATGCATGAAGTCATAAATATTTTTAAAAGGCATGATAAGCATCATAGTTTACCAGGAGATGATACTCACCAAGTAAAAGCAATAAATTATAAGGAGGAATCTCTACAATGATTAATAAGAACAGTACACTATAGCACATGACTTTTCATTCAGGGAATGACACACCTATACATTTCTCCCAACAGTAATTTAATTGGTGCTTGGTTTTTCAGAAACTTTGAGTGACTTATTTTTATGTACAGGAACAAGTTTTGTCAGATAGGAAAAACAAAACTGATGACTGACATCCTTAAAGTACCATTTGAATCTGAAGACATAGATAGCAACACATTAACTTTTTAAGCTATCCTCCTTGTCCATAATTAATCTACACTGACCCATTACAGCAATTCCAGCCTAACCATGTCTTAGCAGGATTATCATAGATACGTACCTTTTCCTTTGCCCTTCTTTATGATCCAGCCCATTTTGTCCCTTTTGGATCTCATCCTCTTTATATTATGTCATGCGCTTCTTTCATGTTGCTGAACACCAAAAATCTCTTTTTTTTTTTTTTTTTTCCTGCTTGCTGTCTGGTTAAAAGAAGTAGAGTTTATTTATATACACTTTTCTTCTCCCATTGTGCAAGACTGGTACTTCACACATTAAGAAAAATATTGTTAATCATTTATAGATGCATTTAAATGAAGAAACTCCAGAGGAAAATCCAAAACACATCTGTATTTCTAGGATACCGAATTGTGGAAGCTTTCTTTTGAGGCTAAGATTATAATGTATAGGTATCACATAGTTCATAATTTCTGTAACACACTAAACCTCATGTGAATTTTTGGTTGATTGTCTTCTGAGTATCCTAAATATAGATATTTTCTGTTTTATCACAGAATAAATAGAATTTTCAGAGAAGTCTGAAGTAGGTAGAGGAATATCTGGCCTTTACTTGATCAAACGTAACATATTATTTTAAACTTCTTAATGCATTAATGATTCTTTCAGCAGTCTCATAATAGTTTAATATCTTTTTGTGTTTGTCTTTGTTTTGTTCTAAACATGAGTACCATCGAATTTCAAAGAAAGTCAAAGGGCAAATTTTCTTGCTAATCACTGATTTTGAAATTAGTGTGCGTATCTCCCAGCCTGTGTTTATGAACACTGGGCTAATAACTTTCTCAACTTCTTAAAATAAGTTTAACTTTCTTTGCTTTGCCTTCCCATATCTGAAATCAAAACACGCCCTAGGCAGATTTGTGGTGAGAAGCTGGAAGGTGAAAAAAAGGTGGTTGGAATAGCTATGTAGGTATGATCCTGCTGGTAAGTTCAATTTCATCAAAGTCAAACCTCAAGAACCTTGGTTCTCTCATGCCCTCCGTACAAAAGTGATTTACTTTGTGAATTGAGACTTGTAAGTTTCCACAGCCCTAAAATACTTTTCACACTGCAGATCATTACTTTTCAGTAGTTTCTGGGAAAGAAAAAAAAAAAAAAAAAAAGAAAGAAAATAACAAAGGATATCTCTCACCTTACAAGGTTGTAAGAGTACTGAAAGTAAATAAATAAATTTTCCTTTAAAGACTTCAGTTGATCTTACGGAGCTCCAGAAGTTTGAAATGCTTAGTTTAGATTTCTGATCTGTAAATTTTAAATCTAATTTTGCCCTTGATTCAACTTCCAAAGTTTAATCATATTTAATGGCCATCTCAGTAGAATATACTTAAAATTATTTGTTCATTTATTTTTATACTTACAAATGTACAGCATGATTTCAGTTATTAATATGTTTTGAACACCTTCTCACAGTCAGCATTTTTCAAATGAGTTCTCTGCTGCAGCTAAGTCTTTGCTAAGAGTTTTCTGGCAGTGGCTGACAGAAAAAATTATATTATTTAGTGTGTTCAGGTACTCCAGATACTCTAGTTCCATTTTATGAAAGGATCTGTAGAGAAGATACAAGAGTGCCTGTGGTTTAGAGAGGAGGTAGCACCCTTTAACTTCTAGCATCATTTAATGTGAAGTGCAGTCTGCCTTTGTAACTTATGGCCTGCATATCCTAGATCATGTCACTTGATACATTTATTCTTTCTGTAACATCATCAATATGTTATTTTTCCAAACAAAAGAACAAACCAAAGTTTACTTAGATACATTTGTTGAGTATTGGCCCTCTTTAATGGCATCAAGCAATCCATTTGAGATATTTCAGTTTTGACATTCAGTAATTGAATACCAGGTAATTAAACTCAATAACTTACTCTTCCTATCCAAACAAACAGAAAAAAAAGCCCTTGTTATGAAATTAAGCTATTAAAGATAATGCAGTCAAGCAGAACATATACCTTATGAACTAACAAAAAAATTACCGTGATAGCCTTTGGTCCAAATTATTATCTCTGTTCATTTGCAAAATAAGATGTCATAATAGAAATAAATCGATGTAGATAGTTGAGCATAAATTGCATTTATGCTTTTTGCTTTGTCTAGTTGCTTTAAGAATGTCAGAGATTTTAAATTTTCTAAGCCACAATACTGTTCCATAAAATGCAGCAAGCTGATAACTAATCTGTTTTATTGTTCGTTCTGGGTTAATCAAAATTGTAATTATAACTTTTAATTAGAGAAGAAAAACTGTCTGCTACCAGCTCATAAAAATTGCTTTTTTCTGCCTTGTCATCACAGGTTATGAAAGACAAAGAAAGCTTTCAAAGTAATAACAAGAAGACAATCTAGTCTCAAATTACTCATAATTGAACTTAATATTTGAAACTACATCTAAATATATTGGAAGCTGAAAGATGAATTTGTATTCTAATTTAATTTTAAAGCATAAAATTTAGTAGTAACTAGAAAAACATTTATTTTTTCCTATCACCTCTTCAGATGGTTTCATAGTCCTGGTTCTAATTCCTGTGCTACTTGAAAAAATTGTTTAAAAATAAGTTAACAAAGCATATATGTATCTAAAAACCACATTTAACAATAGACATCCCTATAAACTGAAGAAAAATGCAGGCATTTATTTCATGATATTCAGGGTTTGCATCAATACATCCACTAAGTATATAAAAGGCAGTGTAAGAGAAAGCACTAATAATATTATGAACCAAGATTCCCATTTGGATTTATTTATATTTATTCTAAAATATCAAATAAGTTAAAAAAAATTGAATGTAAATCAGAAATGAGTGATAACAATAAATAGATAGCAGAAACCATATGGTACAGGGAGAAATCTACAGCAGTGAAAGTGTATGTAATAAGAACTTGAGATATATTTTGAACAAAAATCAAATTAAGAGAAGAAGAATTCCCATTTCTCTATTATTATTTATTTTGATAGTACTTCTATGACTACAACAAACAGATACCTGTAGTATTTCAAGAAGATACTGAACCAACAAAAATTGAGAGTGTTAAGAACACTCCTGGATGGATGTTTAAGCAAGAAAAATAACTTCTCAATTTTTCCATGTAAATAAACTAATACTTAAGTAGTGTATTGAACTGAAATAGTGTATTTGTAAAAGACCACTTAGCTTAGACTTGAATGAGTCAGAATATGCAAAATGACCACTAAGTAACTACAAGATAGAAAAGCTCAGTAATTTGTTAGTGTTCATGAGCCAGAAGATGTTTTCAGTGGGAGCCTTTAAAATCTGTTCATGAAATAATGTGGTTTCTTTCAGTGATCTGTCAATTTATTACTTATTGTTTAGAGGCCTTGAATAAGGGGAGTAAAAAATAATGAAGGGAACAGTTTTGATTTAGGGCTGTTGTTGGTCTGGGCATTAGTAACAATCTGAAAATCAGCATGACCAAAAAGGTACAGAGGTTTCAGGCCACAGCAGAAAATGACAGGAGAGGGATACCAGAAGTAGGCGATGTCCAATTTTTTGAACTAAAAGATGCTGTAGCTATGAAAATCTCATAAATCTTATACTCTCCATTATTCAAATACTAAGACTCTCAATTTCCTAAGTGTTATATTTCCATAGTTTTGAAAGCACTGTGAAAAAGGCAGTTTATTTCTGATGTCTTTCTTCTGTTACATTTGATAATAATTGCATTACAATCCTTTGCTTTCTTACATCAGAGTATTGTAACCTTTCACAGAAAAGCTCTTCTAGTCTTAGTTGAAATACAATATCTTGTGTATTCAACGTGTGTCAGTATGGCCATACTTCAGCACTAAAGAGCAGCTGCCACATTTCATTTCAAAAATGACTTCCAAAAAAAGCAGTCATTGATTACAGTTGTTCTCTGGATTTGTCAGGGGATACAATTGCACAATTGGTATTGTGTCAGATAATTGAAGTGAGAACTCAGATTTTATCCTAAATGTGTATGCCACATCCATACTTGAAGCATCTCGGTACCTGGTCTAATTATTTGCATAAGTGTTTTAAAAAACAATTATAACACTAATTATCACTTCTGTCCTTAATTAGCCTTTGGATCGTCCAATATTTGTCTGCTTCAATTAAATGTTGAGATTCCACTGGGGTCTAGCCAAATTTATGAACTTCTGTTCTGTCCTCTGAGGAAGTGACAGTAAATCTTTCTCAGATTTGAGTGAGTGGTGTGATAATGCCCAGGTGCAGCACAGCTTCTTAGAATGTCATCCTCAATTTGTAGACAAGGAGACAAACTTTGTCCGTCTTCTGAAAATTAGTGAAAATTTAAAGTGATATCTACAAAGTGGTTTTCAAGGCCTTGGAACATATATACTGTTATTATTCTGGTGCTTGGATATAGAGTGAGTTCCTGAACATTATAGGTTGACCTGTGTGAAATGTCTGGTGTTTATTTCAGTTGCATTACTGATTGCAATGAAAATTACAGTTTGGAGCTTTATGTCTCTCTGAGAAGCTGCCTTCTGCTTTGGTTGGTGTTTGAAGCATAGGTGCCCCCAGTAAATGAGTACAAAAGCTGGGAGTATTACCACATTACCTAGAACAGCTGTGACTCAGAGGTTTGGGATGATGATGCTGGTGGTTGTTATGACTATGGTTATTCATAATTGATCCTGGTTTATCTGTAAAGCAAGTAAAGTGAAAGTCAAATATCCCAAAGAGCTGACAGAAGCTGCACCTACCTATCAGGGGGGTGCTTTCACCATACCCCATGCAGGATGAATGAGATCTCTTGTGGTAAGACACAAGCCAGACAAAGGCTCACACAGAAGCTATTGCATTAGGTAGGAACTGTAAATATTTTAGTTGCTTTTTACATAATTTCTATTTGGGGTGCCTTTGAAAAGTTCCCAGGTTTCAGAGTGTGCACCCTAGTTCTTTATAACTTCAGACAGTGGCAATGGAAAAGATTAGCCTCCAATTTCATTCATGTGTGATTTCAAAGGCAATGCTTTACAGCTGTGTGAAGCAAATTTGCCTATAGTATTTAGTGTCAAGATTCCCAGATGAAGAGGAGATCAAAGCTGAGAGATTAGGGCATGCTGGTTAGAGGGGAAAATTGCAGTTTAGCTGTGTTATTTTTGAAACTTGTCATGTTCCCTTTCTGTCAGGTGAGCTGCACTCTGATTTGTTGTGTAACAAAGATGCTTTAGACCTCTGGGCATGGATCGTGCAGCATAGTGCAATGAATAGAACCTGCAAAAGTTTTTAAAGGGTGGCCTAAGCCTCATTTCCTGCTGGGTCATGATTAAAGCAAAGAAAACTAAGATTTCTGAAGATACATGATACATTTTATGGGAGAAATGCCGTGAAGAGAAAGCAGCTTTCTCTTTCTCCTCCTTTAAAATACTAATAATTCTTTCAGCTGCATGCATTAGGAGTTCTATCTATCACAAATACCACCAAAGTAACTTTGATCTTCAAAAACAGTCTTCCACACAGTAACTCTGTGTATTCTCTAGAATTGTAGATTCATTTAGTCAGATTTTGAGGTTTTCACTTAAAACCTTGGAAAATAAAACACTGAATATCTCAAACTGAGGATAAGCTTTATTTGAGATGGATTGAACTTTTGATTTCATTAGAGTTGAATCTAATACAAACTTTGAGTTTGATGAAAATCATAATGGATGTAATGGTAACCAATAAATGCACACATATTATGCAAAATGTAAAAGCAGATCTATGTATTTTTATTTCCTTTCCACATTTTTATCTATGCTGAAATGTGGTTCACAAGAAGTTATGAAAGCCAGAAGTCTTGCTGTTTAGAAAACTAACATTTACTTCACTGAGATAAAATATGGGCCAACTCATTAAATACCACCATGTACACTTGAAATTACTGGCAGCAAACTATATTTGGCATTGACATATTATTCTTACTCATTTCCAAATAACAAAAATGACCTGTGAAGAGAGGAACTCTAGAGATATTATTTCTTTCTGCAAATTAGTTTAAATTAGCATGGTTAAGATTAGAGGCAGGGGTCATTACAGCAGAAATTTCTAACATTAAAGGACCAGACAACAAATGTGGTTGTATTGGAAGACAATAAGCTGTTGTTTTTGGAGTTCAAGTGCCTGAAAGCTTAGGTTCAAAACAACAGAACAATAGAAGTTATTTATATACACTCTTGAGGTCTAATTAGGCTTAGTATTTCACATGCACGTGTATATTATCAAGCCGGATATTGTCATGTTTATGGAAATTGACACTTAACTTTGAATTGCTTCTATTTGCATATGCAGATTAGCTAAGCAATTCAATGATAAGGGATTTTAGAGACATGCCTGCAATTGCCTATAAAAAAGTGCAAGCAAACATGTAAAGAAATCTTAGTAAATCAATGACTTTGGCTGAGAACTTGTGAGGCAATCATCACCTGAGAAGTTTTGGGTTGCCTTCGTTGGCACCTTTAGTGCAGGCAATGCAGTGATTTATTCGTGTCCCATGATGTATTTTATGAGCAGCAGCAACCTATTAAATGGAGCCAGTTCCTGTGACCACCAGTGCTGCTCAGGATGCAGCTTCTGCTGAGCCTGCAACAGAGGTGCCCCTCCAACAAACTAGTGTCAGAGAGCAAGAAAATAAAAGGTTTTCAGAGGCATGACATGGAATAATAAGACTCTGAATGGCTTTGGTCTCCTACTGCAGAATAGAAAATGAGTGAATTTTATCCAGCCAACTGCTGTATGTTTACTTTTATGCAAGCAATCTCTTTCCTGGTTTTCATGAACTAGGATACTGCAGTATAGTTTCTGACAGAGCTATTGCAGATACTGCTCCTTCTCTGTTCTCTTTGTTAGAGAATTTAATGAGAATAAGCTGTTCTAATTTGTGTCAGTGTATTCCACTGTTATTGTTCTCTTCATAACAAAAGAAGAACAAAAGGCATAGAGAGTCAGGATTGACAAAGCACATAAATTTGAGGGATGCTACAAAGAGATCATTCTGTAACAGAGCCATCAAAATCTTCTAATTGAGATTGCTATAATTATATCAAGATCAGATGCCGAAGACTAAATAGTGCATATTTTTCTTGTCACTATTGCAAGTATGTGCAAAGCATACAATGTTGGGAGAAATAGCATAGACATTTCAAATATGAGCACTTTCAGTTAGCTTCAGACATGCTAGAGTAGTCTGAAGTCTGCTTTGGGGAGGCAAGATTCTCTGTGCACTGAGAAACCTAGATTTTGCTTCTTTCTATGCAGAAAATCCTGCATTTGTACATGACACTCCTGCTACTCTTCCCACCGGGAAGGCCATCAGTATTCAGCTAGCTAGCAGTCCGTGGGATGGCTCTCAAAGCTGGGTTGGCAGCTCTGTGTGACCCACAAGACTTGTTGTACTCAGGCAATATATGCGGTGTGATGCGTGCCTTGTGGCACGTGGAACTTCTTTATGACAGAGAAATCAAGCACAAACCCTTTTGTGACCTGTGGAAAAGCAAGTGGGGGAAAATGGGAATGTACACCCCATATTTTATACATCTGACACATCTATGTGAGGGTCAGAAAGTGCACTTGGTACTTTATGTTTGAAACACATGATTTGTGATTTTTTTTCTTCTGAGTTTCAATTTCTGATGGTACAAGGTCAACTGTACTAACATTTCCTTTGGCCAATGGTACTTAAAGTGCAAATAGGGCAACGCCAGCTGGAAAAGAAAAGCTGACAGTAATAGCCAGGACTGCTGTTCTCCTGAATAGCCTCGCTTTTTGAAAGTTGGAGACCATCTGTTTATGTTTTTTGTGTCTCTGTAAGGTGTGGTGTATTACAGGGAACTCAGTGAAAGAGGCTAAGGGCGCATGGCTACCTAGTTGTTCCTGCCCATGATTCAGGCAAGATTTATATTTTATTTTTTGAAGGAATTTGTCTTCTGGGGTTTTGTATTATTTTCCAGACCAGGAACATGCCTGAATGAGAAACGGCCCAATAGTCAGAGCAACAGGTGTGTACATAAGTACTTCCATCCGTGTATGCTTCTGTATGTGTAGCATCACTTGTATATCCATGAATATTCATTATATTCGTGTACTGACATCCAGATCAACATTTGAGATTTAGTCCAGCTGTTTGTTAGTGGGCAGCTGGAAGCTGCTTACTTCCATTCACATTAGTGATCAGTTTTAGGGCCCCCTCTCTTGCTTTAAGCATTCAGCAAAATAAAGTTGTGACTTCAGCAAACATATCTGTATTAGGAAAACATGCTGGGTGGTTTTGGGAAATGGCTACTGATTAGAGATTAGAGTACATCGCTGATGGTAGAGCAGTTATCTGATTAGGAGAGACAAGCGACTCCACAAGCGCTAGTGAGATTGGTCTGCAAACAAGATTAGCAGCGTATCCAATACTTTAGGACCTTATCTCTGAATGAGCAAGTAATGATAGTACTGACAGTAAGGAAAATTAACAGCTTCATTTTTTGTGTCAAAAATAATTTCAGCCATATTTACAGAGGCTTATTCTTTTGCACAAAATGTATTACAAAGCTGTCCGCATCTGTGAAATGTCTGTGGGGAGTTAGGATGGGCAAGCTCTCATCTAAATCTTTGGGATCTTACACCCATTTAAGCAGTATGCAGCCTATCCCATCAAATTTGGTGGCAAGTGTTTTATTGTCATGACAGTTTCTAGATTACATTTGCACAATATTTTTTACTAACATCAGCTTTGTCCAAGTTTATCTGCTTTTTTTACTTCTCTGCTCTTGAATGGAGGAATGTGACACATCACTGCACCAAAAACAAAGGAGAACATGTCTCTTCCTTATTTTCTCCTTTATAGTGTGAAAATTTATGAGTGTTCACGATGAGTCCTTCCTGTTTCCCTTCACCTACTCCTTTCCCATAATGGGGAAAGGGTTCTTTCTTTCCGGAGCTCCATTTGCCCTCTTTTCTCCCACTTTCTCACCTCTACAGCATGAGCTGGGATTTGTTGTTACATGTGAAGTGATCTAAAAATTGAATGTTCTTCTGTGCACAGCACTTCTTATTTCAGGACTACTCATTGCTTGCTATGCATCAGAAGGGCATCTCTTATTTGCTTACTCTTAATATTAGCTCCATGAATCAACTTGTTGAGTCTAAACTGGGACCTTCTTTAAGCATATAGATGAAAATATCATTTCTCATATGGAAAGTAGTTGCAACGTTAAATTCATTCAGCTGAATGCAGATGGTATGGAAGAGACATGGCTGGGGAGCTAAAGCATGAATTCGAGTTGGCAAGTTTTTAATTCCTCCAGATGCTCTCTCCCTTCTCCAGGAGGTGCTGTGATATTTGAAGTAGGACACTTGATTTAAAAGCAGAACAGAGTGAAATGAAAAAAAAAAATAAAAAAAAAAAATTAGTGCTGTGTAGTAGGAGGAGTAATCTTGTGGTTCTTTCATGTTGATTTTTTCCCTGAATGAAGAATATTGAAGAACTGAATTCATCCTGTTATGTTGATTTGCATGAAAAGAAAAGTAAATGGGATCCAGATGTGTTTTCTCCTCTAATAGTTTCATTCACTATGCTTTAGATATGGGAAAATGAAATGTATTCCATAATAGACTGGAGGAGAATAGACCAAAATTATAATTTTATAATATTCCCTAGGAATTCATAGAAGCCTAACAAATTAACTGGGAAACTCTGATGCCTAATGAACTCTCCATGGGGAAATATTTAATTTTGTACTGACTGCCATAAGGCAACTGCATGGTGGGTTATTTAATCATCAGTTGTAGAAATAAAACAGCAGTAGAAAATGGACCTGTCCTCAGTGTTATTGGGAGTTTGTACAACATTAACTGAGCTTCCACTTCAGCGTTTGCTGAAGATGTTCTAAGGTCCAGTGCTGCAATGGCCCAAAGCTGTTGGAAAACACCATTATGCACTCTCCTAACACTACAGCATATCTTCCATCTGACAAAGGAAAGAAGAAATTAGAGGTGAAGCATCTAAAGATGCAGCCTTGACATCTCATGAAGTTCAGCTGTTGTTTTCAAATTACTTTTGCATATTATAGTGAGGCAACTAATTACATTAAAACAACACTGTGAAATTGTATTTTGTTTTGGTTTACGTACTCATAAATATAATTTGCAGTCAAAATAAAACAAAGTTATGACCTGTCTTGCAGTTGTAGTGAAGCATTTAAATATACTGTGCACTTCATGCAAACTGTATTAAGCTTTATTTCTGTTCAGAATGCAACTCTGACTCTCCTCAGCTTCCAATTATTCCCTTGCACTGTTCTTCAGATGCACTGTACTCTTCAGGAGCACATATAAGCAAACCTGCTGCCGTATTATAGCAAAGACCTGCTGTCTCAGCCTTTGTCATCAACGTTCCTCTCTTTAAGGCACTGTTTATACTTTTGTGCATGCATGGTGTTCCCTAATAGCAATTTCAAGCCCTCTTTAAAGCAAATTTTTTTTAGTAGATGAGATAAACGGCCAGAAGTTCTGGCTCAGAAGGCTAAAACCCAGCAACAATGCAGAGCTTATGCATGAGAGCCTGGAGAAATGCAGTTTCATTATGGCAATCATGTAAGCTAATGGCCAATGCTCCATAATGCCTCTTTCATTTGTGGTAATTTTCTCATAACTGTCAGCTCACTGCAGAGCCTGGGATCAGATCTCCCTTCATGTTCCCCTCCCACAACAGGGCAGGAGCAGCCCCTCTGTTCTAAGGGCAGAAAATTACCTTCTCAGAAATGCAGATGTCTTCTGGACACCGTATAGAGGAGCAAGATGTAAAATGGGGCTCATGATCCCTATTACCTCTTCCAGGTTTCATCAGCCAAAATACCATTTTCAGCTTCTGGTATTTCTCTTCATCGCAGCACTATTTTGATATGCTCAGTTGGTTTGTACTGTGGAACTTTGTTTCATTAGAGTGAAGCTAGAAACCAGATTTAAAATCCTATTTTTTATTAGACTTAGGGTCTGTCTGTACAAAATGAAGGCTTGATTTATTTTTTATTTTTTCTCATTTTTTCTCTTCTTCTACTGTGTCTACTCTGGAACAAGTACAAAGGAAAAAAAATCTGAGAAAACCCTTCGCTGTTGCAGAGTAGGAAGAAAAAAGAAAAAAAGCAATGTTAACATTTTGAAAAATAGGATTCTTTCAGGTAGGCTGCCTATTAAAATGTCTAGTAGCAAATGCTGTACAACATTGAGAAACACTCTCTTTTGGAGCACTCTTCCAGTACATTGGATTTTTGGTAATGTGTTTATTCACACTATCCTCATTATAGAAATAATCTACAAAATAGATCTGTGCTCTTTTAAATCCCTGCAGAAGTCAGTCATCTCTCCAAACATATGGTCTGTTTACCTTCCCAAAAGCTAAATGTCTTCATCGTACCGAAACCCAAAGACCCCTCTCTGTTCCAGTGCAGAAGACACAGAAATTCGTCAAGTTTTTGCTGTGTGTTTTGATCCCCAACTGGTATTTGAGAGCAGAAGGCCAGAGCACTAAGCAGGATACATTAGGCTGTCGAGCCACCATGCTACGGTGGTTCTGACATTATTTTTTAATGAGAGAAAAAATAACTGACCTTGTTGGGACTTGCACCCAGACACCCCTGGCTACTGTCCAGCCAGTAGAGCACTGTAGGAGTGACTGTGCCATGCCCAGGACTAGTGAGCAAAACAAATTTCAGTTCACCACTGTGCACAGTCATCGGTAACTACTTTTTCATTAGAGATTTCTGTTTTCACTGTGTACTGTTCTGTCCTTGGCTGATATGTGCAGCACCACAGTAGGAGTATTGATGCTGAAATACTTTGAAACAGTCCATTTTCTTCCTCAAAAAACCTTGTTTTATAAATGTTATTTATCACAGAACTGTACTTTGCTGTCAGCATACTTTCTGATGCTGCCAATGCAGCGCTAGCAATCTTGCCCAACATGAAAGAAGGGGGTAATATGTCATAGCTCTGCTCAGCAAATCTCCCATTGTCATTAGAAGTACAATAAAGAGAGTGAAGCTACAATGTCTGTAAGAAGTACCGGGGAGGTTATAGTAAGGAAAAATGCCCTTAGGTCATGCTCCTCAATCTCTCCTCTGATACTTAAAATATTTAAGATCTCATGTTTCCTGACACAAGTGAACTTCTACTATTATCAGAGCTTTGGTAAAATTCAGTTTGTAAATTCTGTTACACAATAATTAAAAGGATATACTTTCTTTTCCTCCTTTTATTGTATGCCTTACTGCCTCAGCCACAGAACAGCTCTATTTCATGTAGCTACTTCCTTCTTCCCATGAGGAATAGGGCAGGGGGCTTACTAAATCCATACTGCATGGGGTTAACTAGAAGGCGACGTTCATCTCTGAACCCAGCTATTTGGGTTTTTGTGTAGCAAGTCCTTTCATTCTAAATAATGTTGGCTGCAAGCAAAATTGCATATATTCCTGGGGCCCAAATAATCAGGTACGTAGAGATTCTGACACTAGAAAGTCACAAAATAAGGCTGTTATGCTTCCGTATTTTCTGTATGGCAATGACAAATGTAAGCATTGAGCAGCGCTGGTATTTGAGAATAACTTCAGTTCTTATTAAAATCTTGAAGAGTTTATAAAGCTATTGTGTTACTAACCTTTCAATACAGATTGCTCTTCTAAAAATATCTTTCTTTTCTGCTTGTAGGCCTAGGCTCTTTTTCTTTCTTTGGCTAAATTAGCCTAAAATGTAATTCAGCTCCTAATAAACTTCTGAAAAGTGTAATTTTTCCCAGTTTTCATATAGGTGTCGGGTTTTTTAGTTAGTTGTTTTTTTTTTTTCCTGTAATGCTACCAAAAGAAAACTAACATTGTCATGCATTTATTTAATTTTTTTCATCCCCCACACATGTATACCCCATGAAACTCTACCCACAGTACTGACAATCAATGTGACAACATAATCAGTCAGATTTTACCAAACGACTGTTTCTTAGGTAACTAAAACACAGTCGCGGAAATGAATGGCTCAGTACAGAAATAAACCCCAAACTGGCATATGGCACCTCCATTCTATAACAATGAAGCCTGAAAATTTCGTAAAGGTGAGGAACTAAGGTGAGGCATATCTGGTGTGTAGACTTTGAATATGTTACTTCTGGTAGGAGTGGAATTCAACCTTGTACCAACAGAAGGTCTGATGCAAATCCCCTAAATTGGGTTCCATGTTAGACATGTGAGTGATGTGTTAAAGTTCTGTATTATAACTGCTTTCACTGATGAGGAAGTAAGGCCAGGAGGGATGCATCCCTTCCAAAACTTGTATTTCTTGTTGATTTTATTACTATTTCCTACAGACTTCCTAAGCTGTTTTCTTAAGTTATAATTCTGCCTGAAGTCAGTTTTTAGGAGGTACAGAAAAATAAGGGAGATGTTGCTTAATGTGGTGGATAGAGAAACAGAGAAATCTCTAGATTGAGTGACATCTTTAATTTCTCTCTTTCTCTCATTTTTCCTTTTGGAAGAGATGGCTGCTGTTATGGTAAATTTTCCTCAGTGGAAAACCTTCCTCTGATAGGGCTCTGTTCATGTT